>CM057454.1:33265000-34465000 GCA_016271365.2 Neoceratodus forsteri
GTGCAGGAAGCTCATCCATGGCTATAGGAAGCAGTTGATTGCAGTTATTTTGACCAAAGGCTGTGCTACCAAATATTAAGTCCAGGGTGTCAATAATTTTGTCAATGCCATTTCTTTTCATTTTCTGATTTAAAAGGATATATTAAATTCTGAATCAAAAACAAAGGTTCTGTACTATTAACAGAGAAATAAAGAATTGTGGAGACCAAATGCTGTATTGCTGTTAATTTCAACTTATTTTAGAGGAAATTGTGAGTTATTTGAAAAAGTGCAAGGGCGCAAGTATTTTTGACCACAACTGTATATATTTATGCCATACCTGTGAGGATAAAAAAAGGCAAATATTTTCAATATTCTCAGGGTGGTCAGACCTACAGTGAGGATATTGAATTTATCCTCACTGTAGGTTAATTTATCCACACAGTAGGTAGAGATTGGCTTATTCGGAACTAATTTTTATATATTCAGCTGCAGTAGCAGTAGTACCTGTGTTCAAATGCGAATAACTTTAAAATGAAAAATGATACCATGGTACTGTGAGCACGGAAGTTGTTCAGCACAAAAATATCTACAAAATGAGTGGTGTTTTGTTTGTGACTAACTTTTAATTTTTTTATATAATGAACAAAAGGACAGCAGAAAAATGCTATTTTGTTTTACCTTTTCGACAAACAAATGCGAATAACTTTAAAATGAAAAATGGTAGCATGGTACTATGAGCATGAAAGTTGTTCACAACAAAAATATCTACAAAATGAGTGGTGTTTCATTGATATATACCTTTTAGATTTTTTATAATTAGCAAAGAAACTGCAGAAAATTAAATTTGTTTTCACTTTTTGCAACAAACAAATGCATATAACTTTAAAATGAAAAACAGTAGCATGGTACTTTGTGAAAAAAGTTGATCAGGACAAAAATACCTACAAAATGAGTGGTGTTTCATTTATAGATTTCATTTAGATTTTTTATAATCGGCAAAAAATGGCAAGAATGTACTTTTTTTTTTTTTCACTTTTGGATGTATGGCATAAATGGAATACATGACCCCTTACTGGGTATATTTTTGTTCTCGTGCTAGTTGATTTGATAACATCACTCATGGCTTCGCCACCGTGATGTTATTGGCCACACCCGAACAAAAAATATCGACAATATTTCCAGTAAGGCTACATGTCATATATATATATATATATATATATATATATATATATATATATACACACACTACACAGGCCTGCCCCCTCTGCAGTCTGACAAACCTGTCAACTTTGTGTCCACCTTTGTCTCCTGTAAGTGGGCATTCATATGGATCAAAATCATTGCACCCACCTGTGTGGGTGTTCTTCATATGTGGAGGTGTGCACTTCCCCCACATAGAGTCTGTGAAACTTAGCGTGTTCTACACTCGTCAAGTGAGCCTCCTGCAGGAATGCCAACACAGCTCCTTGTTTTTGCAGTTCCTGCAAGATCCTTGTACATTTCACTGGATTATTAAAACCTTTGACATTGTATGTCACTGTTTGTAAGTTAGCCATTTGGTAATAAAAAGTATGATACCAAGACATACATCCCTTTCCAGCAGTAGGGATGCTGAACGTATGACATATGAAACAGTTATGCAGTTTGCTGCTTGCTGCAGCTCACAGTTTGTTAAACAGCGTAAACTTAAATGAATAAAGCTGATAGTAACCTTTAAAGAGGTGTACTTCAAGGTGATCCTCTTATTCCATGCTCACTGCAGGTCTGGAGTTGTAGCGTGTGGCTCAGTGACTTGTTCCACAGTCGCCCTACTGGCTGGGACCGTGCCATGCAGTGGGTACCACAGAAAGTGATGTCAGTGAAAAGGTCTCACGGCTAGGTGGTACCACCCAAAAGAGAGTAGAGTGGCAGTGCTGCCTCCCCCAGTTTAACAAAACAAGAGCGTTCTGTGTTCCTGTGTTTTAGTGCTGTGTGAGGGGGGATGTCTCCACGACCCATATTCCACGGCGATAATTCGTAGTATAGGCCTTGTTCCCTATAAAACTGATGTTAGAGAGCGATTCAAACTGTGGATCGCCCACTTCATTGCCCCTCCACACGACCCCAACCTCAGCAAACAAGGCAGTCGCCCAGCAGATCCCCCCCCCCAACTGCCATAAACTTAAACGGTTCCTCCAGGTCGACTAGACACTTGTGCCATTTAGACTTTTTACTGCAATGCTGCTTATCGTGCATAGTGATCTGGCTACCACCAATTTCTTCTGAGGAAGCTGTGTACCCACCACCTCTCTCCATCTATGGAACGTTTCCCATGTAAAAAGAAGGACAAATTGCAAGCCAGATTGATATCTGAGGAAGCCATGGACAGTCTGGACCACCTCTTCCATTTGTAGCCATTAGTGTTACCTGGCGCAATTGTGTTGCCTGCTGGGCTGTGACATACAGCATATTATCTGGAGAGTCAGAGAGGGTGGGCCCAGGAGGAGTCCCAGCCTCTGTTTCCAGAAGAGTTGCATGTCCCATACTACCAGAATAAAAACAAAACAAAAAAGAAACAGTGAGCCCCAGTTGTCTTAGTTGTGAGTAATTAGACCTATGTAGGGTTTGAGTCACCAGCCTCCGTTCCCCCCGCATCAGAACCTCAGAGGAGAGTGCACCTGTTTTCCACCAAGTGTCCCGTAACAGGCCGTGTGAGGAGGTGAAATCAGCAGTCCACCTGATTGGGTAAAGTAGAGCCAAACATATTTTCAGTCCATGTATACTGCCTGTTAGGTAATCAAGTTTTGGCAGAGATAGAAGGGAAAGCTTGGGATTGATTGGGAGAGCTGTCCCATCCACCTTGGTCATCTTCCGGTCCTGCCTTTTGTTGCTTAGCTAGGGAAGCTCACATTTGACGTGTCTTGTGATTTCTGGCCGCTGGTGTTATCTGGTCAGGTTGCTTCCTCCATGCTTGCCTGGTCAGTTCTGCTTTTGGAAGGTACAGTAGATAGTACTGCCTCCAGTTGAATTCCCATTGAAGCCAACTATTTTCTTGCATATCCCAGCTTTTGAAATTGCCCTTCTGAGTGATTACCTTCAGCTGAGCTGGGCATTCCAGGTATGCTTTAATCCCCTGCTGTGCCAACTTCTGTACCACAAGTACTCTTTCTGTGGGTGATTGTAAGTGGGGTAAAGTCATGGTCCAGAATGAGCTACTTGTCACCAGATACAATTTTGGCCCATGTTGTATGGCGAACCTCTTCTTTCACCCGCAAATCTAAAAATGCCAGCATGGATGAGTGGGGCTGAGCCTTCGGGCCCTTTGGAGAACCAGGGCATGATGGGCTTGGATTATGTTAAGCTGCTTTCCTGCTGGTAAAGCTCTGAGCTCTTTAAGGAAGACTTCCATAACTGTTGGATCCCCTGATTCTGTCCCCTCTGGCACCCCATGTAACTGGGTGTTGTTGCAGCAGTGTCTGTTTTCAATCTCCTTAGTTCACTGGTCGAGCTGCTTATCCTGATGATGCAACACAAGGAGTGCGGTAGGGTGAGTACCCACCATATTTGTGTAATCAGTCATAAATGTTTCAGGGCCACCGTACATTGTTCCACAATTTGCAGGTCTCTGCGGTCCTCTGCCCCAAGGTCTCTAAAAGGGTAAGTGTTTCTCCAGTCGTTTTAAGTTCCAGAGAACGTGTTTTCGAGGTGATGGTGAAATCGATTTCATTTGTATTACTGGCTAATGGTGTACTGGTTGGCATGCTGGCTACGGGTTTCAGCAAGTTGCTGACCAAGTCTTCTGGTCGATGTTGATTCACTTTTTTGCTAGCTGCTGCAGCAAACCCCTGCAATCTCTGATTGGTTGTCATAATTACAGAGTCCCAAGAATGTTTTTGGTTCAGTTTCTTGATCCTGTGCATGTGGATTGCATTGGATTAAATTCTTCTGAAGGAGAGATACCGTTTCATGCTGCTATTCAGCTAATGACATCACCGGAATGCCATTCTGATGATGGCTTTCCCAAGTACCATATCCATCTTCTTGCCTTGTGCTGGAGGTCTTTATACTATACCAGTACAGATAGTGGTCCAAGAGATAGTGACCCAGAGCCTGCCTTCAGGATCCTCTTGGTGCCTCTGGTGTACCTCCGTGTTTTTGATTCCGTCTTTCACATGTAATACAACCCCACCTCTTGAACAGAGTAGCCTTGTATGGCTGTGTCCCATTTGTGGTGCTGAGTACACCGTGACTCTGTTCTGGCCACTAAATCTAAGTTAACCTCCGCCATTATGGCTTCCAGGTCTGGCGTTTTTCTTTCAAGGCTCCTTGCTTTGGTGCACAAGGCTTTCCACACCTTTTTTCTTCCCAGTTTACCTTGCTTCTCCCTCCTGTTCCTGCCAGTGTTATTCCCTGAAGCCTCCTTTGAATCATCTCTTCTCTTTCATGGGTAAAAGAATTAAGAATATAATCTGGTTTGGGACGTGGAATACCAAAATCCCAAACTGAGTATTCTCTCTCCTAAGCTGATCTCCGGGCTTCTATACAAATGGGCTTGTACCTCCTGATGCAGATATGCAGGCAGGAACTAAGCTCTGCAGCTGGGGATAGCCAGCCCTCCACTTCCTGTTTCCATCAATTTACTTCCTGCCTTCCGACTAGCAGGTACTCTGCAGCAGAGCTCTGTCACCATGTGACAGAGCTGAAGACATCAGACTGTAAGTCACAAAATGTAATTTCTTATTGAGAGTGCTGAAGATCCAGACAGAGACAGAGGTGTCAATGACACCGGAGACCCTAACCCGGCATTCCCACACCTCCACGAGGCAAAAGACTACATATAACCCTCCCCAGCTGAGATGGTGGGGGCGGTGAGGGGCGAGGGAAATGAAAGCTACTCTGAGCTAAGGATATATGTAAAAGTGCAGTGCTTGTTATCCCTAGATTGTAACCTGGAAAGGGAGCTCATATAAATCCCCGTAACCTTATCAGATACCTTCCTTTTTTATAGATAGACTCAAGTTGAAACACAGCTGGGAGCTAATGTCTTCTAATAACCCTCTCAATGAAAGCTGAGAGACTGGCTCAATAAGGACAAAATTACCAAACTATTGCACCACCCACAACATGAGCTATGAATAATCTACCCATAGACCCCAAGTCTTAAGAGATAGCCTCCCTACTTGATAGGCTGGAGGCTTAGGTTAGATGCCCCAACCTGCAAATGTAAAGTAAAGAAGTATGTAAAATTCTGTATGAATTAACATACTAACATACTAAAATGCCAGCAGAATAGGCCTAACGGTCTTTCGTGTCTGCTCGTTTGGTCAGTCCCCAACCTGGGTGCTGACCTTGCTGTCCCCCTCGCCTTCTCTGGCTTCTCCCTTCCCAGTTCCGGATATTCTTACTGCATTGAATTTTGCTTCCAGAACCCTTCCCCTGTACCTGTCCCACCCCTCTTGAACCCCTCCACTGTCTCTGCCCACCAGCCCCCTAGGCAGTGCATTCCATGCTCCACCACCTCTCAGTGAAGTAGCACCTCCTTTCTCCCTTGAACTTCCCCTCCAGCTTCCAGCCATGCCCCAGTGGCCCCTTCCCTCCTTCCTTCAAGCACCCCAGCTGTTCCCCTATTTACCCTCTTCATGTACCTAAAGACCTCTATCATGTCCCCCGTCCCTTCTCTTCCAATGTGTAATATTTAGCTCTTCGAGCTCTCCTCATAGGTCCTGTCCCCCAAGCCCCAAATCATTTTGGTTGCCCTCCTCTGGACCCTCTCCAGGAGGTTAATGTCCCGCTTTAAGAGTGGCCTCCAAAACTGCACGCAGTACTCAAGGTGCGGCCTCACCAAGCAGTTATACAGAGGGAGTATCACTTCCCTCCTTCTGGAGGTGATCCCCCTAGCGATGCATCCCAGCATCCTGTTGGCCTTGGCTGCTGCCCTCCTACAAGTCTCAGAGTTGTTCATCTTGACATCCACCACCACCCCCAGGTCCCTCTCAGCCATCGAGACTTGTAGCATTCCCCAGGGTGTACACTTGGCCTGGGTTTCTGCCCCAGGTGGAGTACCTTGCATTTCCTGCATTGAACCTCAGCTTCCACTTTCTAGACCATCTTTCCAGAGCTCCAGGTCCCCTGTAGGGCCACCCTCCTCCTCCCCATCCACCACCGCCCCAGTTTCGATGTCATCTGCAAAGAGACTCATCTCACTCCTGATTCCTGTCCTTATGTCAGATAGTGAGCGTTGGAACAGAAGGGGCCCAAGGACTGATCCCTGGGACCCCACTAATGACCTCCTTGGGGATGAGGGTATCCCACCAACTACGACTCTCTGGGTCCGGGTCCTGACAATTGCCTATCCATCTGATCATCTGGTTCCCCACCCCATTTTTCCCAGCTTATCCAACAGGCCCATGGAGGAACAGAGTCAAATGCCTTGCTGAAGTCCAGAAAGAGGACATCTACTGGTCTACCCAGGTCCAAGGCACTTGTCACCCAGTCATAGAACTCCACCAGGTTTGTCTGACACGATTTCCCGGGATGAATCCATGCTGTCTATCATCCAGGCACCCTGACTTATCCAGGTCCCCCCAGCCTCTCCTTGACAATGCCCTCATCACCTTGCCCACCACCGAGGTCAGGCTGACAGGCCTGTAGTTCCTGCCACCTCCCTTGATCCCCCTTGTGGATAGGCACTATATGCGCCACCTTCCAGTCTTGGGGCACCCACCCTGTCCTCAGAGATGGTGAAAAGCTCTGCCAGGGGTTTTGCCAGGACATCTGCAAGTTCCTTCAGCACTCTGGGATGTAATTTATCTGGCCCCGTGCTTTCTCCGTCTTAAGGGAGCTGAGGGCTTCCCTCTCTCTCAGCTGTGATTTCCACTCCGTACCCTCTCCTGCTTAGCCCTCCCCCACCTGCCAGTGATGCCTCCCCTCCAGACCTGCCGATCGGTAAGGGTCCCCCCTCTCAGTATCTCTGTCTCCTCCCATGTATGATGCAGCACCTCATTTTCCTGGTGAAAACTGAGGTGAAGTACTCATTTAGTACCTCAGCCTGCTCCCCCCGGGTCTTGTGCCCATCTCTCCCCTGATTTAATCCTGCTAATCTGCCCCTTCACCCTTCGTTTTTCCCCAATGTATCTAAAGAACCCCTTGTTCCCTCTCCTGATTTCCCTGGCCAGGATCTGCTCCTTCCCCTTGCATGGCCGCCCTACCACTCTAGGTGGCCCTTCTGGCCATCAGCTGCGTGCTCCCCTCGATCCCTTTTACTCTTGAGCACTTGAATTGCTTATAGGCTGCTTTCTTTCCCTCTGCACCACTTGACCTCCCTGGTCCACCAACAGGGTTTTTGGGCCCTACTGCTTTCGCTTACTTGCACAGGTGCTGGTAGCATCCTGCACCCCTCTCCTGATGATTTCCCACCTACTATCAGCCCATGTCTGACCCAATCCCATCCAAATGCTCCTTAAGGATCCTTCCCATTTCCTTAAAATCCGCCCCCCTGAAGTCGGTTACTTCCGTCTTTGTGCAGCCTTCAACCCCTCCTAGGTCCAGGCAGAACCAGACTGTGGCATGGTTACTCCCCGCCAATGGATCCTTTACCTCCAGGCCCCCAATTACGTAATGCTTTTTACAATCTGCTTGTTAAATATGGAAATCTGTATATGTTATGAGGTATGTGAGCATCGATGACTTGTATGTATATAAGTTGAAACCTCAATAAAAAGAAAAATTAAAAAAAAAGATTGCTGAAGAAACGCAGCACTTAAGAGCACTCCTGCGTGGATCCCAGTCTCAGCCTTGCAAGCTGCACAGACTGGCCCTACTTTACCACGGAGGTTTTTCCCGTGATTCTGGGCTCAACCCAGTGTTCATTTTAGCCTTGGAGTTTATCGACTGGTGGATTTTGCCAACGGGTGCCGTTTTCTCTGCGATTGGACATTAATAGCACCTCAGTGCTCTGAGAGGATTCTCTCCTTGTCGACGGCAGTGCTGTTTTTTTCTTCCATCAACTGCTGGCTCCCTGACTCTTTCAGACGCTCGTCGATGGTGGGCCTGCAGCTCTAACTCAGTCACTCGTCGATGGTCCAGTGCTCTCTCGTCGACATGCGTGGCAGTTCATCGGGAGTGTTGCTCAGGACATAACTGAGCTTCTCACCCATGCTACAGGTCCCTCCCTCCCCCTCCAAGCACTAAGGGAGCAAGAATTTACTAATTAGGTACGAGGCAGCAGTTTAAACAGCTTTTTGCCCTTAAAGGGCCAGCAGCAGTGTTCCATCGGAGCTTCAGCATTCTTCCAGACACACTCCCGTTTTATCAGGAATCCTCCGGTGGGGGGGGGAGGTACGCCATTTTCAGTCATGGCCTCAGACAGGCCTGCCAGGGGCAGAAAATAACAGCATTGCAAATCCTGTCTTTTAATCACCTTTGCAGGTTCACTTTGCCTATAATGTGAGAAGGAAGCGTCTGCAACTGGGGAGGATATAGTGGAGATCTCCTATGCTTAGACTCAGACTGATGGCCAGCAGATAGACAGACAGGTCTGAGTGAGTAGCAGACACTAAGTCTGAGAGAGCAGCGGCCAGCAGTCCACAACCCCCTCTCTGGCCCCAGACCTCATAGACAAGTTAAATAGGGCCTTTGCACTGGAACCTGCATGCTTCAACTGGCAACCTCTGGGGTCACCAGATGTGCCACCTCACAAGAAGGTGAAAAGAAAGAGTACCCTGTCCCCGTCCTCATCTGAAGAGGGACAGCTGTCCTCACATCACTTTGATAAAAGAAAGAAATCCCGATAAAGGAGCAGATCCTTGGACGAGGAGGATTAGCATTCCTCATGCCACAAGAGGAAGAAAAGATCTCTGAGCAGATCTAGGAGCACCCACAAGGGGAGGCGTCGCAGGGACTGTTCCCCGGGCTCCTCAGACTCCAGTTCTTCTTCTCCAGAAGAGGGGGACTAGTAGATCGGATGACTTTCCGTCCAGAAACTTTGACCTGGAAGACCTAGATTTTTTCACTAAGAAGATCATAGCAAGCTGGCCCAGTGGCACTGAGGATTGAGGTGCTGGTGCCACACCTCACACCATGCCAGCGACCCCGGGTTCGGGAACGGACTCATGTCGCTGGGAGTCGGCAGGGGAGGGAGAGGCTATAGCGTACCACGACAGCTCCTCTCTCTCTCTCTCTCTCTGGGTGAGTTGAGGGTAATGCATCACTCTACAGCTCTACAGCGGCCTCTGGCGGACGTCAGAGGCTCTACAGGGATGGTGCATAGAAGGGAGGCTGCAGCACTGCAGATGTTGGCACGTAAGTGTGCTCGCATCATTGCGCGCTTGGCTTCAGCAGGGGAGTAAGCCTGGTGGAAAATTGCGGTGTGTTCATGGCGGCTGATGGCCATTCACTGTGCCCCAGGAGCTAGAGAGGTGCGCCCCTAGGTATGGGTCCAGGTCCCCCATGGGGGGGTGGAAAACTACGCGTGCCTGCCTTTGGGGAGAGCAAGTCACTGACCGACTCTGGGTGCTGGTGCGGGTGGCCGGATGACCTGCCAGCCCACTTTGCATGGAGGAGGTAAAAAAAGATCATAGCTGAAATTCATCTTGATTCTTCCCCAGTGGCTCCAACACAGCTGAAATGGGCCTTTCGCCAGGCATCTGCCACCAAACCTGCCACAGCATTCCGTATTCCTCCAGCCATAGAGGACTTGCTAAAGGAGGAATGGCAAGGTCCAGAACGCACATATTCAGTGCCCTGGTGGATCGTTAAGTTCCTCAAGTTTGACAAGAAACAATGTGAAAAGTTCGCTCAGGGACCCAGTGGGCGGGAAAGTGGATGCCTCACTCAAGAAGGCCTTCCAAGCATCAGCAATGTCTCTCAAGGTGGCAACTGCCAGTCTTTTTTCGGTCCAGGTCGCTCTGTCCTGGCCCTCAGAATTAGCTTTTCAAATTCACTGAGGACCCAGAAAAGAACAAGGCTATTATTCATCAGCTGCAGTTAATGGGTTTGGCATTGGCTTATGCAGCAGATGTATCAGAGGAGGTGGTCAGGTGCACCGCTCAGACCATGTTTTATCAAACTTTGGCTAGCTGTAACCTCTGGCTTCGGGCCTGGGAAGCAGAAGCCTCTTTGAAGAGCCATTTGGTAAACGCCCCCTATGAAGGTAATCTCCTGTTTGGCTCAGCTCTGAAGGAGGCAGTGAAGGAATCCAAGGAGACAGCTAAGGTGCGTATGCCCCAGTCACGTGGCAGGGGCAAATCATGGCCCTCAGGCCCCAGACGCAATTTTTGTGACTGAAGTTACAACAAGGGTCAAAACTCTTAATTTCTCTGGAAAGAGAACATGGTTCTCCTCGCATAACCAGCGTGACTTCGGAGGAGGCGGATCCGGTGGCGGTGGTGGCACCAGAGACACCGGAAACAGCAACAGGAAGTAACAATGAAGCTATCTGGGCCCATCCTCGAGTAGGGGGCAGACTTTCATTTTTTCTTGAAAAATGGGGTCCAAACCACTTTGAACAGATGGGTCCCAAACATCATCAGTAAGGATTACCTAATAAAATTCAAATCCAAGCCCCTACTACTTCATGTGGTGCCTCCCTATCTCGGACAACCTGCTCAAAAGACAGGCTATGTTAGAGGGCATTACAGATGTTGTTCAAGCAGGGTTTGTCCAGGCAAGTCCCACAGAGATCAATCGGGGGCTCACTCCCTATTCTTCATCATGCCAAATGTACAGGGGATTCAGGCGGTTCTAGATCTCAAATTCCTGAATCTTTTTGTCCGCAGCAGACCCTTCAAGATGGAAACCTTGTCATCAATTATCAGGGAGTTGCAACAAGAGGATTTCCTGGCATCCATCGATCTGCAAGATGCCTATTTGCTTATTCCCATCCAGGACCTACACAGGCAGTATCTCAGGTTCAAGGTGGGGGAGCAGGACTTCCAATTCAAAACACTGCCATTCGGACTTTCTTCAGCCCCAAGGACATTCGCCAAGGTGCTAGTAGCAGTCATAGCTCATCTTTGGAACTGAGGGATACAACTTTTCCGTTACTTGGACTATATTCTCATCAAGGCCCCGCAGCTCGGCCAAGCCGTACAAGCAGTGGTGGAGGTAGTCCGGTGCCTGTTGGCACACGGATTTGTCATCAACTGGAGAAAGAGTTCCTGAACTCCAAGCCAAACTCCAAGCCAGACCTCGAACCACCTGGGGGCAGACTTCATGACACAAGCCAACAAGGTCTTTTCCCCCAGAGGTGAAATTCAGGGACCTGCTGAAGCTCATCAAGAAGTTTCATACAGCTCCTCAGCTGCTGGCTCACTCCTTCATGCAGCTAATTGGGACTCTAGTATTGCTAGCGGATTCAGTCCCTTGGGCCCCAGTCCACTTTTGGTCCATTCAAGCACATTTGCTCAAGCTGTGGTCCCAGTCCAGACACAGCCAGCACCAACTGATCCCAATTTCTCAACAGATAAAAACTTACCTCCAGTGGTGGACTCAGAGGTCAAATGTCATGAGGGGTCGCAAGTTGGGACATCCACACCAAGTCCAAATCACAACCGATGCCAGCCTCAGGGGCTGGGGGGTTCACTTGTATCAGCTGTCGGCTCAGGGAAAGTGGTCGCTGTTAGAAACAAGGTACAGCATAAACGACCTCTAGATGAGAGCAGTATGCCTAGCCCTGATATACTTTGAACAGCAAGTCCTCAATTAGGATGTACTGATTCTAACAGACAATCTAACAACGAGGGCATAAATCAACCATCTGGGTGGAACAAGAGGCACAGAAATGCTACTAGAGTCCCTTCTTCTCTTTCAGTGGGCCGAGCACCACCTGGCAAGCATAAGGGCAGTGTATATTCCAGGACAGGAAAATGTCACAACAGACTGGTTGAGTCACCAAGATGTTCTACCAGGGAAATGGGAGCTGAAGGAGAGAGCCTTCCACAGCCTAACAGAGCATTGGGGCAATCCTCAGATAAATCTTTTCGCCTTACCGGTGAAGCTCCAGGGTAAAGCAATTCTGCTCCCTGGCCATGGATGAACTAGCGGTGGCTCAGGACGCCTTTTCCCTAGACTGGGATCAGTTCAGTCTACTGTATGCCTTTTCTCCGATACCGCTTCTATCCAATAATCTAGTACTACAAGAAGCACAATCATAAATATTAAAGGCAAATTAATAAATGAATGTAAGTAAAAAAATAAAATGCACTCTTAAATGTATAGAAGGGGAAATGGTGGAACAGCATGAACAGGGCAAAACTAGTGAAAGGGAACAAGAAGGGGAAAGGGTCATAGACAGTTGCTGGTAGGAGAACAAAAGTCATAAAGAGGAGACTCTGGGAGGAGGAGAAGAGGCAGATTGAACTGAAAATGGAAGGGAGCACCAAAGTTGAACAAATCAGTAAGAAAAAACAGATTGACCAACGGTAGATTTTCTAAAAGGCATAGGGAGAGAATGGGAAAATATTGTTGCAGAGAGGGTAGGAGGAAGGAGAAGGAGAGGAAAGAAAGGATTTGAAGTAAGAGGGAAGGGAGCCGAACCAGAATTTGGGTATAAATGAGATACAGTGGGAAAGACGCCTGGCATCGAGAGAGGGGAGAGAAAGGGTTGAGTTAAAAGAGCAGTGGTGAGTATGAGGGGGACAGTCTAAAGGAAAATGACAAAAAGAATGAAAATGGGGTTCTAGTCTGGCAAGTCATGTTTTTTAAGTCCCATTTCATTTTCTTAAAACATTTCTGGTAGATGTAGAATATGGTTCTGAATGTAGCAAAAGAAATAAATGTAGGGTTACCATACTGCTGTTGGCTGTAGAGCTGGTCAGCTAGGCAAGATCAGCAGGAAGCTGGTGTGCATACGGAGGAGAATCACTAACAGAAAGAGAGGGTGGCAGTGTTACCACTTTACACATTATTGGTGAGATCTTGCTTAGAGTACTGTGTCCAGTTCTGGAGATCACATCTCAGATAGGACATAGGCAATATAGAGGCTGTCCAAAGGAGGGCAACTAAAATGGTGCAGGGGCTGCATTATAAGCCCTATGAGGAGAGACCGAGGGCTTCCGTATGTACACACTGGAAGAGGGGGGGAACATGATAGAGACCTACAAGTACCTTATGGGGGTGAAAAGGTATGGGGGAGTATATTTCAGAAGAGGTAGACGAGAACAGAGGGCATGCAATGCAGCTGGAAGGGGGTAAATTAGAAGGGATGTGTGGGGAGGAGGAGGAGGAGGTGCACAGAGAATAAGGGGGCATGTAGTGAAGCTGGAAGGGGATAAATTGTGAGGGATGTGAGGAAGTACTTCACTGAAAGACTGGTGAACACCTGAAACATTCTTCCAGTAGAGGTGGTGGGGTGAAAACAGTGGTGGGCTTTAAGCAGGCATGGGATAGGCACAAAGGAATCTTGTTAGGAAAGTGGGGGAGGAGGGAGGGATTAAGTAGAGTCTGTGGTGACAGAATAGGCATGGACAAAATGAGCAAACTATGTGGACCAAGTGGTCCTTATCTGCCAACAAATTCTATGTTTCTAATTGAGGACAAAAGTAACTAAAAATCCCAATGAAAAATAAAACTTGCCACAAAGCCATTCAAACAGCACATAAATGCATACAAGTTATTTATTTATTTATTTATTAAAATTTTGGTAACTGGGTAGGCCCGCTGAGACTTTGACAGTTCCTTTTTCAGGGACGACCCGGGATTAGTTACATGTACCTAGAGGGGAAAAGAAAACCAATGTTTTTGATTGTACTACAGTATATGATACATTGGTCATGTATACATGTCAGAGATGGACATTACCACAGTTGACATAGGCGAGTTTACGTACGAACACACGTTCATGAGTAGATGGTAGACGTTAGTTCAGTACATTATGTCCTTTCTTACTCTTCCTCCCTCCCTCCCTTTTTGTCTGTGTTTACGTGAGGCATCCCCCTTTAGCAGAGGTGCCTTCATGGGTTGCGGCACCTGCAATGAGACCCACTGCTTAGGTGTAGTTTTAACCCTTTCTTGTACCTCTCAAGAGAGGTGCAGTCCTGGAGCTGTCTTGGGAGATTGTTCCAGAGTTTGGGGAGGGTTATTCCAGGTGGCCGTTGTGCCATAGTTGATCTGGCTCTTGAGGGTTCTAGCAGCTTGCGTTCCGTCAACCTGAGCTCCCTCCTGTTTGCTTTTGGGGCTAGTAGATTTCTCAGGCTTGGTGGGGCATCAGGTTGCTGCAATTTGAAAGCTAAGCACAGGGAGGGATAAGCGAGTCTCGCTTCAAGGGGTGGCCAGTTTAACGCTTGTAATACATCGCAGTGGTGCTCCATTCTTTGTGCCCCGGCGGCGAAAAGGTTGATTCTGTGGTACAACGAACTCAGACGCGCATGTTCCATTGCCCTCAGTGCTTGAAGCATTGCTGCGCCATAGAACAGGATGGGAATGATAGTCCCATTGCTGACCGCAATCCTGGTTTCTTTAGTCAGGTCGGAGCTTAGTCTGTACAGGAGCCCAAGTTTTTGGTTTACTATTGTTTTTAGGTGGTCTATGTGTTTCCTGAAAGAGATTTCCTGGTCGATGAACATTCCCAAATACTTGATATTGTCCACCACTTCGATCCCTGTTCCATTTGAGGTTGAGAGCGATAGAAGATTAGCCCAGCGTGGGCCAAGCTTTTTGGGGCCAAAGAGCATGACTTTGGTCATTTTGCTGTTTAGGACCAGCCTGTTTGCCTGGAACCAGTCTTCTAGCGTTGCGAAATCTTGTTGCAGCTCCGAGTTTAGTAATTCTGAGTCCTTGTCTGTTCTGTACAGTACTGCATCGTCTGCGTATAGCGTGACCTTTGCTCCACCGCAGTATAGGGGTAGATTGTTGATGAATAAGGAGAATAACAGGGGGTCTAGGATAGAACCCTGTGGAACTCCGTCTGTATGCCCATCTGATTTAGCACCGTTCCACCGGACCATTTGCGTCCTGCCGTGGAGGTAACTGGAAAGCCATTTTAGGGCCAGTGTGTCAAACCCTAGGCCACGCAGTTGTCCTAGGAGCAACTTGTGGTTGACTAGGTCGAACGCCTTCGTTAGACCAGTGAAGACTGCTCCAAGGACTTTGTTTTGGTCCAGAGGTTCGTGCACATCAGTGATGAAGCTTACCAGTTTCGTATTAGTGCCGTGTTTCTTTCTGAAACCATGTTGTTGGTCTGTTTGCAGGTTGTGCATGTCCAAGTACTCATTGACCTGTTTGTAGACCACCTTCTCAAGTAACTTGCTTAGGGTGCAGAGAATGGAGATTGGGCTGAAATTTTCCATGTCCTCCTGTGGCCCGCTTTTAGGAATTGGGTCACAAGAGCAACCTTCCATAGGGCAGGTACTCTTCCTTCCATCAGGGACCTGTTGGATAGCGGGATTATCTGTACTGCAATGATGGGGGCTGCAGTCTTCAGCAGTTTAGGTTTGAGGTTGTCATGGCCTGCCCCACCTTCTGGTTTTCTGCCCTTGAGCAGCATCAGTACCTCTCCTACTGTTGTAAGTTTTAGGTGGAATTCAGGGCCCTGTGGGGGGGGGGGGGTCTCTTGATTCTCTGGCCTTCCCTGGCCTTGGTTGGGATTGCTGGTTTTGTACTGCTGTAGGCCCAAGAAGAAGTCATTGAAGGTTTTTGCTGTGTCTTTTGAGGTGGCGAGAGGTGTCCCGTTGACCTTTATTTCCCCTGTCACCCTGCTTTTTTGCCTTTTAGGAGCGAGTTGATATGACCCCAGAATTTCCTTGGATCCGACAGGTTTCTGCATTGCAGAGCGTGCAAGTAATTCTTTTTGAGTTCCCTCTTGCAGATGTTTCTGGCTTTCCGGTATTTAACCCAGTCCTGATGCAGATTTGTAACTTTAAATTTGCCCCATAGTTTGTCCCTTTCTTTCATGATGCCCTTCAGATCTGGGTTAAGCCATCTGGCATCCTGGCCCTTGACCCTGGTCTTTTAGGGGTGCGTGTATTGGCCACCGATAGGAAGTGCTTGGTAAAACCCTCCAGGGCTTAGTCTATGGTTGGGGTGTTGAGAGTCTGGGCCCAGTCCACTTCTGACTGGGATTTCAAAAAGGCCCCTTTGTGCAGTGCAGGGTAGTTTCTGGACCAGCAAGTCCTTGGTGGTGGTTTGGGGTGGCTATTTTTCCACACCAGGAAGACTGGCTTATGTGGTCACTGAGGGAGTCTGCGCATGTTCCAAGTATTTTGGCTCTGTCAGGATTGGATGCTAGCACCCAGTCAAGGGTGGTATGGTTTCCTGTTTTATGGTTGAACCGTGTGGGTTCACTTATTAGTTGGGTTAATTTCGCTCCTTCTAGGCTGTCTTTTACTTCACCCTTTAGTTTGGCGCACCAGTTAAGGTTAAAGTCCCCCAGTATAATCTTTTCTTTGCCAGGGATGTTTTATGATGTGAGTATTTTCAGTGCTCCCATTGATTTCTTTCGGGTGTTGTATACGCATCCAATTACAAGAGGCTTTGTTCCCACTAGGAAGAGTTGTGTGAACACTGCTTCGCAGCCCTCTTTTTCAAGATCAGGGGTAGTCATCTAGGTAGCTTTGAGTTGGGATTTTACATAGAGGAGGACTCCTCTGCATTTCTTCCCTTTCCTGTCTTTCCTAAACTTACTGAACCCCTGTAATTCCACCTCATGCGGAAGAATATTGGGCTTTCGCCAGGTTTCCAAGATGGCAATTATGTCTGGAGAGTAGAGGCTAGCCCAGGCTTCAAGTTCGTGCACTTTGGGTCTGAGGCTGTTGACGTTCATGTGTACTAGCCTCAGTCCCTTGGTGTTAACCCACCCGGGCGCAGTGGGCATGAGGTTTATTATACTTGTTCCATGCGGGCCAAGATTTTGCTCGGCATCCCCCGCCATTAGTAGCAGCAGGCTCAGAGAAATGTCAGGTATTTGGTTAGTACATGAGAGGTAAAATTTTTCCTGTGGGCCATGATGTACCTCGCTGCGTTCAGGATCAGACCCCTCTTTACCAGCATGTGTATTGTTATCACGCATGTTCTAAAGCAGAACTAGGTTGCATTCTTGGTGTAGTAATATTAAACCATGCAGATGGTTATGTTCAGGGATATGTAATATAATAATCTTAGCCAAGGTACCAGGAGTCAAAGGATGAAAAATAATCAAATCCACAGGAAATGGTGAACTACTGAGGACCAGTAAACTGTCGTTATTGTAGATCAAAGACCCAGAATGTGTTACATTCGTGAAGGTGATGAACATTGGCTTGGGGCATATGCAGGATGTAAAATTCCTTTGTTAGTGTCTTCCCTTCGTTCTTCAAAAAGGTTGTGAATAGACCTCAAAGACAAGCACAGATCCTTTAAGAACAAGTCAGACGGAAGTGTGTATTCATTGCAACACTCCACAGCTCAGAGCTTGTGAAACAGATTTACTGACCTTACTTTTGCTTTTGATGGCTTCCAAAAAAAGTTGATTTATGATGAGAATGCCAATACCTGGTGGTGATGTTTTGCAGTTTCTTAGTCCAGGAAACGTTCATAGATGTCATGTCCAAAAATGGTCCAGTTCCTCCAAGCAGAAACACATGAAAATCCAATGCCCCCCACCGACTGTTGCTGTCTGGGCTCCTCCACGCATCTTGAAAAAGTCTTTAATGTAAAATAAACAAAGTAACCCAAGATAGACCTGTGCATAGAGCATCATGAAAGATGCCAATGGCTATATCATGTATTATTTAGATTCTTAACTGGACATGACATATTGGAGTAAATCATTAATCTGATATCAGCTCCATACATACTGGAATCTGTTTGTGCCAGTGAACAGCCTTGAAAATGTTTTTGGGTACATTAGAACATGAAAATCTAAAACACCAGGGGAACATCTTTAATTGCATTACTTAAGCTTGCCATATATGCTTGCACTTCCCTTGCGGTACAGAGACTTGTTTTATTTTCTCTTATAAAATGGGCAAAGCAAAATAAGGCTAGTGATGGCTAGAAAAGCAGTGCCATGTACAGTGGCGTGAAAAAGTATTTGCCCCCCTTCCTGATTTTCTCTATTATTGCATATTTGTCACACTGGATGTTTTCAGGTCTTTAGACAAAATATAATATTAGATAAAGGGAACCTGAGTGAACAAATAACACTTTTTTTTTTTACTTATTTCATTTATTTAATGAAAAAGTTAACCAACACCAACTGGCACTGTGTGAAAAGTAATTGCCCCTAGTTAAATCAACCCAATTAAAGGGATAATTAGAGTCAGCTGATTGAACACAGCCAGGCTTGATTACAGCCAGCCCTGCTCAATATAAACCTCACTTATTTTGGCCCTTACCATCAGAGTCTCGCTCACAGCACAAAGATTCAACAAGCACATTATGCCATGATCAAAGGAAGTTCCTGAAAAGATCAGAAAAAATTTGTTGCCCTCTGTCAGTCTGGAAAGGGTTACAAAGCTATTTCTAAGGCTCTGGGACTCCATCGAACCACAGTGAGAGCCATAATCTCCAAATGGAGAACACTTGAACAGTAGTGAACCTTCCCAGGAGTGGGCGGCCTGCCAAAATTCATCCAAGGGCACAGTGTAAAATCATCCAAGAAGTCTCAAAGGATCCTAAAACAACATCCAAAGAACTGCAGGCTACTCTTGCCTCAGCTAAGGTCAGTGTTCATGACTCCACAATCAGAAAGAGACTGGGCAAAATGGGCTTCATGTGAGAGTAGCAAAGTGAAACCACTGCTAACCAAGAAGAACATAAATGCTCGTCTCTCATTTGCCAAGAAGCACCTGGATGATCCACAAGCCTTTTGGGAAAATGTTCTATGGACAGATGAGTCCAAAGTGGAACTTTTTGGACAACATGGATCCCATAATGTCTCGCATAAAGCAAACACAGCATTCCACAGTAAGAACACCATACCAACAGTCAAACATGGTGGTGGTAGTGTGATGGTGTGGGGATGCTTTGCTGCCTAAGGACCTGGATGACTTGCCATAATTAAAGGAACCATGAATTCTGCTCTGTACCAGAAAATTCTTAAGGAGAATGTCCAGTCATCCTTCCGTCAGCTGAAGCTGAAGCGTAGTTGGTCATGCAGCAAGACAATGATCCAAAACACAAAAGCAAGTCCACATCAGAATGGCTAAAAAGAAGTAAAATTAAAGTTTTGGAGTGGCCTAGTCAAAGTCCAGACTGAAACCTAATAGAGATGCTGTGGCAGGGACCTGAAACGAGCAGTTCATGCTCGAAACCTACCAAATGTTACTGAATTAAAGCAGTTCTAGAGGAAGAGTGGGTTAAAATTCTCCACAGCGATGTGAAAGACTGATATTGAATTATAGGAAGTGTTTGGTTGCAGTCATTGCAGCTAAATGTGGCATAACCAGTTATTAAGTGTAAGGGGGCAATTACTTTTTCACACAGTGCCAGTTGGTGTTGGTTAACTTTTTTTCATTAAATAAGTGAAATTAAAAAAAAAAACAAGTGTTATTTGTTCACTCAGGTTCCCTTTATCTAATATTACATTTTCTCTAAAGACCTGAAAACATCCAGTGTGACAAATATGCAATAATAGAGAAAATCAGGAAGGGGGCAAATACTTTTTCACGCCACTGTATGTATTACACATAGGGGGGAAAAAAAGTACAGGCAGAGAAATCAATGCCCCTAAATGGAATGTTCAGAGCTAGGCATGGAACATTCGTTTTTTAAAGCCCATTGTTTTAGCACCATGGCAGATCACCGAAGCTTTGGAGCCACTCACTCTTCATTTTTCTTTCTCAATAGGAAAAAAAGAACGGACCGTAGCAAAACCTGCAAGTACTAAAAGAACGGGGGCGCTTCAATCAGTACCTCCCACACCACACCGGCTGCATTACTTTCATGAATATTCCAACCCACACGGAGCAGGCCGCAGCCTGAGCTCCGTACGGGCTGGGAGTTTCAAGTGCACACAGGAACGGTCACCGGACCAGAATTCAAACAGTAGGGCACAGCACCAGTCAGATTTTCCCCCGCTCAGCATCCCTCGGATTCAGTTTCCCAGTCTGAGCTCGTTCCTATTAAAATAAATAAATAAATAAATAAAATAAAATTTAAGTACACAAGAGCACTGGGGTATTGCAACAAAATTAAATTAATAGTACCACTCGCATCTACATAATGATGTCACTTTTAAATAGGCAGAAAGACTATGTTATCATATATTAAGAAATCATGTTTTGTTCTACATATAAACATACTTTTTTGTCTAAACCTTAATAAAATAAATAAGGTGCCCATTTTATAAGCTCAATAAGACACTCCAGGGTGTGTGTTGAACAGATATTATTGCACTTCCGGGGCTGAAGACACTCGGCCGGTGGTCTTGTGCCTTACTACGCCCCTGGGTGTGCGGTAATATCTGTTCAGCACACACCCTGTCGTGTTTTAATGCTTACATAACCATACATAGTTCTTCACACACGAACAATAGAAACCTAGACAATGACAGCAGAAAACAAGCATTTGTCAATGCCAAATGTTGTCTTGCCGGCATTGGTATTGCAGGAGTTAGAGAGATGCGTAATAGGAATGGTAGTGAAGTAGTGAACTGACGCCAACCCCACCCCCTCCCGCAGAGACTGACAGGCATTGGGGTGTGCCTTTGGGTCGTCAGCCATAACGCTCATGCCATTTCACCTCACCCTAACTTGCAGACATCGACAAGTGTTGCAGTGTGCCTTGGGATCTTCAGGCCTTACGCTCACCCCATTCCATAAGGAAATGCACTGAGATGGGTGCAGTACAGGAGAATGGGTGAACTTTGTGGATGAAGAGTCCAAGGCACACCTCGATGCCTGTCATTGGCTGCAGGGAGGGGGTGGAATGGCGTGAGCATTACAGCTGACAATCCCAGGTCACACCCCTGATGGCTGTAAGTCTCTGCAAGATGGGGCATTACAGTTGGAAACCCTTACGCCCCGGGCATTTGTTTGTATTTTCACTTCAAATTTTCAACATGAGCTTTTTATGACCCCACCTCATGAACAGTGGCAATATCAGTTCATTAGCCAAAAGGTGATTTTGCACAGCGACTGCGCCATTTGGCACCACAGGTGTGAAAACGCATTTCGGGCAGGCTGTGAAAAATGACAGCTGTACTGTTCATGATGAGGTGTAAACAAATGGCAATGTTGAAACTCTGGAGTGAAAATATGAAAAATTGGTGGTCGCGAGCATGCGTAGAAACTGCGCAGTGCACACCCGTAATGACATTTTGGGACCTCCGCTCATGAACGGTATCACTGTGATTTTGTTAATCTGTCCTGGACGTTGCTCTTTCACAGCGACCGCGCCATTGTGCACCAGATGTACAAAAACACATTTCGGGCAGGATTTGAAAAATGACAGCTGTACTATTCATAAGTAGGTGTGAAAAAATGGCAATATGGAAAATCTGGAGTGAAAATATTAAAAATTGTCGAAGTTACAAGCGTGCGTGGAAACTGCGCAATGCATGTTCGTAACACAGTAATTTTTTGTAATTTTTTCACCAGATTTGCAACATAGGCTTTTGGACCCCACCTCATGAACAGTGGCACTGTTGTTTTGTTAATCTGTCTCAAAAGGTGATTCCGCGCAGTGACCATGAAATGACCTTTTGGGACCGAATAACGAGATGACAGTGCATTTGTTAATGAGGTGGGGTCCCAAGAACCCCATGTTGAAAATTTGGAGCCAAAATTCAAAAAAATAGGTGAGTTATCCACCCAAGTTGACCCCCCCCCCCCATTTATGACATTATGCAGCTTACCGGCATTTCTTCATTTTGCAGTTCGCCTTTGAAGAGTCCAGACTTGTTCCCACTCCACCGAAGATCGCAGTGCCGGACCTCTGGAGGCAAGTATGAGGTGAGGGTGTGTGGGTGGGGTGTGCAGAGGGTGCGGGATGGGGGGATGCTGCGAACAATGGACGTTTTCTTTTTCAGGTATGAAAAAAAAAAAAGACACTGAGCCATGGGACAGTTTTCTTCATTTACAGATGCAAGAAAACAAATGTTGGGCACACTGGGTTGGGCTCCCAGTGTGCCCCATGACTTTTGGGGGGGAGCCAAATGTTTGCAAAACTCTGAGGTGGGCTTCCAGTGTGCCACACAGTGGGGGTGGGGTGGGGGCAGGAACATGCCGACGTGATTGGCTTACTGTGAGCGGCAGTGGGGAGGAGGGATGGACATGCCGATACGGGGATTGCACCCCCGATGTCAGCTTTCTTTCGGGATTGTGTTGTTTATTGAAATGTGTCACCATAAAAGGCACGTACGGGAGGCATGTCATCTGTGCCGCTGCATGATGAGCTTGTCTCCGATTGCAGCGGCACTTCTGTTTCAAGTTGGTGGCACTTTGCATATACTTGTGTCAGCACTAGCATGCTGGCTCATTGGGGAATGAGGGACGCACCTACTAAAGCGTGCCCTGCATTCGCCAATACTGACACACCTCTGCATTTCTCCTACTGCCAGAAGATGTTGCTTGCACACGCACAAGACAACATAAAAAACAGTGGTCCTTCTAGTGCGCCCAGAGTTCCCAATCTGCCTTGGGACCTTTTGTCCATACTTTTTTTTTTTTATATATAAATTTACTCCACTTTACTCCTTTCTAGACTGACTGGTCCCCATCAGTTGTGCTGACCCATCCAGCTCCGTCATCTGCCATCTCTTGGACTTACCGTCACTCGCAGTTCCACCATGATTAACCCCTCATGGGAAGGGCTGCTGGGAGACTGACCCTAACCCCCCTGGACAGAGGTTTAGTGTCGTTTGGTGGGAAGAACTCAGTTGGAGGTGCGGGCATGGGGTGGATGATTAACGGCATCCTGCTGCAATTGGGGTGGTTTTTATTTCCGTATTTTCTGCCCCACCCCCGACATCAGCAAGGTCTTGCAAACACAGTGTGTAATGCTGCCATAGACTACCTTTCTCAGTCAATGGTTCCAGCTGCACCACCACCACCTGTGGTCATCCAGGTAGTGGTGTAGTAGTGGAGACTTCTCCCTTCCCGGAGGGGACAAGTGTCCATAGCATGCTCAGCCAACCTCCCACTGGCTGGCCCTCTGACGACCAACACTGGTTCCTGAACTTGGGTCATTGGTGTCGCAAGCGGTGGCGCTACTGCTGTGCCAGCAGGCCGACTCGTATGGGTTTTATCCCTCTTGGTCTACCTCCCTGCTCCCCTCACTGCTGCTACCAAGCTGAGCAACCACCCAGCCATGCCTGAAACCATGTATGGTCTTGGCATCCACCACTTCTGCTGGTAGACTGTTATGTGCCGCCACCACCCTGTCATTAAAATAGAACTTTGTCACATCCCTCTAAACCCTCCCCCCCACCAGTTTCCACTCGTAAGCTTGGATTCTTGATTTTGTACTCCTGCCAGATAGTTCCTCTTGTTTATTCCCTTCAGGAACTTGAAGTTCTCTATCATGTTCACCCCTCTCTCACCTGGTCTCCAGTGAGTACATGTTCAGTGCCTTCAGACGATCTTTGTAAGGTCTGCTGTGTTGGCCCTGAACCATCTTGGTCAACCTGCTTTGCACCAACTCCAGCCTGTTGCAGCCCTTCCTTAGGTGAGGACTCCAGAACTGAGCACAATATTTTGGATGCTGCCTCACCAGAGACATGCATAGAGGTAGTAGTACCTTCTTTTTCCTGCTGGTAATACCCCTTCCGATGTACCCCAGCATTCTATTAGTCTTACTGTATTCCTTGTTACACACTGGCTTGATTGTCCGAGGGAGTCAATAATGGTAACTGTCAGACCCTTTCTCTGCCGTGTTGCTGAGTTTAACCGCTCATTCACTACTGTGTCCTGTATCCCCCACCGTGCATGCAGCATAACCTTGCATTTTTTGGGGTTGCATTTCAATTGAGAAACTTTGGACCATCTCTTTAGCCTTTGTAGATCCCTGTGCTTCCACCTGATCCCTTCATCACTATCTACCCTACCACAGAGCTTCTTGTCCTCAGTGAAGAGACACAGCTTGCCCCAGATGCCCTCTCCATTGTTGTTGATGAACGTATTGAAGAGGAAGAGACCCAAGATAGATCCATGCAGCACCCCACTCATGATGCCCCTCTCTTCGATTTGATCCAGTTTACTACCGCCATCTCTTTTCTACCCATCTAACTATGTCCCTAGTCACATACACAGGTCCTCCAGCAGTCTTTTGTGTGCCACCGAGCTGAAAGTCCTGCTGAAATCAAAGCAGAGAAAATTCAGAGTGTGGCCCTTGTCTACTACATTTGTTACCCAGTGAAAGAAAAACTATCCAGTTGCAGGGTTGGCTCTGGCTTTTTACTTTTCTACGCCATTATCTTCACCAGAATATTTTCTTTTGAGCCATATGGTAAGCAGAACT
This sequence comes from Neoceratodus forsteri, assembly GCA_016271365.2. Classification (NCBI taxonomy): domain Eukaryota; kingdom Metazoa; phylum Chordata; order Ceratodontiformes; family Ceratodontidae; genus Neoceratodus; species Neoceratodus forsteri. Next base: position 33,289,334 of record CM057454.1, read on the forward strand.
TCTTTTATTCAACATGTGATAATGCCAACAGTTTTTAAAAATTTGCCATTTAGGAAAAAAAAATATTTTTTGGGCTCCATTGATGAGTGGCAGAGCTAGCTGTGGGTTCGTCTGACAAGACCACCTTGTCATAAACCCATGCTGTTTACGATCCTGTAAACCATTGCTCTCTACGTAGTCCACAAGGTCGTCTTTGATCAGTGACTCCATCAGTTTACCCCTGCAGAGATAAGACTGACAGGTCTGTAATTCTGTAGTTCCCTGTTGTTCCTTGCCCTCACCTTTGTGTAGTGGGACTATGTCCGCTACCCTCCAGTCTTTAGGAAAGTTACTTCGTCTGAATTAAGCTATTGAATAACCTTATTAGTGGTTAAGCCAGTTCCACAGTGAATTCTTTCTTTCTTTCTTTTTTTCTTTCTTTATTTATTTATTTGTGCATCGGTTTACAACCTTTGAGCCAGTGGCTGATTTCCAAAGGTACCTCGTCACATTGACGACAGACAAAAACAGAATTCAGATTACAGCATAAAAGCCTACTGACTTAAAGTTACACAGTATGGTTTCATACATTTATACAATTTAGTAGGAATTACAGTGAACACAGCTGAGCACATGCTGGTAATAACAGAGGCAATAAGCAATGGGGGAGGAAGTGAGGGGTTGAAAAGGAGTGCCACCCAGTGGGCGTTGTCAAGTGAGGAGAAGATCGAGGCCACATTTAGAGACAGGAGCAGCTGCGAGTGTTAAACAGTTGGCTCTGAAGGGCGGTTTTGAAGTTGGAGATTGTGGGGGCATTGGAGATGGGAGCAGGGAGAGAGTTAAATCAGGATGGAGCTCTGTAGCAGAAAGACCTCTGACCGTGGGTGGTCCTGGATCTGGGGACCAGTAGAGTGGTCTTGTTGGAGTGTAGGTCTGCGAAGTAGTGGGTTGGGCGTGGTGGATGGAGGCTGCCAGCCCGGGAGGGGTAGCCCGAGTAGAGTTTTTTTTTTTTTTTTTGTGAGGAGGCAGGTTTGATAATGTAGCCATTCATCTAGGTTAAGCGGTTTTGCCTCATCATAGAGTTGACAAGTATGTGTGAGCCTGGGGACACCCGTAATCAGCCTGCAGGCCTTGTTTAGGGTGAGGCGAATTTTGTTGAAGGCGGTAGTGTCAGCAGCACCATAGACTGGTAGGCCATAGTCGACAAGGGATAGTACTGAAGATGTAACCACAAGTTGGAGAGCATCGGAGGGAGGCAGTTTTTATAGCGGTAGAGGATGCCAAGTCCTGTATTAGTGGCGGATGCAAGGGCATCAGTGTGGGTGTGGTAGGTGAGGGCTGAATCGAAAATAACCCCAAGGTATTTGTAGGAGCAGACTTGTTCAAGCGGTTGTTTGGTACTAGGGAGGATAGGAATTGGGAAGTTGCAGGCTTTGTTTTGGGGGTGGGCAAAAAGCATTGTTTTGGTTTTTTTGAGATTAATGACGAGTCTGTGCTCTTTAAACCAGGCTTCGGCATCACTGTAGGATTGTTGTAGGGTATCCTGGAGGGAGATGGGATTGTGGTGGGTGGCAAAGATGACAGCATCATCTGCATACATAAGAATTTTGCCAGAGCATGCGCTGGGCAGGGTGTTTAGATAGAGTGAGAAGAGTAGGGGCCCCAGGATGGAGCCCTGGGGTACCCATAAGCAGATAGGACGAGTTGTGGAGAGTGTCCCATTGACTTTTACACATTGGAAGTGAGTGGATAGATAGCTAGTGCATCAGGCAAGTGGGCCAGCAGAGAAACCAGTATGGCAGAGGGCATCCAGCAGAAGAGGGTGGGAGACGATGTCGAAGGCCTTTGAGAGGTCAACAAACACTGCACCAGCTACGGGAGCTGGCATTCAGGGAGGAGTGTAGGAAATTGGAGAACTCAACTAGTGCAGTGCCGGTACTGTGACCTGCACGGAAACCGTGCTGCTCCAGGCATAAGATGTTATGCTTAGTCAGATATTCGGTGATTTGTATGGCCACCATTTCTTCTAGGGCCCTGGGGGGGGGAGGATGGTGATTGGTCAGTAGTTCCCGGCAGAGGACCGGTCGCCCCCTTTATGAATGAGTGTGACTATGGCTGTTTTCCATGCAGTCGAGAATTACCCCAGACAGAGGGATCGGTTAAGTAGGCTGGTGATTGCGGCAAGGACTTCCTCCAGCACCAGCCGGAGGATACTGGGGTCCAGAGAGTCGCTGCCGGGACTATTGCTATTTAGTGCTTTAATTAGGAGAGGTCTGGCTTCCTGGGCAGATACCTTACGTAGGTGGAAGCTGGGGCGTTGGAGGACATGGGGAGGTAGGGTCAAAGAAATTACTGGGAGGACAGAGCTAAGGTCAGTAAAGGAGATGTTAAGGCAGTTTGCTATGCAGGCAGGGTCGGTGGAGGTAGAGCCATCAATAGTGAGCTGGGATGGGGGAGGGGAGCGTGATTTCCCATTTAGTTGTTTAACATTGTCCCAAAAAGTCCGGGCACACCCCCAGGAGGAGGTGAGGGTGGCCTGGTAATGGTCAGCCTTGGCTTTACGGATGGCCCATGTGCACCTGTTCCGTGCATCATTGTAGGCTTGTCTATCAGCCATCCGGCCTGTTTCAGTGGCAAGGTGGCAGAGGTTATCCCTATTTCTGATCATTTGTAGTAGGGCAGGGGTAACCCAGGGTGCATTGCGTTTTTTGGATCAAATTCTTGTGAGGGGTGCAAAGAGGTCACAGGCTTTGTTAAAGGTTTGGGTGAAAAAGGCGAGGGCAGTGTCTGTGTTGGGTGCATGATAGATGGGGGACCAGTTAATCTGGGTGAGAAATTGTTTATCAGCCCACCAGGTCTGAGGCGCCTGCGGAGTGTGGTCAGGGCTGAGGGTTTGGGAGTGGAGGCTGCCCAAAGGAATAGCATAGGGGAGTGGTCACTTAGGGAGTCTGGGAGGACCTGGATGTTATGGATTTTTTTGGGGCGGTTGGTGATGATTACATCCAGAAGGGTACTGGTTCCTCTCTTTGGGTTTACTCTAGTGGGCTGGGAAATGAGTTATGTCAGGTCTAGGGCAGCAAAAAAATCTCTGATAGTGGAAGAGGAGGCGCTGAGCCAGTTCACGTTAAGATCCCCCACTAGGATTTGTTCCGCCTTGTGGTGGAGGGTGGCAAGATATTCTGTTAAAGATATCAGCTCCAGGTTCTGGTTCTTTGGGAGAACGTAGGCAGTGGTGAGATATACAGGGCCCCTGGAGGGGTCAGGAGCAAGTTTGAGGGTAAGGGCATGTGCTCCATTTACAAGAGATGGAGCAGGGAGCACTTGTCCGATGATTATGTCCCTGGCATAGATTGTACAGCCACCCCCGCATTTGCCTACTCGGTCCTCCTGGTATAGGGTATAGCCTGGGAGGGAGACAAAGGAGTCAGGGGTGGATTTAGACAGCCAGGTTTCAACCAGGGCTATGAAGTCTGGTTGATGTAGCATGTCCCAGCACTGGAAGGCATCAGATTTTTCAGTAGGCTGCATATGTTCATGGAGGCTAGGTGGAGACCGTTGGACCCAGCTGGTGGGCTGGAGAGGGCAGGGCCTGGGTTTGGATGTATATTACCCGATAGGAGTAGTAGTATGACCAAGGCTCTGACCAGGGGGTGGCAGTATGTCAACTTCTGGTGGGGTATGCTGGGATGGGGAGGAGGCCATAGTGGAGCAAGGAATGGGCAGGGTTTGAAGGGTCGGGAGGGCGAGGACGAGTAGCAACCATGGGGAGCCAGGGTAGGCAGCGGGGGGGCATCCAAGGGGTGGGTGTCGCGGGCCAGGGTACATGGTCAGTGTAGGGTGGGATCGGACTAGGTATGGGAGAGGTATGGGTGCTGGTACAAGTGGGCCAGGGGAGATGTCTGGCTGATGGGATGTGGGTACTAGCATGTAAATGAGGGGGAGACATTTGAGGAGGAGGTGTACAAACATAGTGCCTAAGGTAGCAGCAGGGCAGAAAGGTTCAAGTATCTTGGCTGCCCCTCAGGAATCATAGATACCACTTTGGAGTAGTGGTAGTGTCACGGACTCTGGTGGACAGGGTACAAGGTTCGAGACCCTGGCAGGGCAGATGAAATAGGACCCTTGGATGCATCCCATCTGGCCTGGGGGCTTTATCTACCTTTAGGGCTTCAAGCCTCTTATGGACCCTTTCTCTGGTATATACTGGCGGCCTCCTTCTGAAAGCTGCCTTGATGGCACTTTCTGGCAGTGGCCCACTGTCTTCCCTAGTGAAGACAGAACAGAAGTACCTTATTTCTTCGACTAGAAACTGCAGCTTAAATTAACATTAGCCAGTTTTCTTATGTGGCTTCTGATCGAGGGCGCTTATATAAGAGGGCAGCTTGTATTGATATTTTCACCGTCACAACCTGAACACTTGTCCTGATTACTGGTAATTGTTAAGTTAGATAAGCTGGCAGTCTAGTCCTAAGCAAGATAAAAGCAAACACAAGCAGCAGTTTTTGATTTGTGTGCTTGTAGAGTGAGGTAGTTAGTGGTTGCGATTACAGTCACCCAAAATGCCTAAGCGGAAGCGATTCCGAGATTGAGTGAAACAATTGTCCTTGTTCTTTTTATTTTTTACATTTTTACCTTGCACTTTACTTGCCACTTTTTTTATTTTTAAATCGTACTAATTGCTTTGAAGAAAAAATTAATTGTAGTACCAAACTCTGTATGATGTCCATAACTTCTCCTCAACTTCCAGTGCAGTGAGTCAACAAAACAGGTAACGGGTAAACAACATTCTTGGGTTTCATAAGTTTTTGGAGCAGTGAGGTGTACAGGAGTCTGCAGGTTACAGCTTGTTCCAAAGTCATATCAGGGCAACAAGTTTAGTACAATGGGGGAGATTAGGTGTCTCTAGCGTTTGTCTGTTTCAGTAAAGTTTCAGTATTGCGGGCAGTTTTCATGCATGCAGCCACAGATCGAGGGCGGCTTTTATTACAGTATGTTAAAATCGGCCATGGCTTATGTATGAGGGTGGCTATTCATAGAGGGTGGCTTTAAATCAAAGAAATAAGGTAATTGTTAAGGATGGCTGCTTTTTGTTCCTTTTGCTGTAGTACCCTCCCCCCTTGTAGCCTAACAGTACCCCCTCCCTGCTACCTTTTTCCTTCATATATCTGAAGAATTGTTTTTTCTCACCCATGACCCCCTCCAGAAAATCTTGGCTCTGTGTTTGCCTTTGCCTCTCTTGCTGTCCTTCTGCTTCCTTACTTTGTGTTCAATATTCTCCCATTCCTACTCCTCTGCCTTTCCTTGTGCCCAGCGAAAGCCTTTCTTGGCTGTCCCTGCTTCTCTGATCTTTCCGAGAACCAAATTGGTGTCTTGTGCCTCTGTCGTCGTGTAACACTTCTCATGCATGACTTTGTCACCTCGAGATGGTCCCCTTAACTGCCCCCCATCTTTCCTGTCATCTCGAGATGGTCCCCTTAACTGCCCCCCATCTTTCCTGTACACCTTCGATGCTGTCCACCTTGGTCAGTTTGTCTCGGACCAGCTCCATCATCCTGCTGAAGTTTCTCTTATGAAGTCTACTACTTCATTGTTTTGATAGGGGTATTCTGGTCCCAAGGCCCAGCCTGAAACAAATGGAGTTATGGTCACTAGGTCCCAGTGGCTCCCTTCTCTCACTTGACTCACCATCTCCAAGTTGGTGAGAACCAAATCGAGAATGGACGACTGTCTAGTGGGTTGGAAAGTACAAGACGACCCAGAAGGATAAAGACAAAGAAGTATATCTGGCAAAACAAAGGGAGGCAGAAAGGAAGGAGGGTGAGGGCAGCTAAAGCACTAACAGAGGAGGGGATTGCTAAGGAGGTCAAAAAAGGGGAAAATGCCGCCTTCAGGTGTGTGGGGAAAAGAGGACAAGGGGAGGGATAGTGAGAATGGGGAGGCCAGAGGGGACTGTGCAGAGGAAGATTAAGAGAAAGCGGAAATACTGAATGATTACTTCTGCTCGGTCATGTTGGGGGGAAGGGGTGTGTGGACCAGCATGCTGCAGTAAACACCAGGGAAAGGGGGGAGTGGACACAAGTCTATTCTCAATGGAGCAGATCTGTAAGGGATTGGAAGCATTAAAGGAGTCTAGGGCAGTTGACTTCAAGGGTACTAAAGGAACTGAGCATTGTGCTGGCCACCCCTCTGGCAGCACTTTTTAGCACCTCAGTGGAAGTGGGGGAAGTTCCAGAGGACTGGAGGAGAGCCGATATGGTCCCTCTGCACAAAAGCGGCAGTAGGTAGAATGCTAGCAACTGCTGGCCATTTAGTCACATCAGTGGTGGGGAAGTTAATGGAGACACTACTGAAGGAGAGGCTCATGGAGGACCTGGAGGTAAAAGGGCTGCAGGACCGCCAGCAGCATGTTTTCATGGGGGAGGGGTTGGGTTATATTAAACTAATCTCATAGATTTCTTTGATTGGGTTACCAGGGAGGCGGACCACGAGAGGGCAGTGGGCATGGCCTATCTGGACTTCAGTTAGGCTTTTGACACTATGCCACACAGAAGGTTACTTAAAAAAATAAATAAATAAATAAATAAGTAGCTTGGGGGTGAGGGAGAAAGCGACATGCTAGGTATCAAACTAGTTAAGGGATAGAAAGCAAAGGGTGGTAGTAAATGGTAGCCACTCGGGCAATAGGAGAGTGACTAGTGGGGTGCCACAGGGTTCGGTGCTGGAACTGGTCCTCGTTGTGTTTTCCTAAGCGACATTGTAGAGCTTGAGGGTACGGTGCATCTCTTTGCAGATGATACAAAAACCTACAACAGGGTTGACACTCCGGAATGGGTGGAGAGAATGCAAAGGGATCTGAGAAAGCTATGGGAATGGACTAAAGGGTGGCAGCTGAGTTTCGGCGCCAAAAAGTGCAAGGTTATGCACTTAGGGTTGCTGAACCTAGGGGGCTGTGTATGAGATGGGGAGAGTGGAGCTTACAGTCACCAAGCAAGAAAGAGCCCTATAGGTCATCATATCTTGATGGCCTCAAGTTAGCTGGGCAGTGTGACAGAGCAGAGGGAAAGGTTAGCAGGATATTGGGAAGCACTGGGAGAGGGATTTCCAGCAGGATGAAGGAGGTGGTGCTGCCGTTGTATCGCTCATTGGCAAGGCCGCACCTGGAGTACTGTGTCCAGTTCTGGAGGCCGCACCTCCACAAGGACATTGAAAGGGTGGAGGCGGTACAGAGGAGGGCATTCAGAATGGTGAGGGGGTTGCATGAGATGCCATATGAGGAAAGGCTGCAGGAACTCAACATATACTCCATGAAAGAGAGGAGAGCGACAGGGATATGATTGTGGTGTATAGACCCCCTGCCCTGGCAGAGGAGCTGGAGGAGAGTTTGGTGTGGTGTATAGACCCCCTGCCCTGGCAGAGGAGCTGGAGGAGAGTTTGGTGGCAGATGTTGGGAGACACTGCAGACTGGGCAGAGGAACGGTGGTGGTGTTGGGGGACTTAAACATGCCAGGAACAGACTGGGAGACTATGACATCCTCTGTGACCAGGGAACAGAGGTTGTTGGATGTCTTTCAGGACGTTCCTAACTCAGCAGGTGGGGGAACCGACCAGGGAGGCGTGGGTACTGGATGTGGTCCTGGCAGACAGTGACCAGATTGGGGGCCTGGAGGTAAGGGACCCATTGGCGGGGAGTGACCATGCCACGGTCTGGTTCTGCCTGGACCTAGGAGGGCTAGAAGGCTGCACAAAGACGGAGGTAACTGACTTCAGGGGACAGATTTTAAGGAAATGGGAAGGATCCTTAAGGAGCATTTGGATGTGATTGGGTCAGACATGGATGCTGATAGTAGGTGGGAAATCATCAGGAGAGGGGTACAGGATGCTACCAGCACATGTGCAAGAGTAAGACGAAAATGCGGTAGGACCCGAAAACCCTCCTGGTGGACCAGGGAGGTCCAGGAGGTGGTGCGGGGAAAGAAGGCAGCCTGTAGGCAATTCAAGTGCTTAAGGAGTGAAAGGGATCAATGGGAGTATGAGCTGATGGCTAGAAGGGCCACTAGGGTGGTGAGGGCGGCTAAGGCAAGGAAGGAGCAGAACCTGGCCAAGGAAATTAGGAGAGGGAACAAGGGGTTCTTCAGATACATTGGGGAAAAACGAAGGATGAAGGGGCAGATTAGCAGGATTAAATCAGGGGAGAGATGGGCACAAGACCCGGGAGCAGGCTGAGGTACTAAATGAGTGCTTCCACCACAGTTTCACCAAGGAAAATGGGGGTGCTGCATCATACATGGGAGGAGACAGAGATACGGAGGAGGGGGGGACCCTTGCCGATCGCCGGGTCTGGGGAGAGGGGGAGGCATCACTGGCAGGAGGGGGAAGGGCTAAGCAGGGAGAAGAGGTACCGGAAGTGGAAATCACAGCAGAGAGAGTGAGGGAAGCCCTCAGCTCACTTAAGACAGAGAAAGCACCGGAGCCGGATAAATTACATCCCAGAGTGCTGAAGGAACTTGCAGATGTCCTGGCGAAACCCTGTGAGCTTTTCACCATCTCTCTGAGGACAGGGTAGGTGCCCCAGGACGGAAGGGTGGCGAATATAGTGCCTATCCACAAGGGGGGATCAAGGAGGTGGCAGGGAACTACAGGCCTGTCAGCCTGACATCGTGGTGGGCAAGGTGATGGAGGGCATTGTCGAGGAGAGGCTGGGGAACCTGGAAAGTCAGGGTGCCTGGACGATAGACAGCATGGATTCGTCCCTGGAAATCGTGGTCAGACAAACCTTGTGGAGTTCTATGACTGGGTGACGAGTGCCTTGGACCTGGGTAGACCAGTGGACGCCCTCTTTCTAGACTTCAGCAAGGCATTTGACTCTGTTCTCATGTGGGCCTGTTGGATAAGCTGGGAGAAATGGGGTGGGGAACCAGATAATCAGATGGATAGGCAATTGGCTCCAGGACCAGACCCAGAGGGTCGAGTTGGCGGATAGTCTCATCCCAAGGAGGGTCATTAGGGGGTCCCACAGGGATCAGTCCTGGGCCCCTCCTCTCAACGCACGCCCTGGACATAAGGACAGGAATCGGGAGTGAGATGAGTCTTTACGGATGACTCAAAACTGGGGGGTGTGGTGGATGGGGAGGAGGAGGGTGGCCCTACAGGTGGACCTGGAGGCTCTGGAAAGATGGTCTAGAAAGTGGAAGCTGAGGTTCAATGCAGGGAAATGCAAGGTACTCCACCTGGGGCAGAAACCAGGCCAAGTGTACACCCTGGGGAAATGCTACAAGTCTTGATGGCTGAGAAGGACCTGGGGTGGTGGTGGATGTCAAGATGAACAACTCAGAGACTTGTAGGAGGGCAGCAGCCAAGGCCAACAGGATGCTGGGATGCATTGTTAGGGGATCACCTCCAGAAGGAGGAAGTGATACTCCTCTGTAACTGCTTGGTGAGGCCGCACCTTGAGTACTGCATGCAGTTTTGAGGCCACACTTAAAGAGGACATTACCCTCCTGGAGAGGGTCCAGAGGAGGGCAACCAAAATGATCTGGGGCTTGGGGACAGGACCTATGAGGAGGCTCGAAGAGCTAAATATGTACACATTGGAAGAGAGAAGGGACCGGGGACATGCTAGAGGTCTTCAGGTACATGAAGAGGGTAAATAGGGAGGAACAGTCAGGGTGCTTCAAGGAAGGAGGAGGGGCCACTAGAGGGCATGGGTGGAAGGGGAAGATTCAGGGAGAAAGGAGAGGTGCTACTTCACTGAGAGGGTGGTGGAGCCATGGAATGCACTGCCTAGGGGCTGGTGGAGGCAGAGACAGTGGAGGGGTTCAAGAGGGTGGGACAGGTACAGGGGAAGGGTTCTGGAAGCAAAATCCAATGCAGCAAGAATATCCAGAACTGGGAAGGGAGAAGCCAGAGGAGGCGAGGGGGGCAGCAAGGTCAGCACCCAGGTGGAGGCTGACCAAACGAGCAGACACGAACGACCGTTAGGCATAGTCTGCTGGCATGTTAGTATGAAACCTACAAGTACCTCGCAATGGTGGACATGGTGTCTGTGGAGGGTCCATTTCAGAGAAATGAAGGCAGTAGAACAAGGAAGCATGCGATGAAGTTAAGGGAGGGAGTTTAGGAGGGATGTGCAAAATACTTCTAAACAGAAAGGGTGGTGGATGACAGGAACACCCTGCCAGAGGAAGTAGAGGGGGTAAAGATTTGGGGGGAGATTCAAGCATGTGTGGGATAGGCACAGGGGCATATTAGGTAGAGGTGTGGGAGGAGAATGACACCTACTACTTGAGTTTAAGTGAAGCACAGTAATTCTATATAGATCCACAGAAACAAGATACAAATAATATAGTAGTGGTTCTAAAATAAATTAATGATTAACAGCAGTTACTACAAAGTCATCATTTAAAAGCCTCTTTCATTGGACTAGAGGAGGCAGGAGCAGTCAATTAGTTTAGGAAAGTCAGGGACTTCAATCTACCAGATGTAGAATGGTCGGTCCACCTTCACAGCCTCCTCAGAGAGGAGTAGAGACTTCCTCATGGCTTTGGGGGGGGGCAGGACTGAATCAAATGGTGGTTTCTCCCACCAGAGAATCAGCTACCCTGGACCTGGTACTCACTATAACTGTCCCAGGGTATCAGACGTACAAGTGGGAATCAATCTGGATACCAGTCACCACGGGCCAGTCTGGTTCTCCATTAGTAAGACTGAGGACCCCTGCCACTCCAGAATCAGGGTGATCGATTTCAGGAAAGCAGATTTCCCGAAAGTGAGGGAAAAGATCAAGCCCCTTCTGGCAACAGAGACCACATGGAATGTGGAGGACAAATGGACAAAGCTGAAAGATGCTGTAGCATCAGTCACAGTGCTATGCACTGAACAAATCAGCAAGTTCAAAAGGGCAAGGAACCCCCTCTAGTTCTCCAAAAAGGTAGCTACTATAGTTAGGGAAAAGCAAAAAGTTTTTCGGAAGTACAAGGAGACCAAGTCTGAGTAGGATAGAGAAGCCTCCTGAAAGAAACTCAAGATAGCTGGAAAAGCTATTAGAGTGGCAAAGGCCCAGACCGAAGAAAAACTGGCTCAAGAAGTGAAAAGGGGGGGGACACTGGAACGGGGTAGTACCACAGGACTGGAAAAAGGGCCACGGTTGTGCCATTGCACAAGAGTGGCAGCAGGAAACTACCACCCAGTAAGTGTGACCTCAGTGCTGGGTAAAATAATGGAGACATTGCTTAAGGAAAGGGTAATGAACTACCTGAAAGCAACTTGACCCACAGCAGCATGGCGTCACATCAGGATGCTCGTGCCAAACAAATGTGATAGAATTCTTTGACTGAGTTACAAGAGAAGTAGATCAGGGGCAGCAGTGGACGTGGTGTATCTGGACTTTAGTAAAGCCTTTGATACAGTCCCATACAGAAGGCTAGCCCACAATCTAGAGCAAGCTGGCATTGGTCACAAAGTAGGTAAATGGCACCTTGTCCCAAGAGGGGAAGGTGTCAAGTAGCGTGCCACAGGGGTCAGTACTAGGGCCCCATCCTTCTCAACATATTCATCAGCGACATCGCAGAAGAACTGAAAAGAAGTCTGCCTCTTTGCACATGATACAAAGTTCTGCAACAGGGTGGACACACAGGAAGGGACTGCAGAAATGGAGGCAGATCTCAGGATGCCAGAGGAATGGTTCAGGAACTGGCAGTTGAGATTCAATGCCAAAAAATGTAGTCATGCACTTGGGTAGAAGGAACTCGTGCATGGAGTATGCCCTAGAGGGGCAGCTACTAGAAGTAACAAAGCTGTAATGGGATCTTGGTGTCATGATCTCAAACGATTTAAAGGTAGGGAAGCAATGTGAAAAAGTGGCACTAAAGGCAAGCAGCATCCTCGGATGTATTGGTAGGGGTATTACCGGTAGGAAGTGTGATGTAAACCTCCCCCTGTACAGGTCCCTGGTGAGGCCTCACTTGGAGTACTGTGTGCAGTTCTGGAGACCTCACCTAAAAAAGGACATAGACCGTCTGGAAACCATGCAGAGACATGTCACCAAAATGGTGCAGGGTCTGCACCATGAAACATACGAAGCTAGGCTCAGCCAGCTAAATTTATTCTCCCTCGAGCAGAGGAGGAACAGAGGAGACATGATTGAGACATTGAAATTTGTTAAAGGGATCAACGCAGTTAAAACCAGAAACCTCTTCCGGGAAAATAGGGCTGCACGAACTGGAGGACACAACATGCGCCTGGTGGGAAGTAAATTCAAAACAAATATTAGGAAGTACTTTTTCATGGAGGGGAGGTAGGTGGACCTTTGGAACAGCCTGCCAGTGGAGGTAGTAGCAGCCAAGATGGTCAGTGAATTCAAACAGGCATGGGATAGACAGTATAGTCACCTTAGCAAGACAAATTGATAGTGGGGGGGTAGAAAACCCGGGCAGACTAGATGGACCACATGGTCTCCTTGTACCAGCAAATTCTTATGAAAGTCTTTTCCCTTAGTTCCCTGTCAAGACCCAGTTGTGGTCCGGAGGACCCCCCCCCCCTTCAGTATCATAACAATTATCAATTAAGGGACAAATTCTGCATCCACAGAGGCTGCATGCCTGACCCAGCATTGTCATCGTAGTTAAATTGGTCAAGTGTATCGTGGCGCTCCACTGTAAGTTTCTCTACTTGATAAATTTTCGAGAGTATCTGATGCCACTCAGTCACCATTGGTACCTGAGAGATCATCCAGTGTCTCGTTATTGCTTTTTTGCTACTAACAGATATATGAAAAGTAGGGATTTAATCATAGTGATGCCCCCTAGTGGGGATTGATAGCAATGTCAACTCTGGCATTAGCTTTACAGGCTCCCCCATTATTCCATCTAGCTCTGTTAAAATGGTGGTCCAATATGAAACATTGACCGGACACAACCAGAAGACGTGGCACTGATCTGCCTGGGTGTAGTCGCAGCCTGAGAGTGACACCTATGACCAACTAGGGTCAGTGGTGATGGAATAGGCAGGGATGAGGGGAAGACTGGATGGGTCTAAAAGTCCTTTTCTGCCTACAGAATCTATGTTTTTGTGTTTCTGTATGTTCCTTAACCATCTGCACCAGTAAGCAGTCTTGCAGTGTAGCCAACAGGGCCTGACTTCTGGTGCACATGGCTGCTGGATTATCCCAGTTGATATCCAGCAGGTTTAGATCACCTACCATCAACACCTCCCCCTTCTTCATGCCTCTTACCTGCACATTCCTGAGCTCCCTCTCTCTCTCTCTTTCCTTTGTCCTGGTGGTCTACAGATCATTTCCATCCGTATTTTCTTGCCTGATGGTGCTATGAGGTAAACACACGGTGACTTTGCTTCCCCTGATGTATCTGTTCCCCACAGCCTCCATGCCTTCCCTGACATATATAGATCTTCTTCGAGGATATCTCTTATCAGGCCACACCTATGGAACTATAGCCACCAGGCACCAGGATCCCACAGAAACTTTTGGCAAGCAGTTCACTAGGGGCCACCGGCGATGACATCCTACGCTGGCACTTCCCATAATAAACGTGGGTGGCCCCTTCCCTCCTCAGTTCTTTTCCTGCTGTCAACCATACATGCCAGACCCTCCACGGAGGTGCCACCACTATAGTCGACTGCTAGTTAGTGGGTTTTTTTTTTTTTTTTCGAATTTCTCTCCCTAGATCATTTATTTATTTAGAATTTTGTTGACCGGGTAAGCCCACTGTGCCTCGGAGAGTCCCTTTATCGGGGGTGACCCAGGATTAGTTATATAAATTTGATACAGGACAGCATACCTCTCAACCTCCTGCCTCATAAATCAGGGACAAGACTTAAAAAAATCAGGGACAAAGGACCAAAATCAGGGACACATCTTCAAAATTAAAGATATCTACCCAGAAAGTTAGTAGAATATGGGGCTTAGTGCAAAATGCATTTTGTAAGGAAGAACAAGCCTGTAACGTTAATGCTTGACATTGTTTAGTGCTTACATTCCCCACTATTTAGCCACAAAAACACAAATTTTAGGAGGGACAGAGTAAAATTTTGAGGCAAAATCAGGGACACTTGAGAGGTATGCAGGACAGTATTGAACATTCCAAGGTACAGACAATGGATAGGAAGTTTACATAAACAGTATTAGATAATATACATTAGTAATGCAGTCAAGATGCATTTCAGTTAAGTGCTTTAAAACATACAGGTACAGTTACCGGGTAGACTTAGGTCGAGTTAATACAGGCAGTACGTTCAAGGATCTGAGAAGGCAAGGGTCGATCTTAACATTGTTTTCCTAGCCCAAACACTAGTGCAAATTGGCCAGGGCTAGTGCAGCTAACTCTCTACTTGCCCCAGCTTGACTAGTGCAGATTTTCATGGCTGTTAATGAAGTTAAAAAAAAAAAAAAAAGTCTCTAGCATTCTGTAGTCCTCATGCTAATCTCTCTCAATGTTCTAGATGGCCAGGTGTGATTAACAGCTCATTAAGAGCTGTAATTATCTGGCAGTTCAAGAGAGGGATCTCACAAATAACTCAATGTGAGTCATCATCACTCCACTGTTAAGACTTTCAGCTAGTGTCCAGGGTATGATCAAGGGTAGAGTGCTGTTAATCACTGGGTTCCAGTTTTCTGAATGTGTCTATGTCTAACAATTTCACCAATATTATTAAGACCAGTGCCCCTCATTTCTCTACATTTTGAGTGTTTATATCCAACATTTCAGTGACCAAATGCAAAGAGGTATACAGGATCAGCCCTGCAGGTGGTGGGTTTTATCCCAGCCTCACCGTAACTTCCCTTTCCCCTCCAAATCTCTTAACTCTGTTCTTTCCCTGGACACCACTGTAGACCAGACTCTGAAGTGACCATCCATAGCTGCTATTACTGGCAAGTGTAGGGGGTCCATAGCTCTTATAAATGGACCATGCCAGCCATACAGTTCCACCCTTATCCCACTCAGCATGTCCTTTCAGCCTAAAAACAAAGCTTTGGATCATGTATGGTACAAAAATAAACCTTGATAAAATGCATAATTTGAAACCTTGAAATAGGCATTCCTGGGGTGCATAGATCATCCTATACATAAATAGAAATAGTATAGTGTTATGCCTGTGTACTGTTTCCCCTGGGCTGATGAAAGGACAGTGCTAAAGAAAAATCTGTTACTGTCGGGGCAGAGTATATTAAAATCAATGATTTTACAAATAAAAATGTCATAGTTTTCTATTTTCCAAGCCCCTTAGGTTTGTCTAGCCCCCACCCCAAAGAAATCTTAGATGTGCTCCTGGCTCACTTGAGACTGTACAAAAACTTTCAGAAGTGCAGGTCTCCAGTTGACTGTACAGTGGGGACCACGAGTGTCTTTCTCTGCCTGACTGTTCATTGCCCTGTGGGTGGTGGTGACAGTGTGGTGAGGTGCATGATGATGCCAGCTATTGTGTGCACAGAGCTAGAACTGCTTGATTGAACATTTGCTGTTGTGATATCCTCTTTCTGTTTGGTGTGTGTGTGTGTGTGTGTGTAGGGCAGAAAGAGGAAGATTGGAGGCCACGGGTACAAAACAATGGGGGGTGCTCACTGACTGTGCTGTGGAGCTGGAAGCAATGTGGGAGCAGGATAAATGTGCAATAATCGGAGTATTTCTTGGCTTTGCTTGCATTGTTTCCTCTATAAGTGATTAAAATTTACCATTATAACTAAGGGCTAGTGCAATTTTGAATCAACTTGCCCTGCTGGCTAGTGCAAAAAAAAAAGGTTACGGTTGACCCCTGTGAGAAGGGAATCAGTGATTACAATTGCATTGGTTCCATTGTAAGTGGTGGGCTTTAAAAGTGATCGTCGTTGTGTATGTCATCTAAAGAACCTGTTAAGCTCTTTAGATACCGTGAATTCATGAAAAGAATTGCTTGGGTGACCTGGGTGACATCTGCGTGTGCTGCCTTGGCATGGCCCATAGGGCTTGCAAACTTTGCCTCAGGTTTTACACAGCTACCCCGCGAAGCAGGAAGAATACCCTAAAAACCCAGCTTCTAAAATAGCAGGTAGCCAGGATGGAGAAAGAGCTTCAGGAAAAGAGTTCTGCCTCGTTGCCAGCCCGCTCTTCAGGCTCCCGCTCATCGAAGTTCTGGGAGAATACCATCGGGCAACATAAGCATAAGCACTGGGAGAGAGAAAGGAACAAGGAAAAATTCTCCCCATACGTTCTTGCTCACCCCTCCAATCCAGCGTGACTGCCACTGCGCCGTCGACCGCCTCAGCAATTACGCCACCTCGACCTCTGACTCTTCAAGGTCAGGACAGGCTGTGAGTACCACCAGACCTAGTATGGGGTACCACAGGGATCAGTGCTGGGACCGGTCCTATTCAACATCTTCATCAGTGACATTGCGCAGGACCTAGAAGGCAGAATTTCACTGTTCGCTGATGACACAAAGCTCTGTAACAGAGTAGACACACCAGAGGGTATAGACGGAATGAGAAGGGACCTGCAGAAACCTGAAGAATGGTCAGGGGTTTGGCAGTTGAAATTCAGTGCAAGGAAGTGCAAGATAATGCATATGGGGCACAAAAACCGTGGCACAATATATCAGTTGGGGGGTGAGGATATAGCATGCACCAAGCAGGAAAGGGATCTTGGGGTTATCATCTCTGATGACCTCAAGGTAGGGAAACAGTGTGACAAGGCAGCAGGTAAAGCAAATGGGATGCTGGGATGTATAGGCAGGGGCATCACCAGCAGGAAAGGGAGGTCATAATTCCGCTATACAAGACACTAGTGAGGCCCCACCTGGAATACAGTGTACAGTTCTGGAGACCATACCTACGTAAGGACATAGACAGGGTAGAGAAGGTTCAGGGAGGGCAACAAAGATGGTGCATGGATTGCATCACAAGTCCTATGAAGACAGGTTGAAGGAACTGAACATGCACTCCCTGGAGGAGAGGAGGAGAGAGGGATATGATAGAGACATACAAGTATCTTACAGGGAGGAACAGGGTGCAGGAATACACTATTTTTAAGCAAAAAGATGTTCCAGGACTAGAGGCATGGGATGAAGTTGGAGGGAGGATGATTCAGAGGAAACATGAAAAAGAATTTCTTCACAGAGCGGATGGTGGACAAGTGGAACACCCTGCCAGAGGAAGTGGTGGGGGCTGAAACAATCACGGGATTTAAGAATGCATGGAATAGACATAAAGGAATTCTGGATGTTAGGGGTAAGGGGCAACAGACTTCTAGGAAAACATAAACTCAACTTACAAGCTCAAATGGGCAGACTGGGTGGGCCATAGGCCCTTATCTGCCGACACTGTCTATGTATCTATGTATGTCTGGCGAAGGGCTGTCGACGTTTGGGACAGTGCCTTCCCTGTCGACATCCCAGAGTGCGCCTGTAGTATAGGCAAGTGATGACATGCAGGCAGTGCTTTCGTCCTTTGCAGACATGCTGAGACGCCTTCTACCTCCTTCCTGCCACAGGAACAATATCGACGGGGCACACCAGACAAGCCCCAAAGCTGATGTCTGTCTGTTGCCCTCCAGGGCATCAACAACGTCTTATGTTCCTTCCTTGAGGCCTACAGAAGCCGTCCACAAGGATCAGGAATATAAACCTGACCTTAATGCAAGAGAGGAAGAGGAGGAGGAAGAATATGTGGAGAGCATTTGAGTGGTCTAGCTCCACCAGCTCCACAGGGAGTGAGGACTCTGTTGTGTATAGCCTGAGCCCTTCCCCCTGTCCTCTGAAGACCCTTTATTCATCTCCGTGATGCAGCAACTCCAGCCTGCCATAGGGTTTGAATCTGAGGGGAAAGACATCACCAAAAGGAATTTGGTGGAATTTTTAGAACTACCTGATTCCCCGCCTGTTGTAATTCCTCCTCTATTGCCTGCTGTAGAGGATGCCACCCTGGTTGCCTGGCATAGGCCTAATATGATTCCTGCCATTTCTAGAAAGGCAGATAAACTGTACCAGGCTTCCTCAGGTAAGTTTGTTTTTGCAGCCCAACTTGAGGCTGACTCAGCTGTGATAAATGCAGCCCATGATAGGCCTAAAGTGCCTAAACACTTCAGTTCTCTCACTTTTGACAGGGAGTCCAGGAGACTAGATGTCCTGGGGAAGAGGAGATTTGATTCTGCTATTCTCAGGCCCATATGGTAAAATACTAACATACTAACTGCCAGCAGATTAGGCCTTATGGTGTATCGAGTCTGCTCAAACCTCAGATCCCCTGTTGGGAACCGAGGCCCCCCCCCCCCCCACCTTGTGTTCCGATACCCCTTTCTGTATCTGTCCCACCCTGTCTTGAAGCCCTCCACATTGGAAATCTGGACCAGCTCACCAGGCAGTGTGTTCCAAGGATCCACCACCCTCTCCGTGAAAAACCACCTCTTTTCCCCCCGATCCTTCCTCCTTCCAACTTCAAACCATGCCCTCTGGTGATACCTCCCTCCTTTAGTCTAAAGATCCCCTCCGTGTTTACGCTATTTATTCCCTTGAGGTACTTGAAGACCTCAATCATGTCCACCCCTGTCTCTCCTCCAAAGTATACAGGCTGAGCTCCTCAAGTCTGTCCTTGTATGTCGACTCCCCCAGTCCTCGAATCATCCTGGTAGCCCTCCTCTCTGCACCCTCTCCAGGAGCTGTATGTCCCTCTTTATGTGCGGTCTCCAGTACTGTACACAGTACTCGAGGTATGGCCTCACCAACCCATTGTACAGCGGCAGAATCACTTCCCTGCTCCTAGAGGTGATCCCCCCCCCTTACAATCAATTCCAACATCCTGTTTGCTTTGCTAGCCACTCTCCTGCACTGCTCAGAGTAATTCATTCATACATCCATCATGACCCCTAGGTCTTTTTACCCAGACGAGGCCTCCAGCACCACCACCCACAGGGTGTATCTGTGTTTGGGGTTTCTCCCCACCCAAGATGTAACACCTTGCACTTGGTTGTATTGAAATTTACCTTTCCAGGGTGTCCAGGTCCCCTTGCAGGGTCAACTTCCCCTCTTCCCCCTCAACTACTGCTCCCACCTTGAAATCATCAGCGAAGAGACTCGTCTCACACCCTGTACCCATCCTGATGTCGGATATGTATGCATTAAATATACCAAAATACTCTGAGGAGGCTGTGGCAGCGCGGTCCAAGCCTTACCAGAGGGTACTCCAGAGCAGGAGCTGCTAAAGGCCCTCCAGACAGAAGCAAATGTAGGTAAATGTTTGTTAAGGTCTACTTATGACATTTCTGATGCTTCTGCTAGTGCAGCAGCTTCTGGTGTCTGCCTCAGAAGGCACTCTTGGTTGAGGGTTGCAGGATTTGCTAATAATGTGCAGCAATTCATCCTAAATGTCCCATTCATCAGGATACAGGCTGTTTGGAGCCAGGCGTTCAGGAATTCCACTCAAACCTACAGGCTTTGGGCAGGACTTTAAAATCAGTTCACTCCCTCTACCATACACAACTAAGAAGTAGGCAGAGGGTGCTGTTTCGTCCGGCTAGCAACAGATACTGTTCAGGAGCCAGACAACAAAGTAAAAGCAGAGGAGGATCAGCTCTGCCTGCCCCAGGACCCACCCCAGGTGCCCATTCAGAAGCCCCTAGAGGGGGAAATGCAGGTGCACCAGCTGGATCTGCATCTGCATGACTTCTTCCTAGACCCCCACCCACCAGTACTTTGATTTGGAGGTGGTAGTAGGGGGTTGTCTTTCCCTCCACCTGGACCAGTGGAGGAAGGTCACATCAGATGCTTGGGTCCTACAGATAATAGAACAGGGCCATGCTCTAGAGCTTCTGGAGCTACCTCCAGACCATCCACCAACCCCTTTGGCCTATTCTCCAGAACACATACAAGTGCTGGTAGAGGAAGTGCACACCCTAATGCGAAAAAGGGCCATAGAGCCAGTACCTTGGAAACAAAGGAACTAGGGGTTCTATTCTCACTACATCCTAGTCCCCAGATGTGCAGGGGACATGAGGTCTATTCTTGACTTAAGAAAACTTAACTTCTTTATTCAGTACAAGAAGTTTAGAATGATCACTCTACAAGGCCTGTTGCCACTGCTGCAAAAAGCGAACTGGATCTGTTCCCTAGACATACCGGACGCTTAGGTGCATGTCAGTGTAACCCCTCACCCCTGCCTTTTTGCCAAAACGACAGGTGGCATGCTGTTGAAGCTGACAGCAGTACCTGGTGGGGACTGGGTTTGGGGAGGATGAGGTTACTCAGCACAGGGGAGCCTAGGTTTGGCTACTCTGAACAGGGGCACCCAAGTAAATCCGAACACAGGAAGCAATAACTGTAATGTCCAGAACCAGGAATGGGATTCTTCAATGTGGCTTTTATTCACATCCTAGCTGAACAAACAAAGCATAGAAGGACCCCCAAGGGGCTACATTTCCTGGTAATGCAGATTAGAGACAACAGAACACTTTATTACTATTTCCAGTCCTTAGGCTCTAAACCCACCAGGCACACAGCCCGGACTTGCACGCAGCTTTGGGTACACAGCCCGACTTGTAAACACCTGGGTTTTCCCCACCGGCCACTTGATCTGCGGTCCATTGGAAGAATGAACTAATTGTCCTGTTCACGGTCCATTGGAAGAATGAACCAATTGTCCCATTCACGGTCCATTGGAGGAATGAACCAATTATCCTGTCGTGTCTCCCCAAACCACACTAAAGTCTGCAACTCCTAGAGAGAATTTTCCTTACAATCCCACATCTGGGTACTTCCCCCATCAATGGCCAAGTGCCTGAGGCAAAGTAGAAAACCACAGAAGAAATCCGTAGAGGTGGACCTGGTCACTAAAGATGGGGGGGCCACCCACCTCCAGCTCCCGCAGCCCATACCCGGCCATTTCTCTGGAAACTGAACAATTCCTGTACTGAACTTTTAAATGTAGATTATGGGTAGACGTCTGTCACATCACCTCTACATATTTGCATCCCAACACACTCGGGACTTGAAACTACTTTTAACTTGCTTAGCCCATTACTCTAGGCTTCCCAATATTGTAGTAGTTCAATCCCTACATTGTCACACAAGTCCCAGGGTGAAAAACATAGGCCCTTTTAGCCAGAGCAGACCCTCACCCTCACGTTGCAGGTGCCCCACAGGCGACTCACAAATCTTCTTTTCTCCCAAATAAATACTGGAACGAACAGGCAGCTTTTCCTCCACAAGCAGAGCTAGGGGATTGCCCCAGGAATCTGCAGGGAATCCTTCTCATCCCCGGAGGGAGGGGGCACTGAGACCTGAAAACGGCGGTCTCCACCACTTCAGTAATCTTCTGTGTCTCTCTTTAAGGTGGAGACACACACCCTATTACTTAAAAGTAGCCCTCTGTCAGGGCTGAGGCTCCTAGAGCCTTCACTGAGCTGCTTTAACAGCAAGCTCCCTACTTCACACACACTCACTGAAGACAAACTGCTGACACTGACTTCAAAACTCCCAACGTTCTATCTAACTCCCTTTGCTGCAGATTCCAATGTGGCTCATGCAGCTGCGAAAGTTCTATTGGTGATGTCATCCCTCAGTCTCAGCTGAGACTGAGAACAGAGTGAGACAGTGTGAAACCCATTTAACTGGAGTTTCACAAGCTGCCCTCCCTGCCTACCACTAGGTCTTACTGGGATTCTAGTAACCCCGGATAACAAGGGGGTTACATCAAGATATGTCCCCCTCACAGAAAGTACCTCACATTCTTCCAGGAGAAACATTATGAGTTCAGGGAATTGCCCTTTGGTTTATCATCTGTGCCACGGGTCTTTACCAAATGTTTAGCAGTAATGGCGGCAGCCCTTAGGAGAGAGGGACTATGTGTATTCCCCAGTCTAGATGACCGGCTGCTCAAAGCTCATTCCAAAGAGCAGCTTTACCGGACTAGAGCACGCACCAAGCAGTTGTTCCATGCCCTAGGAATCACGGGCAATGTGCCGAAATCGGTCCTGACCCCTTGTCAACGCCTGTAGTACATAGGGGCAATCCTGAACACAGCCCAAGGCTTAGTCGTCCTGCCTCAGGACAGGTCCGAAAACCTGATTGCACAGGGCTAGATGGTATACGACAGGTATAGCGCAGCCAGAACATTTCTAGACTGCTGGACCTGATGACAGCAGCCATTGTTATGGTACCACTGGCCAGACTGCATAAGTGGATTCCCTAGTGGACATTAATTGTACAACAAGACCAACATACAGATGATCTAGAACAGACAGTTTTAGTAACATCTCTTGTCCAGAAGATGCTTCAGTGATGGATGGAACCCAACTATTTGCTGAAGGGGGATGACTTGGGGGCAGCTTGAGTAAATATTCTTTCATGGAGAGGGTCGTGGCCACAATACATGGAATGGCCTTCCTGAGGAGGTCGTGGGGTCAAACACGGGAATTTATGAATGCATGGGACAGACGTAAGGCAGTTCTCGTGGGAGGTAGGAGGAAGTAGGCTGTTGGTTAAACTAGGATCTGTAGCTTATCTGATAGGTAGGAAAATTGGCAGACTGGGTGGGCTGAGCGGTCCTTATCTGCCATCAATGCCTGTGTTTTAAGGGGGTTCCTTTCCTGATCCTCCCTCCCCTCATCAGATCCTTACAAAAGAATCTTCGGGATGGGCTGGGGGCTCATTTGGGGCCTCATCAGACACAAGACACATGGACAAAAGTGGAGAGTACCCTTCATATAAACGTCCTAGAAATGTGGGCTGTTCTGTACGGTCTACAAGCCTTCCAGACCCATCTGTGCCCGGGACATCTGCTGGTGCAAACAGACAACATTGGTGTGGTGCGCTACATAAACATGCCTGGGGGAACTCACTGCTACCCCCTATGCAGGGAAGTGATGAGGGTTTGGTATTGGGCTCTAGAACATGACCTAGAACTGTCGGCAGTTCATGTTCCAGGCGTCCAGAATGTCTTGGCAGACAGGCTAAGCAGATCGCAGTCCAGAATGCACGAGTGGGAACTGCTGACCTCAGTAGCAGAAGACCTGTTCGGGCGGAGTCATTCAGAGTTGGACCTTTTTGCATCCCCACACAGTGCAAAACTGCCACTTTTCTGCTCGCTCATTCCAGGGCCTTGATTTTTCTGGTGAGATGCGTTCTCTCTCTCTCTCTTGGAAGGGGAGGTTCCTTTATGCCTCTCCTCCCTTCCCTCTGATCCAGAGGGTGTTAATCAAGCTTCAAATGGAAGGAGCAACTCTAATACTCCTTGCTCCCCTTTGGCCTTGTCCAGTCTGGTTCCCCTTACTGCAGCAGTTAGCAGTAGAACCACCAGTACTTCTGCCCCTGTGCAAGGGCTTGCTGTCATAGGAACAGGAACCCTGGTCCATCCACACCTCAGGTCACGCCATCTTCATGCATGGCTTCCATGGACTTGGCCATTACTAGGTTTGTGGTGTCTGAAAAGATGGCTGATGTTCTGGTGGCTGCCAGAAAACCTTCCACCAGAGCCACTTATTCCATGACGTGGAAGCGGTTTGCTTTTTGGGCCGCTTCTCATTGACTGGATCCTTTTACATGTCCAGTAAACCAGATTCTGGAGTATTTGCTGTTATCAGATGCAGGATTGTAATACTCTTCTATTAAAGTGCACTTGTTATGGTTGCTTCGCTGGAGGTGGCCTGTACTTTTTGAGAGGCATTGTGCACTTGAGCCTCCTGTCCACAATCCAGTACTGGCTTGGGATCTGAATTTTGTGTTCGAGAATCTTACTTTGTCTCCTTTTGAGCTAGCTGTGACATGTGGCCTACGCTTTTTTAGTTGCTATTACTTCTGCTCGAAGGATTTTAGAGCTTTAAGCTCTAATGTGTGAGCCTCCTTATTTGATTTTCCATAAATACAGGGTGTCTTTACGTACCAATCCTAAGTTTCTTCTTAAGGTGGTGTCTGAGTTTACATTGAATCAAACCATCTACGTACTAGTTTATTTTCCTGAGTATGCAAATCCAGTGGAAGCATTGCTCCATACTTTAGATGTACATGGAATACTCGGGTGCTATATACACTACATGAAGGACTCGCAGCATTTTGTTTCCTTTGCACTGTGGCTCTGATGATGACATCACGCATGCACGTCGCGGCCATCGTAGGCAGCTACCAGGAGCGGGGATTTTGAAAAAGTTGGCCCTTTGTTTATGTTTTTCTAAGTTGACGAAACTGTGTTAAAACGTCTTTGTTTGGGAGAACGAAGGACAGCAATTCACATGTAAGGGCTTAATCTACAGCCCTATGTGTTCGGATTTTGCTGGCTCCATTTTATTTAATTACGCCGTTTAGTTGTCCTTTAAGTATCCAGTACTTTTTCCTAAGCAGAGTAAATATATTTAATGTTTTAGGGCTGCCCTGATGGCTCAACAGCGGGGCTTTGCAGGCAACCAGAGTTCAGAGCCAGCCTGGGACACTGGGATGTGATGCAAACCTGACTGCATCAGCTACTGCACTGTGGCCGGGAAGGGATGGTGCTGTGTGCTCGGTGCTGCAGCGACCTCTGAGATAGCCAAGGGACGCTGCTTCCTCTGCAGGTCATTGTTGCGTGCAGCCAGGGTTTGAAAGGGGTACGCCATGCCAGAGGGAGGGCATGGAGGGAAAAAAAACCCGTGAGAAAAACCCATGTACCATCTATATGATGGCCTGGGTTCCTTGATTACCCTGGGTCCTAGTGTAAGGGTTGGAATTAAATTTAGCATCAACTAGCCAGCAGGGCTAGTGGCTGGGAAAATCTGCTAGCCCCACAGACTTTTCCACTAGCCCAGTTGGTGTAATTATTGAAGTGTTACCTTCTCCAGCACAAGCCCAAAGGGAAATCTTACTAGTCCAATACAAATGCTACCAACATTTGGCTAGTGGCTTGGTGCTAATTTTGACCCTTGTATTGCCTGCCCTACACTGGATCCTAGCTCCACATATGGGGCTGCCGGGAGGGGGCTACCGGAGCTTCTGTCATAATTAGGTAGTTATGTGCGATGTTAGGGATGGTATTGGACCTGAGAAAGACCCAGGGGTCTGAATGCCACAAGATGACATGTCCCTGAAAGACTGATATGTTTAGTTTATTATCTTCAAAATGGCCAATTGCTTTGTTAAATAATCTGGGTGCTTTTTTTGGCAAGAGCACCATTGTTTATGTAAATTACTTGAAAATGTACTTCTATAAATGGGATGCTTACATGCTTTTTTTGGGGTGCAAGCTGCTAGGGTTTCAGCCTCATGCCTCCTCAGCTCTGGGACTTGCCTTCCGGTACTCCAATACCCCCTGGATTACCCCCCAGGGCAGGGTCACCACATCAGTTGGATCCCTGCGACAACGGGACAGGGGTGCTGGCAGGGGAGCCCACTGGCATTGCCCCCAAGGCAGTGCGTGGAGTCCACTGGCCATAGTGGGCAACAGGATAGGTCGGGATCCCCCCGGAGGTGCTATGGCGCGTGATCGGGGCCAGGGCAAGTGGGTATCATAGGTGGCGGACACAGTTTTTTTCTTTTCTTTTTTTTTCTCTCCACTGGGGACGTGCAATGATGTCCCGCATCTGCCCCGCCCCCACAGTAACGGCATCCGTACGGGGTGTACCCCTAGCCTACGCCAGGGTCCACATTGTACCAGACACTGTATTCCCTCCCTCCCTCTCTGGAGAAGAAGAGCAGTCCCTAGAATGCTCAATCCATCTCTCCCAGCTGGCCCTCCGACATCCCCAGATTCGTCCCCGAATCTGGGCCATCGACATCTGTCAGGCGCCCTGCGCCGGTGGGCCGGCTTTGCTTACATGTTTCTGCTGTTTTATTATTTATTTATTTTTTTTTTTTTTACAGTTTACCCAGGCTTGTTCAAATGAGATGCAGCAGCTTGTTTCCAGTGCTGTCCTGCTTCTAACAATTTTTTTGCAACTGGGTTGACTAGAGCACTGAGAGGCTAAGTGACTGACCCAAAGTCACACAGTATTTTGCTCTGACAGGGTTTGAGCATATGATAATTCCAGTTTCCAAGCCAGTGCTCTTAGAGATATCCATACAAAATAAAAACTTTCAATTTGTAAAACGTTGTAAAATGCTTTTTTTTTTTTTTTTTACCAGAAAGTTGGGTAGGTTTACTGTATTTGTGAGTTCCACAATACCAGCACATTCTGGCAAACTTTGCATGCACTCCATCACATCACAGGGTTAGTCTCATTCCCAAGGTGGGTTACTAGTGGGGTGCCCCAGGGGTCAGTGCTGGGGCCACTCCTGTTCAACGCCTATGTCTCAGACATCAGGTAGGGGCTCAGGAGTGAGATGAGTCTCTTTGCAGAAAACTCAAAGCTGGGTGCAGTGGTGGATGAGGAGGAGGAGAGGGAGGCCTTGCAGGCGGACCTGGAGGCTTTGGAACGGTGGTCGGGAATATGGAAACTAAAATTCAATGCGGAGAAGTGCAAGGTTCTGCACCTGGGAGTCAGAAATCCAGGCCAGGGGTATACCCTGGGAGGAGACATGTTTCAAGTCATGGAGGGTGAGAGGGACCTGGGGTTAGTGGTAGATTTCAAAATGAACAGCTCAGAGACCAGTAAGAGGGCAGCGGCAAGGGCAAATAGGATGCTGGGATGCATCGCCAGGGGGATTACCTCCAGAAAGATAGAAGTGATTCTTCCACTGTACAACTACTTGGTTAGGCCACACCTCGAGTATTGTGTGCAGTTTTGGAGACATTTAAAGAGGCACATTACACTCCTAGAGAGGATGCAAAGGAGGGCAACCAAAATGATCTGGGGCCTGGGGGAGAGGACCTATGAGGAGAGGCTCAAGAAGTTTGACATGTACACCCTGGAGAAGAGGAGGGATGGGGGACATGATGGAGGTCTTTAAGTACATGAAAGGGATCAATAAGGTATGCCCAGGCAGCGTGCTTCAAAGGAAGGAGGGTGGGGCAGCGAGAGGTCAGGGGTGCAAGCTGGAAGGGGGCAGGCTCAGAGGGGAGAGGAGGAGATGTTATTTCACTGAAAGGGTTGTTTAGCCATGGAATGCACTGCCTAGGGAGCTGGTAGAGGTGGAGACTGTGGACTGGTTTAAGAGGGGATGGGACGGGTACAGGGGGAGAGTAAATCTGACCAGGCCCAATACAGGTAGAACATCTGGGACTGGGAATAGTATAACCCAAGGGGGGGGCACCAAAATCGGCCCTCAGTGCGGGTACTGAAAATCGAGCAGACTCAAAAGACTGTTAGGCCTATTCTGCTGGCATTTTAGTATGTTAGTATCAAGCAAGTGACTTTACCTAGCAGGCACTTTGATCCCTTTACCTGGAAAGTTTTTGTGAAATTTAATTCCCAAGAGTTGTTTTTTCCCTGTTCTCCATACTTGACCTCCCGTAGCCAGTCCCATTTTTCTGACTCATTTTCGCTGCACTATCCCCCTTCTCCATCTGCCCCCTCAAAAACCATAGAGATATAGAATGTGTCAGCAGAAAGCGACTGATGGCATATCACTCTAACCCTATTATATTACCTCACCCCCAGACCTAGAGTCTTGAGGGGTTGTCCCCCTCTTCCTCCCCACCAGAAACCCTTCCCCCATCCCCATAGTAGGTTTATGAGCCGTTTTGCTCTGTCCCAGGTGTATTTGAACTATAGAGGTCCTGTATATATAAAACCGAGAGGTGACATCATGTGGAATACTAGGGACTTTCATGCCACCGTATGCAAGTGGCCTGTACTTTGTCTATGGGGATAATAAGCAGATGAGTGGAGGGTCACATGATGACCCCTCTGGTTTATATTTATATGCAGTGATTTAAACCCATTTATGATACCTGCCCCCTATCACGTCTGCTACCAGACTGTTCTGCTCCACCACCCTCTCAATGAAGTAGAATTTCCTTGCATCCCTCTTGAAGTTACCAGGGCTGGGTGAAGCAGGGAGGGGGATTTGTACTGGTAGTGTGATACGGGGAATTTAGGGGAGTAGAGCTTGTAGGGAGACAGAGGTGGTGAGGGATTATTTATGCCTATTGATACGGGTGACTGGGGGGGGCACCGGGAAGTAATAGGACTAGAGAGGGGGATTTGTTCTGATAAGGAGGTCTGTGGGAGTGGGGAGGAAATTAGGATGACGTTGGGTGGGTTGGGGTGATTTCTGCTGATGTGGAGTACCAGGGAGTCAACACAGTGGGAAGGGAGAAGGGTGACTGCTGCCTGCTGGTGCAGTGACTGCTAGACAGTAAGGCTGACTACTCTAACAGTCTGAAACAGATGGGCATTTGGCACTCCTTGCTGTCCCAGCAGGCTCTCTCACACACACACGTATATGTATGTATATGTATGTATATGTGTGTATATATATATATATATATATATATATATATATATATATATATATACACACTGTGAAGGGAGATGTATCATAAACTTCAGAAATATGTGGTGAGACTTCTGGAACAGGAATCTGTTCTCACCAGCGTTCTGGCAGGTACTGTTGCACATCCTTGAGTTTCAATGGGATACACTAGGGACTACTTCCGATATAGAAACATAGAATTTG
This sequence comes from Neoceratodus forsteri, assembly GCA_016271365.2. NCBI lineage: Eukaryota > Metazoa > Chordata > Ceratodontiformes > Ceratodontidae > Neoceratodus > Neoceratodus forsteri. The sequence goes on from CM057454.1 coordinate 33,317,813, forward strand.
ACGGCAGATAAGGACCGCTTGGCCCACCCAGTCTGCCCATTTCCCTACCTAATGGATAAGCTGCAGATCCTAGTTAACCAGCAGCCTACCTCTTCCTACCCCCACCCCCTAGAATTGCCTTATGACTGTCCCATGCATGCTTGAATTCCACCACTGTTTTTGACTCCACAACCTCCTCCAGAAGGCCGTTCCATGCATCCACAACCCTCTCTGAAAATACTTCCTTAAATCACCTCTGAGCCGCTCCCTCTCTCTTCAAATTGTGCCCTCTTGTTCTTGCACACCTCTTTTTTTGAAAGATGCTACCCTCTTGGACTTTGTTGATTCCCTTGAGGTACTTGAAAGTTTCTATCATGTCCCCCCTCTCCCTCCTTTCCTCGAGGCTATACATATTAAGCTCCTTAAGTCTCTTTTCATATGTCTTCCGGTGCAGACTCTGCACCACTTTAGTTGCCCTCATCTGGACAGCTTCCATCCTGTCTATGTCTTTGCGGAGATTGGGTCTCCAGAACTGCACACAGTACTCCAGATGGGGTCTGACCAGCTGTCTGTACAGAGGGATGATAACTTCCTGTTTTCTACTGGTGATGCCTCTCCCTATGCATCCCAGTATCCCCCCAGCCCTCCTTGCTGCCATCTCACATTGTTTGCCCACCTTTAGGTCATCTGATATGACTACCCCCAGTCCTTTCCATTTTTGTTGTTGTTAGTATCTCACCCCCCATTGTGTACTCTTCCCCAGGGTTTTTGTTTCCCAGGTGCATTACCTTGCACTTCTTAGCATTGAATCTAAGCTGCCATACATTAGACCATTCCTCTAACCTTGCCAAGTCCCTTCTCATCCTTTCCACCCCACCTTGTGCATCTACTCTGTTGCAGATCTTTGTGTCATCTGCAGAGAGACATACTTTTCCTTCCAGTCTCTCTGCAATGTCACTTATAAAGACATTGAAGAGGACCGGTCCTAATACTGAACCCTGCAGTACCCCACTAGTAACCCCCCTTTCTTCAGAGTGGACTCCATTTACTATTACTCTCTGTGTCCTATTCTCCAGCCATTCTTTTACCCAGGCTGTCATCTTGGGACCCACTCCCAGGCTGGCTAACTTGTATATTAATCTTTTGTGTGGGACTGTGTCAAATGCCTGGCTAAAGTCTAGGTAGGCCTTGTCCACAACCCCTCCCTGAACTACTACTGTGGTCACCCAGTCAAAGAAATTTATCAGAGTTGTCTGGCATGACCTTCCCACTGTGAATCCATGTTGCCTTGGGTCCTGTGCCCCTCTAGCCTCTAGATACTCGACAGTTCTTTCCTTCAGAAGTGATTCCATCATTTTCCCTACCACTGAGGTTAAACTAACAGGTCTGTAGTTTCCTGCTTCTGCCTTGCTCCCACTTTGTGAAGGGAATCCATCTCACCTCCTCCTCCAGTCCTCGGGTACCACCCCATCCTCCCATGATTTGTTGAAGAGGGTAGTCAGTGGTGTCACTAGTTCTACCTTAGTTCTTTTAGAATTCTGGGATGAATCCCATCAGGCCCCATTGCTTTGTCCACCTTCAGTTTTAAGAGTTCTTTCAGAACCTTTCTTCTGTAAATGGGCTGGTATCAACTTCTGTATCCAGAGTGTTTCTACTGTTTGGTTTAGGTACCTCTCTTCCTTTGTAAATACTGAGCAAAAATATTTGTTTAGTATCTCTGCCTTTTCACAGTCACCTCTGCCCACCCTCTCCTTTATTAAGCCTCACTATCCCTCCTTGGTCTTCCTTCGCCCCTGATGTACCTATAAAAGGTTTTATCCCCTCTTAACTGAGCTGGCTATCTTTTCCTCGGTTTGGGCCTTTGCTGTTCTGACTGCCTTCCCAGCTTCCTTTGCTTTTAACTGATACAGTTCTCTGTCCTGCTCCTTCTGTGATTCCTTGTACTTCCTGAATGCTTTGTTTTTTCTTGAACCTTCACTGCTACTTCCTTTGAGAACCATAGTGGTTTCATATCGTTTGTTTTGTTTTGTTTATTTGCTTTACACAAAGGCCTGTTACCTCTGTGATGGCAGTTTTATTATTCCCCATTGTTTTTCCACCCTCCTTCCTGCCCATTTGCTAGTGCATTCTTTAGGCACTCACCTATTTTGGCAAAGTCAGCCTTCCTAAAGTCTAGTACCTTTGCCTTTGTATGGCTTGACTCTATTGCTGTGTTTATTGTGAACCATACTGTTCGATGGTCGCTAGTTCCCAGATGGCTACTCACTTCTACATCTGTGATCCTCTCTTCATCTCCATTTGAGAGAACCAGGTCTAAGACTGCTTCCTCTCCAGTGGGCTCCAATACTAGTTGTCTAAGGCATGCCCCTTGTAGGGCATCTAGAATAGCCCCACTCTTCGAAGTGGCTGCTGCAACTGCACTCCAGTTAACATCTGGCATATTCAGATCACCCATCAGCAATATCTCCCCTTTTTCTGCCATTCTAAGTATACTCTCTATTATTTCCTTGTCCATTTCCTCCCACTGAGAAGGGGGTCTGTATACAACCCCTGTGCGGATTGTGGTGCCATTGCCGGTCTCCAAATTTACCCACAGTGCTGCTTGTCCTCCCTGTTTTCCCTTTTGTTCTGCTGCTTTGATTCCTTCCCTTATGTAAAGAGCTACTCCTCCTCCTCTTTTACCCTCCCTGTCCCTCCTGTAGATAGTGTATCCTGGTATGTTTACGTCCCAGTCATGGTTTTGTGTGTACCATGTTTCTGTGACTGCCACGATATCTAGATGTTCCTCCTCCATCAAGGCCACTAATTCAGGAAGCTTGTTACTCAGACTACGGGCATAGGTACTCATTGCTCTCCATTTCTTGATGGCTTTACCTTCTGTTGCAGCATCCCCCCACTGACCTTTCTACCTCGGTCTTTTTCTCATTTAGTACCCTGTTTTGTAGGGAGAGGCTGGGATTTTCCTGCTGCTTATCAGTGCCTCCCCCCTTGACTAGTTTAAAAGCTTGCTAATGAAGCATTTAAACCACGATTGCTAAAAGACTTGTTCCTTCCTGGACAGATGCAGACCATCCTGCCAGTATAGGCTGGTGTCCCTCCAGGTGGAACCCCAATCCCCAATGAAGCTAAACCCCTGTGCTCCACACCATTTCTTCAACCATTCATTAAACTGCATGGTGCAAAGTACCTCCCTCACTCATGCCATTGACAGGCAGCACCTCTGAGAAGGATACTGTGTGTGCTACTTGTCTTAGGCCCTTCCCAATTCTACAAAGTCCTTCTGCACTGCTCTAATCTCATGATGAGCCAAGTCATTTGTCCCTAGGTGGACAATGACGTCCAGCTCAGACTCCCGTGCAGCTGATCTCGTGATCCTGAGGATGCGCTTCCTGTCCCTCCAAGCCATGGCACAAGGCAGGCACCTTACTTCAGTTTTCCCTACTCCCCCCAATTCTATCCCCCTAATAATTGAGTCCCCCACCAGGAGCTGCTTCCTTTCCCTGTGGTGTCCTCTGCCTCCTTCCTGTGGGCCTCCCTTGTGACAGTTGTCCTCAGCCTCCTTAGTCTCCTCTGCGGGTGCATCCATAGGGGAGCTGTGCTCCCCCGGAATGGTGTGTGGATTGTGGAATGGAACAACTGACTGGGTGTGCCTCTGTTCCACCATCCTCACCCTCCCTGAGCCCACTGTGGTCCAACTGCTGTGCTTTCTTCGCAACCTCTGGGGTAGTGGTGGTAGCTCTGGTGCTCCCTGGATGGGGAGGTCCTCTCACCGTCCAGTGTGGCCTGGGGGAAGGTTCCCTTACTACTGTCCAGTGTGGCCTGAAGACGGGCAACTTCCTCCCTCATGGCAGAGAGTTGTCTGCAAATAGGGCAGCATCTCAACCTCCAGAAAGACTTCCGGAAGACTGCTACCCCACAGCCATTACATTGCACTACTCCCCACATGTTTATCTATCTACGATATGACTGCTATATAAAGTAACTGGGACCACATACAGTTTAAGAAGTAGAAACCACTTCACGTAAGCTGTTTCCTGTCTTGATTGCCATACAGAAAGAGAGTTGCGGGGGCATGGCCAGCAGCCAAGCTAGCAACAGCTTTCTGCAGAGGCTCTGTATTCAAAAGCGTACTTTATAGAAATATAAAGGTAGAACCTCTCCAACGGAACAAAAGAGTTCACTGACCTGAACAGTTCGATACCATTTACTTGTGGCCAGCATTTGGCAATCTGAAGCAATGTGCCAGACGAATAAGGCAGTGCCAGGCGGAGAGGGAGCTCGTTTGAAAGACACCAAAGCCGGGCTCAGCAAGAAATTGAGAACTCAGGGGCGACAGAGGAGATGAATCAATCATCTAATGCTGCGCTCCTTAAAACAATACAGAAATTAGATGGGAGGATGGAGGAATTCACTGTTGAGTTTAAAATAATGGATACTGAAGTCAGTAAACTGGAAGAGAATACTATAGTAGTGGCTAAGTTAGCATCCGCAGCAATGGCGGCAACTTTGGGACTGGTGAAGGAGAATGGGGACTGAGGCGGCATCTTAACCTAGAAAACTTGTCTAGAGCTGCAAAAATCAGAATCCTGGGTTTTCTAGAGAATGCCGAAGGATACAACTACTCCAGGTTCTTGCTGAGCTTATTTAAAGACCTGTTTCAAGCAACAGAGGAATACTCGATTATCAAGCCCTACCAGATCACACCTCATGGCTCCAGACAACGCATGGCTACTGACCAGCTACCACCTCAGACCCTCCTGGTGGTATTTGGGTCCGTTGGTGAAAGAGATGCAATTATAGCCCAGGTTAAGAGGGGTGGACCGATGGAATGGGAAGGGAATAAAATTCATATGTTCCTTGATTTTTGAATTGTGCAACGAGGCAAAGGAGAACCCCTTGCGACAGTTGGGGATTCAACACGTCCTATTGATGCCAGCAAGTCTGCGGATATTTTACGGTGAAAAACCTTCCAATTTTCAGACCCTGTAGAAGTCGATACGTTTACAGATGGTGGGGAAAAAGAATTTCATACCAAGAATACTGATTCAGATAGTGAAAATGAGGACATTGAGTGACTGATGGGTACTGGGGTTAATAGGAGTTAACGTTTTTTGTCAACGGCTGTAATGATCTGTGAAGAATTAAGATAGATGTTCTGATTACTAACTATTTACATTCTGTAAATGATTTTCTTGTTGGGTAAGTCGGATGGGGGACCTAGTCCATACTAGACTATAATTTATGAGAAGGAACATCATCACAATCTAATACTAGATCATACTGAACCGAATAATATAAACTGAACTCGGTTAAATTCAAAATTAATGTTTTGTTCTGTTTGGAAGGTCAAGCTAAACTTTATAATGACTAGAGCAAGTACAGTAGAAAGTTGGTAAACTATTAATGTTTTCACCATCTATCTAAATGATAGGGAACTGGATGTTTTTCTTTTAACAAAGATGTACTGGTTTAGTCTCCGCTCATGGCTGCGTAAAGCCAGTTTCATTAACTGATTTAGAAATGTATACATATCATCTAGCTAACCCCCATTGTTGTATCTCTTTATAGGGTCTTTCAGATTTGTTCCTGTAAAACTGAAGTAGTGCATTCATGCAGTGTGACAAGACTTGTATGTACACCTGCCTACATGAGATTTGTGCTGTATATTGTTTGCAGTAAATCCAGTAAACATAAAACAAAAAAGAGAGAGTTGCATGTTTCTTTTATTTAAATTCATACCATTTGTGCCTTGGACTTGCCCTTTCATTTTTTCAGTAGTGATGTGGGGGTGAGAAATTCAGTTTTACATTTTCTGTTTCAGATAGAACGTCATAACTATAATTTATAGGTTTCTGTTCAGACATCTGGCACACTACCTCAGGCTGAATACAGCTCTTTGGCATCGTTGCATATATTGCAGAATAATGTGTATTAAACAAACAAACAGCCTTACTGAGAACTACATATCAGAAGCTGGAAACTGACATTCTTCCTACAGTTTGGGTTGTATTTGGGATATGTATCAGCAGCTGGAACTTGAACATGTTCCTATGGATTGGGGTGTATTTGGAATACCAAATTAGTGTATAATTCAAGCCCTGAGATATTGTTAGATTATGAAATGGGTAGAAAGAATGCTGATTGGCTGAGAGCTTGTTTCAGCTGGGCTGTTCTCCCAGAACAATGGCCCAGCTGAAAGTAATATGTTTAAAAAATGCATACAATATACTTAAAAATAACCCATTTCATAATCGCAATAAGACACTCCAGGTGGTGCTTTATGTTGGGCTAACGGGCCTTCTCGGGTGGTGGAAGCACTCTGCTGCGCCTCATGCTTAATCCCACCCGAGGTGGGCCCTTATCCCATCATAACGGCCCCTCTGTCATGCCTTATTGCTTAAGTATACAAACATATCTAACAAACTTGAGAAATTCTTTTCTGAGTTATGACTTCTAAATTGCTTTTGAGTAACTCTTAACGATTAATTAAAAAGGCTGGTGATGACAGTGATAACAAATGGAATGTACTTGTATTCAAGTAGTGAAAGGGCCAAAGAGTAATGGCATTCTGATAACGTAGGACTGAGATATCTTATTTTTCTTGTAGCAATATGTTTTTGTCTGAATTTTGTATTTTCTGATGCTTAATAGTGTTTGCCTTACAGAGTGTGGAGCTGAGTGAAGAGCTGAGACTTAATGGAGGGGTTAGTCTGTGAAAGGCAGACAGTATGCTAAGTAAAGGATGATAAACCACAAGGTGTGCTGTCTTTGGGGAATAAACACAAATGCCTGTTGTCCGCCCAAGAAGTGCAGATATTCCCTACTACTGCACAGCTGCGGACCCTGACGTGTGTTATCCTGCTTAGAAAATGTTAAATAAGACTAAAAAAGTGCTTTAGCCTTTTTTTTTTAAATTAGGGCTTTCTATTGGGATCAGAATCAGGAAGGGGTGTGCAGCTGTCTCTTTGAAATACAGTGAGGGACTGGGATACACCTTTTTACAACTGTTAGTGAGTTGTGCCTTGCTTTTGCTCCTTGCAGCTGTCTAAAGCTGTGCTAACTTTCTGTTGGCTGCAAGGAGGAGAGTGCATGACAACCTGTTGAGCAAGAGGTTAAACTCGTGAACGTGCTGCTGACCTGCAGTAGGTGATGCACTGAAGAAGACCTCAGGTTGTTTACCTTAGCCCCTCACCCCCTGATGACAAAAATCTGCGTGAATAAGCTCACAGTGGAAGCAGGGGTTCCATTTTGTACACAGTCTCCAACAGTTATACTCCCCCATTTTTAAAAAAAATGTACACCTCCTTTCCAAATCGCAACCCCTTCCAAACAAGTCAGAATGTTGTCAGATGATTCCTCTACTCTATAAAGAGGTTATACATGTATCAGACACTCCTCAGTGGCCTACACTAACACAGATACTACAGATTAGAATGATAATATTAACAGAGTGGCTTATGGTTTGTGACAGGCACTCAGCAAAACTGTACACAAATGTATACAGTGAGTATGCCTGTCTACACCCTTGAGTGGAAATACTGTAATTGTCAAGTCTTCACAACCATTTGATGCTTGTAAGAAATAGGAATTCTCTCTCCCAGCTGCTTGATATAATGAAGAAACGGCTGACTTTCCAGCCAGTCAGAGTAGCCTGGCCACTGACTGGGAAAACAAAATGGGTGTCTGTTTTTGGAGCAAGAGGGGGCTGAGGAGGGGCAATTTGCAAAACACGGCGCCAATATAACAGTTTTAATCTTTTCACCACGTTTACTTACAATGAGATGATATTTTCAGCATACAAGACATCATGCATGCTTACACTGCTATTACATAGAAAGCTACCAGTGCAAGAAGTTATTAGCTGGGCTCAGCTGGAGTCATTTTTTCTTATCGGAAAGAACAAGAGCAGTGAAAAGTTATCTAAGTCCAGAGCCCAACCTGGTCGTTAGGAAATAACAAAAAGCTGCCCCCAAACAACCCGACTGATCTAGTGCCAGACCCAAAGGGATTAAAAAAAAAAAAAAACTTCCCTTCTTCCCCAAACTACTTGATGGGTCCGGAACCAACCTAGTCCGTTAGTGAGTTAAAAAAATATATATCTGTCCTGCTCTGCTACTGCTGCCACTTAGTTTGGGCCTCTCTGTCACTTTCAGTTTGTAGCATATTAGCGTGGGAGACAGGGAGTGGGGGCAGGACTATAGTACGCACTTTCCATGCTGTAATCCTAAATGCATGTGATCCTGGCTCCACTGTCTGACTTCCTGTCTTGCTGTATTTCCTTCTCTTACATAGATACATAGGCAGTGTTGGCAGATAAGGGCCTATGGCCCACCTAGTCTGCCCATTTGAGTTTGTAACTTGTTTATGTTTTCCTAGAACTCTGTTGCCCCTTACTCTTGGTACTCTGTCTCAGCCCTGTACTTTCCCTAATGCACATGCAGGGTTCTTATTGTCATGCACACTCCAGCCCAGCATGCTGAACTGTAGAGCAGCCATCCCTGGCCGACCGACCCTCATTGTCTAACAGTGCCCATCAGAAGCAAAATCTTCTGGGAAAAACAGCGAGTGTGGGCATCATCAAGTTACCTTCCTTACCTCCCAGGGAGTGAAAGAAAATCTCTTCCCCCTCCCACAAATACACAAACTGCCCAATGCATCCTTTCATGAAAAACAAAACAAATCTGTCCCTCTCTCACTCATTATGACAGGTCCGGTGCTTTACGATTCTGGTAGCGTAGGGAGAGTAGACTATAACAGAATTTGGTTTTATATAATGATTTTTTTTGTGCACACCATGTGCCAAAGTGTTTCATAAGGCACAGGAGTTCATACTGGTAGGGCAGCAAATGTAGAATTGTCTAGAATTTCCGATGCCCAATCTGGCCAGACAGGGGAATCGAAAAAAAAAAAAAAACTGGACTCTCTATTTTAGTCTTTGGTAACCGGGTAAGGCCCACTAGGCACAAGTGCCTGTTTTCAGGGGTGATTGTGATTTGCTCAGAGTCACACAGTATGCAAGTGGAGGTTGTGAGAATCGAACCAAGGTCTGGTCGGTTTAATGTACCAAGCTCGTTCACAGCTCGTTACTCTAACCTATACTGCCAGCCCTGATGGGTTTGGTGACCAAAACACACAGAACAGGTGTGCTAACGAAAAAAATGGAGCTGCTGCTGCTCAAAAGGCGAATGTCAGCAGAAACACACAAAACGGTAAAGTGCTGCACCGAACTCCAAAATTAAAGAATGTTTTACTAAGGTAGTAGCTCCAGGCCTGTGTTTGTTTTGGAGCTACTGCCTTAATAAATCATAATTTAATTTTGGAGTTCTGTGTAGCACTGCTTTGTTTTGTGTGTTTCTGTGTTTGGTGACCAGCCTGGCCCATCAGCGAATAAGGGAATTAAAAACAAACAAAAAAAAAAACAACCCCCTCACCTAACGACATGACTGGTCCTTTAGCCAACCTAACCCAACCCATCCCATTAGGGAATGAAAGAAATCTGCCCTCCTTCCTGAACAGCCTGACCCATTAGGGAATTTAAAAAAAAAAAAATGCCCCCCCCCCACCACCACCACTGCGGTCAAACTATCTGACAGGTCTGATACAGGAGGCAGTATAGCGCAGTGGTCTAAGGCTCTGAGCTGCAAATTTGGTGACATCCAGCAGACCAGACCTAGGTTTGAATCCCACAGCTTCCACTTGCATACTGTGTGACCCTGAGCAAGTCACTTAACCTCCTTGTGCTCCCAGGTCGCTCCTGTATAAAAAGCTTTCAGCTTAGTGTGCTATACCTGGTTAAACAACTAAAATAAAATAAATAAAAATAATACCCAACCCTGCCCATCAGGGAATAAAATGTTCTAGGGACATGGATATGTTGTTCATCCACACTCATTGGCAGTATCCTTGCCGCTTTAAATCTTGCCGGAAGGTCTTCAAGCTTGCTCCTCCCACCCACCCGGGTGGTATAACTCTCGGCTCCGCCCCATGACGCCAGATCTTCCTTACCGCTTGGAAGCTCAGGTTCCTCCTTAACGCTTCTGCGCTTTGCGACTGGTTCCTATTTCTCCGCTTATGGATTTAAAATAATATTTTGCAAAGACTTCAGTCTTCATCCTCGCGGGCCATGGACGGACAATCGACCCCGATTTTCGAGATGCCCATGCGGCAGAAGATGTCTCGGACGGATCCACACTCACGTGTGTCTACTGTTAGGCCTTGAGCACGCACCCGCAGGCTTGCTGCGACCTGTGCTCATCTTTCTCGGCCTACGCCCCTCAAGACCGTATGCCCGACTGCAACTGGGCCGCCCCGAGAAGCGCTTCCCTCCGTGAAGTCCAAGGAGGCCCAGTTACGGTGTCCAGGGCGGCGGGTTGTCAAGGATCAGCTCGAGCGGATGGCGCCTCGAAGAGGAGGCGGCGCTGGCCGATCTCTTCCTCGGCCGCGCATTTATCCCGCCCTCTGGGTTCTTCCTACACGGCTTCCTTTAAGGAGCTTTGTCTGTCCCTCCACTAAAGGAGAAGGCTCGCCTGCTGGACCTTTTCTCGGTCCAAAAAGAGGGACAAGGGTAAGTCCCTCCCTGTCGACGCCTTCTTGGGAGCGGAAGTGTCCTCTCCTCGGGCCGCCGACTGTCGGCTTCGGTCGATCGCTGCCCGCCACTGGCCTCACGGTGTCCCCGCCAGGTCAGTTGACCGAGACTCCCACTGATGAAGTCGAGATTTTCTCTGACCCATTGGACGGGCTGTCGCCTTTAGCAGCCGAGATTCCTCTCCCGCGTTCCCCGGGAGGAGTTGGAGATCCCGTGGCTCGCTTGTGCCTCCGTTCCGAGCCCTCGATGGACCTTCCGAGCCAAGGGAGTGCCGGTTCCGCCGACACCTCCCTGCACCGCACTCCGGAAATTCCGGACTCTCGTCTCGGTCTCGGACTCTTCGCGGTCCAGCCGTTCCCACCGCCATAGGCGGTCCCGGTCTCGGCATCGCAAGCGGCAAGCGCCACTCCACCTCGCCCTCCTCCTCGGATAGAGGGGAGGTCATGCGAAATTACGCCGACGGTATCGGCGGACCTTTATGTTGCAACAGTCTTCTTGGCCGAATACGCCGAGCCCGCGCCTTCCCCGCCATTATGGCTGTCACCGAACGGCCGACACAACCTCGACTCTGTCCGAGGAGCCTACACCCAGGCCGGTTGTTCGGCCAAACCAGCTGCTCCAATCGATCCGTGGAACCTCCGCTCACAGCCACTAATTGGGGCTCCACCAAGGATTCTCGGTCGGCTAAGGGTTTCACCCATCGGTTGCTGGGTTACCTTCACTCCCAATCGACCCTCGGCAGGTGAAGGTGGCTCAGGCCAGAGGCAGTTTTGAGGACTCTTCCGAGTCCGAAGATCCATTCTCCTTCTTCTCCAAGCGACTGGACTTGGAGTCTTCAGGAGGTCAGCCAATGGACGATAGCCCGTCGTCCTTCCTAGACTGCTTCGCTCATCTCTCGGAGTCTACCGGGATGGAGCTCAACCCGCTTCAAACGGGCCAGGTATCCTCACGGAGATTCTGGACCGAGGGATTCTCCGGCGGAGGCGCTTTCCGGTGGCTGAGGCCATGAGTGGGTCCGGCACTGGAACTTTGGCAGCGCCCGCTTCCTGCCCTGAGCCGCCAGGATGGCCAGGAAGTATGCGGTCCCCTACCGGTTCCTTGTCCGTTTGAACGCCCTCTGCTGAGGGTTGGTTACCGACAGGCGTTTTCGGTAGCGCCCGCTAGCGCCAGGGATGTGGACAAACCTCTGACAAGGAGTCCAAGAGAAATTGGACTATGTCGGAGCGAAAAGTCTCACGCTGCGTCCTCTCTCGGCCTTCGTCAGGCCAGTTCGGCCGTCTCGCTGGCACATTTTTTCTCATGCCTCTGTTGGGCTCCCTGGATGCGGTCCCTCATCTTCCCCGATCTGCAGACTACGGTTAAGCAGGTGCGGGACCAGGGCAGGCAGTGGCCAAACAGCAGCCCAGACTCGCTTTGGATGTAGGGATTCATGTGCCAGATCGGTGGCCGCAGTGTGGCAAGGGTCGGGCGGGCTTGGCTGAGGATATCCACCTTTACTCGGATACCCAGCACAAGTTGGCGGATGTTCCTTTTGGGGACTGACCTCTTCGCCCTGGGGTGGAAGGTCACCTGCAGAGGATCGAGAAGTCCAATGCCACCTTGGACTCGGTCTCTTCCGCTCAGAAGGACAAAGGCCGCCAAACCACAGCCTAAGCTCCTTTCGTCCTTCTGCCTCAGGCGCCCTGCCCAGCAACGTCAGGGCCAGCAGGCTGGCCTGGCATCCCAAACCTGCCGCCCGGCTTCCTCTAACAGGAGGCAGGAGGAAAGAGCCCAGGAGGTCCCTCGGCCGTCCCTCCTCCAAGCCTGCCCAGTGACGGGCTGAGGGGTGTCGCCCCCATCCCCGTCACCTTACCCCTGGGTCCCCCCGTGGGGGGACGGCTCCGGCACTTCCGTTCCGCTGGTCCGCTGTTACCACGGACAGGTGGGTCTTGGAGGTGGTGGGAAGAGGCCTGCCTCTGGAATTCGAGCAGGCACCACCCTTCAGAGCCGTCGCCCCTCGGGGGGCTTCGGGATCCCCAGCCTCACTGGCGGCTCGTCGAGCCGACATCACTCTCCTCCTCCAGAAGGAGGTGGTAAGAGGTGGTGGACCCTCCTTCAGACCCAGGGTTTGTGTCCAGGTACTTCCTGGTTCCGAACGACGGGGCTGGCGCCCATTCTCGACTCCACGACCTGAACAAGTTCTTAAGGTCTCGAACCTTCAGGATGGTCACTGGCTCAGATTATACCATCCTTGGACGCCGGCGTGTGGTTCTGCTCTCTGGACTTGCAGGAGCCAGCGTTTTTCACGTCCCTATCCGTCCGTCTCACCAGAGATTCCTTGCTTCGGCGGAAGGATCCCTCTTCGATTCCAAGCCATGCCCTTCTGACTTGTCTCCAGCTCCCAGGGTCTTCACCAAATGCATGGCAGTGGTGACAGCATTCCGCGGGCGCCGAGGTCCGGGTGTACCTTACCTGGACGACTGGCTGATAGCAGCTCCTCCCAGGAAGGAGGCGGAGTGGTCCAGAGATCTGGCCCTCCAGGTCTGCTCTCAACTGGGCCTCCTTATCAAGCGAGGCCAAGTCGGAACTCGAGCGCAAGCAGGTGATTTTATTCATCGAGCAGCAGAGCTCCTTCGAGCCAGAGCGCGGCTCCCGGACAGGGCCGAGGTTCTTTCCTCCTTTGCCCGATCATTTCTGGTTGGGCAATTGCGCCCTGCCCGGGACTTCCTGCGCCTCCTGGGTCTCATGGCGGCCTGTACCAGCGTGGTCCGTTGGGCCCGCTGGAACATGCGTCCCCTTCAGTGGGGACTGGCCAGCCAGTGGTCACAACGCTGCGATCCCTTGGACCAGCTTGTGTCGGTGACACAGGGGATGTGGAATGCTCTCCAGTGGTGGACCGTTCCAGATCATTTGCAGGAGGGCATCCCGTTCGTCGCCCGAGCCGACGGTCTCTCTGTCTGACCGATGCCTCTCTGATGGGTTGGGGTGCCCATCTGGGGAACACGGCTCATGGCCTCCTGGTCCCGCGGAGTCCCATGCCACATCAACCTGTTGGAGCTCCGAAGGTCCGCCTAGCTCTCACCGCCTTTTGTCTGTTCCTCCGGGTCAAGTGGTCCGAGTCCAGACGGACAATACTACCACTCATGTACTATCTAAACCGCCAGGCAGGGACGCGCTCCATGCTTCTATGCAAGGAAGCTCTCCGCATTTGGTCACTGCATGGCAGCCTGGAGGCGGATCTCCTAGCCATTCACGTGGCAGGAGCCTCCAACACCCTGGCCGATGCCCTGAGCCGATAGGGGCTGCATCCCCGAGTGGTCTCTCCTGCCGAGGTAGTACAGCATCTGTTCTCCCTTTGGGGCACACCTCAGGTGGACCTGTTTGCCTCCATGGAGAACGGCTGAGTCTGTTCCATGCCCGCCTCAGCAGGCTCGCTGCAGGGGATGCTTTCTCGAGGCAATGGACCCCGGCCTCTTTCTTTTCCCCATTTCCCTTGATCCACAAGGTGCTTCTCAAGGCGAGGAGGGACAAGGCGCAGGTGATTCTGATAGCCCCAGACTGGCTCTCGCCAGTTCTGGTACCAGATCTCCTCAGTCTCAGCTCCAGGACTCCATGCGCAGCTTCCAGCTCGCCTCGGACCTGCTCTCAGTCAATCAGGGAAGGTGTTCCATCCGGACCTTCAATCCCTGCACCTGACGGCCTGGTTCCTGGGAGCGCTAGAGTTCCAGGCTTTGGGTCTTTCCGGCGAGGTCCTCAATGTAGTTGAGGCCCCGTAGAGTCGACCAGAAAATGCTGTGCCTTCAAATGGAAAAGGTTTTCCATTTGTGTCAGGGCAAGGCTTGGACCCTTCCTCCTGTTCCTTGGCAAGCATCTTGGACTATTTATGGTCCCTTTCTAGTCAAGGGCTTAGGGTCGGCTGACCCTAAAGGGTGCACCTGGCAGCCATCTCTGCTTACGGGCGGGCGGGAAGCAGTCGGTGGCGCAGGAGAAGGTGGTCTGGCGCTTTTCAAAGGCCTTGATCACATTTCCTCCAGTGCGGGAACCCCACCTCCGTGGGATCTACTGCTGGTATTGGCAAAGCTTATGGGCAAGCCATTCGAACCTATGCACAGGTGTGTCTCTCTCACCTGTCGTGGAAGACCGCTTCTTGGTGGCTATCACGCCAGCCAGAAGGATGGGAGACTCCAGGCGCTTCCATTGAGTCTCCTTACCTGGTCTTCCACAGGGGACAAGGTTGTCCTGCGCTCACTCCCGAAATTCCTTCCGAAGGTGGTGTCGAGTTTCACCTTAACTGGGTGTTGACTCTGCCGTGTTCTACCCCAATCACACCTCGGAGGCTTCGAGATCAGGCTCCATGCTCCTGGATCCTAGAGAGAAACAAGCATTATAGGCGACGGCTGAAATTGGAGGTTCGCCAGCTGTTTGTCACCCACGCTAGCTTCTGCACCTGGCAGACCTGCACAAGCCGGACTATAGGCAGGTGGGTCACCTCCCGCATAGATCTCTGCTATAAGTTGGCGGGCATGGAGCCTCCCAGAGGATAAGAGCTCATTCTACCCTCCATACTGCTGCAACGGTGGCTGCTTCCAGGGACGCCCTATCCAGGAAATCTGCAGGGCTGCTACCTGGAAGTCAGCAAACACCTTCATTACCCACTACCACATCGACCTTGAGTCACGCCGGGATGCTGGTTTTGGGGCCTCGGTTCCTCCAGTCTCTCTTTCCCAAGTAAGTATATGGGGTGTGCGTCTTGCCTCCCTCCTCCCGGAGAACTGCTAGGAGTCTGCCAATGAGTGTGGATGAACAACATATCCATGTCCCAGAAATAGGTTACTCACCTGTAACAGGAGTTCTAGGAATGGTATATGTTGTTCATCCTACATTCTACATTTCCTCGAGCTTGACATACAACCCTGAGCTTCCAGCCAGGCCAGATCTAGCGCCATGGGGCGGAGCCGAGTTATACCACCCGGGTGGGTGGGAGGAGCAAGCTTGAAGACCTTCCGCCAAGATTTAAAGCGGCAAGGATACTGCCAATGAGTGTGGATGAACAACATATACCATTCCTAGAACTCCTGTTACAGGTGAGTAACCTGTATTTCCCCTCCTCTCCAACAACCTGACAGGTCTAGTGCCTAACGTGGTCTATTAAGGAATAAAACAAATCCCCCTCCCCCCCAAACTGCCTGATGGGCAGCGTTGGACACTGGACCTATCAGGGAATTTAGAAACTGTTCCTCTCCAGTAACCTGAAAGGTCTGGTGCCCAACCTGAAATGTAGAGAAATTAACAAAAGAGTCCCCTACCCCACCTCTCCCAGCAACCTGACGGGTCCAGTGTTCAATGTTCAACCCAGCTCATAAGGGAATAATAATTAAAATAAATAAATAAATAAAAATAATCCAACCTTCCCCAATAACCTGACTGGTCTGGAGCCCAACCCTGCTTGTCAGGGAATGTGCCCAACCTGGCTCATCAGGGAATTTAAAAAAATCTGCCCCTCCATCCAGCTACCCAGTGGATCCCATGCCCAGCTTAGCCAGTGTATTAAACCAAACGAGAAGCGGCAAAGCAGTGAGTGGAAGGATGAATAGGTGGGGTACTAAAACACTGCTCTTCCCAAACCCATCTACTCGGGTCACAGTGAGGGGCTCAAACATTGCATGGGAGACTTTGGGCAGCTGCTACCCGCCTGTTAAGGTATCTTTGCCTCTCTTGGCTCACAGTGCACTAACCTAGCAGAATGGCCCAAGGGGGACCAATGGCACACCCTTCCAAGGCTGTAACCTCTTTTTTTTTTTTTTTTTAATCTCATTTTTATTTGGATTTTCCAAATTACGACAGACAAACATAACATAAAACAGTGACAGGATTATTGGTTTACAATGAATTGATTTGAGATTTATGCATAGATAACTGATCTCGCTAATTTCCATTAGTTAATTCATAAGGGGAAATCGAATCTCAATTACTTCAACATCCTCCTGGATATCCTTTTCCGGGGCCACCTTAACCTGTAGACAACCCTCCCATGTAAGGCCTACACATCAATCAGCCTCCCACTCTCCCAGAGCCGTCAGTCCGGAGGACTGCCTCAGGACAGGTATTGACTTCAGGTAGTCCAGCTGTTGCCCACTCACTTTTCCGGGGTAGTGGCCATTTCTGTCTTGTGCGATAAATCACTTTTCAGGCCTGTTCAACCACATCAAGGAATGAAGGTGTCATCGTACCTCATGTAGTATATTAACCAGCGGGACCACCTATCCGTGAACTTCTAAATCAATTAAAAGAGTCCATGGGTAATCTGCTCCATCTGATAAATCTGCCTAGTGACCTCCCACCACTGTTGGATTGTGGGCCGGTTGTCTGTAAGCCAAAGCTTAGTAACCACTTTTTTGGCCGCAGTAAGCAGCAAATGCAGGAGATATCTAACATTCGGGTTTCTGTATCCCCTAGGAGTGTCAAGAAAAAGATATACCCTCCCTGTGAGTTGAAACTGCGGGTCAAATATCTTTCTCAAGTGGTCCTGCAAGTGATCCATGAAGGATTTGAGGTTCGGACAGGACCACATAATGTGGGTGTATGTGCCTGCTCTCCACATAGTTCTCAGCACCTGCAGAAGCAGACTGCGAGTAGTGACTAGTCATTACAGGCGCTCTGAAGTATCTAATTAGATTCTTCCACGCAAATTCCCGCCACTGATGGGAACTTGCAACTCTAGAAGAGTATTCGCATGCTCTTCGCCAGTCCTCTAGTGTGAGTGGAGAACCAAGTTCTTCCTGCCATTGAGCTTGTATGGTCCCAGTGTGTACCTCCCCCTGAAAATTGAGGGCCTTGTAGTAACGGGCGATTAAGTGAAGCCTATCTGCCCCTGTATTTAACAGGGATTGGACTACTACCAAGGCCGGGTAACTCTCCGGATTCTGGGCAGTCTTGGGGAGCCCTCAGCAGTAATGCCTTAATTGTAGGAATCTGTAAAAGTCCCGATTCGGAATATTAAACTTACTTTGTACTCTATTAAAGGGCCATATTTCCCCCTGGGACATTATCTGTGTAAGGTATCTTAGCCCATACCTCTCCCAGATCTGGAAGCCATGGTCCAGTCGGTTAGGGAGGAAATCTCCCAGCCTTGAAATTGGGCAGATCAGAGCCAAGTAAGGAGACAGTGATTGACTTTTTTTAATTTGTTGCCATGTCTTACTTCATGCCCTGAGCCACGGATCAGAAGGGAGCCCAGGATCAAGCCTGGGGCTGGAAGTGTATAAGTTCTGATAGGAGTCTTTATCTGGGATAAGGGCCTGTTCTATTTGTAACCAATGAGGCTCCCCCACTACGTTCTGTCTAGCCATAATATGGGTCATCATTGCGGCCCTGTAATACTGTTGCAGATCTGGTAACGCCAGGCCTCCTTCCCCCTTAGGCAGGCTAAGTAACCTCAATCGGACACGAGGCTTTCTGCCCCCCCAGACAAACTTAGAGATAAGGTGGCTGCACTCCACAAATGTTTTTTTCCCCACGCAAAGTGGGACATTCTGAAACAGGTACAAGGCCCTAGGCAAAGTTACCATCCTTACCAGGTCTATTCTACGGCTTAATGTGAGAGGCAACCTAGCCCTTGCCCCCAGATCCGCCCTGAGCTGAGTAGTAAAGGAGTCATAGTTATTTTGAAAGGATTCCGCGAAATTCTTAGTGATAAATACCCCCAAATATTTTAACTTTGTTAGATTCCAGTTGCATGGGAAAATGGAGTTTACATGAGGCGAGGGAAGGTAGTGGAATGACAAAATTTCCGTTTTTGATAAGTTCAGCTTATATCCGGAAACTTGGCTATACTGGTCCAGGAGTGCCCTTATTGCTGGTAGAGATTGTTCTGGGTTTGAAAGGTATAGCAAGACATCGTCTGCGTATAACGCTGTTCGATGCTCTGCGCCACCCATATCCATACCGGTGACACCCGGCACTTCTCTAATGCACTGGGCTAAGGGCTCTATAAAGGCCGCAAATAAAAGGGGGGATAATGGACACCCTTGTCTGGTTCCTCTTCTAAGTGGGAAGTACTCAGAGTGATGACCCCCCACTTTAACGCAAGCCTGCGGGTCTGCGTAAATGTTTTGTAAGACCCCCACAATATTGCTGGGAATGCCAAGTTTCTCCAGGACTTTGTATAGAAAGGGCCAAGCCACTCTGTCGAACGCTTTTTCAGCATCGAGACTGAGGACTGCTGCAGCATTACCAGACTGCATTCTATGCACAATATGCATCATACGCTTGATATTATCTGTTGTGGAACGCATTCTAACAAAGCCTGTCTGATCCTGGTCTATTAACATGGGCATAATTCTGTCTAACCGACTTGCTAAAATATGCATGAACATCTTATAATCTGAGTTTAAGACCGAGATAGGCCTGTATGAGCTGCAGTGTTGTGGGTTCTTCCCCGGTTTCGGGATCACAGAGATCGCTAGACGCCTACGATGGGGAGGGGTACCGCCAGAATGGAATTAAACAGAGTGAGGAGTTGAGTGGATACTTGTTGCCTCATAGTCCCATAAAATTCACTCCCGTAGCCGTCGGGCCCTGGAGATTTTAAGGTTTTCGCTGATCTGCGATGGGGAGATTGCTTCAGCTATCTCTTGCTCTGTTATGCTTGAGGTAAGGGATTCTGCTTGGACTCGATCAAGTCGAGGCAGAGTTATTTTCCCAAGGTACTCCGTAACTTGAGACGCTGTGGGAGACTGTTCTGGGGTATAAAGATCCGAGTAATACTTGCAATGCCGCTGCCATATCATTTATCTTAGTTAGGACTGGCCCCCACCGGTGTTTAAGGAAATGATTGTTGATGCTTTCCTTGCCTTCGGGCTTGATACGCTTAGCAGTCTAGTGGCACGGGTCCCACCTTGTAGTATCTCTCGCTCAGAAAAGTCAATGCTAGCTCAGTCTGTTGAAGGGCCAGACGATCCAGTTCTGCCTTAACCTCCTGAAGCTGGGGCAGCACAGAATTGTCCCCACACTTATGTGCATATTGGAGAAAGTGTAGGTTCTCCTCTACTGGCCCTGTGGGCCTTTCTCCTACGGTTTAGTTCTGCAGTATGTTGTATGATGTGGCCTCTTAGGACAGCTTTGACAGTATCCCAGTGCATTGCGGGAGTCGTGTCTGCCGGGGGGTTGAGCTCCTGTATCTCAGCTAATTTATCAGCTAGAAATTCCCTAAACTTTTCTGAGCGTAGGTAATAGGGGTTGAGTCTCCATCGAGAATTCTTTGGCTGTAGCCCCAACTCCCAGGTTGTACACACAGGGGCGTGGTCTGAGAGGGAGATATCCCCTATTTGAGCCTCGCACAACCGGACCAGAAATTCAGCCTGCGTATGTTTGGTCTATTCGGGAGTAAGTCATATGTACTGCTGAGTAATGTGTGTAGTCCCTGGTTCTGGGATGCTAATGCCTCAGACGCTATCCATCCCACCTCCTTAACATATCTCCTAAAAACTTTTGCCCTGGCGTTTGCTTGGACACCTTAGGATTGGAGGAATCTAGCGCAGCATTCTGTGTCAGGTTAAAATCCCCCGCTAGCAGGAGCATGCCCTTTGTATTTTGCAGAATTTTATCCATCAGGGTTTTCAGTTCCGGGACAGGAGTCCCAGGAGGAAAATAAGCGTTAGCCAGAGTAACCAGCATCCCATTCTGGGACCCTTGAACTATTATCAACCGTCCCTCTGTATCCCTAATGGTGCGCTGGTGTTGAAATGGGGTACCTGCAGGAATTATTATTGCCACCCCCCCCTTCGTCTGCCTGATCTACTTGAGAAGCTGTATAGTGTTCCCCTGCTGAGCCTGGCGAGCTTGAGATGTTCCCCAGAACTCAGATGTGTTTCCTGGAGGTATATCAAGTCCGCCCGACTCCTACGGAGATATGTCAACACTCGCGACCTTTTTATCGGGGAGGTAATCCCATTAATGTTCAGGGATAACAACTTGACCCGTGCGTTGGTCATTGTAACTTATAGGTGGTCCCGCTGGTCAGAAAGATTCTTCCCTTTTCTTCATTCTGTATCCCATCAGTATCCATCAGCTCAATACCGGTCATTACTAACTGATTACAATCACACCAACATGTGAAATTGAAACATACAAACAAACAAACTGAGAACAAGAAATAGAAAAACCCTGTACTTCCAACAGTGGGAAACTGGAACAGATTCCCTGGCATGGAATTACCCCATACCCTGAGGCTTCATCACTAAGCGTGATGCCCCCCTGACACCTAAAGTGCCTGTTCTGAGAGTAAAATAAGAAAAAGTGGTGACACCAGATTTGAAGAGTCAAATCCAACTGTTTCATCTAGTGCACTGTAACGATGAGTGGTATGTGACCAAGGCTGTAACCTCAAGTGCCAGTGATACCGGCTCTACTGCCCAGCTCTCCCTCTCCTGCTCTTTCTTTCTGCCTATGCTAAGTCTCGGCTCTTAACCCTTCAGAAAACACACATAGGGATCACACTGCCATGCACATTCCAGCCCAGCCTGCTTCGCAGCAGAAGAGTCTGGTGCCCAACCTGGCCTGTTGGGGAATTTAAAAAAAACTCTGTCTTCCTCATCCTGCAAACTGCCTGATGGGTCCAGTGCCCTACCTAGCTAATCATGGAATAAAAAAATCTACCCCCTTCCCCAACTACCTTATGGGTCCAGTGCCCAACAAGATTTGTTAGAGAATAAAAAAAAAACCTCCTCCAACTACTTGATAAGTCCAGGACCTGTCTTGGACCTAGGTGAACAAACTCTGTCCCCTTCCCCCTCAAAAACCTGATGAATCCCAAGCCCACTATGGCCTGCCAGGAAATTAAAAAAAAAAATCTGTGTCTGTGCCCTTCCCCCAACTATGTGATGGCTCTAATGCCAGGGTTCTTAAATGGTGAGGCTAGCCTCCCTGGGCAGGCCCCAACCTGTTCCAGGGGAGGCTCAAGCAGGTCTGAAAAAGTACTGTATTTAAATTTTGAGTTTCCACAACAGTATAAGACAAAGAACTGAAAGAAAGAACTGAATGTGAGCCAAGTGAGAAGAAGCCAGAAGGTGAAGGAAGGAAACATATTCAATTCAGTGCTTCAGAGTAACTGGTAACTGGTATTTTCCTTTTAAACTTAGAGTGTAGGCTTGTAGTGACGCTATACTTTCTTTCTGTGTTGTCTTTACTTATAATTGTTTTTGGGCTGTTGAAAATTTAAAAAATAGTGGTGGTGTAATTCTGTGCTGTCTTTAATTGCTGCAAATTTTATCTTGGCTTGTCTGACTGTCCTGTAGCTGGGTGAAGGGTGTTAATTGTCTGGCCTCTGACCTCAGCTACGTGATAACTGAAGGTGGGGCTTAGTCACAGTTAAAGCAGCAAACAGAAGTTCATCTTCTCAGAAGAAGCCAGAAGGTGAAGGAAGGAAACATATTCAATTCTGTGCTTCAGAGTAACTGGTAACTGGTATTTTTCTTTTAAACTTAGATTGTAGGCTTGTAGTGTCGCTATACTTTCTTTCTGTGTTGTCTTTACTTATAATTGTTTTTGGGCTGTTGAAAATTTAAAAAATAGTGGTGGTGTAATTCTGTGCTGTCTTTAATTGCTGCAAATTTTATCTTGGCTTGTCTGACTGTCCTGTAGCTGGGTGAAGGGTGTTAATTGTCTGGCCTCTGACCTCAGCTACGTGATAACTGAAGGTGGGCTTAGTCACAGTTAAAGCAGCAAACAGAAGTTCATCTTCTCAGAAGAAGCCAGAAGGTGAAGGAAGGAAACATATTCAATTCAGTGCTTCAGAGTAACTGGTAACTGGTATTTTTCTTTTAAACTTAGATTGTAGGCTTGTAGTGACGCTATACTTTCTTTCTGTGTTGTCTTTACTTATAATTGTTTTTGGGCTGTTGAAAATTTAAAAAAATAGTGGTGGTGTAATTCTGTGCTGTCTTTAATTGCTGCAAATTTTATCTTGGCTTGTCTGACTGTCCTGTAGCTGGGTGAAGGGTGTTAATTGTCTGGCCTCTGACCTCAGCTACGTGATAACTGAAGGTGGGGCTTAGTCACAGTTAAAGCAGCAAACAGAAGTTCATCTCTCAGAAGAAGCCAGAAGGTGAAGGAAGGAAACGATTCAATTCAGTGCTCTGAGTAACTGGTAACTGTATTTTCTTTTAAACTTAGATTGTAGGCTTGTAGTGACGCTTATACTTTCTTTCTGTGTTGTCTTTACTTATAATTGTTTTTGGGCTGTTGAAAATTTAAAAATAGTGGTGGTGTAATTCTGTGCTGTCTTTAATTGCTGCAAATTTTATCTTGGCTTGTCTGACTGTCCTGTAGCTGGGTGAAGGGTGTTAATTGTCTGGCCTCTGACCTCAGCTACGTGATAACTGAAGGTGGGCTTAGTCACAGTTAAAGCAGCAAACAGAAGTTCATCTTCTCAGAAGAAGCCAGAAGGTGAAGGAAGGAAACATATTCAATTCAGTGCTTCAGAGTAACTGGTAACTGGTATTTTTCTTTAAACTTAGATTGTAGGCTTGTAGTGACGCTTATACTTTCTTTTCTGTGTTGTCTTTACTTATAATTGTTTTGGGCTGTTGAAAATTTAAAAATAGTGGTGGTGTAATTCTGTGCTGTCTTTAATTGCTGCAAATTTTATCTTGGCTTGTCTGACTGTCCTGTAGCTGGGTGAAGGGTGTTAATTGTCTGGCCTCTGACCTCAGCTACGTGATAACTGAAGGTGGGGCTTAGTCACAGTTAAAGCAGCAAACAGAAGTTCATCTTCTCAGAAGAAGCCAGAAGGTGAAGGAAGGAAACGATTCAATTCAGTGCTTCAGAGTAACTGGTAACTGGTATTTTTCTTTTAAACTTAGATTGTAGGCTTGTAGTGACACTATACTTTCTTTCTGTGTTGTCTTTACTTATAATTGTTTTTGGGCTGTTGAAAATTTAAAAATAGTGGTGGTGTAATTCTGTGCTGTCTTTAATTGCTGCAAATTTTATCTTGGCTTGTCTGACTGTCCTGTAGCTGGTGAAGGGTGTTAATTGTCTGGCCTCTGACCTCAGCTACGTGATAACTGAAGGTGGGGCTTAGTCACAGTTAAAGCAGCAAACAGAAGTTCATCTTCTCAGAAGAAGCCAGAAGGTGAAGGAAGGAAACATATTCAATTCAGTGCTTCAGAGTAACTGGTAACTGGTATTTTTCTTTTAAACTTAGATTGTAGGCTTGTAGTGACACTATACTTTCTTTCTGTGTTGTCTTTACTTATAATTGTTTTTGGTCTGTTGAAAATTTAAAAAATAGTGGTGGTGTAATTCTGTGCTGTCTTTAATTGCTGCAAATTTTATCTTGGCTTGTCTGACTGTCCTGTAGCTGGGTGAAGGGTGTTAATTGTCTGGCCTCTGACCTCAGCTACGTGATAACTGAAGGTGGGCTTAGTCACAGTTAAAGCAGCAAACAGAAGTTCATCTTTCTCGAAGAAGCAGAAGGTGAAGGAAGGAAACATATTCAATTCAGTGCTTCAGAGTAACTGGTAACTGGTATTTTTCTTTTAAACTTAGATTGTAGGCTTGTAGTGACGCTATACTTTCTTTCTGTGTTGTCTTTACTTATAATTGTTTTTGGGCTGTTGAAAATTTAAAAATAGTGGTGGTGTAATTCTGTGCTGTCTTTAATTGCTGCAAATTTTATCTTGGCTTGTCTGACTGTCCTGTAGCTGGGTGAAGGGTGTTAATTGTCTGGCTCTGACCTCAGCTACGTGATAACTGAAGGTGGGGCTTAGTCACAGTTAAAGCAGCAAACAGAAGTTCATTTCCTTCTCAGAAGAAGCCAGAAGGTGAAGGAAGGAAACATATTCAATTCAGTGCTTCAGAGTAACTGGTAACTGGTATTTTCTTTTAACTTAGATTGTAGGCTTGTAGTGACGCCTATACTTTCTTTCTGTGTTGTCTTTACTATAATTGTTTTTGGGCTGTTGAAAATTTAAAAATAGTGGTGGTGTAATTCTGTGCTGTCTTTAATTGTTGCAATTTTCGCCCCTTCCCCAACTCTTAATTATATGCCCTGATAAATCTGATTGACAGGAGCTAAACACAGGGATAGTAAGAGGTGTGAAGTAGGAGGGGCATAAGGGGGAGAAGACCACCTTCAGCACGATAAGTGTTTTGACTCATTTATTTATTTATTGGTTTCTTTTTCCTAAAAAAATATATATCTGAGGATCAGTTACAGGATTTTAATACTGTAAATAAAAAAAGAGAACTAAGAGAGCTAGTAGCAGATAAGTAGTGAATTGCAGTATAATGTGGGAGTGGTCAATGTAGTGGCTGTGGGCAGCCATATTCAGGCAGACCTTCTGGACACTGAGGTGCTGCCCCATCTGCATGCATCTCCCGGGACTGAGGGATGAGGTAGCCAGACTCAGAGCGGAAGTAAACTGGGCAGGAGTACCATCACCCCTGTCCAGGAACCACCCAGTCCAATGCAGCTGCCTCAAGGATGCCGAGAACCAGGAGCACTTGGACGACAGTGGCTCAGGAGGGTTAGAGCAGTCAGGCAGAGGCACATCCCAGATCCTATTCCTCAAGAACTCATATGCCACACTGGCAAATGAGGACAACCAAATAGAGGTACCTAGGAAGTGGAAGGAAAGGATGTGGAGGTTAGGCAAGGAGGTGACCTAGTGGGGAAAGCAGTGGACCCCAGAGGAGGAGGAAGGAATCCTGGTGGGGACTCCATCATAAGAGGGATCCAGCTAGGAACACAGGAGGGGAGGACAGGGAGGTGAGGTGCCCACTAGGTGCCACGGCATGGAGGGGATGAAGAGATACTGGGGATCACTGGGAAGGCAAGACAGGAGGGTGAGCTGGATGTCATTATCCACCTAGGTACTAATGGCTTGGCAAATGGGGAGCCAAAGGAAGTTCAGGAAAGTTTAGGAAACTGGGAGGGGTCTCAGCAAGTAGCTACTTCTGTCACTTTCGAAGTACTACCTGTGAGAGGCAAGGAGAGCATAGATGCATGCACCAGGAACTTTAACTCATGGTTGAAGAACTGGTGCTGTGGAGGAAGGGTTTGATCATTGGTGACTGGGGACCCATCTGGAGGATGGAGGTTTGTCTGCCTGACGGCCTGCATCCATCCTGAGGGGAATCCAAGCACTCAATGATAAGTTTAAATGCTACATTGACAGCATTTAACCAGCAAAGGGGGTGCAGGCCAGCAAGGATGGTACCTACTTGCTCACCCCCACAGCTAGTAATGGAACCAGTGAACCAGAGGAGTGGCTTCTCTGCAAAGCAGTGCAAAAGTTGGAGATTAGTGTCCAAAAGGTGGATAAGCAGAAAGGGCAAAATTCAGCAGAAGGGCAGACAGCAAGGAGAACCAGGATAAATGACAACCAAGGAAGGGTGGGGTAGAACAGTGAAGCAGTCTTGGGAGGTCAAATCATGGAAAGCCATTGTGCAAATGCCAGGAGCCTAGCAACAAGATGGAAGATCTGGAGGCTGTCATGGTACAGTCAGACCTGGACATTGTGGCCATCACTGAAACCTGTGTAATGATAACCATGACTGGGAGATGGCCATACTGGCTACAACATATTCAGAAGAGACAGAGCAGGCAGGAAGGGGGAGGAGTGGCACTGTATGTGAAAAATGACATAAGGGCCACGAGATCCAGGAGGAACAAAATGGGGAGAGATACTGTGGGTTAAGCTGGAAAGGAAAATGGGGCCAGCCATCCGCACAGGTGTGGTCTATAGACCACCAGCCCAGGAGGAAGAAACAGATAGGAGTTGATGCTAGCCATCCAAAGGATGGCTGACAAGGGTGAGGTAGTACTGGTTGGAGACTTCAATATACCAGATGGACTGGAGCATCCCAGCAGCAGCATCAACTAGGGAGCAGATTTATCCTGGACTCCTTCAGGGTGCCTTCCTCAAGCAACTGGTCATGGAACCAACTCGCAGAAGGCAATACTGGACCTTGTGCTCACAAACAGGGACAGTGTGATGGGGGTAACAGTGGGGAGCACCTGGGTAACAGTGACCACTCAGTCATTGTGGTTTGAAATCACAGAAAGAGCAGAACCAAACCACACAAAAACACGATCCTGGATTTTAGGGGTCAGACTTTGGGAAATGGGGAGATGCTTGAAAGAGGCATTAAGGAATGGGACAGGAATCAGGGATTGAGGAACAGTGGGCAGTATTTAAATGGGGATTATAAGAACAACAGAATTATGCATTAAGCAGGTTAGCAAGAGGAAAAGAAAGAGGAGACCATTATGGTTTTCCAAAGAGGTAGCAAAGAAAGTGAAAGCCAAAAAGACTGCATTCAGGCAATACAAAAAGACACAGGCAGAAGGGATAGGAGAAGTACCAGGAGAAACAAAGGAGGCAGGAAGTCAGTAAGGGAAGCCAAAGCTCAGACAGAAGAACACAT
The DNA here is from genome assembly GCA_016271365.2 of Neoceratodus forsteri. Lineage (NCBI taxonomy): Eukaryota > Metazoa > Chordata > Ceratodontiformes > Ceratodontidae > Neoceratodus > Neoceratodus forsteri. The sequence goes on from CM057454.1 coordinate 33,344,787, forward strand.
TGCAAAATCAGTGGTTAAAGGGACAAAACCTTTTACAGGTACATAAGTGAAAAAGAAGGACAAAGGAGGGATAGTTAGACTGAAGGGGGAGGATGGGAGCAGCGTGAGGATGACAACAGTAAAGCTGACATATTGAATAGGTATTTCTGCTCAGTCTTTACTAAGGAAGAGGGGGTAATGGGTCTGAAGGAGTACAAGGGTGAGAATGGTGCAAATGGACACAAGTCCCTTTACACGAGAAAGGGTCCTGAAGGAACTGGAAGTAATAAGAGTTGACAAAGCAGTGGGGCCAGATGGGTGCACCCCAGGTCCTTAAAGAACTAAGAGAGGTGGTGGCTGAACCTCTGGCTATCCTGTTCAGCCAGTCACTGGAAACAGGGAGGTACCCAAAGACTGGAGGACAGCAGATGTAGTCCCCTTATACAAAAGTGGGAACAAAGAGGAAGCAGGAACTATAGACCAGTCAGCCTCCACTCGGTAGTGGAAAGATCATGGAAGCACTACTGAAGGAGAGATTGGGGAACATCTGGTTGTCAATGGACCACAGGACCCAAGGCAGCATGGTTCACCTAGGGGAGGTCATGTCAGACCAACCTCATTGAATTTTTGACTGGGTGACTAGGAGGTGAATCAGGAGGGCAGTGGACATGGCCTCATCTGGACTTCAGCAAGGCCTTTGACACTGTGCCACATAGAAGACTATTACACAAACTGGGGAATATGGGTGTGGGAGGACAGTAGTGTGGTGGGTAGGTAACTGGCTGGGTGGCAGGACACAGAGGGTGGTGGTAAATGGCTGTCACTCCACAGAGGGAAGAGGACCAGTGGGGTACCACAGGATCAGTGCTGGACCGGGTCCTATTCAACATCTTCATCAGTGACATTGCACAGGATATAGAAGGCAGAATTTCACTGTTCGCTGATGACACAAAGCTCTGTAACAGAGTAGACACCAGAGGGTGTAGACAGAATGAGAAGGGACCTGCAGAAACTTGAAGAATGGTCAAGGGTTTGGCAGTTGAAATTCAATGCAAAGAAGTGCAAGATAATGCATATGGGGCACAAAAACCTGGCACAATATATCAGTTGGGGGTGAGGATATAGCATGCACCAAGCAGGAAAGGGATCTTGGGGTTGTCATCTCTGATGACCTCAAGGTAGGGAAACAGTGTGACAAGGCATCAGGAAAGCAAATAGGATGCTGGGATGCAAGCAGGGGCATCACCAGCAGGAAAAAGGAGGTCATAATCTGGCCATACAAGACACTAGTGAGGCCCCACCTGGAGCAGTGTACAGTTCTGGAGACCATACCCACGTAAGGACGCTGACAGGGTAGAGAAGGTCAGAGGAGGGCAACAAAGATGGTGCATGGGTTGCATCACAACCTATGAAGACAGGTTGAAGGAACTGAACATGTACTCCTGGAGGAGAGGAGGGAGAGAGGGATATGATAGAGACATACAAGTATCTTACAGGGAGGAACAGGGTGCAGAAAACACTATTTTAAGCGAAAAGATGTTTCAGGACAGAGGCATGGGATGAAGTTGGAGGGAGGACGATTCTTGAGGAAACATGAGAAAGAATTTCTTCACAGAACGGGTGGTGGACAAGTGAACACCCTGCCAGAGGAAGTGGTGGGGCTGAAACAATCACGGGATTTAAGAATGCATGGGATAGACATAAAGGAATTCTAGAGGTCAGGGGTAAGGGGAAATAGACTTCTAGGAAAACAAACTGAACTTACAAGCTCAAATGGGCAGACTAGGTGGGCCATAGGCCCTTATCTGCCGACACTGTCTATGTATCTATGTATAAGTACTCAAAGGGGTTTCAATTTATTCATGGTGTACTGTGCAAAGTACAGTATGTTATCTTTCTTTGGGGAGGCCCAAGATTATTTCAATTTATGGGGGAGTCTCAAAATCTTTTCCATGAATTTGGGGAGGCTCACTGTGACAAAGTCTAAGAACTATTGCTCTAATGCTTAACCTGGCCCTTCAGGGATTACAACACAGCTTGCTGTCTTCTCCCAACTACCTGGCAGTTCAGTGCCTAACCTGGCCCAACAGGGAAAAAAAACAAAAACTGGCCAACTACCTGAAATGATCCAACCTGAACTGCCAGAGAATAAAAGAATTGATGTTGTGATACAGAGGGGGAACTATAAGTGAGTTTGTTGCTGGGGGGATGAAACTAATAGTCCTGGTGTTGGGTGGAATGGAACTATTGTGTACAGTATAGGGAGCATTGCTGCTACGTCAGAGCCCTCCATGTTTGTGCTGTACACAACAAATCTGTAAATATAACTACATTATAACAGATGCTAGGAAAGGAGGGCAGGGTAGGAGGGGGGGAAAAGGGTGGAAGGTGGTTACCCTTAATGCTAGGAGCCTTGGGAGGAAAACTGCAGAGTTACAGGTTCTCATGGCAGAGGGAGAGGTGAACATTGCAGCCATCACGGAAACATGGGCCACCCAATATAATGACTGGGACCTGTCTGTACCAGGGTACAGGTTATTTCGTAGGGACAGGGTGATTGGGAAGGGGGGTGGCACTATATGTGAAGGAAGGACTGAAGTGTGTAAGGAGGAAGGGAGGAGGCAGTAATGGAGTCACTTTGGTGCAAATCCAGAATTCCAAGAATAAGATTCTTAGAATAGGAGTGGTGTACAGGCCACCATCTCAGACGGAGGAGTTAGACAGGGAACTAGCGAGACAGATCAGGAGGACCTGCGAAAAGGGTAGTGTGGTGATTGTGGTGGACTTCAACATGCCAGGAGTGGACTGGAGCACCCCAACAACCAGGAACAAAAGGGAGCAGGTACTGCTGGATGCCTTCCAGGACAGCTTCCTGCTGCAAATGGTCAGTGAACCAACCAGGTTAGGGAATACCCTTGACCTTGTGCTGGCAAATGGGGACTTTGTGAGAGAACTTAGAATGGAGGAACCGCTGTCAGGGAGTGACCACCACTCAGTATGGCTCACATTGGACATGGGCAAGGAGGGAGTGGAATCTGGCACAAGAGTGCTGGACTTCAGGAGGGCCGACTTTGGGAGGATGGGGGAAGTGGTAAAAGGGTACCTGGCCAGAATTCAATCTAGTATGGATACTAACCAGAGATGGGAGCTCATAAAGCTGGGGATAGTGGAGGCAACCAAAACCTGCTGCAAAGCCCAGAGTAAGAAGGCTAGGGCTAAGAAACCGAGCTGGTTGAGCAAGGAGGTCATGGAAAAGGTAAGGAGGAAAAGAGCTGCCTTTAGGAAGTACAAGAAAACAGGGAGGGGGGAGGACAGAGAGGAGTACTTGACAGAATCGAAGGAGGTGACAAGGGCAGTAAGGGGAGCCAAAGCATCTACGGAACTCAGGCTGGCACAAGGCATTAAGAAGGGAGAGAAGGACTTCTTTAAGTACATTAGGGAAAAAAGGAGCTGTAAGGACCACATAGTAAGGATTAGAAAGGAGGGGGGTTGGGTGGAAGCAGGGTACGATAAGGCAGAAGTACTAAATGAGTACTTCTGCTCAGTATTTACTAAAGAGAAGGGGGGGACACCCAAGGTGGGAGAAATGGCAGAAGCAGGGGGGAAGTGATGACAGATGGGGAAATCATGGAGGGCAGAGTTCGAGAGGGTTTGAAGGCACTGAGGGTGGACAAGGCGCCAGGCCCAGATGGCATCCACCCCAGGGTACTGAAGGAGTTGGCAGAGGTCCTTGCAGGACCTTGGCAGACCTATTTAATGCCTCACTACATTCGGTGTGTACTCAGACTGGAGGATGGCTCATGTGGTGCCCCTCCATAAGAGTGGCCCCAAGGATGAACCGGGAGACTACAGACCAGTGAGCCTCACATCCATCGTGGGTAAGCTAATGGAGACTATCCTGAAGGAGAGGCTGGTGGCCCTCCTAGAGGCCAAAGGACTACAGGACAGCAGACAGCATGGCTTCGTACGTGGCAGATCCTGCCAAACCAACCTGGTCGAGTTCTATGACTAGGCAGCTGGACAGGGGCCATGCAGTGGATGTCCTGTATCTGGACTTCAGTAAGGCATTCGACTCGGTGCCACATGGAAGGCTCGGAAGGAAGTTAGTAGGCACAGGGGCGGGTGCAAAGCTGGTGAGATGGGTAGGAAACTGGCTGCAGGGAAGGCAACAGAGGGTGGTGGTGGGTGGGGAGCTCTCACACCCAAGGGCAGTGACGAGCGGTGTCCCACAGGGCTCGTGTTGAGACCAGTGTTGTTTGGGATATTCATTGCAGACATATCATGGACATCAAGAGCAAGATCAGTCTGTTTGCTGATGATACCAAGGTTGACGCGGTGGTGGATGACCTAGGGGGATGGCAGGGGTTGCAGGATGATCTGGCAAAGCTTGAAACCTGGTCAGACACCTGGCAACTGGGGTTTAATGCCAAAAAGTGCAAGGTGCTGCATTTTGGAATGAAGAACCCAAGGAGGAGTTACCAGCTAGGGGGAGTGCAGCTAGCCCAGACAGAGGAGGAGAAGGATCTGGGTGTGCTCATTACAGGGTCAATGAACAACTCGGCACAATGTAGGAAGGCAGCTGCAAAGGCCAACAAAATGCTGGGTTGTATTGGAAGGGTATATCTCGAGGAGGGAGGAGGTGATTCTGCCACTGTATAGGTCATTAGTTAGACCACACCTGGAGTACTGCGTGCAGTACTGGCATCCGTATCTGAAGAGGGACATTAAGTTACTGGAGGGGGTGCAGCGCAGGGCGACAGAGATGATCAAGGGACTGGGAGACTTATCATACGAGAGGAGGTTGAAGGAGTTGAACATGTACTCACTGGAGGAGAGGAGAGACGGGGTGACATGATTGAAACCTTTAAATACATGAAAGGAATAAACAAGAGTGGTACAGAGGGGCTGTTCAAAGTAAGGGAGGGGAGGGCCACCAGGGGCCATGATGTGAGACTGGAGCGAGGAAGGTCCAGGAGGGAGATGAGGAGACACTTTTTTACAGAGAGGGTGGTGACTGGGTGGAATGCGTTACCTGCAGAAGTGGTATGCAGTAGAACAGTGGACCACTTCAAACGAGGATGGGACAGGACAAGGGGGAGTGTTAATGAAGGGGAAGGGTGGAAGGGAGGGGCAGCTGCAGAATAAGGGGTGCTAGCTGCACATTCGAGCAGGCTTGATAGACCTCTAGGCCTTTATCTGCTGGCAAATTTCGTATGTTCGAGACTGGTGAGAAAGTAAGGCAGGCGATAATATAAAAAAGCAAGACCAGCTTTGCTGGCACCAGCCAATTTTTTTTTTTTTTTTTTGGTTACATAAACTTTCTTTTTATTGCAGTATTCATGTGCATTTCAAGGAGAGGCAGTACAACACGTATACTGTATTCCAGGTAAATTACTAAGACTAAGCAGTACTCCCTCCCATTTGATAGTATAAATAGAAGCCTTCCCAGTGAATTGTTACAGTATAAAATGGACACATGATGCCCTAATGCAGCCAGTACTAAGATAAACATCCACATATTAATGTAAGAAACTTGTAACATAGAAACATAGAAGTTGATGGCAGATCAGGACTCGCGAGGCCCATCCAGTCGGCCCATTTCTTTTTCTACCTTATGAATGTGCCATCGGCCTTTGCTCTGTCAATGGCCTATCTATTCGTACTCATCTGTATTGCTCCCTTATGCCTATCCCATGCCTCTTTGAAGCCCTGCACTTATATCCACTACTTCCTGAGGTAGGCCATTCCATGCATCCACCACCTTTTCTGTGAAAAAGAACTTCTCATATTCCCTCTTAGTCTGCCTCCCTCTAATCTCATGCTGTGTCCTCTTGTCCTATTTTTCTTATACTGAAACATGTTAGACTCTTTCGCCTTGTTAATGCTCTTAACGTGTTTGAATGTTTTGATCATATCACCCCTCTCCCTCCTTTGCACCAGGGTATACATATTGAGCTCCGTTAATCTGTCCTCATATGTTGTCTGATGCAGTCCCTGCACCATTTTGGTTGCCCTTCTCTGGACTGCCTCCATTTGGTTAATGTCCTTGTGCAGGTGCAGCCTCCAGTACTGCACGCAGTACTCCAGATGGGGCCTAACCAGCGTCTTGTAAAGAGGGATTATTACCTCCCTCTTCCAACTTCTGATACCCCTATTAATACACCCCAACATCCCCCTAGCCTTACCTACTGCTTTAGTGGTCTGCTTGGATGATTTCAGGTCATCTGTGATGTATGTGTAACCTACCAGTATGGCTCTTGCGAGGTACTGTATGTAGCTCACTGGGTCAGTTAGCTAATGGGCTTGCCGTATAGATCCTGTATGTGGCAAAGCAAGCATATATTTGGCAGACATTAAATAGAAACCGTTAGTACAGGGAAATTATCCCCAGCACCTGTATTCAATATACCCTTAGACAGTTATGATCCTACCTCCTCTAGGAGTAACTAGATCTTAAGGCATGAATGGAGAGCGGGTCAGTGAATAACTATAATTAGCGTGCCCTGCCATATGCTTCAGTTCCCTTTTGCTGTGGCAGAATGAAATGCAGAGGGGATATGCCTCTTTGCCATCCTTCTTTGCCACAAGGCAAACGATGGGAATCACCATTCTAGGTGACCTGACTTCGCCAAGTCAAGATACTCTGGATTGTTCACAAAACCGTATATGAATATGAATTATATTAGATGCATTTTGGGGAATTATGCCAACATATTTTCCAGTCTGGATAATGTTGTGCAAAACTAACGGCAGAATCAGTGAAGCAATAACACTAGAGAATAAACTGCAGTCATCAGTATCCCCCATTTACAGGACCCACATTGTGGAGAAAACTCCTGTATACAGTCTTCCTATTACATAGAATGTTCTGTGGTCCTGCATTAACAAGACAAAATAGGTTAAGGACCAGTGCCGATTACCTGTAACATGGGGGAAAGCAGCACCAAGCCAATAAAGTAACCGGTGCAATCATGGGCACATAGTCTTCTAGCACCTTACAGATCTTAGTGAATCAAACAGTATTACTCACTGTCTGCTTTAAAATCAAAAGATATCAGTGTCCTGCATTAAAAGAAAGGTAAGTCACAGTCATTGCTCTTGGTTTTCTCCAGATTCTGCCTTGCCTTGGTCAGCTCGCCTCCATTTCAACTTTTCTTTGAAAGGTCCTGCAATCTTTGGATCTGTGAAACAGTATGTCTTGTCATCAAAATCAAACTGTAGATGCGTTGGGAAACTTAGCTGGTATTGAATTCTGGCACCTCAGAGTTTAGCTGTAACCCGTTCAGAGGCTTTGCTTTGCAGTCAGGTAGCTCAGGGATAATTGTTTGGGGGGGGGTAGAGATTTGCCTCTCCTATTGTAAGAGCTTGCTCACAGACAGCCCTAAGCAGTTCTCTCTCTCTCTCTCTCTCTCCTCCTTTCTGACCCACTGACCTCAGGGATAAAAGGGCCTCACTGGCACTCTGGCCCACTGTGGGTTTATCTGGTAAGCTTTAACAGTAAGAGGTGCATGCTGCAGTCCAGGCACCTCTGGAAGCCATCTCTCTCAAGGAATGTGACTGTATCACTCCTTTAGTGCCCTCCCAGGACCCTCACAATCTGTACATTCAGTCTTCAGGCAGCATTTTCTAACTATTAAGAGTCAAGTTTTAAATCTTCTTGCTGTGGGCAGAGGTAGCAGTTGGTGTTTGAAGATGTGGTGAGGTTCTGGAAAGCTAACTTTCTCATAAGTTTTTGTAAGTTTTTGTTGTTTATAAGTTGTTGTGTTTTAAATTTGGCCTAACTCCTTAAGAACTTCTGGGAAAGTCCACCCACCCACTCCTTATATTAGTCTTTCTTAAATACGGAAGAACCACTGGGGATTGGGCTTAATGGCTGGGAGGGAGGAGCTTAAGGAGTTGCAAACATCCCCTACGAGCAAACTCTTAAGGCTAATAGTCAGGTGGGGAAAAGTTCAGCCACTCATGCATTGCAAGTTTAAAAGTCTGCATGCTGTATTGTGGGGGTCGCCTTGGTATAGGTACTGGTGGCTCAAGAAACTGTAGAGCCACTGAGTTGGTTATTTGTCCTAGAAAAGATTGCTGTGATGATGGGGAAGGGAGTGCATATCACTAGAGCAGGTATCTTTGAGTGGGTGGTTGGGTGCACAGGATGTGGTGCGATCATGATACTGGACTGGGCTTGGAAGTTTGGGGGATGCCCACTGTGCTACCAGCTGACACAGTTTAAGGAGGAGGTAGACGGGATCCGAAGGCAGCTCGCGGTGCTGGGGGTTTGAGGATTGGAGAGGTAGGAGGCAAGTGGTCACCTACATGGAAGCACTAGGTGCTGGGGCCTCCCAAGCTGGGGGTGGAGTGAAGAGAGGTGCTCACACTAGGTGAGGAGAGAAGGGGGTACACAGGGGGCTCTAGGGGACCCTGGCAGTTGGGCCCAAAAGTGGGAATTTCCACAGCAGTAGTCAAGAGACTGGGGGTGTCCAAAGGAAACAGAGAAGGGTGGTAAGGTCAGGGGGGCACTGGGGGATGGGCTAAGGCTTACAAATTGTTTTAACCCTCTACGGCCATTGGTAGATGAGGGTGTGGGGGAGGAGGATGATGCTGCTGCTGGTGAAGCTGGGGCAGGAACGGATAGAAAGGGGGAAGGGGCAAGAGGCAAGGGCTCAATAGAGGGGGTCCCGGACAGGATGGGGGAAGAGGGATGGGGGAGAAGAAAAAGGAGGATCAGGGGAACAAGGAGGGAGGCTGATGGTATGGAACAGGGGAGCACGACAGGCAGGAAGGTGCAGGATGTAAGTGGTATGATAGCGAGCAGAAAGCCAAGTAGGCAAACGGATAGAATGGGTGGATTAGTAAGGAGTGGGAAAGGAGATGCAGAGAAAGATACTCAGGTGGGGGGGATAAAGAAGGCCAGGACACAGGTAGAGGAGGTGACCAGGGACAGTAGTGAAGGCGCTACTTTTGACACCCAGATTGTGGGAGGTGTGAGGAGCCAGTTTGGAGGAGAACCCGGATGAAGGGATGAGGAGGGGCATGGAAGGAGGGGAAACCTGAGGGGTGAACAGGGAAGCAATGGGTAGGTTAGAGTACTGCTATTGGGGGACTCCATGATCAGCGGCATCCAGTGGGAGGTTAAAACCTGTCTGATTAGAACCAAATGCCACCCAGGCCTGACGGTGCACAAGGCCAAGCATGAGTTGTATGCACTGGCAAGGGAATGCGGGGGGACCCCGTACATTCTAGTACACTTGGGGACAAACGACATAAATGGTAATAGTGAACTAGAAATTCAGGTGAGGTTCCAGGAGTTGGCCAGGATATGCCTTTCCATAGGCTGTAAGATCTCCTTTTCGGAAATCCTGCCGGTGCCAAGGACTAGTGGAGAAAACAAGATGAAGATTAGGGAGATAAATCAGTGGCTTAGAGAGTGGTGTGGGAATTGGGGTATGGCCAGGTGGGGGACTGGGGGAAGACCTGGGAGGAAAAGGGACTGTACGCTAGGGACAGGCTCCACCTTAATTTGGAGGGGAAAGAAATCCTTAAGCTCAAACTAACTGTGTTCATCAGCGAAAGGTGGGGTTTAAACTTGTAAAGGGGGGAGGGATCAAAAAAGGGGCAGTGCCAGCAAATATGATAAATGAGGGACATGGTCTCCACTTCTCTAAGGGGCTAGGGAGAAGCAGAATGGGTCACCAGGTAGGGTGCAGGAGCTAAGAAATCAGAGCTCAAGGGGGAGAAAGGAGAGGCGGGAAAAGGGGTAGAGAGTGGTCCTGATAAATGCCAGGAGCTTAGGAAATAAAATGCCTGAGCTCCAGATGATGCTAGTTGAGGGGGAGGTAGATGTGGCAGCAGTCACTGAGACCTTGTCCACTCTAGGGCACAAGTGGGACCTAAATCTGGAGGGCTATACTATGTTTAGAAAAGATAGGAGGAGGGAACGGGGGGGTGGTATAGCACTGTTAGTCAGAAATGGCATGGGTAGAGGAGTAAGAGGGGAACGTGGAGGTTATTTGCGTCACCTTGCAGACACGGGGGTAAGAGAGTAAAGGTCGGAGTGGTACACAGACCACCAGCACTGGCGGAGATCCTGGAAGAAAGTTTGGTGGCAACTCTCGAGGGACACTGTAGATTGGGAAAGGAAAGGGTAGTGATAATGGGGGACCTCAACATGCCAGGAACAGACTGGGGGACTATGACGTCACCAGTGGCCAAAGAGCAGGGGCTGCTGGATGTCTTTCAGGATGCGTTTTTGACACAACAGGTGGATGAGCCAATTAGGGAGGCTCAGACACTGGGCATGGTCCTGGCGGACAGTGATCAGATTAGGGGCCTAGAGGTGAGGGACCCATTGGTGGGGAGTGATCATGCCACAGTCTGGTTCTTCCTGGACCTGGGGGGGGAGGAGGAAAGCCGAACAAGGATGGTAGTAACCGACTTTAGGGGTGCAGACTTCAGGGAGATGGGAAGGATCCTTAAAGACCGTCTGGACAGGATAAGGCCGGACATGGATGCTGACAACAGGTGGGAGATCATTAAGAAGGGAATACAGGAGGGTACCAAATCCTGTGCAAGGGAAAGGCGTAATTTCGGTAAGGCCAGAAAACCCTGCTGGTGGACCCGGGAGGTACAGAAGGTGGTGAGGGAAAAGGCGGCGGCCTATAGGCGCTTCAGGTGCTCAAGATGTGAAAGGAATCAGGAGGAATTTGAGCTGACAGCCAAGAGAGTCACCAGGGTGGCGAGAGCAGCTAAGGCAAAAAAGGAACAGTCCTTGGACAGTGGGATCCGGAGGGGGGACAAGGGTTCTTTAGATACATGGGGGGAAGGAAAATACGGAGCAGATCAGCAAGATAAGGATAGGGGATGGTTGGGCACAGGAGGCGGGGGAACAGGCAGAAGTCCTGAATGAGTACTTTGCCTCAGTTTTTACCAGGGGGATGGAGGAGCTATGTCTTGTTAGGGGAGCGGGGGCAAACCGTAGGAAGGGGTGGGACTGGTACAGACCAGGGGCCCTGACGAGTCTGGGGAAAGGGAGTGGCCACCACAAACAGGTGGGGGGCCAGCAGTGCAGGGTGAAAACGGGGAGGAAGTGGAGGCTGAAATCCCGATAGAGAGAGTAAAGGAATCCCTCGGGTCCCTTCGGACAGAGAAAGCACCTGGGCCAGATGATGCATCCTAGGGTGCTGAGGGAACTGGCGGATGTCCTGGCAGTCCCTCTAGCAGAGCTTTTCAACATCTCTCTGAGGACTGGGTGGGTGCCCCAAGACTGGAGGGTGGCCCATGTTGTGCCGATCCACAAGGGGGGATCTAGAGAGGAGGTGGGAAATTACAGGCCCGTTAGCCTGACATCGGTGATGGAGGGTAATGTCAAGGAAAGTCTAGGGGGGTTACTGGAGCAAGCTGGGTACTTGGACGATAGGCAGCATGGCTTTGTCACGGGAAGATCCTGCCAGACAAACCTTGTTGAGTTCTATGACTGGGAGACAAGGGCCCTGGACACAGTGGCCTGCTGGCTAAGCTGAAGGAAATGGGGGTAGGGAGACAGTTGTTAAGATGGATAGGAAATTGGCTATCTGAGCATACTCAGAAGGTGGTGTTTGGAGGGTTAGACTCATCCCCAAGGTGGGTTACTTGTGGGGTTTCCCAGAGGTCAGTGCTGGGGCGACTCCTATCCAACGCCTATGTCTTGGACATCAGTAGGGGGATCAGGAGTGAGATGAGTCTCTTTGCAGATGACTCAAAGCTCGGTGCAGTGGTGGATGAGGAGGAGGAGGGGAGGGGAGGGCGGCCTTGCAGGAGGACCTAGAGTCTCTGGAAAAGTGGTCGGAAAAATGGAAAAAAAACTTCAGTGTGGGGAAGTGTGAGGTTCTGTACCTGGGAGTCAGAAATCCAGGCCAGGGTTATACCCTGGGACGAGACATGATTTAAGTCACGGAGGGTGAGAAGGACCTGGGGGTAGTGGTAGATGTCAAAATGAACAACTCTGAGACCTGTAGGAGGGCAGCAGCAAGGGCAAATGGGATGCTGGGATGCATCGCCAGGGGGATTACCTCCAGAAAGGCGGAAATTATCCTTCCACTGTACAACTGCTTAGTTAGGCCACACCTCGAGTATTGTGTGCAGTTTTGGAGATCACATATAAAAAGGGACATTACACTCCTAAAGGAGGTCCAAAGGAGGGCAACCAAAATAATCTGAGGCCTGGGGGAGAGGACCTATGAGGAGGCTCAAGAAGCTCAACATGTACACCCTGGAGGAGAGGAGGGACAGGAGGGACATGATAGAGGTTTTCAAGTACATGAAAGGGATCAATAAAGGAGGCCCAGTCAGGGTGCTCCAAAGGAAGGAGGGTGGAGCATCGAGAGGTCACGGGTGTAAGCTGGAAGGGGGCATGCTCAGAGGGGAGAGGAGGAGATGTTATTTCACTGAATGCTGGTGGATCCATGGAATGCACTGCCCATAGAGCTGGTAGAGTTGGAAACTGTGGACAGGTTTAAATGGGGATGGGACGAGTACAGGGAGAGGGTAAATCTGACCAGGCCCAGTACAGGTGGAACATCTGGGATTGATGACAGTATAACCCAAGGGGAAGGGGGCAGGGATCGACAAATCCCATAGCCCGACGTCCCGGGCTACAATTTTATACTACCGGACAAGCAGTTTCAGAGCACTAGGTTGTCCCATGGACAACCAAATTAGTGTTGCCTTTTCTTTTTGTTTTGTGCTGCTCTTTTCTGCTTCTGCCGCTAGATGTCCCTCGTTCAGCTGTGGAGGAGCAGCGGAGCACCGATCGCTATCCGGCTTGGTTGTCACCCATTGTTTGCTGTGTAGCACTAGATGGGAGCGCCCGCCGCTGCCAAAGCAGAAGCCACAGCGCCAGCACCAGTGGGATTGCGAGCATGCCTGCGGCAATGGGGACTTCCACCCGACCCGCTCCGCTCACCCAGACATCAGGTCATCTGCACCCAGTGATGCCAACAGGATAGACCAGTGAGTCGATGATTGGTGTGTTAGACATGCCGGCAGCCCGTCAGTTCTGGCACAGTGGGGAGGGGCATGCGGAGGACGTTAATGCACTGAGACAAGCAGCCATGTAACAACCACTTGAGAGAGGTGCAGACACAGTCTGTTCAGACTCGAGCCAGAGCTACTGTAACTTAGTTCAGTGGAGGCAGCTTAGGTATGTCTTCCAGTGCAGGGCTTATTAGTCCGAGTTGGTCCCAACTCCTACTGTACAGCATTTTTGAGAACTGCTCAAAACCAACAAACTTTTGGGTCAAAAGAAAAAGAAAACGGGAAGACTGTGAAATGGGGAGGAGTCGAGGTGGGAGACTTGGGCCAGTTGAGTTGATGGTCTGTCCTGGGACACAGGATCAACGACCTGATCACAGACAAAGAAAAGCAAGTGTTAAAAAGGGATGATTCAGAGAAAAAATACATTACAGTACACTGTCACTGACTGACAAAACTGGAAGACCCCGAGTCACACTGACCCAACAACCAGGCACCAGAAAGATAGTAAACTGGCTGCTTGTAATTTAAGCAAAACAAAGAGGGGGAAAAACAAAAGGAGTACTGACTAAAATAAAAGTACTGCTAGTAGTGTAGTGTTCAGCAGGAAGGGGGGTCTGGTCCTGGTGTGTAGTGTGGGGCACTTGGCTGAGCTGTCTGGGGTAACAGGAGTGCTATATATGAGAGGATATAAACAGCACAGTGACCAAGGATGTAGGGGACTGGGTCAGGAAACGGGACTAATTGTCAGGTCTTTGTGTCCGTGGGGCACTTGGACAGTTGTAAGAGTGAGAGGAGTGCTATATAAGTACACAGAGGATAAGTGTACCACAACACAGCAGTGTGACAGTTTGGTGAAAAGGGTGCACTGGGACTGAACTCGCCTTGTGTGGGGGGGGAGGTCTTCTGTGGGACACTCAGGAAGTTTGGGGTGAGGGGGAGGAGGAGACTAATCTTGTACAGACTACAGAAGAAAAAAAAAGGAAATTGTCTGTCTGTACTGAACTAAAGTGCAAGTGTGTGTAACTGTCCCCAATAAAAATTTACAAAAACATTAATTCAGCCACGATGCCTTGTACTGTACTCTAACAGACACCCAGGTGGTTATTAACTGTACCAACACAACAGTGAAAGTTCAGCAAAAAAGGTGTGTGCGATGGCACTTGCCTTGTGTTGTGTGGATCTATGGAGGACACTTGAGCAGTTTTAGGAATGTTGTAGACTAAGAAGAATTCCCTTTCTACTGCTTCCCTGCCTCTGACCTGATCCTGGCTAGTGGCTGCTGCCTGCAGTCATAAAGCTTCAATCGAATTGTTTGTACTGGTGGTGTTTGACCACTGTCTCCCCAGTTCCCATCCCCAGCTAATGCCCCATCACATCCTCCCCAGTCTCCCTCCCAGACAAGGAGACACACACTGAAATATTACAAAATAAACTTTATTTGTGTATAAAAGGAGTGTGATTTTTTTTTCCCGTTTTTTCCAATAGCCTCTTTCTACGTAGTATTAATACAACCTCAACACCATTTACTTTGCTTCTGCGTAATTTAAAAAAAAAAAAAAAAAAAAAAAAAGTTTCCTCAAAATATAGCTTTCCGACCATGGACTACCACTCTGAACACTGGGACTACCATTTTTGGCTAGGCCAGTTGTCCTGGACTAGCACGTAAATTTAAAATTTGTCGATCCCTGGAAGGGGGACACACCAAAATCGACCCTTGGTGCGGGTGCTGAAAATCAAGCAGACTCAAGAGATCATTAGGCCTATTCTGCTGGCATTTTAGTAAGTTCTGATAAGTCCTTGATCCTTGACTGTTTTTTGTTGATGCAGCCAATGCTTAGCTATGCTCGTAGATTCAGCCAGTGATTCTGTAATTCCTTGAACTGTAGTGTCCACCACTACCAAGCGTTCAAAATAAGAGTTGAATTTCTTTTCTGTCCTTGACTTTAATGGAGCCAATGCTGATAATGCTCATTGCAGAGTCTCCAGAGTGGCTGGCTGGTCACTGTCTGTTGGTGGCTGTGTCATCTGCATATCCCCACACTTTGAAGACCCATGATTATTTGTCATTTTTTGTGGTCCTCAGGCGTATCATCATTATTATTTCTTTATTAGAATATCCGTGTCTGTCCCACTGACTTTGCAAAAAAAAAAACATTTTTAAACTGATTATTTGACCCAGAGCAAAGGAGCTTCCCAAAAAAACAGCTTGCCTGCAAGGCTGCTCCCCTTTAGCGATTATTTTAATACATTTTTTTAAAGAAAATGTGATTTGGAGACAGAATAGTTCCCAGTTGCAGTTGATGCTGCTGTCAACATGTACGTAGTTCAAGGTAGGTGTGGCATTTTTACACCCTCTTGTGAGCCATGTGAACGGCTTAGCTAGGTGCAGAAAAAGTACAGGACATTTATATTTTTCAATGACACAAAAATACTGCAGAATTAATCCAAAATAAGCTTTTAGAATTCTTAAGCATTGAAAAATGATAAGGAAGTTAGATACAGCAAGCAAGAAGCACAGAAATGCAGTGTAATGAGGAGATCAGAAAGGGGTCCCTGTTCTCCTTCAAGCCGGGTGGGGATCCCTGCAACTGATTCCTTGGTTGGGGTGAGGAGTTCAGGCGGGCATTGGGGGCGGGGGTCGAGTGGGCCACCTGAGAGATGCCTCAGAGGCAGGTGCCAGGAGCATAAATAGAGTCGTGGGGTGGGGGGTGGGCAGCTATCATGTTGTTTAGAGATAATCCTGTACTGGTTCACATCATCCATTTTGTTATGTAAATATCAGCCTTAAAACCAAAATAGCTGGTTTGAAAAAATTTAGTAGAATTTGTAAGCAGTAACCCACAACAGGGTTTGTGTTTCTAGAGAATTCATTATAAGGGGAATGCTCAGCACAAAGGGCCCCACATTGGTCCCAGTGTGTACTTTGTGTGGAAAAACATTTTAGTGTACTTACTGTTTACTATTCTATAGTAGATCATATCAGCCTAATTTTGCTTGGTTCTAGGCTGACATCTTCTTTTGCTACAAATCCCAGAATCTCCTGCAGCTAACATCTGAGCAGTGTGCAGAAGTGGGAGATGCAGTAGCTTGCAGTCCATGTTAGAGGTTATATCAGCTCTAATCATTTGTTTACTGGTCCCACTAGCCTCCCTGGGCTAAGAACAGTCTCAGAGGAGTGTACTTAGCCCCTGGAGAAAAGCAGACCTGGAAAATGTCTGATTGGCGATTATAAAATCTCTGCCATGCACTGAAGTCTGTTGAATCTCCCATTGCTGCCTTCTGCTGTGACGTCCACTGCAGGGGATTCTGGGATCTGTAGTAACAGAAGATGTCAGCCTAGAACTAAGCGAAATTTATCTGATACAATCCACTATACTGTAGAGTAAACGGTGAGTAAACCATAATGTGTTTGCACACACAGTGCACGTTGGGACTAGCCCCACACTTGAATGTGGGGCCTTTGTGCTGACTGTTCCCTTTTAATGCATGCCCCAGGTGAACTGGAAGGCACGAGACCAATGGCCGATGGACTTTCAGTGCACCCTGGAAGAAGTAGTAGTAGTAAAAGTTTTATTTATAGTAATATGACTCTGAGACTCGATTGAGCAAAGCTCATTTACAGTGGGTCTATATTGCACAAAATGTGTTACCTTAAAATTTACGTTAACCCATTCCTTCCAGTAGCCCCATATGGCGTGGGAACCATTCATTGCTGAACCCGACCTAAAACGGCTGCAAAGATATACATATGTAATTCATGTTATGCAAGTACATTCATACAAAACAGACATAACAGTAATCAATATAAGAAAACAGTATTAGTTGAACAAGAAATCTAAATGACGTACGTTGGTTATATGCTACAAGTTTATATTCAGTCTGCCTAAAGTGCTCATTACAGAAATTTATAAAATGAGCAATGGATTTCAAGCAGTCTGATTGGTTGTTAGCCGTGCATTAGATGTGTCTAATGCACAGCTAAAACTAGAACCTCCATTTAGAATACACAGGCCCATTTTATAAGCACAATAAACCACTCTGGGGATGTGCATTAGAAGTGTCTAATGCACATCCTATCATACTAACATACTAAAATGCCAGCAGAATAGGCCTAACGGTCTTTCGTGTCTGCTCGTTTGGTCAGCCCCCACCCTGGGTGCTGACCTTGCTGTCCCCCTCGCCTTCTCTGGCTTCTCCCTTCCCAGTTCCGGATATTCTTGCTGCATTGGATTTTGCTTCCAGAACCCTTCCCTGTACCTGTCCCACCCCTCTTGAACCCCTCCACTGTCTCTGCCTCCACCAGCCCCTAGGCAGTGCATTCCACGGCTCTACCACCCTCTCAGTGAAGTAGCACCTCCTCCTTTCTCCCCTGAATCTTCCCCCCTCCAGCTTCCACCCATGCCCTCTAGTGGCCCCCTCCTCCTTCCTTCGAAGCACCCTGACTGTTCCTCCCCTATTTACCCTCTTCATGTACCTGAAGACCTCTATCATGTCCCCCCGGTCCCTTCTCTCTTCCAATGTGTACATATTTAGCTCTTTGAGCTTCTCCTCATAGTTCCTGTCTCCCAAGCCCCAAATCATTTTGGTTGCCCTCCTCTGGACCCTCTCCAGGAGGTTAATGTCCCTCTTTAAGTGTGGCCTCCAAAACTGCACGCAGTACTCAAGGTGCGGCCTCACCAAGCAGTTATACAGAGGAGTATCACGTCCTCCTTCTGAGGTGACCCTAGCGATGCATCCCAGCATCCTGTTGGCCTTGGCTGCTGCCCTCCTACAAGTCTCAGAGTTGTTCATCTTGACATCCACCACCACCCCCAGGTCCCTCTCAGACCATCAGACTTGTAACATTTCCCCACACCCGGGTGTACACTTGGCCTGGGTTTCTGGCCCCAGGTGGAGTACCTTGCATTTCCCTGCATTGAACCTCAGCTTCCACTTTCTAGACCATCTTTCCAGAGCCTCCAGGTCCCCTGTAGGGTCACCCTCCTCCTCCCCATCCACCACCGCCCCAGTTTGAAGTCATCTGCAAAGAGACTCATCTCACTCCTGATTCCTGTCCTTATGTCAGATACGAGGTGTTGAACAGAAGGGCCCAAGGACTGATCCCTGTGGGACCCCACTAATGACCCTCCTTGGGGATGAGACTATCCCACCAACTACGACCCTCTGGGTCCGGTCCTGGAGCCAATTGCCTATCCATCTGATCATCTGGTTCCCACCCCATTTCTCCCAGCTTATCCAACAGGCCCACGTGAGGAACAGAGTCAAATGCCTTGCTGAAGTCTAGAAAGAGGACGTCCACTGGTCTACCCAGGTCCAAGGCACTTGTCACCCAGTCATAGAACTCCACCAGGTTTGTCTGACACGATTTCCTTGGGATGAATCCATGCTGTCTATCGTCCAGGCACCCTGACTTATCCAGGTCCCCCCCAGCCTCTCCTTGACAATACCCTCCATCACCTTGCCTCATCATGTCTTATTGCTTACCTATACACAGCCCAGCAATGCTGAAATCAGCAAGTATCTATTACTGAGCAGCATGTGGTAGCATCTTTTGTTTGTTCGATCTACTTTTTTATTTTATTCAGACTGATATGACCGTCTGTGGGTCTTAAGTGTGTAGATATAGGATTCCAGACATTTGGACCTATGAAGAAAAAATTAAATCTGCCCACCTCCAAGTTTCTTTTGGGAGGTAAAAATTCAACCCCACCAGCAGATCTTAAGGAAGATTTAATATTTCTGTGTTCTAGGTTATCAAGAAGATAACCAGGTACCTTAGCTTTATAACATTCATATACGTGACAGTAAGACAGTGGATTCTACTACGTTTGTTCAGTCTCATTCACTTCAGTTCTATAAAATGTTCGCATCTATGGGCCCTTCAGGGGGTGCCAGGGATGAAGCAGGCAAACCTTTTGTACATTACTGTTAACTAGTGCTTTAGTTAGGCAGTGCATTAATTCTTAAGAAAGCAGTGCCCTGGGTTATTGTGTATAAAATGAAAATAAGTATTTTTTTTGGTTCTTTTTCTTCATATAGCTTTTCCTCTCTTTAGTCCGCTTTGGCAGACTCATAAGTCCAGTCCCTGCCCCCTCCTTCCAGCGTTCTGCCTCAACCTTGACTGGGACCCCCTGGGACGCCTACAGATTGCCACCTTCCCCCCACCTGGAGGCACACATCCAGTAGTGGGGGTTCCCAGTCAAGGCGGTAGCGGGACAGAGGGTTGGCAGGCAGGCCTCAGAGCCCAAGCGCTTCACTTTTCTGTTTTCTCCCCTAGCCGTGACAGCACAGGCTACACATGCACATGGAGGTGCGCATGCATCCCAGAACCGCGGCACTCCCTCTCCTAACTTCCATCTGTCGCATATGCACTGATGCTACTACCAGGCCTCCACCTGGTGCAGCCAAGAGCCGAATTGACCCACCACCCTGATCCAGGAGAGGAGAGCTGCCTGGCAGCTGCTCAGTCCACTCCCACCCTCCAGCCCCGGCTGACTCCCTAGCAACCCAAGCTCACTCCCAAAGTTGGGTTGCCGGCATGGTGAGAGCTAAGGTGGACAGCGCCTTAGCCCTCTATGCCACTGGGCTGGCTAAAAGTTTTGTTTAATTTTTTTTTTTTTTTTTTTTTTTTAAGAAAGAAGGCATCATTTTCCTTTAGGTTGGTTGTTGCTATGAAGAATATGTGAGTTTGGTAACAAAGGCAACATGTCTTTGAATTAACCCAGAAAGTGCATTTATTTTAAAGAAACCTATGCCCTGTTGTCGGGTTTTGTGTTTAGAAAAGTGGAAACGTTTTTATTTTAATGGGAAAAGGTTTAATTTTCATTTAGTTAGGTTGTTGCTAGGTAGATTAAGGCAGGTTAGTTACACATTAATGTGTCTGCCAGAAATTCATGAATGGCCATGTGATGTGTTTATATAAGAAAGAACCCTTGACAGGGTGTTCATTTCTAGAGAATTAATGCACGCCTCTGGTGAATTGTAACTAGGCACAAGGCCAACAGCCGTATGTCTTTCAGCACACCTGGAAAATACATTCATTTGCAAGAAATGCATATCCCGAAGAACATTTACAGAGAGTATATCCTGTCTGTCTTGAATGACCTTGGGCAGTTTTAAGCTGGCGTGGATGAAAATGGCTTGCCTTAATTCACCTACCTGGTAAAACCAACAAGAAAATTAGTATTTATTCTTCTATGGAACAACCACTAGTATCTTCAACCTCAGTTTTTTTGCTGCACTTGTATAGCTATATATCCTTTTATAACATAAAATCAACAGGATTTAAACTTTTATTATATATTGAGATACAGAAATGGTAGTAACATGATATATCAATACATCAAATTTGCTGAAGTTGTTGGCCCATAAAAATAATCTTTCAAAAGGCTTAACTTTGGAACCGTTGGGGCCAGAAAAAATTGTTTTTAAAATGAAAGTCCTAGAGTCTGGCCAACATGACTAGATCATTACGCTATAGTTGACATGTCAGTATTCGTATACGGTGATGTAATATGTTGGTAGAAGCTAACAGGATTTAATATTGTTAACCATTTTACATATGTATATATCGATATATAGCAGTTATGGCACACACCGTGATACTATTATTTCAATATACGGAACTTTTAGCACCATGATGCTATATATCAATCCGTGAAGGAAATTGATACCAGGCTTTCATTAAAAAAAAAAAAAATAAATAAAAAAAAAAAGGGTCCTAGACCTAATTACTCCAGAGTTAGCTCAGTTTAAAGACATTATCTTTCAAAAAGTCTAACTTTTGAACCATTGGACCTAGAAACTTA
The DNA here is from genome assembly GCA_016271365.2 of Neoceratodus forsteri. Lineage (NCBI taxonomy): Eukaryota > Metazoa > Chordata > Ceratodontiformes > Ceratodontidae > Neoceratodus > Neoceratodus forsteri. Next base: position 33,365,579 of record CM057454.1, read on the forward strand.
ATTTGTTTCAATGAGTGCTTGAAGTAAGGGCTGTACAACTGTCCTATCGATGCAGTTTCTTTGTTGATACTGTTTTTATAGACCAATACTATTTTGAACTCCATTTTTAAATGCATTATTAATACAATTTTTGTTGTTGCAAAGAGGTAGAAAATTGCAAACACATTGTATTGATGCTATTTTTCATATAGACTGACTATATAAATGCTTTTTTTGTATCAATACCTAAAATCCCATGAATTTTTAGTTATTGGAACATTATTTTTACTGGAGTTTCAACTAATGCACCGCTGCATATACAAAAAGAATGCATACAGCAGTGAAGCGATGGGATAAACTTGGAATTAGGATACTTATCTAATTTGGGCAGTCAGCAAAGTTCATCAAGAGCTCGAAAACTCCCCCAGAACTCACACGTGAGTTGAAATGTTCTGTGCTTAACCTTATTCAAAATGGCTGACGGGATGTGAGAGTCCCTAAATCCGTAATACAGTGTGGGTTTGTAATATACTTGTCATAGTGAAAATCAACTTCTATGTGCTTTACCCAAGTCCTCAAACTACAGGAAAGAACAATTTTGATAATACCAGAGGAGGGCAACCAAAATGATTTGGGGCTTGGGGGACAGGACCTATGGGGAGAGGCTTGAAGAGCTAAATATGTAAACATTGGAAGAGAGAAGGGACCGGGGGGACATGATAGAGGTCTTCAGGTACATGAAGGGGGTAAATTGGGGAGGAGCAGTCAGGGTGCTTTGAAGGAAGGAGGAGGGGGCAACTAGAGGGCATGGGTGGAAGCTGGAGGGGGGAAGATTCAGTGGAGAAAGGAGGAGGGCTACTTCACTGATAGGGTGGTGGAGCCATGGAATGCGCTGCCCAGGGGGCTGGTGGAGGCAGAGATGGTGGAGGGGTTCAAGAGGGGGGTGGGACAGGTACAGGGAAAGGTTTCTGGAAGCAAAATCCAGTGCAGCGAGAATATCCAGAACTGGGAAGGGAGAAACCAGAGAAGGCTAGGGGGGCAGCAAGGTCAGCTCCCAGGTTGGGGGCTGACCAAACGAGCAGACACGAAAGACCGTTAGGCCCATTCTGCTGGCACTTTAGTATGTTAGTATGTAATACCTCTTCTTTACTGCCACCACCATGGTCTGTTGGGCCCTGTGGCATATGCATTCCCTGCAGTTGGAGCTGGTCAGTTAGTGGTCCCAGTGCAGAGGTCACTTTGATCCACTGGTCACAGTGACCCAGAGGATGTGAGATGCTCTCCAGTGGTGGACCAACCTGGAGCATCTGCAGGAAGGGATCCAGTTTGTCTACCCCGAGCCAATGGTCACCTTGACGACAGACACCTCTCTCATGGGCTGGGGTGCCCATCTAGGGGAAAAGAGTCCATGGGCTCTGGACCCCCAAGGAGTTCTGATGGCACATCAACCTGCTGGAGCTCCGAACAGTTTGGTTGATGCTGACTGCATTCGCTCTGTTTGTTCGGAGTGAAGTGGTTCAAGTCCAGATGGACAACACCACGTACTACCTGAACAAGCAGGGAGGGATGCATTCCCTGTCATTGTGCAAGGAAGCTCTCTGCACTTGTACCCACAGCCTGGAGGCGGATCTCCTAGCCGTCCATGTGGCAGGAGCTTCCAGTTAGTTGGTGGACGCCCTCAGCTGGGTGGGTGAGGCGTCTCATGAGTGGTCCCTCCACCCAGAGGTAGTTCACAGTCTGTTCTCCCAGTGGGGCACCCGTCAGGTGGACATGTTTGCCTCCAGGGAGAACGCAAAGCTGAGGCTGTATTGTGCCCAGTCACCACCCCCAGCAAGGCTCTCTGCAAGGGGACACCTTCTGGAGACCGTGGACCCCAGGCCTCCTCTTTGCCTTCCCTCGATCCACAAAGTGCTGCTCAAGGTCAGGAGGAACATGGCAGAAAGTGATCTGGTGGCTCTGAATTTTCCACGCCAGTTTTGGTACCGAGATCTCCTCAGCCTCCGCATCAGGCTTCCGAGGTGTCTTCCAGCATGCCCGGGCCTGCTTTCCATCAACCAGGGGAAGATACTCCATCTGGACCTTCAATCCCTGCACCTGACAGCCTGGTTCCGGAGCGGCCAGAGTTCCAGGCTGTGGGTCTCTCTGAAGATGTCTTCATTGTTGTGGAGGCCTCTTGGAAGGAGTCAACTAGAAAATGCTATGCCTTCAAATGGAAGAGATTCTTCATTTGGTGTCAGGATAAGGGGTTGGATCCTATGACCTGTCCAGTGGCCAGCATTTTGGACTACCTGTGGTATCTTTCGAAAGGGGAACTTGGTTGACGACCCTTAAGGTGTACCTGGCAGCCATCTCAGCTTACCGGGTGCGGGCCGGTCAGCCGTTGGTGGCAAAGGAGACGGTGGTCTGGCACTTTTTCAAGGGCTTAGATCACATATCCCCTCCGGTGCGGGAACCTCCACCTCAGTGGGATCTGTTGTTGGTACTGGCAAAGCTCATGGGCAAGCCATTTGAACCAGTGCACAAGTGTGAGATGTCGCATTTGTCATGGAAGACCACCTTCTTGGTGGCCATTACATCAGCCAGAAGGATTGGGGCGCTCCAGACACTTTCGGTGGAGTCTCCTTGCCTGGTCTTCCACAGGGACGAGGTTGTCCTGCGCCCCAACCCGAAGTTCCTCCAGAAGGCTGTGTCAGAGTTTCACCTGACTCTGGTAATGGCTCTTCCGGTGTTATACTCAGATTACACCTCTGATACTGAATACAGGCTCCATACTCTGGACTTGAGGCGAGTGCTCACCTATTACAAAGAGCGCACGATCGGAGTTCGGGGAGAGGTTCGCCAGCTGTTTGTCGCTTACGCTGAAGCCTCACCTGGCAGACCTGCAGCCAAGCGGACGATTGGCAGGTGGATCACTTTCTTCATTGATTTCTGCTATAGTTTGGCGGGTAGGGAGCCTCCCGTAGGGCTAAGGGCTCATTCCACCTGCCATACTGCTGCGTCGGTGGCTGCTTCTAGGGATGTCCCTATCCAGAAAATCTGCAGGGCTGCTACCTGGAAGTCGGCACACACCTTCATTTCCCATTATCTCATCAACCTTGAGTCATGCTGGGATGCTGGTTTTGGGGCCTCAGTTCTCCAGTCTCTGTTTCCTAAGTAGGGAGTGTGTGCCTTGCCTCCCTCCTCCCGGAGAACTGCTAGGAGTCTGCCGGACAGTGTGGATAGAACAACATATCCACGTCCCTAGAAAAACAGGTTACTCACCTTTAACAGTAGTTCTAGGAGTGATATATGTTGTTCATTCACACGGACCCACCCGACCTCCTCTGCTTCAGCGCTCATACTGTGCTTTCCAGCGGACAAGATCCAGTGTCGGGGTGGAGTTGAGGAATATACCACCCAGGTAGGTGGGAGGAACCAGCTTTGAGACTTTCCGATGAATCTTAAAGGGAAAGGCAACTGCCAGTGTGGATGAACAACATATACCACTCCTAGAACTACTGTTACAGGTGAGTAACCTGTTTTTATTGCCTATGATGGGGTAGGGGGGCCCTGTATCAGTGATGCAGCCGTGCTTTAGTGCCTTCAGTGGGATGGCCCTGTATCAGTGGTACAGCCATGCATATTTTGTGCCTATCGTGGGGTAGGGGGGCCTGTATCAGTGGTACAGCTGTGCTTACTTATTGCCTACAGTGGGGTAAGGGACCCTGCATCAGTGGTACAGCCATTCTTATTTTGTGTCTGCAGTGGGGTGGGCTTATATCCGTGATACAGCCGTGCTTATTTATTGCCTACAGTGGGGTAGGGGGCCCTATATCAGTGGTACAGCCATGCTTATTTATTGCCTACAGTGGGGTAGGGGGCCCTGTATCAGTGGTGCAGCTGTGCTTCTTCATTGCCTACAGTGGGGTAGGGGGCCCTGTATTTGTGGTATATCCATGCTTTTTTGTCTACAGTGAGGTGGGGCCCCCTAAGATTAATAAGGGAGAGGGGAGGTGGGCAGAGGGAGACAGTGAAATGGCAGAGATACTGAATGAATACTTTTGCTCAGTATTCACAAAAGATAAGGAGGAGTTACCTAAACCAGACAATAGAAGCACTCTGGGTAGGGGGGTTGACGCCAGTCCATTTACAGAAGAAAGAGTCCTGAAAGAACTCCTAAAACTCAAGGTGGACAAAGCAATGAGGCCTGACGGAATTCACCCCAGAATCCTAAATGAACTAAGGGAGGACCTAGTGACAGCACTGACCACACTTTTTAACAAATCATGGCAGGATGGGGTGGTACCTGAGGACTGGAAGAGGGCAGATGTGATTCCCCTTCACAAAAGTGGGAGCAAGGCAGAAGCAGGAAACTACAGACCTGTAAGTTTGACCTCAGTGGTAGGGAAAATGATGGAATCACTTCTGAAAGAAAGAATTGTTGAGTACCTAGAGGCCAGCGGGGCACAGGACCCAAAGCAGCATGGATTTACAGCAGGAAGGTCATGTCAGATGAATCTAATCGATTTGACTGGGTGACCAAAGTAATAGACCAGGGAGGGGTTGTGGATATGATCTACCTAGAATATAGCAAGGCATTTGACACAGTCCCGCACAAAAGATTAATGATCAAGTTAGCCAGCCTGGGAGTGGGTCCCAGGGTGGTATCCTGGGTTGCAAACTGGCTGTACAACAGTACACAGAAGGTAATAGTGAGTGGAACACATTCCGATGAAAGGGGGGTCACTAGTGGAGTACCTCAGGGCTCAGTACTGGGTCCAGTCCTCTTTAACATCTTTATAGGTGACATTGCAGAGGGTCTGGAGGGAAAGGTATGCCTCTTTGCAGATGATACAAAGATCTGAAACAGAGTTGATGATACACGAGGCCGGGGTAGAAAGGATGAGAAGGGACTTGGCAAGGTTGGAGGAATGGTGCAAAGTAATGCACCTGGGAAACAAAACCCCAGGAGAAGAGTACACAATAGCAGGGGAGGTACTAACAACAACAAAAATGGAACGGGACTTGTGGGTAGTCATATCAGATGATCTAAAGGTTGATAAGCAATGTGAGAAGTCAGTAAGGAGAGCCAGGGTGATACTGGGATGCATAGGAAGGGGCATTACAAGTAGAAAAAGAGAAGTGGTTATCCCTCTGTACAGACAGTTGGTGAGACCCCATCTGGAGTACTCTGTGCAGTTTTGGAGACCTCATCTATGCAAGGACATAGACAGGATGGAAGCAGTCCAGAGGAGGGCAACTAAAATGGTGCAGGGTCTGCATCAGAAATCATATGAAGAGAGACTGAGAGAGCTTAATATGTATACCCTTGATGAAAGGAGGGACGGGGACATGATAGAAACGCTCAAGTACCTCAAGGGAATCAACAAAGTCCAGGAGGGTAGCATCTTTCAGAAAAAGAGATGTGTAAGAACAAGGGGGCAGAATTTAAAGATCAGGGGGGATGGCTCAGGGGTAATGCGAGGAAATTTTTTTTCACGGACAGAGTGGTGGATGCGTGGAACAGCCTTCCTGGGGAGGTTGTTGGGGCTAAAACTGTGGAGGAATTCAAACATGCATGGGACAGACACAAGGCAATCGTAGTGGGGGGTGGCAGAAAGTAGACTGTTAGTTAACTAGAATCAGCAGCTTATCCAGTAGGTAGGGAAATGGGCAGACTGGGTGGGCCAAGTGGTCCTTATCTGCCGTCAAAGTCAGTCTATAGTGTCTGCTCTCGAGAAGGACAAAAGCAGCCCAAGATCGACTCGGAAGTCGGCCTTATTCTCAGCGGGGACGGGGGGGCATTCCAAATTAGCTATCTCCGTGGATGCTGAAAAAGCTTTTGATAGGGTGAATTGGCATTTTTTACAAAAAACCTGGAGAAAATTGAATTTGGCCTCAAATTTTTAGTGCTGTTCTCAAATCTGTATACCTTCCTACAGGCTCAACTGAGGGTAGAGTTAACTCTGGTCGATTCTCATTGTCCAGGGGAACCCAACAAGGATGCCCCCTGTCCCCACTGCGTTTTGCGATAAGCCTGGAGCCTCTGGCGGTGGCGGTCCACCAGGATGTTTGGGCAGAGGTGGTGATGGCAGGTGGACTAGAACACAAAGTTGCACTATATGCTGACGACTCGATTTTCTTTGTGAGCCATCCAGAAACATCAGTCCCCCATCTGCTCACTGTACTGGAAAGGTCTGGCCAGGTCTCAGGCTATAAAATTAACTTAAGTAACTCAGAAACTCTCAGAATAAGTGGGGCCTGCTCTCCAGGGTTTAAGTCTGCATTTCTCTTTTCCTGGGCAAAACATATTCAGATATGACACTTGGGGGTGCAGATCATGGTCAACCAGTCCAAACTTTTTGTTGTCAGCTATGAGAAGCTTTTGGGAGAGGTGCAAAGTGACATTGCTAGATGGTCATTACTGCCACTAACAGTGGCAGGCAGCATTGAATCGATTGAAAGGAATCTTATTACCCAGACTCTAATTCCTTTTTACGGCCCTGCCACTACCAATCTCCTCAACATATTGGAACATGGTAAACATAGGCCTCAACAGATTCATTTGGGGAGGCCGCAGACCGTGTATATCGTGCAAGATATTACAGTAGCCCGTAGATCGGGGAGGCCTAGCGCTGCCAGACTTACACTCATACTACCTGGCTGCTCAGATGACAGTAGTGTGTACCTGGGCAAAACAGCATCATGCCTCGGGCTGGTACGAGATTGAAGATGGGGACTGCTGGGCAACCACTTTTTACATTGGCCCTGTCAGACTCTCCCATCGAACACATTGGTCAGACAAGCAATCTCTGGATAAAGTGTACCCCAGAAATCCTTTGTAGGTTAAGTGCAGACTAGCCTCTGCCTCTACACTGGGCCATCTTTATCCGTTTTGTTACCACACAAATTTCCTATCACCTCGCCTAGATTAGGGCTTTGCCTACTGGGAGGGCAAGGAGCTAACCCACTGCCCAGTTTTTAGTACAAGGATCTTGTATGTCGTTTCAGAACTTGAAGACAAAATACAATTTAAGAAATCAAAATTTCCATAGATATCTTCAAGTTTGACATTTTATCAAAAGTGCTAACCATGCTGGCCTGCTGGCACAGCGGTAGAGCTACTGCTTGCAACACCAGCAGCCCGGGTTCAGGAACGGACTTGGGCTGCTGGAGGGCTGGCCAGGGTAAGGAGGATTGAGCACCCATTAGGTTGCCTGTCCCGCCACTTTACCACCACCTGGGTGACTGTGGGTGGTGGTGCAGCTGGACAGCACGAAGTGGGTGGGAGGACATAGGCCAGGAGCTGGAACGGCAGTGCGTTGCAACGTGTTCCGCCCTTTGGCTCCCCCTTGCATGCCAGTGTCCAGTGGAGCGGCACCAGGAAAAGGCGGAAAACTCTGCACCGGAGCCCTGAAGACAGGACCCAGCTATCCTGATAACTCCATAACCAGGCTCTTTGGAGGCGGGACAGACTACCGATGCATACTCATGGACTGGGCGGGGTCCTCTTCATCTCCCAGGGTTTAAACCGCGGCATGATTGGGGACAGGTCCACCGGTGCCCTGACTGAGTTACCTGGGGTGGAACTGCGGGAGTGTGCTCAGCCTAGGGCTTCCTGATGAAAGGGGTCTAATGTGGTGAGTAAGGAAGCATAAAGAGCAAAGAAAAAAAAGTGCTAACCATGAAGCACTTCTAAGTAGACAAAATTCATCCTGGGAGGATTTTATACATGGGATAGTAATGTTGAATGCAAAATTGAGGTGTATTTCAGACCTTTACAGAAAACTGGGTGACTAGGATCCTGAGCCCCTTACAAAAATTAAATTAGCCTGGGAAAAAGGCCTCCTGCACCATCCCTCTGGAAGATTGGTAGATGAGATTGAAGGAGGGTTGACGGGTATCCTCCTCCCCAACTTGGAGGGAGTTTTTCTGGAGGGTTTTAGTTCATTTTTTCCACATGTCCAAGTAACCAATAACGCAGAGTGCTGGCGTGCCTGTGGGTTAGTGGGGTCCCATTGGCACGTATTTTGGGATTGTCCCAAGCTATGGGATTTCTGGGTTGAGGTGAGGGAGGCAGTTCAGCAAATATTGCAGTTAAACCTTCCAGACAATTTTATGGATTGGGTACTAGGAACCTCCACGGTGGTGGGGCTTCATCCCACTCAACGCAAATTGGTACTTATATTACTGGCAGCTGCTTTGAAGTGTATAACCTCCCATTGGCTGCAGAAAGATCCTCCAACCTTCACTGAACGGTCTAACAGGCTGCGCCAAGTTCATGATATGGAAATCTTAGCCCACCTGCACCTTAAAGAAGAAAAGCACATGGAACTTTGGGGCTCCTGGACAACCTGGGTGGCGGGCAGAGCGACGTGAGCCCCTCTTCGGGGGTAGGGTCAGAAGGATCCTGGACCATTCTTGGGCCTACTTAAGATACATATCCTTCCGGTTCTCCCTTCCTTGAGATCTCCCCTGTTCGGTATTTTAGGTGGTGTACTCTGAAATTTTGAATTTTATTTACTTTTGGTCTATATGAATTTTCAGTTCTAGGGATGTGAATATATTGTTCATCCACACTTCTTGGCATGTCCCTTTCCCCTTTAATTTATGCCAGAAGATCTTAAAGCTGGTTCCTCCCACCCACCTGGGTGGTATAATCCTTGGCTCTGCCCCATGATGCCAGATGCCTCCTCTCCACTCCCGCATTCTGTAGGCCCTGGCTTCTTTTCCTTTGGATTCTTTGAAGATTGATTAAGCTTGTTTGAGCTAGCGACTGTGATTGCTGTTTCTCGATCATGAAAGATAAATCTTCCCCCGGTTTCAGCCGGTGCCCGTGCGGCCAGAAAATGTCGTGCACAGACCCACATACTGCGTGTGTCTACTGTTTGGGTGTCGGCCATGACACCTAGGCCTGCGAGAGTTGTCTCACGTTCCACCCGAACGTCCTCGACGATTCTCTTGCATGACTCAAACTGTGCAGCCCTGAATAACAGAGTCCACTGGTGAAATCAAATGAGGCCTGGTGGGCGGTCTCCGCGGTTGCGGGGTCCGCTGAGCAGTTAGAGCAAATGCAGGCCTTTGAGGCAGAAGCAGCATGAGCCACGGAACTCTCCTCTTGGTCGATTTTTGTTCCCCTCAGTCTGGGCTCCACCTTCTTGGGCTCCTTTTGGAAGATGTGCCAGTCTCTCTCCACTAAGGGTGAGAAACCCTCAAGCGCGCATGTCTCCCGGTCCTGTAAAAAAGACAAGGAACAGAGGTATTCTTTGTCTCAGCGAAGACGTTCTTGGGATCGAGAGCGATCTCAGTCCCAGGAATCTCCAGTCTCAACCTCGGTTGAGATTGCGACTTTGGCTGCCGGCTTCTCGGTCCCGCCGTCTGGTCAGTCGACCGAAGTCTCAATCGATGACACGGTTGAGATCACTCTCGACACTGTCAGTCTGTTCTGTTGTTGCCCGATGAGGCTGACAACTGTCTTGACAGGACCCCTGTTATGTTTCTTCCAGATGAGGAGACCCAGGTTGCTGGCAGTCCCATCGAGGGGCCGGTCCCTGATCTGGGAAAATCACTGGTTCCCCTGGTGTCTCCCGATCGACCCAGTCGGCCAGTCCAATCGAGGTCGAGGTCTCTGACCCCCTCGACCAATAGGCCGAAGCAGGCGCATAAGCGCTCAAAGAAAAGACAACGCCGACGTTCGTCTTCATTCCTTGAATGAGGAGAGGCTTTGGTGGAAACTCCGTCGACGCTACGAAGATCTCATGTGGCAAAAGCTGATGTTGTCTGGCCAGAAACCGGCTTCAGTTTCCTCACCATCCATTACCTGGCTTTTGCCTTCTAGGCTGAAGTCGGCTCCATCGAAAACCGATCATCTCGGTTCCTCTGCCCATGGAGCTATTAGAACCCGCCCCGATTAGGCCAAAATCAACTTCTCCACTGATAGTGGTGGCGCTGCCGCCTAAACAGCCCATGGGAGGGTCTCCTTCGAAGGAAGCTCGGACTGTTTTGGGTCTTCCCCACAGGATTTCGGTCACCCTCACACCTGCCCGCCCCAGGCACATGGAAGGGGACCTTGGTGGCTGGTCAATTTATCTAGATACTTCAGATTTTGATGACTCTGACCTACACTCTTGTCCGTATGACGATGAGTCGGTGGGCAGTCTGTCGATGGAGGAAGGTCCTTCATCCTTTTTTGGAATTCTCCACCTCATCTCCGAATCCACGGGGATGCTCCTGGAGCCTGTCCAAAAACGGGCGGAGTACCCTCTTACAGATATTCTTGAGATGGGATACCCCTACGGAAGCCTTCCCAGTGGCCAAGGAGATTGTTGGTCCGGCTTTGGAGTTTTGGCAGCACCCTGCCTCCTGCCCAGCGCTGTCTGCCTGGATGGCCCGCAGGTGTGTGGTGCCCACTGCATCTTGCTCAGGGTTCACGGAACACCCTTCGGCTGAGGGGCTGGTGACCGCTTCTGTGTTCAGATGCACAGGCAGTTCTGCTGACACTGATAGACCTCCAGACAAGGAGTCCAAAAAATTGGACCATTCTGCCAGGAAGGTTTATGCCACCTCCTCACTAAGCCTCCGTCAGGCAAGCTCGGCCATCATCATGGTGTACTTCTCTCATGCCCTTTTGGGCTCCTTGGATGAGGTTCTCCTGCATCTCCCCACAGATCTTCAGACTACGGTCAAGAAGGTCCGGGATCAGGCTGGGCTGTTGCCAAGCAGCAACTTCAGACGGTCCTGGACCTCTGGGGTACATGCGCCCATTTGGTGGGAGTCACAGTTGCCATGTGCTGCAAGGCTTGGCTGAGACTTCCCCCTTCATGACGGATATCCAGCACAAACTTGTTTGATGTTCCTTTCCTGGGCACCGATGTGTGGATGGTCACCTTCAGCGAATCGAGCAGTCCAGTGCCACCTTGGACTCGGCTACTTCTGCTCAGAAAGACCCACCTGGTGCCAAGAAACAGCAGCAGAAGAAGCCATTTTGGCACCCTGCTCCTGCGGTCAAGCAGCCCTCCTTCCAGGGTGGCCAGCAACAGCAGGCACAGGCTTGGCGCCCTCGGTCCAAGTCTGGGCCTCCAGCGGCCCGCAGAGGAGGTCGCGGTTCAGGCGAATTCCAATGCGGACCCTCTTCCTCCAAGTCTGCCCAGTGATGGGATAGGGGCTTCCACCCTGCCCCGCCACGCCAGTTCTGTCCTCTGTAATGGCCGGGTTTGATATTTTCGTTCCACCTAGTCCGTTGTTACCACAGTCAGGTGGGTCTGAGAAGTGGTCGGCCAGGGTCTGCCTCTAGAGTTCGATCAGTACCCTCCCAGCCAAGCCCGTGCCCCACAGGAGGAAAGGAGATCAGTCCATTCGCGGTCTGCTCTGAGAGACGACATAGCCCAACTCTTCCTCAAGGAGGTAGTGGCCCGAGTGACGGATCCTCCAGTCAACCCAGGGTTCGTTTCCAGGTACTTCCTGGTCCCAAAGCAGACGGAACGCTGGTGCCCCATTCTCGATCTGCACAACCTGAACCAGTTTCTCAGGCCACACACCTTCAGGATGGTAACTCTGTCCCAGATCGTACCATCCCTGGAGCAGAACATGTGGTTCTGCTCACTGGATCTCCAGGATGCGTTCTTCCACATCCCAATCCGTCCGTCTCACCAACGGTTCCTTTACTTCAGAGCAGAAGGAACTCTGTACGAGTTCCGAGCCATGCCATTCGGCCTGTCATTGGCTCCATGGGTCTTCATCAAATGCATTGCAGTGGTGGCAGCCTACCTCACACGTTGAAGGGTCAGAATATACCCCTACCTCAATTACTGGCTCTTAGTGGCTTCCACCCAGCAAGAGGTGGAAAGGTCCAGGGACCTGGCCCTCCAAACCTGCTCTCAGCTTGGCCTCCTGTTCAAGAGGCCAAATCGGGAACTCTTGCCTTCGCAGGTGAAATGCTTCGTCGCGGCAGAGCTAGACTCCTGCCAAGCCAGAGCCTGGCTCCCGGCAGACAGGGTGGAGGTTTTCTCCTCCTTTGCCCAATAATTTCTGGTTGGGCACTTGTGCCCTGCCTGGGATTTTCTGCGCCTTCTGGGGTACATGGTGGCCTGCACCACCGTGGTCCATTGGGCCTGCTGACATATGCGCCCCCTTCAGTGGGAGCTGGCCGCCCAGTGGATTCAATGCCAAGGTCATTTCGACCAGCTGATCACTGTGACCCAGAAGATGTTCGCTCTCTAGTGGTGGACCGTCCTGAATCATCTGCAGGAAGGGATCCCGTTTGTCCGCCCCGAGCCAATGATTGTCCTGACGACCGATGCCTCTCTCATGGGCTGAGGAGCCCACATGGGGGACAACAGGGCCCACAGACCTACTGGAGCTCAGAGTGGTAAGACTGGTGCTGTCAGCATTCGCTCAGCAGCTTCGGGGTCAAGTGGTTCAAGTCCAGACAGACAACACCACGACCATGTACTACCTCAACAAACAGGGTGGCATGCACTTTCAACTGCTGTGCAGGGAAGCACCCCCGCATCTGAACACTCATGAGCAGACTGGAGGTGGACCTCCCAGCCATCCATGTGACAGGAGCCTCAAATCAACTGGCGGATGCCCTCAGCCGCATAGGCGAGACATCCCACAAGTGGTATCTCCACCCAGAGGTAGCTCACATTCTGTTCTCCCACTGGGGCAAACAGATGGTGGACCTGTTTGCCTCCAGGGAAAACACCAAGCTGAGGCTGTTTTCATGCCTGCCCCATCAGCAGGGCTTGCTGCAGGGGGATGCCTTCTCAAGGCTGTGGATCCCAGGCCTCTTCTACGTCTTCCCTCCAGTTCCCTTGATCCACAGGGTACTTCTCAAGGTGAGGAGGGACAAGGCAAGGCACAGGTGATCCTGATAGTCCCAGACCGGCCACGCCAGTTCTGTTATCCAGATCTCCTCAGCAACAGGCTCCCGAGGTGTCTTCCAGCATGCCTGGACCTGATCTCGATCAGTCAGGGAAAGGTATTCCATCGGGACCTTCAATCCCTGCACCTGACAGCCCGGTAATTGAGAAGCTAGAGTTCCTGGCTTTGGGTCTCTCTGATGATCTACTCACAGTAGTGGAAGCATCCAGAAAAGAGTCGGACCAGAAGGTGTTATGTCTTCAGATAAAAATTTTTTCCATTTGATGTCAGGGCAAGGGTCTGGACCCTCTGTCTTGTCCAGTGGCTAGCATCTTAGACTACCTTTGGTCTCTGTCCAAAGGGGGTCTGTGACACTTAAGGTGCACCTGGCAGTCATCTCTGCTTACCAGGCATGGGCCGACCAGCATCCGGTGGCACAGGAAAAGGTGTTCTGGTGCTTTTTCAAGAGTCTAGATCACATATCCCCTCCGGTACGTGAATCGCCACCTCCGTGGGATTTACTGCTCGTTTTGGCTAAACTCATGGGCAAGCCATTTGAACCGATGCACAAGTGTGAGATGTCACACTTGTCATGGAAGACCGCCTTCCTGATGGCTATCATGTCAGCCAGAAGGACTGGGGAGCTCTAGGCATGCTCGGTGGAGTCTCCTTACCTGGTCTTCCACAGGGACAAGGTTGTCCTGCACCCCCACCCGAAATTCCACCTTAATCTGGTGTTGAGACTGCCTGTGTTATACCTGAACTACACCTCGGATGCCGAGTACAGGCTCCATACTGTGGACCTGAGACGAGCTCTCTTCTGTTACAGGGAGAGAACGGCGGAAATTCGGGGAGAGGTTCACCAGCTGTTTGTCACCTATGCTGAAGCCGCACCTGACAGACCTGCAGCAAAGTGGATGATTGGCAGGTGGATCACTTCCTGCATTGATCTCTGCTATAGGTTGGCGGGTAGGGAGCCTCCCGTAGGGCTAAGGGCTCATTCCACCTGCCATACTGCTGCGTCGGTGACTGCTTCCAGGGGCATCCCTATCCAGGAAATCTGTCGGGCTGCTACCTGGAAGACAGCAAACACCTTCATCACCCACTACCACATTGACCTTGACTCATGCCAGGATGCTGGTTTTGGGGCCTCAGTTCTCCAGTCTCTGTTCCCTAAATAGGGGTGTTTGCACCTTGCCTCCCTCCTCCCGGAGAACTGCTCGGAGTCTGCCAAGAAGTGTGGATGAACAACATATCCACATCCCTAGGAAAAACAGGTTACTCACCTGTAACAGTAGTTCTAGAAGTGGTGTATGTTATTCATTCACACTGACCTCCCCGACCTCGCCAGCTGTGATGCACAACCTGGCTTCCAGTGGGCTAAGATCTGGCGTCATGGGGCGGAGGCCAGGGTTATACCACCCGGTTGGGTGGTAGGAGCCAGCTTTAAGACCTTCTGGCAAGAATTAAAAGAGAAGGGGACATGCTAACAAGTGTGGATGAACAACATATATCACTCCTAGAACTACTATTACAGGTGAGTAACCTGTTTTCATTATTAGTGGTTTGGTAAAAATCATTTTCTACTATTGTATGGTTAAATATTTGGACGTGCAGTATAGCCTAGAGTTTAGAGTAATGAACTGTGAACAAGCTTGGTACATCCAGCCAGACCAGACCTTAGTTTGATTCTCACAACCTCCACAGGTAATGAAAGGAAGTATTTCTTCACAGAGAGGGTTGTAGATGTATTCAGCAGCCTTCCTGAGGAGGTCGTTGAGTCAAAAACAGTAGGGAAATTAAAGAATGCATGGGACAGCCATAAGGCAATTCTAGTGGGGGGGTAGGAGGAAGTAGGCTGTTGGTTAACTAGGATCTACAGCTTATCCGTTAGGTAGGGAAATGGGCAGACTAGATGGGCCCAAGCGGTCCTTATCTGCCGTCAGATTCTATGTTTCTATGTCACAATGTCTATTTAGAAATTGTAGAACAGACTGTCAATCTTTTTTTTTGTTTTATCCATACAGTTTATTAATTGATGGAATATTTTATCTGTGGAAATGAGGGGTTAATCCTGTATTGCTCACTGTCTTTGAAGCTTTGAACAAATGTGAGTTTCAAAAAAAAAAAAAAAGTCTGCCTTACCATTCAGCTTGTGTTAATCTTTCAAGGGGGAAATGCTTTAAATATTGATTCTTTCCACTGCAGAATAGTAGGGTATTCTTGAGAGACCCAAGATGTTTTGTATACAGTGACAGGCCAGCACCTGCGTAAGTCTGAAATTTGTGGGAAATGAGTACCAGTTGTCATTATCAAAATCCTCTGTCCCTGAGAGCATCACAATGGTGGTGTGATGCAGCAAATTCTAACAATTTGTCCTGCAATTTGGTCCGCAAAAAAGGGCTGCAGGATTTCACAGCTCCAAACTAGTAAAAATACTGCAGAATTAAGTGTCACGTAAGATAAATAATGCGGTCTGACCTCATCAGCCATATTAGCGGCATTTAAACTTTGTGGTGGTAGCACTTCTGGAACTGCTTAAATAGAACAGATTCTACGTACTACAGTTCCTACAGTAAAAAGTCACTGCAGTCAGCATGTTTGCTAATCTCCGGCACTCACCTCACACCTCCCAGTTCACAGACATTTAGCACTTATTTTATTTTTTTTTTTTTAATTTAGTTGTTTAACCAGTTGTTTTAACACTTAGCACTGTAATTGACTAAATCAACATACTGGACAGACCGGCTGCAGTTAAATCACTTAAAATTATCACTAGCTCCACATATACCTGGCTGCCTTGCAACAGCTCTTCGTTCCTGTGTGCTCATTTTTGTGCTCTGCTGGTGAAAATAGCTTTAGTTCAGTGGCTTCAGAGAGGCAAAGGAGTGAAGAGAATTTTCTTTGACCGAAGAAATCACCTTTGCAGCAGTTAGGGACACTACTGTGGCCATCTCTCTCTCTCTCTCTCTCTCTCTCTCTCTCTACTGTTTAGTTTTTTATCTGTTACCAGGGACACTGCCTGTTTGTTCTAATATGTTAGATGAAGGGTCTGTTAAAAAGTGTGCTATTCCGTCAGTTCAGTCCTGAATACTGATCCAGCCCCGATTCAACATCTGCCTGTCTGACATTGCGACTGACTGATGTGGGTACTGTATTTTTTTAAATGTGTTAAATAAAGGTGTAATAAACAAAAAGTGCTGTTGGATTATTTTAGCACTCGTATCTGAACCACAAACAGCAAGGAAAAAAACAAGCAAATATTTGTTTTCCAGTATGTATCAGTCTCCTTGTTGCGTATTCTGCATATTATAGGCCACCCTCTGCAACACTTGGCATTCTAGAGCACCTACACTCCATACTGGATAAGTTGAACCTAGAAAGCATAGTAATGGGAGATTTCAATCTGAACTGGAACGATGCCTGCGCTAACAAGATTAAAGAGTTCAGCGATGTACATGGGTTAACCCAGATGACTCTGGAGAACACCTGACCAAACAAGAAAAACCCCAGCCACAGTACCCTACTGGATCTTATGCTTGTCAGTAAGCCTCACAACATCACCCATATAGGAGTTTTTCAGAGTGATTTCAGTGATCACTGTCCCACTGCCTGTATTCGGTCCCATAACAGGCTACTTCTACCTTCAAGCTAAAAAGAAGCCTAAAAAACTTCTGCCAGACCACCTTCCTCACAGACCTTGGTAACATCAGCTGGCAGAATTTCTATCTGGGCCCCTCTGTTACTGAGGCTTTTGATATTTTCCAAAACCTACTAGTGGGACTGATAAATAAACATGCTCCACTTAATAGGATCAAAACAAGGAAAAGGTCCCCTGACTGGTTCACGCCTACCTTGAAGAAAGCCCTCCGGACAGGGATGTACTATGGAAAAGAGCCAGGAAAACAAAGTTAGAAGCCAACTGGCTTGCTTTTCGGGTGGCTAGGAATGCCTGCACCAAGTTAATAAGGGTAGAAAAAATCACATTATTTCCTGACCGCCCCTGAAGAAAATAGAAATTGCTCTGCCAGTTTTTGGAAGATTCTTAAGGAGGTTGAAGGTCACTCACCAGCCTCCCCCCTGCCTGCTAAAATAGTGGCAGGTAACATTTCTTACACGGCCAGAGCTGACATTCATGAACAACTCAAAAATCATTTTGCCACAGCAGGCCTTGCTTTCGATGATTTGCCCCTCAGCAAGCTAAATGTCCACTGCAGTGCCACTGATGACTTATCTTCTGACATTGCCACAAACCCGAGACCCTCCTCCTTCTGCTTTCAACCAGTTACATTCAAACAGGTAGAGGACCGTCTAATATCTCTGGACACAAAAAAATGTGGCGATGCTGATCTTATAGAACCATTTTTCTTGAAAACATGCTTTTACCATCTGACTGCCCAAATCACCTACCTATTTAATAGTTCCCTGATTCAGGGTGAATTACCTCCTCTTTGGAAAACAGCGCACATCATTCCCCTTTTCAAGTCTGGAGATCCAGCTGACCTGAACAACTACCGTCCTATTTCGCTGCTTCCTACCCTGTCAAAAATCATGGAGAAAATTGTCAATAACCAACTTAGGGATTATCCAGAATCCGGGAACCTCCTGAACCCGGCCCAATCAGGTTTTGGGCCCAAGCACAGTACTATAACTGCCCTCGCCAAAGTCTCCAGTGACTGGCAAATGCTTTGGATACGAAAAAACACATCTGTGCCCTCTTTCTGGACCTTAGTAAGGCCTTTGATACTGTGGCTCATAGCCTTCTGCTTAACGTCCTGAACAGCTTTGGCCAGATGATACTGCCCTAAAGTGGTTTGAATGTCATCTCTCCAACAGACTGCAACAGATTAAAGCTCAAGGGTAACTGTCTCTGCTCAAAACCCTTCCTCGAGGTGTGCCGCAAGGCTCCATCCTGGGCCCTATCCTATTAGCTTTTAACGTAAACCATATCGACTCTCAAACATACGCTCGGGCTACATGCATCTATTCACTGATGATATGGTTCTCTACACTATTAACTCATCCTTGGGCATCACTTACGACGAGCTACAACATGACTTTGTCACCCTCCAACACAATTTACTAAAGCACAAGCTACTTCTTGCCACTCATACCCAGGGGCCACCATCGAACTGTCTGATTTACATCCTATTAGGTGAACCTCTGGAAATAGTGGAGAAGTTTAAGTACCTGGGTGTCTGTTTGGATAACTGGCTTACTTTTGCAGTGGATCTGAATGAGCTTTCAAAAAAGCTAAGACAACGTCTAGGTATCTTTTATCGCATGAGACACCTCCTCATATTAGAAGCCAGAAAGACACTGGTCCTTACAACTTTTATTCCTTTGCTCGATTATGCAGACATTCTTTACAGCCTCTGTTCAAATCAGGCATTATGTAAATTAGACACCCTCTATCACCGTGCCTTGCATTTTTTTCTGGATATGCCCAGTTGTACCCACCACTGCTTGCTCTACCAAAAGCTCGCCTGGCCACCTCTTACGTTGAGGAGGCAAAAAAATGCCCTCCTGTGGTTCTACAGGGCCTTAACCGATAAGCTACCAGGTTATATCTGTGCTCTCTTTATGCAGCGTAACAGGGCGTATGGCCCTAAACATGTCCCTTGTATCCTTCAAGGTGCCAGAATAAGGTCCCAGTATGGTAAGGCTTCTATCAGTTTCTCCTTCCCTTTGGAACAACGTGCAAAAGACACTAAGGTTCTCATCCCTGCCAGGTCCCTATACCTTTAAGCTGTCTATCACATGCATCCTGAAGGTCATAAGTACCTGCCACAGATGATTCTCCTACTGGCCTCCCTGCCCTCCTCTCCATTTACTTAGCACTTACAACTCCAGCACTTCTCTGCACATCTCCTTCTGTCTACTCTTCTTACCCTCCCCCCCACCTTAACTATGTTCATGTTATCTCTCCCTCCGGTGTTGACATCCTCCTCCTGAAACCACCACCCCCCCATCCTTACCCGCAAAGGGTCGATCCTCCTGTTCAGTCCGTTCATGCCTTCTTGTTCTGTTGTTAATATAATCTTCTTACCACACCCTGTTACTTCTATTGCTTTGTTTAGTATCCACCCCAGATGTTGGTGTACCCTTAATTTAATTTAACAATCTGCACACTGTATTATCCAATGTTGTTGCTATTTTTTTTTTTTTACTGTATGTACCAGCCTGCACTAAGTGTCCAATTGTATTACTCATTGCTCTGTTCCCTTCTGCCAGGACCATCTTGAAAATGAGCTTGCTCAGTGATGAATCTGCCTGGCTAAATAAAGTTTTGATTGATTGATTGATATGGGGGTAATATTACTGGTACATTTATGAACCATGCTTGGAGGATAACAACAATCTATGCAGGTGCTTATACTTGGCCTCTTTGTATTTGTTGCAGATTAGAAAACTCCTATGTGACTCTCAGAGCATTTCCTAGCCCTTATCTGGAATATCAATACCAGCTTCCCAGCATCAATCAGTCAATCAATCACTTTATTTAACCAGGCATAAACGCCATTGAGCAAGCTCATTTTCAAGGTGGTCCTGGGCATTAATACAATACAGTACACTTCATAAGATTACAATTACGGTGGACAACGGTGCAAAAAAAAAAAACATGCTTCATCCTTTTTAATGGAGGGCTCAGGCTGCTGGCTCCTAGCATGGTCTACCACCATAGATATTATTTGTCTTGGACCCAGGAGATTGTTTATATGATTTATTCTTTTTTTCTTCTATTTGTAACCCCCCCCCCATGCTCCTCCCCTCCCAAAGGCAGCTTACTGTGTGAGCCAGGATGTGAAGCTGGCAGACACTATGACCCAGGGGAGCCAGGAACTCAGGCTGTCATATAGGCAGTGCACTGGGTTTTTTCCTGGCAGTTTCTACCAGCCTCCCTCCTACCCCCAACATGCACTTAGCTTCTGTTCCTTGGCAGTGGTCCAGATCATTTTTAAGACTCAAAAGTATTTACTACTACCTTCATAAACCTGGTAGTATTTTCTTCCGAACGGTAGTAGTGTTATCCACTGATCCATCTCGTACCCCCACATCTAAACTGAGTCTCAATCCCACTGGATGCCTGCAGTCACTGACTCTGATACTGCTGTGGAGTCATACTGTGACCTAATTTTTAACATGGTCATGTGAGCAACTCCTATCCCCACCCCTATGGGTTCCTGTGTAGTGCCATGGCTGCTAGCATCTCGTGGTAATGCCAACTTTATACATGTGTGTACCACATACTGTAAATTTGCAGGGTGGGGAAAAAACTTCATAAAATCAGAAAGTGGGAGTATTTCAATCAAAAATGGTAGTAAAATACTCCTTTACTCCCCTTATCTGTTCCCTTGGGCCTTGGACTGCATGCAGCTGCTGTGGTTGGGCCCGACATGGTGTCCTGAGCTTGCTACCGAACTTGGGTTGCTGGCACAGCAGCACACTGCACTGCCGCTGGGACATTGGGGCAGCCCAGTATGATCTGTTCCAGCGAGCACAGGGTCAAATGGTGAGATCATCCCTCCCCATTCTCATTATATGGGCTTATATCAGAAGGTATTTAAAATGTTGGGAATCGAAGGATATTCCATTTCTGAGCAATATCTGCTTGACACCTTTTGCTGTAATCAAATCCCCTATACATTGTATGTGCCTTTTGTTCACACCTTAAACAATCTATCTTCGAAATCCGTTTTGAATCCCAGGATGACCGCTGTGGTGAGCAGAAGAGTTAGGGCCTCATTTGACCCCCTGTATTTCTTTATAGCTGCCCCTGCTGTAAGCACTGAGCCACCATGGGGTTCCAGTTAAGCAATGTCCCTAAATGTTTTCATTCCTTCTGGCTCGAAATACAGTATACCTGAGGTTGATGGGATAGGGTCTCTCCTTCTATTTGTGGCCATTGAGCTCTTCCTTGTTTAGCCATTCAGTCCTGACTACATCTGGTGTGTGCTGCTGGGTAATACACCCTTACATCAGGGAATTTGAGCCCGCCCTGCACCATAGCCCTCTTCAGTTTTGCCTGGCTAGCTCTGGATCTCTTCTGACCCCACATAAATCTAGTGAAGACTGTGTCTAGTTTTCGGATATTCTCCAATTTAGTCCCACATTAGCATCTGCACAGGATATGTTATTCTGGGTAACAGTCATTTTAATTAAGTTGATGCCAACCATAAGATAAACCATGCTTGCCACCTTTCAGGGTCCAATAATATTACTGTAAGGAGTTTATTGTTCAGGGCATAGAGTTTCTCCAAAATAATACACCACCTTAATTCCAAAGTATGTCATGTGGCATTCTGCCATTCTAAGTGGACCTCTAATTAATGCATCCCTCCTCTGCCTCTCCCACCTCCAGCATCTCTGACTTATGGAGATTAATCTTGTGTATTGAGAATTGGGCAAAAGCATTCATCATCTGAATTATAGCAGGTATGGCTTTTAACAGGATTGGTAACAAATAGCAGGAGATCATGTGCTTACAGCTCAGTCTTGTACTGCATGCCTCTACATGTTATTTTTTGATCTGTTTTCTGAATTTCTAATGCACAAGTGGCAATAGCTAGGGTAAATGGCAAAAGAAATGGCATACCCCTGCTTTGTACTGTATTGCATAACCCTTGACTGTGCAGCATGATCTGGCCTTGGGTCCATAATATAACAGCATCACAGTATCAAACAAGACTGGTTCGAACCAAATCTGCATGATAATCAAGTACTCCCATTCAGCGTGATCAAAGGCCCTAGGGTTCCCATGGAGAGCACAAGGGCTACCCTAGATGTGAAGGTCTGTGGTGTAGTACAGTCAAGAGTCACTGCATATTGTGAGAAACAGGACAGCCTTTTACGAACCCAGTCTGATCTGGATGAATCGTCACTGGCAAGACCTGTTCCAGTCTCTTTTCTGTTATTAACCAGGATTTACTTATACCACAATTTAGCAAGGACAGTACGAGACATGATTTGGGGTCCTTTCCTGGTTTTGGAAAACTTGTAGATGCCAAATAGCAAGATGTAGAAAAAGCTTCTCTCCCCTAGCCTCACTGAACACCTGAGGCAAGCAGCCCCCCCATTTGTCTTTATAGCTCCGAAAACTTAATGTAAGGCTATCTGGGTTTCTCTTTCACTAATTTCAGTTTCTGTTTGGTGTCTAGCACTTATTTGGAGGTTATAGGGCCCCTAGGATATCTGCCTGTTCAGTTGTAAATAGTCTGGTCCATCAGAGGGTCAAGAAACCTCTGTGCTGCAGCTAGAGACCCTTTACATTAAATTTTATGCAAGTTCTTATAAAATTCTGCAAACTTCTTTTATCTGGAGAGATTGTACTTGCCCTAGTATCCTCCACCATCTTATTCTCTGGTTCTAACCCCCCACCTCGTGTGCTCGTTTCTCAAGAAAATGATGGCTGCTCTCTTGGGCTTAGAAACAGCATTGAACAACTGACACAGGATTAGGATCAAAAAGTAACAAAAATATGTAATATTTATATCTATATAGTGAACAGACTTGGAAACACCTAGAAAAGCGTGTTTAACCTGTATGCTAATATTATTAGTGGAAGCTAGCTTTTTGGGAAAACTTTTCGCTGCACTGCTACCTTAAATTAGGTTTTTAGTGCAGGGTGAATAGAACCTGTCAAGCACACGTCTGCTCACTTCAGTTGCTCATTGGTACCTCTGCATGTCTTTTGTTTTTTAAATAGTTTTAGAAACAGGGTTTTAAAGTATTACTTGTTTTTGGTTTTACTTAAGACAATTTTATGAGGACTTGTGCTTTTTTAAATTTCTAACCCTTATTCCTTAACCCCTTAAAGAGCACTATTCTCAATTAAACATTAAACAGGAGCTCCTCCAGGCAGTTTTCACTTTTTACTATAGCCCCCAAGGAAGGGAAGGAAAGGATTGTGATTTGCCCCTGAGGGGCTGGCCACATGATCCCTTTGTACTTCCTTTTTTTTTATATTCAAGTTTATTGCATACTTAGCACATATAAATATCTATTACATTTCATTTTCCTTCATTGCATAATGTAAAAGACGATACATATTCAGAATTTCTTACTCCCCCCCAACCCTATCCCCTCTATTTTATCCATACTATTACATTTCATTCAAATTATCTTTTTGTATGCCGTTATATATTCAGTCATATAAGGTGAGACCTGTCAAGTCCAGAAACTTCTTATTCAGATATTTTCCCCGCCTATTTTCTCCTTCCCCCTTTTCACCCTTTCTATTCCTTCTCTTTATTCTCTAGTTCCATAAACCAAGGAGTCCATCTCTCCACCCAGATCTGTCCCCTCAGATTTATTCTATATGTCACTTCCTCCATATCTCTAATTTCATTTACAGTTGACTCCCACTCCTGGTTTGTCGGTGGAGTCCGGGTGAGCCACTTCCTGGTCACGGCCTTGTGGGCTGCCACCGGAAAAATATTCCACAAATAGATTCGATTTGCTCCCCTTATTTCTTCCGGTAGCATCCCTAATACTAGGTTTCTCGAACCTAAGTTTGATTGTATGGATAGTATCCTTTTTATCTTCATTTTTACATCCATCCAGTATTGTGTGAGGACGCGACATGACCAGAACATATGAAGATAGTCTGCTTTATTAGCTCCGCAGCCCCTCCAACAAGACCCTGAGCAGTTCTTGTCCCACTTGCTTTGTATTTCTGGGGTATAAAAATACCTTACCCGGACCTTCCATTCGTACTCTCTCCAATAGGGAGAGGACGTGGTGCACAGGGCCCTGGCCAACGTGGATGTCCATGCCTTCTCTTCCAAGTGTACCCCCAATTCCTTCTCCCATCTGTTCCTAATGTGTGTAGTTTGATCCCCACCTCGGTCCCTCAGAGCTCCATATATGGCTGCAATAAGGCCTTTGGCCCTCGTTAAGTTCATTATATCCACTATGGTATCTCTTAGCTTCGTTATGGGAGTCGGGCTCATGTATTTCTTTTGTAAGGTGTGTATATATAAGATCTTATTTGGAGGTATCTAAAATAGTCTGACTGTCTTAGTGAAAATTCCTCTCTAATCTGGACAAATTCTGTGACAACATCTCCCTGGAGAAACTGACTCAGGGAGTGCAATCCCAGTCTTCCCCAGTTTCTAAAAGTAAGGTCCTGCTTAGATGGGGAAAATTCTTGGTCCCAGGCAAGCCATCTCAGCGACCATGTCTCCCCTTCCACCTTATGTTTATTCCATAGTCTTCTGAGAGAACCCAGTGTATTTCTGACTGCTATTAGTGTGATATCTTGCTCTCTACCTTGTACCCCAGGCCCCATTACTCTGGTTCCTAATGGTGCACCGTCTGTTAGGGCTACCTCGATTGTTTTCCACCTGGCCTTGCAGGATTTAATTGACCATAGTAGGGCCCATTTTAACTGTGTGGCCAGAAAGTAATCTTCCAGGTTAGGTACATTCCGACCTCCCTGTTTTTTACTTGACTGTAAGGTCCCAGCCTTAAGTCTTGGTCTTCTATTGTTCCAAATGTATCTTGTTAGCATCCTTTGCCAAATCTGGAATTGGTTCTTATGTATTTTAATGGGGAGACATTGGAACATGTAAAGATATTTTGGGAGTACATTCATAGATATTGACTGTATCCTTGAATATAGTGGCAAGTTGAGGGACTCCCACCTTTTAATGTCTTGTTTAATCTGACTTGTTGTGGGTTCAAAGTTATTTGCATATAACATCAACAGGTTTTTGGGGATTTGTATACCCAAGTATTTAATTTTCTCTTTGTTCCACTGTGTCTTCAGAGTCTGATGCACCTCCTCTGTGGGGCGGTAGTGAAATCTTAAGACATCTGTTTTATTTTTATTAAGTGTGTACCCCGAATATTGGTGAAATTTATCTATGAGTTCCCAGATTTTTGGGATGGACTCATTTGGGTTGGATATATATAAAAGAACATCATCCGCATATAAGGATATTTTATGTTCTTCCCCATCTATGACTATCCCTTTAATCTCCTTCGATTCCCTTATTGCTTGGGCTAGTGGCTCTATATATAGGTCAAATAAAAGAGGAGACAGAGGGCAACCCTGCCTCGTACCTCGCCCTAGTGCGAATCTCTGCGAGACCCTTCCATTAACCTTGACATAAGCCTGTGGGAAGGCGTATAAGGTTTTAATTGCTTCCAGGAATGCCGATGGGAATCTCATTCTCCCAAGAACTAGAAAAAGGAAATTCCAATCCACCTTATTAAACGCCTTTGCCGCGTCTAGGCTCATGAGACAGGCTGGTATTTTTCTTTTATTAATTATATCAATGATGTCTATGGTTCGTCTCACCCCTTCTGGGGCCTGTCTGCCCTCCACAAAGCCCGTTTGGTCTGGATGTATGAGGTCCTGCAGAAAAGATTGTAGACGCGATGCTATGATCGCTGTGAAAATTTTATAATCTACATTAAGTAGAGAGATCGGTCTATATGACCCACACTCCCTCGGATCCTTCCCCTCCTTCGGTATTACCGTTATGGAGGTGTAGTTCCAAGATACAGGGACTATAACCCCCTCCAGCCATATCTGGTTATAAACCGTGTTTAAAAGAGGGTTCAGATCTGCCTGAAATGTTTTGTAGAATTCTCCCCCAAAACCATCCGGGCCCGGACATTTATTCGCCCTCAGCCTTCCTATGGTATCAGAGATTTCTCTTTGTGTGATTGGTTGCTCCAGTGTCCTTCTGTGGGCCTCGGTAAGTTCAGGTAGGTGCAGGGCCTCTAAGAACTGAACTGCCTCTTCAGGTTTTGTGTTCTGCTGGGGATGGTGTAGGTTTTTATAATATGCAACGAACCTCTCTACTATTTGTTCCCAACCATGCATAATTACACCCGTACCTGAATGTTTTATTCCTGTAATATTTGCCCTAGCCGTTTGCTGTTTAAGGCGATAAGCCAGAAAGCGAGTAGCTCTTGGCCCCCCCTCATAGTAGGTCTGTTTTATGCGTAGTAATGCCCTCTCAGTTTCTAGGAGCTGCATCCTCTGGAGTCTTTGTGTAAGGTCCCTTATCTCTCCCCCTCTCTCTGCATTAAACTTTAACTTCTGTTGCCTTTCTAACTCTTGGAGTTTCTGTTTGATTTGTTCTCTTTGCTTTTCCCTCTCCCTCTTTTTGTAAGTGGCTATTGATATTAGTTTCCCCCTTACTAGAGTCTTGATCGTGTCCCAGAGGATTTGAGGTGAGACCTCTGGAGCCTCATTTAACTGAATAGTGTTCTTTATTATCTCCTTTACTTCTTTAATCTTTTCATCCCTGAGTAGACTCGTGTTCAACCTCCAGTGTGTAGGTTTTTTGGGGAGTTGAAGATCTATCCTGGCGAACAATGGTTTGTGGTCTGATATAGTTTCAGTACCCACCCATATAGAATCAAAGACTGAAATATCTTTGCCATATGCAAAAAACATATCTATTCTCGAGAAGATGCCATACCTGGGTGAGTAGTATGTATAGTCTCTTGCTTTGTGATACTTTTCCCTCCAGACATCCGTTATGCCCGTATCTCTCATAAGCCTCTTCAGAGACCTAGAGATTTTTTGATTTGGGGCCGGGATGCTTGAAGTAGTATCCAGGGCCCTATCCAGCACCACGTTCCAGTCCCCCCCAGCAATTAGCGTCCCTTTTGCCTTTTCCGCTAATAATTTAAATAAGTCTGCAAAAAAGGGTGTCTGTGTCCCCGGCGGGTCATATACATTTAGTAGAGATATTTGAAGGTCCTGGACGCGGCCTACCACCAAAACATATCTGGCCCCCTCATCCCTTATTACCTCCTCTACCACAAATGGAAGCGTGGCCGAGAGCAGAATGGCCACCCCCCTTTTCCTTCCCATGGGCAGAGATGCGTGGTAAATATTCGGGAAGTCCCGGTTCCTAAGTTTGAGAACTTCCTTAGGGGAAAGATGTGTCTCCTGGATGAAATGTATTTCACATGCCTGTCTCTTTAAAAATTTCTGAAGACGTTTTCTGTTTATGGGATTTTTTATCCCATTTATGTTCAGTGAGAGTATTTTGGTCTTTATTTTATCCATGATCAAGCTCTCCGGACTGTTCTAGTGATCTGAGTTCTTGACTAGTTTCGCGGAGAGTATCCATCCCTTCTCCCCTCTCCCCTCTCTTCTCTTCTTTCGAGGTCACCCTCCCACTTCAACTTGTCCCCCTCTTTCACACTGTGCCTTAGTTCAGTATGTTTTTTGTGCCGTGCCTGTTGTCTGCAAGAAATCAAATACATATTATAGCTGTCCCTAACCCAACAGCCTTTTTGTTTATCTATAACAATTCTCCCTGTAACTGCCCCTTTAAATGGGGCTACAAACAGTTTAACCATATGAACTTCTACAATATCTGAATTCCTAACTGTAAAACTACTAATTCTATGAAACAACTTTACCCGCAGTATGTAGAACTCCCCCTCTGCACCCCCATGTTCAAAAACTTTTTTATTTCCTAGTGCAGAGCTTCCTAGGGGTTCCAGTCTTAAACTTTGCGGAATCCAGTTTCCTAGGTCAGTCCATCCCCCAGTGTATGGACTGGATTGTGCCTCCCTTGTGGCACTGCGCTCTATATGATGATCCGGACTAATCCCTATCAGGGCTTTATTCTGGGGTCTGAGCCCCATGCCCTGCGGTACACTCAACGTCAGCAGGACCAAATGGCAAACAACAGTTCCTTTCAGTTCCATCTTGGCTTTGCTTTCCCCCCAGCTCCTTTTCCTTCTTTCCCCGCCCCCCCAGGAAGGAAAATTATCTCCCCCCTCTCTTCCTTTCCCTTCCCTAATATGGGCAATCCCTGGTACGCTATTGGAGTTACAGCCCTCAAAGACCCAACCCCCCGGCAGATCGCAGTATCTTCGACGCGTCACTGATCCCATAACCTAAGTCAGGATCCGCGACCCCTAAGGCCCTCTGCCACCCCTTAGAGCAACGTCCCATGCGAGAGCTCGACGTCTCCATTCCAGTATTGCTCACACCATCCAAGGCGACACCACTGATCGCAACCCGCCGGTTCGAGCCCTGCCATCCCCCCCACGTCCCCCACCCCCGCACCCTGACAACACAGTGAATCCCCTCCCATTTCCCACCCTTCCAGCAACCCTCCCACGAGAGCAGAAGCGCCAAAGTCCAAATCCACCTCCACATTCCCCCTCCACATTCACAGTTCTCCCCAATGATGAGCACTCGGTCCACCGCCCTCCCCCAATCCCGCCTGTTTTCCTCCGACGAGGCTCCCTCCCGGCCACATTCGACTTCCCTTTTTGGCTCTGTTACTGTATTTGTACATTTTAAATCCTCTTTACTTCACATCTAACCCTTGAGCCTGGTACACTATACCGGTTTAACTATTTCAGTTCTTTTCCCCTCCCAAGTCTCGTTTTACACTTTACCCCTCAGTCCATCTTTGTCTTCCAAAGTCTTTCAGGGTGTTGTGTAGTCACTCATCTCCATAGCCTTCTCCCCACAAGAGTGACCGTTTTTTATGTTCAAATGTCCTCCGATACATCTTCTTCTGGAATGAGGCCAGTGAGTTGAACCCCCGAGACGTATGGTCTGATGAGAGCTGCGACATCCCCTCTGAGGCTCGTGGCGTTCGATCGCCCCTGGCTTGAAGACCCCCTCCGCGCCCCCGACCAAGCTGATTCCCTTAACTCCTTCTCCAATCTTTCCTTTTCTAGCCCTGGGACCGATATGCCATTCTCCTCCAGAAAAGATTTGGCGGCCAGTAAATTTTCAAAATTTTTTGTTCCTTGTCTCGATTCCACCCTCAGCCTCGTCAGAAATAACATTTGCGCCTTCATATTACGAGCCCTAAGTTGTTTCACCACGGGCCACATGTTCCGCCTTGCTTCTTGTACTCCAGAAGAAAAATCGTTATCTATAATTATTCTGTGTGCCCCGTACATTACTTTTTTTTTCTTCCGTGCTCTCTTGAGTATCTCTTCTTTGGAGATGTAATTTGACATCCGAACAACAAATGAGCTCGGTCTCGAGTTTGGAGCCGACGGTCTGGGGACTAGGGAGCGGTGGGCCCTATCCATGGAGACATCCATTTCCGGCGGGAGTTTTAAAAGCTCAGTTAGTAGCTTTTGCATGAAGGCGATTTTGTCAGGACTTCCCTTTTCTGTGCCTTCGGGAATGCCATATATTCTGAGGTTCTGTCTCCTGCTGCGTCCCTCAAGGTCGTCCAGTTTGGCCTGTAGTTCTCTCTCTCGGGCCATCAAATAGAGCACCAGGTGGTCGTGGCGGTCAGTTTGTTCCATTGTGGTTGTAAGCCCCAGCTCCAGTTTGTCTGCTCTGTGTTCGATTTTGTTAATATCCGCTTTCAATTCTGTTAGAGTGAGATCTATTTTTTTGTACCGTTTTTGCTGTCTGCAGAATCGATGCTATTAATTGAGGGTAGTCTTCCTCGGGTGATGGGTCCGCGGGGACAGCGCCTTCATCTTCAGTAGGCCCGAACATTTTCACACTTCTTTCCCCTTGTAACAACAGTTGCAGCTTCCTCACTGGCGTTTGGCTATTTTTACCGTTCCCTACCCTCGATCTGGTGCCTTTAGCCGGGGATTGCATGTCTTGCTATCAGGGATGCCAATTGATTTGATCTTCAGCTGGGGGATCTCTCGAGTTGAGCTGCCATTCCTCCTCCCTTTGTACTTCCTGACTTTCTTATCTGCCCCTGCACGCCAGCATTTTGTGATGTCTTTATACATATCGAGCTTGTCTGTGCACTTCATTCACTTGCATGGAGCATCTTTTCAAATGTGATTTCCCAATTTAACATCTGGTTTTGGTACCTATTGATGCTAGGGTTCAACTAACAAGAGCCTTGTATGCCTAGCTGCTCCCCCTCAGTCCTGTCACTTGTTGTCTCTGGTGCTTACCATCCCTTTGCCGTACAGTGACCCATGGATTCCCCACCCCCTCCATTGCAGGCCTCCCAGGGACCCCAATTCTGGGAGGAGGCTAGGTAAAAGATGTGGCAGCGGGCAGCCCAGTAGATGGTGCAGGGCCTGTAAGTGACTGTGAAGTCATCTTGCATGGCCTCATCTTTTTCTATCAGTTTTCTCCCCTTGGGCACCCGGTGAGCAAGGACTGAAGGGATGCATGCAGGCACATGTGTCTCACTCATGAGGCACCCTCCCTCCTCGCGGTGACTGTCTGCACTACCACCTGTGGCCACTCCAGTGGCAGTATCGCAGAGAAGCTAGCCAACCTGCTTCCTAGAGAAGGAGAGTGTTCTGTGAACTGCTAAACCAACTCCCACCGCCTGACCCTTGAGTGACCCAGGTCCGTTCCTGAACCTGTATCGCTGGTGTGGCAGCACATGAGGTGCCAGCGCCTCAGCCCCCCCCTCCATTGTGCCGGCAGGTTGAAATTTCTAGTCTAGGCTTACTAAATTTGAAAGCTGTGTTTAATAATTATAAAAAAATCCTTATTAAACCCATTTGTTTCCCTTTCTTATTTTGTTTGAGGCCCCCTTTATCCTCAAGGCTGTTTCTGAGGCCACCTTAATATTCAAACCCTCCTCATGGCTCCCTCTATCCCCTCAGCCCCCAAACTCCTTGTCTGCCAAGTTTTCCTTTTCACTCCATGCAGACCCATAGCTCCCCCCTTCCACAGGAGGAGATTGATCTGGTGGTGAGACAACAAAACTGCTGGTCGGAGAGCTAAATCTGACTTTTGGGAGGAGAATGGAATTGCACAGTAAGGAAGCAGAGGCAGGGAGCTTTGGGCTTGTGCAGAAAGGAAGATCTTACTTTGCGAGGGCTCTTGCAGTCGGTAATAACCTTGAGGACTGTGCCCCCTGGTGTCAGGACCACATGGAAACTTTAGCCAACAGTATCTGATGGGGGATCGCCCACCCAACGTCACGTGATGGATGTCAGCGTGTCACTATATAGTGGGTGGTCCCCACGCCCGCCTTCCAGTTCTTTCCTGCCATCTACTTGTGCACGTTGGACCTCGTGGAGATCGTTGCTACAGTTCGATCACCATTTCTCGGATGAGTATCTGTTTTTCTTTACTTTGCAGTTAATTCTCATGTTTTGCATGTCTTCTCCATCATCCATTGAGTTGCATAAAAACAAGTATGATTCTTGCGGCATGCAGGTCCCGCACAAGGACTCCCATTCTCTTTGCCTCTTCTGCTTGGGCCTGGAGCATAACACCGAAGACTGTGAGGCCTGCCAAGGATTCAACCAGGCCACACGGAAGCACCACCAGCAGGCCCTAGAAGCCCATCTCCTAAAGAAGAAGAAGATGGCATCTATGGAAAAAGAGCTGCGAAAGTTGAGCACATTTTCCTCGCCCACTGACTCCAACAAACGCAAGAAGAAGAGAGACAAAGAGAAGCACCGGGGCCAGAATCAGTCCGCCTCTCACCCATGGATGCCCTTGGGGGCCCCGCAGGTGAACTGCAGCCCTCTTCCTCTGGGAAGACCTCCGCTGCCAAGTCTGCCCCACCTTCCCAGGAGCAGCCCTTGGTCCTTCCGCCGCCACTGGTTACAGTGGCCACGGGTGCTTTGGCAGAGTCTGAAGCTTCCGTCACCCTCAGGCCTATCTCCACCACTGGGTCTCAGCAGGCTGGTGGGGCTGATAAGCCATTCACTGGGCCCTCCGATGAATGCCTGGCCCAATAAGTCGGGCTCTGGGGACTCCAGTGCCCACATGGCCAATGTAGATAAGCCAGTTGTCTGAGGATCTGACCGTTCTGCTCATGTCTGGCTCTGGTGTAAGCCCTGACAGTGTCCGGCCAGACCAGAGCCAGCTGCCAGTCTCTGGGCAGTATTCTCCGGTGGGTTCTACCCACGGAGATACCCCCTCTTCTCATGTTGTGGAGCCACCTCTGCCCTCCCTAGACCAGTGGGAGCTGGAGGACAGGGGTCATCCATCAGGTGTCATGGTTTCTGAATCACCCCTGGACCTGATCTTGGAGCTTCTTGGTACCCTACAGGACCCTTCCGAACTGGTACTTATGGCAGGATCATCAGCACTGCCACAGGACTTGCCTCCTGTCAGCCCCGTGCCTGACTCCGTTTCTTTGGGTCCTTCTGGGCCAGCTTTTAGGTCTCCAGGTCCCATGTCAGCCACCACAGTTCCTCTGCCCATATACCTGACCTCTCACTATGTCCCTGGGTACCCTTCGCCAGGCCACCAGATGTCAGGTTTCACAACATCGGGGTATGCGCCTTCATACACTTGACCGGGTTATCCGATGAATGGGTAGCACATTCGCCAGTCACCTGATGGGGTGGGTAGCACGCAGGAAATGCAAGGTACTCCCACCTGGGGCCAGAAACCCAGGCCAAGTGTACACCCTGGGGAAATACCACGTCTCAATGGCTGAGAGGGACCTGGGGTGGTGATGGACAAGATGAACAACTCTGAGACTTGTAGGAGGGCAGCAGCCAAGGCCAACAGGATGCTGGGATGTATCGCTGGGGGATCACCTCCAGAAGGAGGAAGTGATACTCCCTCTGTATAACTGCTTGGTGAGGCGCACCTCGGAGTACTGCGTGCAGTTTGGAGGCCACACTTAAGAGGACATTAACCTCCTGGAGAGGGTCAGAGGAGAGCAACCAAAATGATTTGGGGCTTGGGGACGGGACCTATGAGGAGAGGCTCAAGAGCTAAATATATACACTTTGGAAGAGAGAAGGGACCGGGGACATGATAGAGGTCTTCAGGTACATGAAGAGGGGTAAATAGGGAGGAACAGTGAGGGTGCTTGAAGGAAGGAAGAAGGCCACTAGAGGGCATGGGTGGAAGCTGGAGGGGGAAGATTCAGGGGAGAAAGGAGGAGGTGCTACTTCACTGAGAGGGTGGTAGAGCCATGGAATGCACTACCTAGGGGGCTGGTGGAGGCAGAGACAGTGGAGGGGTTCAAGAGGGGGTGGGGACAGGTACAGGGGAAGGGTTCAGGAAGCAAAATCCAATGCAGCAAGAATATCCGGAACTGGGAGGGGAGAAGCCAGAGAAGGCGAGGGGGACAGCAAGGTCAGCACCCAGGGTGGGGGCTGACCAAACGAGCAGACGCGAAAGACCATTAGGCCTATTCTGCTGGCATTTTAGTATGTTAGTATGTTAGTATGTCTGGATACCCGACGATGGGGTACTCTTCAGGGTTCCAGCCAGTCTGTCAATCTCCTCTGCCCCCCTCCCCACCTCCTCCAGAAGCCCCGGCAGACTGTCAGGCCATCCTCTAGTCCTGGTGGTCTGAGACAAACTCTCCACTTGTCTCAGAGCTGGACAGCTGGCACCTGGTGAGATTCATTTTCCTGGTCCACCCAGATCAGACTCCTAGGTCTGTTTCCCCGCCGGAACCACACCTGTCGACGTTGGGCCTGACGAAAGGTCCTTTGACATCCTGACAGTGGTCAGTATTCCTACCAGAACTCAGGAGGTCATTTGTTCTGATGTCAGGCCTTCAGATTCTTCAAATTCAGGATCCAAATCTGGGTCTTTCTCCACGGCTTCAGGGTTTGAGACTCCCCCTCAGGAGGAGCCCACATCGAAGGAGTCCCCCAAATTGCCTCCAGAGGACCCTTCATTTGTGGAACTTCTGAAAAAGATTGCGAAGGTCTGCGACTGGAAGATAGATGCACAGGATCCCAAGCATCAGCAACCTGCTGAACATTTGAACATCCAGGAGACAACACCTGTCCTCACACCTCCGTGACTAGAGCCTCAAGAGGGATTTGGCTTCCACTATATGGATTATGCCTTCCTCCGTTCCAGCCATAGTGAAGAAAGCTGATAGGACCTATAGAACCCTAGAAGGTAAGGATAACGTAAGTGTCCACCCTAAGGCTGACTCTGTAGTCATCACGGCAGCCCATGATAGGTCCTCCAAGCCCAAGCACATGAGCATGTTCCCTCCTGACAAGGAGTTGAGGGAGCTTGATCAGTCTGGGAGAAAATGTTATTCTTCCTCCACTGTAGTCATGTGTGCCATTAACTATGTGGCATACATGCTAGTGTACCAAAAATCGCTGTTCAGCCAGTTGGAGCCCATCATTGAGGCTATGTTGGACGCTGAGTCCAAGGCTGTTTTGGCTGACACTATTAGGTCAGCCAAGTCACCTGTCACCACTTTCTGAGGGCCACCTACGATGCAGTGGACTCCTCAGCCAGGGGCACCACTCAGGCAGTTTTTTTCCAAAGATTTTCCTGGCTCAGGGTGTCAGGCTTGGCACCAGAGGTCCAGGTGGCTCTTCAGGGGGTTCTGTCCTGTTCAGGGGTGATGCTCAGGATATAATTACCAGCCTCCAGGGTAAGGGCAAGGCCTTGAGGTTGGTTCACACCATGTACTATCCTAGATCCAAGACCAAGATGCCTTTTTGTTGCTGGACCAAGCACCAGATGAGGCAACAGCAGACGTCAGACAAAACGTCTGGCCCCTGCAGCATCAGCCAACCTTCCAGCCAAGACCCAGAGAGCCTCAGGGTGGCTTTTCCCATCCTTTCCTCCATCTCTTGATTCATGGCCCACCCCCTTCCATCGGGGAGCGGTGGGTGGAAGATTCGCCAGTCACCTGATGGGGTGGGAGGGAACCACCATGGACTCGTGGGTCCTTCAGTTGATAAGAAAGGGCCATACTCTGGTGTTTCTCGAGAGACCCCAG
Source organism: Neoceratodus forsteri (assembly GCA_016271365.2). Classification (NCBI taxonomy): domain Eukaryota; kingdom Metazoa; phylum Chordata; order Ceratodontiformes; family Ceratodontidae; genus Neoceratodus; species Neoceratodus forsteri. The sequence continues at coordinate 33,400,021 of CM057454.1, forward strand.
ACAAACCACCAGGAGTGTCTCATTATCCAAAGATGCACACTCCTTCATAAGGAAGAAATCGAGGCTCTTCTGCAAAAGAAGCAATAGAGCCTGTTCCGTCAAACCAGGGAGGAAGGGGTATTACTCCACTTCTTCCTGGTTCCAAAGAAGACAGGAGATTTACTTTCCATCTTGGACCTCATCACTCTATACCTGTTCATAGAATGCAAATGGTTTCAAATGCTTACTCTCTCAGATCTGCTTCCCCTCCTGCACGAGGGACAGTGGCTCTGTGCCCTGGATATGCAGGATGCCTGCCTGCACATCCCAGTTTTTCAGGCCCATTGCCACTACCTCAAGTTCTTCTTTCAGGGGGAACATTACCAGTTCAAGGCCCTTCCCTTTGTCCTGTCCTCTGCACCCTGGGTGTTTACCAAAGGTCTTGCAGTAGTGGTGGTGGCCTTGAGACGCCATTGCCACTAGGTGTTCCCCTTCCTCAATGACTGGCTTCTGTCAGCTGCGTTGAGGGAGCAGCTGGAACTTTCCCTTTCAGCTACTCTGGCCCTTTTTGCGCAAGTGGGAATTACTGTCAATTATCCCAAGTCCCAACTTGCCCCCTTTCCAACGCCTCCAGTTTATTGGAGCAGTGTTAGACATGGCTCAGGTTATGGTCTTTCTCCCTTTGGACAGGGCGAAAACCTTGCAGAAACAGGCTAATTTAGTGGCCTCCAGCAGGTGGGTTCCAGCCAGGTCGGTTCTTCGACTTCTTGGTCTTATGGCAGTGGCCATCCCCACTGTCCCTCTAGCCAGACTCCACATGCGAATTTCACAGTGGATGCTCAGATTGCAGTGGGATCAGAGGTCAGATGACCTAGACCACATGGTCAGGGTCTTAAGTTCAATGCAGCGGGATCTCCTATCGTGGCATGATCTCAACAAACTCACCAAGGGGGTTCCCTTCTAGTTCCCTCCTCCCACCCAGACTCTGACTACAGATGTGTCAGGGATGGGTTGGGGGCACTCACTTAGGGAGCCACAGGACTCGAGGGCTGTGATCTCCGACAGAGCTATCTCTGCATATAAATGTGTTGGAGATGAGGGCAGTGCTGTATGCTCTTCAAGTCTTCCAGCACTTGGTCCACCAGGGCCCACTATTAGTCCAGTCGGACAATATGTGCGTAGTCTGGTACCTCAACAAACAAGGGGGCACTCGCTCGTATCCCCTCTGCAGGGAGGCAATATGGGTGCTGAACTGGGCAATTCTGCAACAAATACACCTCTCTGTGGTTCACGTTCTGGGCATGCAAAACTTCCTAGCGGACAGTCTCAGCCGCACCAGAGTAAGAGCCCACTAATGGGAGCTCAAGCAAGTGGTGGTTGACAACATATTCGACCTATGGGGTCATCCAGACCTGGATCTATTTGCCCCCCCAATACAATGCAAAACTACCCAGGTTTTGCTTGCCGACCCCAGACATAGTGTTTTTTGGCAATACGCGCAATCTCTTTGGTGGACAGGGAGGTTTTTGTATGCCTTCTCTCTCTTTCTGGTCCTGCAGAGGGTGCTGCTGAAGCTTCAAGCGGAGGGGGCCTGATCGCCCCATATTGTCCTCACCAAATATGGTTTCCTCCTCTTCAGCAGCTTACAGTGGAGCCTCCGGTTCCCCTGCCTCTCTGCCATGATCTCTTGACTCAAGAGAATGGCACGCTGGTCCATTCAGGACTGAGATCCCTTCCCCTTCACGTGTGGCACCTCATGACATAGCTGCTTCACATTATGGAGTTTCCTCTAAGAGTGGCTCACGTCCTTATAGAGGCCAGAAAGCCTTCTACAAGGATGACGTATGACATGACGTGAAAGCGTTTCTCCATTCAGTCCACTTCAAAGGGTTGGGACCCCTTTTTGTGCCCTGTTCCTCAGGTCATGGAGTGTTTACTACACCTCTCTGATCTGGGCATGAGTTACGCTTAACTGAAGGCTCACCTGTCTGCTATTTATGCCTTCCATACCTTAGTGGAGGGCAAAACTATCACTCAGCTGGAGGTTTCCAAAACCTTCCTGAAAGGGATCCTTCACCTGAAACTCCCGGTGCGCAGTCCCGCGCCACCTTTGGATCGAAATTTTATTTCGGAAAAACTGACCGTGCCTCCTTTCGAGCCAGCTGGTAGTTGTGCTATTTTTTTTTTTGTTTAATTAGCATTTCGGAAAGACCTTTGAGTGTGAGCTCTTTTACAAAGGTTCCACGTCGGGGTGGACAATAAGACAATACACGTATTCAGTGGTTACAGAGGCCTGATCATTAGGCATTAAAGAGCGATTACATGACAATTGGACAAATAGGAGGAAAAAAAAAAAACTGAGCAGTTGTAATTGAATACTAAGCTATTTCTAATCGGTTGCCCTAAGTAGCACACCTCTGGAAACCTCCAAATCCGTTGATAGACTATGGCAGAAGTAACTGCATAGGGTTTAACGCTGTCCCAGATGGCAGAGGCTGGGTGACAGTGAAACAAGGGGATTGGGTTGGAAACCAACCACAGAGAGCGTGAGGTGGGGGATAGTGAAAGCGGGGGGAGGGGCTGTGATGGGTGGGAGCAGCTCAGGGGCTTTGTCAGTGTGATTGTGTGTGTGTATGGGGGGGAAGGGGTTTGGGAGGGGCAGTACCAAGTGCGTTTAAAGAGGACTGATGGCTTACTTAAGCCCTTGGCTAGGCTGGAATGGAGGCAGGCTTCTCTAGGTAGCCCTGCTGGGTGTTACCTGGGGGGTAGGCCTGTCTGTCAAGTGGGGCCTGAGAAGCAGGTACATTTTGAGTTAGACATTAGGTGCTGTTTGAGGCCTACTTTGAATTGAGACAGGCTGTGTGTTTGTAATTTCTTTGGGAGTTCATTTATCCAGAGGGAGGCCCGATAGGAGAAAGCACGCTGCCCTAGTGAGGTTCGGCGGAATGGTATGGACAGTGCTCGATTCTTCCTCCGTCTGGTGATGTGTGTTGAGAGAGAGAAGCCTCAAGCAGGTTTCCTATACAGGGTGGGGTTTTTCTGAGGAGTGCCTTCTTTACCAGGAGTCAATTTTGGTATTTGATCCTGTCTTTTAGGTTAAGCCAGTTTGTATGCTCATACAGGGTGCAAGTATGTAATGATTCACATTGTTTGGGGCTCAATATGTGCTATTTATCGTGGAAAGCACTCTTTTTAGTTGCAATTACTTCTGCTCAAAGGATTTCCAAGCTTTAGGCCCTGATGTGTAAGTAGACTTATTTGATTTTTCACAGAGACCAGGTGGCTCTGTGTACCAGTCTTCAGTTTTTACCGAAGGTAGTTTCTGAGTTCACTTTGAATCAGTCTGTTCAACTCCCAGTGTATTACCCTGAGCATTCCGATCAGGGGGAGGTAATTCTGCGTACCTTAGATGTTCACTAAACCTTGCGTTATTATACTAACCGAACAAAGTATGTCCGGAAGATGGACCAACTTTTTGTTTCGTTTGCCCCTAAGAGACAAGGTGTAGCAGTTTCCAAACAGTGTTTGTCCAAATGGTTGGCATACTGTATTGTTTTTTGTTACCAGAAGTACGGTAAAATCCTCCTGGGGGAGGTTAAGGGCACTCTACCAGAAGTATGGCTGCTTCTGCTGCTTGCTTCAGGAACGTGTCAGCCGCTGACATTTGTGTGGCGGCCACTTGGAGCTCTGTCCAGACTTTCACCCAGCATTGCAGTCTGGACATTGCCTCTAGGTGCAGGGCTGGTTTTGGTCTAGCTGCCCTCCAAGGCCTTCTGTCCTAAATTCTATGCCTTTCTTGCCTCCCGTGTTTCAGTTCCTTCTGATTCACATTGTTTGGGACTCTGTCCTCAAGGTTATTACTTATTGCAAGAGCCTTTCTCGAAGTAAGATAGTTATGTAAAAACTTACCATAACAGTAGATCTTCGAGAGAGGCTCTTGTAGTAGGTAACCTTTTTCCCTCCCTCTTTCCCCCAGCTTCTGCTAATCTTCTTCTTTGACTCTGTCTTGGCTCCAGGAGCCTAACTTTTCAGTTCTCCTGTTGCTCCCTTTGGAGGTCTCCGGCGGGAGAACTGGAAGGCAGTCATGGGGACTGCCCACTATATAGTGTCACGCTGACGTCCGTCAAGTGATGGGTGGGCAATCCCCCGTCAGACACTGATAGCTAAAGTTTCCATGTGGTCCTGACGCAAGGGGGCGAAGTCCTCAAGGTTATTACCTACTGCAAGAGCCTCTCTCGAAGATCTACTGTTACAGTAAGTTCTTGCGTAACTGTACTTTTGGGAGTGAACAGAAAGGAAGCATGAATTATGTTGCTTAGACAGGAAGCATATAGGGCACAAGTAAAAGGGCAGTAGAAAAGTGAAAATAAGTAACAGACATGGAATTAGCGAGATTACAGTGGCAGTACTTTGATTTTCTGTATTTGCTATAATTTTTGCATCATAGCAACCCAGTCAAAAGGTCCCTGTCAAAACGCATAGATCATCTGAGTTCTTTTTTTTTTTTTTTTTTTTTAATAGAAAATGTTACAGAATTAGGTTCCACTGGTAAAGAGAAGTGGCAGATGAGTTGTTCTGTTTTATTGGCATTTAGATGCATGTCAGTACTGTCCCTGTTATGTATGTAACCGGCTTTGGTCCTGCTCTGTTGCCATGACTACTGAATTCTGAGCACGTGAACAGTATATTGATGGCTGGGTGACTCACTTGGTTACATGTTCCTCTGCCCCAGGGGAAAACAGTCAAATGATTTTAGAGGGCTGCAGCATCACTGCCCATTTATTGTATTTGTTCTGCTAATCTTCCCAGAAGGGTGAGGAGCTCTGAGAAACTATTTGATGCAGTCTGAGCTTTTAACTAGAAATAAAATGTTGGCAAAACCATTGCATACCTTCTGCCTTCCACTGCACTTATCAGAAGCTTCCTGAGTGATGTCATGGGTTGGAGTGCAGTGATATCCTGTGTATACTCCGCCTGCACTTCCTGAGGGAAGGAGGAGCCTGCCATTTGCCTTTTCTTTTTTTTTTATTCTTCCATATAGCTGTTGGGCCCATGGCCACCACCTTTGCCTGCTTCAGGCTCGCTACTTGGTATCCCCAATCTCACCCGCCACTCCGCTTGTACTGACAAGGATCCACATGAGGTGGGACCCTGGGGAACTGGCACAGTCATTCTTGGCGGCTGTTGCACATACAGTTTCCCCTCTTTTCTTCCTGTGGTTCCACCTGGATCCAGGTCTCATGCAGTGATGCACATGTGCTTGCCAGGTGCACTACTCGGCCTCCTCTAAGGGGTGACAGCGCAGCGAGATGCACTACCCCCTGTCTGAAGGAGGAGAGCTGTCTGTGGGATGCTCAATCCTCTTTCCTCTGTCTGGCCCCTGATCGACTCTGGGTCGTCGACATGGTAAGTAAGTAAAATTTTATTTATCTAGTGCCCTGTAGAAGCTCTGGGCACTGTACAGGCAAGCAAGAATTTAAACTACATAAAATATATCAAAATACAAAAAAAGGCTCCATGGCGCCAGGCGATAGGGGATTGCCTGGCACGCTGGTGACCCAGGTTCATGCCTGAGCCCGGGACTTGAGGAGCAGAAGCTGCAGGGAGTACTCAAGAGCGTCCTTTGGACGAATCGCCTTGTGGCGGCCTTGTGGCTAGATATGACCTTCAGATTGCTGTGTGGGTGACACATGCCGCATGCTAAGCTTAAAGGATGCTGCTGTGCCTCCCCAGGGGGCAGGGAAACTAAAAAAAAAAAGGAAAATAGCCACCCTTACCACCGGATGACGGCAGCCCATCTCCCCTAGCCGGGAAGCCCCCTATGCTGCCCACCCAAGATGCAAGGGGATACCAAGGGGCACCTCGATCGTCCCTCCCAGATGCCCCTCCATAGGCAGGGGGCCCCCTCGGCAAAGGGATACACCGGGACAGGCGGGCAGCTGGGCGGATGAACGGCAGATCGGGGGAACAGTGGAGGGTGTGGACTTGGCCGCCCGAAGGAGTGGTGGATGGGTTGGATGAAAGGGGGCATAAACAGATATTTAAAAAAAACAAAACAAAAAAAAAAAACACACATATCAGTAACAACGGTGACAAATGAAAAACCTTGTTTAAGGTAAACAATTCAGCAGTATACAATTTCTAGAATTTGTGAACAGTTTGCAAACGCCTCTCTAAAAAGATGCGCCTTCAGACCCTGCTTAAACACCTCCACCAGTGGGGCCTCCCTCAGAGATCTTGGAAAGGAGTTCCACAGTGCTGGTCCCACCACCTCAAATGATTGCCCTCCAGAAGTAATTTGCCGGGCCCTGGGAACCGCCTGGAGGCCTTCGGTGGAGGAGCAGAGTGAGAGCACAGGAGGAACAGCAGAGGGAGAGGTGGCAAGTGATGTGCCAGCGCCTCAGCCCTCTGCCCCACTGGGACAGTGCCATTTGCTTTTTGACTGCAGTAAAGAGCAGAAAAAAACAAACAGAAACTTGTACGTACTGCTCCTGCTCCCTTGTCCAAAATAATCCTTGCTCGCTCTTCCCTCTGTGTGCTTTCCTTCCTGTCAACCCCATCTGCCAGCTGTATCACTGGCCACTGGCATCAGCAATATTCATGTGACCCTGACAAGGTCTCCTGTAGCGCCACCAATGGTGGTGTCTAGAAGAACCCAGTCAGCTTCCCTTCACTAATGCCAGATGCAAACCCTCTGTCAGCAAGCAAGCCCACTACCTGTATGTTGCTCAGAGTCCCTCTGCTCTCAGTTCTGGCTCCTCATTTTGTAGCATTGCCTCTGTTTTTTTTCATTTATTTATTGAAATGTTTCACCAAGAAGGCACACTGAACAGCAAGTTGCTCATCTCCTGATGTGACCCGGGAGGGAGGGAGGGGGTACTGTTGGATGTAGAATTAGACATACAGTTTACCATTTAACATATCCGAGAAATTAAACATTAAATTATATTTGTAAGAAGGCATACAGTTAAAAATATAAATCATACAATCGCATTTGTGACATAACATACAGTTAAATATATCATACCTGTGAAATATGCATTTAATTACAAGTGGCGTATCAGAGGAACATGATACAGAAATTTAATGTACTTTTGGAGCCAACTCCTTGCAAGAATGTATCATAGGTAAGAGGCAGATAATTCAGCAATTATTGCATGAATGAGGTGCAGTAGGGGACATCAAGGAGGGTAGGGGGGTAGACAGGGGAAACCAGCTGGGGGAGAGGGAGGATATTAATGGGGGGAACATTACTGGAGCAAAGTGAGCAAAAAAAAAATCGGTTGCGAGAAGCAAGTTAACACAGGTCTAGTGCAATCTGGGAGCACCTTAGGCAGAACAGAAAGTGCAAGTTATTCGCTCAAGTGAACCAATTCCTTCAAGTGCAGGTGGTAGAGAGGGGGCTCAGGAGTTAGGTGGGGGGTAAGGGATAGGGTAGGGAAGGACGAGTCATACCTGGAACTGGCCTCTTCAGAGTGTGGAGATCGCTGCCAGTAGCGGAACTAGGCGAGGACTTAGAATAAGGGGCAGGAGTAGGCAAGGACAAGTTGGGTAGAGATAGTAGAGGGGATGGTAAAGGGAAAGAGGAGGAGGGGGTGGGAGAAACTTGCCTAAGACTAGGCCTCTTCAGGATGCTGGGAACCCTGCCAGAGTGCAGAGTCAGGTAAGGATGGAGGGGAAAGGGGATGGAAGAAGTCATTTCCCAGTGCTGGACCCTTCCGGGATGGTAAGAAGCCTATCTGGAACTGGAGGGAACTATCCCTGATGTGGCTGTGCTGCACCATGTCTCTTGTGCCTGGTGGGGAATTTTCCCAAGGTGGCTGTGCCACTTATCCCCTGGGCCCAACAAGAGCTTCCCTTAAGACGGCTGTGCAGTACCATGTGTCTTGGACCTGGCAGGGACTTTCCTTTAATGGGGCTATGCTGCTCCTAGTCTCCCAGGCCTAGTGGGGGCCTCTCCTTTTGTGGCTCTGTGCTGCTCCCAAGTCAGCCAAGCGGGGTCTTTTCTTGTGGAGCTCTGCTGCTCCATGTCCTTTAGACCTAGTGAGGACTTTCCATCTATTCTTCTGCATTGTGACCCCTGGGTCCAGTTTGGGCTTTCTTGGCATTGATGCTGCTTGTCCCCAGGCCTGGTGGGAACTGTTGATTTTGTGGCATTGCCACTGCAAGTGCCTGAGCCCAGTGGTGACTTTGCAGCTATGTGCCATTTTCCTGTCCCCAGCTTGTCCAGCATACCTCTTAGCCTGTTGGTCTGAGATTTATGTGATACAGATGTGGGACAGCAATTCTGAGGGGTAAAATGAGGGGAGTCCCTAGTAATGTGGTACAATTGAGGGGTATGCTGACCTGGACTTTAACTTCAGTGGCTCTGTAGCTCTTCTGATCCCAGTCTGTGTGGTACAACTGTCCACTTTTGTGGACAAGAAGGACCTGGACAATTAGTCTGCATTGTCAGAAAGGGTATGTGCTTCTGGGACAATGTGTTTGGCTGAACAGAAAGGTAAACAAAAATATATCTTTATGTAGTGGGGTGCGTGTGTGTGAGACCATGCATCTCCTTATGTACTGGTGTGCACGTGTCCACATGTCTGTTTGTTGTGCTCATTTGTATGTGTTCATGTGTTGTGCTAATTTGTGTGTGCATATGTCATTGCAGTGTTGTGTGTGCATCTTTGTGTGTGTCCGTGTATACACTGTAAAACTAGAAATTTTCACTCAAATAATTTTTGATATTTTCGCGGAAGCAGTAATTTGCACTAAAATAAACTTGCACTAATTAGCACTATTAGCACTTTTTCCATTATAGTGAATGTGGCACTAATGCCTTAGCACTAAATTAAATGTGCGCAGTTATAGTTGCATTTGGGTTTGCGCACTATAATTACTTTGCGTGAAAATAAACAGTTTACAGTATTTGTAGGGCTTTTGTGTGTATCTGTACATGAAGAGCACTATTTGTGTGTCTGTCTGAGTAAGATGGACTGTGTGGGCCCAGTGGCGCTGAGGATTGAGGCGCTAGATGCTACACCACGCCGGTGACCTAGGTTCAGGAGCAGACTCGGGCGGCCGGGGAAGGACAGGATTGAGTATCTGGAGGACTGCTGTCCTCTCCTGGGATGGGTTGCTGGGGGATCCCCGCCTCATACCGGCTCCCGATGGAGACAGGGAGCACTACACCAGCAGGGGCATGAATGGGGAGAGGCGATTGCGGATGTCTGTGGGAGGGGGTGGAAGCACTCCTTCTACATGTTGACGTCATTGCACTTCCACACCTCGGGGGAAGTAACGAGCGGCCTGGAGGACGACGGCGAACTCGAGGAAGCAGCACCACACGCCCACTGCTGGTCTTGACCTGACCAGCTCTCCCGGATCCTCTCTTCTGTCTAAGGCCACGGTGGAAGAGGATTCTGTCCCCGATTTCCTGGTCAGGAGAGATTCAGGCTGGGCCATAGGGGCTGCTTGAGTGGGTCTCTGCTAAGGGAGTTCCTGGCAGCTGGTGACCAAGAGTGAGAAAGAATTAAAAAAAAAAAAAAAAATAAAATAAAAAAAGTGGACTGTATATGAATGGCTTTGTATGTAGTGCTGTGTGTATGTGCAGTAGTTGTGTGTGTGAGTATGTAGTGCTATTTGAGAGTGTGTGCGTCTGTGTATGCATGCATGGTTGTACTACTGTGTGTATGTATTCATTTTTTTTCTTTTGATTAGTTTTCAGAAGAACCTTTGAACAATCTGTGCCCATTGGCCATGGTAATCTGTGTCAAGGTAGCAAACAATAAGCATGCAAAAACTGTATTTGTCAGCAAAAAATAAACACCAGATGACATAAATCACTTTTTATTAATTGTCCTGAGTCACTATACCTCTTACCCAACTTACAGGGGTCTCTTATGCAGGAGTGTTACAAGTGGAGCATTCCCTTCAGAGCCATGGAGGGCAACTACAGAAACTTTTGAAATGTAACCAAAAATACTTGAAACTTATTATAAATCACTCTAGTTAACTACAGTGATTTTCTAACCAGTTGAAGGAAAACTACACCTTCGTATCTTCTGAATGTTATTTGTTTTCATGTCAACAGACAACTCTGTTTATGTGGCCGTTAAAGATGTAAGCAACTGCTTCAATCTGCTTTCACAGTTCATACTAGGCCCTGTTACTGCCCTGGGAGGGTCCATTTCATGGTTGTTGAAATCTCATTGTCCATGAGAATTTCATTAGCATATGAGAACATGTCGGATCAACCATTTATATCGTGTATCTCTATGCTGAAATAAATACCCTGCAAAAACTCACTGGAAACTTGAACTGAATGCAGTTTAAAGGGAAAAAAACTGCATTATGACTTGGATAGCTTGCAAAACTCACCGAAGGTAAATGTGGTATTTCACACCTTCTTGTAGCTTGTTTCTTTTAAGACTAATTAAGCAGACAGGCATACTGGGGAGTTTAAAGGGTGATTATGCATCATGTTCTCATATGATTATGCAGCTCTCAGGGACAATGAGGTTTCAACAACCACGAAATGTGCCCTCCCAGAACAGTAACTGGGCCTAGTATGGAGTGTAAAAACAGACTGAAGCAATTGCATACATCTTTAACAGCTACATGAATAGAGTTGTCTGTTGACATGGTAACAGACAACATTTAGAAGATATGAGGGTGTAGTTTTCCTTTAATAGGGCCTCCAATGGGTGTCTCTTAAATGGCTGAGCTTCGCGTTACGGTCCTCTTGCCCAAACTTTCTTTCTTCTCCCTGCTCCATGTGCTCCTCCTGAGCAAACGGAATGCACGGGGCTGAACAGTTCCATTACCAGCTCACTTAAAAATGGTCTCAGTCGGGCTCCGGATCATATTCTTTAAAGGGGTGAAATCGAAACTGGAGTCAGTTGTGTCAGGCATCCCCCACCAAGGTTCTATACAGGGCTCAATCCTGTTGTCAGTCTTCATCAGTGATTTACGCTGTAGGAGAGAGAATGTGCACTTCTATCTATATGCAGATACCACCATCCTATATACAAATTATACCATCCTGTATACCCATGAGAGGAATGTGCAGTCAGTTCAAGCCTCCTTACGGCAAAGTTTGGATGAAGTCCAATCCTTCTTTGTACAAAATAATCTGACATTGATGACAGACAAAACCCAAACAATGGTTTTTGGGTCTCAGAAGAAACTCGGATGTACTAACCAGAAGGGAAGGTCATGCAAATGAATCTGCTAGATTTCTTTGATTGTGTGATCAGGGAACTAGACCAGGGGAGGGCAGTGGAAGAAGCCGGTCTGGAATTCATCAAGACCTTCGGCACTGTGCCACATAGAAGGCTGATTGGTACCAGATTAGCAGTGGGGTTCAGATGAATAAATTTAGTTTAAAAAATGGATAATGGATAGGAGACTGAGGGTGTTGGTTAATGGCAAACACTTTAAGGATGGAAGAGTGAGCAGCAGGGTACCACAGGGGTCAATTCTGGGACTAGTCCTCTTCAGTGTCTCCAGTAGTGGCCATTGCAGAAGAACGGGAGGGGAAGGTATGCCTTTTTGAAGATGATGCCAACAACTGCAATAGTGTGGACACTCTGGAGTGGGTGGAGAAAATGCAAAGGAATCTAGGGAACTTTAAGGAGTGGTCAACATCATGGCAGTTGGGAGTCATTCCAAAAAAGTTCAAAATCGTGCACCTAGGGCATATGAACCTTGGTGCTGCAGATAGGATGGGGGGAGGTGTTGGCAGTCACTAGATAGGAAAGGGATCTTGTGGTCATTATATGAGAGGACCTCAAGGTGGCAGCGCATTGACAAGGCTGTGGGCAGAGATGCTGGATGCATAGGGAGTGGCATCACCAGCAGGAGAAAGGAGGTGGTGCTGCTGCTGTATCCCTCTCTATTATGTCCCCACCTAGAGTACTGGGTCCAGTTCTGGAGACTGCACCTCAGAAAAGATGTTGACATGGTGGAGGCATTCCATTCCAGAGAAGGACAGCCAGAATGGTTCAGAGGTAGCAAAGGAAGCCCTCTGAGGAGAGACAGTGGGATCTCAACATATAAAATCTAGAGGAGAGCGAGAGGTGTCATGATTGAGACCTAAAGTACCACACAGGGGTGAACAGGGTGCAGGAAGAGAGCCTTTTCCAAATGAGGATGAGCTCCAGGACTAGGGGGCATGCCATGAAACTGGGGGAAGGGGGGGGCGTTGGAATTTAGGAGGGCTGTGATGAAGTACAGTGGTGCCAGCCATGGTGTAACGCAGTACCTTTCAGTAAATGACATGTTGCAAAGTACTGCATGACAAAAGGGCTTAATTGTCATCCAATTACACTTTTCCCAGCAGCACTTTGTAATTATACTGCTTTTTGGCTTACTCTGCTGTATTTTTTCACTGAAGGGGTGGTAGACACATGGAACAGACTGCCAGCTGAAGTGGTGGAGGCTAGAATGGCGGAGGTCTTCAGGCATGCATGGGATAAACATAGGGGTATATTAGAACAAAGGCCGGGGGGAGTTCACGGGAAACCAAATAGGGTCTGTGGAGGTAGAATAGGCGTGGAACACTTGGACAGACTTAGTGGGCCCAGCGGTCCTTTTTTGCTGAGAGACTATGTTATTATGTCTTGAATCCAGCTAAATTCCTGGTCACATTACCTGGTAGACTTCCACCCATCCACCACCCGCTCCGTCAGAAAAATACAAATTCTTTCTCCTTGGGATGGTCGCAGGACTGCAAACTACTAGGATGTGCTTCCTGTGTCAGGCAGGCAGGAAGGTAAAAGTTGAAACAGCAGGACATCCTCTGTGTTGCCAGGGTTTTAAATAATTGATTAGCAGTTTTTTTCTTAGGAAAATACTAACTGTACAGAAAGCATTTGTATAGGTTTTCTAGAAGTGTTATGTTTGTTAAACACAATGAGGCAAGTGCTATGCATTTTCACAATGTTTTAGAACTTTTATACGCAAAACGCTAATCAATTTTTAGAGTTAAATAAAACCCTAGTGTTCCCTTGTGGATCTCCTCAGTTTACTTCCTACCTCCTGACTAGCAGGAACCGTCGAGACAGCGCTCTACCACGACGTGACAGAGCTGAGGAACTGAGAACATCCTGATTTTTTTTTTTTTTTTCTTGCTATCTTAGTGAGCAACTTCCTCAATTCTGACATCCTCGTCAAGCGGACAGGAAGAACATTTGCAATTCAGCCTTCCCACATTTCTGGTGGTTTTTGAACCACTGGGGCTCCCATGCTCAGCCGTGTCGCTGTACAGCCTGGCGCACCCCCCTTCCCCCCAAATACCAGGCCGCGGCAGCAGATTTAGAGTGGCAACAAGATTCCGGAACATCACACAGAAGTATTTACCACCGAAGCAATAGTAACAGGAGCAGGGCAGCAGCTGCGAGGATCGAGAGTCCGACTGAGCATAGTGAGTAAAAACGGGTAATAATCTGGTGGCATGCACAACTTCAGGTGGACATGACTGTGGTGTGGGCAGGGGACCGGAGAAAAAGGGGAGACTGGTACAACAAGGTTTTCTCCCCTCTAAGGCAAGCTACAGTTTAGCGTGGGAAACCCCACGCGGGTGGCCATCTTAGTCAGAGCCCGCCATCTGCCAGTAACACTATAGTACTGGCTCACAGTGCCCCTCCAGCAGCGCTGTTGGGCTTTACCTTGCTGTCCCTACCAGATTGATCAGCTCAGAAGGTGGGCATTCAGCACTTGTGAGCGCAGGGGAGCTAGCCCTCTAAACACCTCTGTTGGCCCCCCCAATCCACAGTTTACAGGGGTACTTAAGTCAGCACTCCATTTGGGAGGGTCTCCGGCTTCTTCAGTGGTGTGGTCAGCTAGCCAAGGGGTGCAAAGGCCAACACCCACTGAGGGGGTCTTTCCAGTCTGATACCTATCCTGTTTGATCTGGCATCAACTCCCTGTTTACAGGACAGCAAACATGTCATTGGACAAAGCTTTGGGCAGAGCTTCAGACAAAACTGGGGACAAATCATGCTGGGGCAGAAAATGTGGCAAGTGCAAATCCCCCCTTCTTGGCCATGTTCGGAGGCGCCCTATGTTTGAAGTGTGAGGTGGCGACCACTCAAGACTCTGCATGTATGGAAGAGGTGGCTGCTTTATCCTCTCACCAACCGGCGGTCCTGCAGCAGCCCACGCTGCAGCTGGCCCCTGACTTAATTAAAAAATTAAACGGAGCATTTGCATTGGACCCAACGGTTTTCAGTTTACAGTCACTGGCTTCTCCACCAGCCTATACACACAGAAAGCCGTGCGAAAATGCACCTCGTCTCCTTTGTATGATGAGGAACCGCTGATCCGTCACAGTGGCAAGAAAAAGAAGTGATCCTGCTTTTCTTGCTCTAGGGACTTCGCTAAGGACAGCCTTAACCGACAAACAGAAGAAGCACTGGACCAGATCACCCTCCTTGTCAGATACCAGTTCCTCCTTACCTGAGGAGGGAGGGAGAGATACAGAGCAGTTCGTCAGAAGAGGATGAGGAGTCTAAGAGACATGTTGGTCTGGATGACCTGGACTTCTTTATTGAGAACGTCATGACAGAGATACACTTGGGCACCTCCCCTACCGCTACGAAGCCAGACAAGCCAGCCTTCAAACTGTCATCCTCATCTAAGCCATCTACAACATTCCTCCTTCCACCGGTGATTTGAGGACCTTCTTGATACTGTCCTCTTTGCCTCGGGCTCCTCCCCAGAAGAGGTAACAGCCAACCTCCAGGCTGATTTCAGCAAGATACAGTTATGGTTTAGCTCTCACCAGCTCTCTCTCAATGCGAACAAAACCACCACCATGACCTTCGGCACTCGGCAACGTCTAACCAGGCTTCCTTCCCTCCCTACCTTCCACACCCTTGATGGGACAGTACTGGAGGACATCATTTCCTTCCGCTACCTCGGGGTTTGGCTCGACAGTCACCTGTCCTTCTACGACCACATTGATGCCATCATAAAAAAAACTGCGTCCCAAGCTCAGAGCCCTTTACAGGAACCGTAACTGCCTCCCTCTTATGGCCAGGCGGGGGCCGGTGCTTAAGATGATCCTCCCCTCTTTTGACTACTGCAACATAGTATACAGTGCCACTCCCAAATCTACCTTAGCCAGACTGGACTCACTTTTCCATGCCTTCTGTCGTTTTGCCCTCGATGCCACCCCCGCACCCATCACTTCAACCTTTACCATGCCCTCGCACTCCCTTCCCTCGAAAACAGTCACCTTCAGCACTGCGCTAAATTCGTAGCCAAATTCTGGCATGACTCCCTGCCCTCATACCTCTCTACCTTACTTCCCCCTGCTCCCTCCACTTATCATGCCCTCAGATCCCTCAATGTTTGGAAGCTTCAAATCCCTAGGCGGAAAACCACTATTGGTCAATCTGCCTTCTCCTACCGCTTCCCCAAACTCCGGAATGAACTCCCTCCCCATATTCGCCACTACTTCTCTACATGTTTCTTGTCTTCAGCACTAGCAAACTACCTCTCGGTAAATTGCTCCTGCACTTAAATCATAAGGTGTCCCCTTTATTCCCCCCCCACCTCCCGACTGCCTGACCAGCGGCACCTAGCTCACGCTATGGAAGCTGGCTTATCTATACCAATTTCAGCACTACTAGTACACGAGCTTTACCCTGTCCTAAACGCTCCTTGATACTGCCAATCCTCACATTTCTCCACTCTGTCACACTTCATCTATCCTATACTATGCCATTCAGTAATATAATCTATGCCTTCCTACTGTTGTTGAACTGTACTGATGTCTTGTCCCTAGCCCAACACACAACTGTATCTTGCAACTGCATAACTGAATCTTCTCTGTAAACTGTTCATCTGATTCTGCCTGCTGTATTGCTGTAATTGTGCTCAGCTATGTTATACTGTTTTTCCTCATATATGTTAACTCTTGATAACCTGCGAGTTATCTCCCACTGTACCCTCACCCTCCAGGCCACACCGAGAGACGAGCATCTTTTTGCTCAGTGTGCCATCCTGGTGAAACAATTTCAATAAATAAATAAATTAAAGAAGAGTGGCAGGGACTGGAAGAAACCTACCCGATACCATGAAAGGTGAACAAACTGCTAAAATTTGACAAGAAACAGGCAGAAAATGGCTGAATCTGTCCAGAATTTACCCTCTGGCATCAAACCTCACCAAGAATACTATCATCCCTGCAGATAGCGGAGCCACCCTCTGCGACCCAGTGAACCACAAGGTAGATTCTTCCTTAAAGAAGGCTTTCCAGGCCTCAGCAGCTTCCCTTAAGGCAGTGACAGCTAACCTGTTTTCGTCTAGGGCCACTCTGTTCTGGGCCACAGAATTGGCATTCCAACTGGCAGAGGATTCAGATAAGAACAAAGCCACGCTGCAGCAACTTCAGCTGGTTTGGCTCGCCTCAGCTTATTCGGCAGATGTCTCTGAAGATGCAGTTCGGTGTGTGGCAAGAACTATGTTCTACCAGACATCTGCCAGACGCAACCTTTGGTTAAGAGTCTGGCAGGCAAATTCCTCCTCTAAGGCTCACTTGGTGAACGCCCCATACAAAGGCAACCTTCTGTTTGGTTCCACTCTTAAAGAGGCTGTGAAGGAATCTGGAGCAATGGCTAAGGTTCGCATGCCCCAAGCAGAATCCAGGAAAAAGTCATGATCGGGCAAGTCCTGACAGCCATTTCATGGCCAGTCCTACAACAAAGGACGGAACAGAGGTTTTTCAGGAAAAAGGTCATGGTTTTCCTCTTGTAACCAACGCAACAACAGAGGCAGAGGAGGTGACAACCATGACAACAGAGCCTCAATGAAGAAATCACAGTGAAGCCATCCAGACCCATCCTTACATAGGGGGCAGACTATCGTATTTCTTCAGGGAATGGGTCTATATTACAACAGATAAATGGGTTCTGGACATTGTCAATGAGGGGCAGCTCATTGAATTGACTCAAAGCCCCCAGTGCCCCATGTCGTCCCCTTTCCTCTTTCGTCCAGTCCTTCCAGACAACAGGCAGTGCTCTAGGCCATAATGGACTTTCTTCGGAAAGGGGCCATAGAACAGGTTCCAGTTCCAGAGCTCAACAGTGGGGTTTACTCCCTGTTCTTTGTTCCAAAAAGCACAGGGGGTGTCCGACCAGTCTTAGAATTCAAATTCCTGAATCACTTTGTCCTCAACAGATCATTCAAGATGGAAATCCATGTCATCCATCATCGGAGAAATCCATCGGGGAGACTTCTTGGCATCCATAGACTTGCAGGATGTCTACTTACATATCCCTGTCCTGGAGTCTCACAGGCAGTATTTCAGATTCCAGATTCAGGACAGTTGCTTCCAGATCAGAACACTACCATTCGGACTTTCCTCTGCCCTAAGAGTATTTTCCAAAGTGGTAGTGGTAGTCATTGCTCACCTTTGCAGCTAGTGGATCCATCTTTTCCCATATTTGGACAACATCCTGATATGAGCTCCTTGCTTCGATGGGGCTGTGCAGGCAGTAGAAAAGGTGGCTCACTGCCTCTCTGCACACGGGGTTTGTCGTCACCAGGCAATAGAGCTCCCTGTTTCCGGCACAGACAATGAATCACTTGGGAGCGGTCTTCAAGACTCGTAGGTGAAACGTTTTTCCAAACCCTTTGAAATTAAAGGACCTGCAGGGCACGCTGCGAAAGACTTGCCACTCTTTCCACCTTCCAGCACAGAGTTTCCTACAGCTGATGGGGACAGTGGTCTCCCTGGCGGACACAGTTCCATGGGCATTAATTCACATGCATACATCTCAAGCAACCCTACTCAGACAGTGGTCCCCTCACAGACACAGCCCGAACCACAGAGTAGCTATTCCGCCTCCCATGAAGGACAGTCTGCGTTGGTGGGCAGTAAGTCGAACATCATGAAGGGACACAATCTGCACCAACCAAATCAGATAAGAATTACCGTAGACGCCAGCCTCAGAGGGTGGGGTGCCCATCTGAATCTGCTTTCCACCCAGGGAAAGTAGTCCCTGCTGGAATCCTGCCTCCGCATCAATGTCCTGGAAATGTGGGCAGTTCAGCTAGCGCTTCAAAGGTTCAAACCTCATGCACAAACGAGATGTTCTGATCCTTACAGACAACCAGACCATGATGGCATGCTTCTTCAACCACATAGGGGCGCACACTACACCTGTGATGCTGAGAGAAGCTCTCCTACTGTTTCAGTGGGCCGAACGTCGTCTATTAAGTCTGGTGGTGGCTTAGGGCAGGACAATGCACAACAGACTGGCTCAGCCACCAGGACTTTCTACCAGGAGAATGGGAACTAGAGAGCAGTGCATTTCAGCTTCTGACCCTCTGCTGCGGGTCACCACAGGTGATTTTCTTCTCATTCAGATGAAAACGCCAAAGTTCAACAATTCTGCTCCCTTGCCAGAGATGAGCGAGTGGTGGCTCAAGACGCCTTCTCCCTCCACTGGGGTCATTGCAAACTTCTGTATGCCCTTTCTCCCATTCCACTTCTTCCCAGAGTACTCCACAAGGTGGCTCAAGATAGGGCTGAAGTAATTTTGGTCTGTCACTGCTAACCTCTCCGCCCGTGGTTCCCTCACCTGGTTCACATGACAAAGGATCCACCGCTAACCTTCCAAATTTGCCCAAACCTTCTTCATCACGGCCCCATAACTCATCTGAATCTCCGCAATCTGTCCCTCTCGGCCTGGAGATTGAACAGGAGTCTTTCAAAGAACTCTGCTACTCCATAGCAGTAATCGAGGTGACGATCCACTCAAAATGACAATCTTCCTCTTAGGTATACTACAGGATTTGGCGCAAGTTCTTATTCTGGCTTCATTCCAAACAGCTGTCCGTGATCACCCAGTATTCCTTCCAATCCTCCTTCAATTCCTCCAGGAGCGTTTTGATATAGGTCTGCAACCCGCAACCCTGCGAATCCAGGCTTCTGCGTTAGAGGTCCTGCTTCAAGTGGGCACTGGGGAATCTCTGGGGTCTCATCCCCACGTCAAGCATTTTCTGAAAGCTGCTACCCTGAAGCATCCACCAGTGAAATCCATTGTTTCTTCATGGCGCCTCAGTCTGGTTCTCAAGGCCCTCACCAGGGCACCCTTCGAGCCTCTGGGGGAGGCATCCCTGCTTCACCTTTCAGTGAAAGTTGGATTCCTCATTGCCATTACCTCAGCCAGGTGAATCAACGAATAGGGCGTACTGTCTGTCAAAAAATGATTTTCCACCAGGACTCCATAGTCCTCCACACGGACCCAGATTTCTTGCCTACGGTGACATCTCTATTCCACTGCAATCAGGAAATAACAATCCCCTCTTTCTGTCCTAACCCCAGCAGTGACAAGGAAAAAGACTGGCATACCTTGGATCCTAGGCAGGCCCTAAAACTGTACCTTAAGCGAACAGAGGGCCTGCGAAAGACATCAAACCTTTTCATGATCATGATGGGTCCAGATATGGGAAACAAGGTTTCTAAGGACTCTTTTGCTAGATGGATCCACTCTACTATCTGCCTTGCATATTGCCAAGCTGGGGTTCCCCTCCCCGGGACCAATTAGAACCCATTCCACCAGAGCTGTGTCCACTTCATGGGCTGAATTCAGAGATACTTCCCCAGCAGACATCTGCCGAGCAGCTACCTGGTCATCTCTGCACACTTTCACTAAGTTTTACAGGCTGGATGTGGCCACTTCGGCGGCAGCCGCCTTCGGCCGTAGGGTTCTGCAGGCGTGGTGGACTCATAAATGTCTTTTTCTACATTCTTCCCACCCTGAGTTGCCTGGGTTTTGCTGCTTTTGTATATCCCAGTAGTTTGCAGCCCTGCGACCAGCTCAAGGAGAGAGAAAACAAAATTTGAATACCTGTAAATTTTCTTCCCCTGACGGCTGGTCTCAGGGTTGGTTCCCCTCTCAGAATGTATAAAGTTGGCTAGTTGGCTAAGTTCAGTCCTAACGTTCTGTTCTTAGTTTGTGTTGTAGAGGAAATGGATATGAAGGGTTCCTGTAACTTCTGTGGGGTGCTTTGGAAATAACTGAGGAGATCCACAAGGGAACAGAGAGGATGTCCTGCTGATTCGACTTTTACATTCCTGCCTGCCTGACACGGGAAGCAGATCCCAGTAGTTTGCAGCCGTGCGACCAGCAGTTGGAGAAAGAAAATTTACAGGTATTCAAATTTTGTTTTTTCCGTTTTCCACTAGGGGGCACAATCTCAAGAAGGGGGTACTATTCCTTAACCTAAGCAACTCTGTTGAGTTTACCCGTTGTACATCAGTATGTTTTTGAATGTTTGTCGTATCTGTCCTCTCCTGTTTGTGTGAACACCGATGAAACGTGTGTACCCATAATAAAAATAGAGCTTCTTTGAATAATTTCAGATCTAAAGAAGTCAAAGAGGACAAGACAAGAGAAAAAAGGCAAACTGAAATGGAATAAAAAGGTATAGGTTGACGGCCGGTGACGTCACCGACAGTAATGGCCTCTTGAATTAGCACTCCTGTCTCAACTGTGTTAAAATCTCAAAATATCTAGCAGAAAAGGCAGAATCTGAATATGCAACGTCATCAAGGTCCACTATGAAGCCAGGCAACTAATTTGAGGAGCAGAGTGAGCCCCAAGAACAATAAATGCCATGGACCTTGACATGATCGCAGTGTTAGCATTTGACCATCGAGGGCCTCAGAGTCCATAGCTGGATCCACGGGAGAGGAGAAAGACATGGCCTCTTGCAGTAGTTCCCTTGACACCCGGGCCACTACTGTAAGTGTCTACTGGAGGCAGTATAGCGCAGTGGTTTTAGGGCTCTGAGCTGCAAACCTGGAGACCTGGGATTGAATCCCACAGCCCCCACTTGCATACTGTGTGACCCTGAGCAAGTCACTTAACTTCCTTGTGCTCCCAGGTCGCACCTGGAAACAAGCTTCAGCTGAGTGTGCCTTTCCTGGTTAAACAATTTCCCCACTTTAGTTTCCCCTAAATATTATGAAAATGTTGCACCGAATTGATGCCAACATTAGTGATATCAAGCAAGAGACAAAGAGGTTAGAATGCCAGACAACAGATGTAGAATCGGGCCTTAATGATGTTCATGAGGACTCCATGTGGCTTGGCCATGCGGTTCTCTATCTGATGAAGTGAGAGAGAGAGAGAGCTTACAAAATGTGCCGAGAATGCTGAAGCATGTGGCCAGAGAAAAAACATCTGTCTTTGGCTTCCCTGAAGGAAGCGAACAACACGACCCAGTGGCTTTTGTACAGGCATGGCTTCATAAGGAGTCTGACATCCCAGAAACTGAACCGCTGGATATTTATTTATTTATTTATTAAATTTTGGTGACCGGGTAGGCCCACTGAGCCCCGAAGGTCCCTTTTTCAGGGGCGACCCGGGATAACAATACAAGTTATAAGAATGAACAAGGACATAAAGAACATTTGAGGCATTGTGAGTTACATCATGAGGTGGGTACAGTAAAGAAAAATTGTGGATACAGGCATGGTAAAAGAAAAGCAGTATGGAGAGAGTTCATCGATCGTTGGGGCCCAAGCCTAAAACTGGATCCCTACCACCACCTCGATTCTTTTGGTCAAGTTTTACCACTTTCCAGCAAAAAAAATGGTCTTAAAAAAAGACGTGGGGTAAGAGAGACTTAAACTTGGATGGCAGACCTGTATATATTGACCAGAATTACCTCAAAGCCACAGTGCAGCATCGGAAACAAGTCTTGGCTGTCATTAAGCAGCTGAAAGAGAAAAGCATTCGAGCACAGATCAGGTATCCAGCAAAGCTTTTCGTATAAGGGGAAGATTGTCAGAAAATGTACGACTCCCAGTTGCAGGCAGCCAAACCAGAAACTCGGGATCTTTCTCCCTGATCTACAACAGGAAGCTATCGAGCAGTCGATACTACAGCTCACATGGCAGCTGAGCAACAAAGCAGCAGCATCTGGAAAGAAAATGGGTACCAGGCCTGATGAACAGTTGCATAAGGAAGTCCTGCATCTCTGTAAGACCCTGAAACTTAAGTCATGAATATTCGCCTCCATAGGTAAGACTATGATTCTGCCTTTCATTTGAATTGACATTTGATGGTCGGAGCTGCACCCGTGATAAGGTTCCCTCCCTTCTAACCCTGGCTGCTCTCTGGAGGCACGACCGACTAACTGGACTAAATTTATTGCAGCTTAAATGAAACCTTTTCAGAGATGCTGTATAGATATGCAGTACATGTTGTTTTACCATTTGCCCGGATTCATGCATGATCCACGTACTGATGATACCGGATTGGCTCCACCTTTGAGGGGCTGTTGTATGAACTGTGCGGCATGCAGCTGCAAATTGGAGGTGCTCGCTTGTCTCAGCCTACATTAATGCCCAGTGGCAATCTGAATTTACAGCAGTGACATGAACTGGAAATTGTGAGAAACTGTAGCAAGAGATTATAACTATATACTTTTCTTGACCTTGGCTGACTGACATTTTGGTAGTGCTCTATTTTTCATACTTCTAGCATGGTGAATGGAACTTTCTAAAAAATGAGAATCACTCCAGGAAGTTTCTGATAACCCTGAGCCCATTAACAGTAATCATAGAGCCGGCCCTGAAACCGTGGCTTTCCAGAGATGAAATGTCCATCGGCTCACTGCTTGATTCAAGGTATACTTGGAGTCCCTGCTGGAGAATGGCAGGGGATCAGACACTTAGCGGTGGCACTATTAAGTTAGTCACCTCGGAGTGGTTTTACTATATGTTTGCTCCCACATTGCAAGACATAACAGTGACATTCAGTTCAACTCTGTTTGTTTTTGCTTCTTTCTTCGATGACTTGTGAAGGAGAGCGAGAGAGAGGCATATCGAACGCTCCCCTTTCTCACATGACCTGTGCACCAGCACAGACGTCTCCATCCAAGAACCTTGCTGGCTATAAATGATATGTTTCCTGTTGTTAAATTACTAATATCCAGGCACACAACCATTCAGCAAACTAATCTAACATGTATTTCTTTTCTCCGGTCAGAGTTTCTGCGGGGGTGGGGGGGGGGCGACTACTCATTTGCTGTCAAGGGGTTGTCTTTGCCATCAATGACACAGTCTGTTAAGTATGAAAGTTGAATGATACATATATTTATAAAAATACATTGTCAACACCGGAGGTCTTGTTTAGGGGAGAGTCCCTTGCGGTTTTCCTTACAGGGACCCCTCTCTCTTATGACTTTCCTCCCTTTACCTTGGAGAACACACCACTTAGAAGTGATAGTTAAACCAGTCATTTAGTGAGCCGGTGTGACGGGTCTCACAGAGGAGACCTCTGCTCCATGGTGGAGGATAGTCCCTCCGAGCTAGAATCTGTATTCTCTGCCACTGAGTTGTGTTTTAAAATTTGTTCTTTCTCTTGTTCACTGGTTCTGGTTTGTTGTACATATTGTTACCGTCTGAGTTTTCTGTATAGAGTTTACTGTTTTTTGAGGGGTCTTGGTTTATTTGTTATCACTGAACAGGGAGGGTTAAAGAAGTAACAAAGATGCCAGTTGCTTGGAAACATAGGCTACATGATTTCTAGAGAGAGCACCCCCGGGTCATTTAGCCTATCAGGAGGGTTTCATTTGCTAATTTATGGAAGATCCTCTTGATTCAAAGGTCTTTGTTCCGGGTGACCTCGTGGCACAGTGGGATCACTTGCGACTTAGCTAGGACTTTCAGTGACATAGGACTGCTCCAGGAAACACATCTATCTCCAGAAAAGCACAGCAAGTTCTGTAGAACCTGGGTGGGGGAGGTAATAAGTGTCCTCGAACCCCTCCGCCAAGAAGGCAGGGGTGGCTATTCTGTTGAAGAAAGGCCTGGTTTTAGAAAAAACTGCTGCTTTCACAGATAAGGATGGTAGAATGGCAATACTTGGATAAGATAGCAGGCCATTTAATGCATATTGTCAATGTGTGTTGCCCAACCCCACCAGTACCGCAGTTTTTTAGGCAAATGTTTGGTAAGATTGCCACGCTTACCGAGGGGCAGATCATCATAGGGGGAGACAGGAACTGTGTGGAGGATCCAGTTCTTGAGGTTGGGGGGGGGGGGGTTGCTGGCAATCACAAGGGAAGAGAGAGACTTGGGCATCATCATCACAAATGATCTGAAATCAACCAAGCAGACCACTAAACAGTAATTAAGGCTAGAGGGATGTTGGGGTGTATTAGTAGGGGTATCGCAAGTTGTAAGAGGGAGGTAATAATCCCTCTTTACAAGACATTGGTTATGCCCCATCTGGAGTACTGCGTGCAGTACTGGAGGCTGCACCTGCATAAGGACATTAACAAAATGGAGGCAGTCCAGAGAAGGGCAACCAAAATGGTGCAGGGACTGCATCAGAAAACATATGAGGACAGATTAACAGAGCTCAATATGTATACCCTAGAGCAAAGGACAGAGAGAGGTGATATGATCGAAACATTCAAACATCTTAAGGGCATTAACAAAGTGAAGGAGTCTAACATGTTTCAATATAAGAAAAATAGGACAAGAGGACGCAGCAAGAGATTAGAGGGAGGCCGATTAAAGGGTAATGTGAGGAAGTTCTTTTTCACAGAAACAGTGGTGAATGCATTGAACAGCCTACCTCAGGAAGTGGTGGATATGAATACAGTGCAGGGCTTCAAACCGGCATGGGATGGGCATAAGGGAGCAATACAGATGAGTATGAATACATAGGCCATTGACAGAGAAAAGGCCTATGGCACATTCATAAGGTGGAGAAAATGGGCACACTGGATGGGCCTCACAGTCCTTATCTGCTGTCAACTTCTATGTTTCTATGTTTCTGATGATCGGTCCCAGGGAACCCAATGCTGACCCAGAACGCGGTCTAAATTGCTGAGAACACTAAGGGAAGAAGCAGGGCTGGTTGACATCTGGAGGGAATAGAACTGATCTGGCCAAAACTACACATTCTATTTCCATGACCAGGGTAGTTGCTGACATGTAGACCAGTTCTGTACCCAGAAACTCTGTGGGTACACATTTACAGATTTGGTTGTTTCTCTGATTTACTTATCAGACCACACTAAAGTCAGCATTACTATTATTAGTCTAGGCCCATCTGACAGTCAGTCAGTATGGAGACTTACTGTAGGGCTTTTATGGTGCGAAATGTTAAGTCAGTAAGATGAAAGAGGCTATTACCAATTACCTAAAAGAAATGCAGGTACTGTGTCCAAGATTAAATTCTTTTTGGATGGTTTAAAAGGTTTATTAAGGGGGGAAGCCATATTGTATGCTACTTACAAGAAAAAACATTGCATACGCTGAACAGAAAAATCTAGAACAGAAAATAAGTGAGCTGGAGAACAAGCATAAGTTGGGTAGACACCCAGAACTCAGGGGAACTGATGAAATTGAAAACAAAACTACCGTGTTGTATCTCCGCGACCCAAACCACACGTTTGCAATAGTACAACAAATTTTGAGGCAGTATGGGCAAGTGTCTGGATTTAAAATTAATGAAGGAAAAACAGAGGTTATAATGGTGAGTAGCAAACAGACTCCCGAACTCGCTCAGATTATCCCTTTTAACTGGGTTTCATCCCAGATCGGGGTGCACATTCCAATAAACCTTAAACTCCTATACCAAGCCAACTATGGTACCCTGATTTAAGGATATACTGACTGATCTCAAACGATGGGAACTTCATCGGTCACTTTACTAGGAAAAATTGATAACATTCACATGAATGTTCTACCATGTTTTTTATTCTTATTTGAAGTTCTTCCACTGCAAATCCCACACCCAGACTGGGTTAAAATAAATAAGGTGCTTCACCACTTTATATGGGGAGGTAGGAAGGCGAGAATACGATGATCTGACCTGCAAAGACTAGAGAACAGGGGGTCCTGGGTCTACCCAACCTTAAGATATACTATCAAATGGCTCAGCTCATGCCCTGAATTCTGCTTCTGCGACAGGACCCAGAGAATGTCTGGGTAGGGCAGGAGCTGGGAGGTAACATGGGACCACACCCTCTAGAAGGATTTGAAACCCCATTGGAAAATATAGCCAAATTGCTGATCTCGAACCCTTGGACTCCTCACTTTTATGATGGGTGGAAAACGTTGGGAAATGTTTGGCTATTCATGGTTCCATATCAACACACACACACACACACACACACACAGATGACTCACTGCACCCAATTTACTCCATCTAGGCTTGACCATTCATTTCACAGATGGAAAGATCTGGGCCTATGTTGCTTTTCACAATTTATTCTACACGGGGCTATTAAACCCTTTGCAGATATGAAAAGGGATTTCAACCTAAGGCAAGCAGACTTTTTTTCCGTTACCTGCGAATGGTATCCTTTCTCAAATCTGGCGCTAACCTTCATGAGACCCAACAGGAACCACACCCCCTTTCCCTATTGATACTCAAAGCAGCCAAGGGCACAATTAACACAAATATATTGTCCTACTTTCCCAGACTTATCTGTTCTCAACCCCACCAACTCTCGGCAAGCTTGGGAAAGGAATCTGGAATGGCTCTTACCCCTCAGGAGTGGAAACAGGTTTTTGAGGGGGGTATTTTGAACCTCAGCCTTGAACAATTGGAGAGAATATCATTGGAACTTGGTTAGCAGGTTTTTCCTCACACACAGCTGAACCAAATATTATACGCATCTCAGTCAGACATATGTTGGCGAGGATGGGGGAGAGGGCTCTCCCTATTATATTTTTTGGAGCTGCCCTGTCTTATGCACATTTTGGACAGATTATAGGAATCCCATTGGCGACTGACGGTAAAGCCGTTACTAAGAGATGGTTGCAGCCAGAGCCACCCTCATCATCAGACTGGATCAGTCTTATTAAAAATATACAGAGTGGAAAGGCTTACAGCAGACCTCCGACTGCAAACTGAAAAATTTAATAGGGCCTGGCTCCCTTCATGAAATTCATTGAGGAGATAGAGTGTACCTCAGTCTTAACCCAACAAGCGCAAGGATATTGATACCCCCTAAACTTTATACCCCAATGTCATGCCCCACACCCAGAAGTGCTCAGATAACCAGAACCACCCTTACTGGACAACTCTTTCTCCAATACCGATGTCATACTGCGAAATCTGCCTCATACAATAATTTTAACTGTTTCTTTTTTTTTCCCCATTGTTGTTTGTTATAAGTGTACATAGTTGTGAAATTTGGCCTCTGTGGTTGATTTAAGTAAATTTTTACAGATCGGGGCCTACCCCAGATCTTATCAGTAAGTCTCAGTCGGAAGGAACACAGCTGTTAACACTTATGAATCCTAGACCTCTGTTAAGATTTATTAGTTGTTTCATCTCAACCTCTATTTAGTACAAAGGATTTGTGAAACCTGAATTCAGTTTGCCTGTACTGCTGTGTTCAATTTGCACAATGAAGAAGTTTTAAAAAAAAAACCTGAAGACAGAATTGGAAAGCATCCTTAAGGCCCAAACAGAGAATAATTTAAGGTTAATTTCTCAAACGTATTATGAAGGGGGAAACAGGGCGGGCTGTTTACTTGCATACCGACTGTGTAAATGGATGGCGGACAGATAAGGAAAAACCCTGGAGAATCCCCTTAAAGATTTCAACACCAATCTCTATACACCAGAGCAAATGCAGAAATTTTTGAACAAAGTGAACTTGCCACAGTTAACCCTAGAACAAGCCCAAGCCCTGGAAAGACCATTTACCCAGGCAGAGGTTGAATTTGTTATTGAAGAATTAAAACATAACAAATCACCAGGCCCAGATGACTTTGTGGTGGAGTTTTATCAAAGATTCCACACTGAGTTAGCCCCTGTTCTCACACAGGTCTGCAATGAATGTCACACGCAGGCAGCAAGTACGGACACCTGGGGTAGAGCCATAATCATGGTAATATCAAAACCAGGCAAAGACACCACTACGTGCAGTGGATTCAGACCAATATCCTTGTTAAATCTAGATGTGAAAATCTTCGCCAAGATGATTGCTGACTGGCTTCAGCAAGTTATAGTTCAGTTGGTTCACCCAGACCAGTCTGGGTTCATACCAGGATGGCACTTGCACAACAACATACGCCGGCTCAAAACCACCGTGGCGGGTGTTCATGGCAACCCACAGGCAAGCCAGGGGGTTGTTGTGGCACTTGATGCAGAAAAGGCATTTGACTGCCTTGATTGGGCATTCCTGGATGCTTCTCTGGTTAAATTTAATTTGGGAGAGAAGTTTTGGTCCTGAATTGGAGCCCTATATACTAAGCTGTCCACCCAGATCTGACTTAATAGGGTTTTATCATCATCCTTAGCAATACGGAGGGCAACCAGGCAGGGTTGCCCCCTCTCATGCCTTCTGTTCGCTCTTAGTATGGAGCACCTTGCAGAAGTATTCAGAACCAGACCTGATGTTGAAAGCATTAAAATTGGGTCGGTGGAAACCAGCAGTTAGTTGTACACAGATGATACGATCCTTTATCTGCAGGATCTAGCTAGAACGCCCCCAAGGCAGTCTCCCTTCTGAGAGAATACAGAGAGGTCTCAGGGTTAAAGATAAACTAATTAAAGTCTGAAATAATATCATTAGTAGCCACAGTCGCTTTAAGAAATTAAAAAAAAAAACTAGCTAAACTTGCTTGGTCAGTAAAGGGTTTTAAATACATGGGGGGTGCATATTACCCTTGATCTTAGCAAACTTTACCGGGCAAATTATCAAAGACTGATAAAGGACATTCTGCAGGATTGTGTAAGGTGGGTAGCCCTCTCTCTCTCTTACTGGTGGGACATGCAGAAACGGTGAGGATGAATATCCTCCCGCACCTACTCTTCTTATTTGACGCCCCCCCCCAATTGTTTTGGGGTACAGTTCATAAAATGTTATTGAAATTTATATGGGGAAGAAAGAAACCTCGGGTACAGTGGAGCACATTATGCATGGAGAAAGGTAGGGACGGGGAGGGGGTGCTAGATATTGGAGCCTGTTACAGGGTGGTGCAATTACAATATATAGGGACCGACAGGAGCTCAGACCAGGAATTGGCATGGGCGGCAGTGGAACAGGATTGCTTAGACCCTGTAAGAATGGAAGACCTCCTGTTTAACAAACTTGAGATGAAAGCTGTAAATGCCTTAACCTAGCCCTTGGCTTAAAACCCTTTTGACAACGTGGAAGGAAACATTAAAAAAGCCTAGAAGTAGAGGAGTCATCTTTGGGCTAATAAAGATAAGGGCCTGCAGGGACTTCGCACCAGGGAAAACTAATGTGTTTGTAAGGTGGGAAAGGCAGGGACTTGCCAGGATGGGTCAATTTTTAATGGAAAGTACGATAAAAAGCTATTGACAACTACAAGAAGAATTTAACTTGCCACATGGGGACTTTTACTGTTACCTACAGGTAAGACACTACTTAACCACGGGGCTGAGGCAGGTATTATTAGGGGAGATGGGTGCACACCCACTGGTAGTTTTCTGTTCCGCACTAATAGAACATGGTAATGAAGGGAGATTAATTTATAAATTTTATAGGCTTTGCAGAGATACTAACCTTTAACCTAGAGTAGATACCCAGCTTAAAGTGATGTTCTGACCTGATGCTATAAGGTATTGGGCTTTATAGCCTAATACCTTACAGCTGCGTGAGCTGACAGGTGCAAACATTTAAATTTAAAACTGCTTACTTTCTTTTGTGGAAGGGATTGTAACTGGTGCTGAAGCCTTGGCCAACCGATCCCTTCCAGCTTCCTGGTGCCCCCACTCCGTCCCAACTCCGCCCCGTGCTCTCAGAAAATGTGACGTGTGGCCAGAGAGAGCGTGGGGGTGAGCCCCATATAAGTCTATGGGGCTATTTTGAAAGCCGGATTTTAGCCATTTTTAACACTTTTAGGCGAAATTAAAGCAGTTGCTTAACTAGTGGGGACCCTACTAGTTAAGTGACTGCGGTAACTTTCTTCTGAGACTGTCTAAAATGGCTAAAAATAGCCCCTATACACTTGTATAGGACTCGCCCCCGTGCTTTCCCTGGCCACACGCCACAATTTCTGAGAGCACGGGGACACTAGGAAGCCGGGAAGGTATCGGCTGGCTGAGGCTTCAGCTCCAGTTACGATCCCTTCCACAAAAAAAAGTAAGCAGACAGTGGCGGAGCCAGAGGGGGGGCTGGGGGGGGCGGTCGCCCCTCCTGGCTGCCCCAGTGTGAGTAGTGGTGCCCTGCCACCATCTTTATTCACTGTTTAGTGCCCATTTTGGAGCCTGTCATTGACTGAATGGCCCTCCCTGGCTCCCAAATGATCACAAACCTGGCTCCGCTACTGTAAGCAGATTTAAATTTTTGCACCTGTCAGCTCAGGATGATATAAGGTATGGGGCTATGAAGCCCCATACCTTATGTCAGAAATCTCCTTTAAATGGGAAGTAGAAGTTGGAATGACAGTTCCTGAAAACAGGTGGAATCAAATATGGGAGCAAACCCATAAGACAACAGCATCACACCACCCATAGGGGGAGTTTAGATGGCAGGTGTTGACACGCTTCTTCAGGACGCCAGTGATAACAAAACACTATGGGGAATTTCCTACTGATGTCTATTGGAGAGGATATGGGCAGGTTGGAACCCATGAGCACAACTTTTGGGGTTGCCCAAAAATCAGAAGCTTCTGGGGTGAGATCTGCCAGGCCAGGCCTGGCCATTAGTGATTATACTGTATTACAAATTCAGGTCCCAGACCAATGTGAAGTGCTGGTGCTTGGTGGATTTCACCCTGTGCTACATAGTCTAGGGCAAAAATATTTATTTAATATCCGTATTACAGCAGCTGCTAAGGCCTTTACCAGAAAGTGGCTTTCGGATCAGCCCCCGGTTGCATCGCAATGGTTAACCTGCTGCCAACAAATTAAGGAAATGGAGAAACGAACAGCTCATCTCTGCTTACAGAAAGAAGTCTAATACTTGATGGCTTCCCTTTTATGAGTTTATAGGCAATAGGAAGGGTGTGCTACTCTTGGAGATTATGGCAAGAGAGAGGCATAGGTTTAGTGTAAACCAACCATAGCAGTTCATATCCAGTAATACAGCCCATTTATTTGTACATGATAGATTGTAGCTATTTCCAATATAAAAGTTATAAGACATATGCAAATGAATTAGTTGCAAGCACAGTAGTGTGCAGATCCGGGTTTAAAAAAAAAGATATAAGTTAACATTTTCACTATAACATGCACTGCTGCTTGGAACAGAATTCAGTAGAGGATATCCTTACAAGATGTGGGCTAACCTGAGTTGCTGCTTTCAAGCAGGCTACCAGGTGTAAAGGAAAAACTGCAGAAGACGCATCACTTTCATAGCATAATCCTGTCCTTTGTTGCTGCCCTGCAATAATCCTTTACAGGGCGGAAAAGGAATGTGAATTGTTACTGCAGTCATCAGACAGCATTCCAGAAGTACGCTTTGCATGGTTTGCTGTAGCTGTAGCCAGTTAGTACTCCTTGATTGCCTGCATCATTGAAGCCAAAACCAGTTTTGTCTTTTGGTTAAAGCAACTCAAGATAAACATGAGTTTTGTTTCCAGATAGACCAAAGAATCTGGGATTGTTTACCTGCGTAACTTTAGCTGACAGAATGAAGGGGGTGAGTCAGTCATTACGTAAACACTAAGCCATGAGAAAGGAGACATTTACAAGGAATTAATGCATGCTTTTGGGGGGGGGGGTGTTGGTGCACGAGGCCGAAGGCCAAGTTCTCCAGCCATCCAACCATGCGCTTGTAACATGGCTTTTATGGCCAGTGTTTCTGTTATATTTGGTTCCAGTACTTATGCTATAAAAATGACTGAAACAATATATTTATTTGTCATGCTTTTTTATATCAATATTCCTGTATTTCAGAACCAGGAAGTAAGTTTGTGCCACCGACATTATTAATATATGTATGCATACTATCATGATATATTTACCCTATCATTGTTTGCTTGCTTACACTCTGTATTACATGAATAATTGTTTTAAAATTGTTTTCAAATGGTGCATTTCTTCAAACTTATATCATTGACAACTATTTCACATTTCCCATGCAGTGTTAGCACTGTGGCTCATTTGCATAACACTGAATGGCAGTTATTTACAAAACATGTTCCAAAAAAAACAGCTTCTTATACACAACTTGTTGTACTACTACAGTTCCCGTGAGAAATTACAATTACTTTTTAACTTTCACATTTACTTTCACACGACAACTACGCATTTCTATTGTTAAATTGTGAAATAGAAGTTATGACTCAGAAATCTCTTACTCGGCGATCCGTGATAATGGAATTTTTCGGGTCAGTTTATGGTGAATTGAAACACTGGAAAGGGATTGCAGGCATACATTTCTGCAGGTACATCTACAGCACTGCTGTCACTCACTGTAGGACTCGCATCATCTTTCCCTGTATTGTCATCTCTTCTCTTAGGGAAATCACACTGCACGGCTGTGTATTTCAGGTGCCTGTGACATGGTTTCATGACATTCTTCCCGATTCATTCACTCCTGTGCCCCGCGGACGTTTGCTCACATTTGCCTGGGTAGGATACTTGTCTGCTACAGCATTACACATCTACACATTTGTTACTGTCAGGTACAGTGAGACCGAACAGATGGAAAAGGTACTGATACGATTATCCATTTCTGTAACGCGTCACTATCTCCGTGGTGCAATCTACTGTGTCCGGTGGGTGGGTGGGAAAGACACTGCTTTAACTATTTCTCAACCCCGTGGTGACTATTATTATTACACAGCCGTGCATATCTAAGGAATTAATGCACTGCTGGAATGGCACCATGTGATCACTTTTAACCTATTACTTTCTTTTCTGAGTCACATTACATTAAAGAGGACCTTCCCCAGTCACTTTGACTTTCATGCATTAATTACACCTTCTTGCATTGATTCTGGAATTATATTTCATTACTGTCTGCTGCAGTTAGTTTTTGCATTCTGAGCTGCTAAAAACTGCACGGTGAACCAGAGCTTCTATAGCAAGCCCAATGTTGCTGTGGGCCCAGGGTTGTACTGCTGACATCATTGTAGGGTACAGTCTATTTCACAAAAACAAACAAACAAAAAAAGCATACAGGCAAGACATTTAGATTTTGGCATAATGTATCGCTAACACGGTGTCTTGGGGAAGGGGGAACACAGTATGTACAGTGAGTACTGGTAGGTTTCCCTTGCAACATTGTTGCAACTGCATGATACTGCACAGCGTGAGTCACTCTTCTATCCTACAGTGATGTCATCAGGAGCTAGCAGCTCAGCAGCTGAACAGCAAAGGCAAGTGCAGCAGGGCTCAAAAGCAAATCCAAATTATGGAACTCAGAGTAAACTTTGGCCAGAAATAACAAATGCATACACCTTGTCAGGTCTAGTACTGCATATAATGACTACAAGCTGTAACTTTTTGACCATCAGGGAAGGTCCTCTTTAATGCCATGTAACAAAGGACAGTATTATCCCATGAGCCAAGGAATCTCTGGTGAGACACACTTACTCACTGAAGAGATCTTTTTTTTTTTTTTTCCAAGCCTGTACAGAATAGTATTTCAGGGGTGGGGCTGGAAACCCACTCAAAGCATGTGCTCCTGATTTCCTCAATAGTGAAACAACGAAAAAAAAGTCACAGTGCACACTTCAGGGTCTGCATTCAATCATTCAGTTAATTCATTCAAAGTTCATGGCAGGTTAAGTTTGAGATAGGGAATCTCCTTTCACAAGAATGCCCTGAAGACGAATATGCAAGCAGTAAGACACGACGAGGTGTGGGTTATGGCTTGATAAGAGCCACCCCAGGTGCATTATGAGGCATGAGGTGTTTGCGCCGAGTGCTTTTTGCACCTGGGAAGTGCTCTTATCAGGCCATAACCCACACCTCGGAGTGTCTTATTGCACTTATAAAATGGGCCCCACAAGTAATTATTTAAGAAAAAAAAAATAATTAAAAGAATTGCAAAATATTTACGTATTTTAAGATTTTCACACTGAAGTGGTAAAATAGCCCCTCCTATTCAGGTAATTTATGTACTGTGTGACTGCAATGAATGGTGCTACCCCCCCACCACCACCACCACACACACTAATACGTATTGGCATGGTTGTGCTGCACCCTCTCCAGAGACTTTTAATCCCTTGCCAGAAAATTGAAGAAGCCCACCCTGATTGCACTTAGGCTCTTAAGATATCCCCTCGGGGATATCTCATCAGTTTTGTGTACTTCTCCCCGTAACCCCATGGCATTTAGTAGTGTGGCATCATGTCTCCTGAAGAACTAGGAAAAGGAAAGGTTCTTCATATCAGCACAATAAATGTTCGGAAATTGCAGCCTTTAGTTTTGGTTTTTTTAAAATTGATGCCTGGTACAGACTGAGTGAGTGTGTCTCATGCCGGCCACCACAGAGAGCAGTTTCCGGGTTCGCGGTTTTGAAAGGATTCCGATTATAGCAATTGGAAAGACCCAGAACAAAGGTATCTGTTTTTTTGTTTAATGTCAAAAGGGTAACAAAGGTGGGGCTGAACAGATAGGTGCAGGGAGGGGGAATCGAAGGAACGGAGTGGAAAAGAGAGCTGGACAAACGGTCTGCAGAAATGGAGCTGAGGACTGAGCTGAAGAAAAGACAATCTATGGTGGAGCCGTGGTATCTGTTACTGGTGCAGATGTTGTTCCTCAGAGTACTGGTTTGTTTCTCAGTTTTTTGGGAGAATGAAGTGATGGAAAATGGTGGAGTATATTTGGTTTTGGGTGGGTGGGTGGGTGTGTGTGTATGTGTGTGTGTGTGTGTGCTTCAGGTTGGCAGGGCAGCCAAAGTCTGATTTTAAAACGGAGAGCTTGGCGGGTGGCACAGTGATACCTGTTGTTCTGTGTCCCTAGTGGCTGAAGAGGTGCCGGTTGGCACATTATGTCCTGATAAGGACATGGGTAGAGGTACCTCTCAGCCAATCAGGACACACAAAATCTGATGCCCATTTTATAAAGTATAATAAAACATGTCTGTCTGTCGATCTCTTATCTGTCAATCTCTATACAGTGGGTCCCCTGACCACGAGAATAGCTGTTTTTCTGAGGCTTTCCAGACGAGAGCACAAGACGGCAGATTACTTGAAAATTGTGAAAGTTCAGCAGTGTTCTGTGGAATCGCTGATGGGTGTTCCGCTACAGTGCTGATGGGCACTGAGCAGCATCATGCGCATCCTAAAAAGCCAGCAAAGCATCCTGGGCATGGGGTGAGAGAAATCGGGTGGCCAGTGGCCACTAAAAAAATTGATGTGGCGACCAGATTTTGTTTACTAGCCTACAATGATTTTTGAGCCCTTAAAAATGATGGCCACTGAAAATACTTAGCTACTAGATTTTGCAAGCTAATTGTCAAATTGGCCACCAGCTCACAGACTTTGTCCCACCCTGCCTTGGGACCTTCTGCCCTAAAGGACTCTTGTCTTAATGGGCTGCTGGGACATCTTGGATATACCAACATATCGAATTTGCTAGCAGAAATAGGCCACCTGGTCTCTGAAGTCTGCTCGAGTGTGCAGCTAGCACCCTCACCTTGCAGCTGCCCAACCCCCTCCCCTTCCCAATTACCCCACTGTGATAATGAATTCATTTAAAAGGGAAGGTTTCTCTTAAAAGTCTGTTGCAACAGCTCTAATTCTATAACCTTTAACTTTCTTGCTGTCAAATACATACTGTCAGGAAGGCCACCTGATATCTGTACCTTTCTTTCCCTTTGCTTTCTGGTTTTAAAGTATTTTTCTTCCCTACGTTAAATGAAATTAATTTATCTGTATATCTCCATCAGAGTTAAAGGGGCACTGTCAGCTTAGCCCCTCGTTTTTTGAAAATGTACCATCACTAGCCTGCTAAGCACAAAGCTGCTGCATTGTTCCTGAGGAATGCATATAAGTGAAGCACAAAGGATTCCGCTTACCAATTTTCACTAAATATGACTAAGTTGTACTCCTGCTGTCCCAAGTGAAAGTCTCTGTGCACGGGAAGTGAGTATGTATAGAAGGTGCCGGGAACGCGCATTGACCTGTAGCGCTATCACGGCGTGCATATTTTGTCATGGCCATTGAAAAAAACAAAACCTCTGTTAGTGCTAGTTGCTCTAAGCGTCTCTTGGTATCTGATACTTAAAACCGAGGGCTAGTTCTTGTGTAAAATACTATTCAGCACTGGTGTCCAAATCCCGCGCATGTGCAGCAGCAACCAGGTTAAAGATCCCGTACATGCGTGATAATGAGCCGCTGCTGCGCATGCGTGGGATTTGGGCACCAGTGTTGAACAGTATTTTACACAAGAAATAGCCCTTGGTTTTAAGTATCAGATACCAACATAAGTTTAGAGGAACTAGCGCTAACAGAGGTTTTGTTTTTTTTCAATGCCCATGATAAAATATGCACGCCGTGATAGTGCTACAGGTAGACCCGCGTTCCCGGCACTTTCTCTACATAAACTCACTTCCGGTGCACAGAGACTTTCACTCGGGACAGCAGGAGTACTACTAAGTCATATTTAGCAAAAATTGGTAAGCGGAATCCTTTGTGCTTCACTTACATGCATTCCTTAGGAACAGTGCAGCAGTTATGTGCATAGCAGGCTAGTGATGATATGTTTTCAAAAAACGAGGGGCCAAGCTGACAGTGCCCCTTTAAGGCTCATATAAACACCTTAGCATTTTCTCATTAAGGGCTACTGTAGTATGCGCCAATAATGTGTGGATTTTTCATGAATGAATTGGAATAAGCTACTGAAATAAGAAGCGTATGTAAACCCTAAAGAAGAAAAAGGCAAAGGTTTAGCGTTATGCGCCCTTCTTAGTATATGGCGGTAACTGTGTGTCTCAACTTGCAAGCCGTGCAAGGTGCGGTTTTATTTAAGCTACTGCATTCTTTTTAAGTTAACAAATTCAAATTCTAACTAGACGTTCGTACTAAAATGCAATGTGCGTGGTTGTAGTGAAAACCTGAGGGTTTGAAAATAGCGAGTAAAAGTCCGGTTTAACCGGGAAGTTTGAAATGAGTGACCCCCTCCCTTTCTGCTCCTCTGCAGCAGTTCAAGTGCTGCTTTAAAGCGCAAGTTCTGACTAAAGCATGGAAAACTAACGCAAGATGGCGAGGCTAAGTAAAATAAGTCTTTCCATGTAGGTATTTCCTTTAAATGCTTAATGTTCCCCTTAGTCAGTCAAATAAACATACAGAAGCATTTGTTTTGTGTGACTGAGTCTGTCCTGTGCCCTCGGAGACTGTAGGAGCCGTTCAGGTTTTATGTTATTTTTTTTATGTTCCAAACATTTTAAATTACAGCCATACAGAAAGGATATGGTTGGGAACACATTTAACTAAATCATTTGTTGTTGGTAAAGAAATGTTTTTCTGTTACCTGTAACAGGTGTTTTGTTTGCGGTTAGGTTTTTTCCTTATGCAAAGCTCCGAAAGAGTTCCAACCTACTCTGTGTCCTAATGTATACAAGCTGGCCGGCCTTTCTTCTCTCTCTTTATAGACATGACACAGTGGGGGCGGAGCTTCATCTGAACCTTTAGTGATTTTCTCTTATCTATATTATATTAATGAAGTTCTAAGTATGAAACATGATGTAGATGATTAATAAAGGAGTAGTTCATATTTAAAATATATAATAAATAGAATAATAGATAGGTTCTGGTGTATTACAAGGTAGTAATTCCATCAAGAGGTTCTGGGGACACACAAAACCTCGAGAGCGAAGCTCGAGAGGTTTCATGTGTCCCCAGAACCTCGAGATAGAATTACTATCGTGTTATGCTAGAATCTATTTGTTATTTTTTTTAATATATGGATACGAGGTGAATTCTCAGACCTTCATTTGAACAGTGCAGTCAGCCGGTTCATGTGCATGCTGGCAGGGTTCCCCAGTGCTGTGGGCTTCATTTAGCACTGTCTTTTTTTAAACTGTTTGTCAGCGGCAGTATCGGGCGAGTAGAGGAGCCACGGACAGAGTCGAATTCTTCATAATGACAAAATTGTTTTGAAAACTAAAGAAAAACGGTTGCTGCTCCAGACCATTCGCTCGCTAAGCGAATGAGCAGGCCGCCATGTTTTCGGACTCGTGCCCGCCCACAGAGCAACAGCGGCCAATCACAAGGCACGATTTCTAAGATGGCAGGGATAGACTTGCGCATGCACTCTTCAGCTTTCTTGATAATACTCTCGTTCAGGTGCGGAACGATGATATTACGGCGCCCAAACGATAGTATTATCACTTAGGAACAGTAGTATTATCGCTTCAGGAGCGATGGTATTACAATAATTTTTTTGTATGCTTTTCAACTGTATTATTTCAACAATCCATATATTAAAAACCTGTTTTCTTTTAACTTTTATGTCTTATGACCAAATGGGAGGAGATTCAGGCCCCTCTTCTGTATGACAGGTATATCTGTGGTGCTTTCATTCATTCAGACAGGTAGTCTAGTGAGGTGCAGACGTATTCTGTTCCAAGCTGTGGAAACACTAGCTAATTCTAGTGTATGTACGATGTATGTTTTCTTTTTATTTTATTTTCTGACGGAACCAGTCCATTGATTTAATCTAAGTTTATCTGGAAAAATAAACATTTTCTTTGATTCTGCACCATGTGCTTGGAATCCTTTTAATCCCACACCTCACACCCACCTCACCTTGTTCCATCCCCTTTTGAAACTACCCACTGTTTTACAGGATTACACTTCCTCCAGTAGAGCATTCCATTCTGACATGACCCTCTCCGTGAAAAAGTGTCTCCTCACTTCCGTCCTAAATCTTCCCCCTCCTATCGACGGCCTTGCCCTCTCATGTCCCTCCCCCTCCTCAGCCTGAGTATCCCTTCAGTGCCTGCCTTGTTTATCCCCTTTACGTACTTAAAGAAGTCCACCCAAAACATGAAAAAATATATGTTGTGCAGAGTGTTTTAATTTGTATGTGAAGTTCTATTGTTTCCTTCCCTCTGACTGGTATTAGGAGTTTTTCCTAAATTAGCCTGCTAGCTTTAGGGTAGTTTTACGACCCCTGGAGATCTCCATATCAAACAGCTTAATTGTATTCCTTTGTCCTACAATGCACCTTGTTTCATGTGATGGTGATGTAGCAGCATACCTCTCAACCTCTTTCCTCATAAATCAGGGACAAGGCTTAAAGTCAGGGACAAAGGACCAAAATCAGGGACACATCTTCAAAATTGGTGATATCCACTTAGGAAGCTGGTAGAATACGGGGCTTAGTGTAAAATGCATTTTCTAAGGAAGAACAAGTCTGTAACTTTAATGTTTGACATTATTTTGTGCTTACAGTCCCCACTGTTTGGTCACAGAAACACACACTTTTTAGGAGGGACAGAGTAATATTTTGAGGCAAAATCAGGGACGTCCCTGAAAAGCAGGGACAGTTGAGAGGTATGTGTAGCAGAGACCATAAATCCAGCAGAACGCATTGCTTTACAATCGGTTCACAACAGTAGAGATGGCTATATTTTAAAATCTGTAGAATTCAGCTTGGTGACCTCCCTCATCCTAAAGGTCTTACTGTCCTGAAAAACTTTGCTGCTGGTAATTTTTGTGCAGCTTGTAAAGCTTCCAAGATATTTAGTTTGCTTGGTATGTGTGTACTGAATGTTGGGTCTCTCTTACATCACTGTCACATGAGACAAGATGCAGTGTAGGAACAAGAAATACAATTAAGCTGTCAGGGATGAAGATCCCCAGGGTTCGTAAAACAAGCATAAAGCTAGCAGGCTAATTTAGGAAAAACTCCTAATAGCAGTCAGAGGGAAGGAAACACTAGAACTTTACTTACAAATTAAGACACTCTGCACAACATATATTTTTTTCAAGTTTTGGATGGACTTCTCCTTTAAAGGTCTCAGTCATATCCTCCTGCTCCCTTCTCTCCTCCAAGGAGTACATGTTCAAGTCTCTCAGCCTCTGTTCGTATGGTCTGTCCTCCAATCCCTGGATCATCCTTGTTGCCCTGCATTGTACCCCTTCTAGTAAGTTCACGTCCTTCTTCTCATACGGCCGGAGGAAGTGCACATAGTACTCCAGGTGCAGCCTGACCAGTGTCCTGTAAAGAGGCAGGAACACTTCCCTGTTCCTGGAGGAGATCCCTCTCGCGATGCAACCCAGCATCCTGTTGGCTTTCACTGCCGCCCTCCTACAGTGCTCTGTATTGTTCATCTTCCCTGTTACAACCATCCCTAGATCCTTCTCCTTGGTGAAACCTAGCTGCACCCCTACCAGCTGGTAACCCCTCCCTGGGTTCTTTGCTCCAGACTGAAGGACTTTGCACTTTTTCACATTGAACCCCAACTGCCACGTTTCCGACCACCCCACCAGTTTGATCATGTCATCCTGCAGCCCCTGCCAACCTGGTATATCGTCCACCACTGCCCCAAATTTGGTATAGTCAGCAAATAGACTGATCTTATTCCTGACTCCATACAAGATGTCC
Organism: Neoceratodus forsteri; assembly: GCA_016271365.2. NCBI lineage: Eukaryota > Metazoa > Chordata > Ceratodontiformes > Ceratodontidae > Neoceratodus > Neoceratodus forsteri. The sequence continues at coordinate 33,440,463 of CM057454.1, forward strand.
GCTATGAATATTCCAAACAGCACTGGCTCCAGTACCAATCCCTGCAGCATCTTGCTCATCACAGCCCTTTCAGATGAGAGTTCACCCCACCACCACCACCACTACTCTCTGCTGTCTCCCCTGCAGCCAGTTCTTAATCCATTTAACCATCTTGGTCTCCACCCCCATGTATCTCAACTTCTCTTCCAACCTCCCATTCTGTACCGAATCAAAGGTCTTACTGAAGTCCACGTATAGGGCCTTATATTACTGAAAGCCCTGTCCTTGCTCTTTTGTTTTAGATAGGAAAAAAAATATTCAGTCCATCAGGAAGTTTCTGCCTCTCTGCCTGGGAGGAGAAGGGGGATTAGGGTTGAGCTGGTAACCCTGGGGCCCAGTTGTAAATAGCTGACTGTTGAACCTCCACACTATGGACAATGCACAAATGTGATCCTTAGTTAAGGGGCTGAGAAGGGAGGAGTCCCCCTGTGACTAAGTTTAAATGCAGATCAGTCTGCTAGAGATTAGTGGGCGCAAAGTTAACATACTGATTAGCAACACCCACGGAGGTCTAAACATGGCATTGTGTCAGTCGCATGGTGATATGCCCTGCTCAGAGCGCATAGTCACTGGCACTACTGCCAAAAGTTTCTCATGCATCCACTCAAGCCTTACTTGTATTCCTGCTTCAGGACATGTTGATTCGACCAACTGGCAACATCTCTTGTAGTCCACCCCTCCGCCCCAACTAGCATCCACCTCTACAGTGGTGTGCATTTACCAGAATCCCCTTCTCTTGCAGTGCAGCAGTTCATTCTTGTTAGAACAGGTGGACAGTGAGTGTGTGTGTGTGTGTGTTTGTTTGTTTGTTACTTATGTGTGTGACTGGGCTTGCAGGACTACCGCGCTCTGTATATGTCCCTGCAGGCCAGCTGCATGGTGACCTGACCCTTTTCCACACATACAGTACATGCATTGGGGAAGAGTTGTGATACGCACACATTGAGCAGAGCTCTAAGTTGTCACTAGCCACGAGGAGGCACAAAGTATTCTGCCACTTTTTGCCTTCATTTGTGATTGACAGTGGGGCCCCTGTATTCCTCCTTTAGACTTCTAAGTTCCCATAACATTAACTACCCCACTTCTCAAACACAAGGTGAAGTCCCAAGTGAGACAGAAAGATCTCACTTTGAGGGGGGGCTCTTGCAGCAGGTTACACCATAAGGACTGAAGCCAGCAGGTGCCAGGACCCCACGGAAAACTTTTTAGCTAGCAGTCTATGGCAGGGGACCGCCCCTTGACATCGGCCCACCCCCAAACGTCCATCTTTGGTACTGTATAAAAGGGGCGGTCCCCCAGCACCACCTCAGTCCTTTTCTCGCAGTCGACTCATGCAAGTAGGACCTCCACGGATGCCTTCTGCTCGAGTCAGCCACCATTTTCACCGCGTTACCCACGCTTTATTACTTTTCAGATTTTCTTCTAATTTTTACAGTCTGTGCATGTTTTCTTCTCCTTCCTCATCTGTCTAACAGTGGTGAATGAAGTGCGCTTGTGGCAAGCAGCTGCCCCACAAGGACAGCCATTCAGCATACTTACTTGGCCTAGGCCCGGATCACAACATTGAGACCTGCCAGCACTGCCAAGATTTTAACCAACGCACCTGGCTTCACCACTGGAAGACCCTACAGTCAGCCTGGTGGGGCTGAGGTGCTGGCGCCTTACCTCGCACCATGCTGGCAACCCGGGTTCGGGAACGGACTCTGGCACCAGAGGGTCGTCAGGGGAAGGAGTAGGATTGAGCATCTGGAGGGCTGCTGTCCTCTCCTGGGGTGGGTTGGGGAACGGTGTCACTCTGTATCGGCCCCAGGTGGAGACCAGGGGAAGCTCAGTTGCAACGCGAGTAGGGAAATCCGAGGAAAAACTAGAAAATGACATCTCCCACTACCGGATGACGGCCTCCCGGAACAGTGCCACCCTGAGCTCCATGACAGCTTACCTGGCCGGAGCGGCACCCAGGGCTAATGCTTAGACCGATAGGCCATTTCTCCTAGGAAGAGGAGGACCCACCCGACGAAGGGTCACATCGGGTTACCCTGAGGTGGCTCTGATGTAGGGTCGAGATCGGCGGCAGTGGTGGGAGAGATGAGAGTCCTTGTGGCAGTTGGCCTGAAGGAGAGGTAGGTGAGGATCGCAGGGGAGATAAACAGATAAAGCGAAAACAAAACAAAAAAACCCTGGAATCCTTCATGCTGCAGCAAAAGCTTTTATCAACGGAGAAGGAGCTTCACCACATTACGTCCTCTTCTCTGGCCTCTGGGCCCTCCACTTCGGCGAAGGATTCAAAGAAGAAGCACAGGGAGAAACCCCAATCTGTTTCCTGCTCCAGGTCCCTGCGCAAGTCGGGCACTGATCATGGGTCTTCCTCCCGTGGGAGGTTGTTCCCCTCCACTCCGTCAGCCCTCTCTCCCTCCGGGCTGCCAGTGGTCAAACCACCTGCTCTCTTAACAGTCTCGGGCGATGGTTCTTTGGGGCCCATGTCTTCAACCTCAGCCCCTGAAGCTCAGGCCCATTTAGAATAACGTATACTCAGCCAGGTGGCTCGACCAGGTCCACTTCGGGCAGCGGGTGTTTGCCCATCAGGGACCGACGCCAGCTCGCGATGCCCAGGGCATGCGGTCACCTCTCGCTCGAGAGTGACACCTTTTCCCCGCTCAGGAATCGGTCCCCCTACATGAGCTTCTCCCTCAAAGCTGGTGCTGGCTGCTTCACCAGACTGGCATCAGCCAACACCTGTTTCGACGATGCTGGCTTCACCGGCGCGGACTCCGACGATGACACAACCTTCATCCCCTCATCCCCCACAGTCACCGGCTGGACCTGTCGATGCCAGGGGGACCAACGCCCGATCTTTCAATCACAGTCAGACTGACACACGATCTTTCGACCCCAGTTAGAGTGACGCCAGGCAATTCCTTACCTCAGGATTCGACGATGGTTAACCCAATGCCAGTGGAGCCAACGCCAGGGTTACTGCAACCTGACGAACAGACGCCGGGACCTTCCAAACCTACCCACCAGATGCTGGTTCCACCAACCTCACCTCAGTATCCACCAACAGAACTTAACGCACGTTTCATGGCCTGATGGGCATACTTCAAGGACAAGGAGGCCCCGAAAGAGCCCCCAACGCCGACTCCGAGGGACCATTCTCCCAATCCTACTTAGCACCAAACTCCTACCTCCTGTCAAATTACATAATATCTTAGAAAAAAGTACCTGTATTCTCAAACATATTATTGTCTGCCAACCTGGGGACCTGGTGGGAGCAAAGACAATTCCCTAGATTAAGGAAGAAGGTTTTAGGACCTCAAATTCAGAACAATGAAAAGAATTTGAAGAAGGAGACTGTGTATATGTATAAAATAACTACTTTATATGTATATGAAACTATGAAGACTGAATAATGCTATGTAAGAAGTGGATTTAACGCTTTGTACCTGTGTAATTATATGATACCAATAAAAATAATATTAAAAAAAAGGACCAAACTCCTCTTAGGAAGGCTCAGACGTCAGCTTCTAGGGAGCCTACACCACAGCCAACAAGGCCCGACGCCGGTTGTTCTAAGCCTCATAAGTATAAGTCTCGGCGCTCACCCTCTCCCTCACTGGATTCGGGTGAGTCAGGGGGATACATCTCCTCCTCGTACGATGACTCTGGAGATTGATATCCCATCAGAGCCAGAGGAGCCCAGGGATACTGTGTGGTCTCTCCCCAATGACTCAACTTTCATGGATGTTACGAGACACATCCGGATCCTTATGGGCTGGGTCACTGAAGACGTGGACCCCGAGCGACATCAGCTAGCCACTTTCCTTCACAAGAAAGGAGTCCTCTCCTCTAGTGGTGCCCCCTTTTATAGACTCCTTCAATAGGGCAACTTGGAAGCACCCGTTCTTAACACCAGCGACGTGCAAAAAGGTGGATCGCCTGTATAACAAACGCCCCAAGGGATAAACCCTTCTATAAGGAACACCTGGAGGCTGATTCGGTTGTTATCAGTGCGGCCCATGACCGTTCAAAATGACCCCAACACCTCAGCACTCAGCTTTCTGATGAGGACTGTAGGCAGATAGACTATTTTGACAGAAAGGTCTACTGTTCAGCCACATGTGCCATCCGTTCCCAAAATCTCCTTGCCCACATGGTTCAAGATCAGAACGCCCTGTGGGAGAAAGCTTTTGAGGTGGCACAAACTCAGCCGGATCTCCCCTGGAGGGCTGAGCTGCTGCACCTTCTCAAGTCGGGCTCTGGTGTGGGGATCCATGTCCTCTGAGCCTCCTATGATTTTTCGGACTCGACATGTAGAGCCGTGGCTATGGGAATTTGCCTATGCCGTCATTCTTGGCTTCAGGTTTGTCCCGAATGTCCAGTCTTAAGATCCTGGATGCCCCCTTTAGAGGCCCGTCTTGTTTGGCGAGGATTCTCAAAATGTGATCACTCGCCTGCAAGAGTCAGATAAGGCTGTCCGATCAGTTCATACCCTATATCTGTCTCAGCCTAAGTCTTCCCAGCGACAGCCTTTTCGTTGCAGCCCCAAGCAGCAACCTAGAGGTGTCTTTAAGAGAGAGGATACTTCTCAAGCCACAGGGGGTTCAGCACCCAGAGCTCCTAGAACCTCACTGGTTGCGTTGCCTGTCCTAGGTTCCTCTGCCTGATTCCTTACCCGACTCTCCTCCTCCAGCAGAGTCCCTGGGGGAGGCGGTGCATGGTTGTTTCTCTCTTCACAGAGGGGGTTGGAGCAGAATAACATCGGACCAGTGGGTTCTACAGTTAGTGGAACAAGGACTTACCCTAGAATTGTTGGAGATTCCGTTGAACAATCCTCCAGTTCCCTCCCATTACCCCCAGGCCCATCTCGACTTGATCCAAGACGAGATACAAGCGCTTCTGTGAAAGCAGGTCTTTGAACCCGTTCTGCTAGCATACCAGGGAATGGATTCTGTTCTCCTTTCTTCCTGGTCCCAAAGAAAACGGGAGATGTGTGCCCCATTCTGGACCTCAGCCATCTGAAACTGTTTAGAGTGCAAAAGGTTCAGGATGAACACTCTTCCCGGCCTTCTCCCCTTGCTTCATCAGAGGGATTGGCTCAGCTCTCTGGACACGCAGGACACTTACCTTCACATCTTGGTGTTTCCACCCCTCAGGAGGTTCCTTCACTTCTACTTCCAAGGAAACCACTGCCAGTTTTGGGCCCTGCCCTTTGGCCTGTCCTTGGACCCATGAGTCTTCACAAAATGCCTCGCAATAGTGGCAGCTGCCATAAGGAGGGAAGGCCATTATGGTCTTCCTTTACCTAGACGACTGGCTTCTGACAGTTCCTACCAAGCAGCAATTGCTCAGAACCATGGGGGACACTTTTTTCTGTTCCGGGATCTGGGGATAACACTCAGCATTCCAGAATTATCCCTTTGGCCAAGTCAAAAGACTGCAGTACATGGGGCAATCTTAGACACTGAGTAAGGCAAGGCCTTTCTTCCTCCAGATAGGGTGCATGCCTTCAGACTGAGGCTCAACTAGTCTCATCATCTCGACAAGTTCCAGCCAGACCAGTTCTAAGACTGTTGGAACATATGGTAGTGGCCATTGCAACAATACCCTTGGCTCACCTGCACATGAGGGTAGCCCAGTGGAACTTTCAGGTCCAATGGGACCAGCGTTTAGACTACTTGGACCTCCCAGTGTCAGTATCCAGCTCTGTGCAACAGACCATGATGTGGTAGCTGAACCGCTCCAACCTTTCCAAGGGGGTTCCCTTCTGGTTGGAGTCACCTCGGCAGATTCTGACCACAGACGCATCAGTCTAGGGCTGAGATGCCCATCTGGCAGACCGTCATACTCAGTGGACCTGGTCCATTGGAACAACATCTCCACATCAACGTTTTGGAGATGCTAGCAATACTGTATGCTCTCCAAGCCTTTCAGACGCTTCTACTCCTGGGTCCTCTCTTGATCCAGACAGACAACATGTCTGTGGTCTTTTATACAAACAAGCAAGGGGGCATGCATTCTTACCCCTCTGCAGAGAGGCCATGAGAGTGTGGTATTGGGACATAGAGCATCACCTGAGCCTGACTGCAGTGCATGTTCCAGGCGTTCAAAATACCTTGGCTGACAGTCTAAGCCGTTCCCAGTCCAAGGTTTACGAATGGGAACCTCTTCCTGCAGTAGGTGAAGATCTCCTCAGTTGGTGGGGCCTCCTAGAGCTGGACCTATTTGTGTCCCCATCCAATGCAAAACTGCCCAGTTTCTGCTCGCTACATCTAGGGCCTAGTGTTTTCTGGCAAGACGCATTGTCCCTCTCTTGAACAGGGAGGTTTCTGTATGCCTTCCTCCCTTTCCATTGCTGCAGAGAGTTCTGCTCAAGTTGCAGTCAGAAGGGGCAGAGATAATTCTGATAGCCCCCTTCTGACCATGGCAGATTTGGTTTCCATGTCTCCAGCAGCTTGCAGTGGAACCCCTGATTACCCTGCCTCTGTCTTCCAACCTGCTGTCACAGTAGCAGGGCACCCTGGTCCATCTGGATCTAGGGTTATGGCACCTTCATGCGTGGCTCCTATAGACTTAGCAGTTGCCTGTTTTGGGGTTCCCTCCAGGTGGCAGAGATTCTAGTGGCCGTCAGAAAGCCCCCAAATCTACTTGAGTATCTCCCTTCCTTATCTAATTCAGGCCTGAGTTACTCGTCCATTAAGGTGCACCTTTCAGTCAACTCTGCGTAACATGCACCTATTGGAGGCAAGACCCTTGCCCATCTTGACCTATCCCGCGCATTCTTGCGGGTTGTTCTGCATCTGAAACCTCCCATAAGGGACCCGGTTCCTCCTTGGGATCTGTTGTTCATCTTAGAGAAACTTACATTGCCTCCCTTTGAGCCTGTCGCAAGTTGCTAGCTTCGCTTTCTGTTGTGGAAAGCGTTATTTTTAGTTGCTATAACTTCTACTCAAAGGATTTCTGAGCTCTAAGCTCTGCAGTGTAAAGAGCCTTATTTAGTTTTTCACAAGGACAGGGTGTCCTTGAGAACCAGTCCTAAGTTCCTTCCTAAGGTGGTGTCCGAATTTACTCTGAATCAAGACAGCCACCTTCCCATGTATTACTCAGAGTATTTCAAATCAGGAGAGGCCTTACTGCATACTCTGGACGTCCACTGGGTGCTTTGTTATTATTTGGACCATGCCTGAGCCATCAGAAAAACTGATCAGTTGTTTGTTTCTTTCGCCCTTGAGAAAAGAAGGGGCTTCAGTTTTTAAACAATGTTTATCCAAATGGTTAATTGCATTGTTTATTGCTACTGTAAATACAACAAGCCTTTACCGGCCTGGTTAAAGGCCATTCTACCAGGGGTGTAGCTGCTTCGTTTTCATCTTTCAGAAATGTGTCTATTGCTGACATCTCTGCAGCGACCACTTGGAGTTCGGTCCACACTTTCATCTGGCATTACAGTCTGGACATTGTCACTGGCGTAGGGCAGGTTTTGGACTGGCCGTCTTGCAGGGCCTGCTCTCTTTAGAACTTTACTTTGACCTCTACCTCCTCCCCACTGACCAGGGTCAGTTCTTTCACTGCTTGGGACTCTGCCCTTATGGTGAAACCTGCTGCAGGAGCCCCCTCGAAGTGAGATAGTACAGTTGCGTGAAAATTTACCATAACAGATCTTTGAGAGGAGCTCTTGCAGCAGGTGCTGCTTTTCCTCCCTCCATCCCTCTGGTGACTGCTTCTCTCCATCATTTTCAGGTTCTTTGGTTTCAGAGGAATATCTCAGTTCTCCATTTTTTTATTCTTGCCTGTGTCTCCAGTGGTGGTGCTGGGGGATGGCCCCTTTTATACATAGGTGGAAGTCAGGGGCGGGCTGACGTCAGGGGTGGTCCCCTGCTATAGACTGCTAGCAAGACATTTTCCATGGGGTCCTGGCACCTGCTGGCATTAGCCCTTGTGGCGTAACCTGCTTTAAGAGCGCCTCTCAAAGATCTACTGTTACGGTAAGTTCTTACGTAACTACTTTTCTGATGGTAGCAGGTCTGGCCACTGGCATCCACTGTCTGTGCAGACAAAAGCTAATCCTTGAGGACTGCAGCCTGCTAGAAAAGTGCAGAACTGCCTTTTTCTATGTCACTCAATTTGCTGCCTCAGCATAGAACTATCGAGCCTTGTCTCTCTGGCTACTGTCATAACACTACTTCCCCAGAGGTATCTGGAGGAATACAGTTTTATATTGGCTTACCCCTGTGTGAGGGAAATTCTGCAGTGGTTGTATGACATGTCAAGATCTGGAAGCTTACCCTAATGTGGTGTTTTCTAATTGTTACCGGTCTGGCAGGCTGCCTTATTCCAATTTGGGCTCTTGTGATAGTTCTTGAGGCATAAAATAATTATTTTAGAAAAAGCTAACCAGTCAGGCCAAATGCTGTTGTGCCCTCCCACTGCTTTCCAACCAGTAACATTGTGGTACATGCCATGTCCTATTTATTTATTTATTTATATATTTTTTAATTTCTTTCTATCGGAAAAGTACCTTTGAGCTCAGAGCTCTTTTACAAAGGTTGCTTGTCACATGTGGGGGGACAAAGCTAGACAGGTACAGAGGGTAGTACAACTAAACAGATACAGAGAGCAGATCCATTGGAACCTTGTCAGATAGTTTACATGTGTGTCTAACGGTAGAACAAAGCAACCATATTGCAGGGTTAGAACATTCTACATTAGCCATAAATAGTCAAACTTCTCATTTTATTGTGCTGCCTGATCTGGGCGCAGTTACGTTTAGAGCCTGTAGAGAGCACCCTTCTCAGCCCCATTTTGAATTTGGCAATTCTGGAGAGGCCCAGTAGGGATTCAGGCAGCTCATTTAGCCAGAATGGCATTCTGTAGGTGAAGGCACTTTATGCAAAACTAGCCCATAAAACTAGTCTGGCCCAAAGGCCTAGTGTCTTCCTATCTGTACTCCTGGTTGAGTATTGATTCTTAGTAGATTGTAGTAAATTCTGGATAGCAGAGGGGGAGATCCCAAGGAGTGCCTTCATACGTAGCAGTCATACCTGGCATTTGAGCCTATCTTGTAGGAGAGCCAGTCAGTTTCAGAGTATAGGGTACAGGTATTGAGTGAGCCTATCAGCTCCCAAGATAAACTGGCAAGCCTTTATTTAGCACCAGCCTGACCCTACTGAGGACTGAGTCTGTGGCTGCTCCGTACACTGCCAGGCCATAGTCCTGTACTAGGAGGATTGTGCGGGACACTGCCAGTTTATTAGCTGTGGGTGTGAGATGGTGTCTATGCCTATAGAGTGCTTCTAATTTGGGCTAGCTTTACGTCTATATGGGGAGCAAATGTGAGTGATTCATCAAGAGTTACCCCAAGGTACTTAAATGAGGTAACCTGTTCTAGTGTACTGCTCTTCCCGTTTGTGATGGTGAGTGGTAGGGCTTTTTTTCTTGTTTGGGGACCGGCAAATTGCATGACCTTTGTTTTTTTGTAGTTCAGTAAGAGTTTATTCTGGCAAAAACCACTGTCTAATGCAGTAAAACAACTTTGGAGCTGTTGTGTAAGTGTTTCTTGGTTTGGGCTGCTGGCATAGATGACTGCATCATCCACATAGAGGAGGACTTTAGAGAGACAGGTGGAGTGGAGGTAATTTACAAATAAGCCAAATAATAGTGGGCCCAGTATAGACCCTTGTTGTACAACAATCATTACACTTCTGGTGTCTGGGAGCGTATCATTGATCTTCACTCATTGAGAGCGGTTGGAAAGGTAGCTTTGAAACCAAGTGACCATGTCAATTGAGAGGCCTAGGGTGCGGAGTTTGGAGGAGAGGAGTGTGTGGTTGACAAGGTCAAAGGCTTTTGTTAGGTTAGTATAGATGGACCCAGCCAATTGACCATTTTCCAGGACTTCATGTAGGAAACTAGTGTACTGTATCAGAGCAGTAGTTGTGCTGTGCAGCTTCCTAAACCCATGCTGCTGTGGACACTGGATGTTGTGTTTGCTGAGATATTAAACAAGTCGGTCCAGTCCAATACAATTCTCTCCACTGCCTTAGACAAGGGGGAGAGGATAGATATTGGTCTGTAGTTGGACACTAGTGTATGGTCCCCACTTTTGTGGACGGGTGACCAGCACTGTCTTCCATATCGCTGGGAATTGTGAAAGCCTGAGAGGAGGAGGGACAGTTCATTAAACGTGAGGGCTACCAATTTCATGTCAATTGCATCTTTACCCATCCTTGTTTTCCCCAGTACTCGCTTAATATATTTTATTGTATCCTTTACTGTGATAGGTTTGAAATAAAACTGGGGGAAGCCAGTGTTATGTGAGACCAGCGTAGGTGGGGTTTCAACCAATGTATTGCTGTATTTAGGTGTCTAGTAGCTAGTCTGGAGTCTTGGTGAATGGCACCTTTGGAGTTGCTTTTTGCCGAGGTTATCAATCTTGTGATACCCAGCACTACGCAGACCTGGTTGGCATTGCCTAAAATTGGTCTGCCAGTTACAAAAAAATTGCCAAATATCTGGGCTAGAGATTATTTTTCACCTTGTTTCCAATATAGCATACCATTATGTTAAGCCAGCACACAACTTAGAAGCTTGTTTTTCCTTCTTCCTCCTTACCTTCTCAGCATTGTGTGATGTTAAGTACTCATGCAAAAGTTGTGTGTCCAGCTCAGATTTTGAAGCAAGCTTGGGATACTGGCTGCTGGGAGGCTGAGGTTGAGTGGTGCTGCTGGTGCTGCTCTTCTCCTGCTGAAACGGGGGCTCACTCTTACTGCAGGAGGAAGCTGTGGTTCACAAGGCCACCAGCTGTAGGCATCATGCAGCGCCATGAGGGAGGCATCAGGAGAATAACCACACTGCTGTCTAGAAGATGGCTAGTGGCACTTTCAGGCCCTCTTCTATGTTGCCCCCATCCCTGGGGGGAGCCGTTGTTGAGGCTGGGAGGTTGCTTAGCACATCAGCCCCACCCAAAGGCTGGCAGGACTGGTTGGGGAGGAGAAAAATCCCAATTAAATTGGTATTTTAGAGGATGTACTCTCAGGAGACATTAATTATGTGTCCTGTTTGGACTGCCAAAAGTCCTGTTTTTTTGTGTGTGTTTTTTTCTTCTTCTAGTGAATATAGATTTGATCCAATTGTTTTACATGTCTGCATTACCCAACAGTGCACTTAATAGAGAAGTTATTCATACATGTGCAGTGATCTTGAGTCATCATTACATTTTCACTTTTCATCATTACATTTTCACTTATCTGGCTAGAGTTGCCCAGCACTACCTAATATTTCCACCACCCCCATGTTACAGCTAGGGTGGGGCTGGAGGTGGGGGTGTTCTGAAGCAAAATGTAAATAAATAAACTCTGTTTCCAGAATTTACTATCTACAAAGGGTGTACTTTCATACAAGTTCTTTATATGCAAGTCCATGGTATTAGCTGAAAGAACATTATGGTTGCACTTCCCCTAACCTATGTGACCTAATCATCTAGGATCATTAGAGGTGGAATCTTCCCAGCTCTTAGCCTTAACTTTTTTTTTTTGTATGTTCTTTTTATCCTCTGGCACACCTAGTCATCCGTTCCTTCAGGTGACCAAGCCTACCCCCGCCCACCAAACTCCTCCATCGCTGTCCACTGCCCCCCATCATGCCGTGCCCCCAGTCGACCCAACGTATCCCGTTGTCAGGGGGGCCCCTCTCCTGTGGTCATGCCTGGGACAGGAAACTTTCTTTGCCTACAGGCATTCTTTGTTCCTCACCAGGGCATGGTGAGGGTGCAGCACAGACACCTCCGGCTTTGCCACGGACAAAGGAGCTGGCCGCTGTCATCCAGATGACCAGGCAGTCATTTTTTCCCTTAAGGTTGCCCCTCCCTCCTTGAGTATGACCCCACGCTCGAGGCATCCTGGACTAACGCACCTGCAGTACGTGGTCGCCCACACCCATATGTATGCTGGCACAAAGGGCCACCAAGAACCTTCCTAAGAGTGGTGCGGCTTTGTCCCTCCCCCACTCCCTGGGGAGGAGAGTGCCCATGGGATGCTCAGAGTCCTCCCTTATGGTCCCCGCTGCTGCCATCCCGGGCTTGGGGTGCGAACCCAGGTCGCCAGCGTGCCAGTCAGACCCCCATCGCCTGGCGCTATGGAGCTGGCCTTAACTTTTTTTGTGGTCAAATATTTTCTCTTTTTTTCATGTTCCATTTTTCCCTGACCAGCTTTAAGCCTCCTCATTTGGACCTTTGTGATCTCCCAGCCCAGTCCAAAAGTAACCCAGACCCTACTGCCAACCCCAGTGGTTATTCCCTTTAATTGCAGGGGTTGTGGAGGTGGATGTATGGGGTGGGTGTATGGGGATCCTCCCCCGGGCAACTGCATAGGAGCAGAAGCCACGATGCAGCCTGCAGACATCACATTCACTATTTTAGTTGACTACCTTGTGACAGTGAAGCCTGGTAAGTCACAAGGGGTGAACATATGGACATCCTAGGAACCATAGTGGAGTAAATATTGGGCACGTCACTAGAAGCTATTATCAAGGACAGAATAATGTAGCACTTGGTTGATGCCAGTGTTCTCATCACCCTCTCTGCGTTACTTTGAGGGTCAGATTGTGCCAAACCATGTAGATAAACTTCGAGGCAGTGACCAGGGAGGTGGACAAGGGCAGGGACATAGAAGTATTATATCCAGACTTCACAATGGCCTTTGACACCATGGCTCAGGACAAACTTCTGGGCAGAGTACACCAGTACGGTATAGCAGAGGTGGAAATGAAAGGCCTGCTAGTGCAGCAGTAACATTATCACTTGCGACTCCAGCGACCTGGATTTGGGAATGAGCTCGGGTTGTCGAGGGCCGGCAGGGGGAAGGTGAGATGAATGTCCCACCGGATGCTTTCTCACCTCGGGGAGGGAGAGAAGATGCTAGAGCTCCGCTGCACTACTGCCACTTGGATGACCACAGGTGGCTGTATACAGGAACCAATGAGGGGGAGGGAGGATGCCAATGTGCTTTGCTTTGCATTCACACCATTGCATGTGCAGGCATCGTGTGGCAAGTCTCGGCATCCGGGGGGGGGGACAACACGGGAAAATCCACCAACTGCGGCTAGGCAACATCCACCCCTCACCACAGGCCCTGCACCGCTGACTGTGACTCTCCACCGAACAACTTCTAGTCTCTGCTCAGGGGTAGCACCCACTTCTGACAGCCCTGCCTTGGGGTAAGCCAGGGCGCACTCAGTGGATGAGTCAAGTCCCAGAGAAGGCTGATGACGGGGCTGGGTGATGGGTAGGACTGATAGGGGTGGGTTGACTATAAGGTAATAAAGCATGCTAAATGGAAAAAAGATTAAAAAAAAAAAAAAAAAAAAGGCGTGGAAAGCGGAATACCAAAACCCGAAATTTGGTATTACATTTCCACATCTAGTATTCTGCCTTTACAAAAGAGTTGTGCTACATTGAACTGCAGTGTGATGGCATGGAGATGTGGTATTCCAGGTGGAATACCAGTGTGATGAAAATGGTATTCTGCTTTGAAAACTGGTATGGAAAACAGGGTGTACCATGAATTTCCAGCCCTGTATGCACAAGACATATACAAAGTGGATTGCTAACTGGCTTGAAAGCAAAAAGCAAGAGGTTGTTGTGAACAGGCACAGGCTGAATCGAGAGTTGTGCCCAGTGGTGTCCCTCAGGGATTGGTGCTGGGGCCACTGCTGTTCAACATTTTGTGTTTTGTGATCTTCAATCTGTGGTCTTCTTAAGGTCAGATTTCCTCTATAGAGCCACACTCTGTTTTTAGGGCCATTGGACAGCCCACCATCCCTTATCGCCTCAGTTATTCCCCCCCCCCATGCTGTTGACTGTGCATCTCTGTAGGGAACTTCAATTTGGTCTGTGATAGCCTGTTTTCTTGACACATGTATTTCTTTTTGTTTGTGGAGTCACCATCTTGCTTCGTACCTCCAATATGCCGAAACTGTCTTATCTTTCCTTTTTATACTTGTGGCAACAAAATTGCATCTTCAGACTTGCAGATGTGGTGCTTCAACTGTTTGGGGTCTGACTATGACGTGGATTCGTGTCAGTACTGCTGCAGGTGCTCGTACAGAACTTTGAAAAACAGAGTATATTGTTGTATTAACTCCCTGTCCTGATCTGCAGCGGTCCGGGTCAGTGCCTGAGGAAGACCTTCCAAGAATCAGTCTTCACCATTGATTCCACTAGTGTGTCAGAGCCACAGGTGCAAGGACCCTGCGGAAGCCAGAACTTTTCAGAGAGCTGGCACCAAAGTAAGCAGCATTCATCAGCCCTACCATGCATCAGCGGTCGATAACCATGGAGCATGAAGAGACAAGCTGTGGCGGCAGCGGGGCCATGTCTGGTCCTCTTCCCCTCAAGGGAGGGGTTCTGATGATGGGCAGTTCAGTGCCCAGGAGGAAGCACGGTCCTTCCGCAAGCACAGAAAGGAGCTGTTCCAATCCCATTCACACTCTGCATTGGGGTACAGGCAGCACTTGGCCTTGACTTTACTTTTCTTACTGTCAGAAGGGAAAGAAATTGCACTGGTCGAGGTCACCCTCTGAGAGGTTTGTCGCGGTTCTCACTGTCACCTTTGATGTCACTGAGGGCATCTTGCTCTGTGAGATCATTGCCTTGGGCCTGTGCCACCCTAAGTCTTTAAAGGGGGCTCCAGTGCAGTTCCACCACTGGGAAGCTCCTGTGGAGTGGTGAGTGCAGCATCTGGCCCGAGTGACGCCGCAATTGGAGCTGGTCCCTGGCCCGGAGGCAGTTCTGCCAGACCAGTAGTATGTTTGTATACAGTAGCAGATTCGGAGGTGGGGGGGGGTGCACCACTGATAGATGTTCCACTTGTGGTCCTCCACCCCTCGCTTAGAGTGGGGGCCGGCCATGGTGCCATCACCTGTCACTTCGTGCTAGCTAGGTCGTCAATAACTGCTCCTTTTGATTGGAATGTTTTGCCTTTAGCAGTTCATCAGGCTACTTCTATTCTGAGTTTTAAGGAAAAATTTAAACAGTATTTATTGTCAAAATCTGCAATTGTTTTGTGTAATAATATTTGTATACGTTGTGTTTGAAATGTATAGTCTTGTTGGTTGTTGTTTTCCCAGGTCGGAACTGCAAAAGGGCCTATGGTCCAGTGTCCTTACGCTGTTAACAAATTAATAAAATAAAAATAAAATAAATAGTCAACGGTGGTTCTGGTGCCATGTCCAGAGCTGGGTTTGGACTCTCTGGGGCCTAGCACGGTGCGAGATCCAGTGCTGCCCTCAGTGCCAGGCCCCCCCCAGTACCGCTTCTGGTGCCGTCCTTGGAGCTAGGGCCAGTGTTGCCACAGCTACGCATCGGATTGTTGGGCTGTGACCACAACCCCTCTTCTACTCTCCTGCCAGGGAGGGTGTGGGAGGAACAAGTCTGACCCCAACCTCATTATTTCTGAAGTCAGTAATGATGGCATCTTTCTTCTCTTTCCAGGCTTTGTTCAGAAATATACACTGTGCTTTGAATTTTGAGTTATTCACGGGGCTAAGCACTTCGGTCTGGAGTTCCTAAATGTATCTTAATATACCAGTCAGTTTAGTTACTCCTGTTCCCTCTGCATTTGAGACCCTATCTGATATGGTTTGACACAGCACTACTTCTGTGGCAGCTGTCCCCAAGCAGGCAGACAACAAATATACTGCTTCTAAAGATAAACCAGCATATGTCACTCAACACCTAGCTGATACTATTGTCATTCTCACCGAGAATGATAAGGATGCTATACCCAAAGAAGTATCGGTGCACCCCATTAACTGGGAGTTACGCAAGAGTGACACTTTGAGTATTCTCCGAGTATTCCCTTTTGAGCAAGCTGAAGTCTTTGGTAGAGCTTCTGCCAGGAGCAGAGGTTAAACAAAAATATCCTGCTGACTGTCAAGCAAGGCATTGAGTTCCACAGTCACCATTTTTTTTTTTTTTTAGTTGACGCTTTTTCCCTTCGGTAACGGATCGGGGGAACTCTCTCAGGCATCCCATCCTTTATGCCTGCCTGCCTGAGATCCTCTGCGTCTGTCACCCCCGCTGCCTGCACCCCTGGTTTAACCCACCCGGGGAGGGTAGCCTGACTCCATATTGGGCTCCTTAGGAAGGCAGACTCTGGCAGCGGGCGGGACCCGAGTGGAGGAGCTATGAGGCCCAGCCGAGTTGGATCCGGCGCTGGGCATGTAGGATAGGTGCCGTCGCCTATCCCTCCAATCCAGGTTTTTCCTTTTTCCTGGCTAGTGTTACGTCCCCCAATCTGGGACGTGCAGTGCTGCCCAGACCCCACGACGAGGGTGCTCCCACCCATGTCCGGAAGGCAGCTGCCCAACATCTACCCTTGCTTCTTGCGAGCCCGAATGTGTAGCAGTGCTGCCGGTTTCCACCGGGGTCGCTGCTGCAACGGGCTACCCCTGGATCCCTCCTGAGAGAGGAGAGCAGTCCATAGGACGCCTGATCCTCTCTCTCCCCTGCCGAATTTCTGACGCCGGGGCGCGATGCACAGTGAGGCGCCCAGTGCCTCAACCCTCAGCGCCACCGGGCTGGCTGACAGTCACCAGCTTAAAGCCTTTATGGATATCTTTGATACTGCATCTCATTCATCTGCTGCAGGTATTTTCATTGGGCGGCATTCCTGGTTGCTGAATTCTGGCTTCACCCAAAATGTCCAGCAACAGGTTATGAACAAGGCCATTGATTTACAGTGATTACAATAATGAAATTCTGTTTCCAAGACTTGAAATTCTAAGAACTGCACTGGTGATTGTTAGTGTGATTTCTGGATTTTACTTTTATTCTATTAGTATGTGCAGAAATAATCTGAATAAAAGACCTAATACAGAGCATTAAATCATCTGAGAGGGATGCTGTTTTTTTTTTCTGTAGGTATTTTAGTTGTTTTCTGTTCTCCACAATCCCAGTCCCCCTGCATCCCTGACATGATGTACGCATGTAAATGCATGTGCATGTGCGTCATGTACCCTACGGGACTCCCACTGCCGAGTCACTCCGTTACCGCTATGCCTGCCACGGACCTCCTCCGGTGATGACAGGACTCGTGTGACCCTCTCCCTCCCAGGAGAGGAGAGCCAATGCTCGATCCTGCCCCCACCCCCACCACTTCCCCATGGTGGCAACCGAGTCATTCCCGAATCCAAGTTGCCAGCGTAATGCGAGGAAAGGCAGGATTTCTCTACCCTAAGCGCCACCAGGCCAGCTACTCTTTGGATTTTACAGAACTCCCTCCAAACTATCTGACCAGAAGGCAACCCCCTCTGTCAGTTCGGATGTCAGAGCTTCAGGATTAGGAGACTGTGGGCCTCCTGAGCAACAGGGCAGTGGAAATAGTACCAGAGTCTGAACAGAACACAGAGTTCTACTCCCATTACTTCCTAGTTCCAAAGAAATCAGGGAGCATGCTCCCCATTCCCGATCTCCGAAATCTGTACAAATTCATAGGAATCTGAATTTATAGAGAAAAATTATAAATTATTTCTCTGGGTTCTGTGCTACCCTTCCTGAAGCCCCAGGATTGGTTAGCATCCCTGGATATATACCAGCACATACTAGTATGCCCCGGCCACCACAGATACCTCCGTTTTGTAGTGCTGGGACAGAATTAGTTCAGAGTCCTGCCCTTTGGGCTTCCCTCAGTGCCACACATCTTTACAAAGTGGTTCGCAGTACTCTTAGCGCCTCTGTGGAAAGCAGGACTCCAAGTCTTCCCATACTTGAATTTCAGACACATCCAGACAACTGACAGAACAGTCAATAACCACTGCTTCTCGGTTCCTCACTTCAGTGGGGATCTTGCTGAACACACACAACCCCCATTTTTCATATATGCTTGGCGGTTTACCATTACTTTCAGCTACCGATGAAAAACACTGAGGAGTCATTATTTCAAATGATTTTGATAATTCCGAACAAATTATTAATGCCATTAGAAAGGCTAATAGAGTGATCTGGTCGTAATATTCTGTCCAAGAATGAAAAAGTTCTAATGCCACTGTTCAGAGCTTATGCTAGGCCTCACTCAGAATATGCCTCTTAGCTTTGGTGCCCTTATATAGCGTTCAGTCTAGAAACCAAATTTGGTGGGTCAAATTATCCACTGGCCACTGAAAAGGTGGGTTATTTCATGAAAAATGTGGGTCATACATGACATTTCTTAAAAAAATTTGTAGTATCTCCCCCTATCACCGAACTCTCTCCAGTGACCTCTGGACCTGCAGTCTCTACCTCCCTACATGACTCGGCTGACCCCTTCTAGCTCCTCTCAGGCACCAGGCATCCCCCTGGTCTACCCTCCAGGGAAGGCCGCCCCCGCCCAGGGCGCTCTTTCTTTTAGGATTGAGACACCGGGCCCAAGAGGGTGGGCACAGCACAGGGAGCTGAGTCCATTTTCTCGGGAGTGTGGGCTACAGAGGGAGGCACTACCGCCCTGTCGGCGTGGGAAGTTTTTTTAACCTATTTTACACCCTGTAGAGCCCGGCTGCCAAGGCAACACCTTGCCGTGGCTCCACCCCCTGGCATACGTCAGAACGTTCTTTTGGCTATCCCCCAGCCTCTGCCAGAGGTCGCTCGTTTCCCTAGCTCTCCCCGGTGAAGAGAGAGCAGTCCTCCGGTTGCTCAATCTCATTCCCCCCTGCCAACCCCTGGCCTCCTGGGTCCGTTCCCGAGCCCAGATCGCCAGCGTGGCATGAGGTATGTTGTCCAGCGCCTCAACCCTCCATGCCACCAGGCTGACTCGTAAACAGGCTTTTAACTATGCAGAATGGGATTCATATTAAAAAATTTATGTTTCGCATGTCACAGTATCATGAAAAGGCTGATGCACTGTATTACAAAGGGCAGATCAACAGGGGCGGTGTGAGTGCTGACTCAGAAAAAAAGTAGGGCATTTTTACATGACGAGGTGTATAGCATTTTACAGGAAGGCATTTTTACATCTCTGGCACTACCTGGCATCAGGATCAGCCTTAGGCAGCAGCTAGGGAAGATCTCAAGTGTCTTCCAACTCTGTCCACAATGTGGAAAACTGGACATTATTGCCAGCAAAAAAGCACCTTACACTCTTATGAGAGATTAATCATTTTGTAAGAAGATGCACTTAAAATAAAATACTAATAGCTAAGTAAGTTATAGAGTCGTGCCTGAATAGCCACAGATCTTAGGTGGAACAGATCGAGATAACCAGAGATATTTGGTTAAATAAGGCACATCAAGGTGGATAAATTAAAATATTTGACATTTTTTTTGACGTCATTGTGTCTTCATTCTGAATCTGGTCATGCAGAGTAGTAACTTAGTTAAGTACAGTCACAGTTTAGTTAATGTTCTGAAAACCGTCAGTACAGTCCACATTCTGGAATAACCTCCTTTGCTTTTTTCCCCCTCTAGATAGTGATTGCAGAACGAAAATCAAATTTAGACTGACAAAGTCCCTCAATTGCAATAGTCAGCAGATCATTGACTCTAGTAGCAGACAGCCTATTTCTCATGCTACTTTTTACAATGTTCTGTGCACTGAAGCCCCTTTCACAATCTGCTGTATGGACTGGGGCAGTTGATGCCAGTGCAGCCAGTGTCAAATGATCTGGGAAGTCTGACTTGTGATATTTGTTAATGAACCCCCAAAGAGTTTGTATGTTGTCCCTTGGGTACCACTCTCTCTCATAACAAGTAGCTTCAGCAATTCCCATTCTGCTTTGGTGTAGCCTGCATCCACAAGTGGTGGTGCCACGGTCTCAAAATGTTTGTATCTCTGTTCTTGACCGTAATGATCAAGCAGCACTTGAATTTGTTCATTTCCCCATGTGTCTGTTTCTAGAAAGGCTGCTGACTGGCCTAAGACCCAGTACTCCAAAAGCAGCCAACTTGTTTCTGTCATACCCTGGGAATCCGTCTTTTAAATTTGCAACCAACTGGTCAATGAAATGGTCCTTGATTGAAAGGTTTTTGCCTCCCCTTAGTACGTGATGCCTCTTGAACACCAGTTTTCCTCCTAATCTTCCTGGATATCCTTATCCACTTCATGTAGATACTGTACATTTTTTCCTTGGCTCCTAATTTTATTTTTCCTAAATCAGAGAAACACTTCTCCAAACTGACCATAGAGATGTCCAGATCTCGTTTTTGAAACCCTACACTAAGCTATGTAATTACAGAAAGTACATCCATTATAAAGTCGTATTTGGACATTTTTAAGACAGAACCTTTTGCTCTAGCATCTGTCTCATTGCAAAAAAAAGTGAGAAAGGAGTCTGGGGTGTGATGAATGGTCTCAGCTGCTTTGTAAACTGCTATCCACCTCACATCGTTGACCTCCTTAACTTTTAGAGTTGCTCCCTCCAGTTTTTTGCTGTTCTTTTAAAGTGGTAGAAAATACCAGTTAGCACCTCTTGGTATTCTTTTAGGTAGGGAACAGAGTCTGCTGTGTGTGAACTACATAGTGCAACCCTATGAGCAACACAGTGTATATACTTACTAGCATTGGGTTTTCACGTAACATGTGCCCAGTGACTTCCTCATCCGTCCCTGTCATGACCTTTGCTCCGTTGTTTCCCAGACCCATCACTTTTGTCATGCTGATTTTTTTGCTGGCTAGGAATTGCTTTAATTCCTTAGCTGTCCCGGCTCCAGTGGCATCTGAGATCTGTAGGTTTTCTAGAAAATGAGTTTATGGAACAAAACTTTCAGGATCAAGCACTCTTGCATGCAATACTAGTTTTTTGGCAATAGTGATGTCTGTGCTGTCATCACAAATTAATGTGATGTATGGGCTATTTGTAATTTTTTACTTGTCTCCTGCCTAATTACCAAAGCTATGCATTCAAGGATGTCATGGGTTGTAGTTTCTGATGAATATGAGGCATTTTTGGCTACAGACAGTTTGTCAACAAAAGGAAAATCTAAACTAGACAAAAATTCCATTAAACTTGTATATTCATGAATTGGCAAGTTTTCCTTGGCCATCCAGTAAATACTCTTCATGGCCACTAGAACAGCTTGATCTTACTTTTAGAGGGTTCCTGCAGTAGGTCTTCACAAGTAGGACTGCGCTCCCTGGCGTCAGGACCGCACTGCAAAATTGTAGCTAGCATTCATCAGCGGGGACCGCCCCCAGCGTCGGGTGACAGACTTCAACATGACTATAAGTAGGGGTGGCCACTTGCCCGCCCTCCAGTTCTTTCCCGCCATCGACCTGAATTGTTGGACCTTGCGGTGAAATAACCTCGGTCGCCTGCCATTTTGATTGTGTAGTTGCGTTCGTTTTTTACCTTCCTCACAGCATTGCATGTTTCGTCGGCCCAAGAAAAAGTGCTCCAAGTGCGGTGCGCAGATCCAGCATGGGGACGACCACTCCCGCTGCGTCCTCTGCCTGGGGCCTAAACACAAAACTGCAGAGTGTACTATCTGCCAGGCCTTCAACCAGGCCACGTGCACCCGTCGCCAGAGGACCCTCGATGCCCATTTACTGAAACAATGACTGGCATCGATGTAAAGAGAGCTCCAGGAGCTGAGGAAACAATCATCATCACCTGCCCCAGAAAAGAAAAAGAAGGAGAAACGCTGGGAGCAGAGCCGTTCTCTGAGGAAAAGCAGCCAGACAACTGATGCCATCTTGGGTGGGGCCCCCACCCCCACGAGTACCCTACCTCCTGGGCTTTCCTCCGCTCTGGCAGATCGGACCCCCCGTCCCCCGCTGAGGTCAGTGGACAGTCAGGGGTTTCCTCTCCTGAGGAAACAGTTGTGGTTCCTGCTCTTAGCTTGGACAATAAGCCGCCCTCTGGCTTCGCCACCAGGCGCCCAGGCCAGTCAGCCTGACTCTAGCCTACTGACTTCCATGAGCCCAACCGTGGTCTCTAAGTCGACTGTCTTCTGCTCTGACGCTCGCCAGACCATCACCTCTAAGTCTTCTGCCGGCTTACTCGACCGTGTGGTGACTGCTCTCCCATCGGACTCCCTTGTGGTCCCCAGCGTCCAGCAGAGTGAGCTTGCAGGTTCCCCTCCTTCCCGCCAGGGTTCTCCCTCTAGGGAATCACTTACCTTACCTGACCTCTTTGGGCCCTATTTTCCAGGAGCACCTAACGTCGGACATCCATGAGACACCTGCCTCACCAGCAGACCTGTCGACAGGGGCCCTTCCGGACTTAACCACCTTGCCTGTCTCGGTCCTGCCGTCGGAAAGGCACCCAACGTCAGATCCCTCGCTGGACCCTCTTGGGGGCAGAATGGCCCAAAATTTTCCTGGACCTTCGGGGGCTCCATCCCTGCATCTGTCAACGGACCAAATTCCCAGTGGTCCCTCAGCACTGCCTCCCTCTGGACCTTACACTCCTCCATCGGGCTCAGTGGGTTACTCCCTTGGCTACTCGCCGCAGTTTCCCCAGTACCTGATGCTGGGGGGTCCAACGCTGGGTTACCTGCCTCCAACGCCAGGTTACCCGAAGCTGGGTCAGACTCTTCAGTACTAAGGTTACCAGAACCCTTACTGGTACCAACCATGTAGCTACCCCTCCTACCCTATGGGGTACCCAGGATACCCTCCACCACCACCTCCTCAGCAGGAGCAAGAATTCATACCAGCTTGGTGGCAGGACACCAAGTCCCAGCTCTTACAGGAGGTGGGTCAGCCCCAGCTGGTAGTCAGGGCTACCCCGTCCCACAGGGTACCTCCAGGAAGTCCTGCTCCTTCCAGCAGGGTTTCTGACAGAGGTACAGGTGCTCTGCCATCAGGAATCTGTCTAGGGCACAGAATCACGGAGGCAGTTCCAGATCCCACTTCTTTGCCCAGTAGGCTGGAATCCTCTGACTCCGACGAGGATTCAAACATGGGGGACCAGTCAGAACTCCACTCTCCTATAGATCCTCAGCCAAAGGACTCATCTGAATCTCCCCTGGAGGATCTCTTTCACAGAGCTCCTCCAATCCATTCAGAGGTCCTGCGGGTGGGCGTCCCAAGAATTGGACCCTAAACTCTGAAGACTTACGGAACATCTGGACCTGATTAATGCGGACCCCCTCCCCATCCCTCCTTGGACGGGGCCATATGAAGATCTGACATTTGCAATTTGGCAACAACCATTGTCGATTCCTCACGGTTTCAAAAGCTGATAGGACCTACCACTCCCGGAAGGGTTTCCCTGCCACAGCTTAACGCGAAGCTGACTCTATCGTCATTACTGCAACACATGATCATTGTGCACATCCCAAGCATCTTAGTGCCTCTCCTCCTGACAAGGAGTCGAAGCAGATGGACCAATATGGCCGCAAGGACTACACCTCTTCTACCTGCGCCATACGTTCATTAAACTATGTAGCCCACATAGTGGCTTTCCAGAAATCAGCCCTGTCCGACCTGGAAAAGGACATCCAGGAAGTACCTGATGAACAACTGAGGAACAAACTTCTGGACAAAATCAGATTGAATAAATCGTCTTGTCGCCATGCCCTTCGAGCAACCTATGACTCAGTCGATTCAATGGCATGTTGTATGGCTACGGCGGTCTGGCTAAGGCACCTTACATGGCTACGTCTTGCAGGATTGGCACAAGATGTACAGAGAACACTTCTGGATGTGCCCTTCAGGGGTCCAGTTCTGTTTGGCAGTGACGCTAAAGACATAATCACAGAACTGCACGAAAGTGGCAAATCTCTGAAAGATGTCTGCTGTATGTACTGCTTGGGTCAGAAACCCAAGCAGAATTTTCTTCGCAAACAGAAATGGAAAAAACAGAACCAGGGCAGATGCCAAAGTGAGCATCGCACCTCTGGCTCTGGCGTTCAAACCCCCCAGGCTAAATTCCCAAAGACAGCCGCTGGGGACAAGGCACCCCTCCCCTCAGCGTCCTGACTTATGGACCCCTTCGTTATCTCCCCGCCATGCGGAGGAACCAGTGTGGGGGAGATTCGACCTCCACCTGGAAGGGTGGAAAGCTGTAACTGCAGATGCATGGCTCCTACAGCTTATCTCAAGAGGTCCCTCTCTAGAGTTTCTAGAGGGACCACCCACCAACCCTCCAGGCGGGTCTCGTTACCCGGCAGGTCAACAAAATTTGGTCCTGCAGGAAATCTAAACTATACTACAAAAATCTGCCATAGAGCGGGTTCCAACAGAGCAGAGAGGAAGGGGATTTTATTCCCACTTCTTCCTATTACCCAAAAAGCCGGGAGATCTCAGCATGCTCAACCTCTTCGTGGAATACAAGAGGTTTCTCCTGTTGACACTCCAGGGATTCTTGCCCCTGCTCCAACCAAATAATTGGCTGTGTTCCCTGGAAATGCAGGATGCCTACCTACATATCCCCATTCTTCCAGCCCACGGCCCGCTTTCTGAGATTCTCCTTCTA
Organism: Neoceratodus forsteri; assembly: GCA_016271365.2. NCBI lineage: Eukaryota > Metazoa > Chordata > Ceratodontiformes > Ceratodontidae > Neoceratodus > Neoceratodus forsteri. The sequence continues at coordinate 33,464,883 of CM057454.1, forward strand.
GGAGGAGCATTTTCAGTTCAGAGCCTTTCCCTTCCCTTCTGCACCTCGGGTTTTCACCAAGTGCCAAGCGGTGGTAGCAGCAACCCTACATCACAAGGGCATTTATGTGTTCCCGTACCTGGACGATTGGCTGCTTTCAGTCCCATCCCAGGACAGTCTGAAGAATTCCCTTTTCTTCATCCTGGACCTTTTCTTCAGACATGGGATCACCGTCAATTACCCCAAATTTCAGCTGTCACCCTCCCAGCGCCTCCAATTCAAAGGAGCAGTGCTGGACATGGTCCAGGGCAGGACTTTCCTTCTGGCCAACTGATCAGAGACCCTTATCTTTCAAGTAGCACTGGTGGTCTCTCCTCTCGTTGAACCACAGCACGCTCGGTCTTACGACTGCTGGGCATGATGGCTGCTGCCATACCCACAGTCCCATTGGCCAGGCTGCACATGAGGGTGACTCAATGGTCTCTACGAGTCCATTGGGATCAACGCTTGGATGACATGGACCAGATGGTTCTAGTCTCCAACAGTCTTCAGAGGGATCTACTGTGGTAGCAGGACCTATCCAACCTCTCGGTGGGTGTCCCTTTCCACTCTCCATCCCCCACCATGACTCTCATGCCAGATGCATCGAACCTTGGATGGGGGCACACCTGGGAGACCAACGGACACAAGGAACTTGGTCCCCCACAGAGGAAAACCTTCACATCAATATTTTGGAGACAAGCAGTGCTGTATGCTCTCCAAGCTTTTCAGTCTCTTAGTTCCAGGAACACTTCTCATCCAGACCGACAACATGGCAATGGTCAAGTACATCAACAAACAGGGAGGCACCCGTTCACACCCCCTTTGCAGGGAGGTGATGCAGGTATGGTACTGGGCTGTTCAACATGGCCTATCCTTGACAACAGTCCATGTACCAAGTGTTCACAACATTCTGGCTGATGGTCTCAGCCGATCAGTCACCAGGGCTCATGAGTTGGAATTAAAACAGGCAGTAGAAGATCTTTTTCTTCAGTGGGGTTGGACAGACATAGACCTCTTTGCCGCCCCATCCAGTGCAAAACTTCCCCAGCTTTTGCTCGCTCGTTCACGGCATGGTGCTTTTTGGTGAGACACACTGTCTCTATCTTGGACAGGGAGATTTCTATACGCTTTCCCTCCCTTTCCTATTCAGAAGGTTCTGCTGAAGCTGCAGGCAGAGGGAGCGCACATGATCCTTATTGCCCCCATGGCCTCGGCAGATATGGTCCCCTCTACTACAACAGCTAGCACTGGAACTCCCAATACCTCTTCCACTCTTTCACGACCTTCTGTCCCAGGAGCAGGGCACCCTGGTACACCCGAGCCTCAAATCTCTACACCTTCATGCGTGGCACCTGTGGACATAGCAGTTTCTCGCTATGGCATCTCCTCTCGAGTTACTCAGGTCATAATGGTGGCCAGAAAACCCTCCACTAGATCCACGTATGCTATGAAATGGAAAAGATTTTCATTCTGCGTCACAGGTAAAGGCCTAGACCCTTTTTCATGCTCGGTTTCTCAGGTCTTAGAGTACCTCTTGCACCTGTTAGAGTTGGGCCTCAGTTATTCTTCTCGGAAAGTCCATCTCTCTGTGGTTTCGGACTAACACCTTCTGGTGGAGGGCAGAACCCTGGCTCAGCTAGAGGTTTCCAGAACCTTTTTGAAGGGGATCCTTCACCTCAAACCTCCGGTCCGGAATCCTGTTCCCCCCTGGGATCTTAATTTTATTTTAGAAAAACTTACTTTGCCCCCTTTTGAGCTGGCAGCAAGTAGTGATGTGCGTTTCCTGATGTGGAAAATGCTCTTTTTAGTTGCTATCACTTCAGCTCGAAGAGCTTCAGGCCCTAGTTTGTAGAGAACCTTTCTTGATTTTCCACAGAGACCGGGTGGCTCTGAGGACTAATCTCTCTTCTTCCGAAGGTGGTTTTGGAACTCTCCCTAAACCAGAATATTGAACTGCTGGTGTTTTGACCCAGAACACTCCACCAGGGGGGAGTATCTCCTGCACACCCTTGACATGCACAGGATTTTGAGATACTACGTCTCAAGGACTAAGGAGGTTCGCAAGTCAAATCAACTCTTTGTAGCCTTTACTCCCAAGTGCCAGGGCAAGGCTATTTCAAAACAGACTCTGTCTAGGTGACTGGGAAATTGTATACACTACATTTACCAGAAGTACGAAAAGCCTCTTCCTGGGATGATTAAGGCCCACTCAACTAGAGGAGTGGCCACTTCTACTGCATTTTTCAGGAATATGTCCACTGTGAGCATATTCGCAGCGGCCACTTGGTCCTCTGTTCACACTTTCATGAAACATTACAACCTGGACATTGCTTCTAGGCCCAGGGCTGGCTTTGGTCTAGCAGGCCTGCAAGGACTTCTGTCATGAGCAACCTGTAGTTAGCAGACATTTTCCTCCTCCCGGAACCTAGTCTCAGACTCCACCTTTTTAGTTGACTGCTGGTATTCACTCCTACTTGTGAAGATCTACTGCAGGAACCCTCTCTAAGTAAGATATAGCAGTTACGTAAGAACTTACCTTAATAGTAGATCTTCGAGAGAGGTACCTGCAGTAGGTCTAGATTTCCCACCCACCTTCCCCCATGTCCTGTGTTTTTTCCTCTTTATTCCCTTCCCAGGACTTTGTTTTATTCAGGTCTCAGGGTCCCAGGAGTTTCCACTCCTTTTTTCTGCTTCCTCTTTAGAGGTCTCCGGCGGAAGAACTGGAGGGCGAGCGGGGGATTGCCCCTATTTATAGTCACACTGCCGTCTGTAACCTGACGCCGGGGGCAGTCCCCACTGATGAGTGCTAGCTACAATTTTGCCGTGCGGTCCTGACGCCAGGGGTCGCAGTCCTACTTGTGAAGACCTACTGCAGGAACCTCTCTCGAAGATTGACTATTACGGTAAGTTCTTACAGTACGTAACTGCTATTTCTTTTTCAGATATAGCTTTTCTGAATGCATGCTGCAAATCTCCCTGCATATTTTCAGCCGCTGTAGCATCTCTGTGGTCTGTTGAGTCAACATGCCTAGTCAGGGTGCTTGTCCTGAAATTGTCAGTGCCAGAAGTCAGTGTATTTTGTTTCTTTCTACTGATGCACACAGCACAAGTCATTCAGTTTTTCTTAGAATTATATCTCAACCACTGGTACATGGTGAGCCAGCGGCCCGGAAAATTACATTTGCCGGCTACAGTGGACTGGGAGGTACTAGGTTGTTCTTGTTCACAAGCAGCAGACTCTAAATCCAGTTGTGACTGGCTAGTACCGTCAGGAGCAGTATTATTTATTCCCATTTGAGTGTCCAACACAGTGACTGACAACACAGGCTCCTCTAAAGACTGAGGCGGCACCTGATAGCTCACATTTGTATTTTTGTTAGAAGACCCTGATCCTGATCTAACAGAGTCTCTCAGGTGCGGAACAAGGTAAAAAAAAAAAAAAATGTTTAATGTTAAGTTGTTTCTTTGCCATGTTTGTACCTTTGTTGTAAAGCAAGCCTACTGTTTAATGATCTGTGTTCTTTGAAGTAACTACTATTTTCCTTCTGGTAAAAATTATCTTACAACTTGTGTCACTGATTTTATTTTGTCTTGAGTAGTGAGATTGACACGGTTTCGGTTTAATAAAAGTCTGTAAACTTAACTCTTGTGTCTGAGTTGTATTTTTTTTCACACCGACACCTGTAAGACAAAAAGGAAAAAATCGGTATGCAAAATAGGAAAGCGTTATGTTGTGGGAGTGGGGGTGTAACAGGTTTGGGTATTTAGCTCAGGCAATTAAATTGTGTACACACAGTAGTCACTCTGTCTTCTGCAGTGGTTGGTAGAAATGAACTTTTTGCGGTACCTGCACTACGGTGCACGTGGCGACAAAAGTTACATGCACCACAGTCAGGCTAAAAATGATAAAAATTGAAAAAAAGATACTGAATTTTGAAATAATAGTATATGGAACAACTGTAGTGTATTTATATACTGTTCTACATTTCAGTGTCATCTTCACTTTCCCAGCCTTTTTCTTCCTCTTTCCTTGAACCATAAGGAACAATCTGAGGTCTCCTTGTTCTCTTTCCTGATGTCCACCACCTAGCTATGGCACTGTCTGGTGAGTATGTGGGCACTGTCTCACTGCTCAGATTAATGGCCATTAAAGCTGACACAGTTTCTGGTCTCAGGTTTGCCCTGCAGTCATTTTTTATTCATGACATTAATGAGAAGCTTCATTCACATTCTGCAGTTGAAGATGGAATTATAAGAAATATTTTCAGCAAAGCTAGACTATCTTTGAGGTCATCCCTTTCTTCCGAGAGAACTCTACCCCACATAGCAGTGGAATCTAAAGGTGGATGGTAAGCTGCATTTAGGTTCTGGATATATGCTTTCAGTTCTGACCATGCAAGAGTGCTGAAACAGCACTGTACCCCTTTGGTTCAAGAATGTCAGTGTAGTAAGTAAATAATGACTTGACTTCTGCATATCCATACTCTGCCAAGGAATCTTCAGAGTTAGGCCAGTTAGATAAGTTGAAAATTCTCAATTCAGCAATGACAGGAACATTGACAAATTCAGAAAAACGAATTTCCATTTGATTTAATGTGGAATCCAGCACTTTCTTTACAATAGACACTACGCTGCTCTTGGTACTGTTTGCATCCTCGTCAGGATCTGATCTGCTGTTGCGTCTTGCTGAACCAGAGGAACTAAGCTCCACACCTTTGTAATGCAGCTTACCATCCACAATACTGATTCCTGTTTCAAGGCAATCAATAGTCTCTGAATCTCTAAGAATTTTTAGTTTATTCATGAGAGACAGAACTTTAGCTTGCACAGAGTATACTGTTATTTTGCTGGAATGTCAACGTTAGTCTGGACATGACTGCTATGTAGAATTCTAGGAAGTTGATGAACTACAATACCTTAGGTGATTTTATCTGCTTCAGAATTGCAGTGGCCTTTTCTCTTTTATCCCCTGTATCATTTACTGATACATTCTCCAGATGTGTAACAGTAGTGGGATCATTTGTCTGCATCACTTTAATAGCACGCTGGTGGTGTGGCAGCCACCTTGTTCCTCCAGTATTTACAGGGCGCAGCACCCTGATGCCCAGTGCCTCCCCTGCAGCCTGTAAGCCTGACCACTTTAAAGCAGAGTGCTTATAGAAGCTGTGTAGTGAGGAAAGCAAATCCTCCACTGCGGAGTACAGGGATATCCCCTTGATCACGTATTTAGTGACCAACTCAAGTCTATGTGCACAGCAGTGCACCACTTTTTTAAAAGTCTGGCCTCCTCTTTCAGCCTTGTGGCTACTCCTGTTTTGCTGCCCATCATGACTGATGCCCCATCAAAACAACAAGCAACCTTCTTATTTCTCCAGTCTGGTACTTGGAGGTCAATTTCCATGGTATTTTGTAATGTTGATGTTATACTTTCTGCGTCTGCCTTTTCAAGAGGCTTAAGCGCTACAAAATTTAGTAACAGGGATGCCCTTCTCCAAGATGTTGGAGATAAACTACCTCCTCTTCTGTAATACCTTTGTCTGTTGAGCCATCTGACAGAATAGAAAAGAAATCTTGCGATTTCACCAATGTGATAAGATCTTCCATCTTATCTTTGTAAACATATTCCGTGAATACTCTCGCTTGTTTGTCATTGCAGTAGGTGTCACTGACCGAGACCCCATTCGCACGTGATAAGTTTTTCATCTTTTAAATCAGTAAAAGGCCGTGCTTTTTAGCAAGAAAAAAAGTTGTCCTGAAAAGAACCTTCATTTGTTCAAATTCTTTTTCTTCCATTTTTTGGAAAAGTTTCATTAATAGCTGCTCTCCATGGGTTATAGAGTGAGCAAAAAATGCTTTTCTGGATGCCTCATGTAAATCAGATGACTCATGAAACTCTACATTTGCCTTTCTAAATGATTAACACCCATCCCGGAAGGGATTATTTTTTCCAGATTTACCAAATAGTTCACACCATTCACATTTCGTGATGTTCAGTTCACTGTCATACTTTAACCACTCACGATTCTGTTTCCATGAGTCCACAAATTAGTTTTTTCTTTTTTAAGGGTGACTCTCCATCCGTTGTCTCATTAGTAGTGGGAGGTTGAGGAGGTATGGATCTTAATAATTACAGGCCCATTTCCATTCTACCTGTGCTATCCAAGATGCTGGAGAAATTAGTGAGTAATCAGCTAAAGGAATATCTTGACAGTGCTAACCTATTAAATCCAGCTCATCTGGATTCAGGGCCAGACATAGCACTATCACTGCATTAGCCAAGGTCACAAATGACTGGCAAATTGAATTGGATAAAAAGAATAATGTCTGTGCAGTATTCCTGGACCTGAGCAAAGCATTCGATACCGTGGACCATGAGCTGCTACTCTCACCCCTGCACTCACTTGGCCTAGATCCACCCTCCCTTAAGTGGTTCAGATGCTACCTCTCCGGTAGGTCACAGCAGGTAAAAGCTGAAGGTGACCTATCTCCATTAAGACCACTGTCAAGAGGAGTCCCCCAAGGCTCTATTCTGGGTCCTATCCTTTTTGCCATTTATATAAATAACATTGATTCAACCCTTACCAAGTCCTCAGTACACCTCTTTGCTGATGACACTGTTCTGTATGTCAGCAACCCTTCACCTACAGTTGCTCATGAAATCCTACAAACAGAATTCTCCTTGTTACAACATCAGCTACTCGAGAAAAGCTTCTGCTAAATGCAAAGAAAACTAAAGCAATGATGTTCACAACTCAAAACTCTACCAGCACATCCTCTTCAATCACTCTCCCCAGCTATGCACTATACTTGGAAAATCTGGGTATGTTGAAAACTTCAGATACCTAGGTGTGTGGATTGACAACAGATTCAACTTCACTCATCATCTAGAAGAACTGTTAAAAAAGCTTCGCCAAAGGCTTGGCCTCTATAGATTAAAACCTTCCTTAACAGAGACTCAAAGATGAGGTTAGTCCAGGCCATCTTTCTATCAGTTATTGACTATGCAGACTTCCTTTATAGTCACTGCCCCATCTCCTACCTTCACAAGTTGGATACCTTAAATCATAGTGCAATAAGGTTCATTACAGGTCAGCCATATAATACCCACCATTGCTCTCTTTATGACGCAGTTGGATGGGTTTTCCTTCATATCAGGAGGAGCAGAAATGCAGCTCTATGGATTTACAGAGCTTTATCAAAAAAACTCCCAAACTATATCCTGGACTGCTTCAACCAGACCACTCCTAGCTCCTATGCCCTAAGAAGCAACAATATCATCCTGCTCAAATTGCCCAAAGTCAGCACCAGACTAGGGAGGGCAGCAATCAGCTATTCTCTAGCTATAGCATGGAACACCCTACAAAAATCCCTAAAACTGTCCATTATCATTCCATTTGCATCCTTTAAACAGCATTGTACAGCCTTCTTCACAGAGAAGTGCAGTTGCTACCGCTAGAGCTAGATTAGTCATCCTACAAATCTGGCTTCCAATCATGTATGGCATATTCCTTCCAGTCAGACACCCCCAGCTTATGGCACCAAATAATACCTTCACCATCCTAGTATTCATTATGTTGTGTCTGTCATGGTCCCCATTGGGATATGTATGTACTGTACATACTGTAGATATTAGCTTAACCTTCCTTTAACCGAGTTTTAACATGTGAATTCACAGTACATCATTGTGTTATAATTATTATTTTTCTCTGTATGTATAACTGTCTTATAAAGCTTATGATGTATTTGCTGTGTATCAACTATTGAACCTTGACCTTATCAGGTCCATCTTGTAAATGAGCCTTGCTCAATGATGTCCGCCTGATTAAATAAAGATTTGATTGATTGATTGAGGTTGCGGAGGAGGCACTGAGGAGCATAGAGAGACAGCAATGGGGCTAGGACGAGGCACTGAGGAGCGTAGAGAGACAGCAATGGGGCTAGGACTAGGATCGGGCACCGGAACATGAGAAGGTGGGAGGAGAACACCAGAGCATTCAGAAGAAGCACGCAAGATAGATTCTGTTATGAACAGGCTGGAAGTGCCAGGAATGGAGTCAGATTCATATATCAGAGACTTGTCACTGCTAGAAGACTGAGAGACTGTTACACAAGACTCAGAATGGTTCTGGTCCTGGCTTTGATTCTGATCATCTATGGGACCTGCTGCAGTTTCAGCATTTGTTTTGCTAAACTTCTAGTGAAAAAAGTATTTGTTGGTTTGGATAACACTTTCTTGGGTGGCACTGTGTAATTTTAATGTCTAATAAACAGAGTTTTTTACACTTTAACGTCTCTTTTGTGTTTGTTTAAATGTCAGTAAAAACTGTTGTCCGTCAGAAAGCGTGTCGTATATTTTTTAATTGCTTTGTAGGTTAAACTCTTTACACCACTGACAGTACACTAAGTCTACAAGGGTGACTTAGCTGAAGAATCAAGCAGGATTTTTTTTTAAGTTGTCTCACAAAATTAGTAGTAACCCAACCCAATCCCAGTCAGACTTGGTTGGCGTAGGGACTACTAGCACACAAAACACAGAGGAGGCTCACACTCCCTGCACAGCAGAGGTAAACTACTCTGCAACAATTCTGGTAAAAGATAAATTCCTTAGAATATAGTAGGTCCTGACCTTAGTCCACAAGGCTTTTTCTTAGGCTGAACCCCAGGGCCAGGTTCGGTAGCCAGAGCAGTGCAGTGGTAGCACTGTGACTGGCAGTAGTGGTGGTAGTAGTAGTAGTAGTGTACTGTTACTGTATATTTATTTCTGTCTCTCACAAAACAAATAACTTTCTACTCAAACTATAGGAAGAGGGGGTCAGGTGGTTTATATAGACAATTTAAGACCTACACTAGACAGACACACACACAGCAGTACATGCAGTACAGTGCATGTAGCCTAGTGTAGAGTAGACCAGGTAAACCTTAGCCAGGCAGTCCTATCTGCCGTCAAAATCTACGTTTCTATGTGCAGTATATTAATTAGTGCTACAGCATACACACAGATATTTATTTTACTGTGATTATGACAGATGTTGGACAGACTGACGGATGACGTCACTCCCAGACACACACACAACTCGGGTAAAATGAGTGGGGGGTCCAGACCAGGACGGGTTCATCAATTTAGTCTCAGAATGTGGCAAGGTTGTGGTGGGATTGGGAACAGGGGGAAACCCACATTGCTCAACAAGCAGAGAAGCAGACCCTTACTTTTTCCCCCAATCTTATATAAAGAAACATCCAACTGCTCTTTACCCAGGATGGCTGTGAGCAAATTGCGGTCTCACACTGCCTTTGCTTAAATGATTTATATTTATTTATAGCACACGCACACACTTAGACACTGACTCTGTCCGAAGTATGTTTGTTTTTTATGATTTCTAGGCTTTTTTCCCCTCCTCTATTTAGTCACAGAAGAACTGAACTGTTACTGGAGGAGGAGTTCTCTGAACTGAGTTGCAAGCCCGAGGAGTCAACAGTCAGTGCTTTTGTCAAGTGTTATAAAGGACTGATGATCTGATCACTGACTGACCACCCGACCTACACCTCTGCTGCAGCTGAACTCTGAGCTTCTGCTTATATATGTAATGGTTTTACGCAGACTGAAACACCCACTTGAATTTGCCAAGTTTTTTAATTTTATTTATTTATTTATTTATTTTACAGAAAATTAAATGAGTGGGGATTGGAAAATCGAGTCAGAATGTGGCTACTGGCTAGGTTAGAGTGGGTGTAGTGAGAATTCCTTTTGGCCCTTTCTTTAGATCAGAAAATAAACAGCAACTGCCCTTAGCTTGGGCTGCAGCCTGCAGCCACTGACACTGAAAGGCAGTCTTTGCTGCCTCAAATTTCTTATTTTTTTATCACACACTCACACAAGTTTTTTGTTTTTTTTTTGCGTGTGTGATTTCAAGGCTTTTTTCCCCACTCACAATAAGAAGAAACTGGACTGGTACTACTGGTGTCTTCTGGACTGGGACTGACTGACTCACACGCAGACACACACACACACTTTGAGGGAGTTGACTGCTGCTGTGCAGCTCCTGCTATATTAAAGAGCTTTGTTCACAGCAGCCCCCACAAACAAAAGTAAAGAAACACCACTATGTCCACAAAAAATCAGGATCAAAATGAGGCAAGGTTGTGGTAAAAGTTAACCACAAATTTTAATAGCACAGATTCTGAGATAGTTTAAGTCCTCCTTTTTAGTACAGTAGTATGTATGAAATCACAGGACTGAAAAACCCCTTGCTTGGGGGTGGTGTGGTGAAGCCTCGATTTACTTTGGTTCTGCCACTTAGTTTCCCCGAGCTAAATATATATATTTTTTGTCCTTAAATTGCAACCTTTATCTTGCTAAACACTTCTTCCTGCCTACAAACAGCTAAACGTGCTTTTTGTTGGCCCAGAAGAAATATGTAATTCCTTCACGGAGCTTCCCGCCTAGCGACTGCTCTCCAAGAAAGTCTCTTACAACTGCATAGTTCAAACGGATGTGCATGACTATGTGAACCTTATTGTATCAATCACGTGTGTGACAGAAAGAGACATACGTGTTACAATAGAGTTAACATAGCAGTCGATAGCATGCTGCCAGATGTCAGTCAAGCCTGATTTTGGACCCGCCTTAGTTGAGCAGCTCACTGAGTGACCATCCCACCCCCCCGCTCCATTGGCACAGCTCCAGTTGCTTGCCCGCCCCTGTACAGTGCCCACGCCCCAACCCCTTCTACCAAATCCAATTCACCCAAAGCATCATTAATATTAATAGTGCCAGCCGATGCATACTGCCAGCCCAGCCTACTTTCCAAAACGCTGCATTCTAATAAGTCCTGCTGCCACGCCGCGTCCTGCCTCCTTCTTTGTGGCACTCCTCCAAGCCTTGGCTTGCATTGCAGCTGCTGTTCGGGAGGCGGGCTCTTAGTCATCGCTGCTCACTCCCGAGTCATCCTCAGTAGTGCGCGCACGTTCACGACTACATCATCTCCTGAAAAAAAAAGTCTGCCTGTGCTTGGTGCTGCGCCCCTAGTGGCACCTCTTGGAACTGCAGCCTGAGAGAACAAAAAATACCACATGCACTATGGTGCAGGCAAGAAATAAAACTACTTGCACCAGCCTGTTCCTACTTGCATTTGGAACAGGCTGGGTATGTTAATTTTGACCCCTGTCTTCTGCTTGCTTTATTTTCTAGACTAACCCACCCTCTTTCCTTTTTCTGAAATTACTCTCTCTTATCTGCTGTGGCCTCACCAGCCTAGTATTCAGTCAAACTCACTATACCAACTAACTAGAGCCCCAGTCCCACACAGACTCTGCCTTCAAAAGTGACCGACTCCCCTGTTTCATTAATTTCTTGACTTTCCCCTGATATTTTTTTTGATTTATGTTCAAATCACTTGTTCACTTTGTCAGGCTTTCCCTGCCTTGCTTAGTTCAAACTTTGCAACACTGACAGGGCCACTCACCCTGTCTGTCTGTGAACAAGATGAGACCGCCCTCTCCTCTCACACAGACAGGCCATACACCTCCCTCACTGACATCGCTTATTAATCTTTTTTAATATGGCTTCCCAGTTTATCTCTTTTTCCTTTCAATTCACTGACTGTTAAAGTAAAACTTTATTTTTTAAGCGCTTTTCAAAACCAAAGCGCTGTACAATCACATTAAAATCATACACTTGAATAAAATAATCAAACACATTTTAAAGATAACAGTCTGTTGTGTGGCTTTCCTAACTTGCCTGGCTGCTGCAAGCTCGGCTATAACACATCACATAGCCCCCGGTCCACCACTCACAATTCTGCCAATACACTGCTTTCCTCGGCTCTATTTCTTTTTATTGGCAGATCTTTCTTTTTTTCTATTCACTGTGACTTGACTGCCACCTTTTTAAGTGAGAAAGAAATTACTCAGACTAGAGTGACAGCCCCCTCCTCACACAGTCTCTCTGTCCTCTGTTTATGCTTAATATTATTTCTTTTTTTTGTTTTCCCAATTTTTTTTCTTATTCAGTTTTATCAACAGTCTCTGCTGTGGCTTTCTGTGACTGACTGTGACAAGAACTCTGACCGTACGCACACAGCCACCAACTGATCACCCCTATTCTGTGATTTCCTTTCTGATATTTATTTCTTCTAGTCACTTGACTTGTTGCTGTTGCTGATGCTGCCAACCAACTAGTGAAAGCCCCCCGCCACACACATTCTGTCAAGTGACCCTTCCTTTAATATCTTTTCTCACTTAGTCAAATATTTTTTGTGCCCTCCCTGTTCTCCTTCAGTAAGATTAAGCTGCTCACCACTGTCCATGACTTAGTCTTGCAGATTGAGTACAGTAATTTCTCCAGCAAGTTTTTCTCAGCCTGAGATGCCCCAACTAACTGAGATGCTACCTAAACATTACGACTTGGGCAGAGCACAACTGTACTCATACTCCTGTTCTCACAGCAGATATAAAAATGGACCATTTAGGCCCACCGGCAAAACAGGTGAGCACTATAACTGTGCACTCCTTTCTCTCACACTGGGCCCACTCTATCCCAACTGTGATTCCTCCTTATTCTAACTGCTAGCCTTACAACTTGCTGCCTGGCGCAATTAATTCACATTGCACTTCTTCCTACTGACTGCAATGTTTAATACTGTATTGTAATACCTGTTTTTGATATTGTTGTCTTACAATGTCCCTGTGTTCTGGTCAGTTTATATTAACTCTTCACTACTATTTGCCTGATGAAATCTGATGCTTGTAAAGTCCCTGTTGTGCTAATTCTATGTAATGTAATCCTCCATTTGTATTTGCCTGATGTTCATGTATGTACCTTGTAATCTCCGGTGTTGCACCTGAAATAGGCCTTGGCTGTCTAATTATTGTACCCGGTTAAGCAAAAGCAAATAAATCATTCCCTTTTAATTTTTTTTATTATTACAACACACTGCCTCCAACCACTGATTTTTAGGAGCCTGGTCTGCCTGGAGATCGTTGAAGGCAGAGGTCCCCAACCAGCCCTTGCACTAAAATTACTGTGCTGCTGCACAAATCTTAATTTAGTCAAAATATTTCATAAATGAGAGCCAAAATGTAATGTTAATCGACTGGTGTGGTTTTTACAGCTGTTAATACAAGCTCTAATAGCCTAAAATGATTGAGTTTGAAGTGATTTTGATCGCGTAAACTGCCTCAACGGGGATGTGCTGCCTGCTACTCGACGAGTCTCCAACAAAAACTGTGCAAGCAACTGTAAACCGTGTGGTCTTGGTAGCTCGATCTGTACCATGTGACGCGTCTCTGTACACATCACATGGGTACAGATAGACAGTGCCCGCCCATCACCAACCAATTCAGCCACTCCATGGCTGATGAAGGCACTAACTCCCGCCCCTGAATTTGCCTATCTTGGGCCTAATGACGAGTCCTCTACAATGGACCTATTCCAGCCGGCACCAGTACTGTGCAGTGCTGAGAGCCTGAAACTGACACGCCCCCAAAGGGTGTTTTTTTTAATGCCTGGCACAGTCTGCCTCTGAAGCATACCCCCAAGAGCAAACTACTCCAGTCTGCAGCTGCTGAAGATTGCAACATGCACCCCGGCCACAAGGGCGTTCTTCATTCAGCAGCCGCTTAGTCCTGCTTCCATAAGATGCTGCCGGGACGAATATAGACAGACTGACACGCCCCCAAGGGGCGTTCTTTACATTTGAGTGCTCTTGTACTGGAGCCCTGCCTTTCACTTCATGGAGGATTAATGCGCCCGGTAAGTGGCGTGCGTTGAGTATGTGCCCATGCTTCTTAAAGCAACATAGGTGCGCCTGAAAAAAGATTGCCTTCAGCTTGAAAGGGTACAGCGAAAATTTATAAAAAGCATTCATGGTTTTTCATGATCTGACTTACGATGACAGACTTGGTTCTTTAAAACTAATGTTCCTTGAGACACGTAGACTTAGAGGGGATTTGCTGCTACTTTTTGGCACCATTCATGACACATGTCTAATGACTGAGTTGGGACTTAAATTTAAGGATACAACCCATAATACTAGAGGGCATCCATTACAACTTATAGGTCAATATTTCAAGTCAATAAAAATAGAAAATATTTCTTTACTCTGAGTGGTTAATCCCTGGAATAAACTACCAATCGAAATAATTGTTAGTAAATCCAAAACTGAATTCAAAAAACGATTACATAACTATTTATTAACAGGGGGTTCACTGCAATATTACAATTACTGGTTTATAGGAGCATCTATAGGCATTGGATGCCTTTTCACTCCTTAGATGTCATGTCCTTAGTATGATCCTTAGTATGAATCTCATGAAGTCTCGGCTCCAGCCATCCCAGCAGCTACAGTTCATAGGAGCTCTTCTGGACACAGTCCAGGCCTGGACTTTCCTTCCAAAGGGCAAACTACAGGCAGTTCTGCAGATGGCATGCTATATCATGGAACACAAGACTGCAAGCCCTGAGGGGACGCTGCTGAGCAGCCTAGATGGAAGCAGCTCAAAACTCGAGCTTCTGAAGGACATCTAATATATAAACTTCTTAATTGCATTGAAACCTGTAAGTTCTACAGTGATCAGGGCAAGGATTAGTCCGGAGACTCAGAGGAGTGCCACTATGGGGAAATCTAAAGGAAATAGTGCCTTGTCTACAGATTTCTTCACCCCAAGACGATTGACACGAGAGGAGCAGACTGGCCACAGTGGTGCGACTTCAGACCACATGGAATCAGCTGCCAGAGAGGCCTTTCTTGCAGGTATACATGCTACGCTGCAGAAACTAGTGACCTCAGTCCAAGAACTGGACAAAAAATTTGATTCCCTCACTCCCAGGGTTTCGGCATTAGAAACACACATGGACCACTGTGAGACAGTGGTTCAGCGCTCGGAGATTTCAGTTCTCAAGACTACAGAGACCACTACAAAGTTTCTTAAAGAGAATATGCAGCTACGCCAACGCCTGGAAAATGTGGAGAATCTGGCAAGGGAGTGCAATCTCCGAGTAGTGGGTCTTGTAGAGGTGGCTGAGGGGGAGGACACATTGCTGTTCGCACAGACATTTCTGTCAGATATCCTGGGAATGTTGGAGGAGGAGGATTCCTCATTTTCTTTGGAAAGGGCATATAGATTTACACCCTGACGAGCCCCTCTGGACTCTGCAACCCCTCAGACACTTATGTTAGTTTGCACTGGTGTGGGCGATTGCTTCAGCTCGCAGGAGGAGATCGTTGAAATATGGGGATGCTACAATTATGATTTTTCGTGATCTTTCCTACAGTACAAGACAACGGAGACGAGCATTCGATGGCCTGAGGGGTCGATTATGAAAGCTGAAGGTGCAACATCAACTACTTTTACCTGCAAAGCTGCGCGTGACTTGGAATGGGCAACAGTTCCTGTTTATTGGAGAAGTCCACCCAAAACTTGAAAAAATAAATGTTGTACAGAGTGTTTTAATTTGTATGTGAAGTTCTAGTGTTTCCTTCCCTCTGACTGGTATTAGGAGTTTTTCCTAAATTAGCCTGCTAGCTTTATGCTAGTTTTACGACCCCTGGGGATCTTCATCCCTGACAGCTTAATTGTATTTCTTGTTCTCACAGTGCATCTTGTCTCGTGATAGTGATGTAAGAGAGACTCCAACATTCAGCACACACGTACAAACAAACTAAATATCTTGGAAGCTTTACAAGCTGCACAAAAATTACCAGCAGCAAAGTTTTTCAGAACAGTAAAACCTTTACGATGAGGGTGGTCACTAAGCTGAATTCTACAGATTTTAAAATATAGCCATCTCTACTGTTGTGAACTGATTGTAAAGCAATGCTTTCTGCTGGATTTATGGTCTCTGCTACACCACCATCACATGAAACAAGTTGCATTGTAGGACAAAGGAATATAATTAAGCTGTTTCATATGGAGATCTCCAGGGGTCGTAAAACTACCCTAAAGCTAGCAGGCTAATTTAGGAAAAACTCCTAATACCAGTCAGAGGGAAGGAAACACTAGAACTTCACATACAAATTAAAACACTACATATATTTTTTCAAGTTTTGGGTGGACTTCTCCTTTAATGAAGTAAAGGACGAAGGTAAGCTGGTTACTCGAATTGAGCAGGAGCTAGAGGATTGAGATGAGGCTGTGGACTTTTCGGATGAGGACTGATTCTTATGGACTGGGGAGCAAAACAGCAAGTATATTAATGGCCTTTTGTGCCTTTCTAGGCCCGAGACACTAGGCTGTGCCATGCAGTGTCACCTACGTAGGTTGTCATGCTGTTTTGGGAGAATCGGGACTGGGACTCTTTAAATAAAATAAACTCTTTTTTCAGGATTATTGTTAAGGTCCTCACTATGCTTTGGGTCTCTTATTAAACAATCTCCTCTATAGCCGGGTAGACACCGGTAGGGTAATTTTACCTGAGTAGTTTGATTGTTGTGGGATAAATGTTTTGCTGCCTCAGGACATCTATTGATAATTGATATACCATGGGGTTTCTGTACATATTTCTTTGTCCTATTGATAGATAAGTGGGAACAAACTGTCAATGGGTTCCTTCTGGGAGCTGAGGGATTGTATTTTTGTTCAATCATTTATTTGAAAATAAAGGGGGAATCATTATGACCAAGATGTCACTTTGTTAATAAGGCACTGACTATATGGCTTATTCTGATAGACAGATTCCTTTGGATTCTTCCATGGCTGCATGCGAATGGACAATCTTATATGGATTTATTTACCCATTTGTATCTCCCCAAACCATGATGTGCCAACACGGGGGTGTCCAACTGTAATCCTTCGTAAGAGGAGCTTTGTATTGTACATTCTACTATCCTCCAATGTATATTTGGTGTGAGAACTTGCCTGCAAAATCAATAAATAAGTTTAAAAAAAAAAAAAAAAGACTGCAAGCCCACTCCATCCAGAGCATGCAGAGTCTAATAATCCCATTTGTGTTTACAGCGCCTCTGGTGTGTTACCATGTGAGGATAACTCAGTGGATATTCAGTGCACAGTGATCACAGGCATCACACCCTCAGTTTTACCCATTCAGGACAGTGGTCACAGGCATCACACCTTCAGTTTTACCCATTCAGGACAGTGGTCAGAGGCATCACACCCTCAGTTTTACCCATTCAGGACAGTGGTCACAAGCATCACACCTTCAGTTTTACCCATTCAGGTGACCAAGCCTCTGGTTCAGTCTCTCACCTGGTGGTCAGTGGAGGCCGGCCTCCTGTAGGGCTTCCCTCTCTCCTAACTGGAGTCTCTGGTGACTCTCAACATGGATGCTTCCCTCTTGGTTAGGTGGCCCACTGTCAGGGCCTCCAAGTACAGTGTGTCAGGGACCCATCAGAGGCACATCGCCACATCAGTGTGCCAGAGATGTGAGCTATTTTGTATTCTCCGAGAGCCCTAGTGGACCTAGTCAACCACAAAACAGTCCTCCTCCAGACATACAAGTCTGTTGTGTACTACATCAACAAATCAGGGGGAACACACTCTTTCCCTCTCTGTAGGAAGGCAATGAGATTGTGGGAATGGTGCCTGGAACAGGGGATCCTGCTCCAAGCAATCTGTCTTCTAGGAGTCCAGCAGTTGAACAGAAGCTGATCCTCACTAGTGGTCACTAGCTCCACACATCATGAGATTGCCCTTTGATGAGTGGGTACCTGGATGTGGACCTTTTTATGTCACCACTCAACACCAAACTGCCTCGATTCTTCTCCAGAAATCCAGGACATGGCGTATTCTGTCAGGATGCATTCAGACTGCAGTTTACAAAATGAGTTTCTTTATGCATTCCTTCCAGTCGCAAGGGGGCAGAATGATACTGTGGTCCTCTGCTGGCCTCGACAGATTTGGTTTCCTCTGTTAAAAGGAATTTCAGTCAGCAAGCAGAGGACTGTACCACTCAGGATGGACTTTTTGACTCGGGATCACCTAGTCCATCCCAGTCTGCACTCGCTTCACCTTTAGACCAGGCTCTTGAAGAGATAGAAGTGAACAGGTGCAAGTTATGTCAGTGGGTCTCTGATATATTTTTGGCTGTGTGCAAGCGTTACACTGGAAAGACATAAACAGCCATATGGAAATGACCCCTTTGGATGTCCACCTGATAAGGTTCTGGAGTACCTACTGGACCTTTATGATGCTGGCCTACAATATTGTACAGTAAAGGTCTGTCTGTATGCTGTCTCTGAATACCATGAGCCCGACTGTACTCTTTTCTGGCACAACTGCCACTGTTCAGGAGGTTCTTCAAGGGCATTTTTCATACAGCACCTCCTATCGCAAAGCCAGTAGCTGTCTGGGATATCAGCCTTGTGTTACGTATGCTCAGTTGCAAGCCTTTTGAACCCCTTGCAACAAGTGACTTGGAAGTTTTTAAATTGGAATGCAGCATTTCTAGTGGCCATTACCTCTGCTCTCAGAGTGTCTGAAATCCATGCTTTGGTCCAAATACTCCATATACTCTGTTCCATTAAGGGCAAAGTAGTTATCCGCACACTTTTCTAGCTAACGTTGTGTCGGAGTTACATCTTATCTGGCATCTTGTGCTCCCTACCTACTTTACCAACTTCCAGATTGAGGGAGAGGGCATTCTCCAGTCATCGGATATTAAGAGAGTGCTTAGGTTTTATCTGGGCAGAACCAAGGACTTCAGATCATCCAAACAGCTCTTTGTCTCCTTCGATCTTAATTGAAGGGAAAGCCTGTTAGTCAAGTGCATCTCTGCTGAATTATGAATTGCCTGTGCCATTGCTGTGTCATGGCTCAGGTTAAATTGGAGGGTCAGGTATGCACCCATTCCACCAAAGTGGTTGTCACGTCCCTGGCAGAGAGAGATTCGCTCTGTGTCTGTTGGAGATATTTACAGAGCTGCAGCTTGGAGCACAGTGCATGCTTTTATTAAGCACTGTGCCCTGTATGTCCATGGCATGCAGCATGCCACCATTGGCAGGACATTACTGAATGGATTACTATCCTGAGTGAGCCCGCGGGTCCTGCCACCCTAGTCTGGGGGACTTTGTCTGAGCTTGGTACTCTGACCAACTAATTGGAATCAGTGATGAAGCTTGATTCTTGGAAGTTGTGAAAATGATGTACACATAATTTTTAATCTTCTAAGAATATCTTCACAATTAATTCACATGCCTGTCCATCATCCTCCTGACTCACTCCATTGTGGTTGTGTTGCTCTTCACCTTTTTATTCTTGGTTTGGGCTGTGAAGACACTGATATTACTTCGAGAGGGCTCTTGCAGTAGGTAATTACATATAGAACTGAAGCCGGCAGGCGTCGGGACCACATGGAAACATTCCTAGCAAGCAGTCCCTGGCAGGGGAACCGCCCACACGTTAGGTGACCTGTGTCAGGTGACGTCAGTATAAAGGGCCGGTCCCCCACCCCCGCCTTCTAGTTCTTACCCGCCATTAGCTTGTGAAAGCGCCTCACGGTTAAGTTCCTACTACTTTGTCAGTCTGTCATCGGTTTTATTTACTGAATTGTTTTGTGATTTTCGAATATTTCTTCAAAAATTGCCGTGTGTGGGCCGGCCCAGTGGCGCTGAGGGTTGAGGCACTGGACGCCACACCTCGTGCTACGCTGGTGAACTGGGTTCGGGAACAGACCCGAGTCAGTGGGGGTCGGCAGGGAGGGGGAGGATTGAGCATCCCAACGGATGCTGTCTTCCCTCTGGGGTGGGATACCAGGGGGTGCTGTACGCACCTGATGTCCCGAGGGAGCTGGTGGGAACACGGGCTCTCGAGGGCTTGGCGGCTCTGTTCGTCAGAGTCTGGGAGGGGAGACACTGTTAAGCGCTTGGGATGTCCCCTCTCTGGACGTATGTCCTCATGCTGGCGCCTCAAGGAGTTGGTAGGGGAATCACAGAAAAGCGGAAAAACACCCTCGGGTGGTCCTAGATGATGGCCATTCCACACCAATCAGACCACCAACTCCGGGACAGACCCCCACTGTGCCAGTGGGTGATGGAGGTAGATGCATTCCAGGGGCAAATCCTAGGTTCGGGGGCCTGGATTGGGATGAACAAAGCCCGAAGGAGCGGACACTGAGGGCAGGTAGGAGGGGAAAAAAGTTGAGTAAAAAAAAAAAAATTGCCATGTATGTCGTCCCCTACTCCCTCCGATTCGCATAAAAAGAAGTGCAACTCATGCGGCGCTCAGCTCCTGCATAAGGACGGTCATTCCCTGTGCCTCTTCTGTCTAGGCCCTGATCACCCTGTGGAGAAGTGCCAGCACTGTCAGCGATTCAACACCGCCACCCATAAATGGAGGCAGCAGTCCCTGGAGGCCCACATTTTAAAGAAAAAGATGCCCTCCATGAAGAAGGAGGAGCTGAAGAAGCTTCGGCAGGCCTCAGCTTCCCCTGAGGGACACCGTAAAAAGAAGAAGCACCGGGACTCCACTTCCACGGCCACCACGACTCCAGAGTCGCTGTGTTACAGGTAACGCCCCTGGACCAATCTCAGTCTGCCGCCCCTATGCGCCCCAAGGCGGTGGTGTCCTCCCATCGGGCTCACGCTCAGGCCCCTCGGGAACCTCCAGGACACAGGAGGCAACTGCTCCTGGGAAGGCTGCCACTGTGCAACCCTCCAGGTCGAGCGGGTCTGGTAAGTCGGATGCCGGTGTCACCGACGTCCGTCCGGACAGGGCTGATAAAACGCCCGCCTCTTCGGGGGAGCGCATGGCCCCAAAGGCGCCTGCCAAGGCCGCTCCTTCCACGCGGCCTCCGCCGGGCATCTGATCCGATAAGTCGTACACCAGTAAGGCGGACATCGTCTCCTCCAAAGAATGCACGACGTTAGAGCCGATGCCGGACCCTGTCGACAAGTCTGCCATCCCCGGCTTGCCGCAGCGCTCGCTGCTGCTGACCGAGGCTCCAGTGTCTCCCCTGTTGAACCCGGGGATTTCAGTCCTCCTTCCCCGGGTGACACAGAGGATGCCGGTACGCTCCCATCAGGCCTCCCTCCCACAGGGCCGGATCCCCTGACGCTGAACCCTCAGATGCTGGCCCCAACACTGGCCTACCCGACGCCAGGCGACATCCCATTGTTGGACACCATCCCAACGCCGGACCCGACACCCGCGGGGCCACCTGTTTCTGGCCCGCCTGCTGGGCCTCTCCCAGGGCCTTCTGCTCCGACAGTGCCCCTGGTTCCTGGGTATCCGACGCCGTCTTACCTGGGACTGCAGTATCCTGCGCTGCAGTACCCGATGCCTCAGTACTCGACCCCGGACTTCCCGCCATCTGGTTACGGGTTACTCTCCCTACAGATACCCTTGGTATCCATATCCCCATCCTCCTCCACCCCCCCCCCGCCGGTGGATTTGAAAGAGACTCTGGCTGCCTGGTGGAGGCCAAGGCTCAGCTCACCAGGGAGGTGGAGAGACGTCTTCCGATGCTGGAGCCTGTACCTGATCCTCATCGCCGGAGACGAGAGACTCCCTCCCCCTTACCCAACACCAGAGGTGAGCCCTCAGGTGCCAGAACCGGGGAGGATGTGCTTCCCCGAGGGTTGCCCAAGGGGTCTGTTCCTCCCCCATGCTAGGAGGGGTCTTCATCCTCTACTCTGGAGACCTTTGAGTCGGATTCTGAGGGGTGCTCCTATCCTGACAACGAGCCATGTACTCCAGACTGTCCCAGGCCAACAACTCCTCTGAAGTCTCCTCCGGAAGATCGATCCTTTCTGGAGCTGCTGCGAAAGATCCAGGAGGTTCACCAGTGGCAATCTCTGGAGCCAGATCCACAGCGGAAGAAACTCGCTGCCCATTCAGATCTGCCCAAAACTGCTCCGGCATTGATTTTCCCCTGGATTGAGCCTCAGCAAACCTTGTTTCGACTATTTGAAAACAACCGTCTGCATTAGCCTCCCTTCCAAGGAAGGCGGATAGGCTATATCAGGCTCCTGAGGGTGTGGATTCTTTGAACACACACCCGAAGGCCGACTCAGTCGTGATTAGCGCCGCCCACGGCCAGTCGGCAAACCCAAAACACCTTAGCTCGTCTCCACCAGACAAGGAATCCCGTCTTCTTGGCCAGTACGGGAAGAAGGCGTATGCTTCTTCCACTCTGGGGATCAGGACTCCGAACTATGTTGCACACATGGGGAACTACCAGAAGGCTATCCTGAGTCAGGTGGAATCCAAGTTGGACTCCCTTCCTGAGTCTCAGACCAAACAGGAAGTGGCTGACCTCGTCTGGTCTGCTCATTCGGTCAGTCTGCACATGCTCCATGCCACGTACGATGCAGTTCATGCAGCAGGTCGAAGCTTGGCTTTCGCGGTAAGTCTTCAGCGTTATGCCTGGCTCTGGGTGTCAGGTTTGATTCCTGAAGTGCAATCCGCTATACAGGATGCGCACTTCAGGGGTTCAGTGCTGTTCGGTGGGGATGTCAATGACATCATTACCGACCTGCAAGAGAAGGGGCACTGCACTTAAATCTGTTGACTCTTTGTACAGGCCCCCTCAGGGACAGCGTTGCCCTTTCTGCAGACGGTCTTGGCCTAAAGCGAAACCTCAGGGCAAGCGGGCCAACAAACTTCTGGCCCCTCTGGCTGCCAAGCCCCCACCCCCACTCAAAAGCGCCGCCAGGAGCTTCAGCTGCGACGTTGCTCCACACCTCCTGACTCCTTTCCTCTCCCATAGCCTCTGGACCTCCCAGAGGAACCAATGGGAGTGAGGTTCTCCTTCCTTCTACCAGGTTGGGAGATGATCACATTCAGATGCTTGTGCTCCAGCTGATAGCAGCAGGATACGTAGTAGAGTTTCTTCAGAAACCACCCAGAAAACCACCCCCCAAGTCAGCTTACTCCCTGGAACATCTTTCTCTGGTTCGGGAAGAAATATCCTCCCTTCTCGTGAAGGCGATGATGGAGCCTGTCCCGACCCACCTTTGGGGGACAGGCTGCTACTCCCATTTTTTCCTGGTCCCAAAGAAATCGTGAGACGTCAGGCCTGTTTTAGACCTCAGCTCCCTGAACATGTTTGTGGAGTACAAACGGTTCAGAATGCTCTCTCTGCAGAGTCTTCTGCCATTACTTTGGCAGGGACAGTGGCTATGCACTTTAAATATGCAGGATGCTTACCTGCATATCCCTATTCACCCTTCCCACCTCAAATTCCTTCAGTTTTCATTCTGGGGGACCACTACCAGTTCAAGGCCCTCCCATTTGGTCTTTCCTCGCACCCCGAGTGTTCACCAAATGCCTTTCTGTGGTAGCGGCTCACCTGCGTACCCTGGGAGTGCAGGTATTCCCGTATCTGGACGACTGGCTCCTGGCAGCCCCATCCAGGGAGGATCTTCTACGCTCTCTTTCCCTTACCCTACATGTCTTTTCCAGTCTGGGTATCACCATCAACCAGGCCAAGTCCCATCTGGTCCCCTGCCAAAGACTCCAGTTCATAGGGGTGATCCTGGACACGACCATCTGCATGGCTTTACTACCTCCAGACAGAGTGGTTACCCTTCAGGCTCATGCAAGTCTGCTGTCTATTTGCTGTTGGGTCAGTGCCAGGTCAATCCTTTGCCTTCTTGGGCTCATGGTGGCTGCTATTCCGACAGTCTCTTGCGCTCAGCTCCATATGAGGATCTCTTAGTAGATGCTTCAATCTCAGCGGGACCAGACGTTGAACGATCTAGACCAGGTTGTTCTGGTCTCCAACCCCATGGTCCGGGACTTGCAGTGGTGGATGGTGCAAAAGAACCTTTGCCGGGGGAGTTCCCTTTTGCTTCGAACCCCCCTCCCAAACATTGACAACAGATGCCTCCGGAGAGGGCTGGGAAGGCCATCTAGGGTCTCACAGGACTCGGGGCTCATGGTCCAGACTCTTCTTATAAATGTGCTCGAGTTCAGGGCCGTTCTGTATGCTCTCCAAGCTCTGAACTCATACGTGCTTCCCGGTCATGTGACTGTCTAGACAGACAACATGTGCATAGTCTGGTACATCAGCAAGCAGGGATGAACGCATTTCTGCCCTCTGTGCAGGGGAGGCAATGAGAGTTTGGAGTTGGGCTGTTCAGCACAACCTTCACCTGATGGCAGTTCATGTTCCGGGAGTCGAAAACATGCTGGCGGACCACCTCAGTCTGTCATCAGCAAAGGCCCATGAATGGGAACTGGATCAAGTGGTAGTAGACAATGTCTTCCTGTGCTGGGGAACACCTCAGGTAGACCTGTTTGCGTCCCCTCAAAGCACAAAACTTCCCGCCTTCTGCTCGCTCACTCGCTCCAGGGCGAGGCATTTTTTGGTGGGACGCTCTCTCTCTAGACTGGAAGGACAGATTCGTCTATGCCATCCCCCCAATTCCCTTGATTCAGAGGATCTTAAACAAACTCAGCTCAGAAGGAGCTTGAATGATCCTCATCGCTACATTCTGGCCCAGGCAAGTTTGGTTTGCTCTTCTGCAACAATTTTCAGAGGAACCTCCACTTCCTCTTCCTCTTTCTCAGCATTTGCTGACCCAGGATCAGGGGACCCTGATTCATCCAGGTCTCAAATCCCTTCAGTTGCATGTGTGGCTCCTGCAGACGTAGCTCAAGGCCGATTCGGGGTTTCTCCGCTCGTGGCAGACATTCTGGTGGAGGCCAGGAAACCTTCCACTAGGTCAACCTACGCCATGAAATGGAAATGGTTCTCGATTTGGGCCTCTTCTAAGAACTTTGAGCCATTCTCTTGCCCTGTCGTGAGAATCCTGGATTATATGCGTCATCTCTTTGACGTGGGTCTCAGCCATTCCTCTTTGAAAGTTCACATGGCAGCTATCTCTGTCTACCACATCCCTTTTGGGGACAGAACTTTCACACAGCTGGAAGTCTCTAAGACCTTCCTTAGAGGGGTTCTCCATTTGAGACCCCTTGTCCACATTCCTGTCTCTCCTTGGGAGCCGAACTTTGTTCTTGAGAAGCTTACCCCTGCCTCCTTTTGAACCGGTAGCTTCAGCAGACTTGAAGTACCTCTCATGGAAGACTCTCTTCCTAGTGGCCATTACTTCAGCTCGATGTATTTCTGAGCTTCAGGCCTTGATGTGTAAAATCCTGTATTTGATTTTTCACAAGGAATTTGTGGCTCTGCACACGAACCCCAAGTTTCTCCCTAAGGTGGTGGTGGCAGAATCTACACCGAATCAATCCATTGAGCTACCCGCTTTCTTTACGCAACACTCCATTCAAGGGGAGTTCCTCTTGCATACTTTGGATATTCATAGAATACTGAGATACTACACCAAGACTAAGGATCTCAGGAAATCTGATCAGCTTTTTGTCTTTTTTGCTCACAAAAAAGAGGGCAGTGCCTATCCAAATGGTTGGCTCATTGTATCACTTTCTGTTACGATAAGTACAACAAGACCCTGCCGGGTCAAGTCAGGGGCCACTCCACCAGAGGAGTAGCCACCGCTTCGGCTTGTTTCAAGAATGTGTCAGCGGCAGACCTCTGTGCATCAGCTACTTGGACTTCTGTCCATACCTTTACGAAACACTACAGTTTGGACATTGCCTCTCGCCGTAGAGCAGGCTTCGGGTTGGCTGTTTTGCATGGTCTTCTTTTTTAAGAGCCTTACAGCTGGAGGTTCCATGGGTGTGTAGTTTTCCTCCTCCCGAGTGCTTTTCCTTGTTCCAGACTGCTTGGGGTTCTGTCCTATATGTAATTCCCTACTGCAAGAGCCCTCTCGAAATAAGATAGTACAGTTACGTAAGAACTTACCGTAACAGTAGATCTTCGAGGGAGACTCTTGCAGTAGGTAATGCCTTCCCTCCTGCCATCCCCCTTAGCTTTTTGAACTCCTTTTCCAGGAAGGGAAACATCCGCTTCTCTCTTGTCTTCCCTTTTTGGCCTTTGGCGGGAAAGAACTGGAAGGTGGGCGTGGGGGACCACCCCTTTATACTGATGTCGCCTGACGCCGGTCATCTGACATGGGG
Source organism: Neoceratodus forsteri (assembly GCA_016271365.2). Classification (NCBI taxonomy): domain Eukaryota; kingdom Metazoa; phylum Chordata; order Ceratodontiformes; family Ceratodontidae; genus Neoceratodus; species Neoceratodus forsteri. The sequence continues at coordinate 33,490,836 of CM057454.1, forward strand.
GCGGTCCACCGCCAGAGACTGCTAGCTCGAAGTTTTTCCGTGGGTTAATGACGCCTGCCAGCTTCAGTCCTATGTTTTATTTATTTATTTTGTTTTTGTTGACCGGATAAGTGCATTAGACAAATCCTGCCTATTTTCAGGCACGACCCGGGGGAGGGGGATACAGATGAATGCCAACTGACCTTGAACCAGATTAAGCTGTTGTTGGTATTTTTAGTGAATGAGGGAAATTTGGCCAAGACACTGGGGAGATTGCCCTACTCGTTTTCGATAAGTGCCATTGGATCTTTAACATCCACCTGAACTACCACCAATCCAGACAGATGGGACCTCGGTTTAACGTCTCATCTGAAAGACGGCACGTCAGAAGTACAGCACCCCTCTCATGCTGCACTACAGTGTCAGTACTGGGATATTAACCCACGTGCCAGATGTGGGAATTGAACCCACAGCACTCTGATCTCCCGGCCTCAGAGGCAAGTGTGCTACCTACTGAGCCACTGACACTGCCAATTAACAGACTTGGTGAGATGGCGCACCCTTCCAATATCCTGGTTAGGCAGAATAAATCTTTTAAAAATTAATATCCTGCCCAGCATTCTATATACTCTACAGATGATCCCGTTTTGCCCATCTAATAGAAACTTAAAGAGAAAAGAAAAAGGATTTTCAGAATTTATATGGAACAGAAAGCGGCCAAGAATAAGTCTCTCGAAACTTAAAGCAACGAAGGAATGTGGAGGGCTAGACTTTCCAGATATTAAGGGATATTATTTAGCAGCTCAATATAGGTTCCTACACAACTGGGTGAACAGAGGGGAGGCAGCCAGCTAGCTGGAGTTGGAAGAGTAGGGATGTCCTGGGAGACTATCTGCCTATCTAGCAGAAGGGGATGCCAAAGCGTATAGACAGCTGGACCCTCCAAATCCCCTAGTTCTTGCTGTTCTGGAGGACTGGGGATATATAAAGAAAAGAAGGGGGGGTGAAGGATATAAACACTCTACTGGTCCCGAATGCGGATAACCCAGGCTTTATACTGTATATAGGGGATGCAGGGTTCTCCTTATGGCAGGAGAAGGGAGTTACACTTACATGCATATGGGATTTAATGATAAATGCACTTATGCACTCTCTTGAAGAAATCCGCCTTGCTTTGGGGCTCCCCACATCACACCTTTTCAAGTTTTTCCAAGTCAGACATAGGTATGCCAGGGGCCTGGGTTCAAGTCCCAGTGGGGTCCCACTTTTCCTTTCACATTTCCATTATGACAGGGGCCATAAAGTGACACAATTGAAGGTTACCACCATTAGTGTATCACATTGCCCAAGTAAGTGTAGTGTTATGCAAATGAATTGTAACTCTGCAGCAGGATGCAATAAAAGGCTAATGCTGTTCCACTGAGGTAATGCAACACAGTTACAGTATATCAGCCTTATCTCACTACATTGAGGCACTGCTGTTGAAAATAAAAGTCTTTGGGAGGGGACTCGCATCTCCAGTGACAGTACAGCTCTGGAAGAGGAGGAGGGTTTAATCTCTAGCAAGGGAAGCTGTCTAGAGAAGCATGAATTCTCATGCAGTTTTGTAATGGGGGGGCACCCTTCCTGTGGGGTTTTGTCAAATTCAGCTACTGTATGACTCTGCTAACATTTGCCTCATCACACTGTAGCAATCAGCGAAGAGCATAATGCTGACTTCACTGTACTGTACGGAGGTAACACGGAGTGCAGCAGTGTTGCCATTACAGTACCGTGTTACTGTGGAATGGAGGCAGAAATCAAAAACAGACGTAGGTTGAGATATTGATCAAATGTATCTGGAAATATGCTGGATGAACTGATGGCATAAACAGCATGGAAATTAAATCCAAAACTATGTTAAAATAATAAATGATGGAAAACCACGACATGAAATGTTGGCAAATCAAACAGAGGGCAGGCTCATCCGTCTTAAGGCAAAACATGAGTAACATTAGGTTTTTGATTTTGGACTTAAAAAAGTTAGGGGAAGAACCACCCCCCATTTACTACTCACACACAGATTTACTTGCTCCTAAAATTTAGAGAGGCATATTATGTCAGGCTGTCACCTCTCCAGACAGGCTGTTAGCACCACAGCCGCTATTAATACAATCATTCTTAGAACCAATGATGTTCCATTTTCAGAAGTAGCCAATTCTGTTTGGCAAAACCTTAAAAATCTGGTTTTCTCATCCCCGCCCCCAAACTGAGGGCAAATCAGCATGTTTCCTACAAAAACTGGTTCAAAATGGAGGGGTTTAGATACAAATCTGGTGTAGAGTGGGGTCGTTTGCAAGATAAAATGGTGCAAATAGTTTTTTCATGAAAACTTGATTCCCATGTGCTAGTTTTGAAAATGGCAAATTCTTTTTCTCTGATGAAAATGGAAAATCATTGGCCCTACTTGCTAAATACATAACTGTGCCCATGAAAGTACAATGGACTGGTTAGACCACACCTACAGTACTGGAGATCGCACTTGAAGAGGGACATACAGCTCCTGGAGAGAGAGTACAGAGGAGGGCTACCAGGATGATTCGAGGACCGGGGGAGTTGACATATGGGGATACACTTGAGGAGCTCGGCCCGTTTTCATTGGAGGAGAGGAGAGATGGGGGGACATGACTGAGGTCTTCAAGTACTTCAAGGGAATAAATAGGGTAAACATAGAAGGGATCTTTAGACTAAAGGAGGGAGGTATCACCAGAGCGCATGGTTTGAAGGTGGAAGGATGAGGGCAGAAAAGAGGAGGAGGTTTTTCACTGAGAGGGTGGTGGATCCTTGGAACGTGCTACCTGGTGAGCTAGTCCAGATTTCCACGGTGGAGGGCTTCAAGAGAGATGGGACAGATACAGAAAGGGGATGTATTGGAACAGAAGGGGAGAGGGCCTCGGTTCCCAACAAGGGATCTGAGGTTCGAGCAGACTCGATAGACCTTAAGGCCTAATCTGCTGGCAATTAGTATGTTAGTATGTTAAACTCGGGTGAACCTCTTGCATACAGGGAGCAGTGGTACACTGAAAGTGTTTGGAAATGATAGTAGGCCGCTATGGTAGTGCTATTTATTGCTTTCAAAACCCTACTCTAATCAGCACACACAGCCACAAGACTCCACCAGATAATGTCAGCAGCGGCAGACAGAGAGGTGAGCGGCAACTAGCACAGACAGACTTCCTTTCATCACCTCGGCCAGCTGCCATCTGAATGAATCAAACCAACCATGTACTTAAAGTAAAAACTGCTGTTCCTGCTATAAGTATGTGCTTATTCCAAGTCATTCAGATGGCAGATAGTGGAGCTAGAGAGAGAAGGGTCTGTTCCAGTTGCCATCCATCCTCTGCCTGCCGCCGATGACCTTATAGGGGTTAGGTGCCAGACAGGGGTTGGAGGCGATGAAGGCAGATTAGGTAGGGAGAAGGATGTCTACAATGGTTTGCAGGTGGTTTGGGGGGTACCACTAGCACCAGGGATGCTGCTTAATTCAAATGAGGATCAGAGAAGGAGAAGGAGAGGGAGCTACTACTAACACAAGGGATGATTTCTAACTATACACGGGTCTTAGATGAGAGAGTGGGCAATGAATGCGGCTCTGCACAAAGTTTCCATGCATATAGCGGTGTGGAGGTGTTGCACCCAGCTGCAAATGTGGTCATTACCATTCTGTCATTTGAATAAAGCATCCATGGGCAAAGGTGCGGCAGTTTGGGACATACCGTCCCCTTTGCTCCTGGTTGTCTGCTCGTGGCAGGCAGGCTGCGGTGAGCTGTGGATCTGCACTTTTTTTATCACTGTCACAGGCGGATATTCATACATACAGCGTGCACCTGTGACAGGGAGCTCCTGACACTCTTGAGGACCAACCTTTTCTTAAATCTGTTGCAACTGTTCTTCTATTTCTTAGCCTAATCTATCCTTTACAATTTCTAGTCCACAAGGTTGGCCACCTATGGGCACCCCCCTTCCCTTTCTTGACTATGCTATAGTGTCCTCTTTAATTTTCCTTTTCCCCTTTCAGGTCCTTGTACAGGGAGGTTACTGTGGTGACCTCCAAGCGTATGTAAAAGAGGTTGTGTTTATTGTTGTTGGATTTAGTAGGTAATAGCACTATGTCATAAAATACCATGATGTTTATGAAACCTGTAAATGTTGAAAATACCATGGCACTTTGCCCTTTTCCGGGAAAGAACTGGAAGGTGGGCGTAGGGGACCGCCCCTTTATACTGATGTCACCTGACGCCGGTCACCTGACGTGGGGGTGGTCCCCCGCCAGAGACTGCTAGCTAGAAATTTTTCCATGGTGTCGTGACGCCTGCCAGCTTCAGTCCTATATGTAATTACCTACTGCAAGAGCCTCTCTCGAAGATCTACTGTTACGGTAATTTCTTACGTAACTGTACTTTACTGGGGTTAGTGGCCCTTCTTACATGGGCCACCAGGCCTGTCTTATGCCCTTAGGTTAAATGCATAGGTACTTGGGTTATGCTATACCTCCTCTGTTAAAACAAAACAAAAAGAGGTACTGATGCAGCTGATGCGCTGATGTAGCCAGTGGGCCATCTGTGCTCACGGAGCCGTGCATGTGCACTGCTTACTTCAACGCCAGCCTTCTGAAAAGTTCTGGCCCCTATGGGTTGTAATGCCTCCAGCTCAGACCCACTAGTGGAAATCAATGATGAAGATATTCTGAGAAGATCAAAAATAACAGTGAGTATGTAATTTTTTCATTTCTGGTGACCTCCTAAGCTTCATCTTCCTCAGGGGATGACAACAAACTAGCTACGCAGTTGGTCCAGGTAATGTCAGAGTCCCAAGTACCATTCGTATCTGCAGATCTCAGTGGAGTTTGACCTTTTGGAACTGGTACCATTGGTTTTGGACTCTGCTTCTTTTGGGCCGTTTCTGTCTGTGGTACCAGAGTCACTTGATCCAATTTCTGTTGGTGTTAGGGTGCAGGTGTTGGTTAGTGACCCAGTCCTGCGGTACTCTCAGACACAATGTACTTTGCAAGCTACAGTCTCAACTGTACCATCCTCCATGCCAGTACAGATTCCTCCAGTTCTCCCCCATGATATCAGGGAATACAGCTGTGGCTACCTTCTTGGTGCTCAGTTCAGCACCTGTATCAGTACTGGTCTTGGAGCAGGTGTTGGTGGTGAAGTAGTCCTTGGCTCGGTGGGATTTACAGCACCATTGAACAGCATGCTGGATCTCAGCCATCTCTCTACTTTCACTGCCTTGCACCTTCTTGTAGCACCTTCCATTTATCAGCTGTAGACTGACCGTGGAACTGGCCACAGACTTGTTGCAGCCGTCGTGTCAGCATTCTTGTGTGGACCTATCTGGACAATGAGGCACCCTTTCTGCAGCACATATGCTTGTGATAGGTGTGAGACTGCTAACCATTCCATCTTATTTCTACTTCTGTGGAGCTGTCCCACCCTGTGACCTCTACTTCAGTTGGTTTCTGAGGGCAAACCTCCTAATTTGTGTATCCCTTCCCCCCCCAGTGCAAAGGCATGAATCCATTGCTGGCTGTGGGACATTGCCCCACACTGATGGCCTCTACTTTCTGCATTTCCTTAGAGAGTTCAGAACTGTTAGCCTTTCAGCCTTTTTTTTCCAATCTGTGCCAGAGTTGCTGGGCTTTCTTTTGTTGTTCAAACACAACCCCAGAAAATGTATATTTGTCTAAGTGGACTTGCTGTGCCCAGGCCAGTGGTTCCCCCAGCTTAACTCGATCTAGTGTCCATGTTGAAAGCTGTGTGGAAACATCCCAGCTCCCTTCTGGCAGTCTGTAAATCTCTCCTCTGAGAAAACTCATACCTGTGGTTCATCTAGGTCACATAGTCAACCATGTGCTGGATTTTAATTTGATGTCTGTATGAGGTCTCCATTCTGTCTCCTCAACAACCAAGCTACTAGCCTTGGAATCTCTGAAGCTCGACACCATGGGCAGGAAGGTCTGTAGCTTCCCTGTCTTTCAGATGGCCAGTTATTAATCATATTTGAACAGCTAGAAATAGCCAGCATCATTGGTTGTAAGTTTGGTTCCTATTAGAAAAGTCTACTGGTACCACACATGCAGGCAGGCTGTTGGAACTACGTGTGCAAAGAAATCCGAAGGAGTGCAAGTTGCTGCAAAATAAGTGGCTTTGTAGTGAATCACACAACACCAATAAACCAAACAGCTGAAGAAAGCCCCAGTGCTTCCAATCCCTATGGGTTCTTCATCAGGGAGAGGGGCGACAGAAGCTCATAGCATATCTTAAATAAGGAGCTATTTAAAGATACAGTGACAACTAAATTCCAGTAATAGTAATAAGTGCTACCAAGTGAGAATGGGGTGAGCGTTAGGCTTGAGAAGCTCAAGGCAAACCCTACACCTGCTCTCCTGCTTGGTTTGGTAGGATGGGGTGTTGGGAAAAGAGGCATTAGGATTTCCCCAACTTTTGTTGCTTTGACCCTAACTGGAGCATTAATGACGTTTTTTGCAATTTATTTCCTTACTTTTTGAGATGGTATAATAATATCATTAATTTATCCTTCGTACCCTGCACTCCCATCCCTCTGTAGATTTATTATTTTTTATTTATTTAAATTTTGATGACCGGGTAGGTCCACTGAGACCGTAATGGTCCCTTTTTCAGGGGCGACCCGGGGTTAGTTACAGTCAACAGTACAATAAGAAGTAGGAACAATACAAGGGAAAGTGTGCAAATACAGACATTACAATCAGGACATATAGTACAATCACAGGCAGGTTAAGTAACATTGAGAATAACATGGGGGTAAACAGTAGTTTCACAAAAGTGGCAGTTGCATAAGGTTCTTTTATCAGGACAGTTTACAGGTTACAATTTCAAGTGTTTCAAAAGTGATAAGATTCAACTGAAATAGGATAACAGCATGTTAGGCGGCAGGTTTTTAGTATCAGAGGTGGAGTGCTATTATCGGTCCTCAGCGGTGGCATGCACAGAGGCTTAGCTCTGGAAGGTGCGTCTTCAGGCCTTTTTTAAAACCCCCAAAGGAGGTGCAGTCTTGAAGATTGCTAGGTAGGCCATTCCATAGTGACGGGATTTAATTTTCGAACGGCCGAAGACCTTGGCATGTTCGGACGTTTGGGACATGGAGGAGTTGACGACACGAGGATCTAAGTGTCCTTTTAGGCTGCTTGAGTACTAAGGTACGACTCAGATTGGGAGGAGCATTCATTTATAGAAGCTTGAAAGCCAAGCATAGGGAAGTGTAAGCCAGTCTGCCCTCCAGGGAGGGACAATTTAGTGAGTGGAGTATATTACAATGGTGTTCTCTGGGCTGGGCTCCCAGGGCAAAGCGTCCAACTCTGTGGTACAATTTTCCTAGCTTTTGCATCTCCGTGTTTTGCATTGAATGTAGCACTGGGGCATCATAAAATATGGTGGGCAGGAGCATGCCTGTGGCTATCTTTAGCCTGGATGCCTGAATGAGAAAAGGGGTTAGACGGTACATGAGCCCAAGCTTTTGATTTAGCGTCTTAGTTAATTGTTCAGCATGAACCTTGAAAGAGCAATCTTGATCGATATATACTCCCAGGTATTTGATGCAGTCCACCACCTCAATAGGATGGCCACTGGACAGATAAGGGGATAGTAAACATGTTCTGTTGGGGCCCAATTTACTGGGTCCAAATAGGATGGCTTTTTTTTTTTTTTTCTTGTTTAGGACTAGCCTATTTGTCAGAGACCAGGTTTCCAGTAGGGGAGAGATCGTGGTTCAGGAGTTGGTTTAGTTGCACAGCATTTGAAACAACTGTATAGTACTGCATCATCAGCATAGAGGGTCACTTTGGCTCCACCGCAGTGCTTTGGTAGGTTATTAATAAACAGGGAGAATAGAAGGGGCCACAGTATTGAACCTTGGGGGACACCCTCAGCAATGGAGTGCTTGCCTGACTCCACCCCCTGCCATCTGATTATCTGAGAGCTGTCTTGCACGTAATCTTTAAACCACTGTGTTGAGTGGTTGTCCAGTCCGAGAGAGCTAAGCTGCTGGGTGAGTAATTTATGGTCTACTAGATCAAAGGCCTTGGTAAAGTCTATGAAGACTGCACCAGTAAGTTGGTCTTTATCTTGGGCAGCAAGGATGTCAGATGTTAGACTCACCAAGGCAGTATCAGTACCATGCTGTTTTCTGAATCCATGTTGTCGTGGAGTGAGGAGGTTGTGTTGTTCAGCATATGCCTGGACTTGTTGGTATACAATTCTCTCAAGCATTTTATTTAGTGTGCAGAGAATAGAAATCGGTCTATAGTTTTCTACTAGCTCATTGGGTCCTCCCTTAGGGATGGGGTAACAAAAGCTGTTTTCCAAGCTGAGGAGACTTTGCCTTCTACCAGCGACCTATTGAACAACCACATGACTGGCACGGCAGTTTCTTGGTCAGCCAGTCTGAGCAACCTGGGTTCAACCTTGTCGTAGCCTGGAGAACCATTTGTCTTAATGCTCCTAATGAGCTTTAGGACCTCAGTTTTTGATGTTAACCTAAGGTGAAAATTAGGTGATGAGGGGAGCTTCAAAGAGTCATCCGAAGATGGCCGTTCTGTTCCGTCTTCTCTCAAAAATCACCTATTAGTACATTTAAAGTTCACCACATAGATTATTATAGGTTCTATCCAACTGATATTATACAGGCTATCAAACAACTAAAAAAAAAAAAATAATACTAGTCCGGGCCTAGACAGTATTCATCCATGGTTTCTGATCAAAACCTCCATAAATATTTCTATACCCTTTGTCAATTATTTTTCAATAAATCCTTACAAGAAAGTATTGTACCAAATGATTGGCGTTCAGCAATAGCCACTCCCATATTTAAAAAAGGCAATAGAGGTTCTGTGCAAAATTATCGTCCAATTAGCCTGACCTCAGTGGCTGGTAAATTAATGGAACCAGTAATGAAGTCTCTAATAGATCAAGATTGTAAAAAATTTGGAATTTATGATTCAAATCAGCATGGGTTTACTCCCAAGTATTCCTGCACCACCAATCTGATATCTTTTTACAATAATATAAGTACTGTACTAGATGTGGGTATCCCTTCTGATGTAATTCTTTTGGACTTTAGTAGAGCTTTCGATAAAGTCTCACATGAAAAACTCATTACTAAAATGCACAATCTAGGTTTGTCACCTGATATTGTCAACTGGACTTTATACTGGTTGACAAATCATTCTCAAAGAGTCAGAATTAATGACATATTGTCTGATTCGGGTAGTGTGACAAGTGGTGTACCACAGGGGTCGGTCTTGGGACCAACAGTGTTTAACCTCTTTATCAGTGATTTACAAACAGGGCCAAATAACTTCATAGTTAAATTTGCAGACAATACTAAATTGGGGGGCAAGGTTAATAATCAAGAAAATATTTCTGCATTAAAGAAGGATTTGGAAAAATTAACACTTTGGGCAAATGAAAACCGTATGCAGTTTAATCAAGACAAATGTTAAGTAGTGCATTTCAGTGTAAATAATCCAAAAACGATATATCATATAAACGGACTACCACTTCACTCATCAAATTGTGAAAAAGATTTGGGAATATATGTTAATAATAAACTTACATCAAATGATCACTGTGTTAGAACTGCTTGCATGACCAACAGACTTTTGAGGCAAATAAAATGCACTTTTGTTAATTGCACTGAACAATGCCTTATTCCATTGTATAGGGCATACATTAGACCATATCTAGACTGGCTCCCCCTTTCTGGAATCCAAATCAAAAAAAAAGACACAGCAATTCTTGGAACAGGTTCACAGGAGAGTAACTAGAAGGATTCCAAGATTAACAAACTTGGATTATCTGAACAGATTAAAAGCTACTGGTCTCTTCTCTCTTCAAACTAGAAGATTAAGAGGTGATATGCTTATGGTTTTTAATTTAATAAATTCACCAGATCTAATGGAAAAATGTGGTCTAACACTCTCCAAAAGGAGACATGTTCCGAGACTGCATAATAAACAGCTTGAAGTAAAAAACTTATAAAACCAGCAAAAGGGGAAACTTTTTTCCAATAAGAGCATCCATTGTATGGAACACCTTGCCACAAGAATTGGTAGAGGCAGCTAGTGCCACTGTCTTTAAAAACAGATTAGATGTTTGGTTGAGGGATAATAGATAAATAATGTCCCACATAGTGTGGGGAACAGTCTCTTTGGGCTCTGGCCTTCTTCTGTTCTTTCATACCAAGTAACCCTGTACTTGCCAAAGTCAGTGAGGGATTCATTAAAAGCATTTGCATGCGTATGTTAATGTAGCTCCCTCTGGGCCCTGCGCTTTCGTTTATAGGACAACAGTGACTAAATTGTCAGCATAGCCATCTTATTGCCCCACTTCATGTACCCAGTACAGAACATTTCGAATCTCTGCCAAAATGTAATTCTGTGTAACTGTAATGCCATTCCATTCCACAGGTGCAAAAAAAAATTTTGGCCAGGATTTGAAAAATGACAGCTGTGACATGCATGAGGTGGGGTAATAAGACTGCTGCGTTGAAAATCCTGGGTGAACATATTTAACATTTCTGAAGTTACAAGTGGGTGTACCAAAATTGCAACGAATGGTTATAACTTTGGCATTTTTCATATTTTAACCCCAAATTTTCAACATAGTGTTGTTATGACCCCACATCATAAACCCTGTAGGTGAAAATGTTCAAATCCATGTCAAAATGCCATTCTGTGCTACAGATGCAAAAACATGTTTTGGACAGGATGTGAAATGATAGCTGTGCAGTTCATGAGGTGGTGTGAAGAAATGGCTATGTTGAAAATTTGGAGTAAAAATATTGAAAACTACCCACGTTATGTGTGTACGTAGAAAAATTTAAATGAACATGCATAATTTGGCCATTTTGAGGATTTTTTTCACCTAATTTTCAACATGGCCTTTTTGGGACCATGCCTCATGAATACTTGTGAAATTTCGTCATTTGGTCCTAAAAGGCGATTTCGCACAGCGTCCGCAAAATCACCTTCTGTGTCCAGTGAACGAAATGACTGTTGCAGTGTTCATGAGGTGGGGTCCCAAAAAGACCATGTTGAAAATTTGGTGAAAAAATTCCAACAAATGGCAAAGTTATGAACATAAATTCAAAACCCATTGAAATGCATTATACAGCACTTGCCTTTATTCCTCAGTTCACGATTCGGCTTTGAAGAGTGCAGACATGTCTTGGTCCACAGATTACAATCTACGATCTCTGCTGGTAAGTATAGGGTAAGGGGTGTGTGGGGTGGTGGGTGCTCATTGGGAGGGTTGGGTTGGGATGGGAGGGGCGACAAAGGAGTGGAAAAAAAAAAACAGACATCACAGTACAGTTTTTACTTTGCAGGGACATAATAAAGAAAATTATTTTGGGACACTGGGGGTGGGCTTCCCAGTGTCCCACACTGCTTGGGGGGGCCCCGATGCTGGCTAAATAATAAAACAAGGGGCTGCGGGGAGGGGGCATCCCAGTGTCTGATTATATGAATGACAAAACAAGGGACTAGGGGACGGCGATTGGAAAGTGGGGGGTCAGTGTCAGAATCAAGTCAAGGGCTACAAAAAACAAACCAAACACCATCTAAATCAGACTGCTGTGTCTTGTAGGGGGATGGACTCTGACATCACAATGAATGAATACTGACAAACTACATAACATCAGTACTGTACTGTATTTGCCAACTTTTGTCCTCTGCGCCCCCTTCCCCCGGCAGCACCGCACCTCCACTCTGATGTTATGTTTTGTATTTTTAATTATAATAATTTAGACTAGACTCGGGCTAAGCAGCAGCTAGTTTAGTTACCAGCCTTGCAGCCCTCCTTGCCTTCTTCAGTTGCGAACTTGTGGTAATTCACAATTGGGCTTGGGCTTGGCTGTGGCACTCAGTTGACAGTACTGTGTCAGTGGACCATGCTGGCAGCTTCCTTCTGAACTTCCTGCGCTCTGCTGCAGCCGCTAATCCTCCGGAGTCTGGAGCAGTCTCAGGTTGTGCAGCACACAGTGTCAGTCCACACTCCTCCCAGACAGGAGACAGTTTAGATTTCAGGACAGACGGTCAGTACTCGCCATCGGCTTCAGCTGCTGCTCATCATGCACTTAAGTCACAGGGGCTCAGCTGAGTTTGCCTGGGTCCTGGCGGGGGTCTCACTCTTGGGATCGGGACAAGGACAAAAAAGTAAGAAAATGACAGCAAAAAAAGACAGCAGACTCTATCAGTGAAGTGCAGAGAAGCCCAAACCCCGCACAAAAGGGCACTGCAATGAAAATCCACCTGGACCAAAATTCTCAGCTGTAAAAGAGGACATGACCGGTAAAAGAGAATGTCTGGTAACCCTACCTGTGGGTGAGGGATGCACTAGACACCAGAGAATATATGGGGACAGTGATTGGGGAGTGAGGGGTGCCACTAGACCCCAGGGAAAATGGCAGCTCACAGTCCACACTGCAGCCGGCAGCAGGAGTTCAGCTGCGATTTACAGAACTAAATTAAATCCACTGTTCTCATACAGAGAACGTGACAGAAGGCTCCTCTTGCTAAGCTGGACACCGGGGATTTCGGGTGTCTAGAAGAAGTATTTTTGGCCCTAACTGTGAAAAACGAACACCAGAATCTAGCAAATCGGGGCCTGTTTCACTAGGTTCTGGTGTTTTATGTATTTTCCACACTTTTTAGTTTGTGAAAAAAAAAACAAGATGGCGGCTGGCAAAAAAGGATTTTTTTCCTCACGAAAAAGGAACAGATCTTGCAAGACAGAATCCTTTTTCGCGAGATCAAATCCTTCGTCCAGCTTGCTCCCTCAATCCTGAAAAAGTGATCTTCCAATTGAAAACAATGGGAAATGAGAAACATAATAACTTTGCAACAGATTAATATTTTTTCACAAAACATAGCACACCTATTCTGTTGCCTAAGCTGTTTCTACCATAAAAATCACCCTAACTTTCCACACCATCTGGATGCAAGGCAATGAGGAAAAAAATGCAAAAAGTGGCGACTTTATGACTTTTTCCACTGTCTGGATCTCAGAATCCGCACATCCAACCGGAAAACAATGTGCCACATCAAGAGATCTACCACACGGGCCAGCGCATACCAAATTTTGAGCAAATCCATTGATTGGTTGCAAAGTTATTAAAGTACAAACTTTGAGGTTTACCATGAAACAGACAACTCAGCCATCGTGCCCCGATTATTTACTTACATATATATACTGAATAGGAGAGGCAAATGGTAATAATCAAAAATACATACTAATAAAGTGTAACTCTAATTTAATCAAGGTAAAAAGAAGCTAGTTCAGCAAGAGTACTGTAAATAAGGGCTGAAATCCTATGAATCAATTAAACTAGTGGGGAACAGTGCCCCTGTGGTGAAAATCAGGTTTGCTTTCTTATTGTAGCAGATTTCTAAGTCTGTTGCCACCACTTTGATCTTTTTTGATTGGTGGTGAGACCCCACCTGGAGTACTGTGTCCTGTTCTGGAGACCACATCTCAGGACGGACATAGACAGGGTAGAGGCAGTCCAGAGGAGGGCAGCAAAAATGGTGAAAGGGTTGCATCAAAAGCACTGTGAAGAGCGACTCTGGGATCTCAATATGTACATTCAGGAAGAGAAAAGGGGGGGGACCTGCCCGCTGGCGTAGTGGTAGCACTACTGCTTGCTACATCGGCGAGCCAGGTTTGGTAGTGAGCCTGGTTTGCTGGAAAGCTGGCCAGGGGAAGAAGGACTGAGCACCTGATGGGCTGCTCTCCTTCTGCACAAGGGGGGGTGGGCTGCAGTCTTTGCTAGCATACCGCCACCTGGGTGACCATGGGTGGTGGTGGTGCAGCAGAGGACAGAGAATGACAGGGAGGGGCGGACATCAGCCAATGACCGAAGCAAATTCACGTCTCCATGGGCCTCCTTCTCACTGGTCCTCCCCGAACACCAGCGTCCACAGGGCGCATGGACCAGAAAACAACACGTCTGGGCCAGGCGACGGGCTTCCGCACCAGCGATAGACAGGAGCCAGGGGTGCAGCTCCAGGCGCATGCTTCCCTGAAGGTTTCAGAGGACAAAGGGGGACTCCGTCCCCCCCGGGGGTTCATCTGGTGAGGCTAGAATACTGGAGCGGGGCACTAACGGAGCAAGCTCCTCTGGTCCTTGCGCCACAGCCTGTGTGTGCATTGGGGGACCCTGAGGGAAGGATCAGACGTGGTGATGAAGGGGGCATAAACAGAAAGTTTAAAAAAAAAAAAAAAGAAGAGAGAAGGGGGACATGATAGAGACCTTTAGGTACCTTATGGGGGTGAACAAGGGTATAGGAGAAGATTATATCTCAGAAGAGAAGGTGCACCAGGACAAGATGGCATACAACGAGACTGGAAAGGGGGAATTGTGGGAAGGTTGTGAGGAGGTACTTTACGATGTGTTGGATGCCTGAAACAATCTCCCAGCAGAGGTTGTGGGAGCAAAAAAAAGTGGTGGGCTTCAAGCATGCATGAGATAGGCACAAAGCAATCTAAGCAGAAGAACGGAGAGAGGAAGTATCCGGAGATCAGGTAGGGTTTGCAGTGACAGTATTAGGTAGGGACAAGCTTGGCAGACTAGGTGGGCCAAGTGGCCCCTATCTGTCAACAGATTTTCTAATTTTTTATATTCCATTGGTTTCCCCACCGCTGAAGTTAGGCTGACAGGCCTACAGTTGCTAGATTCCTCCCTGCTGCTGCTCTTGTGTACGGGGACCACACCAGCCCTTCTCCAGTCCTCCGGAAAAACTCCTGATGCTAGTGAGCTGTTGAACAGGGCTGCCAGTGGGGCTGCTAGCACTTACCAGAGCTTCTTCCATATCCTGGGTGTACCCCTCTGGTTCCATAGCGTTACCCTCTACTTAGAAAAGGCATTTGTGTCTATTCTTTTTTCTTTATCTTGACTGCTATCTGGTGGCCTGTCTCCTTCACCTTCCACTGTGAAATCAAGCAGAAGTACTTGTTCAAAATGTCTGCTTTTTCTTGGTCTTCTGCTGCCCAGTCTTCCATTTCTACAATTATGATCCTCACTATCCCGCCTCTTGCTTTTCTCTTCTCCCTGACGTAGCGGAAAAAAAGTCTTATTCCCTTTACTCACTCCCCTTGCTTTCTTTCTGCCTGTGCCTTAGCCCCTGTTGACTGCTCTTCCTGCTTGATCAGGTGCACCAGCCTGTCTTCTTCCCTCTGAGTTTCCTTGTACCTTTTTTTTTTTAATATTTTATATTTATTGTATTTCTTCAGCAAACATACATTACTGTTCCTGATGTAATACATTAGGATTTGGCCAACATTCTTTTGAGGGCACCACCCTCTTAATACAGACATTTAGTAAATCCGTCTTACATCTATAAGATACTTCGTGGGGGGTACAGCAAGGGACTAAATAGTCCTAAAGTTTAATGAGACAAGAAAAAACACATACCATGGTGTAGGCTATGGCACACTTTAAAAATAATAGTCTAAAGTCATTAGAGTCCATAGTTTCCGTCTCTACCATTAGACTATCAAAGCAGCATGCATTAGCCAAAATTATCGTACCAAAATAGTACTTTACGATTAGGATTATAAACAAATCCCCAACAGAACCATTGTCCCCAAAGTTAATAACTTTGAAAGCATGTTACCTAGTCAAACACTCGTTACTGTAAAATTCCTTAAAGGTGGAGGGAAACTCCCTCTCTTCCCCTCAACAACTTTTATTGCCTCAGACCAGTCACACTTAAGTGACTAAAAAGTTCCTAAAACATAAGTCTGGCAAAAAAAAAAAAAAAAGACGCTAACTATACTTTCCCAGGAATTTTACTTTTAAACAGACCTGAGGTTTTCTAAATAAAAATGTCTCTTGAGTGTCCAAGTCATCTTCGTCGTCCGTACCACACCTGGAGGATTCCTGTTTTCTCCTGCTCAGCTTAGCGAACTTTTGGGCCCACTTCAAAGTGTCGGCTGGATCCGAAAAACAAATATCTTTCCATTGTGTGTCAATCTCAATCATGCAGGAAAAAGCATATTGTGTGGGATATTTGCCTCGCGCCCAACATCGCCCTCGTCCCATCGAATCTCTTTTTTTTTTTTTTTTTCTGCGGTATCAAAACTTAGATCGGTACAGAGACACTATTTCTCCATCGTGCAGTAGAGATTGCTTTTGCTTGGCTAGGGATAGGATTAAATCTCGAGTGCCCATACTATCCAGGACCGCCACTATCGTCCTTGGAGACTCTGTGTTACAAGGCCTGCTTTGGAAGGTAACTCTATATGCTTTTTGAATCCCCCATGATCTCTCTTGCAGGGGTTGACCTAGTTGTTGCTGTAGCCAGTCTTTTAAAAATAAGCTCAGGTGGTCTCCCTCACTGTGTTCCTGGATGCCAGTTATCCTCAGATTTGAAGCCCGGGCCTGGTTCTCTAGGTTTTCGAGTCAAGCTCACAGATGAGAGTTCTCTTTTAATAGATTCGCAGCTGTGCCCAACGCTGCTTCTAACTGCATTTTTGCTTGCTTCACTTGCCTCCGTCTTACTCTTAATCACTCCCGAATCTGTCTCGAGGAGGGTTACCCTATCCGTGAAGGCATCGAAACGCTCTGAGAGACCCTCCATTGATGCTAACATTTTATTCATTTTCTGGCCTAGCGTCTTCAGCGTCTCCTCTTCGCTCTCCATACTGGAATCTAGAAGTGGTTGGCCGTGCGTCAATCGCGTTGCTGGAGGGACAGTATTTGCTTTACTTCCAACGCTCTCCCCACTTGCTTTATCCTTATTTGGGTTCCCCATCTCAGGTCTACGATAGTTCCAGTATTCTTTTCTGCGTGGATGAGTAGGTTTACTCTATTTTAAACCCTCAAAAATTAGCCTTTATTTTGAGATTTTGGGGAGTTTCCTAATCCTGCATCCATACTGCTCGGGCTCCACAGCGCCCCCCCACCCTTGAACACACGGTCTTCACGCCTATGGCATACAATCCAATATAATATTGCTTTGGAGATTCTCTTGAAGATTGACCGTTAATGGAAAGTAACAAATCTTTTCTTGTTGCCTGCTGTGATCATTTGTGAGGTGCCTTAGTACTAGATTCTGCACCTTATGCTTGCAGCGTACACGCTGCCTCTGAGTGAATTCATTACATGGCACAGTCTGGAGTTTCACTGCTTTACATATGACGCCCATCTGTCGCTTGCACCCGACAGGGTTTGTAGTGTCTGTGCTGGACTGATGCCTGACTGAAATAAATGACTTGCTGTCCATCAGCAAGTTGAGCCTCGACCTGTGGAAAGAGAGTTACTACTGATTTTGGCCCGTTCTCATTTAAAGGGGCACTAAGGTCAACATGTACAAAAAATGTGTTGTACATAGTGTTCGTGATTTGTAGGTATAGTCCTAGTGTGTCCTACCCTTTGTTTGATGTAAGGAGTTTTTTTCAGAATTTGCCTGTTTTATAGCCCCTGGGGATCTCAATGTTTGCATTTTTTAAATTGCTCTTATTTATTTATTTATTTATTATGCTTTTTGTGGTACTTGGCCGTCGGAAGCATCTGCCCTGGTCACGGACCCCCGGGACCTCCACCTCCGATCATAGCCTGTGCTCTTTCCCCAGTCACCCCTGGCTTGCCCCGCATAGGGCGGGGTTGCGGTGCCAGCCCTTAATGCCGCAATACTGGTATCTGGTTGGGGGGGGGGAGCTGGCATTTGAGGCGATGAGAGGCCTGGGGCAGGGCGTCATGAAGACGAGCCAGGCCCAGGTTTTTCCCTGTAAGCAGGGGCAGGGACATGCAGTGACATCTGGCGTACACCCCACCCCTGAGACATCCAGGTGACAGTGTGCTTGCGGCAACCCAGCCTCTGCTGGGAGTCGCTAGACACCAAGCACACGCACCTTCCCCCTGGAGAAAGAGAGCAGTCTAAGGACACTGATCCTTCTCCCCCCACCCTCGCCAGCCCTGCCTGACCTCTCGGGTCCGTTCCCGAACCCAGGTCACCGGTGTTGCAAGTGGAAATCCAACCGCTGCGCCAGCAGGCCGGCTGCTCTTGTTTATTCGACAGTGCTTCCTGTCCCATGTAACAGTGAAGCTTTTGAGACCATTAATTTAACAAGAGCTCTTTTGTTTGCACAGTTTACAGTGGTGCTGTGATTTTAAGTAATTCTCCATGTCCAGGGAGCTCTAATGAAGGCTGCATTTACAAATGGCAAACACCTGAGGGATAATTGAGTGGGCTGTTTTGTGAGGAAATGGCTATCTTTCGCTAATTATCCTTCACTAATTGTAGCATTTGTGACCTTGGGTGATTTCTTTTTTTTTTTTCTTAATGGTTGTGTGTAGTTTGATAAAATAAAAAACACTAAAAACAAACATTCACTTCTGCTGGTAGACCTAGACATATACTTAGAGAAGAGAAAGTCTGTATTAGTTGAAGTCACAATATCAGGCTCCCAACAGTAGATTGCTGCTGCAGCAGTTATCATTACTGTCTGTATCAGTCATCCTGAACACATCACTGTCACATGAGACAGCAGGCATTTTAAGAAAAGGAAGAGCAGTAAAATCAGCAGCGGCTCTAGCCACAAACGCTTACCAGGGCACAGCCGGGGCACAACAGATGGTAGCCAGGGCACTTATATATTGTTACTATGGGGGAATCTCTGCACCATATGGGGCACCGTATTTTTTCACCAGGGCACGTGCCCTGGTGTAGAGCCGCCACTGAGTAAAATATTCTAACATGGAGATCCCCAGTGCCTATAAAACTAGTAGGCAGGGGCCGGCCCGCCAGTGCAGTGGTAGCGCTGCCACTTGCAACGCCAGCAACCCTGGTTCAGTAGCGAGCCTAGGTTGCTGGAGGACCAGCAGGGGGAGAAGGATCGCACACCCGTCGGGCTGCTCTCCTTCTCTGGGAGGGGAGGGTTGCACACCTCATTGCTGTACCACAACCTGGGTGACTACAGGGTGGTTCAGGAGGGTCGGATGAATGCCTGGCGATGGCATGTGTCTGGGTTTCATCTCATTAGCCCCTCCCTGTGTTTTCCGATGTCTGCGGGGCGGGACCAGAAATTAATGAAAATTCCCACGTGGCGCCCGTGAGATCACAGTCCTGCGCTGGCGGGAGGGTTGGAGATGGCTGCGCTCCTGTGCATTCTCTCCTGGTGCATGCTCTCCCTGAAGGATGGAGGGAAGTGGGGACTCCTCCACCCTACGGGGCAAACCAGAGGCTCGAGAAACATTGGAGAGTGGGGCACTCATAAAGAAGCCAGTGCCACTCAGCTCCCTCTGGTGCTAGCTGTGGGGTGCATTAGGGACCATGAAGGAAGGAGTTGCCAAGGAGTGCAGGAGGATAAAGAGTAAATAAAAAAAAAAAAAAAAAAAATAGTAGGCAAATTTAGAAGACTCGGTAGCAAAAGGAAGAACACACTAGGACTACACACACAAATCACAACACTTTCACAGCACATTTTTGCAAATTTTTACTGTAATTTTCCTTTAATATTGTATGGGGACACAGCCTTTGCGGTAGCCACCCAATCAGTGGAGGCATTTAAATGGGGATGACATTTTTTTTTTTTTTTTTTTTACCCCAGCAAGCTTTCAGGGACAGTCTGTAAACCCCTAATTTCTGGAATTAGAAACAAATTGCTGCTGTTTGTTGCATTTGCACTGCTTCATAATTCTTTGTTTTTATTATTTCTATGATTGTCTTTTTTTCTCTCTCTGTACAAAGTGGAATATACCCGGAGCCACTAGGAAAGGGGACTAAATGAATGAATAAAATTGTCTTGCCTTACTTTACAGTATCCTAATTTATAGCATTACTGATACAAGGATTGCCCAGTGAGATGCAGTATCTTGTTTGCAGTTTGGTCTTGCGTCAGCCTCATTTTAGAGTTGATGCATGGGGGTGAGGGGAGGGTCTTTTAACTTGATCACAATTGCCCAGTGGCTGTGGTGGCATTCAAACCTCTGATCTCCCGTTTCCCAGTTAATTGTTCTGACTACATCACTCTTCCTCCCAGCAGTGCTTTAAATAATGCTGTTTTGTCCACCAAGACTTGACCAGCAGCCACCCCTTGCTAGGACAGAGATCTGCATGTTTATTCACAGAACGTAATATTAATGTGGTTTGAACTAGGAGACCCAGCATCATGGCTCTAGACGTGTTCCATGGTAAAACTGTGAATTCCTCCTCTTCCATATGTGATGTGAGGAGCAGTTCTCACTTTGCAGAATGACACCACGCAGCACTAGGCATTGACTCAAGCACTACTCTTCAATTGGGAGATTTATATTTAATTTTTTTTATTTGTTTAAAATTTTGATAACCAGGAGAGGCACATGGAGCTGAAGCTCGTTTCCAGAGGCGACCAAGGGGAACAAGTAAAGGATTGAAGCAAGTGAGCAGTCAGGTTACAATATAAATAAGGCATACAATTATTAAAATAAAAGATAATTAACAATGATACATTGGCAAAATTTGCTGACATTTGTAGCCCAAAGTTAGCATAGAACACCAGTTGTACAGGGAGAAACTAAAAGAGGAAGGCGGGAAAGATCATAGGGGAATGAGGTGATGGTTACTGTTGGCATTTGGAATCAGATGGGTTGGGGAAAGCAGGGCGCAGAAGGAGGCAAGTTAAGAATGTGTGGAGAGAGAGACTTTACAATGTAATTTTTGGATCAGGGATGTGATGCCATGAGAACTTGTTGGGGCGGGGGACACAAAATTCAAAACAAATAGAAGGGAGAACACTAAATGGAGCTTTTACAGACTTCTTAGAAACATAGAAGTTGATGGCAGATAAGGACCGCAATGCCCATCCAGTCTGCCCATTTCTTTTCTACCTTATGAATGTGCCATTGGCCTTTGCTCTGTCAATGGCTTATCTATCCTTATCTGTATTGCTCCCTTATGCCTATCCCATGCCTGTTTGAAGCCCTGCACTGTATTCATATCCACCACTTCCTGAGGTAGGTCGTTCCATGCATCCACCACCCTTTCTGTGAAAAAGAACTTCCTCACTTTATTCCTTAATCAGTCTTATAATCTCATGCTGTGTCCTCTTGTCCTGCTATTTTTCTTATATTGAACATGTTAGATTCTTTCACCTTGTTAATGCCCTTAAGGTGTTTGTTTCAATCATATCACCTCTCTCCCTCCTTTGCTCTAGGGTATAGATATTGAGTTCAGTTAATCTGTCCTCATATGTTTTCTGATGCAGTCCCTGCACAATTTTGGTTGCCCTTCTCTGGACTGCCTCAATTTGGTTAATGTCCTTGTGAAGGTGTGGCCTCCAGTACTTCACACAGTACTTGAGATGGGGCCTAACCAGTGTCTTGTAAAGAGGGATTATTACCTCCCTCTTCCGATTTATGATACCCCTACTAATACACCCCAACATCCCTCTAGCCTTACCTACTGCTTTAGTGGTCTGCTTGGATGATTTCAGGTCATCGGTGAGGATGACGCCCAAGTCTCTTTCTTCCCTTGTTACTGCCAGCAACTCCCCCCTGCCCCCCAGCCTATAGGTGGCTTTAGGGTTTCTCTTCCCTGTGTGCACAATCTTGCACTTCTTTACGTTAAACCCCATTTGCCACTCTTCCGATCATTTTGCTAGTTTATCCAGATCTCTTCTCGTTCGGCCCACCCCATCTGGATTATCTACTCTGTTGCAGATGTTGGGGTCATCTGCAAAAAGACAAACACTATCCTCCAGTCCATCTGCAATGTCACTGATGAAGATATTGAAGAGGACTGGCCCCAGGACTGATCCCTGAGGTACCCCACTTGTGACTTGCATCGCTTCTGACTGTATACCGTTTACCACCACTCTCTGTTTTCTGCCTGTCAACCAGTTTGCCACCCAGTTGACCAACGTCTGACCCACCCCAAGCCTACCCAGCTTATTAATCAATCTTCTATGTGGAACAATAATGAAAGCTTTGCTGAGGGGAAAGAAGGTGGCTTATAGGCATTTCAAGTGCTCAAGGAGTGAAAGGGATAGAGGGGAGTACGAGCTGATGGCCAGAAGGGCCACTAGGGTGGTGAGGGTGGCTAAGGCAAGGAAGAAGCAGAACCTGGCCAGGGAAATTAGGAGAAGGAATAAGGGGTTCTTTAGATACATTGGGGAAAAATGAAGGGTGAAGGGGCAGATTAGCAGGATTAAAACGGGAGGGATGGGCACAAGATCTGGGTGAGCAGGCTAAGGTACTAAATGAGTACTTCACCTCAGTTTTCACCAAGGAAAATGGGGGGACTGCATCATACATGGGAGGAGATAGTGAAACTGAGTGCGGTGGACCCTTGCCGATCGTTGGCTCTAGGGAGAGGATGGGCCATCACTGGCAGGAGGGGGGGAAGGCAAGGCAGGGGGAACGAGGTAGTGGAGGTGGAAATCGCAGCAGAGAGCGTGAGGGAAGCCCTCAGGTCCCTTAAGACGCAGAAAGCAACGGAGCCAGGTAAATTACATCCCAGAGTGCTGAAGGAACTGGCGGATGTCCTGAAGAAATCCCTGGCAGAGCTTTTCAGCATCTCTCTGAGGACAGGGTGGGTGCTCCAGGACTGGAAGGTGGCGCATTTAGTGCCTATCCACAAGGGGAGATCA
This sequence comes from Neoceratodus forsteri, assembly GCA_016271365.2. Taxonomy (NCBI): domain Eukaryota; kingdom Metazoa; phylum Chordata; order Ceratodontiformes; family Ceratodontidae; genus Neoceratodus; species Neoceratodus forsteri. Next base: position 33,513,470 of record CM057454.1, read on the forward strand.
AGGGAGGTGGCAGGGAACTATAGGCCCGTCAGCCTGACATTGGTGGTGGGCAAGGTGATGGAACGCATTGTCAAGGAGAGGCTGGGGGGGGGGACCTGGAAAAATCGGGGTGCCTGGATGATGGGCAGCATGGATTCATCCCAGGGAAATCGTGTCAGACAAACCTTGTGGAGTTCTGTGACTGGGTGGTGAGAGCCTTGGACCTGGGTAGACCAGTGGACATCCTCTATCTTGACTTCAGCAAGGCGTTTGACTCTGTTCCTCATGGGGGTCTGTTGAATAAGCTGGGAGAAATGGGGGTGGGGAACCAGGTGATCAGATGGATAGGCAGTTGGCTCCAGGACCGGTCCCAGAGGGTTGTGGTTGGAGGGATAGTCTCATCCCCAAGGAGGGTCATTAGTGGGGTCCCTCATGGATAAGTCCTTGGGCCCTTCCTGTTCAATGCCTATGTCTCTGACATAAGGAAGGGTATCAGGAGTGAGATGAGTCTCTTTACGGATTACTCAAAACTGGGGGCAGTGGCAGATGGGGAGGAGGGAAGGGTGGCCCTACAGGGGGACTGGAAGGCTCTGGAAAGATGGTCTAGAAAGTGGAAGCTGAAGTTTAATGTAGGGAAATGCAAGGTACTGCATCTAGGAGCCAGAAACCCAGGCCAAGAGTACACCCGGGGGATGCTGTGAGTCTCAGTGGCTGAGAGAGACCTGGGGGTGGTGGTGGATGCCAAGATGAGCAACTCTGAGACTTGTAGGAGGGCAGCGTCCAAGGCCAACAGGATGCTGGGATGCATCGCTAGGGGGATCACCTCCAGAAGGAGGGAAGTGATACTGCCCTTGTATAACTGCTTGGTGAGGCTGCACCTCGAGTACTGCGTGCAGTTTTGGAGGCCACACTTAGAGGGACATTGATCTCCTGGAGAGGGTCCAGAGGAGGGCAACCAAAATGATCTGGGGCTTGGGGGACAGGACCTGTGGGAAGAGCTAAATATGTACACATTGGAAGAGAGAAGGGACCTGGGGGACATGATAGAGGTCTTCAAGTACATGAAGGGGTTAAATAGGGGAGAAATAGTCAAGGTGCTTCGAAGGAAGGGGGGGCCACTAGAGGGCATGGGTGGAAGCTAGAGGGGAGATGCAGGAGAGAAGGAGGAGGTGCTACTCACTGAGAGAGGGGTGGAGCCATGGAATGCGCTGCCCGGGGGGCTGGTGGGGCCAGAGACGGTGGAGAGGTTCGTGAGGGGGTGGGACAGGTACAGGTACAGGGGACGGGTTCTGGATGCAAAGTCCTGTGCAGTGGGACTGTCCGGGACTGGGAAGTGAAAAGCCAGAGAGGATGAGGGGGGTAGCAAGGTTGGCTCCCAGGGTGAGGGCTGGCCAAATGAGCAGACACGAAAGACCTATAGGCCTATTCTGCTGGCATTTTAGTATGAAGTCAAGGTAGGCAACATCAGCTGCTCCTTCTTGGTCCACCACTCTGGTTACCCAGTCAAAGAAATCTATGAAATTAGTTTGACAGGACTTTCCTTTTGTAAACCCATGCTGTCTTAGATCCTGTGCTCCTGTGGATTCCAGGTGTTGCACTATCCTTTCCTTAAGGAGTGTCTCCATAATCTTTCTCAATACTGAGGTAAGACCTGACTGGTCTGTAGTTCCTTGCCTCCTCCCTGCTACCACTCTTGTGGAGTGGGATCACATGAGCCCTTCTCCATTTCTGTGGGACCTCTCCTGTGCTCAGAGACTCACTAAACAGTTCTGATAATAACTCTGCTAATTCCACCCTTGGCTCCTTTAGTACCCTGGGTTGTATACCATCAGGTCCCATTGCCTAGTCCACCCTGAGCTTATCGAGCTCTTGTTGGACCCTTTCTTTTGTGAAGGGACTAGTGCACACGTCCCTCCCCCCTGTGTCCATGGTGCTGAGCTGTGGGCCCTGCCGTACCTTCTCTTCAGTAAATACTGAGCAGAAGTATCTATTTGGAATAGATGCTTTTACATGGTCCTCCCCCGCACACACACCCTTATCCCCTTTGATCTTAGCAATACCCCCTCTGGACTTTCTCCTTTCACTAATGTATCTATAGAAAGTCTTGTCACCTTCTTTTACTGTTTGTGCCAGTGTTTCATCGGTTTGGGCCTTTGCCTACCTTACTGCTGTCCCTGCTTCCCTTAGGGAAGTTTTGTATGCCTCCCTGTCTTCATCCTGCTGCGTTATGTTATATTTCCTGAAGGCCAGTCTTTTGGCTGTGACCTTTTCTGCTACTGTGTTGCTTCTTTTGCACTTCCTTTTCTTATTAACACAATGAGATGTTGCTTCAAGTATTGTATGTTTAATGCTTGCCCACTTTGCCTGTACCCCCCTCACCTGTATTTCTTTTTGCCAGGGCTAGCTTAACTCTGTTGGCCATCTTATCAAAGTCAGCTCCTCTGAAGTCCCATATTTTTGCCTTGGAATGGGATGAGTTCTAGTGGCCAAATTGAACCATACCATGTGGTGGTCACTGGCACCCAGGTGACCTTCTACCTGGAGATCTGCGATCCTTTCCCTGTTAGTCAGTGCTAGATCTAGGCAAGCCCTGTCTCTTGTGGGGGTTATTGTACCAGTTGTTTGAGGTCCTCCCCTTGCAGGGAATCCACTATGTGTCTAGTTCTGGCAGATGTTCCTGCTGGTATTGACCAATCTATCTGTCATGTTGAAGTCTACCATTATCAGAACCTCACCTTTAGCTGTCATGTTTTGTATATCTTCTAACAGTAACGTGTCTGTGTCCTCCCCTGGTTGGAGGCCTGTACACAACCCCAATTCATATGGCTGTCCCATTTCCTGTTTCTAGGGTGGCCCACAGTTCTTCTGGCTCCTTATGTGTATTCTGAATTTCTGTACCTTTCGTATTTTCATTGACATAAAGGACCACTCCACCCCCCCCCTTTGAACCTCGGTCTCTTCTGAGCAGTACATAGCCAGGAACTGAAGTCTCCCAAGTGTGGTTACTGGTAAACCATGTCTCACTAACGGCTACTATGTCCAGTTTAGCCTCTATCATTATTGCGTGCAGGTCTGGGATCTTGTTTCCCAGACTGCGAGCATTTGTGTACATGATTTTCCATTGGCCAGATTTCAGTGCGTTAGTTGTTGGGCGAGGTTCGGCGTTTCCTCTGTGCATCATATGGTGAGCCCGACCTTTTTCTTTACCTGGTGATGCAAATGAACTACAAACATGCTGAACTCCTGTCTGACCACTAGCTGAGGGGGAAGGGGTGTTCTTCCCATTCGACGTATGGGGTGCTGCACCCCTCTCTCCATTTGCTAGTTTAAATATTCTTTAAAGACATCAAACTTCTGCCCCAGTGCACTGACTCCCTCCTTAGTCAGATGTAGTCCATAAAATTTAAAGAATGTTCGCTCCCAAAACTGTTGGCAGTTCTCTACAAATTTGTGTCCTTTTTCCTGCCACCAGCCCTTGAGCCACATGTTTAGCTCCCCTGTCTCCCCTTCTCTGAGCTTCCATCCATCTGTCCCCCACTCCCAGACTGGCAGGATCTCAGAGAAGAAGATTCCGGATGAAATGGATGATAGTTTGTTACCCAGCCTGGTCAAATGTTCCTTGGTCTCCACAACTGACTGGCTGGCGAGATTGTTAGTCCCTATGTGTGCCAGGATGTCAGTGTTTTCTCCTGCTTCCTGAACAATTTTAGCAATGCGGTCAGTGCCTCTCCACGCTGATGTACCTGGGAGACATCTGACCATTACTCCTGGCTGGAGATGCGTATCAACCCCCCCGAATCATGGAGTCTCCTACGATCAGAAGTTATTTGGATTTCCTTTTTGCTTTTTTTTGGTTCCTGTTTTGGGTGAGTTTTGTTGTGCTAGCTCTTGTGCTGCAGTGTCCTGCTCTGCAGTGTCCTCTGCCCCTTTGTTTGATTTCAGACATAGAGGCAGATACCTGTTTGTAGTGTTTATATGTTTGTGGAGGTGATATATTGGAGAGCACAGAGTGACGGGGCACCCGATTTGTTCCTCCTAACCCCCTGCCAACCTCCTGGACCAATTACCCTCTGCAGTCGTGGTGGTTCTTTTGGATGTTGGGGAAATTATGGGCAGTTCTTATAATATATTTCCTCCTGAATATGCAATGTGAGGCGCGCAATCTCTGCCCATGCTGCCTGGAGCTGAGGCCTTAGATCTCCAATGGCCCAGCATGTAGGAAAGTGTCCTAAATCCTGTAAAACTGCCCCTCTGAAAAGTGTTTCGCAGTACCTGCAGTTAATATCCTTTCGAGATAAGTTGCTGGGTTTATAACCTGGTCAGTGTAATTAGAAGGAAGAAAATGAAAGCAAAAGTTTGATTTTGTGTTTTGTTTGTTTTTGTATAACTTGTTATAACAAGTTAAAGTACTAGTGCCCCTGTAAATGAGGTCACTGTGTGGATACCCCTCTGATCTACCCCTTTGTACTTTGCTAAAGGAAAGGTCACGACTGTGCTACCCTATAAAAAGTCAGTACTTTGATGTGAATCTCTATGGGCATGACTGCCTATTTTAGATAAGATCGGGACCTTTTGCTGCTTGCAAATTTGTTTCTCTAGACAGGAAATCATCTTCTCTTGTTCTTTTAGGGACTAACCTAGTGCAAGCACAGCTGTCAGTGTGGTTACGAGTGAGTTCTTGTTTTGTAACAGTATTGGAAAAAACATACTGTAATGGGGTAGACAGGAAATCTGTAACGAAGTGCATTTTCTGAGGCAAATCTCAGTGCAGGTGTTAAACTTTTGGCAACAGTGGTTACCATATTTAAGACCGCATTGAGCCCTACCTGCATGCAGTCAGTATGGTATGTGGAGTGTCCGTGGCTTAGTAGGTTGCATGCTCATCTCTGGTTCCGGAAGGCTATTGTGGGTTCTAGCCCCACACTAGGAACTTGGACCAATCCCTGATACTGACACTGTAGTGCAGGGCTGTGTGTGTGTGTGTGTGCGCGTCGTGTAGTTCCATCCTTTGGTTGAGATGTCAAATGGATTATTAGAGTGTAGTATTAGGTACAATTGGACAGACTGGGTGGGCCAGTGAGCCTTTTATTGTCGTCACCCCTCCCCCCTCAGCTGTGATTAAAAAGGAGTTCAGCATGTTTGTAGTTCGTTTACATCACCAGGTAAGGAAAAAGGTCCGACTCCCCATACAACGCACAGGGGAAATGCCGGACCTCGCCCAACAACTAACGCACCGAAATCTGACCAATGGAAAACCATGTACACAAATGCTCACAGTCTGGGAAACAAGATCCCAGACCTGCAGGCAACAATGACAGAGGCTAAACTGGATATAGTAGCCATTAGGGAGACATGATTCACCAGTAACCACACTTGGGAGACTTCAGTACCCGCTATATACTGTTCAGAAGAGACCGAGGTTCAAAATGGGGGGTGGAGTGGCCTCTTGTCAATGAAAATATAAAAGCTACAGAAATTCAGAATAAATGTAGGGAGCCAGAAGAACTGTGGGTCACCCTGGAAATAGGAAATGGGACAGCCATATGAACTGGGGTTGTCTACAGGCCTCCAGACCAGGGGGAGGACATTGACACCTTACTGTTAGATGTTATACAAAAAATGACAGCTAAAGGAGAGGTTCTGATAATGGGAGACTTCAACATGCCATATACAGATTGGTCAATACCAGCAGGAACATCTGCCAGAACTAGACACATGGTGGATTCTCTGCAGGGGGAGGGCCTCAGACAACTGGTAGAACAATCCATAAGAGACTGGGCTATCCTAGATCTAGTACTGACTAACTGGGAAAGGATCACAGATCTTAAGGTAGAAGGTCAGCTGGGGGCCAGTGACCATCACATGGTATGGTTCAATTTCGCCACTAGAACAAAATCATCCCATTCCAAGGCAAAAATATAGGACTTAAGAGGAGCTGACTTTGATAAGATGGTCAACCGAGTTAAGCTAGCCCTGGCAAAAAGAAGTACAGGTGAGGAGGTACAGACAAATTGGGCAAGCATTAAACATGCAGTACTTGAAGCAACATCCCACTGTGTTAGAGAGAAAAGCAAGAGCAAAAGGAGGAGGAAACCACTTTGGTTCTCAGAAACAGTAGCAGAAAAGGTCACAGCCAAAAGGCTGGCCTTCAGGAAGTATAAGGAAACACAGCGGGATGAAGATAGGGAGGCATACCAAACTTCCATGAGGGAAGCAGGGAAGGCGGTAAGGCAGGCAAAGGCCCAAACCGAGAAAACACTAGCACGAAAAGTAAAAGAAGGTGACAATACTTTCTATAGATACATTAGTGAAAGGAGAAAGTCCAGAGGGGGTATTGCTAAGATCAAAGGGGATAAGGGAGAGTGTGAGGAGGAGGAGGAGGACCAAGGAAAAGCATTTATCTTAGATACTTCTGTTCAGTATTTACTGAGAAGAAGGTATGGGGAGGGCCCACAGCTCAGCACCATGTACACAGGGGGGAGGGATGTGTGCACTAGTCCCTTCACAAAAGAAAGGGTCCTACAAGAGCTTGATAAGCTCAGAGTGGACAAGGCTATGGGACCTGATGGCATACATCCCAGGGTACTAAAAGAGCTAAGGGGGGAACTAGCAGAGCCATTAGACCCGATTAGTGAGTCTCTGAGCACAGGAGAGGTCTCAGAAGACTTGGGAAGGGCTCATGTGATCCCGCTCCACAAGAATGGTAGCAGGGAGGAGGCAGGCAGCTACAGACCAGTCAGTCTCACCTCTGTAATGGGCAAGATTATAGAGGCACTCCTTAAGGAAAGGATAGTGCAACACCTGGAATCCATAGCCGCACAAGATCCAAGACAGCATGAGTTTACAACAGGAAGGCCCTGTCAAACTAATCTCAGATTTCTTTGACTGGGTAACCAGAGTGGTGGACCAAGGGGGAGCAGTTGATGTTGCCTACCTTGACGTAAGCAAAGCTTTCGATACTGTTCCACATAGAAGATTGATTGATAAGCTGGGTATGCTCGGGCTGGGTCAGAAATTGGTCAACTGGGTGGCAAACTGGTTGGCGGGCAGGAAACGGAGAATAGTGGTAGGCAGTATACAGTCAGAAAAGATGCAAGGTACAAGAAGGGTACCTCAGGGATCAGTCCTGGGGCCAGTCCTCTTCAGTATCTTCATCAGTGACTTTGCAGATGGACTGGAGGGTAAGGTTTGTCTGTTTGCAGATGACACCAAGATCTGCAACAGAGTAGATGATCTAGATGGATTGGGCAGAATGAGAAGAGATCTGGATAAACTGGCAAAATGATCGGAAGAGTGGCAAATGGGGTTTAACGCAAAGAAGTGCAAGATCATGCACATAGGGAAGAGAAACCCTGAATTCACCTATAGGTTGGGAGGGGAGTTGCTGGCGATCACAAGGGAAGAAAGAGACTTGGGCATCATCATCACAAATGACCTGAAATCATCCAAGCAGACCACTAAAGCAATAGGTGAGGCTAGGGGGATGTTGGGGTGTATTAGTAGGGGTATCGCAAGTAGTAAGAGGGAGGTAATAATCCCTCTTTACAAGACACTGGTTAGGCCCCATCTGGAGTACTTTGTGCAGTACTGGAGGCCGCACCTGCACAAGGACATTAACGAAATGGAGGCAGTCCAGAGAAGGGCAACCAAAATAGTGCAGGGACTGCATCAGAAAACATATGAGGTCAGATTAACGGAGCTCAATATGTATACCCTAGAGCAAAGGAGGGAGGGAGGTGATATTGAAACTGTCAAACATCTTGAGGGCATTAACAAGGTGAAAGAATCTAACATGTTTCAATATAAGAAAAACAGCAGGACAAGAGGACACAGCATGAGATTAGAGGGAGGCCAATTAAAGGGTAATGTGAGGAAGTTCTTTTTCACGGAAAGGGTGGTGGATGCATGGAATGGCCCACCTCAGGAAGTGGTGGGTATGAATACAGTGCAGGGCTTCAAACAGGCATGATACAGGCATAAGGGAGTAATGAAGACAAGTATGAATAGACAGGCCATTGACAGAGTACAGACCTATTGCACATTCGTAAGGTAGAAAAAATGGGTAGACTGGATGGACCTTGTGGTCCTTATCTGCTGTCAACTTCTATGTTTCTATGTCATCTTCTATGTTTTTTTTTATAAACCAAGGTGCCTTCTGCCTGCCTCTGTTGGCTGTCCATGTGGAAGTTAAAGATCCGATGGGGAGGTCCATGTATTCTCCCCCTCCCAGACACCTGGAAACAAGCTGTCACAGATGTGGCTCACAATTACAGATAAGCCTGCCCATCGGCACCTTGGTAGCATTACTGCATGCAACATCTGTTTTCCAGGTTCAGAATGAGCCTGAATTGTTGAGGGCTGGCCCAGGGGGAGGAGGATAGAGTGTCCCAAAGGACACTCTCTGGGAAGGGAGGGTGGCTCGCCTAGCAGTGCTGCTGCCACTTGTAGACATACTGTCAGCTGTCAGGCTGTTGGGGAGGGATGCTGTGCGGCATATGGGCTGAGCATGCTTTAGCATGCTCCTGCCAGGACCTAGGTTCCTGTGCTGGCATCCCATTTGTTAGGGAATCAGGCAATTAAGGGGTAAACCCTCTCTGCCTGTAGCTCCTTGATGGCCAGTGTATCCTAGCCCGAAGGTGGGTATACCTGCCATGTTGGGCAGAGGAGCAAAACCACAACTTAAAAAAAAAAAAAAATCACATTTAAATAGCATTATGATTTTTTAATGGCTCTTGTGGCCAAAAGTATTCACAGAACATGGGGATCAGCTTAATACTGCTTTGCCCTCAGGTTCTGTTTCTGTGCTTTTTTTTTTGTTTTGCAGATCTCCCACTCCAGTGCTCGCTGTGATCAGCTGGCAGGGTTTGTGTCGAAGAAGTCAAGGGTTTCACCTCTGCAATTTACTTGTTCCCCTGCGAACCCTGATCACACAGCAACTGTGCAACATGCTACCATCATACCACTGTCATCATTGTTAAATATTGCTTAGTATATGTCTGGGCCAGTGGAAGTGGTGGAGGTTAGAACAGTGGGGGACTTCAAGCATGCATGGAAAGGCATAGGAGTATATTAGGCATGGAGGGTGGACAGGGACCAGATAGGGTCTTCGGAGACAGAATAGATAGGGAACATTCTGGGCAGATTAGGTGGGCCAAGCGGTCCTTTTCTGCAAATTAACTCTGTTTCTATGTTGTTGTCTGTGGAAAGCCATTTCTTGCACAGTGCTGTTGTACCCCACAGTTCAGAAGTCATGGAATGCTGTTATTTCACACAGTTGTAGAACAATATTCCATGACTTTTGAACTGTCGTATAAAAGTGCTTCTGCAAGGTATGGATTTCCATACAGTTGTTCGACTGTAGAGGCTTGTGCCATGTATTTTCTCAGACCCCCCCCCCCCAAGCCGAACAAACTCATTCTGTGTAGTTTAGTTTACCACAGAAAGTCAGTGCACCGACTTCTTGCTCTAACTGCTTCACTCTAACCAAGAAATCTAAAGCAGCTAGAGCGAGCAGTTGGCACTTGATGCTGGATATGTTTAACATATAATACATGGGGGAAGTGCATAAGAATTTAATGCACACCCGAGGTGTGGAGAAGCCAGAGGGGTTTATCAAAGCATCCCACGCAGAACATGTGCATTAAATTCGAGTTTGCACTCCCCCTCCCATGTGTCGTTGTATATAACCTACATTGTACATAACACACTGTACTGTATATTTTTTTTACTACTTGTCTATTAGTGATCTCATTGTATTTTTACATATGGTTTTTCGTTTTGTACTCTCCCGGGTCGTAACTAAAAATAGGCATATATCATGTGTAGTGTACTTACCTGGTTAACAAAAACAAATAAATAATTACTGAGTAGCATTTTCTCGCCTTGAAAACGCTACTCAGCAGTTATAGAAAACAGTATGGCCAGTAGATGGTGCTGCAGGTTAAAATACTACATTAGTATTGGTGCTGTAGTTTAAAGCCCCGTGCCAAGGTTTATTGTGTGCGCTCTCTGACCGCTGCATCCCTCTCTTTTTCAGTGCTCCTCTCTTGTTTCACAACTCTGTGTGCAGTTTTGGTGGAGGAAGATTGTTCCTGTCACAAGACACAGTTGTGCCAACTGCCATTTTCAGTTTCTGTTTTTTTTTTTTTTTTTGATGGCAACCCATGACAAACATGTACTGCAGCCTATGGGATTGTTAAATTACAAAAATCTGGAGTGTAAAAGTAGCAGTGTTGAAAAGAGATGACCTGAAAGGAGTCCTGGTGACAGTAGAGAGACAGTGGGTGTGGACAGTAAGGAGGATGTGTATGTGCAGAACGAGGGGAACCCGGTACATGTTACCGTTACAACCCGCAGGTTATAACAGCAAATTATAACTCTTTGTAAAAGAGCCTCGACTCAAAGGTATTGTAATCCTAGATTGAAATAAATATAAAATAACTAGGCTTTCCTATGGGAGAAAATGATACCCAGTTGCTATAAATAAAATAAAGTATATTTCTGAGAGTGGCTTGGGCTCTGGTAATGAGCAGCAGGGTAACGGGTTTTAAAAAAACAAAGACACAAACTTGGGGGGGGGGTAGTCTGTCATTAAAGTTTATTAAGTTACAAAAGAGCCATATACTATTAAAATAAATAGTGGCTGTACAACAATTTGCACACAAGGCTGTTTGGTTTGCTCTTGAGGTCCATGATAATCATTAGAACCCGATGCAAACACAACCTTGTGCATGGTTGCCTATTTGAGAAAGAGAGAGAGAGAGAGAGATGGATGGATAGATGGGTACATACCAGGGGCAGACTGACCAGTCGGGCTACTGAGTACAGACTGAGGGCCCAGGAGGCAAAGTGACCCGCCCGCAGCCACTGATGTCAGCAGTGTACTCTGTTGTATACATTCTTTCCAGAGGGGGTTAGCATCTTGGAATCCTGCCGTTGAGGGCGTGACATGCTAGCCCGGGCTAAGGAAACTATCAATGGGGTTATCATATCAATTCTACTACAAGCTGATTGGCTATGATGAGCAAAGCAGCCCAAGCCCACTGTTGTGATTGGCTGAGGGGCGAGGTTGAGCATCAGTCTTTTCAAAGACAGCATAATAAAAGCCCCGGTTTCAGTGTCTCTGTTCCCTTCCCAGTTGTTTTTTGATTACCGAGGATGACCATGTGTGTGGATGATCAACTGAAATGGCAACGAGGAGAAGGATTCAACCTTCAGGAGCGTATCGATCAGTGGCAACAGCAGACCCTGATCTGCGGCAGTGATTAGCTTTGCAACAGAGTCAGGACCAGATCTGACCGTCTGTGACCTGTGCTTGAGCTGATTTGAGCTTGTTGTCCACCAGAGAGGAGTGCGGCAACAGCTAGACACTTTGGGACGAGAGATGTGCAGAGATTGTGGTCCAGAGTCGAGTCAGAAAGTTTGCTCACTATTGAGAAGTCAGAGTTGCTGAACTGTAGGTACTCGCGTTAGCTTCATAGATTCCTGTGTCGTCTTCTCCAGGTAATAAGGTAAGTCAGTCTGTCCTCGATATTGGGGGTGGTTGGGGGGAGGCGGAGCCATAGAACAACCGGGAGGAGACTGCTCTTTTTTTCTCTGTGGCTATGTTTGCTACTGCACCTTGTGCCAATTCAGTTAGTTTACAGATGCAGAATGAGGCAATCCTCTGTTAAACTTTGTCTGCACTGAAGTGTTGACAGTCGACCTTTTCTCAGCAATTACCACCTTGCTGCTTACCTCTCTTTGACTTCTCCTTCTATTTTGTTAGTGTGCCTCGAACAGTAAGTGCAGCTTGTAAGTTTTTATTGTTTGTAAGTTGTGTTTTAAAATTAGCCTAACTCCTTAAGAACTCTCTGGAACAGAGGGACACAAATCCTTAAATCTCTCTGTGCTAGCTGTAGACTGTTCTTGTGGGGGAGGATCTTTGGCCAGTAACAGCCAGCCGATCAAAGTTGTTTGTGAGAATTTTAAACAGAGATTAACAAATGCAGAGGCATTTTAAGTTTTCTGGCTGTGGCAGAGGGAGGTAGCAGTTGAAGTTTGAAATTGTGGTGAGGGTGAGGTTCTAGAAAGCTAACTTTGACAGTTTCTGTAAGTTTTTATTGTTTGTAAGTTGTGTCTTAAAATTGGCCTAACTCCTTAAGAACTTAAATACAGAAGAGTCACTGGGAGTTGAGCTTAAAGGCTGGGAGGGAGGAGCTTAGGGAGTTGCAAACTTCCCCTGTGAGCAAACTCTTAAGGCTAATAGGTGTGGAAAAGTTCAGCCACTCAAGTGTTGAAAGTTTAACAGTCTTGTACTAGTGGGCAACTTGGTGGCTCACCCAAGGAAACCTACTTGGAGGGGGATGGGACCACATGTCATTAGGGCCGGCATCTTTGGGAGGGTGGTGGGGTGCACAGGATGCGGGGCAGCCATGATACTGGACTGGGCTTGGAAGTTCGGTGGTTGCCCAGTGTGCTACCAGCTGGCACAGCTTAGGGAGGAGGTTAAGGGGTAGGAGCCAGCTGGGGAAGGGGGGAGGTATGGTTGGGGAATAGGGCAGGGGCTCTTCCACGGGGTTGCACCAAACACTAGGGGTGGGGGTATAGGGAAAGGAGTGCAGGAGAGTACTCTGGGGTTGCATAAGGACCCTGGCAGATGGGGCACAAAAGGAGGATACTATGAAGGAAGCTGGCAGGTAACTGGGGACCCTCACAGACGGGGGCTAAAGGAAGGACTTTCTCAGGGAAGTAGGCAGATGGCTGGGACTGGACAGAAGGAATAAATCGGGGGAGGTGGATTGGACCTTAAGCTCAGTAACCGCTTCAGTTCTCTTCTTCTGCTTGAGGATTGGGGGGGTGGATGTTGCCATGACAGAGGTGGTTAGAGCTGGAAAGGGAGTAGGGGCAGGAGGTGGGGGTTGGATATCAGGAGGAACAGGTGGTAACTTGAAATGCGGTAAACCGGGGGGGAGCAGGGGACCAGAGCAGGAGGATGAGGGGGTAGAGGGAGGAAAGGAAAAGGACCAGTTGGGAGGAAAGGGCAAGGAGAAGGACCAGAAGTACAAGGAGGATACAGTAAAGGGAGCTGAGGGTTTAGGCCAGGGGAGCACAACAAGCAAGGAGGGGCTGAACAGGCGGGAAGGAAGGGAAGGCAGCCAGGCTAGTTTAGCAGATGGGGGGAGAGGACCAGTCGCAAGCAGTAACAGTGGGGGGTAGCGAGTACAGAAGGATACTAGGAGGACAGGGCATAGGATCGGAGGGAGGGGTGGCCAGGTTAAATAAGGAGGGCATGGCAGGTGGCACCCAAATAGGGGAGGAGCAAAGAGCCGGCTGGGGAGGGGCCGAGAAAGGATGAGAGACATGGAAGGGGGATGGAGGAAAAGGCGGCTGGGTGCTCCTGTTAGGCGATTCCATGATCACGGGGATCATATGGAATAGGAAGGGAGAAGCCTGCCTGGTTAGAACAAAATGCTTCCCTGGACTGATGGTGCACAGGGCCAAGCATGAGGTATATCAGCTGGCAAAGGATTGTGGAGGTTCCCTGGACATACTGGTCCACCTGGGTACCAATGACATTGAAGGAAATAGTGAGCTAGAGATACAGACAAGGTTCAGGGGAGCTTGGCCAGGGTCTGTCATGATATAGGATGCGCAATTTCCTTCTTGGAAATCCTGCCGGCTCCAAGGGCTAGTGGGGAACACAAGAGGAAGATTAGGGTGGGTAAACCAGTGGCTCAGGGAGTGGTGTGGGGTCAGAGGGTATGGGTTGATGGGGGATTGGGGGGAGACCTGGGAGGATAAGGGGCTGTATGCTAGGGATAGGCTCCATCTCAATTCGGAGGGGAAGGAAATCCTTATGTTGAAAATAGAGGGATTCATTGGTGAAAGGTGGGGTTTAAACTTGTGAAGGGGGGAGGGATGGGGAAAAAAGGCTGTCGAGGGGGGTCCGATAAAGGAGGGACTCTGTCTCCGCCCCCCTGGGGAGCTGGAGGAATGCAGGAAAAGGCCGACTGGTAAGGTGTGGACCAGGGGAAGACAGAATCACCACAGGAACATGAGCAGGGGGAAATGGAAGTATAGGGAAAGGGTGGAAGGTAGTCCTGCTAAATGCCAGGAGCTTGGGCAATAAAATGCCTGAGCTCCAGGCGATACTAACTGAGGGAGAGGTGGATGTGGCAGCAGTCACTGAGACCTGGGCCACCGCAGGGTACGACTGGGACCTGAACCTGGAGGGTTACACCATGTTCAGGAAGGACCGGGGGGGGTAGCAATAATTGAAACTGCATTGCCATAGGAGGAGGTGGAGAGAACTGTAGAGGCGATTTGGGTCAACTTGATAACAAGGGGGGGGGGGGCAAGAGAATAAAAATAGGAGTGGTGTATAGATAGACCCCCTGTGCTGGCGGAGGAGCTGTAGGAGTGTCTGGTGGCAGAGGTTGGGAGACATTGCAGATTGGGAAGGGGAAAGGTGGTGGTGTTGGGGGACTTAAACATGCCAGGAACAGACTGGGAGACTGACATCCTCGGTGGCGGGGAACAGAGGTTGTTGGATGTCTTTCAGGATGTGTTCCTAAATCAGTAGGTGGGGGAACCGACCAGGGCGGAGCGGATACTGGATGTGTTCCTGGCAGACAGTGTCTAGATTGGGGGCCGGGAGGCAAGGGACCCGTTGGCGGGGAGCGACCATGCCACTGTCTGGTTCTGCCTACACCTAGGAGGGGTAGAAGGCTGCACAAAGACGGAGGTAACTGACTTCAGGGGGGTGGATTTCAAGGAAATGGAAGGATCCTTAAGGAGCACTTGGATGGGATTGGGCCAGACATGGACGCTGACAGTAGGTGGGAAATCATCGGGGGGGGGGGTGCAGGATGCTACCAGCACGTACGCAAGAGTAAGATGAAAATGCAGTTGGGCCCGAAAACCCTGCTGGTGGACCAGGGAGGTTCAGGAGGTGGTCAGGGGAAAGAAGGTGGCCTATAGGCAATTCAAGTGCTCAAGGAGTGAAAAGGACAGAGGGGAGTGCGAGCTGATGGCCAGAAGGGCCACTAGGGTGGTGAGGACGGCTAAGGCAAGGAAGGAGCAGAACCTGGCCAGGAAAATTAGGAGAGGGAACGAGGGGTTCTTTACATACATTGGGGAAAAATGAAGGGTGAAGGGGCAGATTAGCAGGCTTAAAACGGGAGGGTTGGACACAAGACACGGGGGAGCAGGCTGAGGTACTAAATGAGTACTTCGCCTCAGTTTTCACCAAGGAAAAGGGGGGAGAGCTGCATCATACAAGGGAGGAGATGGTGTAACTGAGATGGGGGGAACCCTTGCCTATTGGCGGGTCTGGGGAGGGGAAGGCATCACTGGCAGGTGGGGGGGGGGAGGCAAAGCAGGGGGACGAGGTAGCGGAGGTGGAAATCACGGCAGAGAGAGAGAGTGAGGGAAGCCCTCAGGTCCCTTAAGACGGAGAAAGCACCAGGGCCGGATAAATTACATCCCAGAGTGCTGAAGGAGTTGGTGGATGTCCTGTCGAAACCCCTGGCGGAGCTGTTCAGCATCTCTCTGAGGACAGGGTGGGTGCCCCAGGAATGGAAGGTGACGCATATAGTGCCTATCCACAAGGGGGGATCAAGGGAGGTGGCAGGGAACTACAGGCCCGTCAGCCTGACATCGATGGAGGGCATTGTCAAGGAGGGACTAGGGGCGTACTTGGAAAAGTCGGGGTGACTGGACGATAGACAGCATGGATTCGTCCCGGGGAAATCGTGTCAGACAAACCTTGTGGAGTTCTATGACTGGGTGACGAGTGCCTTGGACCTGGGTAGACCGGTGGACGTTCTCTTTCTTGACTTCAGCAAGGCGTTTGACTCTGTTCCTCACGGGGGCCTGTTGGATAATCTGGGAGAAATGGGGGTGGGGAACCAGATGATCAGATGGATAGGAAATTGGCTCCAGAACCGGACCCAGAGGGTCGTGGTTGGTGGGATAGTCTCATCCCCAAGGAGGGTCATTAGTGGAGTCCCTCAGGGATCAGTCCTTGGGCCCCTCCTGTTCAACACCTACATCTCTGGCATAAGGAAGGGTATCAGGAGTGAGATGAGTCTCTTTGCGGATGACTCAAAACTGGGGGCGGTGGTGGATGGGGAGGGGAGGGTGGCCCGTCAGAGGGACCTGGAGGCTCTGGAAAGGTGGTCTGGAAAGTGGAAGCTGAGGTTTAATGCAGGAAAATGCAAGGTACTGCACCTGGGAGCCAGAAACCCGGGCCAAGTGTACACCCAGGGAGGGAAATGTTACAAGTCTCGATGGCTGAGAGGGACCTGGGGGTGGTGGTGGATGTCAAGATGAACAACTCAGAGACTTTCAGGATGGCAGCGGCAAAAGCCAACAGGATGCTGGGATGCATCGCTAGGGGGCTCACCTCCAGAAGGAGGGAAGTGATACTCCCACTGTATAACTGCTTGGTGAGGCCGCACCTCGAGTATTGCGTGCAGTTTTGGAGGCCACATTTAAAGAGGGACATTGAACTCGTGGAGAGGGTCCAGAGGAGGGCAACCAAAATGATTTGAGGCTTGGGGATAGGACCTATGGGAGAGGCTCAAAGAGCTAAATATGTACTCATTGGAAGAGAGAAGGGACTGGGGGACACGATAGAGGTCTTCAGGTACATGAAGTGGGTAAATAGGGAGGAGCAGTCAGGGTGTTCAAGGAAGGGGGGCAACTAGAGGGCATGGGTGGAAGCTGGGGGATTCAGGGAGAAAGGAGGAGGTGCTACTTCACTGAGAGGGTGGTGGAGCCATGCACTGCACTGCCCAGGGGGCTGGTGGAGGCAGAAATGGTGGAGGGGTTCAAGAGGGGGGTGGGACAGGTACAAGGGAAGGATTCTGGAAGCCAAAACCAGCGTAGCCAGAATATCCGGGACTGAGAAGGCAGAAGCCAGAGAGGGAGAGGGGGGCAGCAAGGTCAGCTCCCAGGGTGGGGGCTGACCAAATGACCAGACACGAAAGACCGTTAGGTCTATTCTGCTGTCATTTTAGTATGTTAGCTTACTGCAAGTTTTTCTGCTAAAGTTACATATTTCTCAGAACATGCACAAATCATGCTAGCTACCAGTATCTGCTCCAGGTAATTGTAAGTGTGTGTGTGTGTGTGTGTGTGTGTGTGGTGCCATTCCAAAGACCTCACAGTTAATAAATGTGACCTATAGCCAAAATGTTCCAGCTGAGACAGTACCAGACAGTGCCTGCTTCTCCAAGGAACTAAGGAGAGAGAAGGGAGGGGCAAGATGGGTTAAAGAAAAACAGTGAACACACACACACAAATGAGGTGATGTCTGCTTACTTCTATATTAGACGGAGTAAGAAAGTGTGTTGATTTGAAATGAAAATGATTAACATACTGACCTTATTTGACTGTGACTATACATTAGAGCACAGTGGTGCCGGAACGGTTTGAAAAGTGGTAGGGCCAAGGACGTAAGGGGTAAAGCTTCCCCTATTAAATATATTACCATGATAGCAAAACTGATGGGGCCACTTATGAAAGTGGTAGGGCCGTGGCCCTAGTGGCCCCCCCTGTTCCGGCACCTATGTTACAGCAAGTGTGTTGGGTACTGTGAACCGTTCACCCCTGCCAGAGATAACCGGATTTACACAGACAATGGGGTTTGTGTGTGTGCATATATCAGTACTCCCAGATCAGGCAAAGCATTTTCCTGTAGCGCACCCTAATTTTCCCCTGTAAAACTGGGATGAAATTCGTGTAGATTTTCCTGTATGCATAAATCAATGTAAGTATGCAATTGGTGTCATTATGCCATTCAATAAAATCACTAGGACAAATGTTCAGGCTGTTTTATGTGTTCTTATTTATTTTATATATAAAAAAATCACCTACAACGTAGCACATAACAACTCTACAACTTTTAAGAACTTTATATGTAACAATTTAATACCATCTTGAGATTCTGGGGACATGTTGGAACTTATAAAGCTCAGTTCTCAAGGTTCACATGTCTCCAGAACCTCCTGAAGGTATTATAACCTTGTAATAATACAGTTCCTTATACAGTATTCTATTTATAGTATGAAATGCCTTAACTTCAAATTTACCCCTTAATCACAGACTGATACATTTTGTGTCCTGCTCACAATGCATGAAAGGGGCATAGGATGCACAAAATGTGCATATCCCACCCTTGTCCCTGCACCCCGCGGACAGGTGCACCATACTGCCATTCACCCATGCCGACCACCTATCCACGGCTCCTCCCCCAACGCACAGGACTCTGCAGGGTGGCCGGGGGAGGAGTTGTCCCAGACAGACATCCAATGGCATGCCCCCCGGGACCCATAGTGGATCTCACACATAGGGTGGCATGGGTCTGGGCTGTGCATGCCGATAGCACGCACCCGGACCAGTGTGGCATCCTCCAGTCCCAGTGCTGCCTCACATCACCTTTCTGGGTGCTCACCCATCCAGTTGCCCCTGCCGCCTCCTGCTGCCCAGCATTTGGGAGCAGCACAGTGTGCACTGTCCTGGTACCCCAGTGACCAAATACCTGTGTTCATGGGGGCATGCTGTGGGTTATGGCAGGGTCTCCCTGGTGTACCCTGCACCACCCTCTGCACCCATGCGGCCAGCACTACATGGGTTAATGAATACACGTAATGCCGGCACACCCTGAACGCCCCCATCGCAGAGCAGTCTGCAGACATGGGGATCGCGCGGTGGATCTGCATGTGCCCCTTCATGCATGCTGGGGCACGTGGTGTGGAGAAGCTACTCGCCTCAGATATGCGCGTGCATAGCCACTGCACACCACCACCGCATTGGGCCTACAGCTCTGTGTACCTATAGCGCCCATTAACAAACATTGTTTCAGTGTTTTGTGTTTTTCATTGGCATGCTTAAGCACCCCCCTGCACACACACACACACACACACACACACACACACACACACACACACACACAGCTTTGTGCACTGAACTCTCAGAGGTAAAAACAAATATTCCCTTTTTTTTTCATTTATTTTACTAACCTTAGGCCAGACCAGGGTCTATGGGTCCCTTCTGATCTCACACATATAATTCATAACTCCTGTTTATCTTGATGAAGACACCCTCATACCTTTCCCAGGCTCACAATTGAATAGAAACACTATTTTTTTTTTTTCAAATAACCTCAACCTCTAGGCTGGTCAAAAGAAGTGCTGCCTTAGTGATCTTTTTAAAAAAACAACTCTGCTCTGCGCACCAAACAAGCCAAGTAGCACTTAAGCACTCTTTGTGTCCCCGTCACCCTTTAAAGCCCACCATCATTGAGTCGTTTGTCTGGCTTGCTTTTTGCACTTTATGTGTTTAAAATAGACAAATTTGGAAAACAGAAGGTTTGTTTGCTGTTGTGGTTTGGTGTGCTGCTTCCCTCAAAGAACACTTAAGCACTCTTTCTTGCACCCCCCAAAAGCATACCATCATCATCAAGTGGTCAGCCTTTTGTCTGACTCATTTTGCGCTTAAAATGAGTTTAAAATAGACTAACCTGAGGCTGCCCACAAGAAGGCTAGTTTACCTTCAGTGGCTTAGGCTCTCTGCCAGTCCAGAACAGTGGCATTTGAAATACAGCTCGGCTGACTCAGTGGTGTTGCTGTTTTGAGTGGGGCCACATGGCAGGTGTTTGGATCATGCAGCAGCTCACTGGTTCTTGATCAGAAGATCTGAATTCATCCTCAGAAAGATGCACTGCCAGCACATTACCTTACTACCCCCAGAGAAACACAGGCTCCAAATGGACCAACAGAATTGCTTAGTGTAGCAAAGTCAGCACCAATTGGAGGGCCCTGTCATGGCAGCCATGAGTTTCATTGTGGGCATTTTCCCGTAGTGTTTGTCCATTTCCCCTGATATTTTAAAAATAAAAGATTTCTTTCCCGTATCCCGTTTTTGTAGTAAAAATCCCTTAAAATACAGGCATCCCTGTAGATCTGGGAGCACTGAGATATAGATATATAGATGGTAGAAGCTTGGGGAGCAGCTACGGAGGTCTCCTAATGTGCGGCAAGGCATAATTCTCTTTAGCGGCAAGGCGTAACTCTCTTTTTTTCCCCACCGTATAGTACTGGACTCGCTCCCTGCAACTAAGGTAGGGCACTGCAATTTAAGCTATGTGTGAGTAAGAGCAGGCGGCATATGTGCTAACAGACTCAGATTAACACTTAATCGCCTACTCTTTTAGGTGTTACAGGACTGATACTGACTGAATGGCAGTGATAATGGTTGGCTCACTGAGGTGCTGGAGGGCTAAATCGTCCCAGATATCCTGCATCACAGTCCCTGTTAAAAGGAGTGCATCTCCATTGAAATACGTGGTCACTTAATCGGTTTCCGGGGAGATGTCCCAATAAAGTGGACGTCCCCGATTAAGTGGATTGTACTGTATGTATGTATGTGTGTGTGTGTGTGTATATATATATATGTATGTATATTCACTCAAAACATTTCGTTAATGCACCAGTTAGGGTTGAAGAGATAAAAGTATGGAAATGAGATGTTTGGGTTGAACCCCTAACCCCCCACCACCCAACCCCCATCCTCAACACACAAACAGGCATTGAGGTGTGCCATGGGGTCGTTGGGCCCAACTGTCACCCCATTCCATATATAAACAGGCTGACATGGTATAGTATAGGAGAATGGGGTGAGAGTTGTGCCTAATGACCCCATGGCACACCCCGATGCCTGTTGGTATGTGGAGGATGGGGGTGGGTGGTAGGGTGGTGGGGGGGTTAGGGTCTCAACCCTAACTTGTCATTCTCATACTTTCGTCGTTTCAACCCTAACTGATGCATTAACTAAGTTTTTTGCAGTTAATTTCCTTACTTTTTGAGAAAGTGTAATGTAACTGGTATGTGTTGGGAGTGCGGGCCTCCGGCCCTGGGCTCCTTCAAGCTACATTTTGCATAATGATATGTGCATGTGGGAGCATGGGCCCTCTGGGCCCTGCGCTCTCACTTACACAACTATGGAGCCATTCAGCAGCCCTATAGGGCTGAAAAGGAACCCTTGTAACACTAATTTGCCAATATCTCGCTAACCATAGCAGCTATGAAAAAAAATTCCACTGCAGTTGTAATCATGATTTCGAAACCTTCATGCATGTTTATGTAACCCCCCTGCAAATGGGGGTTCCCAAAAGACTTCCAGGAGCTTGCTTGAATGCTCCAAGCCTGAATGGTGTTTGGCATTTAAGCCATTTATCAGTGAGTGTTTTAGAGCCTCTGGTACTGTCTTTAAGAGCTGTCTGCTTGCAGACATAATTAGTTTGTATGGGGGACTGTGTGCTTCTCTGAGTACCACTCGCGAGCTGCTGCCAATTCACTTCATTTTTGCAGTCACTAGGAGTGCAAAGGAACCTATCTGAAAGATGTAACTGTTTGCCAGAAATTATTTAGAGTAATAATGAAATTACAGTTTGTCTAACCTGCTTTTTGCAGTCAGAACTGTGTCTGCTAGTTCCCATTCTAGTTTTGAACTGCTGAACTGGACCAATCAGTGTGGGGTAAGCTAGCTCTAAATGGTGCCTTGGAATCAGAACTTGGACTCATAATCTGAGCCAGCCACAAGAGGATTGTATGAGCAGTGACTCTGGGAGATGTAGTTTAGACTTCAGCACCTTTTGGACCAACAGCAGCAGTCTATTGTGAGTGACAGCCAATCCAGTCAAGAACTGGGAGGAACTCAAAGGAAGTGCCCGGTTTTGTCGGTTGGAGTTTGAGTTGAGCTTTGGCAGTGAAGAAGGAAGGAGCCCTGTGCTTTTTCAGTGTGCAGTTTTAGTCAAAAATGTGTAAGGCCCAGAGTTCCGGTCTGCAGCTTGTGTAACAGCTTTTAGGACTGAATCCGTCCTGTGAAAAGAATCAAAGGATCTCTGAAGAGTAGAAACCAGGCTCACCCTGTAGAAGACTGGAGGAATTGCTGAAAATTGCACTGGTCTGTCAGGAACTGAATCTGCTGTGTGTTCCTCCGGTATTGTGCAGTAATGCAGATCGGATACAGATGCAGCCTGCCTGGTATAGTGCTTTCTTTTATGGATGTGTGAAGAGGTTTGTGTACCTCAAGTGAGCCCTGCTGACATTGAAGGACCCTATCTTATTTGGAGGTCGTGAGTACTAATTCAGGGTCGCTCCTGTTGAATTGCCACATTAAATCCAAATGGAATTACTGTACTGCTGACTGTTTAATTCTCCTTTTCTCTGTGTGAAAGGGCCCCTACCAGCTGCCACGGTTTGACTAGCCACTAGGGCTTGGGTACCCAGGGACAGTAACTGATAGGATAGGCCTGTGCACAGAGCCATAGGTGATTATTAGAGTGATAAGCTAATTAACCTGATTTCCCCTGTCCTTGTTATATCCCCCTAAATAAATCAGAGCTGCTTGTTTCAGCAAAGTTATACTGCCTGAGGTATTTGTCTGTGTTAAAGTACTGTACTGTGATTGTTGCACTGTATCTCATTTCACAGGAGGTCCCAGTGCGGAACCAGATCTGGGGGTAAGTGTATACTGTGAAGTAATTCTGATATATTGTGTGGGCCACTAGTGGAAGAAAGGGGGTTGCAGTGTCCCAGAGGGCTGTGACCAAGTTAGTTTAACTATTGCAAACCTGACCCTGGGTGAGGCACCCGCCATTGGATCCAGGCCCCTCAACCTGTTAGTGGCAAATCAGGCAGGGTAGTAGCCCTGGGATAGCGCCATCTAGGGGTTACATCTTGGAGGCTCACCGCTGGGATTGTGTGTCCTCTAGTGGCCATATTACGAACCACTGTTAAGAAAAAATGGGTACCCCGAGAAGTGGCTGTGCAACGCTGGTGGAGTGGTACCGGGAGGAGATCGACCTCAAAATGCTATGCTTATCCTGGAGATCCCCTGAGTATCAATACGGACACTGTGCAGGGAGTACTTTCCAAGGTGGAAGGTTTACAAACCCTGTGGTGGTGGGTTGGCATGCTAATCTGCTCACCCACACTTTCCTGGCCTAGTAGAGTTTAAGGATCCCATAGATAGCTCCAAAGTGCCACAGACCATTACCCCAGAGGAGCCCTCACTGCTTGGAGAGTGATAACTAAGGACAGTAAGACCGGGGGAATCAGCCCCACCACTATCTGAAACTTTGAGGAGAAATTTGCTGAATGGTTGCTGGGAGAGGGGAAAACTGTGGAGGACTTGAAGAAACTATTCTTGCCACCTGGGGTGTTCCTCCCCAACACCTCTCTCCTGCTCCAGTGCCCGTAATGGTGGCTGAACCAATGCAGACCCTATTTCTGCACCTGCCATTAGTCACGACTCTTACCGGTTGAGGACCTTCTCTGGCACCCTCCCCACCCCCAAGGGGAGGATGACTGGGAGACCTGGATAGACTATGTTGCCCCCAAGTGCTAGAATGGCAATGCTCGAAGGCTAAAGCAGAAGAGGGTTAGTGAGAGCCTCCGAGGTCCTGCCCTGGCTACCATCCGGCAAACGGGCCAGTAACCCTGAAGCGACTGCACAGGCCTATCTTGAGGCCTTGGAGAATGTGTATGGGAGCCCAGATTCTGATGAGGACCTATGGTGGAGAGTAAGAAATGCACAACAGTACCAAGGGAGTTGTTGTCTGTGTATGTCTCGGCTGGAAAAATTGTTGCAAGAATGCCTCAGAAAGGGTAGTTTGCCAGCTATTGAACTGGACCAACCAGACTGGACAGAATCCTTAAGTCTGCCCGCTTCTCAGAACTGCTGTTGCTTCAGTTACGCCTGGCAAATCGACTGGAATCCCCACCCTCCTATGATGAGTTAATGAGAGAAATTGAGGAGTTGAGAAAAGAGCACTCTGGAGGTACCTGCACCAACAGCTGTGGCTAATGACTCGAGTGACTGAGGGTGACCCATCAAGGAAGTTCAGGGCAGAGGTTGACAGTCAATGAGTGCTCTGACAAGGAAAAAGATATGCCACAATGGGGCGAACTGTTGAGAGAGATCCGAATTCAAAAACAGTCCTTTATGAAGGCCACGCCTGCAAGTACGGGCTCCTGACCTATATCCGACTGCATCTGCTATGGGGTGGGGTACCCACCCATGTATCTCCTGCTGATAACAGCTCCAAACTCAATTCCTTGACCATGGAAGTGGAGAAACTGACCGATGTCTCCAAATGCTTATCACGCCGCGAGACAGAGATGGCACCCAGGTTTCCAGTTAGTAATACCCCGCCTGGCTCCCAGTGTGGCGCCCGGCCAGCTCAAACTCCAGAAAGTATGTTTTGCTATAATTGTGGGAAAGATGGGCACATGAAAGGGAATGCCAGTCCCCAAAAGACACTGACAAAGTTGCATATAGGCTACAAGGAGAGCTTGGAGAAGAAATCAGTGGTTAAGAGGTGCACGACATGATCCCAGTGAGGGCACCAAAAATGCTAATTCACGTCCTTTGTGGCAAGGTCAGTTGCCCAGGCCCCCACCACCTCTCCAGACTGGTCCAGAATAGTGGGTCCCTCCATGGAGACCACTGTAAAGGTGAATGGAGTGTCTACAAGAGCTGTATTAGACAGTGGCTCCCAAGTGACAATTATGTTCCAGGATTGGTATCAGAAGCATTTGTCAGACGCACTTACAACCATTAGAAGGACTGCATGTATGGGGTTAAGTGAGAAGGCCTACCCCTATTCCGGTATATCCGAATTTGCTGTCTTTCCCACCTCGCGGGCTGGAGTGCCGAACAAGTAGAGACCCCTAGCCTTAGTGTGTCCCCCACTGGACTGTATGATGGTGTCCCTTGTTGATTGGAACAAATGCTCATATGTTCGAAGGCTGGCACAGTTGTGTTATGAAAACAGGGGTCAAAGACTAGTAGAGCTTTAAGAGTTCGGCTTTAATTAAGAAGGCCTATGAGGCACAGAGATGCTGAAAAACAGAACCAGAGGAACCGGTCGGAATTGTATGGAAGAAGGATCCTGAGTCTCTGATCCTGGCGCCAAATGCCCAGTGTACCTTACAGGAGAGGTCCTATCAGAAAGGATGTTAAGAATAAAATATTAATGTTGGATGCACCAGGCGATGGAAAATTGCCAGAGGGACTGCTGGTCAAGCCTAGTATTTTGCCCGCTAGAGCCCATGCTTATGCCAGAAGGGTAATGGTCCAAGTTCATAATGTGTCTGAAAGAGACATTCGAGTAAACAGAGGTTGCATCCTGGCTAATGTGCATTGTGCAGACACTGCAGTGCTACCCAGCAGCAAGAGTTCAAGGAAGAATGACAGAGTAACGCCTGACTTGTTTGATTTCGCGACTCCCCGCTGCCAGCTGAATGGAAAGTGAGGATCAGTGAGAAGCTTGCCCAGAGACCAGGTGTTTTCTTTAAAGGAATGGGATGTAGGATGCGCAAGGAGCTGAGCACAATATCCGCTGCATGACGAAAGACCATTTCGTGAGAGGTCTCGGCCTGGCACCTGCTGACATAGATGATGTGAGACGGCATCTGCAAGAGATGTTAGCTGCTGGTGTAATACAAGAATCCAGAAGCCCTTATGCTTCCCCATTGTGGTAGTGAGGAAAAGAATGGAACAGTAAGGATGTGTGGATTATCGCACCTTAAACCGGGCGGACTATCCCTGATCAGTACACAATGCCCCGCATTCAGGATGCTTTGGACTGCCTAAACGGGAGCAAGTGGTTCTCTGTGCTGGATCTCCAGCAGTGGGTACTACCAGATCCCGATGGCCCCAGAGGACCGTGGAGAAGACGGCTTTATCTGTCCGCTTGGTTCTATGAATTCATGAGGATGCCTCAAGGGATTTCAGGTGCCCCAGCCACTTTTCAACGATTGATGGAGCGTGCAGTGGGGACATGAACTTCTAGAGTGCCTGGTATACCTAGATGATGTCATTGTGTTTGGCAGCTCACTGGAGAACATGAGAGCAGATTATTTAAGGTATTGGACCGACTGGAGGACTTTGGCCTTAAACTGTCCATTGATAAGTGTCAATTCTTTCAAACATCAGTAAAGTATGTGGACACATAGTATCCACCGAGGAATAGAGACCCACCCAAGTAAAGTTGAGGCCTTGACCACCTGGCCACAGCCCAAAAATCTAAAAGAACTGCAAAGATTCCTGGATTCTGTGGTTATTATCGCGCTCATCAAGGACTATTCAAGAGTGATCCGCCCTTTACTTAACCTTACTCAAGGGTATCCCCAACCCACAAAAATAACAAAAGTCAGCGTCCTCAAGACTGAAAGAGTGTATTTTCATCCGAGTGAAGTATTTGGGCCCGCTGGACTCTGATTGTGAGACTGCTTTTCATGAGATCATATATCAACTTACCCATGCTCCAGTGCTGGCCTGTGCCGATCCAAGAAAACCTTACGTCCTGCACACTGATGCTAGCTTGCAAGGGTTGGGGCTGTGTTGTACCAAGAGCACGAGAATGGCCTGAGACCAGTGGCCTTTGCCAGTAGAAGCCTGACCCCATCCGAAAAGAACTATCCTGTACATAAGTTAGAGTTCTAGCTTTGAAGTGGGCTATTGTTGACCAATTCCATGAGTACTTGTATGGGGCTAAAATACTAGTAAAACTGACAATCCTCTTTGACCTATGTGCAGACCTCAGCTAAGTTGGATGCCACTGGCCATAGGTGGCTTTCTGCATTATCTACATATGACTATGCTCTCGAATCCGAGCAGGTCTGAACCACATAGATGTTGATGCTCTTCCCGAGGCCTGTCCCTGAATGATTGGGTCCGATTGGCAGAACCTGACATTCGGCACTCTGCGGAAGTTTGACAGGGAGGAACAATGTCCACGGATGCAGTGGACTGCATGGTGGATTGCTTGGGAGCCTCTGAGAATTGCATACCTGCTGCTTATTGCCACTTTTCTGCAATAGACATTGGTGCACTGCCTCAGCTGGACAATGACAGTATTCGCGGGCTCAACTGCCGATCCCATGATCAAAGCAGCTTTAGAAGCCCTCATGCAGGAAAAGATGTGTCCAAATTACGTCCACTGATTTGAGAACTGCACTGTTATACAAAGAAGGTCCTAAGTTGAAACTGATCAATAAACTGTTATACAGAGAAACAGTAGACAGAGGGGACAAGTAGACAAACAACAACTAGTGCTGCCCACTGCCTTCGAGACTCAGTACTGAGGTCCTTGCACAACCACATGGGGCAACTTGGTATAGACAGAACACTTGACTTGGTGAGATCCAGATTCTATTGGCCTAAGATGGGGGCTGATGTGGAGCAACACATTCGAACTTGTAGTCGCTGCTTACAGAGGAAAGCTTTTGCTCAGAGGGCTGCCCCTTGTTAACATCACCACCAGTGCACCCATGGAGCTGGTCTGTATTGATTTTCTGAGTTTGAGTCAGATCAAAGAAATATCAGTAATGTGCTGGTGGTCACTGACCATTTCACAGATATGCCCAAGCTTTCCCCACCAAAAGACCAGAAAGCATCCACTGTACAAAGTACTTGTAGAAAACTTTTGTTCACTATGGGCTCCACAAAGAATCCATTCTGATCAAGGGAGAGACTTTGAGAGTCGCCTGATCAAAGAGATGCTTTCTCTGTGGGGAGTGCGAAGTCCAGAACCACTCCTTACCACCCAGGGGGACCCACAGCCTGAACGCTTTCAACCGCACTTTGCTAGATATGCTAGGCACCCTGCACCCAAAGGATGCTTAGATGGAGCCAACAAATTAGCACCCTGGTACATGCTTATAACTGCACCAAAAGTGATGCCACTGGATTCTCCCCTACTGCCTGATGTTTGGAAGAGAAGCTCGACTACCAGTAGATGTGTTTTGGGGTCTCTCCTGATGGGGTTCAAGCTGACAACTATTTACAGTATGTGCAAAGTTAAAGGCCCAGCTAACTCATGCTGCACTCAACTGGCTCAAACCATGGCTGCCAAAAGAAATCTGGCCAACAAAGAAAGGTATGATAAAAAGGTGAAAGCACAGGAACCCAGGAGGGAGATCGGGTATTGCTAAGAAATCTGGGACTGCATGGCAAGCACAAGATTGCTGACAGATGGCACCATCTCCCTCACATTGTAGTGGGCAAACTAGATGATCTGCCAGTGTACAAAGTAAGGCCTGAGAATAATTCAAAGATGTAAAACAATGCATAGAAATCATTTACTGCCCATTGGACAAATCTTAATTGAGTCTGAGCCCTAGAAGATGCCCCTCTGGACCAGTGACTAGAGCTGCTGCTAAGAAAAGATCAAGAAAGTCTGCACTACAGAAGCAAAGTTAAAGTGTTCCCTCCACAAGTCCCAGTTGAGCATGACTGTCAGTCCATATCGGAAGAAAGTGAGAGTGACTTGAATACTATCCTTCTTACGAACTGAGTCGATTGTTTCGGGCAATCCCTTGTCAATACTGGAGATGAAGCTGGGCCTTTGGACTGTCTAAGCCCCCAGCTTCATCCCTGGAGCCAATGCTCCCAGAAAGTGAAGTGCAAAGCATCAGATCAGATGAAATGGAATCATTGTGCATGGTTGAACTGTTTGAGCTTTAGGAGGAAAATGATAGATTGGGGCAGACTGGTGATACACTCGAACAAGAAGAGTATTTTGAGTGCCCTGACAGTCCACTGCCAGTGTCCGAAAGCTTCCATGCGAGCCAAATGTTGTGGACTCAGAAACTGTAACTCCTGGAGCTGAAAGTGCCCCAAGTTCTAGCCTCTCTACCCCATGGAGACCCCTGACAAGTGAGGACAATGCTGAAAATGAGGCTCAGAGTGCAGAGACTATAACAGTTCCCCTAGAAAGACTGGTCGAGCTGTAAAGCCTGTGGTGCACCTCAGTTATGATTCACTTGGGAGGCCTGTGGACTTGCTCTCAATGTTGTCCATAAAGGAGTGTATGTGTCCTCAGGCTCATTGCCCAAACTGAGCATCAGTGCTAACTCCAAGTTACTTGTGTTGCTCCTTCTAGCATGGTGCCCTTGCCCCATCCAGCCCCAAGGTAACTGATAGGAAGGGCCCCTCTTCAGGTTTCATGTACAAGAGGTAATAACTTGAGTTATGGTACAATGTGTATGTAATACTGTGTAAAGAGTGACGACTGCAATGTTTCAGAAATGTGTTCTTGGTAAATGATATATTGACTGATGATTACATGTGCGAGCTTAATGCAAATGTATATGGTTGCAGTTGAAACTTATGGTACTTGCTTGACGCGGACGCCAAGCTTTCCCAGGCCAGGAAGGTGTAACCTCTGCAAATGGGGGTTCCCAAAGACTTCCAGGAGCTTGCTTGAATGCTCCAAGCCTGAATGGTGTTTGGCATTTAAGCCATTTATCAGTGAGTGTTTTAGAGCCTCTGGTACTGTCTCTTTAAGAGCTGTCTGCTTGCAGACATAATTAGTTTGTATGGGGGACTGTGTGCTTCTCTGAGTACCACTCGAGCTGCTGCCAATTCACTTCATTTTGCAGTCACTAGGAGTGCAAAGGGAACCTATCTGAAAGATGTAACTGTTTGCCAGAAATTATTTAGAGTAATAATGAAATTACAGTTTGTCTAACCTGCTTTCTTTGCAGTCAGAACTGTGTCTGCTAGTTCCCATTCTAGTTTTGAACTGCTGAACTGGACCAATCAGTGTGGGGTAAGCTAGCTCTAAAATGGTGCCTTGGACGAATCAGAACTTGGACTCATAATCTGAGCCAGCCACAAGAGGATTGTATGAGCAGTGACTCTGGGAGATGTAGTTTAGACTTCAGCACCTTTTTGGACCAACAGCAGCAGTCTATTGTGAGTGACAGCCAATCCAGTCAAGAACTGGGAGGAACTCAAAGGAAGTGCCCGGTTTTGTCGGTTGGAGTTTGAGTTGAGCTTTGGCAGTGAAGAAGGAAGGAGCCCTGTGCTTTTTCAGTGTGCAGTTTTAGTCAAAAATGTGTGTAAGGCCCAGAGTTCGGTCTGCAGCTTGTGTAACAGCTTGTTAGGACTGAACTGGCCCTGTGAAAAGAATCAAAGGATCTCTGAAGAGTAGAAACCAGGCTCACCCTGTAGAAGACTGGAGGAATTGCTGAAAATTGCACTCGGTCTGTCAGGAACTGAATCTGCTGTGTGTTCTCCCGGTATTGTGCAGTAATTGCGATCGGGATACAGATGCAGCCTGCCTGGTATAGTGCTTTCTTTTATATGGATGTGTGAAGAGGTTTGTACCTCAAGTGAGCCCTGCTGACATTGAAGGACCCTATCTTATTTGGAGGTCGTGAGTACTAATTCAGGGTCGCTCCCTGTTGAATTGCCACATTAAATCCAAATGGAATTACTGTACTGCTGACTGTTTAATTCTCCTTTTCTCTGTGTGAAAGGGCCCTCACCAGCTGCCACGGTTTGGACTAGCCACTAGGGCTTGGGTACCCAGGACAGTAACTGATAGGGATAGGCCTGTGCACAGAGCCATAGGTAGATTATTAGAGTGATAAGCTAATTAACCTGATTTCCCTGTCCTTGTTATATCCCCTAATAAATCAGAGCTGCTTGTTTCAGCAAAGTTATACTGCCTGAGGTATTTGTCTATGTTAAAGTACTGTACTGTGATTGTTGCACTGTATCTCATTTCACAGGAGGTCCCAGTGCGGAACCAGACCTGGGGGTAAGTGTATACTGTGAAGGTAATTCTGATATATTGTGTGGGCCACTAGTGGAAGAAAGGGGTTGCAGTGTCCCAGAGGGCTGTGACCAAGTTAGTTTAACTATTGCAAACCCTGACCTCTGGGTGGAGGCACCCGCCATTGGATCCAGGCCCCTCAACCTGTTAGTGGCAAATCAGGCAGGGGTAGTAGCCCCTGGGATAGCGCCATCTAGGGGTTACATTTAGTTCACCTAAAGGTGAACTAAGCTGCTCAGAGCGAAACATCTGTATCTCAAATCGTTTCCGGGATACGGGCACCAAAATGCACTTTCAACTTCGTAATGGCATAGCTATGGAACCAGTGAAAATGTTTGAACTGAAATGGCATAATTCACATCTGTGGGGCACCCCCTTTGTACCCTACAAATTTCAAGCCAAAAACAAACAAACCGTTTAGCAGTACACTGAGAACATTTTGAAATTACTTGTTAGTGAGGTGTCAAAATCCCCGTTCATGAGCATTCCTTCTTGTTGAGATTTTGGCCATCTAGTCCAGATCTCGCGTACGAAGATTTTCACAGCTCACAAACAAGGATCAGCACGCAGAAAGGGAGTTTGACAGCTTGTGAAAGGGGATTCAAAAAAATCATTCCCCTTTCGTGAGCTGTCAAAATCCCCTGGTTCGTGAGATAGGGCTATCTGGTCCGGAAATTGCGAACAAGGATTTTGACAGCTCGTGAACAAGGATTGGCTTGCGAATAAGGATCGGAAGCGAGTGACTAACAAGAATTTAAAAAATTAAAAATGGCTGTTTTTTCACAAAACCAAAGCGATGGGCTGGTACAGGGTGTTGCCCTGAACAAAACCCATACTTCAAGTACCACACAACACATTTGTGGGACAAGTTACAACATTTTATTTGTAGGGAAAAATTAAAACAAGATGGTGGCTGGCGAAAGGGGAATTTTTCCTCACGAATGTAGATTTTATAAATCCCCGTTCATGAGGTGACAAAATCCTTGATCGTGAGCCAGATCCTCGTTTGCAAAACATATATTCCAAAGACTGAACTAAGCATTGTCAGAACCCAAAAATTCTGAATTTAATAACTTGGAAATGGATTCATATTTTTTCACAACTGACCCCGTGATGTGGAGGGATAAGGCAGCAATGCCTTACCTCCTGCCACACTGCTGACCCGTGTTCGTGGTGCAAGTGGGTAGTCTGGGGCCGGCCGGGGTGGGAGAGGATCAAACGTCCAGAGAAGAGCTCTCCTTTCCTCTCCTGGGGAGGAAGGATTGCAAGTCCCACCAAATGACCGCCCCCAGGTGGAGGCCAAGGGGTGGTGCAGCAAGGACTCCTATGTAAGGGAGGGTGCCGCAGGACCATGTATGTGTGAGTGCCTCCACACTAGCATGGCAACGTATGTGCCCTGGCAATCGGGAAGGGAGAAAAATGGAAAATGTCCGGCGGTGGCAGGATGAATGGTTGGCCCCTTGCAGGCTTTGCATCAGTGGCTAGGAGCTGTTTCCACAAGCCAGGGACAGCAGAGAAGGTAAGACCACCCGGGGGAGCTGGGGGGGGGGGGGGACCAGGAAGGAAGCTGTTGTGGGAGGAATAGAAATACAATAGGAAAAAATATATATTTTTTCACCAAACCAGCACTGGATTGTTCTTTGGGGCAGCCTCTTTCTACCGCAAAAATTTCAGACCAAAATTCCAGACAGTGTGGCCGCAGTGTGATGGGCAGAAAAAAAGTGAAAAACGCATTTTTTGGTGTTTTGCTGCACACAAACCGCAAATCTGATTGAAACGCAACTTGGCATATCAAGAGATCTACTCTATGAGACTTTAGGTGATCTAATCCGCTGGAACAAGATTGGAGACCGTAGACTACACCTGCAGTGGAATTTTTTCATTGCTTGTATGGTTCATGAGATATTGGCAAATTATTGTCACAAGGGTGCGTTTACAGCGCTTTTCGGCAGCCATATCTCAGAAACGATGCGAAATACGGATTCAGTCAATTTTATGTCATGTGGTCGACTCGCTGTCACGATCACAACCACACTTACATTTTTTTAATCCATGTTACAGCTCCTGCCATATTGGCAAACTAGTGTTACGAGGGTTCCTTGCCCTATAGAGCTGCTGTATGGCTCCATACCTATGTGTACATGGGAGCACAGGGCTCAGAGGGGCCCGCACTCCCACACATGCATATCGTTATGCACAAATGAGCAGCTTGGTTTGGGCTCTGTGCTCCCACCAACACGTTATTTTACTAGTAATATTACACTTTTCCAAAAAAGTACAAAAATTCATGGTAGAAAAATGCATTTAATGCATCAGTTAGGGTTAAAGCAACAAAAGTGAAGAAATGAGACATTAGTGTTGAGCCCCTAACCC
Organism: Neoceratodus forsteri; assembly: GCA_016271365.2. Taxonomy (NCBI): domain Eukaryota; kingdom Metazoa; phylum Chordata; order Ceratodontiformes; family Ceratodontidae; genus Neoceratodus; species Neoceratodus forsteri. The sequence goes on from CM057454.1 coordinate 33,546,441, forward strand.
CCCCCCCATCCTCCTAAGACGACAGGGTGTGCCATGGGGCTCACCGTGAGGCCTAACTCTCACCCCATTCTCCTTTACTGTATCATATCAACCTACTTACACATGGAATGGGGTGAGAGTTAACACACGACCCCCATGGCAACTCTGGGCATCTGTCAGTCTGTGGAGGATGGGGGAAGGGGTTAGGGACTCAACACTAACGTATAATTTCCTCACTTTTGTTGCTTTAACTCTAACTGATGCATTAAATGCAGTTTTTTGCCATGAATATATATACACACACATATAGAGATATTCAAAAGCATTAAAATGTACTTTGCATTTTTGCTGATGCATATAAACTCATTTCTAATTCCTGTTGCCTCTTCGTCGGGGAAGGGGGGTGAATGGTCAGTCATCAACCATAGGTATGGAACTTGAAGAACAGATATATTTTAATGAAAATATTAAACAGCATTTTGAATATGGAGCCCGTGAATTACAGGGAAGTAGAAGTACTATGTAGAGGAGCTGTTTCTAAGGTACTCATACAGAGCTGAAAATTGGCAGCAGTGTCCTCAGCAGGAACCTGCATCTCTAGAGCCTACCACATGGCCGCCACAAGTTAGATATGGCTCTGTACAGTTCTGGTTGCCAGTGGGCAACATACTAGACTGTGGGGACTCTGGGGAGGGGGTAAGGGTCAACTTATTAGCCATGGGGAGGGAGTAACAGGATAGCACATTTTGAAATTACCTCCAAAATGCACCAAATGTTAAACATTTTCTGGGGGCCTAGGCAGTCCCAGACCCCTCTGCCTGTAGTTTACAATATTTGTGCCAGCGTCAGCACCCCCATCTATTTCATAAGGGGCCCAAATTAAGATTGTTGCCTCTGGCCCAAATGGGTCTCCTTCCGCCTCTGCCTTTAAACAGTAAAGGGGTTCAATAAAATAGGTGAAGGGGGTCTGCTGAGGAGGGAAGGAAGGAGCCAGAACTAGAGGACACAGCCTCAGATTACAAGGAAATAGATTCAGGGGCAATGTGAGGGGGCGCTTCTTCACAGAAAGGGTGGGGGAGCCCTGGAACAGACTGCTGGATGGAGTGGTTGGGGCTGAGATAGTGGAGGAATTTAAGTGGGCATGGGGCAGGTATATGGGATTGAGTACTTGGGGGAGGGTGGGGTCAGGTGGGGAGGGGGGTATGTGAAAGGGGAGGGTTGGGCAGACTAGATGGGCCAGAAGGGTCCTTTTCTGCCATCAGATTTCTATGATTCTGTAATTCCAGATTCTGGGGAGAGGTGCCTGGCATATGCTAGGTCTAAAACTATCACAACAGGGGTCCCAATAACAATCCACACTGAAAGCAGAAATCTAATGTCCACACAGGAAATGGGGTTGTGAAGTATGGCTTTATTCTGACAAAAAGGTGGCAAATTGCAGGGTTTTAAATAATCTGTGAAAATAGATAAGCACTTTCTGCTAATCAGTTATGAAAATGCATAGCATTTGCCTCAATTTGATTAGCACAATTAAAAATACTAACAAGCATTTGCCAGTGCTGAATGTTTGCTTGCTGGCATTGACATTGGTAGTGTCGGAGTTAGAGAGATGCGTAATAGGAATGGTAGTGAAGTATTGAAATGAAGCCAACCCCACCACCACCACTACCACCATCCTGCAGAGACTGACAGGCATTGGGGTGTGCCTTTGGGTCATTAGGCATAACGGCCACGCCATTTCACCACACTCTACCCTGCAGACACCGACAAGCGTCACTGTGTGCCTTGGGGTCTTTGGGCCTTATGCTCATCCCATTCCATAAGGAAATATGGTGAGATGGGTGCAGTATAGGAGAATGGGGTGAACTGTGGGGCCGAGGAGTCCAAGGCACACCTTGATGACTGTCAGTGGCTGCACGGTGTGGGTGGGGGTGGAATGGTATGAGCATTACAGGCAGCAGTCCCAAGTCTCACCCCTGATGCCTGTCAGTCTCTACAGGGTGGGGCGTGATGGCCGGAAACCCTAATGCCCCAGGCGTTGATTGGTATTTTTCAGTCCAATTTTTCAACATGGGTTTTCTGTGCCCCCCACCTCATGTTCAGTGGCAATATCAGTTTGTTAGCCGAAAGCTGATTTTGCACACCAACTGTGCCATTTGGCACCACAGGTGCGAAAACACAGTTCTAATAGGATGTGAAAATGAAAACTGTACTGTTTATGAGGAGGTGTAAAAATGGCAATGTTGAAAATCTGGAGAGAAAATATAAAAAAAAAAACTGGTAAAGTCATGAGCATGCGTAGAAACTGCGTAACGTACACTTGTAGTGTGATTACTAACATACTAACATACTAAAATGCCAGCAGAATAGGCCTAACGGTCTTTCGCGTCTGCTCGTTTGGTCAGCCCCCACCCTGGGTGCTGACCTTGCTGTCCCCCTCGCCTTCTCTGGCTTCTCCCTTCCCAGTTCCGGATATTCTTGCTGCATTGGATTTTGCTTCCAGAACCCTTCCCCTGTACCTGTCCCACCCCCTCTTGAACCCCTCCACTGTCTCTGCCTCCACCAGCCCCCTAGGCAGTGCATTCTATGGCTCCACCACCACCCTCTCAGTGAAGTAGCACCTCCTCCTTTCTCCCCTGAATCTTCCCCCCTCCAGCTTCCACCCATGGCCTCTAGTGGCCCTTTCCTCCTTCCTTCGGAGCACCCTGACTGTTCCTCCCCTATTTACCCTCTTCATGTACCTGAAGACCTCTATCATGTCCCCCGTCCCTTCTCTCTTCCATTGTGTACATATTTAGCTCTTCGAGCCTCTCCTCATAGGTCCTGTCCCCCAAGCCCCAAATCATTTTGGTTGCCCTCCTCTGGACCCTCTCCAGGAGGTTAATGTCCCTCTTTAAGTGTGGCCTCCAAAACTGCACTCAGTACTCGAGGTGCGGCCTCACCAAGCAGTTATACAGAGGGAGTATCACTTCCCTCCTTCTGGAGGTGATCCCCCTAGCGATGCATCCCAGCATCCTGTTGGCCTTGGCTGCTGCCCTCCTACAAGTCTCCGAGTTGTTCATCTTGACATCCACCACCACCCCCAGGTCCCTCTCAGCCATCGAGACTTGTAGCATTCCCCCAGGGTGTACACTTGGCCTGGGTTTCTGGCCCCAGGTGGAGTACCTTGCATTTCCCTGCATTGAACCTCAGCTTCCACTTTCTAGACCATCTTCCAGAGCCTCCAGGTCCCCTGTAGGCCACCTCCCTCCTCCCCATCCACCACCGCCCCCAGTTTTGAGTCATCTGCAAAGAGACTCATCTCACTCCTGATTCCTGTCCTATGTCAGAGCCGTAGGCTGTGAACAGAAGGGGCCAAGGACTGATCCCTGTGGGACCCCACTAATGACCCTCCTGGGGATGAGACTATCCCGCTAACTACGACCCTCTGGGTCCGGTCCTGGAGCCAATTGCCTATCCATCTGATCATCTGGTTCCCCACCCCCATTTCTCCCAGCTTATCCAACAGATCCACGTGAGGAACAGCGTCAAATGCCTTGCTGAAGTCTAGAAAGAGGACGTCCACTGGTCTACCCAGGTCCAAGGCACTAGTCACCCAGTCATAGAACTCCACCAGGTTTGTCTGACACAATTTCCCCGGGGTGAATCCATGCTGTCTATCGTCCAGGCACCCTGACTTATCCAGGTCCCCCCTAGCCTCTCCTTGACAATGCCCTCCATCACCTTGCCCACCACCGATGTCAGGCTGACAGGCCTGTAGTTCCCTGCCACCTCCCTTGATTCCCCCTTGTGGATAGGCACTATATGCGCCACCTTCCAGTCTTGGGGCACCCACCCTGTCCTCAGAGAGATGGTGAAAAGCTCCACCAGGGGTTTCGCCAGGACATCCACAAGTTCCTTCAGCACTCTGGGATATAATTTATCCGGCCCCGGTGCTTTCTCCGTCTTAAGGGAGCTGAGGGCTTCCCTCACTCTCTCTGCTGTGATTTCCACTTCCGGTACCTCTTCTCCCTGCTTAGCCCTCCCCACCTGCCAGTGATGCCTCCCCCTCTCCCCAGACCCGCCAATCGGTAAGGGTCCCCCCCTCCTCAGTATCTCTGCCTCCTCCCATGTATGATGCAGCAACCCCATTTTCCTTGGTGAAAACTGAGGTGAAGTACTTATTTAGTACCTCAGCCTGCTCCCCCGGGTCTTGTGCCCATCTCTCCCCTGATGTAATCCTGCTAATCTGCCCCTTCACCCTTCGTTTTTCCCCAGTGTATCTAAAGAACCCCTTGTTCCCTCTCTTAATTTCCCTGGCCAGGTTCTGCTCCTTCCTTGCCTTAGCCACCCTCACCACTCTAGTGGCCCTTCTAGCCATCAGCTCGTGCATCTCTCGATCCCTTTCACCCTTGAGCACTTGAATTGTTTATAGGCTGCCTTCTTTCCCCAAGACCACCTCCTGGACCTCCCTGGTCCACCAGCAGGGTTTTTTGGGCCCTACCGCGATTTCATCTTACTCTTGCACAGGTGCTGGTAGCATCCTGCACCCCTCTCCTGATGATTTCCCACCTACTATCAGCGCCCATGTCTGACCCAATCCCATCCAAATGCTCCTTAGGATCCTTCCCATTTCCTTTAAATCCGCCCCCTGAAGTCGGTTACTTCCGTCTTTGTGCAGCCTTCTACCCCTCCTAGGTCAAGGCAGAACCAGACCGTGGCATGGTAACTCCCCGCCAATGGGTCCCTTACCTCCAGGCCCCCAATCTGGTCACTGTCTGGCAGGACCACATCCAGTACCCGCGCCTCCCTGGTCGGTTCCTCACCTGCTGAGTTAGGAACGCGTCTTGAAAGACATCCAACAACCTCTGTTCCCTGGTCACAGAGGATGTCATAGTCTCCCAGTCTGTTCCTGGCATGTTTAAGTCTCCCAACACCACCACTGCCTCTGCCCAGTCTGCAGTGTCTCCCAACATCTGCCACCAGACTGTCCTCCAGCTCCTCCGCCAGGGCAGGGGTCTATACACCACTCTATTTTTACTCTCTTGCCCCCTTGTTATCAAGGTGACCCAAATCGCCTCCACGGTTCCTCTCCTCCTCTACTCCCCTATGCCAATGCAGTTTTGACTATCATTGCTACCCTCCTCCCTTCCCCTCCCTGTCCTTCCTGAACATAGTGTAACCCTCCAGGTTCAGGTCCCTGTCATGTCCTGCAGTGGCCCAAGTCTCAGTGACCGCTGCCACATCCACTGCTCCCTCAGTTAGCATCGCCTGGAGCTCAGGCATTTTATTGCCCAAGCTCCTGGCATTTAGCAGGACTACCTTCCACCCTTTCCCTATAGTTCCATTTCCCCTGCTCATGTTCCCATGGGGATTCTGTTTTCCCTGGTCTGCACTTTGCCAGTTGGCCTTTTCCTGCAATCCTCTTGGTCCCCAGGGGGGTGGAGACAGAGTTCCTCCTTTATCGGCACCCCCTTGACAGCCTTTTCTCCCATCCCGCCCCCCTTCACAAGTTTAAACCCCACTTTTCACCAATGAACCCTCTATTTTCAACATAGGATTCCCTCCTCCAAATTGAGATGGAGTCTATCTCTAGCATACAGCTCCTTATCCTCCCAGGTCTCCCCCAATCCCCATCAACCCATACCCTCTGGCCTCACACCACCCCCTGAGCCACCGGTTTATCTCCCTAATCTTCCTTTTGTGTTCCCCACTAGCCCTGGCACCGCAGATTTCTGAGAAGGAAACTGTGCATCCTATGTCATGACAGACCCCGGCGAGCTCCCCTGAATCTTGCCTGTATCTCCTAGCTCGCTATTTCCTCAATGTCATTTGTACCCAGGTGGACCAGTATGTCTGGGAACCTCCACAATCCTTGCCAGCTGATATACCGTGGCTTAGCCCTGTGCATCGTTAGTCCAGGAAGCATCTTGTTCTAACTGGCCAGGCTTCTCCTCCCTATCCCATTTGATACCCTGATCATAGAACTCCCCAACAGGAGTACTCTGACCGCTCTTTCCTCCATTCCCCTTCCACGTCCCTCATCCTTTCTACCAGCCCTCCACCCAGCCGCTCCTTGTTCCTCCCTCTATCTGGGTGCCACATGCCACCCCTCCTTATTTACCATGGCCACCCCCTCCCTCCAATCCTATGCCCTCCTCCTGAGTATCCTTCTGTACCTTGCTACTCCCCCTCACTGCTTGCAACTGGTCCTTCTCCCCATCTGCTAAACTAGCCTGGCTCGTCCTCCTTCCTTCCTTTCTCCATTTAGTTCCTCCTTGCTAGTCGTGCTCCTGGCCTAAACCCTCAGCTCCCTTACTGAATCCTCCTTGTACTTCTGGTCCTTCTCCTTACCTTTCCTCCCAACTGGTCCTTCTCCTTGCGCTTTCCTCCCTCTTCCCCTGCCCCTCCTGCTCTGATTCACTGCTCCCCATTTTCCTGCATTCCAGGTCCCCCTGTTCTTCCTGCTATCTGGCCCCTGCCTCCCACTCCCTTTCCGTCTCTAACCACCCCCCTCATCCTCGAGCAGAAGAAGAGAATTGAAGCGGTTATTGAGTATAAGGTCTGATCCACCTCCCCGCCTTACTTCCTTCTGTCCAGCCCTGGCCATCTGCCTACTTCCCTGAGAATGTTGTCCCTCCGTCCCTCCTTTGTGAGGGTCCCCAGTTACCTGCCTGCTTCCTTGGTAGTGTCCTTTCGGACCCCCTCTGCCAGGGTTCCTATGTGCCCCTGAGTATTCTCCTGCACCCTTTCCCTATGCCCCACCCCCAGTGCTTGGTGCAACCCCTGGAGATTCCCAGCCCCTTCCCCAACCATACCACCCCTTCCCCAGCTTTCTCCTAATCCTCGCAACCTCCCTAAGCTGTGCCAGCTGGTAGCACACTGGGCAACCACCGAACTTCCAAGCCCAGTCCAGTATCCTGGCTGCTCCACACCCTGTGCACCCCACCACCTCCCAAAGATGCTGGCCCTAATGACGGTGGTTCCATCCTTCCAAATAGGTTTCTTGGGTGAGCCACCAGGTTCCCTCAGTCCAAGATACACCCTACTGCCTAATCAGGTCACCCACTAATCTTAGAGACAGTCCCACTGTACACCAGTAACCCTGTTACTAGGTACAGTACAACACATTAAACTTATAAGGGAAATGAACAACTCCCTAAGCTCCTCTCTCCCAGCCTTTAAATCCAACCCCCAGTGGCTAGAACTAAATGAGCTGCACCTGCAGCCTTTTCCTCTAATTGCAGGGCAGGTGTTCCCCTATAAATTAGCAGACTCCTGACTCGAGAGAGAGTGTATCAGCCCTGTGTCTCCCCTCCAAGCCCAGCAGCCAAAGACCCAGGCCCAAGCAAATCCCACCAAATAGGTTTTAAATCAGAAGAAATAGGCCTCTACCAGCGCAGCCTGTTACACAGTGAAACATCCACAAAATGAGCCCACTTACAGCCACCAAATCAGTTTTCAAACATCCAGCAGCCCCCAAAACAATACCCTGCTAGCCCCTTAGAAGTAAGAAAGAAAAGAACTAACCTACCAAGTAAAATCCACAAGAACCCTGTGAAAACAACAAGCAGCAGCTACTGTCCTGGAACACAACTGATCCTGTCCCCTTCCAGTTCTTTCTGAGAATTAGTTTGGGGATTGTTTACAGCAGATTGTTAACACAGGCATTTTGGGACATCCGCTAATGAACAGTGTCACTGTGATTTTCGTAATCTGTCCCGAACACTGATTTCCCGTAGCGACCATGCATTTCTGCTCCGCAAGATTGAGAATGCATTTCGGTCAAGGTGTGAAAAATGACAGTTGTACTGCTCATAAGGAGGTGTGAAAAAATGCCACTGTAGAAAATCTGGACTGAAAATATTACAAATTCGTGAACTTATGAGGCGCATGGAAACTACACAATGCTGCGCTGTTAACACAGTATTTTAAGAGTTTGTCTGGGAGAATTTCAACATAGCCATTTAAGACCTCTGCTCATGAACAGTGTCACTGTGATCTGTCCCAAACACTGATTTCGCACACTGACTGCGCCATTGTGCACCACATGTGCGAAAACACATTCTGGGCAGGATGTGAAAAATGACAGCTATACTGCTCATAAGGAGGTGTGGTAAAATGGCAGTGTTGAAAATCTGGAGTGAAAATATTAAAAAATTTGTGAAGTTATGAGTGTGGGTAGGAACAGCGCAGCGCACGCTCGTAAAACAGTCATTTTGGGTGATTTTTCCTGGAATTTTCAACATATAGGGTTTGGGAGGCCTACATCATGAACTGTGACACTGTCATTTCATTACTCAGTCCTGAAGGTGGTTCCGCGCAGTGACCGCAGAAATCACCTTTCTGGACTGAATAACGCCATGACAGTGACTGAATTCTTGAGGAGGGGTCCCAATAACCCTATGTTGAAAATGTGGTGCCACAATTCCCAAAATGCCAGAGATATGCAGCAAAGTAGAAAACCCTATTTATGCCATTATACAGCTTACCGGCATTTCTTCAGTTCGCAGTCAGCTTTGAAGAGTGCAGATGTGTTCCCAGTCCACTGAAGATCATTGTGCTGGGCTCTGGGGTAAATATAGGGGTGGGGTGGGGAGGTCAAAGCAGAGGGTGGGAGGTTGGGGGAGGGGGCAAGACAGTCATTGAGGGTTTCACAGGTGTCTTTTTTTTTTTTTTTAAAGACTACGCTGAACGCTTGCCATGCTGGGTGGTCTCCCAGCATGGCAGCTGGATGTTTATTTTTGGGAGGGGTTTGAGTGGAGCCGACAGGATTGGATACCCCGTCGCCATATGGACTTTTGCCATGCTGGGGTGGGGCGCCTGGAAATGTGTTTTGGGGAGGGGCAGTGGAGCCGATGGGGGATTGAGCACCCCCGTTGGCCATACAGAGTGCAGGTGGGAATGCATGAGCACGCTGGGGTGGGCTTCCAGTGTGCTACGTAGGTGTTCAGGGTGGGGGGGGGAGAACTGTCAGACAGTTCAGATGCAGTGTGACGTGTAGGTAATTTGCATACTACCATACGTTACCACTGCTGATTGCAACCCTTTTTCGCTTTCAGCTGTATGCCACTGCATCTGAACTGCTGTCATAGACAGCTCCACATTTATTGGTGCGGTGAGACAGCGCCTGCAAAAGGGAGCAGGGCATTGGAAGTTGAGCGGCACACCTATGAAAATTTGTATGGTGGCACTATGTTTCTTGCACATGCATGCAAGCAAACATAAACATAGAAACATAGACTTTGACGGCAGATAAGGACCGCTTGGCCCATTTAGTCTGCCCATTTCCCTACCTACAGGATAGGCCGCAGATCCTAGTTAACCAACAGCCTATTTCTTCCTACCCCCCACAAGAATTGCCTTATATCTGTTCCTTACATTCTTGAATTCTCCCACAGTTTTAGACCCCACAACCTCCTCAGGAAGGCTGTTCCATGCATCCACTACCCTCTCTGTGAAATAATACTTCCTCACGTTGCCCCTGAACCGCCCTCCTTCTATCTTTAAATTGTGTCCCCTTGTTCTTGCATGTCTCTTTTTCTAAAAGATGCTGCCATCTTGGACTTTGTTGATTCCACTAGGTACTTAAAAGTTTCTATCATGTCCCCCCCTCCCCTCTTTCCTCAAGGGTATCGTGATTAGCTCCTTTAGTCTTTCCTCACACGGCTTCTCTTGCAGACCCTGCACCATTTTAGTTGCTCCTCCTGGACTACCTCTATCCTGTCTATGTCCTTGCAGAGATGGGGTCTCCAGAACTGGACGCAGTACTCCAGATGGGGTCTCACCAACTGTCTGTACAGAGGGATAACAACTTCCTGTTTTCTGCTGCTGATGCCTCTCCCTATACATCCCAGTATACCCCCAGCCCTCCCTACTGCCTTCTCACATTGCTTGCTAACCTTAAGGTCATCTGATATGATTACCCCCAGGTCCCTTTCGTTTTTTGTTGTTGTTACTACCTCCCCACCAATTGTGTATTCTTGCCCTGGGTTCTTGTTTCCTAGGTGCATTATTTTGCACTTCTTTGCATTGAATCCTAGCTGCCATACTTCTGACCATTCCTCCAACCTTGCCAAGTCCCTTTTCATCCTTTCCACGCCTCCTTGTGTATCAACCCTGTTGCAGATCTTTGTGTCATCTGCAAAAAGGCATACTTTTCCTTCCAGTCGCTCTGCAATGTCACTGATGAAGACATTAAAAAGGACTGGACCCAATACTGAACCCTGCAGTACCCCACTAATAACCCCTCTTTCTTCAGATTGGACTCCATTTACAATTACCTTCTGTGTCCTGTTGTGCAGCCAATGTTTTACCCAAGCTACCACCCTGGGACCCACTCCCAGGCTAGTTAATATGACTATTAATCTTTTGTGTGGGACTGTGTCAAATGCCTTGCAAAAGTCTAGGTAGGCCATGTCCACAGCCCCTCCCTGGTCTACTACTTTGGTCACCCAGTCAAAGAAATCTATTAGATTCGTCTGACATGACCTTCCTGCTGTGAACCCATGCTGCCTTGGGTCCTGTGCTCCACTGGCCTCTAGGTACTCAACTATTCTTTCCTTCAAGTGACTCCATCACTTTCCCTACCACAGAGGTCAGACTGACAGGTCTGTAGTTTCCTGCCTCTGTCTTGGTTCCACTTTGTGAAGGGAATCACATCCGCCTTCCTCCAGTCCTCGGGTACCACACCATCCTCCCATGATTTATTAAAAAGAGTAGCCAGTGGTTTCACTAGTTCCTCCCTTAATTCTTTTAGAATTCTGGGGTGAATTCCATCAGGACCCATTGCTTTGTCCACCTTCAGTTTTAGGAGTTCTTGCAGAACCCTTTCTTCTGTGAAAGGACTGGGATCGACCCCCCCCTATCAAGAGTGCTTCTGTTAATTGGATTAGGCACTTCCCCGTCCTCTTTTGTGAATACTGAGCAGAAATATTCGTTCAGTATCCCTGCTTTTTCACTGTCCCCCTCTGCCCACCCACTGTTCATTCTATTCAGCCTCACTATCCCTCCCTTTGTCTTTCTACGCTCGCTGATGTACATATAAAAGGTTTTATCCCCCTTTTTAGCTGAGTTTGGCTATCTTTTCCTCAGTTTTGGGCTTTGCTATTCTGACTTCCCTCCCTGCTTCCTTCTGCCTTAACTGGTGCAGCTGTCTGTCCTGCTCCTTCTGTGTTTCCTTATGCTTCCAGAATGCTCTTTTTTTCTTCCTGACTTTCACAGCCACCTCTTTTGAGAACCATAGTGGCTTTTTTCTTTCGTTTTGATTTGTTTATTTGCTTCACACAAAGGCTTGTTGCCTCTGTGATGGCAGTTTTGATTCCCCATTGTTGCTCCACACCTCCTTCTAGCCTGTTTGCTAGTGCTTTTCTGAGGCACTCTCCCATCTTGCCAAAGTCAGCCCTCCTAAAGTCCAGTACCCTCACTTTTGTATGTCTTGACTGTGTAGCTGAGTTTAACGTGAACCACACTGATGGTCACTTGTCCCCAGATGGCAACCCACTTCTAGATCTGAGATCCTCTCACTGCCCCCGTTTGAGAGTGCGAGGTCTAAGATTGCTCCCTCACAAGTGGGTTCTGAAACTAGCTGAATGAGGCCTGCCACCTGTAGGGCATCAAGAATGGCCCTGCTCTTGGATGTGGCTGCAGCAAATGTGCTCCAGTTAACATCTGGCATATTCAGGTCTCCCATCAACAGCATCTCCCCTTTCTTTGCCATTCTAAGAATGCCTTCTATCATATCCTTGTCCATTCCTTCCCCCTGACATGGGGGTCTGTACACAACCCCTGTGTGGATTGTGGTGCCCTTTCCAGTCTCCAAGGTGACCCACAGTGCCTTCTCTCCTCCCTGTTTACTCTTTTGTTCAGTTGCTTTTATCCCTTCCTTTACATAGAGAGCTACTCCTCCCCCTCTTCTCCCTTGCCTGTCTCTCTTGTAGGTTATGTACCCTGGAATGTTAACATCCCAGTCATGGTTCTCTGTGTACCATGTTTCTGTGACTGCTACGATATCCAGGCATCCCTCTTCCATCAAGGCCACCAGCTCGGGGTGCTTGTTGCCCAGACTACGGGCATTGGTACTCATTACCCTCCATTTCCTGATGGCCTTACTCATTTTTGCCCCATCCCTGTCCTTCTCGCCTTTGTCACTTTCTCCATTTACCCCAGCCCTTCTCCCTATCCACAGCTCTATGTTGGTGTTTGCCGCACTTACTACCGTGATTATTTGGGGGGGGGGCTAGGATTTCCCTGCTCCTTTCCAGTGCCTCCCCCCTTGGCTAGTTTAAATGCTTGCCAATGAAGCATTTAAACCTATCACCTAGGATCCTGGTTCCCCTCCCAGACAGATGCAGCCCATCATGCCAGTATTGGCTTGCATCACTCCAGGTGGACCCCCAGTCCCCAGTGAAGCCAAATCGCTGAGCTCCACACCAGTTTTTCAGCCACTGATTGAATCCCATGGTGCGGAACACCCTAGCCTCTCCTATGCCATAGATGGGCAGCAACTCCGAGAAGGTTACCGTGCATGCTACTTGACTAAGGCCCTCCCCAATTCCACACAAACTTTCTGCACTTCTAATCCCTTCTTAGCCAGGTCATTTGTCCCTAGGTGGACAATGACATCCAGCTCCTCCCAGTGCAGCTGCTCACGCAATCTTGAGGATTCGCTCCCTGTCCCTCCAAGCCATGGCGCCAGGCAGGCACCTTACCTCCCTCTCCCTAGTTCTACCTTCCTAACAATGGAGTCCCCACCAGGAGTTGTTTCCTTCCCTGCCACCCTCCTGTGGGTCTCCTTTGTGGAGGTTCCCAGCATCCTCCTTGGTCTCCACTGTGGGTGCCTCCAGAGAGGAACCACACTTTGCCAGAATGGCATAGGAATTGTGGAGAGGTACAACTGAGGATGTGCCTCTGTTCCACCACCTCACCCTCCCTGAGCCACTGTGGTCCAACCGCTCCTCTTTCTTGGCAACCTCTGAGGCAACGGCAGTGGCACTGGTGGTCCCTGGATGGAAGAGGAGGTCCCACAAATCCTGGCCAACTCAGCCTGGAGATGAGCAACCTCCTCCCTCAGCCCAGAGAGGTGCCTGCAGATGGGACAACACCGCATCCTCCAGAACGTCTCCCGGAAGACTGCTGCTCCACAGCCACTGCACTGCACCACTCCAATCATGTCTTATTTTTGGCCCCTTAACTGTTTGCAATCCTTACTCTTTTCTCTTTTTTTTTTCTCTCTCTCCTTACTTTCTGCCTGTGTGCCCTTTAAGCTCCTGATTGTCCTGTTCTGAGAAAAGAATATCCTGTATTTCTCAGTAGACCACTTACTTGCTCAGAGGCAGACCTCCAGCAGCTAGAGGGGGCCGGAGAGCTACTCTTGCCCTTCTAGGATGGTGGGTCTTTGGTGGTTCTGTGATCACTCACTTCCTGCTCCCAAACAGGAAGTTCCTGTTGTCAGTCAAACCCTGTGCCTTTGAAAATAGAACTAGCTTTGGGTGGGGGGCTGGAGGGAAGGGAAGGAGGGCAATATAGTCCCAGTAGAGAAGTTCAGTCACACAGCAGTCTTTTCTCCTGGTGTCTTCTGCCAAGCTGTTAGCAGAATCTTTCTAAGGCAGTCTTTAAATGTAGCTTCCTTCTAGCTAAGCCACTCCCCCTACTTACTAGATCTTTCTACAAGTAATTTAAACCTCATAGCTACTAAGTCCTTTCATTCACCTGAGATTTACACCTAGATAACTGTTCAGATACCCATTCAGTTCTGTTAACTCGGACAAACGCACGCTTTTTTTTTGTTTTGTTTGTTAGTTTTTTTTACCCTGACTTAAAGGTCCAAGTACAAAAGTTCTTCTTCTTTAGTCCCAGCAGAGAAGTCCAGTCACACAGCAGTCCTTTCTCCTGGTGTCTTCTGCCAGGAGTATTGAGTTAGAGTATTGAGCTGTAAACAGCTTGGTACATCCAATAGACCTGGGTTTGATTCCCACAACCTCCACTTGCTTACTGTGAGACTCTGAGCAAGTCACTTAACTGCCACTGAAAGCAGGCAGTTATATCTAGTAGGGCATACCTGGGTACCAAAGAATTAATACACACCCCACTGACTCCAGCAGACCTAGGATTGATTCCCACAACCTCCACTTGCATATTGTACTCTGAGCAAGTCACGTAACCTCCCCTGAAAACGGGCACTTGCATGTGTGGGCCATACCTGAGTACCAAAGAATTAAGACACCCCACTCACTAACAGACCTAGGTTTCATTCCTCCCACAACCTCCACTTGCATATTGTGTGATTCTGACAAAGTCACTCCCCTCTCCCCCACCCCCCCGTACTTGGGGTCACCCCTGGAGACAGGCAGTTGTATTTAGAACTGTGCCATACCTGTAGCATGTTACTCTGTTTGCTGGTCTGCTGTCTTCTCTATCTGTGCTGCCAAGCAGCTGCTCTTGGCGCCAAAACCCAGAACGAACAGGCGCCGGGGCAGACTGGATGTGCAGCAGTGGGGAGGGGGGAGTGGTGCAGTCAGAGTGGAGGAATGATTGCTTGAGAAGCCAGAGAGACTGGCTGTTTCCCCCTCAAATTGCTTGGTGCTTTGGTGCTGCTCCTAAAAGTATACTGTAAGAGTTTCACCACCGCGGCCCCGAATCTGCCGACAGTCACTCCCAGTAGTGCTTTGCAATATCACAAAGCGCTGCTGGGAGCAGCTGCCGGCAGATTCAGGGTCGCAGTGGTGAAAATATTACAGTGCACTGGCGAGTTGGGGAGAATGGGGAGACTCAGAGTGGATTGCGTTTTTTGGCGATCCAACATAGAAATGAGTCATATGAGCAGCTGTTTTGCATCGCAAAGTGTGATGTGGTACCGGCTATTTAAAACCCTGAATTGCAGACAGGGTGGGCCCCAAGATTTGGCACTGTACAGGCTCAGAAACAGACTTTTTCTTCTAGAACAACACTTGTTAGAGCAATTTCACACAGCATTTTACCACACACAGTTTGAACTGTCCATCCCTCTGTGCTAGGAATTTCTGGACTTTTTCTTCCGAATAAAGGTACATTTCTTCTGGGAGTTGCCACACACTTTAGTACACACATTTCCAACTTCATAGCAAAGTGTAAATCTTGTGGGAGTTACCACACATTTTAAGAAAAACCTTTATCTTGGAGCAGTGAAATCCGTTAACATTCTCTGTTTAAACTGGTGCCCATACATGCATAAGTTAGCCCTGACCGGGGAATCAGATGGGGGTTATGCCCAATCCTACCTCATGCTCAGTCTTTGCCCTTCTTTCTGGGTTACAGCAAAACTGAATCCTTCATTTCCCATGAAATGCTAAAGGGCATCTGAAACTTTAACTTTAAACATTCAGCACATTTTTGTGGTGGAACAGGGGTCGTAACCAATATGGTCTAAACTTATCTAGGACACACACACCTCATACCAACCCCAAACAGTCCCATGAATCTGTACTTACGGCTTGGTTGCTATCTTTTACAGACATGGAGAACTTGAAGGAAAAGAAAAACCTCTCTCCTTCCGGGTAGCTTTTTACAGATCTATACTGCACACCTTTTCTCTTGGCAGCTGAATAACATTGGGATCTTCAGGGGATTGCCCCTTGGCACCACTGAAACAGTTTGTTCAGACAACGGTCTTCACAACTTAAGATGGCACTGATGCTGTTCTCCAAACTAGGCAGAAAAAAACAACCAGGGTCCTACACCCAGCCAGCCACTGGACTGACCAGCAGGAACTTCACTACAGAGCTCCTCTCTGTTAGAGCTCCCACTTCAGACTAACTGCACTATCAACTGAACAGTCTAAAACTCCTCAGAATAGCTGGTTTCATAGTGGCATATGCTACTGTGAGAATTCTAAATGACATAATCCATTCTCTGCCCAGCATAGCTGAGTAAACAATGATGTCATCTTTCCAGAGCTCCTAATGAGCGCTCTGCCTTCCTAGCGCTAACCTGATGGGATTCTAGTAACCGCAGGGGACTGGGTGGTTACATTCATCACCAGCCAGACAAGCTTGCTGTCTGCAGCAAGTGCTATGGTCTGCTATACAGGCTATCACATCTCTAGGCGCCCTGTAGGATGAATTGGCCAGGCTCACCCCTACCTAGGCCAAAACCTAGGCAGGGTGCACCAGAGAACAGATGCCCACTGAAGGAACGCAGCTTGGGGAAGATGTTGGAGTCCATCATTAAGGACCGAATAATGGAGCTCATAAACTTGGCAGGGGGCTGTGACGATGCACAGCATGGTTTTAGGAAAGGCTTATCATGCCAAACAAATATCCTGGAATTCTATGAGCATGTGAGTGGGGCACTGGATGAGGGCAACTGTGTGGATGTCATGTTTTTGGACTTCTCAAAAGCGTTCAGTAAGGTCCTCCATGGGGAATTAATAGACACCCTAATAGAACATAATATTCCTGGGTACATCACGTGCTGGGTCAATGCATGGCTGAGTGAAAGAAAGCAGATGGTCCATTTGAAGGGTGCATATTCAGACTGGTTAAATAGAAACATAGAATTTGACAGCAGATAAGGACCGCTTGGCCCACCTAGTCTGCCCATTTTCCTACCTAACAGATAAGCTGCAGATCCTAGTTAACCAACTTCCTCCTACCCCCCACTAGGACTGCCTTATGTCTGTCCCATGCATTCTTGAATTCCCCCACTGTTCTTGACTCCGTGACCTCCTCAGGGAGGCTGTTCCATGCATCCACAACCCTCTCTGTGAAAAAATACTTCCTCACATTACCTCTGAGCCGTCCCCCCTCTATCTTCAAATTGTGCCCCCTTGTTCTTGCACATCTCTTTTTCTGAAAGATGCCACCCTCTTGGACATTGTTGATTCCCTTGAGGTACTTGAAAGTTTCTGTCATGTCCCCTCGCTCCCTTCTTTCCTCAAGGGTATACATATTAAGCTCTTGTAGTTTTTCTTCATATGTCTTCTGGTGCAGACTCTGCAACATTTTGATTGTCCTCCTCTGGACAGCCTCCACTCTATCTATGTCTTTGCGGAGATGGGGTCTCCAGAACTGCACACAGTACTCCAGATGGGGTCTCACCAACTGTTTGTACAGAGGGATAACAACTTCCTGTTTTCTACTATTGATGCCTCTCCCTGTGCATCCCAGTATTCCCCCAGCCTTCCTTACTGCCTTCTCACATTGCTTGCCCACCTTTAGGTCATCTGATATAATTACCCCCAGGTCTCTTTCCATTTTTACTGTTGTCAGTATCTCACCCCCCATTGTGTACTCTTCCCTTGGGTTTTTGTTTCCCAGGTGCATTACCTTGCACTTCTTTGCATTGAATCTGAGCTGCCATACATTTGACCATTCCTCCAACCTTGCCAAGTCCCTTCTCATCCTTTCCACTCCATCTGGTGTATCAGCCCTGTTGCAGATCTTTGTGTCATCTGCAGAGAGACATACTTTTCCTCCCAGTTCCTCTGCAATATCACTTATAAAGACATTAAAAAGGACCGGTCCCAGTACTGAACCCTGCGGTACCCCGCTAGTAACCCTCCTTTCTTCACTGTGGACTCCATTTACTATTAATAAATGGTTAAATGTAGAAAGTGGAGTCCCCCAGGGGTCAGTGCTAGGGCCTTGCTTGTTTAACTTGTATATACACTCACTGATGCGTGAAGGGGAAATTTGGGAGACCAAATTTGCAGACGATACCAGGTTTGGCACAAGCATCAGAAATAGCGGGGATGCACAGAAGTTACAGGATGCTCTAGCTAGGATGGAAAACTAGGCTAGGGATTATTAGTTATCCTTTAGAACTAATAAATGTATGGTTATTCACTTTGGTAAAATAACAATAAAATGGACTATGTTTTAAATGGGCAGAAGATAGAAAGATCTCCGAAGAAAGAGTTCTGGGCATTGAGGTGACTAATAATCTCAAGTTCCACGAGCATTGTAGCCAGATAAGAGCTGCTAGTGGTATGCTAAACAACATCAAGAAACGTATTAAAAGTAGGAAGAGGGAGGTGATTGTGCCACTTTACAGTTCACTGATGAGGCTGCATTTGGAGTACTGTGCCCAGTTTTGGTCACTTGGGTTTAAAAGAGATATCAAGAGACTGGAGAGGGTTCAGAAAAGGGTAACACGGTCAGTGGCTGATGTTATGTACAGAGACTATGAGAACAGATTGGAGGACCTGGGGATGTACACACTGGAGTTTAGGTGTCTAAAAGGAGATCTGTGTGTGGTGTATAGATCAATCAAGGACACAAATTTAAGGGTGAAACTGGGACTTAGACTTAGGGATCAGCATTATAAAACCAGGATGCACACATTGCAGTTGAAGGGGCAACATTTTAAGACAATAAAAAGGAAACAGTGGTTCTAGGGACATGGATATGTTGTTCATCCACACTTATTGGCAGGTTCCTTGCTGCTTTAAATCTTGCCAGAAGGTCTTCAGGCTGGCTCCTCCCACCCACCCGGGGTGTAAAACTCCCAGCCCTGCCTCATGACGCCAGATCTTCCTTACCGCTTGGAAGCTCAGGTTCCCACCTTAGTGCTCTGCGTTTTAGACTGGAACTCTTCGGTTCGTCCGAAACTAGTTTTGAAGTTGTCTAAACTTCAGTCACCATTATCCCTTGCGGCTGCGATGGACAAATCAATCCCCAGCTTTCGGAGGTGCCCTTGTGGGCAGAAGATGTCCAGGACGGATCCGCACTCCACGTGCGTCTACTGCCTTGGCCTAGACCACGACCCGCAGGCCTGCGAGTTGTGCCGCTCTTTTTTGGCCACCGTCCTGGATGATCGCGCTGCCCGATTGAAGCTCGGGTGCCCGAGAAGCACATTACCGGTAAACTCAAAAGAGGCTCATTGGGCGGTGTCCGGCGGCTGTCTCGGCTGAGCAGCTCGAGCATATGATTGTCCTCGAGGAAGAGGCGGCCCAAGCTGCATCTTCCTCTTCCTCGGCCGCGGCATTTATCCCGCTCTCTCTGAGTTCCTCTTACTCGTCTTTGTTCAAGGAGCTTTGCCTGTCCCTTTCCACAAAGGGAGAGGGGCCATTGGGACATTCCTCTCGGCCCAAGAAGAGGGAGTCGAAGGGTAAGTCCCATCGTCGGCGTTCGTGGGAGAGGGAGAGGTCTCCTTCCCTGGACAGCCGACCGTCTACTTCGGTCGAGGTTGCGGCTCAGGCCGCTGGCTTCATGGCGTCCCTGTCAGGCCAGCCTGCCGAGACACCCGTCGACGCAGTCGAGTTATTCCTCGACCCGTCGGATGGGTTGTCGACTGGTGAAGTCGACAACCCCTCTGCGCCGGTTCCCCGGTGGAGACCGAGGATCTGCCCGCGCCTTCGGGGCGGCAGTCCCCGGTTAAAGTGTCCGAGCCAAGGGAAGAGCGGGTGTCCCCGGCCCCTTCCCAGGCCTGCCCTCGGTTACACCGAGGATCTCGGTCTCAGACTTCATCTCGGTCAAGCCATTCCTGCCGACATCGGCGGTCTCAGTCTCGGCACCGAAGTAAGCGGCGACACCGTTCCTCCTCGTCCTCCTCCTCCTCGGATGTGGAGAGGCTTCGACGCAAATTGCGTCGGCGTTACGAGGAGCTTATGTAGCAGCAGTTACTGTTGTCTGGGAGTAAATCGACTCGATTCATCCCCTGGCCATCAAGTCTGTCGCCCAAACGGCCAAGCAACCGCCGCAGTCGAGATGCCCATTTCTGGGCTGTTGTTCGCCGAACCAGCTGCCCCACCGATTGTGGTGGAACCTCCGCCTCCACAACCGAAGTCTGGGGCACCGACCAAAGATTCTCGGTCGGGTCACAGCCTGCCCCACAGGTTGTCGGTCACCCTCACTCCCAACCATCCTCGGCAGGTGGAGGGTGGCTCAGGCTCGAGGCAGCTCTTCGCAGACTCTTCGGAGTCCGATGACGACTCCTCCCTGTTCTCCAGGCAGGTCAACCTGGAGTCCTCTGGGGGCCAGTCATTGGACGATAGCCCATCGTCCTTCATGAGTCTGCTTCAGCTCATCTCGGAGTCTACCGGGATGCAGCTCGAGCCCTGTCCAAACGGGCCAAGTATCCCCTGATGGAGATAATGGACCGAGGGAATTCACCCACGGAGGCCTTCCCTGTGGCTGAGGCCATTGTCGGCCCAGCCTTGGAGCTTTGGCAGCGGCCTGCTTCCTGTCCTGCACCCTCGGCCAGGATGGCCAGGAAGTATGCGGTCCCTACGGGCTCTTTGCCCGGTTTCTCGGAGCACCCTCTCTCCGAGGGGTTAGTCACCGATAGCGCCTTCCAGCGTCACAAACGCGGACGCGGATAAGCCTCTGACAAAGAGTCCAAGAAACTGGACTATGCCAGGCGCAAGGTGTACGCTGCGTCCTCCCTTGGCCTCCGACAGGCCAGCTTGGCCGTGCTGATGGCACACTTCTCCCATGCCCTCATGGGCTCTCTGGATGAGGTCCTCCCTAATCTCCCGGCCGACCTGCAGACCACGGTCTGTCAGGTGCGGGACCAGGGTAGGGCGGTGGCGAAGCAGCAGCTTCAGACTGCTCTGGACATAGGTGATTCCTGTGCCAGATCAGTAGCGGCCGCGGTGGCCATGCGCCACAGGGCGTGGCTGAGGATATCCACCTTCACGGCAGATACCCAGCACAAGTTGGTGGACGCCCCCTTCTTGGGGACTGACCTCTTTGGCCCTAGAGTGGAGGGACACCTCCAGCGGATCGAAAAGTCCAACGCCACTCTGGACTTGGTCACCTCCGCCCAGAGGGACAAAGGCCGCCGTCAGCAACAGCATAAGCCCTTTCATCCTTCGGCCCCTGCAGCATGACCGGCCCACCAGCAACAGGGCCAGCAGGCTCATGCTTGTCGTCCCAAACCCAAGCTAGTGGCTTCCTCCAACAGGAAGCAAGGAGGTAAAGGCCCAGGAGGTCCCTCGGCCGGTCCCTCCTCCAAGCCTGCCCAGTGACTGGTTGAGGGGTGTCGCCCAACCTTGTCACCCTTCCTGGTGTTCCCCTCTGTGGGGACAGCTCGCCACTCTTTTCCACCTGGTCCGCTATCACCACGGACCGCTGGGTGTTGAGGTGGTAGGGAAGGGCCTGCCTCTGAATTCGAGCAGACCCTCCCTCGAGCCGCCGCCCCCCTCGCCTGGGGCCATGGGTCCGGCCTCGCTGTCGCCCACTGAGCCAATATTGCCCTGCTCTCGAGAAAGAGGTGATCAGGAAGGTGGCGGATCCTCCTCCAGACCCGGGGTTTGTGTCCAGGTATTTCCTGGTCCCAAAACGGACGGGAGGCTGGTGCCCCTTTCTCGACCTGCATGACCTGAACAGGTTCCTAAGGTCTCGGACCTTCAGGATGGTCACTCTGGCTCAGATAATCCCATCCTTGGAACGAGACGTGTGGTTCTGTTCCCTGGACCTTCAGAACGTGTTCTTTCATGTCCCGATCCATCCGTCTCATCAGAGATTCCTCCACTTCAGAGCGGAGGGTCCCTTTACGAGTTCCGGGCCATGCCCTTTGGCCTCTCTCTAGCTCCCAGGGTCTTCACCAAATGCATGGCAGTGGTGACAGCATTCCTGCGGCACCAAAGGGTCCGGGTGTACCCCTACCTGGATGACTGGCTGATTGCAGCCCCCTCCAGAGCGGAGGTGGAGCGGTCCAGAGATCTGGCCCTCCAGGTTTGCTCTCAGACTGGCCTCCTCATCAGCGAGGCCAAGTCGGAACTCGTGCTGAAGCAGGTGATACACTTCATCGGGGCAGAGCTCGACTCTCTTCGAGCTAGAGCTTGGCTCCCAGTGGACAGGGCCGAGGTTCTTTCCTTCTTTGCCCAATAATTTCTGGTTGGGCAATCGCGCCCTGCCCAGGACTTCCTGCGCCTCCTGGGCCTCATGGCGGCCTGCACCAGCGTGGTCCGTTGGGCCTGTTGGTACATGTGTCCCCTTCAATGGGGACTGGCCAGCCAGTGGTCACAACGCTACGATCCGTTGGATCAGTTGGTGACAGTGACCCAGGAAATGTGGAACACTCTCCACTGGTGGACCGTTCTGGCACATCTGCAGGAGGGCATCTCGTTCGTCCACCCTGAGCCGCCGGGCTCTCTATTGACCGATGCATCTCTGATGGGTTGGGGTGCCCATCTGGGGGAGCACAGAGTGCACGGCCTCTGGTCCCCTCGGGAGTCCCGATGCCATATCAACCTGCTGGAGCTCCGAGCGGTCCGCCTAGCTCTCACCGCCTTCGCTCCGTTTCTGCGGGGTCAAGTGGTTCAGGTCCAGACGGACAATACCACGACAATGTACTACCTAAACTGCCAGGGCGGGACACGCTCCATGCTGTTATGCAAGGAAGCTCTCCACATATGGTCTCTCATGCGCAGCCTGGAGGCGGATCTTCTAGCCATTCACGTGGCAGAAGCCTCCAACACCCTGGCCGATGCCCTAAGCCAGATAGGGGCTGCCTCTCACGAGTGGTCTCTCCTGCCGGAGGTAGTACAAGATCTCTTCTGCCATTGGGGCACACCTCAGGCGGACTGTGTTTGCCTCAGGGAGAATCTGGCTGAGACTGTTCCATGCCCGCCCCCTCAGCAGCTGCGCTGCAGGGGATGCCTTCTCGAGGTCGTGGACCCCGGGCCTCTTCTATGCCTTTCCCCCATTTCCCTTGATTCACAAGGTGCTTCTCAAGGTGAGGAGGGACAAGGCGCAGGTGATTCTGGTAGCCCCAGACTGGCCCCGCCAGTTCTGGTATCCAGATCTCCTCAGTCTCAGCTCCAGGCTCCCGAGGCGGTTTCCAGCCCGCCCGGACCCGATCTCAGTCAATCGGGGGAAGGTATTCCATCCGGACCTTCAATCCCTGCACCTGACGGCCTGGTTCCTGAGCGGCTAGAGTTCCAGGCCTTGGGTCTTTCCCACGAGGTCCTCAACGTCGTCGAGGCGTCCCGTAAGTAGTCGACCAGAAAATGCTATGCCTTCAAATGGAAGAGATTTTCTATTTGGTGTCAGGGAAAGGGCCTGGACCCTTCCTTCTGTTCCTTGGCAAGCATTCTGGACTACCTGTGGTCCTTTTCTCAGTAAGGGCTTCGGTTGACGACCCTTACCGTGCACCTGGCAGCCATCTCTGCTTACCGGGCGCGGGCCGGGAAACAGTCAGTGGTGCAGGAGAAGGTGGTCTGGCACTTTTTCAAAGGCCTTGGTCACATTTCCCTTCCGGTGCAAGAACCTCCACCTCCGTGGGATCTACTGCTGGTATTGGCCAAGCTCATGGGTAAGCCATTCGAACCAATGCACAGGTGCGATATCTCCCACCTGTCGTGGAAGACCTCCTTCTTGGTGGCTATCATGTCAGCCAGAAGGATGGGAGAGCTCCAGGTGCTTTCCATCGAGTCTCCTTGTCTGGTCTTCCACAGGTACAAGGTTGTCCTGCACCCCCACCCGAAGTTCCTTCCGAAGGTGGTGTTGGAGTTTCACCTTAACCAGGTGTTGACTCTGACGGTGTTCTACCCCAATCACACCTTGGAGGCCGAATATAGGCTCCATACTTTGGACCCTAGCAGAGCGCTCGCTTATTATAAGGAGCGGACCGCTGAAGTTCGGGGAGAGGTTCGCCAGCTGTTTGTCACCTATGCTGAAGCCGCACCTGGCAGACCTGCAGCCAAGCGGACGATAAGCAGGTGGGTCACCTCCTCCATAGATCTCTGCTATAGGTTGGCGGGCATGGAGCCTCCCAGAGGGATAAGAGCTCATTCTACCCGTCATACCGCTGCATCTCTGGCTGCTTCCAGTGATGTCTCTATCCAGGATATCTGCAGGGCTGCCACCTGGAAGTCGGCACATACCTTCATTGCCCACTACCACATCGACCTTGAGTCACACCGGGATGCTGGTTTTGGGGCCTCGGTTCTCCAGTCTTTATTCCCTAAGTAGGGATGTGCGCTTTGCCTCCCTCCTCCCGGAGAACTGCCAGGAGTCTGCCAATAAGTGTGGATGAACAACATATCCATGTCCCTAGAAATACAGGTTACTCACCTGTAACAGGAGTTCTAGGAATGGTATATGTTGTTCATCCACACGACGGATGAACAACATATACCATTCCTAGAACTCCTGTTACAGGTGAGTAACCTGTATTTGTGTTAGGGTAATTCCAGTCTGGAGCAACTTGCCTGAAGAGGTTGTTGCAGGTAACTACAGAAATGGAAAGGGACCTGGGGTTAGTCATATCAGTGACCTTAAGGTGGGCAAGTAGTGTGAGAAGGCAGTAAGAACAGCTGGTGGGATACTAGGATTTATAGGGAGAGAAATCACCAGTAGAAAACAGGAAGTTGTTATCCATTTGTACAGACAGTTGGTGAGACCCCATCTGGAATTCTGCATCCAGTTCTGGAGACCCCATTTCCGCAAGGACATAGACAGGATGGAGGCTGTCCAGAGGAGGGCAACTAAAATGGTGCAGGGTCTGCGCCAGAAGACATACGAAGAAAGATTAAAGAAGCTTAATATGTATACATTCGAGGAGAGGAGGGAGCGGGGGGCCATGATAGAAACTTTCAAGTACATCAAGGGAATCAACAGAGTCCAAGATGGTAGCATCTTTCAGAAAAAAAGATTTGCAAGAACAAGGGGTCACAATTTAAAGACATAGGGGAGACGGCTCAAAGGTAATGCGAGGAAGTATTTTTTCACAGAGAGGGTTGTGGATACATGGAACAGCCTTCCTAAGGAGGCAGTGGACTCAAAAACAGTGGAGGAATTCAAGAATGCATGGGACAGACATAAGGCAATTCTAGAGGGGGATAGGAGGAAGTAGGCTGTTGGTTAACTAGGATCTACAGCCTATGCATTAGGTAGGTAAATGGGCAGACTAGGTGGGCCAAGCAGTACTTATCTGTCGTCAGATTCTATGTTTCTATGTAATAACATGATTGGGTTTAAGAGGGAACTGGACAAATACTGTGTAGCAAGCAAAATCGTGAGTTACTATAACTAGGGCATTGGCGAGCACAATGGACTAAAGTCTTCTCTGCTCAGATATGACCTATGAAACCTAGCATCTATCTCTGGACTTTCAGGGGCTCCAAGAGACTGCATGAAGCATGCCCTGACAGACCAGAACTGAAGATCTGTACTCTAGTTAAGACCTCAGCTCCAGCCTGTCCATCCCCTAGGGAAAAGCTGTCTGACTCATGCTACCTACCGGGGGAAACCTTTCCCCAACACTTTTCACAAATTTTAAAAATGTAGGCTGCTTAACAAACATACATATGACATTGTTATGCATTTCCGAAGCCCCAGAACTACACACTATACACCTGAAAAGCAAAAAAATGGTTAACATCTACTAGTTAAACACATTTCCTTACAAATAGCCTAACAGAGAACTCCGGTGAGTTCTAAGCATCCTCCTCTTGTCGTCTTTTCTCCTAGGCACAACTGCAAACAAGAAACAAACTGCAAAAAAAGTGACCAAACCTCCCACCAAGCATGATACTAAACAATCCCAAAAATAATTTTTAAAAGGATTTTCTGCAAAAACAGTATAAAAGTGTGTGTGTGGGGGGGGAACGCATTAATTTGGGGAGGGGAGTCCCTACAGT
Source organism: Neoceratodus forsteri (assembly GCA_016271365.2). Lineage (NCBI taxonomy): Eukaryota > Metazoa > Chordata > Ceratodontiformes > Ceratodontidae > Neoceratodus > Neoceratodus forsteri. The sequence goes on from CM057454.1 coordinate 33,571,966, forward strand.
GTCTTTACTCTAAGTGAAAGAATGTCCAGAGTGCACAAGGCACTTCACACAAGAAGAACCTCTCCTAGGCCAATGCCTGTCGAAAACTGTTTTTGCACAAACACAAGGCCTGCATAACTGTAATCTGGATCCAGCAATAGAAACATAGAGTTTGACGGCAGATAAGGACCACTTGGCCCACCCACTCTGCCCATTTCCCTACCTATTGGATAAGCTGCAGATTCTAATTAACCAACAGCCTACTTCCTGCAACTCCCCACTATAATTGCCTTATGTCTGTCCCATGCGTGTTTGAATTCCCCCACTGTTTGACCCCACAACCTCTCCAGGAAGGCAGTTTCATGCGTCCATCACTCTCTACGTGAAAAAGAATTTCCTCTCATTACCCCTAAGCCATCCCCCCTCTAACTTTAAATTGTGTCCCCTTGTTCTTACACATCTCTTTTTCTGAAAGATGCTACCCTCCTGGACTTTGTTGATTGCCTTGAGGTGCTTAAAAGTTTCTACCATGTTCCCCCTGTCCCTCCTTTCATCAAGGGTATACATATTAAGCTCTCTGTCTCTCATATGGTTTCTGATGTAGACCCTGCACCATTTTAGTTGCCCTCTTCTGGACTGCTTCCATCCTGTCTATGTCCTTGCATAGATGAGGTCTCCAAAACTGCACGCAGTACTCCAGATGGGGTCTCACCAACTGTCTGTACAGAGGGATAACCACTTCTCTTTTTCTACTTGTGATGCCCCTCCCTATGCATCCCAGTATCCCCCTGGCTCTCCTTACTGACTTCTCACATTGCTTACCCACCTTTAGGTCATCTGATATAATTACACCCAGATCCCTTTAAATTATTGTTGTCGTTAGTACCTCCCCTGCTATTGTGTACTCTTCTCCTGAATTTCTATTTCCCAGGTGCATTACTTTGCACTTCTTTGCATTGAATCTAAGTTGCCATATGTCTGACCATTCCTCCAACCTTGCCAAGTCCCTTCTCATCCTTTCTACCCCTCCCTGTGTATCAACTCTGTCTCTTTAGGACCAACAGTTCCATGGACATCCTCACTAGGGTGTCACAGTTGAGAAACATAAAAGTCAAAGAAGAAATTATATGCCTTACCAGACTCTAGGCGCTTGCTGAAATACTGGATCACCTCTCTGGATCTTGAGCTGGGTTCCTCCTTTCGCTGGGCTGATGAAAATCTTGGGATCATACTCTTCCACGCCTCCTGCTGCTGGATCTGGAATTGGATGTCTTCACTCTCTGGATGGATGGAAAATCTTCGGATCTACCTCCACGCCTCCTGCTGCTGAATGTGCAGAGCCCTGTACTTGCTGGATTTTAAACCTGGGTCACCAGTAGATTTGCAGATCTTTGAGCGGTGATGGCTACTTCTATTGATACAGAGCCCTGTACCTGTCGATTTGCAAACTTGGCTGTAGTTGAATGGCATTCAGCATTGTCTCTGGATTAAGTGGAACTTCCTGGATAGTACCACTCTGGATGGGGGGGGCATAGACAATTTCCCATCTGGCTGAGTCATTCGCACATTGTGAATGGTTACTTGGCCCTTCTTGTCCACTGTTCTGACAGAGTCCAGGTACAAAGTCCTGCCAAGCTTCCAAAATGGCATTCTCTGGTGGCACAGTCTAATTTTGATGAACAGGTTCACTCTATTATGAATGTTACTACTGGCCTCCTCCCATAACCAGGATTACCTGTTTGCCCAATTTCTTCTCATATCTACCTTTGAAAAATGGGTACGTTCGTCCATACACGGCCTCAGCCCGATGTCTTAAGTGCTCTTCTTTGTGGCTTTTTGGTAGTTCTTTGCGTGTGGCCTGGCTTGGGGGTGGCCAGATCTGGTAATGCCAGCACGATGGGTTGTGTGGTACAGGGAAAAAGAAGTCCAGCCCTATACAGTATGGCATTTCTTGCGAGCCCTCCATAGTGTCTCGTGGCTCAACTGTGGCTGCAGCTACTGGCAATTTGCTGGGTCCACCAGTTGCTTCCCCATCCATTCTTTCTCTTGGTTCTCTACAAACTAGACCCAGGAGCCTATTGCTGCTCCTGCTTCTGAGAATGCCATTGCTCACTGCTGCTGGAGGTGGTTATCTCCCAGTGTAATGCTTCCTCAACATCCTCTTCCCCTATGAAGCTAGGGCTGGGTCCTGCAGCCCACGAATCTACTGCCTCGGATTCTGAGGTGTCCCTTTCCACTTTAGCTGGTATGGAAGAGACCATCTCTCCTGGCCCATGCAAAGATTCTGGAAACCTCTTCAAAAAACACTCTTGCCAGTTCTTCAGATTCTCCCAGTTCACAATCAGCCTCCTGCTCTGTACTTTGAGGGCCTTGTGCCACTGTCCATGTAGGGGCCAGACAAACTGCTTTCCTTCAGCTGCGGATTATGCTACCCTTTTCACTCAAGCCATACTGCTTTTGCCAATCCCTAAAATGGGGTACCATGAAAACATCTCTTCCTGATTTGAGACAAACTGCACAGACATGTAATGGGTAGTTCGATAGAGCTACGTCAGCTGGAGCTCCTTCTCATCTGTAGAGCTTTTCAGAATTAGCTAGTTCTTTCTGCGTAACCCACACTTTGGTGTGGAGGGGTCATGTAGACTGACCAGACATTTTCTGTAACAGAAACACACAAGTCTTAAATTGCTACTGTGCTCAGTTTTTAGCATTTAGCACTGGTTCTGACTTTAACTGCACAACTTTAATGTCTCTTTACTGTAACCATTTGAAACCCGCTGCTTGCACCTTGTTTCACACACAGTCACACTTTAGAACTGTTGCCTGCTTGCAGTCTGTCAAAACATTTACTTTAATTTTGCTGATGTTTACAACATGTTGCACCCTCTGCCCAACATGACGACTGGTGTTTTGTTTACATCAGACTACGCGCAGTCATGGCTACTGAAAACCTTTCCTGTGTCACACACACATTGCTTTGGTCTACAGTTGCTCTTGACTTTGTATTTGCTGCTCTTTACTGCACACATTGCAATTTCACATTCAGCACATTTATAGCACATTCCTGCACTCTATACAACATTCTTGAACTTTGTTTAGCACTGCCCTAGTTAGACTATCGGCATTTGTTTTGCTTTGCTGCTGGCTACAGACACTGCAACATTAGTCCATTTGCCCACAATACAGTAACCTGTCGCTATTATGAACCCCGCTATAGTGTATGCTCGGCTATAGCGAATGGTCTGTTTGGCTCCCAACAGCATGATTCCCGTTTATAGTCCTGACTGGCTTGTGATTTTCCCTAGCGCAAAAGCGATCTACCCATCAGAAAAATCCTGAGGTAATGTTTTTACTGTGCGCAAGGAGTGGAGCTAACTAGGAAAGAGAGAGACAGTTGGAGAAGAAACCGCACACTGCACTGCACCTGGGAACTGTGGAAGTACTGACCGGACACACACACATACGCTGCCTATTACTACGGAGGTTTAGCAGCTGGCAACACTGCCTGACACCGTGGGAAGAGGCCTCTCCTGACGTGGTGCTCCTGTGTTGCAGTACTGTACTCTCAGGGCAGCAGGGAGAGGGGGACGGACAGCAGCCTTTTCATCTCCCTTTATGTCATGCTGCAGGTACTGTATACTGTCATGTCTTCTGGCTCTCTCGCTTCCGTTGAACCACACATTGCTGTGCGTGTCTGTCTCACTCTGTCGGCACCTCGGGATAAAAAAGTTACATCATAAAAATGATAAAACTTTGTAAATAATAAAGAAACAAAGTAACTAAGCACTTGTAGACCCAGTAGCCCCCAAAAAATGTAACCTCAAGTTAGACAAACTGTGCTCATTAATGAAATAGCGTCCCTCGCTACAACGAATGGGGAGCTATAACGAAAGCATGGTCTGGTTCCAAACGTGTTCGTAATAGCGAGGGTTTAATGCATCTTTGCGTTGCTCAATCCTTTGCTGCTTTAGCTGCCAATCTATTGCTTTGCACACAGATTGCTTTTACATTGCTGGTACTCGGACAAGTAGCTGGTTCCCTCCTTGAATGGTGTGGTCTTCCTGTCAGTTTGAGGGATCTCCTGATTTGATCGGGCTGTGTGACCCACAGGGTTGGTGCGCTTGCACCCCAATCACTGGCTATGCGGTTGGTAATTGGGTGGAGCCTAGTTTTACTACGCAACAGTGAAAAGTTTGAAAAAAGTTCTTTAAAGTTGTTCAAAATGGTTGTCCTCTGTGATGGTTCTCCTGAACTGCACATTGCTCGCACACATTCTGCTCTCCTTCTTGAATGTCCTCCGACTCCAAGACTCTAGGCACTGGATATGACTTGGTTGGGTTTGACCAGTCACACAACACCATGCAAACGATCTCTCTCTCTCTCTCTCTCACATGCACTCCTTCATGACGATCATCAAGCAGGCAAATTTAAACTGCAAATTGACACAGTTTTTCCACGGCTTGAAATTTCAACGGCAAGAATGCTTTGGGGGCATTTTGTCATAGTTCTTTTGTACATAACCACTAGTGACTCCCCCAATATCCATAGCAAATACTTAAAAATTACAGGGCAATTAGACAACATTGTTCTTAAAGTCCACAAATACTTTTTGGCCAAATATGAGCTTTAAAACAGTTTTAAGCACTTTTGAAGGGCAAGTGCGTACATTGCTTACTTCACAGTCCATTTAAGCAGTCTTTCAGCACATTTTCTAGGGAAAATAGGCAGCAAAAATCCTTTAGATGGCACTTTACTTGGCACAAAAGCTTACTTTTCCTTGGCACAGTGTAACTGTCATTGGTAAAACTTTACCTTGGCAGCTATTTCTGTTGTGGGGCACCGCTGCCAGACAGAAAAAGACCCTAGTCACAGGGGTCAACCTTAATTTTTCTTTGCACTAGCCAGCAGGACAAGTTGATTCCGAATTGCACTAGCCCGCAATTATAATGGTAAATTTTTATCACTTACACAGGAAAAAATGCAAGCCCCAAAAATACTCAGATTACTGTACATTTATTCTGGTCCCACTTTGCTTCTGGCCCCAGCAGAAAAAAAGACTGTAATTCCATCATACACAGTGTGCTCCCCCATTGTTATGTACCATGGCTTCCTCTCTCTACACCCCCCCCCAAGTTCAGCACTTTTGGAAGTTTTCATACAGTGTCAAGCGAGCCAGGATCACATCCAGGATTTCTTTGTGGAGGGGTCTACTCAAACCTAAGGGGCTTGGGAAACAAAAAACTTCATGATATTTGCATTTTTAAAAGTATTGATTTTAACATGCTGTGCCCCAGCAGTAACAGATTTTTTGTAAACATTCTCCTTTCATCAGACCAGGGTAAACAGTACACCGGCATGCTACTATACTACCCCAGGGTCTACATAGGATGATCTATGCCCTCCAGGAGTACTTATTTTAACCTTTCAAATTATGTGTTTTATTAGGGTATTTTGTACCATACATGCTCCAAAGCTTTGTTTTTAGGATGAAAGGACATGCTGAGTAGGATACGGGTGGGACTACATGGATGGCGTTGTCTGGCATGGTCCATTTAGAAGAGCTGGGGACCCCTACACTTGCCAGTAATGGCAGTTATGAGTCTATGGATAGTCATTTAAGAGTATGCTCCACAGTGGTGTCTGGGGAAAGTACAGCGCTGAGAGATTTGGAGAAGACAGGGAGCAGCTATGGTGAGGCTGGGATAAAACCCACCACCTGCAGAGCAGACCCTGTATGCTTCTTAGCATTTTTTCTCTGAAATGTTGGATAAAGACACTCAAAACGTACAGAAATGAGGGACACTGGTCTTAATAATGTGGGACAAATTGTCAGACACATTCATAAAACTCGAAGCCAGTGACTTAACAGCTTCTACCCTTGATTACACACTAGCTGAAAGTTCTAACAGTGGAGTGGTAATTACTCACATTGAGCTTTTTGTGGGATCCCCTTCTTGAACTGCCAAATAACTGCAGCTGTTACTGAGGTGTTAATCACACCAGGCCATCTACAGCACTGAGAGAGATTTGCAGGAGGACTAAAGCCTGCTAAAGTAGGAACATTTGTAACTTCATTAACAGCCATGGAAAACCTGCACTAATCAAGATGGGCAAGTAGAGGGTTAGCTGCACTAGCCCTGGCCAATTTGCACTGGGTTTTGGGTTAGTAAAACAATGTTAAAATCGAACCCTGTAGACATATCCTCAACATCCTTTCATCCAAGATCTTTGGATGAGCCCCCCCCCAATTTTGCAGCCTGTACCCCCGTTACCAACAGCATGTGGCAACTAGGACCCCCCCATCTGTGCCACAAACAGGCCACTAGATGGCATAAAGAAAAAGGCATCACCCCGGCGTTAAGGTGATTACCAGCTCGGCAGTCTAAGGGGGTTGGGGGTTAAGGTTACAAAATAACATATTTATTCTGGATTCTGGGGAGAGGTGCCTGGCATATGCTAGGTGGAAAACTATCACAACAGGGGCCTCAATAACAATCTGCACTGGACGCAGAAATCTAATGTTCACATAGGAAATAGGACTGTGAAGTATGGCTTTATTCTGACAAAAAGATGGCAAATTGCAGACAGGGTGGGCCCCCCCAAGATGTGGTACTGTACAGGCACAGAAACAGACTTTTTCTTCCAGAACAACACTTGTTAGGGCAATTTCACACAACTTTTACCACACAGAATTCAAACTGTCCATCCCTCTGTACTAGGAATATCTGGAATTTTCCTTCTGAACAAAAGTGCATTTCTTTTTTTTTTTTTTTGAAATTACTATTTTTTTCTCCTTCCTGCCTGCCATCCCCGACCCTTCAGGAGCCTCAAGGTAGACATCCCTCTGCCTTTCACCCTGCCCGTATGACCCCGCAGGAACCCCATAGAGCTACGGTTTACCCCCCGAGCGGGGATTGAGCAGAGCCCCCTTACCCCAACAATCAACTTTCGTCGGTCCGGGGGCCATCGGGCGAGCGAAGGCACATCGAGGGCACGTCTCCGGAGGCTCCATCTTCCCGGCGATGGCAGGCGTTTTTCTGCTTTTCCTCCCACCCCCTACAGCGTAGGACCCCTGACGTCAAGGCGCAGAGCGCCGACGTCACGCTGTATGCCGGCAGCCCTTCCCCTAAACATTGGGGGCTTGCAGTACTCCGAGCCTCCGCTCGGAGTCAGACAAGTGTTCGGGCTATAGCCTTAACCCTTCCCGGAGTAGGCGAGCTGTCGTGGGACGCTTAAGCCTAACTCCCCCGGGCCGGCCCACCAGCGACCCAAGTCCGCTTCCGAACCTGGGTCGCCGGCATGGAACGAGGTGTGGCGTCCAGCGCCTCAACCCTCAGCGCCACCGGGACGGCCTAAAAGTGCATTTCTAGTGAGAGTTGCCACATACTTTAGTACACACATTTCCAATTTCCTAGCAAAGTATAAATCTTGTGGGAGTTACCACACATTTAAAAAAAAAAAAAAAATATATTTATCCTGGAGCAATGACATCCGTTAACAATCCCCGTTTAAACTGGTGTCCATATATGAATTAGTTAGCCCTGACTGGGGAATCAAACGGGGTTATTTCTAATCTTACCCCATGCTCAGTCTCTGCCCTTCCTTCTGGGTTACACCAAAACTGGATCCTTCATTTCCTACGAAATACTAAAGGGCATCCAAAACTTTAAATTTAAACATTCAGCACATTTCTGTGGTGGAACAAGGGTCCTGACCAGTGTGATCTAGGCTTATCAAGGGCACACACACCTCAGACCAACCTCCAAACTCAGTCCCACGAATCTGTACTTACAGCTTGGTTGCTTTCTTTTACAGACATGGAGAATTTGAAGTAAAAAAAAAAACTCTCTCCATCCGGGTAGCTTTTCACAGATCCATAATGCACACCCTTTGTCTTGGCAGCTGAACCACATTGGGATCTTCAGGAGCTTGCCCCTTGTCGCCACTGAAACATAGTCTGTTCAGACAACGGTCTCCACCACTTCGGATGGCACTGATTCTGTTCCCCATACTAGGGTGAGAAAAACGACTGAGGTCCTTCACCCAGTCAGCCACTGGACTGACCAGCAGGAACCTCACTACAGAGCTCCTCTCTGTTAGAGTTCCCACTTCAGACTAACTGCACTACCATCTGAACATTCTAAAACTCCCCAGAGCAGCTAGTTCCAAAGTGGCTTATGCTGCCGCGAGAATTCTAAATGACATAATCCATTCTCTGCCTAGCCTAGCTGAGTAAACACTGATGTCATCTCCCCAGAGTGCCTAATGAGCTCTTTACCTTCCTAGCGCTAATCTGGTGGGATTCTAGTAACCCCAGGGGGCTGGGTGGTTACATGTTGTTTGATTATTTATTGTCTTGTCTTTTTTGTATTGTATTATTCCTGGGTCAGACCTGAAAAAGGGTCTGATCCAATGTCCTTATCCAGTTAACAAACATACTAACATGCTAAAATGCCAGCAGAAATAGGCCTTTCAGTCTTTTTCGTCTGCTCGTTTGGTCAGCTCCCACCCTGAGAACTGACCTTGCTGCCCCCCTCGCCCTCTCGGGCTTCCTCCTCCTTCCTAGTCCCTGATATTCTCACTGCACTGGACTTTGCTTCCAGAACCCTTCCCCTGTACCTGTCCCACCCCTCTTAAACCCCTCCACCAGCTCCCTGGGCAGCACATGCCATGGTTCCACCACCCTCTCAGAGAAGTAACACCTCCTCCTTTCTCCCCTGAATCCCCCCCCCCAGCTTCCACCCATGCCTCTAGTTGTCGCCTCCTTCCTTCGAGCACCCTGACTTGCCTCCCTTATTCACCCCCTTCATGTACCTGAAGACATCTTATCATGTCCCCCCGGACTCTTCTCTCTTCCAGTGTGTACATATTTAGCTCTTCGAGCCTCTCCCCATAGGTCATGTCCCCTAAGCCCCAGATCATTTTGGTTGCCCTCCTGTGGACCCTTTCCAGGAGTTCAGTGTCCCTCTTTAAGTGTGGCCTCCAGAACTGCACGCAGTACTCGAGGTGCGGCCTCACCAAGCAGTTGTACAGAGGTAGTATCACCTTCCTCCTTCTGGAGGTGATCCCCCTAGCGATGCATCCTAGCATTCTGTTGGCCTTGGCCACAGCCCTCCTACAAGTCTCTGAGTTGTTCATCTTGACATCCACCACCACCCCAGGTCCCCCTCAGCCACTGAGACTTGCAGCGTCTCCCCCACCTGGTGTACACTTGGCCTGGGTTTCTGACTCCCAGGTGCAGTTCCTTGCATTTCCCTGCATTGAACCCCAGTTTCCACTTTCTAGACCATCCTTCCAGAGCCTCCAGGGCCCTCTGAAGGGCTGCTCTCCCCTCCTTCCCATCCACCACCACCCTCAGCTCTGAGTCATCCGCAAAGAGACTCATGTCACAGACAAATAATAATAAAAAACAAATGTCTGTAGGGTAGTTGCTGAGCTGCACTGTGCCATTCCTAGACTGGACCATATCCTGATCTAGCTTCTTAATGCTGGGCAGGAGGTATAGGCTACAGCCTTTGTGAGGGGGGTTACCCTTACTTGCGCAGAGGTCTCCTAGCCCCCCTTCTTTGAAGTAGGTGTTGATGAGACCCCTGCTTTTTAGATGTCATTGTTGAGCATTGCAGACTGGAACCAGGGGTTGAGGGAGAGAGGAATTTCTGTGGCATGGCACAAGCTGCATTGGCCAAGGTCTCCTAACATCTGTGGACTGAGGGAAGAAAACCCATGACGATGCAGAATGCTGTCCGCTGTCCTCTGCACACGCTAAACTGCCAACTGGGCTACCACTCCAGGACAAAACCCTAACTCTTTCAGGGGGAGTAGGTCCTAACCTTCAGCAGCCCTTCCTGTGGGGGAGGGGTCATCTATGTTGGAACACTGAGGGGAGGAGATTAAGTCCCAGGGGTGGTGGGGGCTGGTTGGGGTGGCAGAACTGATGTGGCCAGTCGGGAGACAGGGATCATGATGCATATTACATTTAAAAACAGAAAAAAAGCTGTCATTGGATTCTGACAACCTCATCTATTATGGATCTGTCTCCAACCTTTCATTTTTGACTGAGGATGTTGGGAAAGTAGTGATGGAGCAGCTTGCGTCCATCCTTGAGGAACATGTCATCTTCGAGCCATTTCAGTCTGGCTTTCGTAGCTATCACAGTACCAAAACTGCCCCGATTAGGGTCTGTAATGCTCCCTATTAAGAGAGGGATTTGAGGTGAATGATTGGTCTTTGTTTATAAGGGGTAGAAATTAAGAAAATAATCGAGTGTCAGGAGTGGAATATCAAAGCTCCAAATTTGATATTTTGCTTAGTATCTGGTACTCTGCCAGTCTAAAAAAGCTGTATTGCTGATTAAACTGCAGAGTGGCGGCAAGGAGAAGTGGTATTCCTGTCTGGATAAAAGCATGATGAAAAGAGTACTCTGCTTTGAAAACTGGTATACAGAGCAGGGCAGCACACCAGTGATTTCCCTTCTGTCTTCTGCATTTGACAGTGTTGATCACTTAATTTTGCTGAGCAGACTTGGGGATGAAGCAGGGGTGAGCGATACTGTTTTTCAGTGGTTTCAGTCATTCTTTATGGGATGCAACAGTTGGCACCTGCTGGTTGTGTGCTTTCGCTCTCGACTGTGGTGTTCTCCAGGGTTCATTTCTGTCACCCATGTTGTTTGCAATGCTTATTAAAGGGGCACTGTCAGCTTTGCCCCTTCATTTTATGAGTAAAATGAGCAGTGTTCCTCCTGGCACTCATCTATCTTAAATGCACCCAGAATGCCCCTAAATGTGCAAATTGACAGAGTTTTGGCCGGTTTTTAAGATTTGTGAAAAAATATGTTTACACTCGGGTCGACTAAAACTCACTGCGTTCCGGAAGCACAATGAGGTCAGGAACGTGCCTCTGGCCTGAAGCGCTGTCCAAAATAGTGATTTTTTTGAGAACGTACCCGAGATAGAATAATAACCCTGCTTCTCGTGTAGAAATAAAACGTTGCTGGTATCTCCGTTGAAAAAGCAAGTGCTCTGCAGTGCACAGTTTTTAATTTCTCGTAGTTGCCGAAATCACGCGCATGTGCTTCAGAGGTAAGAACAGAGATCCCGCGCATGCACAAGAACGTGCTTCTAAAGCGCAGACGCGAGATTTCGGCAACTACTAAAAATTCAAACTTGTACACTGTAAGAGCGCTCGGTTTTTCAATGGAGATACTAGCAACGTTTTATTTCTACACGAGGAGCAGGCTTATTATTCTATTTTGGGTTTGTTCTGAAAAAATTACTGTTTGGGACAGCGCTCGTGCCAGAGGCGCGTTCTCTACCACATTGTGCTTCTGGGATGCGGTGAGTTTTAGTCGACCCGAGTGTAAACATATTTTTCCACAAATCTTAAAAACTGGCCAAAAGGCTGTAAATTTGCACATGTGGGGTGCATCTAGGATAGATGGGTGCCAAGAGGCACACTGCTCGTTTTACTCATAAAACGAAGGGGCAAAGCTGACAGTGCCCCTTTAAGGGTTCCACCTTCTAAGCTGAAGTCTGCAGGAGATCAGTCAGTTATGGTGGCATGCCTGTCCTTTGTAACTCCCCCCAATAATGTCCATGTTTCCAGATCTTTGCACATTTTTAAGAATAAGCTGACAGTTTTTGTTTGAGCAAGAATTCATTAGTATTTAATTGTGTCGTATTTACAGTATGTTTGTTATGTGTGATATGCTACTGTTCTGTTTTGTTACGTGAAAGTCTTTTGAGCTAAGGAAAGGTGTTATATAAAAACAATCTATCCATCCATAAATTATTTTTTTAAAACATAGAAGCTGTTGTTTATGGAACTCGTTAGGGTAAATAGTTTAGTACTGTAGGTCCTGATGCTACAAATGCCTGCTTACTACAGTTAGTTTTAGAATGGATAATGTTAGATTTAGTGGACAAAGATGATCACAGTGAGTAGGAACTTGAAGTTAGTTACACTGAAACTTGTTTGGAAGGAGATTAAGAATTTTCTAATGTATGTATTTATATATATATATATATATATATATAGATATAGATATAGATATGTAAATAAAGTTGTTACGTTTAATACAGATGTGGGGAAAGAACACCTGGAGCATCATAAAGTAAGCAGTGGTGAGTTTTGTATGGTAGAGATTATGCAAAATGTTGTATAATACTTGATATTTCTTTAGTACTATGTTAGTTACTCCTTGTAACATTACAGTGGAATATTCCAAGTTTGCAAAAATAACCTGAGTAGCTATGATGTTTTTAGCATCAACAGCCAAACATTGTTATGTTTGTACAGGAACCTGTTTATTTTTTCAACAGTAGTGGTTTAATATAAGACTTGTGTCTAGCATGAAGCCAAGATATTTATAGTTCACAATTTTAATTGGTGTACCACCTTCATCCGTAACAGCTAAAGATGAACAATTACAGGTTGCTTTAAAGGAGAGCCAAAGAACATTATTTTATTTTTCTTGTAGGCTGCTGAAACGTTAGATACAAACTTTCGAGGTTTATGAGCCCTACAAGTCTCGTCTTCTTGCCCGTATTGTAACATACGTGCAGAAAAAGCTTATAGGCCTCGAAAGCTTGTGTCTTTAGCTTTTTGTTAGCCTAATAAAGGTACTGTCTTCACCTAGCAACAAGATTATTTTTGTTTCTCTCCTGGTTTTGTGTAGGCTAACTGGCACAACCCTACTTTGTATTTAATATGGTCAGTCAATTTTGCAATACATTAAAATCCTGTTGTAAATTATTTATAACTGTGATGATTTTTAAGAACTTTTAATAGCATTGTGTCATCAGTGTATATCAAAACGTGAGTTTTGGAACAAATGCTATATCTGGTACGTGGGTTGAAGTTAAGAAAACAGTTTGACGTGGGAGGCAGAATTCTGGAAACTGAGGTTTGGTATTCTGTCCCAAACTCTGGTATGCTTCCTATCCAAAAGAGCATACTGTAGATTAAATTGAAGAGTGGAGGCATGGAGGAGTGGTATTCAGTCAGAATACCAGCAAAATAAAAATGGTATTCCACTTTGAAAACTAATATACAAAATAGGGCAGAACACTATTCATTTCTAGACCTGTACATTCTTCTCAAATGGAGAGAATAGCAAAAGACCAAGAATCAGTTCCTGCAGGACCTCGACTGAAACAGGAATAAGTTTTTTGAAAGACTATCCCCCTTTCTTTACAGATTCAAATCTATTTACAAAATAATCAATAATCATTGCATTTGTACATTTCCACCCCAAGAGTTTATAATTCTTGAAACATAATGCGAAAATGATGGCAGATAAAAGCCTAATGGCTCGTTCAGTCTGCCTGAGCCAGTCCAGTTTGGGGATTCTAGATCGAGTATGATTGATGTTTGGGCACAATAGGGAAACTCCTGCTTTCATACTGGAGCTGTGTGGGACTTCCCAGTTCTACGTTTGTAAATATTGTTTCTGATTTTTCTTTACCATTTCTTCTAACAAATACTTTATCTGCTGTTCATTTTTGCAGGCCTATGCATCAGGGTGTGACATTGTGATTTTAGGAAGCAACTTTGAAAGATTGCAGATTATTCCTGGAGCTAAGCATGGTAACATTCAGGTTGGATGTGTGGACTGTTCCATGCAACAAGGCAAGGTAATGAAGTGAAATTACTGTAAGATATTTGCAAGCTGTTTCAACTCAGTACTCTGACCAGTCTGTGCACACATGCAGCCAGAAACCAGAGATTTAGGAGAAAAATTGTTGCTCATTTACTAGGGGCGCTATCATTTTTTCCAAAAAAAGTTTGCTCCCCACCGAGTACAGCCCTGTAGTATCTGGATGGTGCTGTGTGTTGCATACTCTCAGCGCTGTGGTAGGAAAAAGTGACCGAGAGGTGAGGATTGGATTGTCTGAATTAGAGAATCAGTACATTCCAGGCAAGACATGGCATTGTGGAATGTAAGTTTTATCAACTCTTTATTTCTGAAACATTTGACAATAAATTCTGGGAATGTCATAATAGAGGTGCAGAACGAAAGAAAATATCATTGGGGGGGCCTGTAACATGGAGAAAGGCTCAGTCATTCAGGTCAGGATGTTTCCAGAACTGAAACATTTTAAGAAACCTAAACTGTTTATCAGAATCTCATAATAAGATCCTCATTGGGAAATCAGAAAAACACATGAAGCAAACCATGAAGTTTGCTGCAGTGTTGCCTGATTATTTTAGCGCAGAACAGTGAAACACAAGGAGATCACAGTTAGCATACCTTTCAGCTATTTCTGCTTTATAGGAATTTCTTTATTTCTTGAAAATTGGTAACCGGGAAAGGCACACTGAGCCAAGGATTGTTTTCATGTGCAACCCAGGGGGAGAGAAACGGGGAGACGAATACATTCAGTGGTAAAGTGCAGCCATTGTGAACAAAGCAGTACAGTACATAGGCATTATGAACTAACAAGGTAAAAACAGTAGGATACAGACAACAGTACAGTGAAATTAGGAGTCAGGCAAAACCGAGTCCAAGGCAAATCTGTACAGTGAAAAAAACAAAACGGTCTATAAAGTGTTGTACTTGACGCACAGTAAATAGTACCAACAGTTACAGTGCAATCAGGAGGGAAAGGGGAGTACTTAGGAATAACCTATTTTAGAACAGGCCAGTAGGCAGCAGTAATAAATTAGGGAGGCCAGAGCACAGACTTAATGAGAGCAACGGGACGAAAGGAGTTCCAGCTTTTGTTTGAGAGACTGATTAGAGTGAGACAAAAGGCGCTTTTACACACAGGTTTTTAAAACGAAATGAGCGTTACCTGTGGCGCCGTTGTGCTCTGTTGCATTTTTAGGATCCCTTTACACTCTGCGAGTTTTCCGGCAGCTCCCACCTCCATTTGTGTTTCGGCACCCCCACAGAGCTTGCTGCTCTATTGCTGTTTGTGCACCGCTTCAGAATGGCTGTTTTACATAGCCCGACGAAACGGAACACAACGGTGCAAACCGCGAAAAGCAGAGTTTGCGGTTTGGACGAACGTTCATCTATGGAATGAAACAGATGCACTTTACACACAAGGGATGTAACAGAATACTGTTTCCGTAACAGTTATTCCGTTACATAAACCTGTGTGTGTGTGTGTGTGTGTGTGTGTGTGTGTGTGGGTGTGTGGGTGTGTGTGTGAGAAGATGGGAGGAAGAAGCAGATTGCCCAGCAGCGGACTTGGAGTAAGGAATGGAGAGCATCCTGATTTATTTTTTTCCTCAAATGTTTCCTTGATCACTTCTAAATGTGGCATTTCTGTTAGTGAAGAGTAGGGATTTGGAGCAGAAAATAGTCTAGTACTCTTCTAAAAAAATGTGGAAGATGCTTCTCCACTAAGTTACACAATAAAGGCAGTTTCTTGAGCTTATCTTGCCATTTTGTTAGAATTGTCCCTGATTTTAGTCATTTGTCCTTGATTGTTTTCATTCCTGCCCCTGATTTGCAAGGTAGATTGAGAAGTATGTTGTTAGAATGTGTCAAAAGCAACTGAATGCTTTTGAGCAAATTACTTGTCTTCAAGGTTCTGCAATGCCTCACATATTTGTAAACGTTGATAGAAACTGGAACCCACTGAAAAGTGGAAGTTGCGTCATTAAGGTTTTTCTGTAAACCATGAGACATAGATTGAGCCTTGTATTGAGATGAGTGAAATGTCCAGTGATGTCAGAATCATGCAGGTTGCAAAGTCTGATTTCAGCAGAATTGTAGGCACAAAGCTGTCTCACTGCCAAAGTTTATAGGATCAAACTCTAGGAAGACTTTGATCTTCTTCAAGGTTGTCTCCTTCCATTTGAGCCACATCTTAGGAACTGCAAACAGTTAGGGTCAGGACACTTGCTAGCCAGGGGCTGCCTATGTTGAAGTCTGTCGATGACACCTATATAACATGGGTGGTCCCTCTCTCCTTCATTTTCTCCTGCCTTCAACTGCCCATCTTATCACACTGGGAAACAACACTGTTGATTTCTCAACTTTATCATCTTTTTTTTTTTTTTTCATCTTATGTGACACTATTGAATGGGCCATTATTCCAGTTCTATTGCTGTGGTTTGAAGATTTATAAAGAAGACATTCATCCCATCTGTGTTTGGCCTAGTCCACAATGTGCATGCCTGTAACATCTGCCAGGGATTCAACCAGGCCATGAGGAGACACTGACAAAGTGCTGGAGACTTTTTTGGCTAAGATGGAGAGGGCCTCTCGTAAAACTCTGGCCTGTACTCTGGCTTTTCTCTCCAGGTCCCTTGGCGTTGATGCTGGGCACTCCCCTCAATGATCGGTGACTGTGTCACTATAGCGCTCGTTGAAATTGAAGGACCCAACTTCAGAATTGTCATCTTCTGAATGGCACCATTCCAAACACTTGAATAAGGCTCCTAACTCTTCTGCCTGTTTAAAATCTCTGCATCATTTGGGTTTGTAGGACAGTAAGCCAGTTCCAAGGCAGTGACTATGACCTCAACCCCTGTAGCACCCCTCCCCCCCCGACACTAAGTGACCAAGGTCAGGGTTTGGCTCTGACTTTGACTCTCCTGCTGATAGCAGTTTGCAGCTTCTGTTGTTGAGCACAGTCCGGTCAACAGTTGCATTGACCGCTACGTAGGGTGTCTGCGGCATGCAAATAGTGCTTGCCGTGGTGTCTGAATTATTTTGATGCCGTCTGCCTAATTTACCAATGACTCTCCCAGCCTCCTCATTAACAATAGCCAGTCTGTCGATGCCGGCTGGTACGTTGGTGGAGATTACCATTATTCCTTAGACTCTGCAGCAGTTGACGCCTTTGCTGCCTCTGGAGGCCCTTGTCTCTCATCCAGATGATGATTAAGAGCAGTACCTGACCATCTGAATATGGAGCAGTAATTTTGATATGGATGAGGGGGTTGCATGAAGGCATGGGTTTGAGCCCTGTTCTTTCCTCTTGCAGCAAGGACGCTAGCGTGTATGCTCCCAAGTCGTTACCTGAAGATGCATCTTTCCAGGCTGTTTTAAGACAGATGCAGTAGATTTTGGTGTATACTGCTGAGGAGGAGGATTCCTCTAAGCGTAATTTGTATAAATTTTTCTTTCTAATTACTACACACACACACACTTTTGACCCCGGTCGTATTCACCTTTCAGGTTATTACCATCTCCTCGCTACTCCTACTTTGTATTTCTACCCTGAATTGTCCCCATTTTTGCCCTGCACTCTCCTCTCCCACCTCCCCCTAAATAGTCATCATGCCCCCCCGTCCCTTACTCTCCTTTCTGGGTAGCTGCTTACTGTCTTTTATCTGACAATGCCACCTAGGCTGCTACTGTTACCTAAATTATCCTAGTGTTAAAACCATCTCTGTTCCCTATTTACAATGTATTTTTGTCTGTGTTTACTCACCTAGCTAGATACTTCTAAACCCACAATGTACGTATACCCACCCTTTACGATGTGAAACCTTTGAATGGGAGACTGCTCTTTTACAGAGGCATTGTAATCCAAGATTGAATAAATAAAATAAATAAATTCTTGGAGATGCCCACAATGCCCTCCATTGTTATTCCTCCTATTTTTTCTGCATTGGAGGATGTAACCATAGCTGGCTGACATAGACCCAGCACTCTGCTTTCTGCCTTTAGGATGGTGGATAAACAGTATCCTTCTCCTACATGTAAGGAATAATCTTACTTCGAGTATGAGCTCCTGCAGCAGGCTACATCATAAGGACTGTGGCGCCAGGCACTAGGACTCTACGGAAAACTTCTAGCCAGCAGTACCCAGTTGGGGGCCTGCCCCGTACGTCGGTCCATCCACCAACATCACCCTCTGTATAAAGGGGACAGTTCCCAGCCCCACCTCAGTTCTTTTCGCGCCATCGACCCATGCACTTTGGCTCCTCGGACGCCTCATTACATCTGTCGACCGCCATTTTCTTTCTTTAGTCAAAAGCACCTGTTTTCTTTTCTTTTTCCTTTTTCATGAAGTCTTGATATACCGATTAGTTTATGTTGTCTCCGTCTTCTTCGACCAAACAGAAATCCAAGTGTCTGTGTGGGTGGCAGATTCCTGCAAAAGACTATCATTCTCGGTGCCTCTTCTGTTTGGGGCCTGATCACAACGTTGATGCCTGCCCGGACTATGGCAGATTCAACCAATGAACCCAAATCAGCCGCCACAAGACTCTCCAGGCCTACATCATGGAGCAGCAGCTTGCCGCCCATCAGTGCCTGTTAAAGGACAACTCCTCAGCCTCCCGGTCAGCAACTTCCCACAAGGAAGAACACTCAGGAGGGAAGCACCAACAGCTGGGCAAGGAGCATAGTAGGTCGGAGTCCAGATCCAAGTCTCCTTGCAAAGAGAAGCACTCAAGTTCGCACTCTGGGGAGAGAGAGAGAGAGAGAGAGAGAGAGATCACGGAATCGGTCCCCCATTAGGCCTATCTTCCTCCAGCCTGCCGTTGACGAAGGCTCCCACCCTTACCCTCTCAGCGGATGGCAGCTCTTCGGGGCAAGGACTCTCTGGTCCCTCCCTCAGCCTTTGGCCCTTCCAGCATTCCTTAGGGACTTCAACCGATAAGGTTCAGGCGTCTTCTTCTTCCAGCTCGTCATCAGCCTCAGATGACAGACATAGATGCCAGGAGCATTCCAACTCTAGGGAACGGTCTCCCAAGGACAAGTCGTCAGCAGCTCAAACAAAGACCCTGACGCATGTCCCGGACGACCGGTCTTCCGACAAATGGAAGGACCAGTGGCAGACGCCACAGGGTAAGGTGTGGAGTACTCAGACGTCCACAATGACTACCATATGTTGGACGCCTTTGGGGCCGCCAAGTCAGAAGCAAACGTCTGCTCAGACCATTCAGCAGCCTGATGACAGGCCACCTGTTGATAAGTCACCAGACAAAACCCCCTCGGTACCCGACGTCAGGGGACTCGACGAGAGGCGACCAGACGACAGACTGTACTACTCCACCGAGTCCTGATGTACCTACTGATGAGATTCCAGGAACGAGCAACCCTACCCGTACTCCCGCTGACCCCAGTGGTACGCCACCATCGTAAGTGGCGATGGTCCCCCTGTCGGACGTTGGGAAACTCTACCGTGGTGGAACATAGTAAAAGGAGATTTACTCAAAAGGATGACCTCTCTCTTCCACCTCCACGACCCCCTACGCTGGTCCCAGACAAAGCACCAGTCACGGACTCTCGGCCACAGCCTCCGCGCACACCCAGGAACCCGACTACAAAAGGATCTGACTTGGAGCATCCCAGACGCCACCACTCCTCCTCCAGGTCATCTTCCTCAGACAGGAGCAGATGCTGGCGTGGGCATAAGTGCTCAAGGTCAGCCTCATCTACGTCCTCCAAAAGCCGCCCTCACTCCTCAGACTCTTTGTATAGAGGTTGCTCTCCTGAGCCAGAGGGTCCCCGCAGTTCACCCATGTCTCCCCGAGATGACAGGACATTATGGATGTGATGCGCCACATCCAATTCCTAAATCAGTGGAACACCAAGGAATTGGATGCGGAGAGGAAAAGGCTTCACACCTTTTTGGGAATGGGTGACCCGAGACCCTTGGTCATTCCCCCTCTGTTCCCTCCATTTCAAGACCTAACCAGGCTGGCATGGGACAACCCTTCATCTGTCCCCAAGAAGGCAGACAGACTATACAAGCCTCCCAAGACAGAGCCGTTTTTGGGGGAAAATACGAGGGCAGACTCCATGGTCCTGACTGCAGCCCATAGCAGGACAAAGTGACCTAAACATATGAGTTCACAGCCCCCCCCCCCCGACAAGGAATCTAAGAAATTAGACCAGTTTAGGAGGAGAGTTTGTGTTTCTTCCACATGCTCCATACAGTCCCTAAGTTGTTTGGCACACATGGTGCTGTACCAAAAATCTTTGTGAAGAAAGCCATTGAGTTGGCCCAAAAGCAACCAGATAACCCATCATGTACTGAGCTTTTGGACGTACTTCAGTCTGGCCTGGATGTAGGAAAACATGAGTTGAGGGCATCCTACGATTTGATGGGCACAGTAGCCAGAGCAGCGGAAACTGGGGTTTGTCTGCATCGCCACTCCTGGCTGAAAGTATCTGGTTTTTTGGCAGGACCTCCAGGATTCAATCCTGAATGCTCCATTCTACAGGTCTGTCCTCTTTAGGGAGGAGGTACAAAAGATCATAACGGAGCTGCAAGACTCGGGCAAAGCAGTCCAGTCCGTTCACCACATGTACTGGTCGGACCCTCAGCAACCTAAGCGCAAGCCCTTTCAGCGCCAGGGTGCTGACAGACAGAGAAACCAACAGCCCCGAGACCCTTTCAAGAGAAAGGCTCCCTCCCAACCAGCAAGGAACAGTGGACCTAGGAATCTAAAATCCTCCCAGCCTTCATTGCCCATCCCAGGCACACACACATGACTCCCTGCCAGCCCCCCCCCCCCTCCAGCGGAGTCGATGGTGGAAGCAGTAGGGTGTCGGTTCTCCCTCTACCTAGACAGGCGGGCCAACATTACAACAGACATATGGGTGCAGGACATTATCGAAAAGGGTTATTTATTTATTTATTTAATTAAAAGTGTTGCCAGGAAGGCACACTGAGCAGTAGTTCTCTATTCCAGGTGCGTCCTGGGGGAAGGGGGCAGGGGATACAGTACATACATAGGCAATGAGACATCCAGTAAATTGCAATAACAAAGGTAACAAGTACATACTTAACAGGAAAAAAGTATACAGACAGCATATATACAGAGCAGTTTTTCACAAATTTGAGCAAATACAGGAGCAGTGGTAAAGGTAAATCATGATAAAATAAAGTAAACATATACACTGGAGTTTACCCGAACTTCTCCGGACAACCCTCCAGCCCCCTCTCAATACCCTCCCACTCACTTAGCCCTCATCATGGAAGAAATTCAGACTTTGCTGTCAAAACGAGCCAACGAGGAACCGGTATTACTCCCATTTCTTTTTGATCTCCAAGAAGACGGGGGACTTGAGACCCATACTAGACCTGAGTCGCCTGAACCAATACATCGAATACAGAAGTTTCAGAATGGTAACCTTAGCAGGGCTGATGCCTATGCTACGCCAAGGGAACTGGCTATGCTCTCTGGAGATGCAATACGCATACTTGCACATACCTGTGTTTCCAGCTCACAAGAGATATCTTCGGTTCGCTTTTCGAGGGAACCATTACCAATTCCAGGCTTTGCTGTTTGGTCTCTCCTTGGCTTTGAGGGTGTTCACCAAATGCCTTGCAGTAGTGGGAGCTGTTCTTAGACCGGGGCCATTTTGTCTACCCGTACCTAGATGATTGGCTCCTAACTGCTCCCACCAGGTCGCAGTTAATCCACACCCTGTCGGACACATTCCAAATGTTCCAACAGCTGAGGATAACAGTCGGTCTTCCCAAGGTCCTGTCAACATCTACAGTACATAGGGGCCATCCTGGATACACAGCAGGGGAGAGCTTTTCTCCCACTCAACAGGACCACTCGACTGAGAGACCAGGCCTCCAGAGTAGCTACAGCCAATCTAGTTACAGCTCCTAGGGCATATGGCTGCGGCCATACCCACGGTACTACTGGCACGCTTGCATATGAGAGTTCCTCCATGGAACCTAAGGGTGCAATGGGACCAGAGGTCTGACGATCTTGAGCACCCAAAAAGGGTATCAAGGACTATTCAGCAAAACACTGTCATGGTGGCTGATTTTGCCCAAAATTGGATTCAGGAGTACCATTCCAAACAGACTCACTGAGCCAGCTCCTCACCACGGATGCATTGGGTCTAGGATGGGGAGCTCATTTTCAAAATCACCGTACTCAGGGCACATGGTCAGACATGGAAGGGTCCCTGCACATCAACATCTTAGAGATGAGGGCGATTCTGTATGCCATGCAGGCCTTTCAGACATGCCTTTCCCAGGCCCCCTGCTTCTCCAGACTGACAGTATGTCGGTGGTCTTTTATATCAACAAGCGGGGGAGACACACTCCTACCCTCTATGCAGAGAAGCCATGAGAGTGTGGTACTGGCCCCTAGAACACGGACTCATGCTGACAGTGGTTCATGTTCCAGGAGTCTAAAACATCCTGGCAGACGAGCTCAGCCTCTCTTGATCCAGAAACAACGCGTGGGAGCTGCTTCAAGAAGTGGTGGTTGAGCTCTTTGAAAGATGGGGACATCCAGAGCTGGACCTCTTTGTGTCCCTGTGCAATGCAGAACTGCCCATTTTCTGCTCGCTAGATCCTGGGCCTGGTGTTTTCTGGTGAGACCCATTGTCCCTCTGCTGGACAGGGATATTCCTTTACGCCTTCCCTCCCTTTCCCCTGCTGCAGAGGGTGTTACTCAAACTACAGACAGATCGTGCCACAATGATTTTGGTAGCTCCATTCTGGCCACATCAGATATGGTTCCTTCTCTTACAGCAATTAGCAGTGGAATCCCCATTTCAGCTACCAATACCCTGTCTTACTCTCTGTGCTCTCACCTATGTTCTGCTGTTGATCCCTGCACTTGGTGATTCGAGGTCATGCTGGGTCCCCATCTGCTCTAAATTTCTGTCTCTTGCCTCCCTGAGTGCTGCCCTAAATTCCTATCTCTTACCTCCATGAGTGCTCACTCACACCCCCAGCTCTACACACGTGTGCAAACTCCGCCCCCTCCCGGGGCGATTTGCATCTACACCTCTTTGTTCTCTGAGATTAACTGTTTCATTTATGGAGGTGCTCCTATTCGGGACACCCTCCCCACGTCCGAGTCCTGTTACCTTCTATCTCCACACCTCCTCCTCCTTCCCTTTGTTTAACAAATTGCCACTCCTCCATTCCTTCATCTTATCTTCCTAAACTTACATTCTCCCCCACCCAGGTCCTGCCTGTGTTCAGGGCTTGCCCATGCGGCCGGGGTCACTCTACCACTCAGGCAGACAACTCGCTCCTCTCCAGCCTGCTCCAGGGGCAGCATCCTGCCGGCAGCCTCCAGGTATGTCCTCGGGACTCTCGGACTCCCATGGCTTTCTTCCGATTGGCTATTCACTGACTGCAGATTCTTGTCCTAGGACAGTCCCTGTTAGCACACTCCAAGCCAGCTCTCTTGGCGGACTCACACCCAGTTTTTCTGGTGTTCAAAAAATCTGTTGATTCTCTGTGTCTAATTTATCCCACCCACCCGCCACAACCTCGACCGCTGATAAATACATCTCCTCCCCCACACCACTATTAAAACACTCCCCCCTTGCTGCCTGACTGGTTCTCCATTCTTTCTAGACCTCCTCTTTCAAGTTCTTCACTCAGCTCTGCCCAGCTTTGGCTTATTCAGACAATCCGGTTTAACTGCCAGTTGTCTCTTTGTCCTTTCCTATTCTCCCTAAATAAAAAACTTGCCCCTGCCGTTACTTTCTTTCTCAATACATATTCTCTGCTCTTTTTACTCCAGCCTCCTCACCATATATACTTCTGCAAATCCTCGCCCCTCCCAGGCACAGCCTGACTTGGCCCCCCCCCCTTCCAAGCACGTATTCGCCACCTAGATTAATACCACTTGCCTTGCTCCGGCACATACTTTTTGTGCTTGCAGGCTGGCCCTGCGCTGGCCCTGTGTTGCCAGTCCCTCACGTCTTGGGGTACACCTCTGTTTATGCCTGTTGCACCATTACATCGGAGCTTGACTCAAACCTGCCTCCACCTGCAAGCCTTGTGACACACTTTGGCATGCTAGGCTGTGGTCCCAGTGGACCCGTCCGTGGCCTCCCCGGTCTATACTTCCCATCAAACTGATCCTGCTCGCTGACAAAAATCTCGTTAGAATAAGCCCTAGGAAACATCATACAGTCAGCATTAAGTACCTTAAAAAGTACTTGTTTAGGCTAGCCTTCCTAATGCTGCTACTTTTTGGAAACATACACCCTAACCCACCCCCCAACAACCGGGAGGAAGAGTACCCATAAGACAGGCATGCTAATTATTGCTTCTCTAAATATCCGCAGTCTAGTATCTAATTTTGATAACCTCCAGGCATGGGTAGCCCTCCATAACCCCGATGTGCTGTCAATTGTTGAGACTTGGCTCTCTGCTAGGATTCCTGATGCAGCTGTCAGCCTCCCTGGCTACAGGATTTTTAGGCAAGACCGCTTGTCTAAAAAAGGTGGAGGTTGTACATTCTACCTCAAGGACGAACTTCAGGGCTTAGTACAAAATCTTCCCTGCCTTGGGACCTCTGCTTAGGCCCTTGCCATTAAGGTCCCCCTCGGGGCCCATAAACAAAACTCTAACACTGCTGTCTGTCTGCATCCTCCCAAAGGACCCATCCCAAGGTCTCCAAGCCATCATCGACTGCCTAAGTAGCCTAACTCCAAACGCCTAGGTTATACTGCTTGGTGACTTTAATACTAACTGGCTTGCTTCTGAGGCTAACCACTTCAAGGATGCTGTCCACGTCACACAGCTTATTGAAGCCCCCACCCAGACTGGCACCAGCTCCCTTATTGATTGGGTACTCACCAACAGTCCTGAGCACACCTCTAACACCTCTGTCCTCCTGGACAATATCAGCGACCACTCCCCTGTCGTGTTCAGTTGGACCAATAAATTCACCAAACTCCCTCCTAGAACAGTCTCAAACAGAGTCCTCAAGCCCGGTCACGTTGACTGCCTTAGAGCTGATCTCTGTTACGCTAACTGGTCAGCTGTGTATGGGGCACCTGATGTACCCTGTGCACTGGACCACTTCATCCTCTTATTCAATACTATCTGTGATACCCATGCTCCCCTTAAAAAGCAGAAAATCAAGGGCCGCTACAACCCCTGGATGAGCCCTGTAAGCCTTGAACTTATGAAAAATAGAGATCACCTCTGGCACATTGCCAGAGCCACAGGCAAGCAGTCTGACACCTTGAAATATAAACAAGCCAGAAATAACTGCACCAGAGCCATCCGAGTAGCCAAAAACCTCTACTACAAGGAGGCCCTGTCCAAAAACTGGAATGATGACGCAACTTTTGGGCAAACCTTAAAGAGGTTACTGGCAAGGAGCCCAGAAACTGCTTCAGACATGATCAGTGTTGATGGATCCCCTATCCTCGACCCAAAAACCATAGCCGACACCTTCAACCTAGCCTACACGGACCTCAGTCATGTCCTGACATCCGACTTCTTCCACTCCAGCAACCCCGTCACATGCCCACAGCCCTCTGCGCATCCCCCTTCTCGGTTCAAGACCATTTCAATTGGGGATGCTAGGAAATACCTTAGCAAGGTGCTCGGTAAGGGGAGATTCAGTGGAGACATCCTTGATCTGAAATTGCTCTCACTCTCCTTGAAAGAAATTTTGTCTCCCCTCACCCACATCCTCAATCTATCACTTCGACTAGTTGTTTTCCCTCATAAATGGAAAGCTGCGATAGTCACTTCTGTACATAACAGTGGGGACCGGGCACTCACAGAGAACTGTAGACCCATCTCTTGGCTTCCAGTTCTGTCAAAGGCCCTCAAACGTATAGTTGTGGATCAACTGGTCAAATACCTCGATAAGTACAAACTCCTCTGCCCCAAAGAGCATAGCTTTAGAACTGGGCATAGCACCACTACAGCTCTACTGGAATTCCCACGATACATCCATAAATCACTTGATCGTAGACAGCTTACTGGGGCAATCTTTATTGACCTTACCAAGCATTTGATACTGTTAATCATGCCCTTCTAACAGAGCAACTTGCCAAAACTGGTCTTGCTCCTGAAGCAGTCTTGTGGTTCTGCAGCTACCTGGACCGTAGATCCCAGCAAGTTAGAATCGGTTCAACCCTCTCAGACAGCAAACCTGTTTGCTTAGGTGTGCCGCAGGGGTCTATACTTGGTTCCCTCCTATTCAGCATATTCCTAAATAGTCTCCCTCAAGCCAGCTAGTACCGCATCCTACTTTATGCTGATGATGTGGTCATCTTCACATGTGGATCAAATCCTGTTGAACTGGAGCAGCAACTTCAGAGGGACTTCATCTGTCTTGAAGTGGTTCAAGGATCATAAGTTGATCTTGAACTACAAAAAAAAACTAAAACCATGCTGTTCTCTAGCCCCTACAGCAAGCATCGTAGCCGCCCATTATCTATATGTAATGTTGTCGATGCCACTCTTGAAATGGTCCAACATTTTAAATACCTTGGGATTACTATTGACAACTTGTTGTCCTGTACTCTCCACATTGACAACACTGTCAAAGCAATCAGCAAACGTATAGGGCTGCTCTGTCGACACAGGCACAGCCTGACCCCTGAAGCCCTTAAAATAGCAATTCACAGCACTGTGGGCTCCCTCGTAGTCTATGACCTGCCTGTATATGGCTCCGCCACTGATACTGCCCTCCGGCACGTTAAAATAGCCTTAAACAAAGCCTGCCGGCTAACTGTGGGGGCACCTAGGCTGACTCATACCTGCGATCTATATACCAATGTGCTCCAGCTCCCGCTCAAAGGCCGGCTAAAATTCCAAACCTGCCTTCTGGCAAAAAAGATCAGCCTTGGTACCCTCCCTCCTGGAGTAAGTGAACTTCTGGTACCTTGCATTAATCCTCGGCACACACGTAACTCTAAGCACCAGTCCTTCATTACTCCAAAATGCCGAACTTCCCAAGGGTAAAGGTCTTTTGCCCACCATGCCCCACTTTGGTTCAGCTCACTGCAGGAAGATCTTGTGCGTCAACCTACGTTGGGTGGTTTCAAATTCCACCTTAAGCAACACTTTCTAAATGTAGCTCATTGTGACTGTCACCAATAGCTCCACCTCTCCACCTCCAATCACCCCTACTCCCTGGGCTTCCCCTCCAAATCTCTTTTTCTCCTCATTTTTCAAGCCTTGTCCTCCCTTCACACCCCCTCACCCTCATCCCCTTACTCCTTTCTTGAGCCTCCCTTCCCTTCCTACCCTCTCACCTCCCACCCTCACCTCCTCTCTTGAGCCTGCTCCTCCCTTCGTACCCCCTCTCCTATCTCACAGTATCGCTTGTTCCCTTGGCACTTGGGGCTCATCCCCACCACCACCTTTGTACTTAGCAACTCTCTAGTAAACCTTGTCGATGCAGACAACTGACTGGTATTGCCATCAGGCATCTTAACCTGTAAGATTGTTGTAGCCCCCATTCCCGACTAGTTTTGTTGTTCCATTTATATAACTCCCATTTTCATTCCTCTCTAATATTATAGTGTATGGTGGAACGTCGTTCTCCACCGAAATCGATTGTTTTCGAAACCTTGTAGTCACACACTAGTGACGTTCGCAGTACAACAGAATGATGTTTTCTACTGTACTGCGAACGTCACACTGTGTCCTCGAGCAGCATTTGACAGTTAGGGCTCACTCCATAGACAGGACACATGGCGAAAGCAGCAGTATCGGGGGCAGTACTAATGGTTAGCGTGAAAACGTTCACAATGTAAATTCTTTTTTCCTTCTAGTAACTCCCCCCCCCCCCCAAAAAAAACGACGTTCTACCATTCACTATAGTAGGAATGTTGACACGGATTTTCAGCTGCTATGACGATGGGACACGCGAGAGCTGCGCTCGCTGCAATCCGTCATAGTGCCAACTCGGTGAAGAATAGCCCTGTCAACTGTTCCCCATGCACTATCCTATATGTACTCCTCTGTTTGTACTGTAATCCAGACGTGGAACTTATGTAAAGAGCTCTGAGCTCAAGTGGTGTTAATCCGAGATTGTAATAAAAATAAATATTTCCCAGCTTGCTATCCCAAGACGGTACATTAGTCCACCCAGACCTTAGGTCCCTACACCTTCATGCATGGCTCCTGCAGACTTAGCTGTTTCCAGGCATGAAGTTTCACAAAGGGTGGCCGAAGTCCTAGTAGAAGTGAGAAAACCTTCTTCAAGGGCCACGTATGCTATGAAGTGGAAACGCTTCTGTATCTGGGCAGCTGCACATTCCCTGGACTCACTATCTTGCTCGGTGAAGTCAGTCCTGGAATATCTCCTCTCGTTTTCAGATGCGGGGCTGAGATACTCTTCCACAGAGGTGCATCTCTGTGCCATTTCCACTTATCACGCACCTGTGGAGGGTAGGAATCTTGCTCAGCTGGACCTTGCTCGTACATTCCTACAAGGCACACTTCATAAGAAGCCTCCCATTAGAGATCCTGTACCCCCATGGGTCCTTCCTTTCATTCTATAGAAATAGACGTTACCTCCCTTCTAACAGGCCACAAATTGCGACCTATGCTTTCTTTCATGGAAAGCATTATTTATAGTTGCCATCACTTCAGCTTGGAGGATTTCCGAGCTGCAGGCATTGATGTGTAAAGAACCTTATTTAATTTTTCACAGAGACAGGATGTCTCTGCGCACTGACCCTAAGTTTCTTCCGAAGGTGGTGTCTGAGTTGATATTGAATCAAGACTTCTCCCTTCCGGTTTACTATCCTGAGTATTCGAATTGAGGGGAGGCCCTTCTTCACACTTTAGACGTACACAGGATCCTCTGTTACTATTTGAATCGTACAAAATCGATCCAGCAATTGGCTCAGTTGTTTGTGTCCTTTGCCACCAGGGTTCTGGGGAAACCAGTTGCAAGGCAAACCATGTCTAAATGGTTGACAAATTGCATTCCCTTCATCTACAACAAGTATGAAAAACCCTTACCAGGACCGATCAAGGGACTTTCTACAAGGGGGATGGCTGCATCTTGCTCAGCCATAAAAAATGTTTCAGTGGCAGATATCTGCGCTGCCTCAACATGGAACTCCATGCATACTTTTGTCAAGCACTACACACTGGATATTGCTTCCAGAAAGAGAGCAGGATTTGGCCTCGCTGTGCTCCAAGGCCTAATTTCTTAAATAATTTTCGAAATAATTTAGGAATTTTATCCTGATCTCCCTTGTTTCTTCCCTCCAGGGACACTGCTTGGGACTCGGTCCTTATGGTGTAGCCTGCTGCAGGAGCTCATACTGGAAGTAAGATAGTACAGTTACATAGGAACTTACCATAACAGTAGATCTTTGAGAAGAGCTCCTGCGGCAGGCACTGTTTTCCCTCCATCCCCCTATATGTTTCTCCTTTTGGGAATTTGTTTTGGCACCTGCCTCAGATTTCTCCTGCTAAGCCACCTCCGGGTCTCTGGCAGGTGAGCTGAGGTGGGGCTGGAGACCCGCCTCCCTTTATATAGAGGGTGGCGTCAGTGGGCGGACTGTTATGGGGGCAGCTGGTACTGCTAGCTAGAAATTTTCCATGGAGTCCTACTGCCTGCGTGCATAGTCCTTATGGTGTAGTGCTGCAGGAGCTCTTCTCGAAGATCTGCTGTTACGGTAAGTTCTTGCATAACTGTACTTTATATCTCACAAATAAAAATGGATTCTGTTGTGATTATGGCTGCTCATGATAGATCTAAAGCCCCTTGTCACTTAAACTCCTTGCCTCCTGACGGAGTCTAGGAGATCGAACATTATAGGCAAAAGAACTTATGCTTTTGCGTCCATAGGTCTTTGGATTGCAGACTACAGGCTTATGTGATTAAATATCATAGCCTGTGGAAGTCTGTGCTGCCTGTATTTGACAGGCTGCCTGATGGATCAGCTAAGACTGACTTGCTCAAATCCATTACACATGCCCTTAATGCTAGGAGGCAACTGCTTAGATCTGCTTCTGATGCTTTTGATACTGCAGTCTTTGCTGCAGCTTCGGGTATTTGCCTTTACAGCTGCTCTTGACTTAGCATGTCTGGCTTTGCCAATGATTTCCAGCAGTCTGTCCTTAAATTATCATTTAGGGGACAGAAACTATTTGGTGATGTTGAAATAACCTCCCTGTACTCCAGTCCTCCAAGATAACTTTGAGGTCTCTGAAAGCTCTTATCAGCCATCTCATAGATTTTGAAGGGTCACTTTCCAGAGGCCGACTGCTTGTCCTGTCTGTGAATTCCATCAACAGGCACATACACCTGGACATATGCCGACTCCTTTACCCCCAGGTGCCCGCTCCAGAGGTGGTATCCCTGCTGCCCCTGGTACCTAATGACTTCCTTCTGCCAGCCCCGTCTCCTACTGCTCTGAGGATACGGGGGGGGGTGTAGAGGAGTTCCCTTTTTCTGCCAAAATGGAGGATATCACTACAGACAAGTGTGTCCTGAAGATTATAAACAGGGTCATACTTTAGACTTATAGTCAGTTCCTTCAGTGGATCCTCCTTCTCACTGTCATTAACTTTCAGAGCACTTGTCTCTTCTGCTAACAGAATTAGTCTTTCTTTAAAAAAAAACAAAAAAAAAACAGGCTGTTAAATCCATTCCTGTTCCTGAATTGAATTCAGGATTTTATTCGTGATATTTTCTAGTCCCAAAATGGACAGGAGACCTGCATCCTGTTCTGGTCCTAAGGGGTCTGAACAAGTTAATCAGATACAAGAAAGTTTCCATGGTGTCTACAGTCCCTCATCAGCCTTTTAGACATGGGGATTGGATGTCTGCTGTAGACATGAATGATGCATACCTTCATTCAGGAGTCACAGACATTATCTCCAGTTCCTGTTGTAGTGCAAGCTTTTCCAGTTTAGGTCAGCCCTGCATCAAGAATAACGCCCAGACTTCGCACCCATTCAGAGGACCTCAGCTGGCAGCCTCCTAGCATAAGACCAGTTGCCTTGCTTGCCAAGGACCTCTCTACACGATGACCTGGATCCACCACCAACACCGCGGTCTTGTCGGAATTCAACTTCGACCAGTTGGCACACATCCAGTCTTGGATCCCAGATAGGCAGTTGTTAAATACCGAGACCGTCAAATCCTGCTCAGGCGCAAAGGACATGTACAGCTGAGTATCCTCTGCATAGCTGTGAAAACTCGTCCCGTACCGCCTTACAATGTCCCACAGCAGCAACATGTACACCGCGAACAACATGGGAGACAGCACAGAGCCCTGCGGTACCCTGCATGACAGGAAGAAAGCATCAGAGATATAATTCCCCAACACTACTCTCTGAGACCTGCCAGTGAGGAAAGATTGGAACCATCTGAGGACTCTACTTGACAGTCCACAGATTAACCACAGGCGCTCCAACAATATCCCATGGTCCACGTTGTCAGATGCCGCAGAGAGATAAAGGAGGACCAAGATGGAATGGCTCCTCTGATCTCTCACTATAAGGAAGTCATTGAGCACCCGAACAAGGGGCGTCTCAGTACTGTGCTTCTTCCTAAATCCTTACTAGAAGGGATCATAGATGTCATGGATGGCAAGATGGTCCTCCAACTGCAGCGCGACCACCTTCTCAATTACTTTCCTGACAAAGGGGAGGTTAGAGACTGGCCTGTAGTTTGCGAGACAGTCCGGGTTGAGAGAAGATTTCTTGAGGAGCGGGGTCACCGCTGCCTCTTTCAGGAGTCGGAAACTCCCCGGTCTCTAACGAACACCGGACTATATCAGCTAAGACCGGGCCGATGACTTCTACACATCCCACAAGGAGACGAGTCAGGCCCGGATCCAAACCACAGCAGCTCAGCCACATATTCTGGATGACCATCATGACATCCGAGATAGCCACCTGGTCAAAAGTCGACCAACCAGCCTGAGGCGTTGCAACCCCCCACAGGTCGCTCCCAATGCCAATAGAGCGGGCTGTGACGATCTCTGACCTGATGTCGGCGATCTTAAAATGGGTGAATACCTGAGGAATACACTAGCAAATGGCCAAAAAGGAGGGGTGGAAGAACAATGGAGAAAAATCAAAACTGCCATCATAGAGGCAACAAGCCTTTGTGTGAAACAGATAAAGAAAACAAAGCGGAGTAAAAAACCACTATGGTTCTCAAAAGAGGTGGCAGGGAAGGTCAAGGAGAAAAAGGCTGCATTCAAAAAGTATAAGGAATCACAGAAGGAGCACGACAGAGAACTGTATCAATTAAAGCAGAAAGAAGTGGGGAAGGCAGTCAGAATAGCAAAAGCCCAAACCGAGGAAAAAATAGCCAGTTCAGTTAAGAAGGGGAATAAAACCTTTTATAGGTACATTAGGGAGCATAGAAAGGTTAAGGGAGGAATAGTGAAGATTAATAAGGGAGAGGGGAGGTGGGCAGAGGGAGACAGTGAAAAGGCAGAGTTACTGAATGAATGCTTTTGCTCAGTATTCACAAAAGAAGATGAGGAGGAGTTACCTAAACCAGACAATAGAAGCACTCTGGGTAGGGGGTTGACACCAGTCCATTTACAGAAGAAAGAGTCCTGAAAGAACTCCTAAAACTCAAGGTGGACAAAGCAATGGGGCCTGACAGGATTCACCCCAGAATCCTAAAAGAACTAAGGGAGGACCTAGTGACACCACTGACCATACTTTTAACAAATCATGGGAGGATGGGGTGGTACCTGAGGACTGGAGGAGGGAGATGTGATTCCCTTCACAAACGTGGGAGCAAGGCAGAGGAAACTACAGATCTGTAAGTTTGACCTCAGTGGTAGGAAAATGATGGAATCACTTGAAAGAAAGAATTGTTGAGTACCTAGAGGCCAGTGGGGCACAGGACCCAAAGCAGCATGGATTTACAGCAGGAAGGTCATGTCAGATGAATCTAATTGATTTCTTTGACTGGGTGACCAAAGTAATAGACCAGGGAGGGGCTGTGGATATGGCCTACCTAGACTTTAGCAAGGCATTTGACATAGTCCCGCACAAAAGACTAATAATCAAGTTAGCCAGCCTGAGAGTGGGTTCCAGGGTGGTAGCCTGGAGAGCAAACTGGCTGCACAACAGGACACAGAAGGTAATAGTGAATGGAACACATTCCAAAGAAAGGGGTTACTAGTGGGTACCTCAGGGCTCAGTATTGGGTCCAGTCCTCTTTAACATCTTTATAGGTGACATTGCAGAGGGTCTGGAGGGAAAAGGTATGCCTCTTTGCAGATGACACAAAGATCTGTAACAGAGTTGATACACGGGGGTAGAAAGGATGAGAAGGGACTTGGCAAGGTTGGAGGAATGGTCAGACATATGGCAACTTAGGTTCAAGTGTTAAGAAGTGCAAAGTAATGCACCTGGGAAACAAAAACCCAGGAGAAGAGTACACAATAGCAGGGGAGGTACTAACAACAACAAAAATGGAAAGGGACTTGGGGGTAGTCATATCAGATGACCTAAAGGTGGGTAAGCAATATGAGAAGTCAGTAAGGAGAGCCAGGGGGATACTGGGATACATGGGATGGGGCATCACAAGTAGAAAAAGGGAAGTGGTTATCCCTCTGTACAGACAGTTGGTGAGACCCCATCTAGAATACTGTGTGCAGTTTTGGAGACCCCATCTACACAAGGACATAGACAGGATGGAAGCAGTCCAGAGGATGGCAACTAAAATGGTGCAGGGTCTGCATCAGAAACCATATGAAGAGAGACTGAGAGAGCTTAATATGTATACCCTTGATGAAAGGAGGGACAGGGGGGACGTGATAGAAACCTTTAAGTACCTCAACGGAATCAACAAAGTCCAGGAGGGTAGCATCTTTCAGAAAAAGAGATGTGTAAGAACAAGGGGGCACAATTTAAAGATAGAGGGGGAACGGCTCAGGGGTAATGTGAGGAAATTTTTTTTTCACGGTGAGAGTGGTGGATGCATGGAACCGCCTTCCTGGGGAGGTTGCTGGGTCTAAAACAGTGGGGGATTTCAAATATGCATGGGACAGACATAAGGCAATTGTAGTGGGGGGTTGCAGGAAGTAGGCAGTTGTTTAACTAGAATCTGCAGCTTATCCAATAGGAAGGGAAATGGGCAGACTGGGTGGGCCAAGTGATCCATATCTGCCGTCAAAGTCTATGTTTCTATGTTAACTGCAAAGCAGCGAGCAAACTCGTCACATTTCGGGGGGCGCTGTTGAGCCCGAGCAACGAGCAGCAATTTTTCAGAGCTCTGCTCAAACAGCTATAAAATCTGCTCTAATCCTGTCTTTTTTGAGCTCTGAGTCAGCTTTCCGACAGCACCAGAGAAATTGACCCCAACTTTGCTAATGTGGGTAATCCCAATCGAGATAAAGTGGCCGGTACGTCAGGGAGAACCAAGGGGCCAAGTAGACCAGACGAAACCACATTGGTGGATGAGGCCTCCAGCTCAGGAGAACCATGACTACCCTAGGAAATAAATTGCAGACTCTGATCGCCTCAATCTCTACTCTAAATCAGAAAATAGATTATTTCAATGGACGGGTAACAGTCCTAGAGTCATCGGTAGATGGAATGAAAGGAGAGCTGCAGTGAGTCAGCAAGCAAGCGGATGCATCCTCCGGAGCAACGGCCTTAATGACAAAGGAACTACAGCATTTTTGTGCTCGATTGGAAACCCTGGAGAATCAAACCCGCTCAGCGAATGCTTGAATAGTGGGACTACCCGAGGGTTTGGAGGGCGATCATCCCATTCTAACCATCTGTGAATGGCTCTCAGAGAAACTTTTGCCTGAAGGAATACAGGAGAGCTGGAACATCCAGAAACTATACCGTGTGACCCCTAGAGGACAGGCCTCAAGCTCTGAAGAGCCCCATACTCTGATGTTGATTACCTCAAATGTTGGAGCCAGGGACAAGATCCTCCAGTACACCCGTAGAGCTGCCCCAATAATGCAAGATGAGAACTCTGTACATATTTTTCCAGATATTAGTTATGCCACGAGGCAGAGGCATAAAAAGTTTGTTGCTGTGAGGTGGGCGCTATGGGAACTGAACATACCGCACACGATTATCTTTCCAGCGCGGCTTCGGATCACCCACCAGAACAAAATCTTTATTTTTCGGATCCTGTTGAAGCCGGCAGATGGGTGGATCGTCAGATGGCGGAATAGAGAGTTGGATTGGAGGAATCGGCTGATGAGGATGCTTTAGATGCACCGGTACCCTGAAGGCTACTATTCTGGGAGATTTTTCAGAGATTGTGGGTTGTTTAAGGGGGATAGATGTGCCCTGTTTAAAAGTAAAATTAATCAATGGTTTCTTCTCTAGATTTTAAAAGAGATCTCCTAACCCCTTTTGTTTTGGTCCCTTAGAGGATCCTAGTTTTATAGCAAAGCAAGATAAATGGGTTGTCTTTTCTCCTCCTGTTACTATTTTAATGTTTGATTTCTCCTTTTGCTGTAATTTGAGGCTGAGAAAGTTATGATGGCAGATTTTGTATCTAATGTGAAAAGTTTGACTGTATAGATTACACAATGTTTTACTGTTTTCATCAAGCACTTATACATGGCATCAGTGGTCCCTTAGAGGGACTCTGATACTGTTGTCTTAGATTGCTGGACAATCCTGTTACATCAAGGTAAGCCCCATGTAGCTCATGGACTCATGAATGGCAAATTATGGTCTCAATCTTAGGTTTTTCTTGTATCGTAGTTACCCTCCAGTGTTGTACCACAATACAGCGAATGCGTAATTTACTCTTTAATTAAGGGAATGTTTTCCCATATGTTATTGAAACAGATGCTCTGTTTGCTGTATGTAATTCTTATCACAAGACTTATCTATGATAAAAGTTTAAAAAAACTTGTCACATTTCTCCTGTGACAAAGCTCTCCTTAACTGCAGACAAGCTGGATTGCACAGTCTGTCCACAGTTCTGAAGAGTTGGGACGGTCAGTTCCATGCAGCAGTGATCTCTCCAGATAAGAACTCTGCCTTCTTATGGGAGATTGCTGATTGATTGATTGATAGTCTACATAATGTGCCATCAATCTAAGTTTGTCAACATCCAGACCAGATTTCCGCCAGCAAAGCTCCAACCTTCACCCAACCCTCTTCATCTCCCTCAACGCCTCGTCAAACCATGGGGGCCGAGGAAGACTAGAGAGAGGGAGAACACAGACTGGAGCAGTGGAATCCAGAGCATTCACCACGGCCTTGTTACAGACCTGCAGTAGGCTCTCTGGATTAGAGCTTGCATTCGGAAACCCCGAGAGGTCAAGTACCGCCATCAGGCCTTCTGGGATCAAACTCTTTAATGGGCAGTACTGGACCATCTCCACTGGGGGGGTGCCTGGATATTGAACCTGAGTGCAATGGTCAGACCATCCGACCAGCTCCACAACCAGGTTGGCGCTCTCCATACCCAGTAGGAAGACCAGATCCAGTGAGTGTCCCGACCTATGGGTCGCTGAGGAAACTACCTGTGTGAAGCCCAATGAATACATCAATTGGAGGAAATCTTGTCCAAAGTGCGAGAGAACATTGTCGAGCCAGGTGTTGAAGTCACCCAGCACTATCACTTTGGGGGACTCAAACACCATGTCGACAATGAAAGTCCGTGATTTCCTGCAAAAATTGCTTCCCATCCCCGGGTGGATGGTAGATGAGAAGAATTTTGCACCCCACACCTGCGCCCAAGATACACTCAAAGGATCGGGTCTTCCCCACTGAAACAACTTCCAGGTCCAATTCCACTTTAAAATAGATGGCAACACCCCCGCCCCTACGATCCAGCCTCGGACGGTGTATCACCGAAAACCCGGCTGGAACAGCTGCTTCCAGTATTGGGCTGGCATTCTCGTCCAGCCAGGTCTTGGTGATGCAAGCCATATCCATTGACCCGACAAGGTCGGCAATCACTGCTGTCTTGTTCTTGATGGATCTGGCATTACATAACACCGACAGGATTGGATGGGACTCCGAGGCAGACTGCACTACCTGCCCACTTACAGTAGGACCCTTGGGTATGGGAACTAGACAGGGAGGACCCCTCTCCAATTTCAATTTCGCCCCAGGGCGTCTCTACCCCCACTACCCCTATTCGTCTGCCTCGTCCCCCTCCTCCTCCTCCCTGAGGTTCCAGCCCCTCCACTCCTACTATCCCCAGTACCCAGGCAGCAGTCATACACATTGGCAGGCAAAGGAGGGAGTTAAAGGGGCAGAGGCTGTGGAGCTCAATGGAGGAGTAGCACCTGACAGGAAGAGCCACCGGCCAATACATTGTCTTCTACTAGGCCAATGAACCAACCCACAAAATGAAGTAAAACTGTCCCTACCCAACAAATAACTAAAACTAACAATCCCACCTACTACAATAATTCTGCTCCAGTTATCCACCTCAGCACTCTGTTTAAATCCCACCCATCCAAATAAAAACCATAAGACAAGGTGCTTTATAAGTCCCAAATTGTCCAACATACAAATCCGAGGTCCAAAGATCAAAAGTTAACCAAACTTCTAAAAAGTATATTCGGGTGAGTGAGGCTGTCACCCTTACCCAGTCCCTGTGATCAGTATCCAAAAGTTTGATCTCCTTTCCCACCAGTAGCAATACTGATTTTGAAATGGTTCAGCAGAAGCTTCAGAGGTACTCTCACTACCTCCCCATTAATATCCAGAATCAGGCTGCCAGTTGTCACAACAGTCACACCGTGGTCTTTTTTAGTGGCCAGCACTTGTAAATCCTCCAAATCGTTTTGCCCACATCCCCCCTCCCTTCCAAGGCATAAATAGCACCCCCTGAGTCAGCAACTGGCACCATCAGTAGCCAGCAATTCCAGGGTCATTGAGGAAAGCCCACCAACTCTAACCCCGTTGAACCCTTGGGGCCCCACAGAGGTGCACACCCCCACCGGTCTGCGCCCCTCCGGTGCCTCTTCTGGGTTCCTGATTGGACCAGGCCACCCTCCAGGTGAAGGGCTACAACCCAAGCCACAGGCACTACCCTCCTCCTTCCCTGAAGTGACAGCGGTAGCCACTGGCCAGTAACCAGCCACCCCTAGGATAGGGGCAGCTCAGTGACCTGGCCACACCAGTAAGCCAAAGTCCTTCACCCAACAGTACTGAGGGATTGACCTCCAACTGAGAACTCCAGTGCTGTCCTCCCCAAGAAATAAGTCAAGGCCTGCAACCCCGACACCCCTGAGGGTAGGAAAGAGCAGATACCTGAAAGTTCAGGGAGAGGATAGCAGGCAAGGAAATCACCATGCAGTCCAAGTGCTGGCCGTGCTCCCACCACGCCAGCAAGATTCCTCTTCAGCACAGTCTCTCCGGCACTCCCGCAGGCCCCTGTGTCATACTCACTCCCACCTCTGGCTTATCTCCACTCTTGACATTATGCTGACAGCCCTGGTTGGCACTAGGCTTAAAATCCAGGCCGCCCATACAGGGATTCATGGCAAAGACTTCCATGGCTCTTTGCTCTGGAAAATGCCCAGGTCACGGCTTTCAGCCACACAATCTGCCGTGAACAGGCAGTCTGCCGTGACTAACGTTGAAAAATGGCAAAAGCAAATGCTCCTGCTATTGAATTGAATACAGCGGGAGCAACTTATTACTTGCATGAGAAAAAATATAACTGCTAGCACTACTGCAGTGTTTTAGCTAGCAGTCAAACGCTCCAGGAATATCCCCAGCAGTAAGCACCTGGCTAAAAATCAAACCCCCCATCTACAACCCAATAAAAAAGACTGCCTTACTCACTGTCTCTGCCCTAACTAATAAACTAACTAAAAACCGATAAAATAAACAAAAAAAAAACACCCACAAAGGATGGCTTTGTTAAGACATTCAGGCAGGCTCACACACAGCCACCATCTGGTTAAGTTAGGCAACATGGTGAACGTACCAAAATTGGTTTTAATTCCATGATGGCACCTCATATAGAGGAGCAGTGCTGCATATGTCTGTGGCATGAACCTTCTTGCCAGAGGATTTTAGCAGATGCCTTGATTGCTTTGTCTGATGTCTAGCAGCTCCTACATTTCAGCAAGATCAATGCTGAGACATCTGGGCCTGATGGAAGCTGCCGTCATCATGGTTCTCTTTGCATGAATTTACACATGCATCCTACTGTGACTACTTCGTGTGCAGTGGAACCAGTTAATTCTGGTCACGTTCTCTCTGCACAGTGCCCTCTTCTGTTGGGGTGGATCACTTGACTCTCATGATAGGTGCTCTCTTCTTCCTGCTGACACCTCTACAAGTTCTTACTGCAGATGCATCCGGTTCTGGTTGGGGTGCATATTGGCTCCTCTATAGGTCCAAAGGTGTGGCTAAATGGAGGAGATTTCTCTTGAAGATCTACTGTTATGCTAAGTAACTGCACTTCTTTATTCTGCATAAAAAAAAAAAAAAAAAAAATTTGAATGTTCCAGTGATGATTGGTGTTGAGTATACAAACATTGTGCAGAGGTAAAACGATGGGAGATATATATAACTTAATTGCAGGAAATGGAGTTGAGAGGCTAAGGAGAACCAAAAGTGAGCTGTGTAGCTCGGGAAGGGTGATTGACAGTGCCTGTTGCTCATCTGCCACCTGGAGAAATTAGGGCAGCAGCGAGATGATGCAGGGAAGCGGGACCTTGCACGTAGGATAGTGAGGTCATCTCCATGGAGGTGGCATACACACATTATGTCCATTGTACATGCATTGGGTCATGGGGAGAAAACTGTGGAAAATCCCTCACCTTCAGGATGATGCCTGATCCCCCGCAGGCTTCACGCAGGTGACCAGGCATCTCCGAGGACATCCTCTGGCAGAGGACAAGCAGGAGTGGGGTAATAATCGGGTGACTGGACGGGGGGGGGCGGAGTGTCTGTCGGATGGGTGTGTTCAGGCAGAACAAGCTTGCATGATAGGGCAAACTTTGAAGGACAATTTTAGACTGATTCCATCATAAATGGATGTTTTTACTATTGTACTTAATGTACTGTATATTATTGAAAACCTCAGCAAGATAAAATTGCATGCGACTTATTTAAATTAAAACAGCACACATTTCACTGTAATAAAAGTTTATAATGTATGGTGGAATGTTGTTATATGGTGAAATCCATCTTTTCACAGGGTTGTTATACCATCAGTGTGACGTACCTTTGTTGTTAACCCATGGATGGTACGTCACATTGATGACAAAACAACATGGAATTCACTCGTGCGGCTATCTGTGAGGCAGCATGCCTGCACGAACGCTCAAAATTAGTTTTCCATCTCCGTGCCTGCCTCCATTCCCCCCCAACCACATCCTTGCTGAAACCCTTGCAGACCCGCACTCACTCACCCAGTTAGGTGATATTCAGAATAAGTATTCTGGCTTGCATGCT
Source organism: Neoceratodus forsteri (assembly GCA_016271365.2). NCBI lineage: Eukaryota > Metazoa > Chordata > Ceratodontiformes > Ceratodontidae > Neoceratodus > Neoceratodus forsteri. Next base: position 33,611,958 of record CM057454.1, read on the forward strand.
AAATGTGTTTGTTTTTTTATGTTTCTTGTCTGTGTCTTGTGGGTCTGATATCCATCCAAAGGACCAGAAAGTACTGCAAAGGTAAACGCTTCACATACTGACCCTGTCTGCTGGTTTACAGCATTCTCCATTGGACTTGCAAAATTATATGATTCCTTTTTGTTATCCTTGGATAAAGAAAAAAATAATGTTATCCTCAGATTGGCAATTGATCATCACTTATGGTCGCTACAAATGATAAATACATTGATGCTGTAATTTGAATGTTGTTTTTTTAACAGAATAACACAAAAATGGCCCCACATTAGCTGAGAATGAGCCATATTAATTGTTTTAGGGATTTGTTTCTGTCAGAGTGGTGATCTGAGCTGTACTTACCCCACAGCTAGGGACCTTAGATGTGAAGTCACTGTGGGTAGTGTTGTAGAGGGACCCTTAGGCAAGCATACCATTTTTACCCCTAGATGCAGAAGGTTTCCCTGGACATGTCAGGTCTTGCTAGCGCCCAGAGAAGTCAGAGGTGCATGGGAGTACTATACTGAGGGTTTAAATAAGTTTTATATTAGTGGATTGGTAAGTGAATTAATTGATTAGTTAACTGATTGATTAATTACACTTAGGTTTTTATTTTGTGTTGAGGTTTTAAGCATTTTTAATATACAACTCATCGGCTCTGAGTGGGGACATTCTGAATTAAAGTTAAACAGTGGGATCTTCCGGTCTTAAAAAAGCATGGTTGCAGCCTGTGATAGACTGACATTGAAGGAAAAACTTGAGCTGTTTTACCAAAGAAATTGAATGTGTTTACTTGGAGTTTTACCAGTGTTGGACTGGGCATGTAAGGGCCCCCCTGGGAAGGTGTACACAAGGGGCCCCCTCACAATGGCAGCCCCCCCCCCCAAAAGGCTTTACACAAATATACATGATGCAAACCTAAGCCATGTCCACTGTAATTTTTTTTTTTGTTGTTGTTATAATTTTTATTCACATTTTTCCCAACTGGGGGGGAAGGTTACAAAAGAAAAAGGGGGGAGGGGTGGGAAACAGACAGTCACAATTCATTGAGTACTTTGGTTACTTGTGGTTACAAGATAAATCAATTAGCATAGCATTGTAATTGCATTTCGTACAGTGTCTTAGTGAAGGACAGCAAGAAAAAAACACATAAGAGGAGGAATTTAAATATCAAATAATAAATAAGGCACAGTTGTTATAACTTACAGAATGTATACTGCAGTTTCTAACTGTACGTAATTGATATGACTGAATTATACAGCTGAACCAGGCCCCTACTCAAATACCTGGATATCTAGCACTACTAGTTAGGTTGTTCAGGGTCAAATTTAGGGGTTCTCCTCCTCTGGTAACCCTTCTTTCCATGGCATTCCTTTAAGGGACAAAGGAGGGATCCTTGGACATGATGTAGAGTACCCATTTAGACCATTTCACTGTGCATAGGTCAGTTTTGTCGTTTAGATGGTAAGAAATTCTTTCTGATCTATATATCCGAATAACAGTCTCTCTCCACTCCGACACGGTGGGGATACTGGGGGTAAGCCAATGTCGTGTCGGGGCCTTTATGGCTGCTAGCAACAGAGCTCCCAAGAGGTATCATGTAAGTGAATCCTTAAGCTCTGAGGGGAAAATATGAAGGATAAATAAATCTGCAGATAGGGTGAGTGAGATATCGAAGAGGGATCTCAATTCCGATTGTAATGAAGTCAAAAAGGTTTGTATCAGGTTACATGCCCAGAATATGTGGGTGTGGTGCGCCCTAGATTCACCGCATAGCCACCAGCAAGCCCCCGATTGTGTCTGAGTGAAATGTGCTGTTGCTGTGGGGGTACGGAAGAACCTAGTCAATATCTGCCAGGAAAACAGCCTCCAGGTATGGGAATATGTAAGTTTGGCTATCGAAAGACAGCCCTTATATCAATTTTCTTTTGGAATGTCAAAACCAAATTCCTCCATCCATTTAGCTCATATACCTTCACTATTCACTCCTAGGATCTCCCCAAGCGCCCTGTACAAGACAGAGACAATATGGGGTGTATTGCCAGCTTGTACGAGTCGTTGAATACAGGGAATCGGTGGGGAGGAGCATTCAAATTGTCGTATCCGAATTGGAAGGGAATAAAAAAAAGTGTCTTAGTTGCAGATATCGATAAAAATCTTGGCGCCTCAGGCCGTATGTTTGGCATAAGCTCAGAAATGATTTAAACTCTGCCCCACTTTGGAACTGAGTGAGGTTAGTGAGCCCCAGATGTTCCCAGGTGGCAAATGTGTGATTATATAGTGCTGGCTGGAAATCCTGCAGTAGGGTAATGGGGCAAATGAGTGGGAGAAATGATGAAAGAGACAGCTGTCTACGTATGGCACGCCAGGCTTTCAGCTGGTGTGTGATCCAGGGGTTCATTGGAGCCGAGTCATGTAGTCGGGAGGGAGGCATTCGGTATGTCATAAATTTAATTAGCTGCTTAAAAGGCATTAAGCGTTCTTCAATCTCCCTCCTCAGAACAGGGTTAGACCTGGCTAATAGGTAAACTATAAAAGAGAGGTGTGAGGCCCAATTATAAAGTTTAAAATTAGGAAGGCCGAGACCACCTAATTTCCTAGGGAGATGCAGGATGGAAGCTCGCACTCTTGGCCGTTTGCCAGCCCAGATGAATCTGCTGATAAGTATATTCCAAGCCCTGTAGATGTTATTCGAAATATTTATTGGCACATTTTGAAACAAATAGAGGGCTCAGGGCAAGGTCACCAGCCGAATAACATCAACCCTCTGGAGTAACTTCAGGGGGAGTATATTCCAAACCATCAGGTCTGCCTGCAGTTGAGCAAAAAACATGTCATAATTATGTTTAACTGTATCAGCTGCCTGGTGGGAGAGGTATATACCTAAGTACTTTAATTTGTCTAGATCCCAGTGGAATGGGAACCCCTGTTTGAGTGTTAAGAAGGGAGAAAAATGAAAAGTCAATGCTTCAGTTTTGGTGTTGTTAAGTTTATACCCCGAACACTTGCCGAAATGATCTAGTAATTCGAAAACTGCTGGTACTGATTGGGGGGGGGGGTTGTTAAAAAGAGCAAGACATCATCCGCATAAAGAGCTATATGGTGTTCCATACCCTCCATCTGCACTCCCTTTATCCAAGGAGAGTCTCTAATGGCTTGTGCTAGGGGTTCAATAAAAATAGCGAATAAACCAGGGGACAGGGGACAGCCCTGGCGGGTGCCCCTAAACAGGGGAAAGTAAGGGGAGTGATGTCCCGAAACTTTCACACAGGCCTGGGGTGATGAATAAAGTGTTTTTATCAGGGAAATAAAAGGAGGGGGAAGCCCATCTTAGATAAAACAGCAAATAGAAAAGGCCACGCGACTCTATCAGATGCCTTTTCGTCGTCTAGGCTGAGTAGGACAGAGGGTGTTATCGTGGTTTGCATTTCTTGCACTAAATGCAGGGCTCTTCTGGTGTTATCTGTAGTGGATCTGCCACTGACAAAACCTGTCTGATCTAGTTTAATTATTGTGGGAAAGACTGACTGTGTCCAGGCGTTTAGCCAGGATAGACATCAGGTATTTATAGTCTACATTTAAAACTGAAATTGGGCGGTATGATGCACAACTTTGTGGGTCCTTACCAGGTTTAGGAATAAGGGATATTACTGCGTATGACCAGCTGGGTGGGGGGTTCACTGAGCCCTGTAGTACATCGTTGTAGGCCCTTAGGAGGGTTGGAGACAGTGTTTGCTCTAGCTGTTCATAGAATTCTGTACCATACCCATCAGGGCCAGGGACCTTCATGGTTTTAGATCAGGAATTGACCTCTTTCAATTCAAGGTATGTTATGGGAGAGATTAAAGAGGATCTTTGGTCCTCATCTAACTTAGAGAGGCTCAGTGGTGAAAGAAATGTTCCAGTGTCCCAAGGGTCCGATGGATGGTCTGGTGTGTATAGTGTTCTATAATAATCACAAAACATTTGGGTGACCTGGCCAGGTTTAGAAGTAAATAGTGCCTGATGTAGAGTCCCTAATAGTGGATATAGTGGCGTGCCGGCGTTGCCTACGAAGCCTGTAGGCGGGAGGCCCTCGTTCCTACTTCCCCATATCTTTGCCTTAAAAAGGCTAATGCCACCTCTGTATTCTGCCGAACCAGGGATTCCAACTCCTGCCTGACCTGTATTAACTGGGCCTCTACGAGTAGTCCCCCTGCTGATGGGCGGCTTGGAGGAAATGGAGAGTCGCCTCCAAGTGTGATTGTTTTTCCCTCCACTGTTTTGCCTGGAGGGAAGAGTATTGAATAAGGTAGCCCCTTAGGACTGCTTTCAGCGTGTCCCATTTGACAGTGGAGGTGATTTCCGGATTTGAGTTGTCCTTCAAAATTTCTTGTATTTTCTGATCGAGAAATTCTCGAAATTGGGCACTTTTAAGATGGAGAAGATTTAGTCTCCACAGCATGTTTCGCTTCTCAAGGCCTAAATTCCACATCGTTATGACTGGGGCATGATCGGTATGGACAATGTCACCGATAGTTGTCTCCCTAAGGGTTTCTAAACATTCTTTCTGTTTATAGCAATGATCTATCCTGGAATAGGAGCCATGTACAGCAGAATAAAAAGTGTACCTCCTATCCCTAGGGTGAAGGGTGCGCCACACATCAACCCAGTCCACCTCCTGAACAAACCTCTTAAAAAATTTGTGAGGAGCAGGTTGTCTGCCCCTAGTCACCCTAGTGGAGTCAACGTTTGGATTAGGGGCGATATTAAAATCCCCTGCTAATACCAGGGTACACCTAGTGAGTTGGACAACCCTATTTAAAAGGGAACGGAGAGTTTGCTGGGTGGAACCAGGGGGAAAATACGCATTAGCAAATGTGACTTCCCTGCCCTGCAGTAAACCCTGAACCACCACCATGTGACCCTCAGGGTCGGCCCACTCGGATGTTACTTCAGAGGGAGTAAAGCTGGTGATTAGTATGGCGGCCTCCCCGAAAAGACTTGTGAAAAACCTCCCCTAACCAGCTTTCCATGTTCCACTTTATTCATGTGGGTTTCTTGAATAAATATTATTCCTGCATGGGTCTTTTTAAATTATGAAATCATTCTTGTTCTCTTCACAGGGCTGCCCAACCCATTAACATTTAATGAAAAGATCTGTAAAGGTGCCCCAGACATTGTGTCGTATTTTGAGCATCTAAAAAGAATTTCTGTGCTGAACCATGAACTATCGGTTCACTGACACTGACGTATTTGTTTATTTTTAGAGGGAAATGTGGCTGCCTAAGTGGGGTATAGCGAGGATAACTCCCCTCTAACTGTGTAAAAGGATACAGCTGGCCTAAAAAACTTTAACTGGCCAAACTTCTTACAGCCAACACCTGCCAACTGCGTGGGGGATGGAACAAAACTAAGGAGTTCCATAGGGCTGGTTCCCACTAACAGAGCAGGGTACCAAGCCCCGTTTGTGCCAAATTTTGGCGGGTCTAACCTAGGTTAGAACTAGGCGTGCTCGTCTCTTGGGTGAGAGGAGTGGGGTGGGGACGATGAAAGGTGGTCATGCCTCGTGCTCCACCGGGAAGAAGGATATATAATCATACTTTATGGGTGATCTGTTCCCTCGTCATATAGAATGGCTAAGGGGAAGGGGGAAAGAGCCCATCCACTGTGCCCCAAAATTCGCCCCCTGAGCTATCGAGTCCACTAGTGCCAAAAAACATCCAGTCTGAGCCCACCCAGCCCCCATGAGTGTCCCTAGCCTCTGCCAACACAGCTTATGGGGAGGCGGGGGTGCCACAGGTAGGGCAGGCCACCACTATTGAGGCCAGAACAAACCGTGGAGAGTATGTCTCCTCAGGTCTGAGATAAATATCTTTGACAAAAGTGCCTAGCTTCCTTGGGGGTAGGCAAAACATACGTAGGGAGCAGTTATCCTTTCAATTAGCTTTGGGCAAACATTAATACTCTTTTGGAATCAAAGAAAGGTGCCAACAGCCTTGGATAGGAGGTAGTCGGCCAGGACCTCATATGCGGTCAACCGATAACCCTTACATCATCCTCCCCTCTCCCCCGCAAAATGCCCCAACAACAACCCCGCTCCTCGAGTCTGTACTGGCACATATCCTGCCAGGAGGCCCTCTGAGGTGTCTTCACCACAATGCCCCTTCTGAATCATTTCCGGATGGACAAGTGTGTATCCCCTTTGCAGTAGGGGAGGATAGAACATAGCCTCAGAAGGAAGAGGACCCTCTTCACAACAGGTGGGGGACAAAACATTGCCTCGGGAGGAGGGAGACATCAGGGGAAGCAGGGCCGTCATGGGGGGAGATAGAACAAATGGGGAGGAGACAAGCAGAGCGGCGTACCTGAAACGTACTTAGGTAACAAAAAAAATTTCCACATTGGTCCCCTTATTTAATTTCTTGGGTGTTCTGCGGTGCTTCTGACTGCCTCGAGGTCTGCTTCTTCAGGTTGTCGACAATCTGCTGAACCGCCTTAGCTCCTTCTGATCTGCGTTGCTCCCTCGATGTTTCCTGGGACCATAGCTTCTGCACCAGTTTAGTTGCAAGTGTCGTGCCAGGTTGCCTTGTGGGGTACATCAATCCCCATTTTGACCAATTCCTTGGTGGCCTCTTCTGCCGACTCAAAAGTCCTGGAACCATCAGTTAAATTGACCACCAGTTTTGCCGGGTACAGAGTACGAAATTTCAGCTTTGCTTCTTTAAGCTTATTTAGGATTGGAGCGTACGCACGGCGTCTTAAGGCAATCAAGGTCAGATAGTCATTATCGACATAAATTCTCTGGCCTTGATGAGTTAGGTCCCCCTGTTGCCATGCTTTATGTAGAACCATTTCCTTCTCAGTGTATTGGAGGAAGCGGACTAGGAGAACGCGTGGGCAGTTGCCAAGCCTTGGGCCCATGGTACGATGCACATGATCCATCTCTAGAGTCGCATCATCCGGTAGGTCCAGTTTGGATCTTAGGAATTGTTGTAAAAATTGTAGTGGGTTAGAGCCTTCAACTGCCTCTGAGAACCCGTTAATCCTCCAGTTATTTCTCCTGCTCTGGGCCTCTGAATCTTCTGCCTTCTCTTGCAGGCCCTGAGTAGCATGGTAGAAATTGCATTATGGCATGCTCTGCGCAATCTAGGCGAGAGTCAGTGTTTGTGGCCTGTTCCTCAATATCCTCGAGTCGTTTCTCTAGTTTCCCTAAATTGGTGCGGAGCGCTGTGAATGTGGAGTGGGTCTCCTTCCTGAAATCCCGCAATTCTTGTAGAACAGCGTCCATCTGCCTTGTATTGTTATTAGCGCCTTATTTAGATCCTCTGTCAAGAATTCGCTTTTGCTGAAGGTCTGGGAGCTATCAATATCTGAGTAAATGCAGTCTGGATCCGTGCTATCCAGTGCCAATTTCCGAGAACCCGGACCTTTTTTAGGCACCCTTAAGTAGAATTTAACAGTTATTGCCCAGTCTTCTAGTAAATTTGATAGTTATAGGGTGTTTTGAAGCCTAGTGGAGCTGGAGCTGAAAAATCATGTGCCCATCGTGGGCGTGACTTCACCGGAAGTCCCCAGTCTAATTTTTTAATGGGTTACGAAAGAAACAAACGCGTCCTCCTTGCACACAGGCAAATGGCTAGTGAAGCTACAAAGTAGGGCCTACTAAACTGCCAGAAGACTATACCCTCTCCACAAAAAAGGTTTCACATGTGACACAAGCCTGGTCTGATCAGTGCCCTTAATTTTTTAATTGGAGTACTAAAAATATTGTCTTGTATGGGTAAATGGCTAAGACATTACAAACGGGCTTCTCACCTGCTGCAGGGCATAAAGCTGTTCCCCCATGCCCTGTTATGTGGGGGGCAGCAGGATAAGTGCCATGTAATCAGTCAGGCATGAGGAAGAAGGCAGTCAGTTCATCTGGCGATAGGTAGGACTAAGAGAGAATGATTAATTTTGTGGTGGACGTGACTCACCATTCTTGCCAGCAGCTGGATGCTATTGAGTCCCATACCCATTCCACATTGCTACGTATCCTTCCTGCTTATAGTCTGCCTCAGCTTGCTGTTTCCATCTGTCTTGTGGGTGCCCAGCTGCTTGCTGCATGGCAGTCTTTCTACTCCTCCTCCAACATGACAGGACATGGGGAGGGCAGATACTAATGACAGGGGTAAAAGGATGGGGCACGCACAAGTAGTGCAGCCAACAAGATTGGCTTGGGCAACAGAGGCAGAAGTTTAAGCAAAGTAGGCAGTACAGCAGTCATATCCCCTTCCCCCCCAGACTGAAGTTTACCCAGGGTTAGGGGATGACATCACATTGCAACCCTTGACTGCTACATGGGCTAATGAGAGAGAGAGAGAGAAAACCCAATCCTTGATGGAAATGGCCATCATAAAAATGTAATATTCATTTTGATTTTTACAAGGGAACTGTGACATTTTCCATGGATAACGCAATAAATTCAAGAACATATTGGATTCATTATTTTATCTTTATCAAAGAAATATGAATTCATAGCAGAGCACATTTATGCAGAAGGAATACTGTAGCTGTAACCGATTAATTCTTTCATGTATTAAAACTTGACAGATTGCTTTTTTTCCCTGCACACTGTCCCTTAAAGATTTAAGCCATCCTGCCAGAGCAGACAGCGATGGGCCGGGGGGAGGCATCAGAAGGCCAACTATTTTCAGTGTAACCAAACTTCCTCCAATAAATTGAAACTAAGAAAATTATCTTCACTGTAAATTGTTGGCTGCCTAATTAAAGGGAATCCATACGTTTCCTTATGAAATTATTGTGAAGGTTACTTTGAGGATCCAGTATGTAAATTGTTAGGTTAGATTTAGAAAATGCTTTCAGTAAGACGGAAAAATACATTTAAAATTGTGATGTGGAGGCATCCTTTTTGTGGACAGGAAGGGTGCTCTGATGATGTCACTGCCACACCAGCTCTAACAGTATGCAGTTAAGCAGGTAAAAACAAACTGCTCCTACAGACGGAATCTTGTTCTATCTTGAAGCGAAGCATTGTATTCTTTTCTTGCACTCTGCCAAACATAAAATCCTGGGTGTTCCTCAGAATATAATAGAATCCCTGACAGTACAGTCAAACTGTTCTCACCTGCTACACTGCACACAGTGAGGCAGTGACATCACCTCAACGCCCTTCCTGTCCACAAAATGGATGCCTCCACATCTCTATTTAAAAAACATTTTTCTGTCTTACCGAAAACATTTTCTAAATTTAACCCAGCAATTTACGTATTGGATCCTCATAGTAACCTTTACAATAATTTCATAAGGAAACATACGGCTTCCCTTTAAATTTTAACTGTAAAATGTTTTGTGAAGAGCTCAGGCAGCAGATGTGATGTGAAGAGGTCGACTGGGTCCGTCGAGGAACAAAAATTAAAAAAACAAACATACCTGAGTGTGGCTATGCTGCTGCTTTTAGACTGTCTCTGACTGTGCTGCTCTCCTTGTGTTGCTGCGGCCTCGATCGAGCATACCTCCTCCCTGCTGCTGCGATCTTCTCCTCCGACTGTCCCGACCACCAGATCCATCTCTCCTGCTGGCTGGCCTGCCCTGATCGCAGTGTCGCTGGTGCGTATACTACTCTCCAAGTCCTCCTAAGGTCACTGGACCGCCGCAAAGATCAAGATCACAACTAATGTCCCCTGGGGCGTCTGAACTGAAGAACGCTTCGTTCTGACTCCAAGACATTCGTCGTCCTCCTCAGCTGCTGTGCTGGCTCACCTCTGGCTGGTGTCTGCGCTGAGGCCGGCTGCTCCGACAGTGACTGCAAATAAAATTGCACCGTCTCACATGCTGTAAGTTGGTGCCATGCGCCAACAGTCAGAATGCATGCATGCAGTGTGCCAGCATGTCCCTGATGTACCTGAGCTGACGACCTTGGATTTAGATAATTGGATGGAGACAAGATCATCACATGGGAAGGGAGACTCAGAATGTCACACAAGGGGGGGTGGGGCAGTGCCAGGAACAGCATGATGAAAGCCCGCCGCGTGGAGCCAGTGTGGTGCCCAGCCGGCAGCAGCTTAGCTAGCATTGCAAAATATAAAAAAAAAAACTAGTCTAAATTAAATATTGCCTGGGGTCCCCCGGGAATTTTCCATTTAGCCTTGTGGGTCAGTCCAGCCCTGAGTTGTACACCTTAAAGGGACACTATCAACCCCCTTAGGTCTCAAAGTGTCCCTAGTTTAAAAAACACATTTTATGACTACCAACATTCTGTAAAGATTGCTAATGTAGCTGGTAGTTTGATTCTGGCTCTTTTTTTCTTTAAAAAAGTGAAAAACAGACTGCCCGCCATACTGATGTTAACACACAAACACAGGTTTGTTTGCATTCCTTGTTCAGCTCCAACAGCATCTTTCCTGGACTTGGGGGAACACCTACAACACAGGCTAGCCCCTCATGATGCAGTGGGAGTTTAGGAGGCTACTGCCTCATGAGTAACTGCACTGTTTGGGTGTGTTTCTAATGCTCAGGAAATATGCAGTAAGAACAGAATCAAGATTGTAAACAAAACAAGGTTGTTTATAAATATATATTAGCATGCATTTCAGTTGTACTAAACAAGGAGACGGACAAAACGAGCAGTAACATCAGTGAATTTTAGAGAAGGTAAGCAATCATAAAAGTTGGTTTTTAACTAGAAATAATACAATGAAAAACAATCAGGTTGTCAGTGTCCCTTTAACCAAATGCAGTGTTAAAATTGAAACTCCAATTTTTTGTTATGGCAGTGTCGTCGAGGCACAGGTCAGGAAGCACAGGAAAACCAGGAACAGTTTCAAAATTCGTAAATAGTGTTTTATTATTAATAACAAAAAATGAAAAAATGAAAATTATTCAGTGTAATCAGTGGCAGTACAAACATAGAAAGCAGAGTTCATCTTCTGAGTTTTTCTTCTTAGTTTTCAGTCTTGGTCTCTGTCTCTTCCTCTTGCAAAACATTGCAGCTCTTTTTATAACACTGAGGGAACTCATTAAGAGAACAGTTTGCTTCTCACAGTCTTCTTGTCAGTTTCAGCAGGTGCAGCAGAAAGAACATTGTGACTCAGAACTGACCATTTGTTAACCAGCATCTCGGAGAGTTTGCAAACCGGCTTCTCAGGTTAACCCCTTAAGTTCCAAATAGCTTTTTCCAATCATTTCAATGGTATAACTGTATGCAGTTTTAAACAAAAGGATCCCAGTATCAGTGACATTTCCACAGATATGCAAAGGGGAGCTTGTGCTTTGAACCATAATCATACTAAGAGACCCTATTAAAAATGACAGACTGCACCAGCCCAGTGGTGCTGAGGGTTGAGGCATCTCTGCCTTACCTTACGCTACGCCGGTGACCCAGGTTCGGGAATGACCTCGGGTCGTCAGGGGTGCCGGTGGGGGGGGGGGAGGATTGCGCAGGATTGAGTCTACTGTCCCTCCTCTCCAGGGATGGGAGATCACCCTCCTGTAGTCCCACCATCACTGGGTGGTGATCTGGTGGTGGCGCAGGCAGGTATGGGCAAATGGTATGGCGGGCCGTTCCGTAGTGTGCTGCATGCACGTGCCTCCACATGTGCAAGCTTGCTTCATGGATGCGTGTGTGAGTGGGTGAAAAAAAGGGAGAAAAACCTACAAAATGTAAAAACTGAAAAAAAAAAAAAAAAAAGAGATTGCATTTCATGAGGCCATACTGTCTTCTGTACTATATAGAGGATTGTGTATGAGTAATCATACACAAGGCAGTTGTACATTCGAGAGGTTTCCGTGGTGCCGGAGACCTCGAGAGCGAAGCCTAAGAGGTCCGTTACCACAGAAACCTCGAGATTGTTCAACTGCCTTGTTTGTATATGGTTGCTCATACACAGTCTTCAGTGTATGGGCAACCATGGGTGGCACTCCTTTATCCCCAAACAGGTCTCAATAGAAAAAAACCCTTACTTGGCAGCAGTGCCCGTCAGATGTTGTTGTGCCGCACTAATGACGCATCGGTGCAGCACAACAACATCGCGGACGCACTTTAGTGCAGACAACAACGCTGTTCCAGGCACGGATTTCCATGCGGAACAGCGTTCCACCATACACTATAAGAATTTTCAGTTATATACTAAAGTGTGCATGGCTATATGTGTTGGTGTAGAGAGGAATGTGAATCTTTGAATGGATCTAACTTGCGTCACCTCGGTTCAGATAAGGCTGTAGTTTGTACTGTAAGTTAATAAATTAGCTGTGTGAGCTCTGCCGTAAAAAATGCTATAAAATCATAATCTTTAGAGCAGAGACGGTGAATAAATTGATTACTCTGATTTCTTGCTCTTGCAAGATGTATGTAATGTTCTACTGACATTTCTGATTCATTGTGGAAACAAGACTATAATTTTCAGCTTTTAGTTTCCTATTAGGTATTAAACTGTAATGCAGCCACATTTTTGTCGTTTTGTAGGAGATGATTGTAAACTTCCTTTGACTGCACATATATTGTTCACGTGACCTTTAGCTGACTGGAAAGGAAGGTTAAAGAAAATACTGTAGCTCTCCATATCTTGAGTCAAGGTGGAAATTTACATGGCTCTTTGTCCCATGGCCCTGCTTAGAATAAACACTGAGCATGTCTATTGACCTGTATTCATGTGATATTTAAAGCACGCATCCATAATAATTTTGTTAGGAAAAAAGGTAGGCACTGGTTAGAAAACAAAGAAATTCCTTCTGAAGTTGAGTGCCAGCTTCTGCAGGTTTGTAAACAGATATTTGAATTGGTATAAATTGAGACTTTCAGTGTAGTGAAACAATAATTCCAGCATAGCAGGTGTTTCCTGGTGAACAGCAATCTGAATTCACTTTGGGTCTTTCACCCTGCTGTTGAATTTACCAAGGCATTTAACATTGTTGTTATAAATGGAAGAATTAAGTTTTAGAAAAAAGTTAACTTTTTTGAGCACACACACCCTTTTGTGTGTGTGTGTGTGTGTGTATTTCCCATGAAGTGTTGCTGAAGAGATCCCTGAAGCACTACAACAGTCATGCACTTAAAAGTGCTTAGATGTTGACATTTAGATTGTGTTACTTTTATGTTGGCACAAACCCAGTTTTAAGGATGCGCTGACAGTGGATAATTTGCTCTGGGTGACATTGTTACCCTGACAAGTGATTATCCTTATTCACTTTGTTTCCTGTCTGTTTGGAAAAACATTGGCTAGGATGTCTACTGTCTATTTGAAATATCTGATCTTTTTATGTTTTATGTCATATAGTCATTGTTTGGGCCAGATTATCCGTTCGTTAGGCAAAATGGATGGCAGCATGTGAGGCTAAAGTATACTAATTATCCTATTTGATGCACCCTTCAAGAAATGATTCATTTTCTGGTATGTCTGTCTGGTGGAGAGGGGTGGCACTGGACTTGTGTCCACCCATTTGTAACCAGTTTCCTTGGTAGGCTTTCCCACCCACTAGCTGCGTTACTATCAAAGTGGACTGGTCAGCAACAGTGACTTGTACATTGGAGACAAATGTGATTTGGGCAAAGTGGGGGTGATGATTATATGTGTTTATATGGGTAGATGGATGTGTTGTCTCATGCACATTCTTAGGGTGTATGAACCACAAACCATAGGCGAGCCTTTCTGGCACCTATAGAATGTAAGTGAGACCACGCTTACAATCATAAGAGTGATCTCTGGCCATTTTAAAGCAGCAGGTCGATCAATAATATAGTAAAATAAAAATAATAATTTCCCTCTACGTGAGGCACCATTTAAAAAAATAGGTGTCTTGCACTCAGAGGAAGAGAACTCTGTAAGAGGTCACGTGTGCTCCCCTGATCTTTGATTTTCTTTTACTGTAGACCTCCACTGCACAGACATAACGTACATATACGGTTCCTATTGAGATCTCTCTTTTTGAAGTTTTCTGCACCTTCTTCAGAAATGCTGGTTGTAAAAAGTAGTTTGGATGTGCATGTCTGAGGATGAAGTTGCTTTATAGACACTGCATTATTATTTTTACCAAAGTGGATTCAGTACGGTATCCATACTCTGGCAGTTAGCTGGTTAACAGCTCAGTCCCAGATATCTTCAAGTTAAGCTCATCAGAAGGTGCTGTCCAATCTTCTTTCAGTTACTTACAGTAACTGGTGGAGCCAAGGGTGTAGCGATAGATGGTACAGTTTCCAGTGTTATAGTAGTGGAGAAGGGTGTCCCACAGGGACAGTTACTGGGTCCAGTGCTCAAGGTTCATTCTAGAAAATTTTTGAACGGGACAATGTCCCACAGGTCCCCAAAAATAGGGGACATGTCTCGAAATGATGGGGACAAACAATGAATTTAGTTTATTGTGTCAACTAGAGTAGTAATTTTTTTTATCTTACAAATTTTTCATTACTTAGCCTGTTCTGTTATTATATAGCAGGCATTGCTGAGTTAGCAGCTAGTGACTGAAGCACTGCTGCTGTGCTATAAATGAACCTGCTGCTGTTTCCAAAAATTATACCTACGGCAGGCATTGATGAAGCAGATGGGAGAGGTGCAGCCTCTCTAATTGAGCCTGCTTCAGTTTCCAAAAATGATACCTATGCAGGCACTGATCTTGAGGTGGAAGGTACATTGGGGTGCGCTGCTGTGATTCTCAGATCATGCTGCTGTTTTCAAAAATTGTCAGTTTTTTTCACTGTCTTTTGTTATTAAGTTACTTGGAAATTATACCCTGCTGCTGGTCTGGTAATGAAAATTAAGTTAGGTCTGTCTCACAGTATCATGTTTTGGATGCCAGCAGAGTGAGTGAGTGACTATTATTAACAATTTTTTTATCTTCGTCTTTAGGTCCATTAATCACCCAGCAACTGCAGTCAGTGCAGATAATAAGAAGGAAGGAGGGAGAGGGAGGGAGAAGGAGAGGTAGTGGTAGAGGGAGAGGGAGGAAGGGGGAGAGAGATGTCCTTCCCCATTAGAAAGAGTTGTCAAAAAATGATAATAAAACAAAAACTTCCATCTTGAGTCTGTCTGTTATTTCTTGTCTTTTTTTTGTATTTGTTTCCTGTCACAGATGAGATAGATTCTATCTGCACTTGGGGGGGGGGCAGAAGGTTTAAGTATTTTATGTGTCTCTGTCCTCCTACAAAGCATATACGTAAAACAGAAGACTGGTGTTGGTACAGAATTATATGCCACCACCAGGCACTGCCACACTTCACTTATAAGGCGCTTTTACACACAAGGTTTAGAAACTGAGTGAGCGTTACCTGTGTAGTGCCCTTGTACTCAGTTTCGTTCAGTGTTCCCTTTACACTTCGCAAGTATTCCGGCAACCCCTGCTTCCATTTGTTTCAGCTCCCCCACAGAGTTATCAATTAGTCAATCACTTTATTTAACTAGGCATAAATGCCTCTCTATAGGCTGTTTCTGCAGTGGTACCGGAATGGCTATTTTACACAGCCATCGAAATGGAACACATCGGTGCAAACCGCAAAAAGCAGAGATTGCGGTTTGCAGGAACATTGATGAAGGGAATGGAACAGATGCACTTTACACACAAGGGATGTAACGGAATACTGTTTCTGTAACGGTCATTCCGTTACAGAAGCCTGTGTGTAAAAGCACCTATGGTGTCAGAGTAATTTCAGTTTAGTCAGATCAGCAGGAAGAAAACATTATCTCCTCAGGAAATGTATTTTGTCCTATCACAGGGTGGTCTCACAGTATCTATTGCATACAGGGTTTTAATATCTTTATATTTTGTTCTAGTTAAGAACTGTCAGTCTCAGGTTTAAGTCTGTCTCTCCCGCCCATAAAGGAGGTAATATATTATAAAGCAGAAGCTAGTCTGTGTAGAAGGTACATTAAGGTACTAGACTAAAACCAGGCTTCTGGACTTGAAAACAATATAAAACTGTGAAAGAAAAAAACTGGTCATACCGACTGGCTAATATTAGTTTTTCCTGCTGTTGTTCCATAATAAATTACTGTACACATAAGCTGTGGTATTTATATTAGTAAAATAATATAAATGCAGCTTGTGTGTACAGTAATTATTATTGAACAACATCATGAAAAGCTAATATTAGCCAGTCAGTATGACTAATTTATTTTTACTCTCACAGTTTTGTATTTTTTTCTAAGTCTAAAAGCCTGGTTTTAGTCTAGTATCTTAATGCCTCGCCTCCAAAGTGAAACAGCAGAGAAGCCTCTGTTAGCAAAAACTAAATACAGGACCAGGCACCACACTTATGTGAAATTATTTCACAGCAGCAAGAGCAGTAAAATAAAAAGTAGCCTGCCTCAGGAGTTGTATTTTTTTTGTCACATGGAGGGTCTCACTATGTATATATGTTGTACAGAGATTTATTTTTTTTAATTCTTCACAGAAATGATCAAACAGTAAAATCCCCTAGCCTAGGCACACTGAAGCCTGATCACACCAAGATATCTGTGTGCCTAGGACAAACTGCCAGCCACAGCACAAACGGAGAGAGGGGCTTCAGGGACTGTGGGCCCTGAAAAGTGAAGTCAAAGCCCCTTCAGATTACTTTGCTGCAAACTACAGGTTTTTATGTGCAGCCAGCCACTAAATCTGCATCTGTATATGAGGAATCACCGAAACAATCTGAGATTGTGCCAGTTCAAGTGTAAATTAACAAGAGATAGCTGCCTCAGAAATGCGTGTTACTGGACTTGCACATACGCTTGTTCAACTGACTGTACCATGTGTTTTACAGAAAAACACACATGGTACAGTGTTGTGCTGTGCAGGTCGAGTAACCAAGTCCATGCCAGAGTGAAATGTTGTCTCCGAGTACTGCAATACGCTGTCTGCTGCCACTCAATCTGTTAATCCATCCCATGACCCAGCTCACTGGTGCTAGTCTGTCTTCGTGGGCTGGGACTGATTCCATGGGCACCCGCACCAGTCATAGAGCTGCTCAGACCTTTGAGTCCTTCCTCCTTCTTGTTGTCGGTCCGAAGAATGCCACTGCGCTGAGTCCTGATTGATGCCCGATCATTCCTGCAGCCTGCCACAGCATTCCCCCGAATACCGGAAATACCCGAAGACTTGCGACGCGATGTCTGAAGTAGGGCAGATCATGGAAGTAAACGAAGACTGCCGAAGTAGGCACTGATAATGTGGCACACTGAGCGCGTCTGATGTCCCATCAGGGACCTACAAGTGGGGACAAAATTTAAAAATGCGGGTCAATTCTGCAATCCCATGGCCAAAAATAAACCCTGTGTGCTGTTTGTTCTTTTCATAAATGATTTATCAAAGATATTTTCAAATGTTAGTTAAAATGTATGCTGATGACACGGTCCTTTTTTTATCACCTCATAAACAAAATGAGATACAGGAAGTTCTGCAATTGGAGTTCAACAAATTATAAGACTGGCTAGTTCAAGACAGGTTTATTTTGAACAGTAATTGAAACAGAGCAACATTTAGGAAAACAGTGTGATGTTTAAGTGTGGGGCTGAGAAAAGAATGACTAAGTTAAGCGATTCATAATCGAGCTGGTAAATTAATACAAGTACCTGGGTCTGTGGTTCAGTTCTGAAATAAAGTTCAGTGATCATATTGATACATTGTGTACAAGATTATTACAAAAAACTGGGAGCCCTTAGAAGAAACAAGTTTTGTATGACGAATGAGATTAGAGAGAGGTTGGATTCAGCGTTTATACTACCTATGCTGGATTACGGTAGTGCGGTCTATGGAATGGCTGGACAGGGGTTCCTATGAAAATGACAGGCCACACTACCGTATAACTAGATTTGTGTTTGGGTTTAATGGACCCACCAGCAGCAATACATTACTGCACACTGCTTCTAAAAGCAAACTGGACATCTTTGAAAATTCGTAGAGAAAAGCAACTAGTAGATTTCCTGTCTAAGTGTATGGCAGGCCAGGCTCTGTCATAATTATTGGACACGTTAACTCTGACTTCTTTAAAGTACTGTTTAAGAGAAATAACTGGAAGGGGATTGGTAGGCCCAAGGCCAATATCAAGATATGGTGCAGTGTAATTTAACTATATTGCAACTTCTAAATGGAATTTATTACCCTCAAAGATATGAAACCTCCCCACTTATGAAAGCTTTAGAGTGGCACTTGCTCGATGGTTTGTGTTTGTATGTGACTACCGAATATTTGTATAGTTCTGTCATTTTATTCTGTATGTTATGATCTTATTTTATTGTAACATGTATGCCAAACACAGGGCAGGTCTGAAAACAAGCTTTTGCCTAGTACCCAATACTGTTAAAATAGAAATGTTCTGTTGGAAGGGACAAGTCTTCTTTCACAGCTCTGCCAGCTTGTGAGGAATCCATTTTTCAAGTGTTAATAATTTTGGTGAATTTTCAACTTCTTCAAAGTCTCTTGATTACAAGTGTGTCTCTCGTCTTCTGGTTTACGCTTCGACAATTTTCAGTATAGAACACTAGAAGCCTTTAAGCATTGCATTCACTGCAACCAGAAGATTTTTGTCATATATCCTTACGATATGTGCATCTACTGCCTTGGAGAACACCAGGACATTAAGCAGTGCATTTCATGCCAGGCCATGCATCCTTCACTGATCAAGGAACAGAAGGTGCACCTCTTCTTAGGTAGGCCCAAGGAATGCAGCCAGCCCTTGTTGACTGCCAGGTCAGTGGCACAGTATGTGGCCAAGGAGGAGGAGGCAATGATGGCGGGGAGGGCTCCTTGTTGGTCATAGCAGTGGTCCAGCCTTTCATGGACTACCCCGAGTTCCATGAAATATGAGAGCCCTCCCTACGAAAAGAAGCCCAAGAATCACTGTTGTCGATTGAGAGACTGGGAACACTCTCACTCTTCCTGCTGTTTCGATTCCACCGATTGGTCCACCTTGGTCCAGATTCCTCTGGTCGAGGGGTGGATTGAGGCTTCCACAGTGGCTCGGTTGGAGACTACAATCTCGACTGCAGTTGAGCCAGTATAGAGATATTTCTTTAGCTGTTCGACCAAATGTCATAAGGGGAGGTCGGAAGGCTCTGGAGATCTCGAAGACCCCAATTCTCCTATTGTGCCATCAAGAGGAGACTGCTAAACCAGTACCGCTTGTCAGGGTCATGCCTACGCCAGTGGTCATCCCTTCTGTTTCCACTCAGTCCATTATTGTCACAATATCGAAGCAGGTGGTCTACTCTGCTTCACCGATGGGGATCCCTTGGGGGGTTGAGGTTGACATACCATTTGCAGCCCCAGTTTCTGTGTCGACCTCGACACCTGCCTTTAGGACTCTTCATCCACTTGAGAGGACAACTGTCGGCATCATCTTTGTGTACAGTACAAGGACTTCCTTTGGCAGCCATAGGCTATTGCTGAAAGGGTAGGTCTTTGCTTTTGGGACCTCTGATGCTGTGGATCACCCAGATGACTGCACCTCAGCAGGGTGTTCTGCAGCGGGGGGTTTCCACCCATCTTCCAATTGTGGCTAGCCCCCTCTTCCACAGCTGTGCAAGGGAACTCCATGATAGAGTCTTGACTGATGACCGACTTGCCAAGTGGACTGTCCATGGCGGTCACCCAGAACTATAGGGTGGTCCACACCTGAAAAAATTGACTCAGTCAGTTATCAAGAAAGGCTCAGACTCTGAGGAAGAGTCCTCACTGTCTTCAAGTAGTACACACCCTGTCGACATTGATTCAGACAGTCAGTCCTCCCTGTTGTGACTGGCTTTTTTTTGCAGCTCTGCTCTAGAGAATGTTGGAGTCCATGGAAACATAGAAATTGACGGCAGATAAGGACCTCTAGGCCGATCCAGTCTCCCCATTTTCCCTACCTGCAGCAGAAACTGCAGACCCTACTTGATCTCTGGCTTTACCTTCTTGTTCCTATCTCTAGGGTTCCCCTATGCCTGTCTCATGCATTTTGGAATTTCCCCACTGTGTTTGGCTCCACCACTTTCTCTAGGAGTCTAACCCATGCATCCACTACCCTTTCCGTGAAGAAATACTTCCTCACATTAATCCTTAGTCTACCCCACTTCCTACCTTATGTCATGCCCCCTCGTTCCTGGACATTCCTTTTCTGAAAGATGCCACCCTCTGGTACCCTATTTGTGCTCTTTAGGTATTTGTAGGTTTCTGTCATCTCCCTTGTCTCTTCTCTCCTCCAGGATTCACATATTGAGGTCTCTCAGTCTCTCCTCATGTGACTTTTGGTGCAGGCCCTGTGTGAAGATGTGGGATAAAACAGACACAACAAACCAGATGTCAGGTGCATAAAAACACAAGCGTGCATTATTTTATTCAAGTCAGAAAATAAAATAAAAATAAACATGCAGAAAGCAAAAGGTTATTCAATTCCAGTATCCAGCAAATTTTCTAATTTTGAAAACTCCTGAGGCTTAGCTTCAGCCTTTGCAAATAGAACAGTGTGGAAACAAGCACACATTTGTGAGGTCCTCCTCACTTGGTAGTCAGTATTCAACTGGTTCCCCTATCAATCTTTGTTACTCCAAGTGGTGGGTTTTTATACCTTTCATAGATGACATCACTATCAGGCGATCCACCCTGTTTTGCTAAAACCATTGAAAACCTGTCATTCTCAGGAGTTCCTCATCAAACAGTAAAGACATACATGTTTTCTTTTCTAGCCTAGACTCAGCTCCTCTTTTCTTGGTTAAGGGGGTTTTATGTTAAAGGTGTTTTATGTTTCCGTTTTGTTTCATCTCAGAAGATAGTTTTAATAAGACAGTAAGTCCATGAGGGTTCCACTGGGTTTGCAAGGGGAGCGGGAGAACGAGGGCGCGCTCCTCTTCCCACTTCTCCTGCCAACCCTTGGAACTCCTTATATCTTTTTCTTTATTCCCTAAAATAGGCAAGCATATAGCAAATGTATTTCATTTTCATTCCCAGTGTGAGCGGCCGTCCCACAGGAACAGAGTGAAAGGAATTGGGGGGGATGGGCACCCCACATATGGGCATCCACCTTAGACAGGGCTCACCCTATCGCACACCCTCCTGCACAAGAGGGCAACAGTCCTTACTGTTGGCAATCACCCCTCCAGAACTTGGAAGGGTTGGCGCTTCAACCCCTTGCTTACCAGCACAATTGTTGTGCATGAGCCGTTGCCTAGAGGCAGGGAACATCTCTGACTGGCAGACCAAACAAGATTTTAAGTAAGCTGACACCTGTCTATACATTCCTGGCCAGTAGAAATGTGGTACCAGATTATTCAGCGTGCTTTCATGACTGAGGTGCCCACAAGTACTGGAATGAGCAGCCTCTAGTACCCTCTGCTGATATCTCTTTGGCAGTACCACTTGTGTATATATATATCTTGTTAGATCTAGTTTAGGGTCTCATATGGTACAAAATCTCATTAATACTTTCACACCATGAATACATTCGATTACCCACCCCACCATTTACAAGTACACCATCTTTCAATTTTATGCACTGTTTTACTTTCTGTATGGTATGGTCCGGTCCCCAGACTGCAATTTACCCCAATCCACTGTTTTCCAATTTTTGCCTAGTGCATCCACAAATGAAGTCCCTTCAGCCAACTTACAGTCCTCTTCTTGCTTGACTGTAGTTTCACTGCCCAGCACAATATTTAAAGGACCAGTCTCACCTGGGGTTTCAGTGGTATTCGGGCAGCTGTCCTGACATAGACTCCCTCACTTTGAGTCCTTCTCACACGAATAACACCCCGGGAATATGGGAAGCTCTGGACAGTCATTACACAATTCAAACCTTTTTGCTGGCTCCTGCGGTTGGGTACAGGACCCCGGTCTCTTCTGGTTCCTCCTCCTCAAAGTGCGCAGCACCTGTACTCTGCACTTTTCTCAACCTCCAACACATTGTTCTCTGCCTTCAGGTAAAGCTGCTCTGCCTCTAGCAGACTTTGTCCACGTCATCAAGGCCTCTATCACCTGGAACACCACAGTCAGACTATATGTCTGTTTCACTGGACGCTTATCACTGGTACTGGTAGATTGCAGTAGGCTTGTCAACACAGCCTGCAACAACTGCTCCATCTCCAGCTGCTTCATACAAAGCCATCACAGGAGTTGCTGGTATCCTCTGGGGCTCTCTCCTCTGTCTGTCCCTCTGTCTTGCTGTCCAGCTCGTCCTTCACCTTTCTTCTTGCTCCAAGATCCAACCCATGTCTGGGTTTCACTCCAGTCTTCTACACCATAGCACGAGTCAATGGATATGTTTTTGCCTTAGCACCCTGATCGTACCCACTGATAATGTGTCCCAGGCAGTCTAGATGTACCAGAAATACCACTTCTAACACCACTGTGAAGGTGTGGGATGAAACAGACACAACAAACCAGAAGTCAAGTGCATAAAAACGCAAACGTGTGTTATTTTAGTCAAATCAGAAAATAGAAAAATAAAAATAATAAACATACAGAAAGCAAAAGGTTATTCAATTCCAGTATCCAGCAAACTTTCTAATTTTGAAAATTTCTGAGGCTTAGCTTCAGCCTTTGCATATAGAACAGTGTGGAAACAAGCACACACTTATGAGGTCCTCCTCACTTGGTAGTCAGTACTCAGCTGATTCCCCTGTCTTTGTTACACCAGGTGGTGGTTTTTTTTGCCTTTCTGGATGACATCACCGTTAAAACCTCTCATTCTCAGGAGTTCCCCATCAAACAGTAAAGACATGCATGTTCATACATGTTAATTTTTCTAGCCTAGACTCAAGTTCTCTTTTCTTGGTTAAGTGGGTTTTATGTTAAAGGTGTTTTATGTTTCCATTTTGTTTAATCTCAAAATGTGGTTTTAATAAAATAGTAAGTCCATGAGGGTTCCACTGGGTTTTGCAAGGGGAACAGGAGAACGAGGCAGCGCTCCTCTTCTCCCTTCTCCTGCCAGTCCTTGGAACTCATCGTATGTTTTTTTCTTTTTATTTCCGTTAAATCATTAAATGTGATACCCTAAAATAGACAAGCATACAGCAAATATATTTAATTCATTTTTATTTCCAGCGTGAGCAGCCGTCCCTCAGAAACAAAGAACGAAAATAATTGTTGGGGGGGAGGGGCAGATACCCCACACATGGGCATCCACCCCAGATGGAGCTTACCCTGTCACACTCTGCACCATCTTTGTTGCCTTTCTTTGAACTGCCTCCACCCTGTCTATGTCCTTATGGAGATGCGGTCTCCAGAACTGAACACAGTACTTCAAATGAGGCCTCACCAATGATCTGTACAGTGGCATCGCCACCTCTTTTCTTCTGTTGGTGTTACCTCTGCTTCTGCATCCCAGCAACACAGTGGCTCTCCCCACAGCCTTGTCACATTGTTTGACCGCTTTTAGGTAATCAGGTACGATTACCCCCAAATCCCTTTCCTGTTTGGTGACTGTCTGCCCCCTCCCCCACAAAATCATCATGTACTGTAATTCTTTTCTGGGTTCTTGCACCCCAAATGCATGATATTTCACTTTTTCACATTGAATCTCAGCTGCCACACTCTAGACCATTCCTCCAGTTTTTCTTAGTTCCATCCTCATTTTTTCCACCCCTCCCAGAGTATCCATTCTGTTGCACATCTTAGTGTCATCTGCAGAGAGGTACACCTTCCCCTCCAGCCCCTCCCCAGTGTCACTTATGAAGACATTAAACAGGACTGGCCCCAGAACTGATCCCTGTGGCACCCCACTGGTCATCCTTCTTTTCTCAGATTGAGCTCCATATACCACCACCCTCTGTCTTCTATCACTCAACTAGTTTCTAGCCCAGTTTATCACCTTGTGACCCACTCCCAGGCTGCCCATCTTATTCACAAGTTTTCTGTGCGGAATGGAATCGAATGCCTTACTGAAATCCAGGTAGGCCACATCCACCGCTCCCTCCGATCCACTTCCCTCGTCACCCAGTCAAAGAAATCAAGTAGATTTGTTTGACGTGAACTTCTCGCTGTGAATCCATGCTGGCTTGGATCTTGTGCTCCACTGGATTCAAGGTGTTTAGCAATCATTTCTTTAAGTAATGATTCCATAATTTCCCCCACTGTAGAGGTGATGCTGACTGGTCTATAGTTTCCAGCCTCCTCCATGCTCCCACTTTTGTGAAGAGGGACTACATCTGCCCTCATCCAGTCCTCTGGAACCACTCCCGTATTGAGTGATTTGTTGAACCTGGCTGCCAGTGGTGCTGCCAGCATCTCCCCTAGTTCCCTTAATATTCTAGGATATATCCCATATGGTCCCATTGCCTTGTCCACTTTCAGTATTGTGAGTTCTTTTTGGACTCCCTCTTCCGTAAATGGACTTGTGTTCTCCTCCCTTCCATATTTGCTCATGTTTTTTTTTTTTTTTTTTTTAACTCTTTCCCTCCGGTCACGGTCCCAGGAGCCTCTCTCAGGCATCCAACCTTGATCCTGCCCTGCCAGAAGTCCCCCCAACCGTGCCTTCCTCTCCCCTGCCTCGTAGCTGGCACCCCCAGCTTAACCCCTCCGGGTTGGGGTCACCCCTCCTACCTTGGGCGCTCACACACACAGACTCCAGCTACAGATGTGGGCACCGGGCGAAGGATCTATGAAGGCCGGCTGAGTTGGACCCGGTCGTAGGCATGGGGATTGGTGCCGTTGCCTACCCCTGGAACCGGGTTTTTCCATTTTTCTGTGTTTCCTCCCTCCCCATGCGTGGGCACGCCCCAAAGCTTCTGGCGCACGGCAGTCCTGCCTGTGTAGGCCACGCTATTATGTGCTTGCCCAGCTTGCTGCAGTACCCCCGGTCTCCACTGGGGGTCTGTGGCTCACCAGACCACCCCATCCCCTTGGTCAGGGGACGTGAGCACTACACGGACACTCAGTCCTCAACCCTTCCCCTGCTGACCCCTGGAGCCCGAGTCCATTCCTAAACCCGGGTTGCCAGTGCGGCATGAGGTGTGGTGTCCAGTGCCTCAGCGCCACCGGGCCGCTCTATATTTGCTCATGTTGCCTAACTATAGTCTCTCACCTTCTCCTTCATTTGTGAATACAGGACAAAAATATTTGTTCAGTATTGATGCTTTTTCCAGGTCCACTTCTGCACAATTCCCTTCTTCCCCTTTAAGCCTTACAATCCCACCCCGGTTTTTCTCCTTTCACTAATGTACCTATTAAAGTCTTGTCCCCCCCCCCCCCTTTTTTAACCTCCTGTGCTATTTTTTCCCCCGTTTGCACCTTTGCTCTCCTGACTGCTTTCCCTGCCTCCCTTTATTTATCCAGGTACACTACCATGTTCCCCTTCTGTATTTCCTGAAAGCCATCTTTTACGCCCTTACCTTCCCGGCCACTTCCTAGGAGAACCATAGAGGTTTTATCTTTCTCTTGCCCTTGTTTACTTGCCTAATGCACAGGTTTGTCACCTCCATTATGGCTCCTTTCAGAGGGGCCCACTGCTCCCCCCCCCCGTTTGCCCCTCCTTGCCAGAGCATTTTTGAGACATCTCCCCATCTAAGTAAAGTCCGCCCTCCTGAAATCCAGGATTCTCGCCTTTGTGTGACTTGACTCTGCCACTGTACTCCTACTGAACTGCACTGTGTGACGCTCACTGAATCCCAGGAGTCCGCTCACCCTGACTTTTGCAATTCTATCCCTGTTGGGGAGTACCAGGTCCAAAACTGCACCCTCTTGGGTGGGCTCTAGCACTAGCTACCTGAGGCCTGCCTCATGCATGTAGTACAGGGTGTCCCTACTCCAGGCTAAGGCAGCTGCTGGGATGCTCCAGTCCACATCAGGCAGATTAAAATCACCTACCAGCAGCACCTCCTCTTTAGCTGCCATCGTGTGAATGGATTACACTAGAACCGTGTCCACCTCCACTCCCTGTGCTGTAGGTCTGTATATCACACCCATGCGAATAGCTGTGCCATTGCCTGTCTCAAGAGTGACCCACAGTACCTCTGCCCCCCCCCATGTATTCCCTGTAGCTCCAGTCGCATGTGATCCCTTCTGAGCGTAAAGGCCCAACCCCCTCCCTTTTTCCCCTCACTCTCTCTCCCTGGGGAATCTTTTGGGGTTCTTGGACCGCTTCTCTGCAGATGGGCTAACATCTGATGGGGGAGGTCCCCTTGAAGCCAGTTCAGAAGCAGTTTAAATACCTCTACAGCTACATTCTGGAGAAGGATGGCTCCTTCCGGCTTTGCACATGTGGCAACACCCAGAGTCCTGCCCAGCCCCTCTCGCCTATATGGCCTGCAAGTATGTGGTCTCTGTCAGGAATCTTTTGGGGTTCTCTGACCACCCCTCTTCAGGTGGGCTAATATCTGACAGGGGTGGTGGACAAGTGCCTGATAAGGGGTCCGAGAAACTGGACTTCGTAGCCAAGTTTGTCTACGCAGCTGCCATTCTGGGTCTCTTGCAGGCCATCTGTGCCATTATGACGACTTGCTGTGGCCATACCCGCATTGATCTTTTTTCTTATTGCACTTCCAGCCTCATGACAGATAGAGGCTAGGGTCCCCTGAGATCAGGTGTGCATGCTTGCCCAAAACCAAAAAGCAGCTTTTTTGTGGCTGTGGGTTTCAGAAACAGCAGCAGCCTTAGGAGCAGTTACAGCCACTGGCAGTGCAGAGAGATGTTTGGTGGTCAGGGGAGGAGAGGTGCATCTGGAACCCTTTCCAGGGCTGCTAAGGACCGCGTGTGTGGTTCCAGTCCCTGTCCCAGCTCTCTGTCGGGGGTAGTCTGCGGGCTTCCATGGAGTCCAGGACGTCTTGGGGCAGGCTGCGCTCAGCTCATCAAATGCAGTGTGATCGAGTGGGTTCATGACACCTTGACTTTACAGGAATGTATCTTTCTGTACTTTTTCATACCATAATAAGTTGGAGGCTTGCACCCCATTTTGGATTTGCACAATCTCAACAGGTTTGTGTGCAAAGGAAGTTCCGTATGGTTACTCCGAACCAGATCATACCGTCTCTGGTACGAGGGCTTGTTTCTGCTTCCTGAAACTCCAGGATATGTTATTCCACATTCTTGTCTGTCCCACTGCCAATACCTCTGGTTCCAGGTGGAAGGGGTTCTGTATCAGTTTAGAGTCATGCCTTTTGGCCTTGCATTGGTACCTGGGGTCCTTCGCCAGGTGCTTCTCTGTGGTGGTGGCCTTTCTTCAGCACCAGGGTATACGTGTACCTGGACAACTGGTTCGTAAGGAGCATCTCCAAGGAGGCAGTGGAGAGGGCCAGAGATCTGGCCCTCAAGACATAGAAACATAGACTTTGACGGCAGATAAGGACCGCTTGGCCCTCCTAGTCTGCCCATTTCCCTACCTACAGGATAAGCTGCAGATCCTAGTTATCCAACAGCCTATTTCTTCCTACCCCCTGAAGACTTTTCAGGACTTGGGCATCTTGGTCAGCACGGCCAAGTCAAAACTGGTTTCCTTGCATGTGATCAAATTCCCCGGGGCAGAATTGGATTCCCTGTGGGCCAGAGCTTGGTTGCCTGCAGACAAGGTGGTGGGATCTCACCATTTCAGGTTGGGCAGTCATGCCCAACTTGGGGATTCCTCCAGCTGTTGGGGTACATGCAGCTTTGACCAGTATACTCCTTTGGGCATGCTGGCGAATGCTCCCCTCCATCTGGGACAGCAGTGATCTCAGGGCCACGGTCACTTAGATCAGTTGGTCCTGGTGACCCAGATGATGCAGGATGCTGTGGATGGTGGTTGTGTCCCCAGCACGTAGGGGAAGAAGTTTCTTTCATCGTCCACAGTTGACTCTCACAGTGATGAGGGATGCTTCTCTGATGGGGTGCTCACCTGGGAGACAAAAGGGCTCATGGGTTCTGATAATCAAATCCTGAAGTCACATCAGAATGCTGGATCTCCATATTATGTACTCGTCACCGACGGAGTTCACTCAGTTGATTCAAGTCAGGTCATACAGGTCCAGATGAACAACACAACCATCATGTTTTACCTGAAGAAGGAGGCAGGATGCACTCCATTACCTTGTGTCAGGAGGCTGTTCGCATGTGGTCACTGATGCACAGCCTGCAGATGGATCTCTTGGCAGTCCACATCACATGAGAGAACATAAAGCTGGCGGATGCTCTCAACTGGGTAAGAGATATGTCACATGTGTGGTCCCTGCACCAGGATGTAGTAGAGCAGCTGTTCTCCCATTGGAGCACATCTGTATCTGTTACTATGAGAAGAAAAAGCTGTAGATATTTAGCGCCTCAAAGACTGGGACGCTATAGGGGATTCTTTCTGTTTGCTCTGAATCCTGGGCCTTCTGTATGCCTTCCCTCCCTTCCCCTTGGTCCACTGGATGGTTCTCTAGGCTCACTGGGACAAGGCATGGTTGACCCTGATTGCTTTAGCCTGGCATAGGCAGTTCTGGTACCAGGATCTCCTCTGTCTTGGCAGCAGGTCTCTGCAGCGGTTGCCTCTCCACCCAGATCTGCTAATGCGACAACAAGGAACAGTCCTGCATCTGGACCTTCCATCCCTGCACCCCATGGCCTGGTTTCTGAGTGGTAGTTCAGGCCCTGGGCCTTTTTGAAGATGTCTTCCATTTAGTGGAGTTGCCCAGTATGGAGTTGACTCGTAGAACTTATGTGACTAAGTGGAAGAGGTTCTAGCTCTGGTGCCAAGGCAGGGATCTTTATCCTTATTTCTGTCCAGTGGCCACTTTGCTCAACTACTGTTGGTCGCTGTCTTAGTTGGACTATAAGCCACAACCCTTTCAGTGTACCTGGCAGCCATCTCTACATACTAGGAATGGACTGGTATGCCAGTTGTGATGCAGGAGAAGGTGGTCTGTATTTTTTAAAAGTCCTGGACCAAATGTATGAACATATGAAAATGTCAGCGAAAACAGGCCATTTCCCGTCTATCTAGACTGCTTGAGTGTGCAGCTCTCAGACAAATTTACTGGCGCTGACCCCTCTTTTTACACATAGTCTTCCTCCCTCTCATCCCCTGTACCAGTCTTCTCACCTGTTATGACTCTCCCTTTCACTCTGTCCCAACCCCATTCAAAGCTGTCCACTGTTTTTGATGATACCACCTTCTCTGGCAGTTCATTCCTTTTGGACACCACTCTTTCTGTGAAAAAATGCCTTCTCATTTCCCATTTGAATCTTCCCCCCACTCATTTTAGACTTTGCCCCCCAGTGGACCCATTCCCCTTGAGATTGAATATGCCGTCTGTACAAACCTTGCTTATACCTTTAAGGTACTTGAAGGTTTCAATATGACCCCCCTCCCTCCCTTCTGTCCTCCGGGGAATCATATCTTAGATTTGGTTTTAAGTAACCTAATCGATAATATAATCGATTGTAAGGTTCTGCCTCCCCCTTGGGTCTAGTGACCATTCCATGGTGTGCTTTTCTTTTGGTATTGGATTGGAAAATATGAAAGGTAAGACTGTGAAATATAATTATAATAAAACTGATTTCGTCAGTATGAAACATTTCTTAAACGTATGGAAGTGGGAAGAAGAATTTCAGGATAAACCTCTATAACTTTTGTGGGACCTCCTAGTGGAGAAGATATCTTCCTTAACTAAAACCTTCACCCCACTAGTTAAGTGCCAAGAAGGCAGTACTAAGTCCTTGCCCAAATGGATGACCCAACCTGTGCGGAACCTGATTAAAAATAAAAATAAAGCTTTTGCTAGAGCCAAGAAATCTGGTAGTAGTAAATGCTGGGATACTTATAAAGCTCTCCTCAAACAGTCCGTAAGATGTATATATAATGCCAAAAGGAAATATGAACTTGGTCTTGCAATTAAGGTCCAGGATAATTTATAAATCATTTTATGCGTACATTAATAGTAAGAGGGGTACATGTCATGCTATTTGACCTTTACAAACAACAGATGGAAGCACGGTTACCGATCAATTTCAGTTAGCCCAACATTATAACAACTTTTTTACATCAGTATTCAATAACAAAACATACCCTAAGTTAGCGCATCTGGACTCTGTATTAGACATTAGCCTTTTGATTACTAGGGAGGAGGTCCTCAAAAGGCTTCAGAAAATAAATCAAAATAAGTCCCAGGGACCAGATGGGCTGCATCCAAGAATAATTAAGGAGATGGCAGATATCTTGGCTGATCTAGTAACTGTTATCTTTCAAAGATCACTGGATAAGAGATATGTCCTGGAAGCATGGAAGCAGGCAGCGGTGGTATCTATTTGTAAGAAGGGGAGTAGGCATGAGGTGTCAAATTACAGACCCATCAGCCTGACATCAGTTCTGGGCAAGGTCTTTGAAGGTATCATTAAAGATCATATTAGTTTGTACCTTAATAAAACTGAAATGACGGATCCTGTTCAGCATGGTTTTACCGGTGGTAGATCATGCCAGACTAACCTCCTGGAGTTCTGTGGGAGGGTTAGTAAGACACTTGACCAAAAGCAGTCAGTAGATGTGATTTACCTTGATTTTTCCAAGGCTTTCGATAAGGTTCCACATGGAGAACTTATTGATGCATTAATTGCACATGGACTTGAAGGTAAAATAATTAAATGGATAGAAGCATGGCTTGATTCTAGGAAACAATCTGTCAGTGTAGGTGGAACCTGCTCTACTTGGGCAGATGTAAGTAGTGGGGTGCCTCAGGGCTCCGTTTTGGGGCCTTGTTTATTTAACATCTATATTGCTTCAATGAGTACTGTTACTGGTGTATGGATATGTAAGTTTGCATACGACACTAGAGTTGGCGATGCTTGGATAATCTGGAAGATTATACACGCCTTCAGAGAGCATTGACTGATCTGTAAAAATGGGCAGTAGGAAAAAATTGACCTTCAGTACTGACAAATGTTGCGTTACGCACTTTGGGAGATTAAATGGTCTCAGGACTTATAGACTTGGAGGATGTAAATTAAACATAGTGGAGCATCAGAGTGATCTGGGTATTATGACAACAAAAGAGCTATCCTTTAAATTACATTGTAACCAGGTCATAAAGAAATCCAGTAGTATCCTGCACTGTATTAATAAACATATTACGTGTAAAAATAAGGAAGTCCTGTTACCCCTGTATACCTCCTTGGTGAGACCACATTTGGACTACTGTGCCCAGTTTTGGTCACCTGGTGGGAAAATTGAAATAGCGACACTAGAAAAAAGTCCAGAGGAGGGCCACTTGTAAGCATATTGAAAGCAAAAGGGCATGACTATCATACAAGATTAAACATCCTAGGCCTCCACTCAATGGAATTTAGGCGGCTAAGGGGCAACATGTGCATGATATTTAAATCTCTCACCGATCCTGGCTTATGGGAACTCTTGGGGTTGAATTTTAGGGAATTATCCTATACAACTAGGGCCCATCCCCTGCAACTAGTGGCAGCTTGTCCAAGAACAGCCAGAAGGAAATCCTGGCTCACTCTGAGAATAACCAATATTTGGCATACGCTCCCACTAGAGGTAGTGGCCAGCGATAGAATGAGCACCTTTAAGAGTAGACTAGATAGTTACCTCATTAAGCATAACATTTCGGGTTATTCATGATATGGCGAGCAAAAAGGACTTTTGTCTATATAGCTGTTTTTACCTATGAGACCGATGAGAATACATATTGAGCTCCTGCAGCCTCTCCTCATAGGGTTTGTCCTGGAGGCCTGGATCATCTTAGTTGCTCTATGCTGCACCCCTCAAGTAATTTGATGCCCTTTTTCAGATCTGGGCACCTGAACTGCACACAGTAATCCAAGTGCAGTCTCACCAAGGACATGTACAATGGCAGAATGATTTCCCCTTTCCTGGAGGTGATTCTTCTGGTGGTGCATCCCAGCATCCTGATGGCTTTAGCTGCTGCTTTATGGCAGTGCACAGAGTGCCTCAGATCCCTTGTAATGATTACCCCTAGATCCTTTTCCTCCTCAGAACTGGACACCTGTACCCCTCCCTACCAGTAACTGGCCCCTGGGTTCTTAGCTCCCAGGTGCATGACACTGCACTTTTTGACATTGAATCCCAGCTGTCAGATACCTGACCACTTTTCGAGCCTAGCCAGCCCCTCCCTGTGTTCCTGTCTCCCACAGAGTTTAGTGTCTGCGAATAGGCTGATTTTACCTTTGATCCCATCCGGTATGTCACTAATAAAGATATTAAACAACACGGAACCAAGCACTGAGCCCTGTGGGACCCCAGTGGTTACAGGCCCAGGCTTTGAGAGTCCCTCCCCCCACTACCACCCTTTGTTTTCTGTCTTGTAGCCAGCTCTTGGGCCACCTCGCCAGCTTGTGTCCAGCTCCCCGGTCCTGCAGCTTACTGAGTAGTCTCTGAAGTCCAGATACAGGACATTAATCACCTGCCTGGCCCCTGTCCACAGTTCCTGAGACCCAATCAAAAAGGTTATCAGGTTGGTCTGACAGGATCTTACTAAGACAAACCCATGTTGCCTTTCATCCTGGAGACCATTAAGCGCCAGAACATCCACTAGTCTCTCCTTTAGTATGGTCTCCATTAATTTGCCTACAGTGGAGGTAAGGCTGCCTGGTCTGTAGTTTCCTGGTTCATCCCTGGATCCACTCTTGTGGAGAGGCACTTGATGTGCCATTCTCCATTCCTGAGGCATGCACCCTGTCTGTAGCAAGGTGTTAAGCAGGTCGGCTAGGAGGCATGCAAGGACTTTCGCCAATTCCCTCAGAACTGTTGGGTGCGTGCCATGTCCCTCTGGTGCATGAACCATTACCGTCATGGGATGTACTGCTGGTGCTTTTGTGATGCTGATGAGAAAACCATCTGAGCCAGTGCGCAAGTGTGAGATGTCACACTAGTCATGGAAGACCTCTTGCTTAGTGGCTTGCATGTCAGCCAGAAGGGTGAGTGAGCTCCAGTTGCTCATGGTGGAGTCTTCCTATCTGATCTTCCACAAGGACAAAAGTAGTGTCCTAGTTTTACCGTAACCAGATGATAGACCTCCTGGTTTATTTTAATAACCCTACCTCTGATGCTAACCTCAGGCTCCATACTTTAGATTTGTGCAGGGTGCTATCCTATTATGTGGAGCGCATGGTGGGAATTCGCAGCAAGGCTCACCAGCTGTTTGCCAGCTCTACTGAAGCCATGCCTGGCAAATGGGCAGCAAAGCTGATAATTAACTGGTGGATCACATCCTGTATCACCCTTTGCTATGGTCTGGCTGTAAGTGAGCCACCCACGGGGTAGAAGGCATACCTATGCCTCTGTTGCTCCTTCCAGGTATATCCTCATTAAAGAGATCTGCATGGCTGCAACCTGATCTAAAGCGTACACATTTATATCCCAGTACAGCATCAGCATGCTCAGTCATCGAGATGCTGCATTTGGGCATCATTCCTCTAGTCTCTCAATCAACTAGGGTTGTGCGCCTTGCCCACCTCCTCCTGGAGGACTGCTAGGCATCTGCCAGAGTGAGGATAGTGAATTGATTCCATGTTGGTAGAAATAGAGGCTACTCACTTGTAACCACAGATCTTCTTCTGGGGTATCTCAATCATCAGGTCACACCATTGGAACTTAATTGTCGGTGAAGCAGAGTCCACACAGAAGATTTTTAGCAGTACAACTGGGGCCGCCCATACCAATGTCATGTGATAACGTTACCAACCCTATAAAGGCGTGAGCGGTACTGCTCCCTCCTACAGTTCTTTCCCGCCGTCGACCTGAGCGCACAGGTCTCCGTGGAAGCTTCATCGCAGTTTCACATCTTTTTCAGCCTATGGGTTTTTCTTTTCATTTATCTTAGAATTTGTTTTATTTTCTATACATACTTTTGGCGTTTACTGTTTTTCTCCCCCCCCAGGGCCACGGTGTACACATACTTGTAGTGCATGGAGGCACACGCCAGGATCCGTGGCCTCTTCCACCCCTCACAGACTTGCGTTGCCGCTCCTGTCTTCCTGTGCTACCCACCGGACCGCCAGCCAGTGGGAACAGGAATATGGCAGAGCAGGCATCCACTCCTATGGAAGGAAGAGCCATAGCTCGATCCCATTCCAAATCCCCGAGCTGGCATCCGGTGGCCGGGGTCATTCCCAAACCTGGGTCACCGGTGTGGCGCGAGGTAAGGCGCCAGCGTCTCAGTCCTCTGCATCACCGGGCCTAGAATCTTTTTTTTAAAAGAGATTACTTTCTTTTGTTTATGTCAAGTGTTAATCCTTCGACTTCTCTCTCCCGTCGCTGCTGCTGTGGAAAGACGATTACCTCCACAGACTAATACTCTCTCTGTGTCTGCTGTCTTGGGCCTGACCACGAAGTCTCTGACTGTGAGCTCTACCAGAAGTTTAATCAAACAGCCCTGAGGCAAGGCAGAAAGACTCTTAAATATTTTCTAAATAGGTAACCAGTTCTGGGCAGGGGTCCTCCGGGGTCCCAGCCTCCCAGTTGCCGGCAGGGTCGCTGACCTCCCAGGCCTCTAAGGCCTGTGAGAAGTCCTTGGGGGGGATCACAAAAAGGACTGAGATTGGGACCACTGCCCCCCAGCAGCCGTCTCGCTCTCCAATGGCCTCTTATCATTCATCTGGGGATTCTTTGGCTGCGGCTGTACCAACGCATAGGTCTGCTGTCCAGGTCTCTGTGCCCACCAGACCCATACAGACAGCGCCACTGCCCGATACCCAGGGTGGCCAGCAGCCGACCTCTGGCTTGTCGGCTCTCCTTCATTGACAGTCTTGTCATCGACGGCTCTCCCAACAAGGCCTGATCCTAGTCCAGGCCCTCGGTTGCAGCTTCTTCGGCCTCAGTACCCTCCGACGGTCGCTACCTGCACTTCGGTCGATGCAGTCTTCGATCATTGACCTTAACGAGATCTTGACTAAATTCACTTCAGTGATTGTTCACCAGCTTGGTGCCTTTAGGCCATAGTCGCTGGCGCCGTTGATGGCAGCTTCGCCGTTGACTCCTCCTAGATGGCCACAGCTGGTCCCCTGTGGACCATCATCGGTCCCTCACACGTCAGACCTGGACCTCGAAGAGGTCGATGTCAAGGAGGAGTACTATCCTGATCTCATTCTTCCTGATTAGGAAGAGGAGGAGGAAGATCACCTTTCTTCTGACAGATCCACTGCTTCTTTTATTAGCGAGGACTCTGTCAAGCACACCCCTAGGTCACTTCCAGAGGACCTCACTTTCTTCAATATTATGAAGCAGCTGCCCTCAGCTATGGGGTTCCACACCGAGGACGAGGATGTCACCAAGAAGGATTTAGTGGACTTCCTGGAGATCCCAGAGTCTCCTCCCAAGATCATTCCGCCTATTTTGCCTGCTCTGAGGAATGCCACTACAGCAGCCTAGCATGGTGCCAGCCATGCCCCGTAAGACAGATAAACTTTATCATGCCCCCATGGTTTTCTTCATTATGCTGCCCAGCCTGAAACTGATTTAGTGGTTATTAAGGCAGCTCATGACAGGTCTAAGGTGCCTGAGCACCTTAGCTCCCTCCCCCTTGTCAAGGTGTCGTGCAGGATTGACCTTTGGGGTAAGAGGGTTCATGCCTCCTCCATCCTAGGGTTAAGGATTGCCAATTACTTGTCCCATATCGTAAAGAACAAAAATACTGCCTGAAAGAAGGCCAAAGCTGCTGCCCAAGCCCTCCCAGAAGGTATGCAAATGCAGGAGATTCTCAAATGCTTGCAGGTCACTGAGGACATTAGCAAACCCTCTATGATATTTCGGACACTATTGCCAGGGTTGCTGCCACCGGCATTTGCCTATGTAGGCACTCCTGGCTGAGGGTCTCTGGATTTGCTGCTGATGTTCAGCAGGAGGTGCTTAATGCCCCCTTTAACCACTCTAAGCTTTTTGGTCCAGATGTCCAGGGCATCATCAGTGACCTACAGGCATCAGGCAGGGCTCTGAAATCTGTTCACTTGCTCTACCATATGCAACCTAAGAGCAGGCAATGCCCTCCTTTTTGTAAGGCACCCAATAGACCAGGAATAGCTTCTCAGCCTCAAGGCAAACACAGAGCCTCTGCCATCTTGCCTGCTGTCTCTACTACTGGAGCTGCAGCCAAGCATCACAGAAGTGATGGACCAGCCCTAGTGGCTGGATCCACTTCCAATTGACTTCTTGCCAGACCCCCTCTTCTGGTCCCCAACCAGAGGTGGTGGTTGGAGGTTGGTTTTCCCTCCATATCAGTCTGTGGAGAACCATTACAGCGGATGCCTGGATTCTGCAAATCATAGAAAGGGGTCACACTCTAGAGCTCACAGAGCAACTCCCAGAAACTCACTGTCCACCCAGCCCACCTAGCTGTTCTCCGGGAGGAGGTCCAGTCCCTTCTGCGCAAGCAGGCCATAGAGCCAGTGCCCAGGCGGCCGAGGAACAAGGGGTTCTACTCTAGGGTTTTCTTGGTCCCAAAAAAGACCGGAGATCTGAGACCCATCTTGGACTTGAAGGACCTCAATCTGTATGTCCAGTAAAAAAATTTTTGGAATGGTAACTTTGCCAGGTCTGATGCCCCTTCTCAAACAAAATGACTGGCTGTGTTCTCTGGACATGCAGGCTGCATACCTGCACATCTCGATGTTTCCTCCTCCCAGGAGATTCCTCCACTTTCTTTTTCAGGGTGAGCACTACCAGTTCAAAGTGCTGCCCTTTGGCTTCTCCTCTGCGCCGCGGGTCTTTACCAAGTGCTTAGCAGCAGTGATTGCGGCCTTCATAAGGGAGAGAATGTACGTTTTCCTGCATCTGAATGATTGGCTCCTGAAGGCCCCATCCTGAGAATTGCTTCTGGGGACCTTAGAGAGAACTCTTCAGTTGTTCCTCTCCCTGAGCATTACTGTCAATCTGCCCAAGTCGGTCATGGTGCTGTCCCAAAGATTGCAATACAGAGGGTCAGTTCTGGATTTGGTGCAGGGGAATGCTTTTCTGTATTTTTTATTTATTTGGAAAATGTTTCACCAGGAAAGACAACATGAGCTGTAAACAGCTTGTTTTCAGGTGCGTCCTGGGGGGGAGGGGGTACAATAGTAGGGAGAACAGTAAAATACGCAGAAAACAAGAACATTAGAAGTACATAATACAAAACTATTGAGTACATTGAACAATAGTAGGGAGAACAGCAAATACACAGAATACAAGAGCAGTACAAGTACGTACTAATACAAATAATTGAGTACATTTGAGCAACACAGTTACACACTAAAACAAATCTTTGAGTACAGGTACAGAACTGAGAGATCCGAACCAACCGGTGAGGGTGTACAAACCAGTAATGAATTTACATACATTGTATCAGGCCAAATATCGATGATCCTGTAGGGGATAAGATTTGGGAAGACTGACACAGATGAAAGTGCTAGGGAAGTAGGCATAGCCTAGGATCAGAAGTGCTAGTGTAAACACAAGGGAGAGCAGTTTAAATTTACTCGGGGCATAGTGAGGCGATGGGTTGGGGGAGATGGAGAGGAAGTTAGTGTGGAGGGTTAAGCCAGTGTCTAAAACCCCCTCAAGGATGCAGTGAACCCTGCCAGGAGGACAAAACCAGGCTGGGGAGGAGGAAGATTGAGAGGCATGGAAGGGGGAGCTAGAGAGGAGGATAGTGGTAAGTAATGGGGCAGGTGGAGCAGGAGAGGAGGATAGTGGTAAGTAATAGTAGGGAGGGGGTCAGACGGAGCAGGAGAGGAGGGTAGTGGTAAGTAATAGTAGGGAGGGGGTCAGACGGAGCAGGAGAGGAGGATAGTGGTAAGTAATATTAGGGGCAGGTGGAGCAGGAGAGGAGGATAGTAGTAAGTAATAGTAGGGGCAGGCGGAGCAGGAGAGGAGGATAGTGGGAAGTAATAGTAGGGAGGGGGTCAGACGGAGCAGGAAAGGAGGATAGTGGTAAGTAATAGTAGGGGGTGGGTCAGACGAAGCAGGAGAGGAGGAGGATAGTGGTAAGTAATAGTAGGGGCAGGCGGAGCAGGAGAGGAGGATAGTGGTAAGTAATAGTAGGGAGCGGTGGGCGAAGGAGTAGGGAGGGGTTACAGAGAGAGACAGTGTAGGCGCCAAAAGTATCCTGCAAGGGGGGTCAGGGGAGTCGGTTGGCGAGGGTCGGACAAGCTGGGTACTGAGAGAGGAGGGCTAAAGGACAGATAGCAATTTAGTGGTGGAAGGGATGACAATAAGTGCAGTTTAGGGTTATGGGGGCTAAAAACAGATACAGCTGAGGGAATAAAAATTGTGTAGGGCTAGAGAGATTGAGGAAGGTGATGATGAGAGTCTGATAGGAGGAGGCAGCGAGTTTCAGAGCTTTGGGAAGCGGTAAGAGAAGGCTTCCTAGTCTATGGAGGAAGACCAACAAGGAATGGCTAGATTGTGGGCGTCAGTGGATCTGAGACGTTGGGAGGAGGGTGGTGGGGCAGTGAGTGAGGAGGAGGGGTAGGAGGGGAGAGTCCCGAGCCAGAATTTAGAAGTGAATTTGGCGCAATGGGAGAGATACCTGCACTCAAGATAGGGAAAAGCGAGAGAATGGTACAAGGTGCAGAGGTATGTACGGGAAGGATCATCAAGGGCAAAGCAACAGAAAGCATTGAAAAGAGAATCCGGTCTGGTAAGGGAAGACTTGGGAGCAGCACTGTAGACTATGTCACAGTAGTGAAAAATAGGGAGGATCATTTTCTGAACAAGATCGCGCCTAACCGTTAGTGGTAGAGAACTACGGTTCTAGGGACGTGGATATGTTATTCAGTCCACACTTTCTAGCAGGTACCTTGTCACCTTAAGATGTGCCGGAAGGTCTTCAAGCTGGCTCCTGCCACCCACCCGGGAGGTATAACCCTTGGCTCCGCCCTGTGACGCAAGATCTTCCTTACTGCTTGGAAGCTCAGGTTCCTTCCTTAGTGCTCTCGCATTTTGCAAGCCCTGGATCTTAAGTCGTAAGATTTTTTTCCCCAAACTTACCCTTCAACTCATCAGAGTTTGGTCTTCTCCACCTTCTCTCGCTGCTGCGATGGAAGACAAGTCTATTCCCGGGTTCCGTCGGTGCCCTTGCGGACAGAAGATGTCTTGCACCCCCACGCCACGTGCGTTTACTGCCTTGGGTATGACCACGATCCGCAGGCTTGCGATCTGTGTCTGTCCTTTTCTCCGTCGGTGCTCGAAGACCGTGCTGCCTGACTCCAGTTGGGGGCGACCGGAGAAATTGTATCCACTGGTCAAATCGAAGGAGGCTCATTGGGTGGCATCTGCAGCGGCAGGCTCTGCGGAACAACTGGAACAGCTTAAACAGCTCACTGCCCTTGAGGAGCAGGCAGCCCAGGCCGTGGCGAGCTCATCTTCAGCTTCGACCTTTATTCTGCTCCAACTGGGCTCTTCTTGCACGGCTTTCTTTCAGGAGCTGTGCCAGTCCCTCTCAACAAAAGGGGTGGGTCCTTCTGGGTTTCACACCCCTCGGTCCCGGAAGAAGGATCTGAAAAAAGGTAAGACCCACCATCGATGCTCTTGGGAGCGGGAGAGATCTCGTTCTCTGGACTGTTAGCTCTCAACTTCGGTCGATGTTGCGGCCCAGGCTGCTGGTTTCACGGTGTCCCCATCAGACCAGTCAGCCAAGGTGCCTGTCAACGTGGCCAAGATTTTTCTTGAGCCCACCAACAGGTTGTCCACTGAGGAGGCTGACAACTCTTTGTCTCAGACACCGGTGCTTCTGGTGCCTTCTGGGGACTCGGCTCAGCCTCCTGCGCCAAAGTCTCTGGCTCAAGACCCTGAACCCATAGGGGCAGCGTGTCTCCCCTGCTCCTTCCTCGGTCCACTGTCGGCATCGCCGACGGTCAAGATCTCTGCCTCTGTCCATGTCTGCATCAGGTAAATCCCACCGTCGGCGGTCTCGGTCTCGACATCGCGGAAAGTGCTGCTGCCGCTCTTCTTCCTCTTCCTCCTCGGATGAGGATAGGCTACAGCGCAAGTTGCATTGGCACTATGAGGATTTAATGTGGCAGCAGCTCATTCTGACTGGCTCTAAGCCGACGTCGACTTCTACGCCGGCTATTAAGTGGCTGTTGCCCGAACGGCTGCCGCCGACTCCCGCCACCATTTCCTTGGTTGGGGATCCGGTTCCGGCACTGTCGGCTCGGCCAAAACCGGCTCCCCCACTCATTGCTGAAAAATGGGGTGCTGTACAGGACTTCTCGGTTGGCTTTTGTCCCTCCGCTCCTGCAGCTAGATCAGCCC
This sequence comes from Neoceratodus forsteri, assembly GCA_016271365.2. Lineage (NCBI taxonomy): Eukaryota > Metazoa > Chordata > Ceratodontiformes > Ceratodontidae > Neoceratodus > Neoceratodus forsteri. Next base: position 33,652,039 of record CM057454.1, read on the forward strand.
AGTAGCACCAGCAGCAGCCAGCAGGCTCACACTTGGTGCCCTAGAGCCAAGTCTGTGGCTTCCTCGATTAGGAAGCCAAGGGGGAAGGTCCCAGCGGCTCCTCGGTTGGACCCTCCTCCTCCAAGCCTGCCCAGTAACGGGTTGTGGGGTGTCTCCCCCAACCCCATTGCACCTCCCCAGGGTCCCCCCGTGGGGGGCCGGCTCAGTCACTTCCTTTCTGCCTGGTCCGCTATCACCATGGACCGGTGGGTGCTGGAAGTGGTTGGCAGGGGCTCGCCTCTGGAATTCGATCAGGTCCCTCCCTTTTAAGCACGCGCCCCACCAGGGGCTACCGGGTCTGCAGCCTCTCAGTCTGCTGTCCGCGACATCAATCAGCTCCTCCACAAGAGGGTTATCTGCAAGGTGGCGGATCCTCCTTCTCCCAACCCAGGGTTCGTTTCCAGGTACTTCCTGGTCCAGAAACGGACAGGGGACTGGCGCCCCATTCTAGATCTGCAGTATCTGAACAATTTCCTAAGGCCACACACCTTCCAGATGGTAATTCTGACACAGATAATACTATCTCTGGAGCAAGGAATTGGTTCTGCTCTCTGGATCTTTAGGACTCGTTCTTCCACGTCCCGATCCGCCCATCCCGCCGGTGGTTCCTCCGCTTTCGGGCAGAGGGAATCCTTTACGAGTTCTAAGCCATGCCCTTCGGCCTTCCTTCAGCCCCCAGGGTCTTCACCAAATTCATGGCAATGATGGCGGTGTTTCTGAGGCTCCGAGGGGTCTGGGTGTATCCTTACCTGGATGACTGGCTGATAGCAGGTCCCTCCAGGCTGGAGGTGGAGCAGTCCAGGGATCTGGCCCTTCGGACTTGCCTAGACCTTGGCCTCCTAGTCAACGAAGCCAAGTTGGAACTTGTGCCTGCGCAGGTGATCCAGTTCATCGGGGCAGAGCTCTACTCCTGCTGAGCCAGAGCTTGGCTTCTGGCAGACAGGGCGGAGGTTCTCTCCTCCTTTGCCCAGTCATTTCTGCTTGGGCAATTGCGCCCTGCCCGGGACTTCATGTGTCTTCTGGGCTACATGGCAGCCTGCATCAGCGTAGTCCGATGGGCCCGCTGGCATATACATTCTCTCCAATGGGAACTGGCCAGCCAGTGGTCTCAGCGCTCAGGTCATCTTGACCAGCTGGTCCCTGTGACACAGAGGATGTGGGATGGCCTCCAGTGGTGGATCATCCCATCCCACCTGCAGGAAGGGATCCCATTTGTTCACCACAAGCAGACGGTCATCCTGATGACCGACACCTCTCTGATGTGTTGGGGTGCCCATCTAGGGGAGCACAGAGCCCACAGACTTTGGTCCCCTCAGAGTCCCGATGCCACATCAACCTGCTGGAGTGCTGAGCGGTCTGGCTGGCCCTGACCGCTTTCTCTTCATTTGTTCAGGGTCAAGTGGTCCAAGTCCAGATGGACAACACCATGACCATGTACTATCTCAACAGACAGGGCGGGACGCGCTCCTTGCCCCTGTGCAAGGAAGCTCTTCACATTCGGTCCTTCATGATCAGCCTGAATGCGGATCTCCTAGCCATTCATGTGGCAGGAGCCTTGAACAGTCTGGCCGATACCCTCAGCCAGATAGGCGATGCATCTCACAAGTGGTCTCTCCTGCTGGAGGTAGTGCAGGATCTGTTCTCCCACTGGGGCACCCCTCAGGTGGGCCTGTTTGCCTCAAGGGAGAACACCAAGCTGAGGCTGTACCATGCCCGCCCTCCTCAGCAGGGTTCGCTGCAGGGGGTGCCTTCTCGAACCTGTGGACCCCAGGCCTCTTCTATGCCTTCCCTCCTCTGCCCTTGATCCACAAAGTGCTCTTCAAGATCAGGAGGGACAAGTGATCCTGGTAGCCCCGGACTGGCCCCGCCAGTTCTGGTATCCAGATCTCCTCAACCCCAGCACCAGGCTCCCGAGTCGGCTTCCAGCCCGCCTGGACCTGCTCTCCTTCAGTCAGGGGAAGGTACTCCACCAGAACCTTCAATCCCTGCACCTGACGGCCTGGTTCCTGAGCGGCTAGAGTTTCAGGCGTTGGGTCTTTCCGACGAGGTCCTCAACATTGTTGAGGTTTCCCGCAGGGAATCGACCAGAAAATGCTATGCCTTCAAATGGAAAAGGTTTTCCATTTGGTGTCAGGGCAAGGGGTTCCACCCCTCATCCTGTCCGCTGGCTAGCATTTTGGACTACCTGTGTTCCCTCTCCCAGCAGGGGCTACGGTCGAAAACTCTCAAGGTGCACCTGACAGTCATCTCTGCTTACCGGGTGTGGGCCGGTAAGCAGTTGGTGTCGGAGGAGGTGGTGGTCTGGTGCTTTTTCAAGGGCCTAGATCAGATATCCCCTCCGGTGTGTGAACAACCACCTCCATGGAATTTACTGCTGGTATTGGCTAAGCTCATGGGCAAGCCTTTTGAGCTGATGCACAGGTGTGACATCTCTCCCCTGTCATGGAAGACCACCTTCTTGGTGGCTATCACATCAGCCAGAAGGATTGGGAAGCTCAAGGTGCTTTCCATTGAAGCTCCCTACCTGGTCTTCCACAGGGACAAGGTTGTCCTGCGCCCCACCCGAAATTTCTTCCGAAGATGGTGTCAGAGTTTCACCTGAATCAGGTGTTGACTCTGCAGGTGTTCTACCCCAGTCACACCTCGAAGGCTGAGTACAGGCTCCATACCTTGGACCTAAAACGAGCGTTCGCCTACTATAAAGATTGTACAGCGGAAGTTCGGGGAGAGGTTCACCAGCTGTTTGTCACCTACGCTGAAGCCGCACCTGGCAGACCTGCAGCAAAGCGGACAGTTGGCAGGTGGATCACTTTCTGCATTGATCTCTGCTATAGGTTGGTGGGTAGGGAGCCTCCCGTTGGGCTTAGGGCTCATTCCACCTGTCATACCACTGCATCAGTGGCTGCTTCTAGGGACATCCCTATCCAGGAATCTGCAGGGCTGCTACCTGGAAGTCAGCACACACCTTCATTTCCCATTACCACGTCGACCTTGAGTCACACAGGGATGCTGGTTTTGGGGCCTCAGTTCTCCAGTCCCTGTTCCCTAAGTAGGGGGTGTGCTCTTTGCCTCCCTCCCTCCTCCTGGAGAACTGCTAGGAATCTGCCAGATAGTGTGGATTGAACAGCATATCCACGTCCCTGGAAAAACGGGTTACTCACCTGTAACAGTAGTTCTAGGACTGGTGTATGTTGTTCATCCACACGGACCCACCCTACCTCCCTGGCTTTGACACACACACCTGGGTTCCAGCGGCCAAGATCTGGCGTCATGGGGCGGTGCCAAGGGTTATGCCACCTGGATGGGTGGGAGGAGCCAGCTTGAAGACCTTCCAGCACATCTTAAAAGCAGCAAGGTACCTGCCAGATAGTGTGGATAAACAACATATACCACTCCTAGAACTACTGTTACAGGTGAGTAACCTGTTTTTCCTGTACAAGGCGTCAAGCTTGGGGTGGAGTTTTTGCAGGATGGCATTGATATGGCAATGCACTCGGGTATTAAAACGAGATAGTGTCCTCCAGAGTTGTTCCCTCAGGGGTGTGGAAGGAGGGAAGAGAGGGCAGCCTAGAGAGTCTCTGCCTAGTGCCAAAGATCATGGAGACTGTCTTCTTGGCATTGAGGAAAAGTTGATGTGAGCTTAGCCAGCTTTGAACATTAGTGAGAGTGTCGTATTTTCTGCCCCAGGCCAGGGCAAAATGCCTTATTGCTTAGGTTCAGGAGGTGGCCCAGAGCTGTTACATCCCGGCCAGGGTGTACCTGAGAATGTTGGGCCTGATGGTGGCAGCCATACCCACCATTCCACTGGCCAGGCTCCATATGCAGTATAGCGCAGTGGTCTAAGGCTCTGAGCTGCAAATCTGGTGACATCCAGCAGACCAGACCTGGGTTTGAATCCCACAGCTTCCACTTGCATACTGTGTGACCCTGAGCAAGTCACTTAAGTTTCTTGTGCTCCCAGGTCACACCTGGAAACAGGCTCGGCTTAGTGTGCCTTTCCTGGTTAAACAATTTCCCCTTTTCCCCCATATGCGCACTCTCTAGCTGACCCTCCGAATACAGTGGGACCAGTGTACGGATGATCTAGATCAGTTAGTGCTGGTCTCTTCCCTGCTTCAGTGGTGGACAGATCCCCTGAATCTACTGCAGGGAGTTCCATTCCAGATTTCATCACCACATCAAATCCTCACCATGGATGCCTCCTGTTCGGGGTGAGGGACCCACTTGGGTCCCTTTCAAACTGGGGGTTCTTGGTACCAGAACGAAGCCTCCCTGCTTATCAGTGTCCTGGAGATGCGGGTGGTTCTGTATGCCATGTAGGCCTTTCAGAACTACCTTCTTCTGGGCCAGTTGCTGATTCAGTCAGACAACCTTAGTGTAGTGTACTAGATCAACAAGTGGGAGGGAATGCATTCTTACCCCCTGTGCAGGGAGGCCATGAGAGTGTCGTATTGGGCATTGGACCACGGCCTAATTTTTTTCGGTGGTCCACGTCCCAGGAGTGCTAAACAGTCTAGTGGACAGCCTCTGCCGGACTCAGTCCAGCATGCACGAGTGGTAACTTCTCTCATCTGTTGCAGAAGAGCTATTCGATAGATGGGGCCATCCAGAGTTGGACCTTTTTGAGTCCCCACTCAAAGCAAAACTGCCCAGTTTCTGCTCACTAGATCAAGGGCCTGGAGTTTTCTGGTGAGACGTGTTGTCCCTCTCCTGGAGCAGGAGGTCCCCCCCCCCATTTCCTATAATTCAGAGGGTGCTAATCAAGCTGCAGATGGAGGGGGCCACCATAATCCTGGTAGCTCCATGCTGGCCCCTGCCAGATATGGCTTCCTCTTCTACAGAAGCTGGCGGAGGAACCTCCAGTCCCCCCCCCCCCGCAGGAATCTGCTGACCCAAGATCAGGTGACCCTGGTTCATCCCAACCTCCAGTCCCTCCATCTGCATGCTTGGCTCCTGAGGACATAGCCGTCGCCAGATCTGGGGTTTCCAACAGCGTGGCAGACATCCTGATGGCCACCCAAAAGTCTTCCACCCAAGCCACGTGTGCCATGAAGTGGAAGCGGTTTGCCATATGGGCTGCCAAGCATAATCTGGACCCTTTCACCTGTCTGGTTAACCAGATCCTGGAATACCTGATTTCTCTGTCTGACTCTGGTATCCAGTACTCTTTCCTCAAGATGCACCTTTCGGCTGTCTCGGCCTTTCATGAGCCTGTTGGAGACCATACCATAGCTGAACTGGATGTCTCCCATACCATTTTTGAGGGGCATCCTGCATCTAAAACCTCTAATCCATTCCCCTGTCCCAGATTGGGATTTGAATTTAGTTTTGAAGAAGCTGACTTGTTTCCTTTTGAGCCTGCTGCAACTTGCGAGCTATGCTTTCTCTTCTGAAAAGCATTATTTTTAGTTGCTATTGCTTCTGCTCGAAGAATTTCACAGCTTCAGGCCCTCTGGTGTGAGAAGCCTTATTTGATTTTTCACAAAGATACAGGGTGTCTTTGCAAAAGAATCCTAAGTTTCTTCCTAAGGTGGTATCTGAGTCTACACTGAACCAGTCTATCCACCTTCCTGTTTATTTTCCAGTGTGTGCCAATCCAGGGGAAGCACTGCTTCATATGTTAGATGTGCACAGAACTTTGAAATACTACCTGCTCCAAACCAAGTAGTATAGAAAGTCGAAGCAGTTTTTTTTTAATTTTTTTTGCCCCAGGTAGAGAGGGCGTTCAGGTTTCCAAACAATGTTTGTCCAGTTGGTTGGCTAACTGTATTGTGTTCTACAACAACAAGTATGGCAAAGAATTGCTTGGAGCTAGCAAAGCTCATTCCACAAGAGGCATGGCTACGTCTGTGGCTTGTTTCAGAGGGCATTTTTGCGGTTGCCACCTGGAGTACTGTTCACACTTTTACCAAGCACTACAGTCTGGACATTGCCTCTAGAGCCCGTGCAGGATTTGGCAGGACTGTGCTGCAGGGCCTTCTGTCTTAAGTTTAAGGTTGGCCTTTCTCCTAGACTGTTTGTTTGCACCTGTAACTGCTTGGGACTCGTTCCTACGGTGTGATCTGATGACTGAGATACCCCCGAAGAAGACAGAACAGTTATGTAAAAACTTACCACAACAGTAGATCTTCGAGGGGCTCTGTCATCAGGTCCATTTCCTTCCCACTATCCCCCTTTTTGGGGGGCTGTTTTCTAGAACAGGCTATCTGGTGTATCCAGCCTTTCTTTTTAGCCTGGGCACCTCTCTCATCTCAGTCCCTCTTGGCTAGAGCTATGCTCCCTTTGACTGTGGGGGAGAGAACTGAGGAGGGAGTGGGGGCCACTCACGCCTTTATAGGGTTGGTGACATTGATATGGGTGGCCCCAGTGGTACTGCTGAAAATCTTCTGTGTGGATCCTGCTTCACCGATTGTGAAGTTCCTATGGTGTGATCTAATGACCGAGATCCCCTCGAAGATCTACATCCAGACAACCCAACTGACTTCCCCTGGCATGAGATGCACAGATCCCTGCTTCTACCATGCAAGATCTGATACTGATGAGTGGAGCCAGAAGACGTACACCACTGGTGATGGGAGGAGTTTACCTTGATTATGTTTGGGACTAACTACCAGAGTGTGGATGTGAACTGAATACCACTAGTGGAACTGTGGTTACAGGTGAGCAACCTCTCTTTCTCAAGGTATTTCCTATGAAAGAAAAATTCAGGAGAGTGGTGACCAGTCCTTGAACTTAGCTGCCTGAACAGACATCTAAAGAAGGAGAAATTCAAGGTGGTCACCTTGCAAACTGTAATTCTAACAGCAGTGCTGTGGGGCAGTTAGTAGCATGTGCTGTGCTGTCAGTAGTGGTAGTAGCGTAATTAAACAAACCTGCTACGTGTTTAAAGAAAACTTATAAAAAAAAAAAAAAAAACTTGTGTGGTGTGGGTGCTGAGCACCTAAATTTATAACAAGCCAGCTGATATTTAGGTTTGTGTTAACATAGGGGGCAGTGCCCCCAAATTTGTAGAGCGAGCTTGGAGTGGTATGCTAAAGGTGGTGTAGTAGTGTTTTGGTATACACGTACATCTTATGATGGGATTCTCAGTCCTCCACTTAGGCCCAGAATGCAGCCTCTTTCCAAACTGGAGCAAGAAGGACTGTACAGGATTTTCTGAGACTATAAGGCCTGGTGTTAACCATAACTTGAGCAAGGTTGCCCATGAGAAATGCACAGCGGTACTGGAAAGAATACTGGTATTAGCTTAGGGGACCCTCTGACTTCCCTGATCCCAGTGCAAAAAAGGCGTAGAAGCTCCCTCTAGTGGTGGCAGCAGGTGCAGCACTTAAGTAAAGGAACTTAGCTATGTTGTCGTATTGGTCCTTGTGAAAAATGATCCAGAAAAAAAAAGATGATTTGATACCTTTTATTGGACCAACATAGCTGTTGCAAAAGAAGATTTTAACATCTGTGTTGGTCCAATAAAAGGAATCACATCATCTTTTTTTTTTTCTTGATCTTAAATAAAGGAATTCCTTTCTAGACAGGACTACACACATAGTGCTCACCACAGACGCCTCCTCCTTAGTCTGGGGGAACCATATCTCAAAACAGACTGTGCAAGGAGTCTGGAGCCCATTAAAGCAAAGTGAACACACACATTAGTCTGTTGGTGCTCAGAGTGGTGTATATAAGCAATAATACCCAACAGGGTGGACGGTATTGTGCTATACTGGACCACCCAGGGGTGTAATGAGGACTGACGCCACAGGCGGAGAGCCTTATAGCCCATGGAAGGTCTGGTATAACACAATACCGTCCACCCTGGAGGGTATTATTGCACTTAGAAAACAGGCACTGTAAAAAAAAAAAAAAAAAATTGTTAATGAAAAATTAGGATAAAGTTAGTTTTGTAATGAAATAGTTCCTCCACCTGCATTAGAATGATGCTTAGAAGGCAGTACTGTGTTTGAGTTTTTTTCTTCTTAGTTTTCTTGGTGTCTTTTCAAAGAGACCACACACACACTGGCAAAAGGCAAGAAAAGACTACCATTAAGTATTCTTTATTTATATTAGCTTGTAGCAGGCACTGCTGTGAGTGAGCCAGGGGAATGAGCACTACTGAGAGTGCATTGAGGAGCGGTTTTTACAGAAGCAGTGGCAGTGCTCGGTGAAGTTTGTCACGAAAAATACCTTTTTTTTTTTTTAATTTATTTTTAAATGAAGCTACATATTTTATACCCCATTCATATCAGTGAGCCCCCTTCCCCCCTCCCAATCATGCTTGTCTGTTTGACACAATGTATGCGCCAGCTTGCAACTTTGGAGCACATCGGGATTGTAGCTGAAGGAGACAGAAAAAGAAAATATTAAGGTACTGGTTGTACAGTGCAAAAAAACCCCAAAAAAACAGATTTGTGTGTGTTTCATTTTCTTCAGTTGAGCGGAGTTGGAAGCAAGGAGAGTCTAGAGCAGCTGTCACCGCTAGCGTGGAGCACGCAACATGACTTTGGACTCCGCCTGCTTCTGTGACCCATTTCTAGATGTCCAGTGCTGGCTTGGGATTTCAGATTGAGCCGCCGGCTTTCCTGGGGCAGGACAATGCGTTTTGTGTTGATACTATGGCGCTGTTTAAGCTGAGCACAGGCAATAGCTATGGTTGTGGATATTTTATTTATAGGGATGTGATGTTCTCTTCTTCTGGCATTGTGACATTCTACTGACTTTAGGAGTTGGGGGTGGGGGAGGAAGCCGCAAACTCTCCAGCTAAGCATCGAGAAAAAAAACATGGTAGCGTTTTAACACACAGCGTTCTGTTTGCACGATGAGCTTTACGATGTGGCTTGTGGCAAAGCTGGCACTTAAAATACCTGGGCTCTGTTGCCTGATAGGTGTCCAGCTTTCCAGGCATATCAGCCATTCAGAGACCAGGAATTTTTTAGCCCATTTTCTAATTAGTCCAGAACCAATTGCTGCATGAAAGAATAGACAGTACAACCACAGTGTTGCTGCAGGATCCTCAAAGTTGATCAAGGAAACACTAAAAATTTGAAATCTGGTTTACAGTATACGCACAGTGTACATCTCTACAGTCCATATTGCAGGGAAGGAAAATGTACTGGCAGACTCACTCAGGACGAGTCGTTTGATGCTTGGAATGTCCTGCTTGAATGTGTCGTAACATGTCCTAGTATGGAGTCCTTCAAGAGGGCTTTAGACAAACACATGGATCAGGGCAAAACTCATTTTTTCCACTGATATGTGGTGAGTTATAATAATGGCCAAAAGCTGCATGACTCGTACCATAATCTATGAACAAGTGGTCCCTAAAACAGACTGTCTCTGGGAACAGTCCTAGAAAAGGTTCTCAGCATGTATTGGGGCAGCAGGTTCCTTTGTCTGTCTGATGCCCTCAGGGTGGCGACTCAGTCCGACAAAGCAGTAGGTAGGGCCAGTGAGATGCTGGGGTGCATAAGGAAGGTTATCGCCAGCTGATGGAAGGAGGTGGTGTTGCCATTGTATAGATTGTTGGTGAACCCCGAGTTCTGACTCCATTTCTGGAGACCACATTTCAAGAAAGACATAGTCAGGGTGGAAGCTGTCCAGAGGAGGCAGCTAAACTGGTGCAGGGGCTGCATCAGAAACCCTATGAGGCGAGACAAAGGGATCTCAGTATGTACACCCTGGAAGAGAGGAATATATGCTAGAGACCTATAAATATTTCACAGGGTTGAGCAAGGTACAGGAGGGGAATATTTTTCAGAAGAGAAAATACATGAGAAGGGGACATGCAGTGAGGTTGGAAGGGGGGGGATTTAAGAGGGATGTGAAGAAGTACTTGTTCACTGAAAGGGTGGTGGATCCCTGGAACTCCCTTTTCAACAGAGGTGGTGTGCTTGAAGTATGTGTGGGACAGGCACAGGGGAATCTTAGGACACGGGGCCGGGGGGGGCGTGTAGCCAGAGATCAGGTAAGGTCTGTGGTAAAAGTATAGGCAAGGAAAAAATGGGCAGACTGGGTGGGCCAAGTGGTCCTTATCTGCCAACAAATTCTATGTTTCTATGTTTATGCTTTCCCAAAATTACGTTTTTCGGAAAGTAAGGGTGGAGTATGTAACCATGATCCTGATAGCAATAGACTGGCTCAGACAGCCATTCCCACATCATTCATGTCTGCCACTTTGCCACTGTACTTAATTCTCTGCCTTTGCTCATCTCTCTCTCTCTCTGCATCTTCCCTTGTATGACGTATGTGAATCCATGCTGTTTCTCATCGGTTACAGATTGTATAGCTGTTTCATATGTGTTCTATTTTTCTTTCTGTGTATGATTGCAGCACTCCTGCTGACTGTAGCCTGCTCCATTCTCACTGCCTGTACAATTCCTGCAGCTGTCGCTGGCTGTTTAACTAGTAACGGGAAACTCATTTGTAAATTGAATTTTGTTATATGTTGATACATGATACCATGCCATATTCCTGCTTATATTGCTGTATATATTACCAATTTTGTACTTTGCTGCTCTATTCTCTTCACATGTACTTAGTTTCCCCAGGACACCTCTGGAAACTAGCTATTGTGGCTCAGTTGCAGGGGTCGAAATTAACATACCCAGCCTGTTCCAAATGCAAGTAGGAACAGGCTGGTGCAAGTAGTTTTATTTCTTGCCTGCACCATAGTGCATGTGGTATTTTTTTTTGTTGTCGCAGGCTGCAGTTCCAAGAGGTGCCACTAGGGGTGCAGCACCAAGCATAGGCAGACTTTTTTTTTTTAGGGAGATGATGGTTGTGATTATGCAGCGCACTGAGGGGCGACTCGGGAGTTAGCAGTGGTGACTAGAGCCTGGCTCGAACAGCAGCTGCAAGCTAGTAAGCCAAGGCTTGGAGGAGTGCCACAAGAAAGGGCGGGACAGGCGTCGCAGCAGGAACTTATCAGAATGCGCATTTTGGAAAGTAGGCTGGGCTGGCAGTATGTATCGGCTGGCGCTATTAATATTAATGATGCTTTGGGTGAATTGGATTTGGTAGAAGGGTTGGGCGTGGGCACTGCACGGGCGGGCAAGCAATTTGAGTTGTGCCAATGGGGGTGGGGATGGATCACTCGGTGAGCTGCTCAACTAAGGTGGGTCCAAATCAGGCTTGGCTGGCATCTGGCAGCATGCTATCTACTGCTGTGTTAACTCTGTTGTAACATGTGTGTCTCTTTCTGTCACACACGTGGTACAATAAGGTTAACATAGTCATGCACATCCATTTGAACTACACAGTTGTAAGAGACTTTCTTGGAGAGCAGTCGCTAGGCAGGAAGCTTCGTGAAGGAATCACATATTTTTTCTGGGCCAACAAAAAGCACATTTAGCTGTTTGTAGGCAAGGAGAAGTGTTTAGCAAGATAAAGGTTGCAATTTAAGGACAAAAAAAATATATATTTAGCTGGGGGAAATTAAGTGGCAGAATCAAAGTAAATTGGGGCTTCACCACACCACCCCCAAGCCAGGGTTTTTTCAGTCCTGTGATTTCATACATACTACTGTACTAAAAAGGAGGACTTAAACTATCTCAGAATCTATGCTATTAAAATTTGTGGTTAACTTTTACCACAACCTTGCCTCATTTTGATCCTGATTTTTTTTTGAGGACATAGTGGTGTTTCTTTGCTTTTGTTTGTGGGGGCTGCTGTGAACAAAGCTCTTTAATATAGCAGGAGCTGCACAGCAGCAGTCAAATCCCTCAGTGTGTGTGTGAGTCTGTATGTGAGTCAGTCAATCCCAGTCCAGAAGACACCAGTAGTACCAGTCCAATTTCTTCTTATTGTGTGTGGGGAAAAAAGCCTGGAAATCACAAAAAAAAAAAAAAAAAATACTTGTGTGATGAGTGAGTGAGTGTGTGATAAAAATGAGGCAGCAAAGACTGCCTTTCAGTGTCAGTGGCTGCAGGCTGCAGCCCAAGCAAAGGGCTAAGGGCAGTTGCTGTTTATTTTCTGATCCAAAGAAAGGGTCAAAAGGAATTCTCACTGTTCCCACTCTAACCTAGCCAGTAGCCACATTCTGACTCGATTTTCCAATCCCCACTCATTTGCTTTTATGTAAAACAAAAAAAAAAAACTTGGCAAGTTCAAGTGGGTGTTTCAGGCTGCGTAAAACCTATAGCAGGAGCTCAGAGTTCAGCTGCAGCAGAGGTGTAGGTCAGGTGGTCAGTCAGTGATCAGATCATCAGTCCTTTATAACACTTGACAAAAGCACTGACTGTTGACTCCTCGGGCTTGCAACTCAGTTCAGAGAACTCCTCCTCCAGTAACAGTTCAGTTCTTCTGTGACTAAATAGAGGAGGGGAAAAAAGCCTAGAAATCATAAAAAACAAACATACTTTGGACAGAGTCAGTGTCTAAGTGTGTGCGTGTGCTATAAATAAATATAAATCATCTAAGCAAAGGCAGTGTGAGACTGCAATTTGCTCACAGCCATCCTGGGTAAAGAGCAGTTGGATGTTTCTTTATATAAGATTGGGGGAAAAAGTAAGGGTCTGCTTCTCTGCTTGTTGAGCAATGTGGGTTCCCCTGTTCCCAATCCCACCACAACCTTGCCACATTCTGAGACTAAATTGATGAACCCGTCCTGGTCTGGACCCCCACTCATTTACCCTAGTTGTGTGTGTGTGTCTGGGAGTGGCGTCATCCGTCAGTCTGTCCAACATCTGTCATAATCACAGTAAAATAAATATCTGTGTGTATGCTGTAGCACTAATTAATATACTGTACATAGAAACGTACATTTTGACGGCAGATAGGACTGCCTGGCTAAGGTTTACCTGGTCTACTCTACACTATGCTACATGTGCTGTACTGCATGTGTGTGTCTGTCTAGTGTAGGTCTTAAACTGTCTATATAAACCACCTGACCCTCTCTTCCTATAGCTTGAGTATAAAGTTATTATTTTTTTTGTGAGAGACAGAAATAAGTATACAGTAACAGTACACTACTACTACTACCACCACCACTACTACTGCCAGTCACAGTGCCACCACTGCACTGCTCTGGCTACTGAACCTGGCCCTGGGATTCAGCCTAAGAAAAAGTCTTGTGGACTAAGGTCAGGACCTACTGTATTCTGAGGAATTTATCTTTTACCATAATTGTTGCAGAGTAGTTTATCTCTTCTGTGCAGGGAGTGTGAGCCTCCTCTGTGCTTTGTGTGCTAGTAGTCCCTATGCCAACCAAGACTGACTGACTGGGATTGGGTTGGGTTACTACTAATTTTGTGAGACAACTTAAAAAAAATCCTTCTGTATTCTTCAGCTAAGTCACTCTTGTAGGCTTAGTGTATTGTCAGTGGTGTGAAGAGTTTAACCTACAAAGTAATTAAAAAAATACATGACAAGCTTTCTGAAGGACAACAGTTTTTATTGACATTTAAACTGAAACACAAAAGAGACGTCAAAGTGTGAAAAGCTCTGTTTTTCAGACATTGTTAAAATTATACCATGCCACCCAAGAAAGTGTTACCCAAACCAGCGAATACTCTTTTCGCTACAAGTTTAGCAAAACAAATGTTGAAACTGCAGCAGCTCCCATAGCTGACCAGAATCAAAGCCAGGCCCAGATCCATTCAGAGTCTTGTGTAACAGTCTCTCAGTCTTCTAGCAGTGACAAGTCTCTGATATATGAATCTGACTCCATTCCTGGCACTTCCAGCCTGTCTGTAACAGAACCTAATTCGTGTGCTTCTTCTGAATGTTCTGGTGTTCTCCTCCCACCTTCTCATGTTCCGGTGCCTGATCCTAGTCCTAGCCCCATTGCCGTCTCTCTGTGCTCCTCAGTGCTTCGTCCTAGCCCCATTGCTGTCTCTCTATGCTCCTCAGTGCCTCCTCCGCAACCTCCTCAGCCTCCTACTACTAATGAGACAACTGATGGAGAGCCACCCTTAAAAAAGAAAAAAACAAATTTGTGGACTGATGGAAACAGAATCGTAAGTGGCTAAAGTATGACAGTGAACTGAACATCATGAAATGCGAATGGTGTGAACTATTTGATAAATCTGGAAAAAATAATTCCTGCCAGGATGGGTGTTCATCATTTAGAAAGGCAAATGTAGAGTTTCATGAGTCATCTGATTTACATGAAGCATCCAGAAAAGCATTTTTTGCTCACTCTATAACCCCTGCAGAGCAGCCATTAGTGAAACTTGTCCAAAAAATGGAAGAAAAAGAATTTGAACAAATGAAGGTTCTTTTCAGAACAACTTTTTTTCTTGCTAAAAAGCACAGCCTTTTACTGATTTAAAAGATGAAATAAACTTATTATGTGCGAATGGGGTCTCGGTCAGTGACACCTACTACAGTGACAAACAAGCGAGAGTATTCACGAAATGTATTTACAAAGATAAGATGGAAGATCTTATCACATTGGTGAAATTGCAAGATTTCTTTTCTATTTTGTCAGATGGCTCAACAGACAAAAGTATTACAGAAAGAGGTAGTTTATCTCCCATCTTGGAGAAAGGGCATCCCTGTTACTAAATTTGTGGCGTAAGCCTCTTGAAAAGGCAGGATGAGAAGTATAACATCAGCATTACAAAATACCATGGAAATTGACCTCCAAATACTAGACTGGAGAAATAAGTTGGTTGCTTGTTGTTTTGATGGGGCATCAGTCATGACGGGCAGCAAAACAGGAGTAGCCACAAGGCTGAAAGAGGGGGCCAGACTTTTAAAAGTGGTGCACTGCTGTGCACATAGACTTGAGCTGGTCACTAAATACGTGATCAAGGGGATACCCCGTACTCCACAGTGAAGGATTTGCTTTCCTCACTACACAGCTTCTATAAGCACTCTGCTTTAAAGTGGTCAGGCTTACAGGCTGCGGGGGAGGCACTGGGCATCAGGGTACTGTGCCTGTAAATACTGGGGGAACAAGGTGGCTGCCACACCACCAGCGTGCTATTAAAGTGATGCAGGCAAATTATCCCGCTACTGTTACACATCTGGAGGACGTACAGTATCAGTAAATGGTACAGGGGATAAAAGAGAAAAGGCCACTGCAATTCTGAAGCAGATAAAATCACCTAAGGTATTGTATTTCATCAACTTCCTAGAATTCTACATAGCAGTCATGTCCAGACTAACGCTGACATTCCAGCAAAATAACTTAACTGTAGATTGTGCAAACTAAAGTTCCGTCTCTTATGAAGAACCAAAAAACTCTTAGAGATTCAGAGACTATTGATTGCCTTGAAACAGGAGTCAGTATTGTGGATGGTAAGCTGCATTACAAAGGTGTGGAGCTTAGTTCCTCTGGTTCAGCAAGATGCAGCAGCAGATCAGATCCTGACGAGGATGCAAACAGTACCAAGAGCAGCGTAGTGTCTATTGTAAAGAGAGTGCTGAATTCCACATTAAATCAAATGGAAATTTGCTTTTCTGAATTTGTTAGTGATTCCGTCATTGCTGAAATGAGAATTTTCAACTTATCTAACTGGCCTAACTCTGAAGATTCCTTGGCAGAGTATGGATACGTAGAAGTCAAGTTATTATTTTCTTACTACACTGACATTCTCGAACCAAAGGGGTACAGTGCTGTTTTAGCACTCTTGCAGTGGTCAGAACTGAAAGCATATGTCCACAACCTAAATGCAGCTTACCATCCACCTTTAGATTCCACTACTATGTGGGGTAGAGTTCTCTCGGAAGAAAGGGATGACCTCAAAGATATTCTAGCTTTGCTGAAAATATTTCTTATAATTCCATCTTCAACTGCGGATTGTGAATGAGGTTTCTCGTTAATGTCATGAATAAAAAATGACTGGAGGGCAAACCTGAGACCAGAAACTGTGTCAACTTTAATGGCCATTAATCTGAGCAGTGAGACAGTGCCCACATACTCACCAGACAGTGCCATAGCTAGGTGGTGGACATCAGGAAAGAGAACAAGGAGACCTCAGATTGTTCCTTATGGTTCAAGAAAAGAGGAAGAGGAAGAAAAAGGCTGGGAAAGTGAAGACACGGAAATGTAGAACAGTATATAAATATACTGCAGTTGTTCCATATACTACTATTTCAAAATTCAGTATCTTTTTCAATTTTTGTCATTTTTGTCTACCCGGTGCAGGTAGCCTGACTGTGGTGCATGTAAGTTTTGTGGCCATTTGCACCGTAGTGCAGGTACCACAAAAAGTTAATTTCTACCCCTGCTCAGTTGGCTTTTCCCAATAAAACTCTTGTTAGTAAATGACTGAATAAATGAAGTGGCTAGAAAGCCAGTCACAAGAAAAACTTGCAGTCAAAATGGTAAAGCTTCTCAGCCTGATGGGAAAAATTCCCATTCAGCTGAGAAGGCAGACATTGAATTCATTTTGGAGCATTTTTCATTGGGTTTAAAGAGGGAGTCTGGCCAAAATTTCTAGCATCAGTAAAGTCAGAATTTGGATTAGCATTTCCCCAGTCAGCCTCATGCCAAAAATGAGATCTCTAAGTTACTATGTTTAAAAGTTACAAGTCGCCAGACTGGCGACTTGGAGGGTTGAGGCACTGGACGCCGGACCTCTTGCCATGCCGGTGACCCATGTTTGGGAGCGTGCGTGGGTCGGAAAGGAGGAGATAGATTGAGCATCCGACAGACTGCTTTCAATCTCTGGGGAGGAGAGGGAACCTGTGGCCGGTGCATGCCTGGATTGGCTACATGGTGCCACAATTACAAGTAGTGGGAGTGTGGCAGACACTTGATGTGGTACGCGTGGCAGTCTGCACAACCATGTCACAGGCATCTTTGCATGCCGTACCCCTCAAAGGGTTATAAAAGGAAAAATGGTGTCCTTGGTCATGGTGGCTTGATGGCCATCCAACAGGCACCCCAGCTTCAGGGACATCGCCGGAACTGGATCCAGCTCTGTCGGAAGAGATGGGGGCTCCCCGCCACCCCCACCATGGGGGAAGAAGCCGAGGGCCCTAGAAGAAGCTGGGAGCAGACTGGATGGTGGCTGGAGACGAGAGGGAAGCATGCAGATGAAAGGTGCCAACCAGGAGCCAGTAGCTGAAAGAGTAGACAAAAAAAAAAAGTTACAGGTCATTTTGTCACCCTAAATTTACTGCCTGTTCAAAAAAGCCACTTTCAGTAAAGGGCTACTGATGATGTCACAGTCAGAACTCACACCCTAGTCCTTCTTGCAAACTACCTTACAATACTTGTTTCTTCCACATTAAATAAAACTGCAGTTGTAAACATCTGGAAACGGAAAGCTGATAATGGGTGAGTCAGGGCTATGCATTTCCATAATGTGCAGATGCAAGGTACAGTACCTAAAAATGTAAGGGGTTGGGGGGGTGGAATACAGCGGCAAACATGGCTTTAGAATGACAAAAATAAGTGCAATTTTTATAGTACTGCAGCAGTGCGATTTTGAAATGTCACTAGACTGCAGATGTGGAATGGAGCAGTGACACAATTTCAAAGTAGGTGGAACACACAATTTTGGAAAGTGGCAGGGATGCTAAAATTCTTAATGTGGTGGTGCCATATAGTTTTAGAATGTGGCAGAGATGCACGGTTTTGAAATGTGGGAGACACATAGTTGTGGAAGGTGGTAGGGATATGTCATTTTGTAATGTTTTCTTGGATGGATTAATTTGGCATGTGATGTGGTGATGCAAAATTACAAAATGTGGTTGGTATGCTTGATTTCAGAGTGTGGTGGCCACATTCAATTTCAGAATGCGGTGTGGACACGAAATGTTAAAGTGGCAGTGACGCAGTTTCAGAATCTGGTAGCCACATGGAATTTCAGAATGAGGCAGGGAAGCATAATTTTAGAATGTAACTTGAGCATACAATTTTTGAATGTCGCGGTGACACTCATCTTCAGAATGTGGTGGGGATGTGCAATTTCGAAATATGGTGAGAATGCACATTTTCAGAATGTGACAATGACAGCCAGTAGTGGAGCATGGAAGTTTTACACACAATTTTAGAATGTAGAAGAGACATGCAGTTTCGGAATGTGGCAAAGACGCACAAATTCAGAATGTGGCTGACGTGCAGTTTCAGAATGCAGCTAACGCACAGTTTTGGAATGTGGCTGATGCACAGTTTCGGAATGTGGTGATGATGCGCAATTTCGGAATGTGGTGGTGATGCTGACATACAGTTTTGAAATGTGGCGAGGACGCACAGTTTTGGAATGTGGCAATGATGCAGAGTTTCAAAATGTGGCGGTGGCGTGCAGTTTCAGAGTGTGGCAGTGGCATGCAGTTTCAGAATGTGGTAGTGGCTTACAGTTTTGGAATGTGGTGACGCGCAGTTTCGGAATGAGGTGGTGATATACAGTTGTGCAGTTTCAGAATGTGTCGGTGCCGCATGACTTCAGAAATGTGTTGGTGACGCACAACTTCAGAAATGTGGTGGTGAGGCACGACTTTGGATTGTGGCAGTGACACACAATTTTGGAATGCAGCAGTGATGCTCAGTTTCAGAATGTGGCAGTGATGCGCAGTTTTGGAATGTGATGGTGACAGTTTCAGAGTGTGGCATTGAAACACAACTTTGGAATGTGGTGTGGGTGTGCAATTTTGGAATGTGGCGAGGATGTACTGCTTTGGAATATGGCTGGGATGTACAGTGTTGGATTGTGGTGGGGATGTGATGCACAGTTTTAAAATGTGGTGGAAGCACACAATTCCCGAATGTGGTAAGGACAAGCAGTTTCACAATAAAATGGTGTGTCCTGCCATATTCCAACAGTGTATATCCTTTCTTATATTCCAGAATTACCATTCCCCACTAAATTTTTTGATGTGTGTTCCTGTCACGATTGAGTGTCCCACCACACTGCGAGATGGCACATCCCTGCCTCATGTCCCCCCCCCCCAAAAAAAAAAACATTCTAAAATTGTGCACCACTTTGACAGTCTATACCATGGTTCAGCACTGCATTCCAAAACCACATCCTGATGTGTTCTAAAATACAGTACCATGCATCTAAACATTCTGGAAATGCAAGCATTGCAGGCAATCCTGTGTCAGTTTTGGTTTTTTTAAATAAATACTAAAGCTACAGTTTCAATAACTTTGAAGAAATAGTTCCTATAAGGTTGCTGGTAGGGAGGACTATTCTGAGTTCTGGTTGTGACATAATCAGTGTCTTTTCACTGAAACTGGCTTTTTTGAACAGGGATTGAAATCTGTTACAAAATAGTTCATAACTTTAAAACGAAGTAACGTAGAAACCTAATTTTTGGTACGAGATTTATTGTGGGTAGGCTGATTCTAATTCTGCAATGTAGTAGTTTTGACCAGACTCCCTCTTTAAGGCGAGCATCTGTCACTTGTCTGCTATTTCTGCATTCAGGTCTGATGCCTCTGTAGGATTGTTATATGCACATCCAATGTTCAAGAGGATCTTCCAAGACTCATTCTTCACCATTGGTTCATACTTACGGGTCTAGATGTGGAGGCACTAGGACCCCGTGAAAGCTTTTTTTTTTCCCTACAGAGAGGGAGCCCGAGTCGGCTACCGATGTTGCCTGCACACCTCACGTGGTGCCACACTCCAGCCAGTAACCATAGTAGACTTGCTCATGCACCTCAGTCCCATTCTTGCCACTGAGTGCAAACCATGGGAGCGACAGCACTTCAGCTCGACCGTCGCCAGCCAAATTTTCTTATGTGTCACCACCGCAAAGTGTTTCTGACCATGGTGTCATTTTTGTTCCATTATTTTTCACGATATTGAAGTCTGAGAAAAAAGAAAAAGTGGGCTAAAAAAAGACCTCAGCCTCCTGTGATAAATCTATTGTGGTGACAGACCAACATCAAGTGTACTGAGCCTGCCTTGACCCAACTTATGACATGGATTTATGCGATGCCTACCTCTCTCTGGACCACCACACCCTAGAGATTTGAGCCTTGAAGTGGGATCGCATGATCTCCCACTTCCTGTGGCAGGCAGTGCATGTGTGGGGCCAAGGCAAGATTTATTGACCTTTCCTCTGGGCCCCTTCCCAATGCCTGTGGTACTGAGGAAGCACAGGGTCCTCCTTGACCTCACATCGCCAAGGCTTTGGAGGCCCTGGGGGGTGAGTTTGGTGCACAGCTGGCTCCTGGGTGGCTGGCTGAACACCCCCCCCCTCGTCTGTCTGTGTATGGCAGCTAGGGTGGGGCAAATCAGTTTGTGAGCTGGTGGTCAGTTTGGCTATTAACTTTCAAAATCTGGTAGCCAATCCAATATTTGCAGGTGCTATCCTTTTAAGGGCTCAAAAATCACTTTGTAGGCAGGTAGCCAAGTTGGCCAATAACTATTAAAAATGTGGTAGCCGAACCAATTTTTTAAGTAGCCTTTGGCCACGTGGCTAACTGATTTGTCCCACCCTGATGGCAGCAGACATCCCCAGTGGTGAGGCTGAAGCTATACGCTTGGTCTACATCGGTGGACATTTTGGTCTCATGGCCTGGTGCTGGTCTGGCTTCAGACACCATCTGTGATGTTGATGACTTGGGTGGTGCTGACCATGATGTCGGATCCCCTCCTGGTACTCGGCGAGTGACCGGCACCAGAGCATTGCAGGGTCGGATTGCTAAGGTAGAGGTAGCAATCTCTGCCCAGAGCAGCCATTGTGGTTTTGAAGAGGAAGAGGTTGACTCTGCCACTTGCGACAGGCAAGGCAAATCAGTCTTGGTGTCAGTTCTGGGTCGGACACCGAGTGTGGTGATGGTGCCACCTCTAGGTTTGTCCCTGGTGCTGTTCGTGGAGGAGTTCATGGTGGGGCAGGTGGTGCACAGAGGTCTCTCTCTAAATATGCGGAGACCTTGGCCTATTCAGAGCTCTAGATGCGCTCCCTCACCACACCCATTCCCGTACGCAACTGCACATCACAGTGAGGGAGTGTATCTTAAAAAAAAAAAAAAAATTCTAAGTTTCAAGGCATCCCACACCAGCAGAAGATGATGCACAAATATGACTATCCATTCTAATCCATTAGAAGAATAGATGTTACTATGGTGAGTAACTGTTCTTGTATTCACCATATTTTTTTTCTATTGTTTATCCATCTCATTTGAGGATAGACTATCATGTGACTTCTGCTTCCTGATTGGGCCCAGCAGGGCTGACTTTAGGGTTTTGGGGCCCCCTGCAGACTTAGTGAAGTCATGGCGGCCCCCAGCAAAATTAGTGAAGTCATAGGGACCCCATGCTTGGTTCACCTTTGCCTCATGTGTTTTACTGTAGTCCATACTTACACTATTTTATTTTCAGTACAACTAGTGGTATATTTCAATTTCTTTAGGGGAGACAGCAGTGTTAGTCCTTGGGGCTGTTCTTCCCATCCCATCCACTACTGCCCACCCACCCCTTATTGACTGGGTCATAACTTGGTGAGGTATTTCATGACATCATGGTGTCACATCAGAAACAGCCGCACAGTACTTTATTGCTGTTTTAGAAAACTATTAAGATAAACATTTAAAAATGAATAAGGTAAACTTCTCTGGTTGGGTAGGTCCCCCAGAAACTGAGGGGTTCCTAGCCAACGACAGGGTTTGCTGATGCCAAAAACCGGTTGTGGAGCCCAGACTACGCTTCACTGCCTTGGGAGCTTGACATCTTTGTTGGTCTGGATGCAGTGTCCAGCTTCTTCCTGCATCCATGTTTGACACTGTCCATGGCAGCGGTGGTGACCCAACCAAGTACAGTAGTCCCTACCTGAAAGTCACTCTTCCCCTTGGCAACCAAGGTGCAGCTGTACACAGGTAGGAGCCATCCTCCCTCCCTAAGGCAGGTGACTACATGCCAGAAAACCTTACATGTCTCAGTCAGTCTGAGGTGGAAGTCCTGGGTTTGTGATGTAAACCTTCCTTTCCTGGTAAGGGAATGTGCTACATTCCTTTATTTACAGTTTGGTGACGGGGATAGGCATACTAAACTGAAGCTAGTTTCCAGGTGTGACCCAGGTGAAGTGGGCAAGGGTGAGTAAACAGACAGAAATACACAAAGCAAAAATACGGCATAACAAACAGTGGTCCAGATAATGTTGACAAATAAGAAGAATTTTTTCACCAGTTTTGAAATACGTTGAGTAAAACAAAATTTTGTTGTTTCAAACCCCAGGAAATCTTACTGTATTCTGAATTATGCATTATGGTCTCACCATAGGACTGCCCCAGAGCCGAAATGGTTAATAGAACCTATGCAAATGATAGAATGCTAAGCTCAAGCTCGGTTTTCAAACCACTGTCCCTAGTAAACTCCTCCTAACCGTCAGATTCTTTACTCCGCTTGCCTCAGTAAGACGTCTCCAGAGAGCTGTCCTTCATCTCTTGAAGAAACTTTATTTTTTCGGGTTTTACCTCAGTAAATGTATTTTATTTGGTATTCTTATCACTGTCCTTGGTTTTTAGGTAGTAATTGTTTAGATTTTAGGTTGTAGGCCAGCCCGGTGGCACTGAGGGTTGAGGCGCTGGACGCCACATCTCGTGCCATGCTGGCGACCCGAGTTCGGGGACAGACTGGGGTTGGCAGGGGGAAGAGAGGATTGAGCATCCTGCGACGGGTCTCCTTCCTTCGGGGTGGGCAAGGGTCATGCGCCGCGCTGTACTGACACCCAGTGGAGGCTGTGTGTTCAGCAGACCGCGGGTATCTACTTTGGGAGAAGAGTCGGTGGACGTCTGCATGTTAGTGCGTTGATGTCATTGCACGTCTGACTCTTAGGAAGAATTAAAGAGGGGAAAAATGGGCACCTCCGCCTCTATGAAGCCTTCCTTGGGGCTTCAATTAGCCACTGCCACTGGGGGTCCCCCCAACTAGTTGCTGGTTCCATGGGGGCTGGATAGGGGGTCCCAGCTCTGCGGCCCCGCCCTCAAGGGGGAGTAGCAGAGGGTGATCGGGGGACCCCAGGTGACAGTTGGTGGAAGACGGGGCCATGACCAGGGTGGATACCTGGGCGGGAAGGCCCCAAAAAAAAGATTTAGTTTGTAAGGGTAAGTAGTCATTTTTCTCCCTGGTTTCTTAACCGAGGGGAAACCGACAGTTCCCTTATTTTGTTTTAATATTGTTTTAGTTAGTTTGAAATTGTTCCGACTCGGTATAGTTGGTTAGCTAGTTTTAAAACATATATCTGAGTAATTCCCTGTTAGTGGGTCTCTTTTTTTTTTCAACCGAGGTAACTCCTGGATTTATATCTCTAAACGTGGTTTCATTTTTTACAGTGTAACAACCGACACAAAAAACAAACAAATTCTGTTTGGTTTTTCATTCTATTTTGCTTATGTCAAAGAAACCAAAAAAGAGAACAGGACCCACAGGTTTCCAGCACTGCACAGAGTGCAGGTAACTATTTGCAAAGGCTGATCCTCATTTGATTTGCTTGTTCTGTCTGGGGTTTGACCACCTTCAGACAGACTCTGAAATCTGTGCTAATTTCCCTCAGTCCACCCTTGAAAGGCGGTTGAAGAGGCTAAGGGAAAAAATGTCTTAAGACTGCTAATCCAGCCACTGAACAGTCCACTGAACTGGAGGTACTGCCCTGTGACAGGGGTGATAGTTCCACAAAGAAAAGAATTGTGGATAAGGCTGCTGAACCGGCCATCGTGGTTAAGAAAAAACTAAGAGAAAAGCACCAGGAACTGTAACCGGTACCAACAGTGGTTCCTTCTGCTGAAGAGATCGCAAACGCGATCAGGATTATTCAATCAATGCAGTCTCCAGTTCCGGTTGAAAAACAGCTGGTTTCACAAGTCCCACGGTTTAACAGACCAAGGTGGGGAACAGTTTAAGGATCCTGGTCTTGGTGAAGAACTGGAAGAGGATTATGGAGACAATGATTATGATGATCCTATAGAGCCAGACATCTCTCTTGATCCCCACAGGCCTGATTTCCTTAATAAGGGAAGTGAAGATTTTTCTTCATACTTTGCTTTTATGAAGCAAGTAGCCCAGTCTCTTGACCTCTCATCCCAGGAGTCTCTGGAAGATGAGGAGGAAGAAGACTATAAAGAAATGATGGCTGTCTCTCCATCAGAAAGGCTGCTGCTCCCTTTACACAAGCCCTTGAGGAGGCAGACCATAAAAATATTAGAAAACCCCACTTCTGTCCCTCCTACTGATAAGAAAGTGGAAAGGAAGTACTGGGTGGATAAGTCTGGGGCCGAATTTTTGTTTGGTCACCTCAGTCATGGAGGTATAGTACAGGCTGCAGCTTGTGACAAAGCTGGCATCCCTCTGGCCTCCCACCCTCCTGAGAAAGATTCCAGGAGAATGGATTCAATAGCAGAGAAGGTTTATTTGGGGTCCTCCCTAGCCATTAGGCAGGCATCCTATATGGCATATCTAGCCAGATATCAGAAATCTGTGTGGTCCACTGTACTGGGAATTGCCAAGTCAGTTCCCCCTCCAATGGCTGCTGACCTGAAAGAAGCAGTTAAGAGGGGCATTGAAGCTTCTAAAACCCAATTTAGGATGGCAGTGGATGAAAATGACACTGCATCCAGGCAGATGGCTTCAGCAATGTCTCTGAGAAGGTTTGTATGGCTTAAAACCACTAACCTCTCACAGGACACACAAAGCAAGGCCTTGGATTTTCCCTGTGACCCTTTTTCTCTATTTGGAGAACAAACGGAGGCATACATGAAAAAAATGGATGACTACAAAAGTGCAGCAGTAAAGGAGGGAGCTGACAACCCCCAAAGACACCACTTTAGGGGTGGCAGGGGCAGGACTCCTTACAGGCCTTATTTTTGGCCCCAAGTCTTTCACCAGTATCAACCTAGGGAATACTTTAGGGGCAGGGGCAGGAGGGGCGCTGACCACACTAGCCCCATTGTCCAGCCGGTAGCTCAGTCAAAGCAGACTCCCTGAGCAGAATGTCCGGGTTGCCGCCCAATTACCAGTAGAGGGCAGACTGGCCCACTACTTCCCGGAATGGAAAAACATCACCACAGACGAGTAGGTTCTGAAGCAGTGAGCCCGGGTCTGTCCTCAACTTCAAAAACCAGGCCAAGGCTGAGGTCAAGGACCTTCAAGCCCTCTTCCCCATTAGAAATAACCCTACTGGAAGAGGAAGTGTCATCTCTCCTGCTACTTCAGGCGGTAGAACCAGTCCCTGCCATTCAAAAAGGCAAGGGTCTGTACTCAAGATACTTCCTTACATTAAAGAAAACGGGGCAGTGGCGTCCCATTCTGGATCCCAGGTACCTGAACAAGCACCTAACAAAACCAACATTCAAGATGGTCACTCTGTTTACCATTTTACCTACCCTAAGGCAAGGAGGCTGGCTTGCATCCCTGGACCTAAAAGATGCTTACTTCCACATCTCAATCAGAAGGTCACACAGAAAGTACCTCCGATTCAGATTGCCCCATCAGACCATTATCAATTCAGCGCAATGCCCTGCAGACTAACATCTGCTCCAAGGGTATTCACAAAATGCCTAGTTGTCGTGGTGGCACACCTAAGGAGGCTAGGAGTATCAGTGTTCCCCTGTCTGGACGACTGGCTCATTGTAGGCCAGTCACAGCAGCAAGTAAGAGAGGCACTATCTGTCACTCAGAGCACCTTGTCCTCCCTGGGATTTTTAGTGAATCAAAAGAAGTCTGTCCTAGAACCAGTGCAGTTGCTCAAGTTCATAGGGGCAGAATTGGATACAAAGACAGGAATGGCCTGTCTTCCTCAGGACAGGGTGGACAGCCTTATTCAAATAGCCAGGTCTTTTTCACTGCATGTTCCCAGACCAGCAAGGCATTTCCTGTGATTGTTAGGGCACATGGAAGCCTCCACTGTAACCATTTCAGGAGCCAGGTTTCAGATGACAGACATTCAGTTTCATCTCAGGGAGTACTGGTCCCAAAATATAGACACACTGTCAAAGCTGGTCCCAGTCACAGCCACCTTTATTCAAGCTCTGCAGTGGTGGCAGGTAAGGGAACATCTCAGACAAGGGGTACCTTTTCTACAGCAGCCCCCTTCTCTGATACTTAACACAGATTCTTCCCTCCTAGGGTGGGGAGCACATTTGGGGATCACACTGCTCACGGAACATGGGGAAAGCAGGAATCCCTCCTGCACATCAGTCTGTTAGAGCTCAGATCAGTTCTTCTGGCCCTTCAGTCTTTTGCCACTCAGGTATTAGGCAAGGTGGTGCAGGTCAGAACAGACAATACAACCACCATGTATTACATAAACAGGCAAGAGGGCACAAGGTCAACCCCTCTTTGCACATAATCTATGAAAATTTGGGCATTAGCATTCTCTCTAAAGGTGTCCCTTTCAGCTGTTCATCTCCTGAGCAAGAACAATATCCTAGCGGATGCCCTCAGCAGGATAAACCAGAATCACCACGAATGGTCACTGAACAGACAGGTCTTGCAGACCATTTTTAGGAGGTGGGGCACCCCAGAAGTGGATATGTTTGCAGCCCCAGACAGTTACCAGCTCCCAGAATATTGTTGCAGACCCCCCAGCAGGGGCACAATTCCTTTATATGCACGTCTATTAGACTGGACAGGGAAGTTCCTGTATGCTTTCCCTCCATTCCCTCTACTGCTGAAAGTACTGAACAAGCTTAGGCTTTAACCAGCCTCAATGATTCTCATTGCCCCAGATTGGGCCAGGCAGCCTTGGTACTCCATACTCCTATCAGTAGCCAAGCCAATCAATCTTCCCAGGAGGTACAACCTTTTGGCCTCCTCTCAGGGCAGAATCATGTACCCCAGCTTACTATCCCTCAGACTCAAAGCATGGCTCTTGAGGACCTAGAGTATGCGGACCTGCATCTTTCAGAGGGGGTTATGGACATACTGAGAGTTTCCAGAAAACCATCCGCTAAGAAAACATATGCCTCTTAATGGAAAAGGTTTTCTTTTTGATGTCAGGGCAGAGGCCTGGATCATTCCCAAACTAACATTGCTATAGTCCTGGACTATATGGCTCATTTGCACTCCACAGGTTTAACTATTTCCACTCTGAGGATGCATTTTGGCAGCTGTGTCAGCTTACTTATCAGCAGGTAAAGCTTCTTCCTCCTTGGCTTCAAAGCCAGTGTTCAAAAAATTCTTTAAAGGGCTACTACATTTACACCCACCACACAGGGAGCCCACTCCCATGTGGGACCTGAATATTTGCATTGCTCAGCTCATGCAACCTCCATTTGAACCCATGTCATCAGTGGATCTCAAATATGTGACTTGGAAAACTGTATTTATGGTTGCTGTTGCCATTACTTCTGCCAGGAGGATCAGTGAACTCCAGGCACTATCCACAGAGCCAGGCTATATTGCAGTTCATAGGGACAAGGTAGTCCTGAGAAGTAACAGAAAGTTTTTGCCTAAGGTGGTATCAGATTTCCACCTTAACCAGTCTATTACCTTGCCAGTCTTCTTTACAGACCATTCCACTTTAGGTGAACGTAGATTGCACAGCCTGGATATAAAAAGGGCAGTCAGCTACTATCTTGACCACACAAAGGGTCACAGACAGGATCGAACCCAGCTCTTCCTTACCTTTAGAGAGGTGGGGAAAGGAAAACCTGCCACAAAGCGATCCATTGCCAGATGGATTGTAGCTTGTATCCAGTTCTGTAAAGTAGGTAAGGAACCACCTGCAGGTCTCAGGGCCCATTCAGCTAGGGGGTACTGCAGCCTTTCTAGCAGCTGCTAGAGATATCCCCCCTAGTAGATATCTGCAAAGCTGCAACCTGGAAGACAGTCCACACATTTACAAAGCATTATTGTATGGACGTCCACGCCAGAGGTGATGCCAGGTTTGGCGCAGCAGTCCTGCAGAACTTGTTTCCTAAATAGGTTATGGGCCCACCTACAAAGGCACTGCTTGGTAATCTGCATAAGTCAGAATACAGTAAGATTTCCTGGAGTTTGAAGAAAAAAATTACTCACATTAGTAATCTTGTTTCTTCTAAAGAAATCTTACTGTATTCTGAGCTCCCTCACTTATTCCCCTGCTAGAACTAATAGTCATTGCATTACAGCTGTGCTGGAGTTGTTGCAAACCTGGGGAGTATATACTGTATTTATTTTTTAGGCATCTGTGACTTGAGTCTTCAAGGATGCCAGGTTTTGGAGTATTTGAAAGAAGGGTAATTCCCTAATGTTTTTTCTCCTGCCATTCCTGGTTTAGGGAGGGTTCTATGGTTGTTAGTATTATTATTCCATTAGCTGGAAACTGCTTAGTGCATGCTTCGTAAGAATCTGACTGTTAGGAGTTGTTTACTAGGGACAGTGGTTTGAAAACCGAGCTCGAGCCTAGCATTCCATCATTTGTATAGGTTCTATTAAGCATTTCGGTTCCGGGGAAGTCCCTGTGGTGAGACCATACTGCATAAGTCAGAATACAGTAAGATTCCCTTAGAAGAAACAAGATTACTAAAGTGAGTAATTTTTTCATACAGGTGCTTTAAATCTGGAAAACAATTGTTGCTTTTGAATCACCAGTGGTGTTATCAAGTAAGATTAAGCCATGAGAAGGGATGGGTCTACTGTGGAATTAATCCATGGTTTTAGGGGGGTTGGGGCACGAGGCAGAGTGCGTCCAACCACCCAACCATGGATTAATTCCACTGTAGACCCATCCTTTTGAGTGGTTTAATCCGCTTGTAACATGGCTAGCAATTTAGGAGGTTACTCTTTATTATTATTACACAACAATATTATGAATGACACAGTGCAGTCAAAATATCACTTTTCTGTGTCTCACTACTCTGTCTGACGTTCTATGTAGTTCACAATGTACGCGTGCATGTTGCAGATTTCCCATCTATTAATATGCTGATGTGCTTTTCTGTACCTGTACAGGAAGTGGCTATGATGTGCAGCACTCACATACAGACTGCTCACTGTACGCAATTTCGTTTCTCTATTTTTTGCTGTGTTTCACCTCCATTGTCCAATACTTCTGCGATTCTTTGATGTTGCACTCTGGGTATTTGCCCCATTTCCATACTGCCGTTCAGACCGTGCTATTGCTATGGGCACTTTTCTTCAGCATCATATTATTTCTACCACTGCAGTTCCCTCATACTATGGGACTTTAAATTGCTGCACTGATTCCCTGCTGTTGCACCCGGTGTTCTACTAACTCAGATTTGGTCTGTTGCTTGCGGTCGCCACTGGTGACATTCTCTTATTTAACTCATGTTCCTGTCTTACTATTTTATGGTTCCTGTTATTATTCCTCTTTGCTACATTAACTGTGCTACTCACTGAGCTCTCTCACATCGGCTGTTGGTTTGTGTGTTGCGACGGACGTAAGCGCTTCTCATGCTGCACTGTGTAAAGACTGCTCCCTGCTCAGCAACGCTGTCCACCACCACCTACATGCCAACCGTGGTCTAATACTTTACGCGCACACCCGCTCACTGCCATGATCTACTGTAGTATTAGACCATGGTTGCTACTGTACCACATTACATTTAGCCCAATAGAAATGGCACATTTCAATCCCTTAATTTATGCCATGTTACAAGCACTGTTACTTGGGATGTGGAACATTTGCAAGTGCTGGGTTGAGTATTGGTACATGCTAATAAATTTTCTGAAAAGTATGTGTTAAAATAGGGGGAGTAAAATAGGCCACTACTCACCTTATCTGGAGCACTGATGACTGAACCTGCAAAGCAAAATATGTACAGTACAGTGGTGGTGCCCGAATTGGTCTGGTAGTATAGCCTAGAGGTTAAAGTAACAAGCTGTTAATGAGCTTGGTGCATCCAGCAGACCTGGGTTGAAGTCCAACCTCCACTTGCATACTGTGTGACCCTGAGCAAGTCAGTTAGCTGCCTATGCTACCAGGACACACCTAGAAATGATCCATTGGAAACCATTGTAAACGAATCACTGACTCGATAGTGTTTCCATTTCTCATTAATAAAAATAATTTAAAATGTACAAAATTAGCAGCATAATCAACCAGTGGGGTTGCTTTGCTGTCTGTTCTGTGCTGCCACCATCTTCCTTCTGTCTTTTTGGTCAGTCTTTTCCCATTTTTGTTCCATCTTTGATTTTTTTTGTATTTTTTTTAATCCCGGTTTGTGCTGTCCTGTCTTTGATGGAGAGCTAAAGCCAAAATATGCAGTCCCCCCCCCCCCCAGGAAATCTGGAAAAGTTGCCTTTGATGCTTAAGGAATAAACCACAACAGGGTGTGGGTTATGGTGGGATTTACCTGCGTCTGGTGTGGTTTGGTCATGAGTAAACCACACCAGAAATGGGTAACTCCCACCATAACCCACACCCTGGAGTGGTTTATTACAATTATACAGTGGATTGGAAGTAAAGGATCGAAAAAAAAAAAGTTTTGAAATAGGTTGCATTTTTTTTTTTTCAATTTGTTTTAGTATATTATCCTTCCTGATTTTGTTAAATAGTCCACTACTGCTGGTTGGAATAGGAGCTGTCCCCGCCTCTTGCTAGGTAGAATAGGAGCCCCCCCCAACAAACAGGCACACGTCTGTATACTTGAGTTTCAAGTCTTTTTTATTTTCTGACTGAGACTGTGATGCAATGTGAGCAGCTCCTGTATTAGCCTGACAGATTAATGGCTGCCATAAGAGACCCGTTGTATGTGCTTAAGCACGGGTGTACAGGTTCCATGTTTGACGAAGTAGGACTTGCTGGAGAAAGTTTGTGGACATAAACGATGATGGGAACTGGTGCTATGTAAGTAAAAAGGTTTGCTGCATTCCTGGTTTAGGTGGTGAACTCTGGGTGTCACCTTTAGCACATTTAGTACGGGGGGGAGAGAGAGAGGCAGATAGCGGGGCTCTAATGGACAGCAACTGAGAGGTGAGTTGGGTGTCAGCACGAGGCAGTCACATTAAAATTATATGAGGTACTGAAAAAAAAACTGAAAAACAAGTGTTTGTCACAGAAATTTGATTCGGGGTTTGTTTCTTTACGCTGAAGACTTCATTTGAAAGTCCCGCTTTCGCATCGCAGTTTAGCGGGTGATCAATATGGAGGCTGTATTGTTTTGATTTTCAGGGAATTGGATCGCTCTTTTGCCTGACTGGCACCTTTTGAGTTGGTTGTCGTGAGGTTTACCCACAGCTAAAAGTGCCGGACAGCCATTCAAAATTAAGGAGTCTGGATGGCCATTGTATAAATAATAATGAATCATGCACTGGCTGACTATCCCACCTATTATTGCCAAGCCACCGTGATGGAAACGGCATTTTCCCCCTTTTTCTACCCTCTCCCCATTTATGAATACTGTACCATAAACATGCCAAGTTCTCTGTAGCGTGACAGGCCTTTAGGATTTTGACCCCTTTGTGGAAGTTGGTGTGACTAAACAATGGGGGTGCTCTGGTG
Source organism: Neoceratodus forsteri (assembly GCA_016271365.2). Taxonomy (NCBI): domain Eukaryota; kingdom Metazoa; phylum Chordata; order Ceratodontiformes; family Ceratodontidae; genus Neoceratodus; species Neoceratodus forsteri. The sequence continues at coordinate 33,683,356 of CM057454.1, forward strand.
CTTTCTGGAAGAAAAAAGGAGCTGTGAAAGAAATGAGGACGGACAAAACAAGATGAGTATCTAATGCGAAAATAGGAGGTATCAGACAGCCTGTACAAAAAGGAAACACATTACTGTAGGCTAGGCCTTGAAGGATCACAGTGGAAATCCAGTTAAAATTAAGTGCCTCTTTTGTCCACTTCCTCACCCACATTTTAAAAAGCAGGCAGGGCAACATTACCTATTTTTTAGAGCCATAGCTCCTGGACTGTGCTGGTCTTTTGTTGACTTTGTGATTAAGCTTTCACAGTAGCTGTCTAGACCTGCTTTACTATTGTCATCGCATCAGATTGATGAATAGGAGCTAGTCAACACACACCACACATTACAAGACATGGCTGTTGAAACTGTAATAGCCTGTTGATGAGGACAGAGAACAGATGCTATTACTCTAATATTTGTTTAATAGTTAAATGAAAAGAGCCACTAAAGTGATCTGAAATGTGAGCCGTAAGAAATAAGCTTGCCTGATTTGTAGAACATGTCATTTTCACACTTAGTTAATATGGGCAAGACATGGGGTGGATTGTGCACCCAACTGTCACGGATGTGCCTCAGGGGAGCTCCCTGTAATATTTTTTAAAAAAACTCCTTTTTGGTCAGAAATACTGTAGATAAACTAATTGTTTGAAAATATTTAGCGTTACCTTCCTGCAGATCAGTTTATGTACGATTTCGAGTATGGGACGACCTAAACAGACAACTAATTCATTGAAGACTAAGCCATGAGCAATGCAAGCAACAGCTGACAGACTGGGCAGTGAAATTGACTAGTGCAACAGGGGAGCCTGAACCCACAGTCAGGCCATTTTGCTGCCTTTATGAGACCACAACAAAAAAAGTAGAGGCTTTTAATTCCAGGAACAACATCCCCTGGAGACCAGAGTGGACGTAGTGGTCTTGGGCACAACGTATGCATCCTTAACAGCACACAAGGCCTTAACTGCAACCACACTGTTACGGGAGGACTGCACGAGTGTGATCGGGCTCTCACTGCAGAGGCTGTGGGGGAGCTGACTTTGGAAACAGGGGCAGCCACACAGATCTTTCTGGACCTGAGGTGTGCTTCAAGGGAACGATGGAAAAACTTTGCAGAGTGTGAGAGTCTCTGGATGAATTGGTTATTTCTCCCTTTCTCCAGCTTCCTACAAAATTTAAAATGTTTTACACTGGCAAGACAGATCTCTTTGGAGATCCTGTGGATGCAGGGGAAACAGGCTGAGGAAACTCAAACCAACTGTACTACCAGATTTGATGGTCATGAAATATAGAAACACAGACTTTGACGACAGATGAGAACTGCTTGCCCCACACAGTCTGCCCTAAATCAGATTTCAGATGCCTGAAATAGTTTAGGGGCACTAACAACTTTCTTTGTTTGTTACGGACTTGGGGCCAGGACACTATTTAAATAGATTGCACAAAAGTTAATAGCAGTCAGCTCTGTTAAAATCTAGGTACCACTAGTTATAGAAGATTGGATCATCCCCGCCCCCCACCCCCAACACTTCACCATTGTTTTGTCCTGTGTTTCCAAACTGGAAATTATGTCAGCCGCAAGGCTGGACCCTGACCCCTTTGATTATAGGGCTGGACCCTGACCCCTTTGATTATAGCTGAGGGGGACAAAATCTCAGACTCCATGTAGTGCCAGAAGTGGGGATACATGCTTTCTTTTTCAGCTTAGGCAGTCTGTGTGCTCTGTATAAGTTAATGGAAATGCACTGCTAATATATCTGTATGCTCTGTATGAGTTAATGGAAATACACTGCTTATACATATATATATATATATATATATTTTTCAAACTTTATTTATTCTCTTCTACCTATTAGCCTCTCTCCAGCATGGTCTCTCAGTATGCTTGTTCTGCCCGTCCGACCTGAAGCCCAGACATCCACACTCTGGTTGAGGGGACCCCCACTCCAAGTGCAGCCTTACCCTAACCCCTCGGATCTGAGTCCCCCTCAGAAGGACTGCCACACTTCTTACCAGTGCTGTATCTATGGTGCTGGAGGGCTGCTGCTACTGGAGGAGGGACTGGAACAGATGTCCTGGTGCCCCGGTGAGGTACGTGGGGCTGCAACCACTGCACCTGCTTTCACCTGCTAATGGCAGGGGGTCTTTCTCTTGTGTCTCCCTGGCAGCGCGGATGTGCAGTGACATCCAGCGCAGCGTGGGTGCGCTCCCACACCCGCCTGCAGGACGTTCGCCTTTTCCACCTTTCCCCTCTTGGAACGTGCACTTTGTCAGTTGAACCCCAAACCACTAGGGGACGCCAATGCTGTGCAGTGCAAACCTCCCTACGCCGGGAAAGGAAAGCTGCCTGTCGGCAGCTCGATCCAAGTCTGCACCCCTGGCCAACCCCCGACAGCCGAAGTGCGCTCCTGAACCTGGGTTGCCGGCGTGGCGTGAGATGTGGCGTCCTGCGCCTCAACCCTGAGCGCCACCGAGCCGACTACTCTGCTGATATATCTGTAGAGTAGGAAATTAATGCGTCACTTATATATAGCTCAAGCCACTAAGTGTATGTGTGTAAATGTATTTTCACACTAAACTAATAGTCCTCCATTCACTTTAAGGGGAAAAGTGCAAATTAGCGTAATTTTATTTTCACGCTTCTGAGCACTTAAGTGAATATAACAAAACTTAATTTATGGTGAATATTTCCTATTCTGCAGTAAAGTTCTGATTGCAAACCGAGTAGTCGCTCCACCAAATGAGATATGGTGGTGCTGCCTGTAGTTCAACTCCTGCACTAGCACCAGGTCTGGAGCACCCACCTGCTTCCTAAGAAAAAACTAACGTGCATAGTGTGCACTGTTACCAACACATCAGCAACTTACTTTAGAATGTGTACAAACATTTTTTTAGAAGTGTGAAAATACGTACGTTCACCGATGAAGACATGCATAGACATGGAGTGCAGACACACACATTTTGAAAAAGCTTTAATGTGCAGACCATTTTGGAACCACGCGAGGACAGACCATGGTGAGCAGGAACTGACATTTCACCCTGACGTCACAGGGGTTCCTCAGAGTTACTACACACAGAGATTCTATTTTAAAGGCACTACAATCAGTTGTTACTGTAGCAGTAAATTAGAAAGCATGCACCGTATGCTAAAACCAGTTCCAAAGTGCTGTACATTACAAAGTACCAACACATGCATAGTTCAGTAAAACATGCCAGAAACGTTATCAGGTATTCATACTACTAAGCACTGCATTTTTCTGTTTCTGTACATTTCCACATATATACAGATAGTCACTATTTGATGTAATAGTTGCAAAAAAACCCCCCCAAAAAACAGATGCACCGTACTGCTTAGTATGGAGCAGTGTTTTACTAAGTCAGTATGCACATTTTCTTTCACTAGCAGTATATATTTCTGCATAGTGAAAGCCGTGAAATGGCTAGACGTGCATTTCACACTCTGTACCGTCTTTCATTTTGTACAGGCACTGCAGTATTATGACTACCAGGTACAGGCAGTGTGGCTAGAGTTGTTATTGTTAAAATACAGCAGGCTGTATTTCAGTATATTCCAAATATTCTTTTTATCTGCTGATGGTCTGTTTTACAACTTTTTTGAAAATACCTTAGCATAACATTTTGGTTCTCCTTCACTTATGTAAAAGTCAAAAAGAGGTATGACCATCGCTAGCCGCACACTCTGTGTAGTCCAGCACATTTTCTGATCTCTGCTGCTGAAAAGCCTGTGTATTATCTGGGCGTGTCCCACAGCTGCTCTCTCATGTGCATGAGTTGTTCATTCTGGACTTCATTCTGCTATGGTCCTGGCTGTGTTATTTTTTTTTTTTGTTTACCCACACATTTAGGGCTGTCAAAATATATACAAAAGACGCATGAGAACAGTACATGTTGGAAACATGCATGGTATACCAGTATTTCTACCTATTATAGCAGTAGAATTTCCCTCTGAATCAAATCCTCCATAAACTTTTCTGGTACCATAAATCCAAAGTCACAAATCTAAAAGTCGGCACACTGGTTAATAATTAGAGCAGATGTATGCTGTTCACCAAGTCATTAAGACAGGGCGAAGAACATGCCCATGTCTGAAAGAGCCATTTTGTCTTACTACTTCTCATTTGCTTTTCCCAGTCACCTCCTCTGACGTTTCAGAGTACTCTCTGGATACCAAAAAAAGTGATGGTATGATCATTCGGAGTTTTTCCTGCCATTTATTGCCCATTATATAAAATAGGGTGAGGAAATCCCTGCATCCTGATTGGCTGAGACTTTTTATTTTTTTGTTTACCGGGTAAATGCACTAGATAGAAACTGCCTGTTTTCAGGCACGACCCAGAAGAAATACAATAACGTCAGATAACATAGGACAGTGCAGTACAGTAGGACAGTAGAACACAACATAACTTCAAAAGAAGATACAGCAGCATCTGGTTACAAGCAATAGTGCAGTGTATACAGTCAGTAGGACACTGCGTAATTACCATAAGACATTTTAGGGGTATGCAGTGTTGTAGTAGGAAGCAGTTGATTAGGCAACCTTATAGCTAAAGGAGGTGACTAAGTGCCAAGGTTTAAGTGGATGGGTTGCCTAAAAGTATAAGGGAGACTCAGGGCACAGCACAGGAGCATTTGTCATTAGCTTGTAGGAATGAGTGGAGCTCTTTCGTAAAAGTCAGATGAGACTGTGAGCTCCTGATGTGATCCGGGAGGGCGTTCCTGAGCCTTGGTGCAGCTGCAGCAAAAGCGCGTTCCCCCATTTTCGTTGTGCTTCGAAGGACGTGGAGCAACAGTCTACCAGCAGATCTCAGTGGGTACGGTTGAGAGCTATGGTGTAGCATACCAGCCAGGGATTTGGGTGCTGCAGCTCGGATAATGTTGTCTATGGGGCTAGCCATGGCATTCAGAGAGCAGTACAAATGGCTAAAAACAAGTCCCTGCCAGTGTGGGCATAGTACACTTCATATCTACATGCATTTATGGAATTTTCTTTTTTAAATAGCCATTTTTATCCCCATACAGCAACTCCAGACAATTTAAATATAACACATACCTGAATTAGGTGGCTCCCCATCCTCTTCAGAGGTTTTGGGGCATTTCTAGCCCCTCAGACTGTCAGCTCTGATGTATCAGTTTTTTTTTATAGTTTGTAACATCTGTTGCTTGGCCTGCCGCTGTCCTGCTTACTTGTGCACTCTTAAGAAGCTGTTGGCTGTCCATCTGCCTCCGCTACCCACTCACTCAGTTTGGAAGCTGTCAGCCACCTGCACGCTCAGGTAAGAAGCTGTCCACTCCCCACGCTCGAACGGCTTGTAGGTTTACCCCATGGCAAGGGGCTGAAGGTACTCATGTCTTCAACATTTTTAGCTCATCTGTATACAGCATTAGGACAATCCAAAACATAATTTGCTAGAATTTGGTTACATTTGATTATGTCGAAATGTATCTGAATAATAGTAGTAAACTGACAAACAGTTGTAAATGTTGTGATCAATTCCGGGCATTTATCAGTTTGAGTCTCACTAGTTTCTCCTGACGTATACTTGTATGTGTTTCGCAACAGTGTTTCCTTATCGGCAGTACTGACTTTCTTCCTTCACTTTTGCTATTACTCCTGCTCCGTACCCTCCCCCCGGTTCCACAAACCTATCAGTCTGTTCTTTTTACCTTCTGTCAAAAACTTCCAGCTCTGTACAGTTATGCTTTACCCTTAATAGCTGTCCCTTGGGGATTGTTTTTACACTGTATAACAGGTGGCAGTTACTTGGTCTCGGAAGATAATTTCTCGTCTGTTTTTTTTTCTTTTTTATATATATACAGATTAGATGTAATGTTGTTGCTTTTACCACTGTATAGGCGTTCATCTAAAAAAAGATTTCTTCCTCCCCAATGGTCAGTTTAAATTTTAACGCAGGGTTTGTGTTTTCCAGAAACTGCACAAAATCTCAAGGTCATTTACTGATCTTCTTCGAGGATATTTCTTTCATCAGGCCACACCTATGGAACCATAAGCCGCCAGGCACTAGGACCACACAGAAACTTTTGCAAGCAGTCAGCCAGGTGCTGCCCATGACTGTCAGACATTGGCTCATATTTATATAAATGTGGTCGGCCCCTCCTCTCCTCAGTTCTTTTCCCACCATTGATCATACTCGTTGGACTGCTGAAGGACATGTCGCTGCAGTAGCTGCCGTTTGTATTAATTTTTTCTAAGGAACTGTTGAAATTCTTTTGGTATTGTGAGTGTGGAGACAATATCTACACCGGTGACTCCACGACATCTGTGTCTGTTGCCTAGGCCTGGACCACAACACAAAAGCCTGCAAAATTTGCCAGGGTTTTAATTGTGCGATCGGGTGACACCATAAAAAGGCTCTCAAGAAACACCTTCTCAAGCAGAAAGTAGAATTGAGGAGGAGCTCCAACAGAAGAGTACACGGGCTGGCCTGCCAGCGCAGTGGTTAGAGTTCCGCTTGTAACGCCGACATCCCGGGTTCGGGAACTGGCAGGATTTTCAGGCATCCCACAACTTCTCACAGGATGGACTACACCTAAACAGACAGGAAAAGAGTTTTTTCAAATAAGCTAAGACAGTGTTTAAATAAGTATTTAAACTAGATATGGGGGGCAGGGGGGCAAATTAAAAAGGATATACTACATAATCCTAAGCCCAATTGGAATTTTCTAGTCGTGAATGCCAGAAGCCTTATTAACAAAATGGAAGAATTAATATTAAAATTACATAATTCGAATATTCATATATGTGCCATTACAGAAACTTGGTGGAGGGTGGAGGACACCTGGGATAAGCAGATACCTGGGTATACACTATATAATAAAGATAGGCAGCGTGCTAGAGGAGGAGTGCCACTATATGTATTAGATGATATAACATCTGAGAATATAGACTGTAGAAAGTACGAGGTCTTAAGGATAACCCCCCCCCAGTACACCCAAGATAGGTATAGGTGTAGTATATAGACCACCAGCTAACCCAGCATAGAATGATAGCCTTATATTGGAGTTTATTAAATGCATCACTCAGGAGGAGAGGGTCATTATTATGGGGGATTTCAATCTATCTGGAATCAGTTGGAAGCTTGTCAAACTGGCTCCAAGGTGGAGGCTAGTTTTTTGGAGTCCTTCCTGATGGCTGGATTGGAGCAGCTGGTTTCTGACAATACAAGGGGAAATCACATTTTGGATTTAGTGTTGAGCAATGTAGCAGATAATATCCATAAAAGTATAGCGGAGGTTCCCCTGAGTACCAGCGATCACTCAATGATCAGATTTATGTACAATGCAGTTGGAGAAATCGAGTTCGGAAGTGCAGTAGTGCATGATTACAATAGAACTGATTTCTGAGCTTTTAGAGAAGAACTGGTCAAATGGAACTGGGTGCACGAGCTTAAAAATATCATAGTACATGAAATACGGGACAAGCGTAGTACTAAATTAAATGAGCTACTCCAAAAACAAGTGCCTGTCAGCACCAAATATCATAATCCAAGAAAGGTTCTTCCTCCATGGCTATCACCCTCAGTCAAAAAATAATTAAAAAAAAAAAGAATAGGGCATTTACCAGGGCAAAACGCAGTGGGGAGTCCGGGTCTTGGGCTAGATACAAATCCTGTTTAAAAAAAGGCCAAGTTAACCATTTCCAAGGCAAAAAAGGTATTTGAGTATAAACTTGCCACCAAAGCACAGGATAATTACAAATCCTTTTATGCCTGTATTAATAATAAAAGGGGAAAGAGTGGAACAGTTGGCCCCCTGAAGGATACTAGTGATGATCTTACAACAGAGAATATGGCTATGGCTGATAGATTTAATACTTATTATGTTTGCTTGTGTGCAGCGCAAGAGACGTATTGCGGCAGCTTAGTGCTGAAGCAGGTTCTGGATGTGCGGCACTGTTGTGGCCAATACCAGCATGGCACTTTGGGGCATGTGTGATGTCCACCAATAATAAGAGACACAGGCAGTGACAGTAGTTTTGAACGTTGCCACCAACTTGGAAGAAAATAACCGATGCGCTCTCCCCGCACACACACGCGCATATTGCATATGTCATTACACACACACACGCACTGTATGGCCGCGGAGTGCCCAATCCCCGTCAGCTCAATGTCCCCAAACATAGAAACATAGAATTTGACATCAGATAAGGACGCTTGGCCCACCAGTCTGCCCATTTACCTACTGGATAGCTGCAGATCCTAGTTAACCAGCAGCCTACTTCTTCACCTACCCCACCCCTAGAATTGCCTTATGACTGTCCCATGCATGCTTGAATTCCACCACTGTTTTTGACTCCACAACCTCCTCCGAAGGCCATTCCATGCATCCACAACCCTCTCTGTGAAAAATACTTCCTTAAATTACCTCTGAGCCGCCCCCATCTTCAAATTGTGCCCTCTTGTTCTTGCACACCTCTTTTTTGAAAGATGCTATCCTCTTGGACTTTGTTGATTCCTTGGGGTACTTGAGCGTTTCTATCATGTCCCCTCTCCCTCCTTTCCTCGAGGCTATACATATTAAGCTCCTTAAGTCTCTCTTCATATGTCTTCTGGTGCAGACCCTGCAGCATTTAGTTGCCCTCCTCTGGACAGCTTCCATCCTGTCTATGTCTTCGGAATTGGGTCTCCAGAACTGCACACAGTACTCAGATGGGGTCTCACCAGCTGTCTGTACAGAGGATAATATCTTCCTGTTTTCTACTGGTGATGCCTCTCTGTGCATCCCAGTATCCCCAACCTCCTTGCTGCCCTCTCATTGCTTGCCCACCTTTGGGTCATCTGATATGACTACCCCAGGTCCCTTTCCATTTTGTTGTTGTTAGTATCTCACCCCCATTGTGTACTCTTCCCTAGGTTTTGTTTCCCAGGTGCATTACCTTCACTTCTTAGCATTGAATCTAAGCTGCCATACATTTGACCATTCCTCTAACCTTGCCAAGTCCTTCTCATCCTTTCCACCCCACCCTGTGCATCAACTCTGTTGCAGATCTTTGTGTCATCTGCAAAGAGACATTGTAGAGGACCGGTCCTAATACTGAACCCTGCGGTACCCCACTAGTAACCCTCTTTTCTTCTGAGTGGACTCCATTTACTATTACTCTCTGTGTCCTATTCTCCAGCCAATTCTTTACCCAGGCTGTCATCTTGGGACCCACTCCCAGGCTGGCTAACTTGTGTATTAATCTTTTGTGTGGGACTGTGTCAAATGCCTTGCTAAAGTCTAGGTAGGCCATGTCACAGCCCTCCTGATCTACTACTTTGGTCACCCAGTCAAGAAATCTATCAGATTAGTCTGGCATGACCTTCCGCTGTGAATCCATGCTGCCTAGGGTCCTGTTCCCCTCTGGCCTCTAGATACTCGATAATTCTTTCCTTCAGAGTGATTCCATCATTTTCCCTATCACTGAGGTTAAACTAACAGGTCTGTAGTTTCCTGCTTCTGCCTTGCTCCCACTTTTGTGAAGGGAATCATCTGCCCTCCTCCAGTCTCGGGTACCACCCCATCCTCCCATGATTTGTTAAAAGGGTAGTCAGTGGTGTCACTAGTTCTATCCTTAGCTCTTTTAGAATTCTGGGATGAATCCCATCAGGCCCCATTGCTTTGTCCACCTTCAGTTTTAAGAGTTCTTTCAGAACCCTTTCTTCTGTAAATGGGCTGGTATCAACTTCTGTATCCAGAGTGTTACTACTGTTTGTTTTATGTACCTCCCCCTCTTCATTTGTAAATACTGAGCAAAAATATTTGTTTAGTATCTCTGCCTTTCACAGTCTCCCTCTGCCCACCCTCCCTCCCTTTTTAAGCCTCACTATCCCTCCCTTGGTCTTCCTTCACTCCCTGATGTACCTATAAAATGTTTTATCCCCTTCTTAACTGAGTTGGCTATCTTTTCCTCGGTTTGGGCCTTTGCTGTTCTGACACCTTCCCAGCCTCCTTTGCTTTAACTGATACAGTTCTCTGTCCTGCTCCTTCTGCGATTCCTTGTACTTCCTGAATGCTTTCTTTTCTCTTGAACCTTCTGCCACTTCCTTTGAGAACCATAGTGGTTTCTTACATCGTTTTGTTTTGTTTATTTGCTTCACACAAAGGCTCGTTGCCTCTGTGATGGCAGTTTTATTATTCCCATTGTTCTTCCACCTCCTTCCTGCCCATTTGCTAGTGCATTCCTTAGGCACTCACCCATTTGCAAAGTCAGCCCTCCTAAAGTCCAGTACTTTTGCCTTTGTGGCTTGACTCTGTTGCTGTGTTTTATGTGAACCATACTGTTCGATGGTCGCTAGTTCCCAGATGGCTACCCACTTCTCGTCTGTGATCCTCTCTCCATCTCCATTTGAGAGAATCAAGTCTAATATTGCTCCCTCTCGGTGGGCTCCAGTACTAGTTGTCTAAGGCATGCCACCTGTAGGGCATCTAGAATAACTGCACTCTTGAGTGGCAGCTGCAACTGCACTCCAGTTAACATCTGGCATATTCAGATCACCCATCAGCAACATCTCCCTTTTTCTGCCATTCTAAGTATACTTTCTATCATTTCCTTGTCCATTTCCTCCCCCTGAGAAGGGTCTATACTCTAACCCTGTGGATTGTGGTGCCATTGCCTGTCTCCAAATTTACCCACAGTGCTTCTTCTCCTCCCTGTTTACCCTTTTGTTCTGTTGCTTTTATTCCTTCCCTTATGTAAAGAACTCCTCCTCCTCCTCTTTTACTCTCCCTGTCCCTCCTGTAGATAGTGTATCCTGGTATGTTTATGTCCCAGTCATGGTTTTGTGTGTACCATGTTTCTGTGACTGCCACGATATCCAGTTGTTCCTCCTCCATCAAGGCCACTAATTCAGGAAGCTTGTTACCCAGACTACGGGCATTGGTACTCATTGCTCTCCATTTTTTGATGGCTTTACCTTCTGTTGCAGCATCCCCCACTGACCGTTCTACCTCAGTCTTTTTCTCATTTAGTACCCTGTTTTGTAGGAGAGGCTGGGATTTTCCTGCTGCTTGTCAGTGCCTCCCCTTTGACTAGTTTAAAGCTTGCAAATGAAGCATTTAAACTGATTGCTCAAAGACTTGTTCCTTCCTGGACAGATGCAGACCATTCTGCCAGTATAGGCTGGTGTCCTCCAGGTGGAACCCCAGTCCCCAATGAAGCCAAAGCCTGTGCTCTGCACCATTTTCAACCATTCATTAAACTGCATGGTGCTAATTACCCTCGCCTCCCCATGCCTTTGACAGACAGCACCTCTGAGAAGGATACTGTGTGCTACTTGTCTTTGGCCTCCCCAACTCTGCAGTGTCCTCCTGCACTGCTCTAATCTCATGATGAGCCAAGTCATTTGTCCCTAGGTGGACAATTACATCCAGCTCAGACTCCTTGCAGCTGTTCTCGTGATCCTAAGGATCGCTTCCTGTCCCTCAAGCCATGGCACCAGGCAGGCACCTTACTTCAGTTTTCCCAGCTCCCCAGTTCTGTACCCTAATAGTGGGTCCCCACCAGGGCTGCTTCCTTTCCTGTGGTGTCCTCTGCCTCCTTCCTGTGGGCCTCCCTTGTGACAGTTGTCATCAGTCTTCTCTGCGGGTGCATCCATAGGGGAGCTATGCTCCCCCAGAATGGTGTATAGATTGTGGAGTGGAACAATTGACTGGGTGTGCCTCTGTTCCACCATCCTCACCCTCCCTGAGCCCACTGTGGTCCAACTGCTGTGCTTTCTTCGCAACCTCTGAGGTAGTGGTGGTGGTGGCGCTAGTGCTCCCTGGATGGGGGAGGTTCCCTTCCTACTGTCCAGTGTGGCCTGGGGGAAGGTTTCCTTACTACTGTCCAGTGCGGCCTGAAGACGGGCGACTTCCTCCCTCAGGGCAGATAGTTGTTTGCAAATAGGGCAGCATCTCAGCCTTCAGAAAGACTCCCGGAAGACTGCTGCCCCACAGCCAATACATTGCACTACTCCCCACATGTTTATCTACTTTTTTTTTGTGTGTGTGTGTGCGTGTGTGTGTGATTGGTTATATAGAAATATATATATTATACAATGTGTATGCTTATATTGTCAGTGCAGTGTGCTAGAGGGGATATGACAGTGAAATGCACCTTGCACTCTTGAGGAAATGATGTCAGAACCTCAGGTATAAAGGAACTATTTCCAGGGTGGGTGAGGTGAGGGGTGGGAAGGAGTTGGGCCTAAACTGTGCCCTCACAAAACAATCGGCTAAAAGCTCTCACCCACCGCTGCAATGAGTGCCTTCCTGTCAGCAAGATACCCTACACAACAATTTGACAGAGAAAGTACCCTGCTAATCAAACAGAGAAAATCCAGACATCCAAGTCAGACACAGGTAAACCTCTCCAGCCCCAAAACAGCCTGGTGGTTTTGTTAGCCACAAAGGAAAATCAGATATGCAGTTATTTCAGCCCTTCTGAAAGATGCTGACAAGATAAGCAGTTTGAAAACCCCTTCCTGAATTAAAAACTAAAATAATTAAACACAAAGCAATACCACTTTAAAAGTGAGGAAAACTTCTTTCAGATGTAAGCAAGAGAGAGAGATTAGTTACAGATATTTAGTCCAATATAGTATATCCCTCGCAGCTTCTCAGTTGTTTCAAAGCACACCCAGTACACAACTTGGAAGAAGATGGACTAAAAAAAAGAATAGGGCATTTACCAGGGCAAAACGCAGTGGGGAGGCCGGGTCTTGGGCTAGATACAAATCCTGTTTAAAAAAGGCCAAGTTAACCATTTCCAAGGCAAAAAAGGTATTTGAGTATAAACTTGCCACCAAAGCACAGGATAATTACAAATCCTTTTATGCCTGTATTAATAATAAAAGGGGAAAGAGTGGAACAGTTGGCCCCCTGAAGGATACTAGTGATGATCTTACAACAGAGAATATGGCTATGGCTGATAGATTTAATACTTATTATGTTTGCTTGTGTGCAGCGCAAGAGGCGTATGCGGCAGCAGTGCTGAAGCAGGTTCTGGATGTCTTGACACTGTTGTGGCCAATACCAGCATGGCATTTTAGGTAGTATTGATGTCCACCAGTAATAGGAGACACAGGCAGTGACGGTAGTTTGACGTTGCCACCAACTGGGAAAATAACCCGATGCGCTCCCCGCTGCGCGCATATTGCGTGCTAATGCGACCCCACACACACACACACGCCGCACTGTATGGCCGAAGTGGAGGTGCCCAATCCCCTCACAACTCCAGTCCCCCAACAGACAGCTGGGTGCTACACTGGGAGCCCACCAGCATGGCAACAGTTGGTATGGCCAAGGGTGCCCAATCCTGTAGGCTCCAGTACCCCCTGCCCCAAACAGTTCTTCCAGCTGCCATGCTTGAGAGCCCACCCCAGCATGGCAAATGTCCCATGTCATCCAAGAACAAAAACAAGAAACCTGAAGAAAACCTTCCCGCCGCTGACTGTCCTGACCCCGCTCCCCACCGCGCCACCCTCTGCACCCTGCCTCCCAACACCCCCCTCACCCCATACTTACCTCTGGAGTCCAGCTCGACGATCTTTGGTGGACTGGGAAGAAGTGTGCACTCTTCAAAGCCGACTGCGAGCTGAGGAAATGCCGGTAAGCTGTATAATGTAATAAATAGGGTTTTTTCAACTTTGAGGCATATTTCAGGCATTTTTGGGTTTTATTTCACCAAATTTTCAACATGGGGTTTTTGGGACCCCACCTCATGAATTCTGTCACTGTCATTTTGTTAATCGGGCCCGAAAGGTGATTTCACGGTCACTGCACAGAACCACCTTCGAACCGATTTCCAAAATGACAGTGTCTAGTTCATGAGGTAGACCTAAAAAGCTATGTTGTTTGATAATGAAAAAATTCGAAGCAACTGTTTACAAACTTTATCGCGTTACGCTGTTACTTACGCACGCCATAAGTTCGCGAATTTTCAATGTTTACACTCCAGATTTTCAACATTGCCATTTTACCACGCCTCCTTATAAGCAGTACAGCTGTCATTTTTCACATTTCGACCAAAACGTGTGTCCGCACATGTAGCGCACAATGGCGCAGTCGGTGTGTGAAATCAATGTTCAGGACAGATTAAGAAAATCACAGTGGCACTGTTCATGAGCAGAGGTGTTACAATGGCTATGTTAAAAATTTGGTGAAAAAAGTCCATAAAATGACTGTGTTATGAGCGACCATTGTGCAGTTCCATGCACCCTCGTAAGTTCATGGATTTCTAATATTTTCAGTCCAGATTTTCACCACTGGCATTTTTACACACTTCCTTATTAACAGTACAGCTGTCATTTTTCACACCATGGCCGAAATGTGTGTTCGCAGTTCCAGCACAGAAATGCGTGGTCGCTGTGGGAAATCACTGTTCGGGACAGATTAAGAAAATCACAGAGATACTGTTCATGAGTGGAGGTTCCAGAATGCCTGTGTTGATGATCTGCTTTAACAGATCCCCAAACTAATTGCATTATGAGTGTGCGTTGCGCAGTTTCTACACACGCTCGTGACTTCACCAGTTTTTTTAATATTTTCACTGCAGATTTTCAACATTGCCATTTTCTCCACCTCCCATGAACAGTACAGCTGTCATTTTTCACATCCTGTTCGAAATATGTTTTCGCACCTGTGGTGCCAAATGGCGTAGTCACTGTGCAAAACCAGCTTTCGGCTAACAAACTGATATTGCCACTGTTCATAAGGTGGGGGTCTCAAAAAACCCATGTTGAAAATTTGGAGTGAAAATGCCAGCGAACGACTGAGATGTTAGGGTTTCCAACCATAACACCCCACCCTGTAGAGATTGATAGGCATCAGGGGTGTGACATGGGATTCTCGCCTGTAATGCTCATACCATTCCACACCCTGCAGGCATCAGGGGTGTGACATGGGATTCTCGCCTGTAATGCTCATACCATTCCACACCCTGCAGCCACTGAGAGACATCGAGGTGTGCCTTGGACTCTTCGTCCCCAAAGTTCACCCCATTCTCCTATACAGCACCCATCTCACCGTATTTCCTGATGGAATGGGGTGAGCATAAGGGCCAAAGGCACACCGTGGCACTTGTTGGTGTCTGCAGGGTAGGGTGTGGTGAAATGGCATGGCCGTTACTTCTGACGACCCAGAGGCACACCCCAGTGCCTGTCTCTGCAGGGTGGTGGTGAGGTTGGCTGTAGTTCAGTACTTCACTGCCATTCCTATTATGCAGCTCTCGAACTCCTACACTACCAATGCAATGCCAGCAAGCAAACATTCAGCATTGACAAATGCTTGTTTTTCTACTGTTTTTAATGTAAGCCAAAAAACAGGGTTCCTGAAAATATACTACTTTGGAACAATATGCCCTAAAATAGAGGTCAAGTATGTAAAAAAAGAGTCTAAGTAATCTGAACCAAAATAAGGCACAAGGTCCAGATGGTATGCATCCAAGATTGCTTAAGAAATTGGCGGATTGTTTGGCAGGGCCTGTTACACAACTATTCCAACACTCGTTAGAAACGGGCCAGGTCATCGAGGCTGTAGTGATCCCTATATATAAGAAGGGATCCAGACAGGAGGTGGCTAACTATAGACCTATCAGCCTGACCTCAGTCCTTGGAAAGATATTTGAGGGCATAATCAAAGACCTGATTATGAATATAGTCAAGGATGACTATTGATTGGACTCGGCATGGATTTATGAAGAGACAATCATGTCAGACTAATTTATTGGAGTTCTGTGGGAAAGTCAGCAAAACACTGGACGATAGTAAATCTGTGGACATTATATTCTTGGACTTTGCCAAGGCTTTCGATAAAGTCCCTCATGACCAGCTGATTAAAACCTTCAGTAAAACAGGGGTACAACCGAATTTGGTGTACTGGATTAGGGCTTGGGTGTCTGGGAGGAGACAGAGGGTGAGTGTGTTGGGCGAGCTGTCAGATTGGACGGGAGTTACTAGTGGGGTCCCACAGGGATCCATACTGGGACTATGTCTATTTACTCTATATATTTCAACCATGAAACCAAACATGGAAATTTGGCTTTCAAAATTTGCAGATGACACATGCATAGGTTTCCCAGTAAATAGCCAACCCGAGGCCTTAAAAATCCAGGAAGCCCTGAGTGATTTGGAGGCCTGGGCACAGGATAATGGGGCCACAGTTAATGTTGATAAGTGTGCAGTAATGCACATGGGTAGGAACAATCCGGGGGTGGAATATAAACTGGCAGGGCAGATGCTAAGAGTGGTGCAGGAAGAACAAGATCTGGGAATTAGGATTATTAATGACCTTAAATTCAATTCACATTGTAACCAGGTGGTTAAAAAAATGGGTAGTATCCTAAGCTGTATTCATAGGCATATCAAGAGTAGAGACAAAGAGGTCTTGCTCCCCCTTTACACCTCTCTGGTACGACCACATACTGAGTATTGTGCGCAGTTTTGGGCACCGGGAAACAAGGGTGATATAAATGCAATTGAGAGGATACAGAGAAGGGCGACAAGAAAAATAAGAGTTGTTCAGGGCTTAAACTATGAAGAGAGCTAAATTTAGATCGGTTTTCTCTGGAATATCGTAGGCTAAGAGGTGATATGTGCCTGGTATATCGGGCCTTGTCTGATTATCAACTGTGGGATTTATTGGGCCTTGAGTTTAGAGATCAGATTTATAATACACGAGCCCACCCCCTACAGCTAAAATGCGACAGATTTAATAAACAGGGAAGAAAGCATTGGTTTTCAGTAAGAGTGGTCAAAATGTGGAATGACCTGCCTATTGAAGTGGTGGGTGCTCAAACAGTGTTAGCTTTTAAACACTCCCTTGACTGTTACCTACTTATTAAAAATATATCTGGGTATTAGCTGACGTTTTGGTGAGCTAAATGGACTTCGGTCTTTAAAATACTCAGTTTCACCTATGAAACCTATGACCCGGGGAGTCGGAGGGCTGGCTGGGGAGAAGGATCAAGCGTCCTTCAGACTGCTCTCCTTCTCCGGGGAGGAGGATGAGTTTCCGGCATGCGGACCCCTGGCAGAGGCCAGGGTGCTGCAGACAACTGGCGCCAGCACATTAGGGTGAGGTGAGGCAGGCTGGGCGTCATTGCCGTCCCTGCACAAAAGCAACAAAAAATGCTGGCCCTCCGGCATGACGGCCCATTCCACCCCACTGCCTCTGATGCCTGCCGGGGGGGGGGGTACCGCTCTCATGGCCCCGACCGGGGGCAATCCAGGGCTTGCCCACGATCACCTTTAAGAAGTGGGAAGTCCCCTCGGTGGCCCCGCCCGGGGGTAAGCCTGGGCATTGGGGCGGCGGGCAGATGGGTCCTGAGGACAGAGGAGGGCTTGGAATGAAAAAAAAAGAACCAACAGAAGAGTACAGCCATGTCACCAGTCCAGTTGACTGAATCCATATCGTCCAAATCCTGGGACAAGGAGTCACAAACAGAAGTACTGGGACAAGGAGGGAGCCTCCCTGGCACATTCCAGGTTGCCCCTCCACTCTGCAGGTACAACCTCCTCAGTGCCATCATCTGTGCCACTCGCCCCCCCCCTCGAATGTCGACGTGACAACAAGGTTGGGGCTTGGATCAGGCACTACTAGGCCTAGTACAGATTGTACGTCACCATCGACATCAGGGACAGCCTCCCCCGTCAACTCCTCCAGATGCAGCCGTCGACCATATGTGCGCCGATGTTCAGGCGATTGATTCTATCATCTTTCTCAGATATGATTTAGGTGCTTGCTACCTGGCTTCCTGGTTCCAGGGGGTTGGCGACAGTGCCTATTACTAACTCCCTGTCAGTGCTGCAAGGTGCACCCTTGCCATAGTTGCCTCCTAGGGCACCGCCAGCGTCACTGGCCAGCTCCCTACTCGATGGTGAGTATGAATAATGCAGGATGAGGCTGAGGACCATGCTGAAAGCCACTATGACTGGGGCATCAAAGGATCCCACTTTTCTCACCATGATGCAGCAGTTACAAGCTGTCATGGGTTTTGATCTGGAGGAACAAGACACTACTAAAAAAAAAATCTTATGTAGCTCCTGGAACTGCCAGAATCTCCTGCAGTTGTGCTACTTCTGCTCTGTGCTTTAAAGGATGCCATTTTTGCTGCCTGGTACAGGCCGAACATTATCAAAGCTGTACCCAGGAAAGCAGGTAAAAATGTACATGGCCACTTCTAGGAATCCATTTTGTGCAACACAGCTTGAGGCAAACTCAGTGGTCATTAATGCTGCCCATGGTAGGTCTACAGTACCTAAGCAACTGAGTTCCCTCCCTCCTGATAAAGACTCCAGGAGGTTGAATGCTTTAGGCAAAAGGACCATTGCCTCAACATCATTGGACCTTTGTATTGCTAACTTCCAGCCCCACATGATGAAGTTCCAGAACATCCTCTGGAGGAAGGCCAAGACAGCTGCACAATCCTTACCAGAAGGTACCCCAAAACAGGAGCTTCACAAAGCCCTTACTGCTGGGGCTAATGTGGACAAGCATTTGCTCCATACAGCCTATGATGTCTCGGATGTTTCTGCCAGGGTTGCGACCTCTGGCATCTGTCTCAGGAGAGATTCTTGGCTTGGAGTGGAAGGTTTTGTGAATGAAGTGCAATAGTCCATTCTCAGTGCCCCATTTCAAGGGCACAAGTTGTTTGGTCTTGAGATTCAAGATATTCTATCAAATCTTCGGGTCTCAGGCAGGACCCTGAAGTCTGTGCATTCTCTCTACCATAACCAGCCTAGTCTTAGGTGCACCGAGCCTTGCCAACTCCAAGTACCACCCTAGGTGCCTATTCAAAAGCCCCTAGAGGTGGTGGCAAAGGAGGAGCTGCCCCATTTGGCTCAGCCTGACTCCTTATAGACTCCCCAACCACCTTTATCCCCAGGGGGTCCTTTCTCCCTCCACTTAAAGCAGTGAAAGAAGGTGACTGCAGATGCATGGATTCTGGAAATCATAGACGAGGGCCATACTCTGGAACTTCTAGACATACCTCGAGATCATCCTCCACTAGTGACATACTATCTTCCAGAGCACCTACCTCTGCTCCTGGAGGAAGTGCAGATTTTGCTACAAATGTGGGCCACAGAATCTGTGCCCTTAGAACAAAGGAACACAGGCTTTTTCTCCCAGTACTTCCTTGTCCCAAAGTGGACAGAGGACCTGTGGCCTGTCCTGGATCTCAGGGAGCTAAACTTCTTCAAAGAGTACAAGAAGTTCAGAATGGTCACCCTGCGAGGCCTACTCCCACTGTTTCAGGCAAATGACTGTATCTGTTCCCTTGATCAGAAGGATGCTTACTTCCATATCAAAATCTGGAAGCCTCACAGAAGATACTTGAGGTTCCTGTTTCAGGGGGAAGATTACCAGTGTGTTGCTGCTTGGCTTGTCTTCCGTGCCATGGGTCTTTACCAAATGCTTGGCAGTAGTGGCAGCAGCCCTTTGCAGGGAAGGTATCTATGTTTTCCCTTACCTGGACGATTGGCTATTGAAAGCCCACTCCAGCGATCAGCTTCTGAAGACTTTAGCTCAAACCATACAGCTGTTCGATGCTCTGGGGGTGACTGTCAACATACCAAAATCAGTCTCGACACCTTGCCAGCGACTGCAGTACATAGACGCAATCTTGGACACAGCCCGGGGCTTAGCCTTCATGCCCCTGGACAGGGCCAACCGCCTAATTGCCCAAGCAGAGCTAGTGCACAACAACCATTATGTCTCAGCAAGGACTTTCTGGACCACATGGCAGTGGCCATTGTGACAGTACCATTGGCTAGGCTGCATATACGGATTCCCTGGTGGATCCTAAGAGTGCAGTAGAACAGATGGTTCTAGTCACGTCCCCTGTGTGCAAAGTGTTCAATTGGTGGATGGAACCCAGCGGCTTGTTAAAGGGGGTTCCCTTCATGATCCCCACCCCCTCCAGATTCTCACAAAAGATGCTTCGGGGAGGGGCTGGGGTGCACACTTGGGCTCCCATCAGATGCAGGGTACGTGGCCCCAGTGGAGAGTAACTTGGATGTAAATGATCTAGAAATGTGAGCTATTCTGTACGATCTCCAGGCCTTCCAGACTCTCCTATCCCCAGATCGTCTGCTAATACAGATGGACAGTGTCAGTGTGATGCATTACATCAACAAACAGTGGGAGACTCATTACTATCCCTTGTTCAAGAAAGCTATGAGAGTTTGGTATTGGGCTCTGGAACATGGTCTAGAACTGTCATCAGTACATGTTCCAGATGTCCAAAATGTCTTGGCAGACAGACTAAGCAGGTCCCAGTCCAGGCTGTACAAATTTGACCGATTGGGTCATCCAGAGTTGGACCTTTTTGCATCCCCACACAACACAGAATTACCACTTTTCTGCTTGCTCGCTCCAGGGCCTAAAGTTTTCTGGCAAGATGCGTTGTCCCTGTGTTTGGAAAGGGAGGTTCCTGTAGGCCTCCTCTGTAATCCAGAGAGTGCTACTCAAGCTTCAGATGGAGGGGCCGACTCTAGTACTCATTGCTATCCTATGGCCTCAACAGATCTGGGCCCTTTACTGCAACAGCTAATGGTGGAACCCCCAGTGCCCCTGCCCTGTGCAAGGGTCTACTGTCACAGAAACATGGAACTCTGTTCCATCCAGACCTCATCTCTCTCCATCCGCATGCATGGTTCCTGAAGACATAGGCATTGCTTGCTTCTGGGTTTTCCAAAAAGTGGCAGATGTTCTAGTGTCTGCTAGAAAGCCTTCCACCAGATCCACTTATTCTAGGAAGAGTAAGTGGTTTGCTTTATGGGCCGCTTCCCACTACCTTGATCTGTTCACCTGTTCAGTTAGTCAGGTTCTAGAGTATGTGCTGTCTTTTTTGAATTTAGGCCTGCAGTATTCCTCTAGAAAGGTGCACCAGGCTTCCATATCCGCTTTCCATGTGCCTATTGAGGATTGTGAAGTTGACCAGCTGAAGGTGGCCCATATGTTTTTGAGAGGCATTCTACATCTGAAGCCTCCCATCCGTAATTCAGTGCTTACTTGGGACCTGAATTTTATTTTGGAAACCTTACTTTGGCTGCTTTTGAGCCAGCGTGAGTTGTGGCTTACACTTTCTTGGAAAGCAGTATTTTTAGTTGCAATCACTTCTGCTCAAAGGATTTCAGAGCTACAGGCTCGAATGTGTGAGCCTCCTTATTTGATTTTCCACAGAGACTGAGTGTGTTTGCGTACCAGTCTTAAATTTCTACCAAAAGTGGTGTCTTGAGTTTACTTTAAACCAAACCATCCACTTGCCAGTTTACTGTCCTAATGCTGCCAGTCCATGGGAAGCATTGCCCCATACTTTAGATGTACATAGAATACTCTGGTACTATATATACCACATGAAGGACTGCAGAAAGTCCTCCCAGCTCTTGTTTTGTTTGCCCCGGGAAAGGGGGTGCCCCAGTTTCCAAACAGTCTTTGCCCTAATGGCTAGCTAACTGTATTACATTTTTGTTACAGGAAGTACCATAAGGAACTTCCTGGGCTGGTTCATGGTCATTACAAAAGAGGCATGGCCACCTCTGTTAAAGTATGTTTCAGTGCGTGAAAAATGCTGCAACATACTTAAAAGGCTTAACCAGAGGGTAAGTCTTGCGGGGGCAGGAGCTTGTATTGTTGACTGTTTTCCTTTAATATGTACTTCTGTGTGTTGCAATGGATGACCTGAATTTTCATTCTCCTACAATACTTAGTCAAAAAATTCCTTGTCTTGCATATGCAGACAATATTGTATTAATTTCAACTTCAAAATTAGGGCTTCAAAGAAAACTAACATTTTGCGGATATTTGTGCCAAAATGTTTTTAACTGTTAACAAGAATAAGACCAAAATGGTAATTTTTGGCAACCGTGCAGATACCTCATCCAGAATATTTCTCAGTAATATTCACATAGAAGCAGTAACAATTTACGACTGTTTAGGTGTTAGATTGTCACAAAACCTGAAATGGAATGATCATACTGAAATTTTACAGACTAGGATAAAAACCACAGTCAATGCTTTAAAAATGTTGAATGCAAAAGTATACAAAGGCATGGTTAAAGGATATCTTAAAGTAATAAATGCCAAAGTCTGGCTTAATGAGATCCCAGCAGCTGCATATAGCACAACTAATTTCAGGGCCTTTAAAACTGAAATTAAGCAACATCTTCTGAGTCTGAACACTTGTGACTGCCAACACTGAGGCAGTCCCCTCCCTACTGTCCTCTACCTAATCTCCTCCCTTTACACCCTTGGTCACCCTTCTGACACCTCAACTCTCTTTACCTGCAGATGTTCCTCCCTCTTCTACCATCCCTCCTCTGTACACCATGGGCACCCACTATCACATCCCTCACTACATTCTTTCTCATCTCGTCCAACTCTCAACTCCTCCCTCCTACAATCTGCACCCTTCCCTTTGTTCCTAGCTTTGGTGCCTCCCCCCCCCCCACATTTCATTCTACAGCTCCCCTCCCTACCTTAAATGCCCCTTCCTCCTGTTCACCTGCTACCCTTGACAAGGCCCACTGGGGCTGTAATGTTGGTTTATAATCTCTTCCCCAAGGAGGGTCATTAGTGGGGTCCCACAGGGATCAGTCCTTGGGCCCCTTCTGTTCAACGCCTACGTATCTGACATAAGGACAGGAATCAGGAGTGAGATGAGTCTCTTTGCAGATGACTCAAACTGGGGCAGTGGTGGATGGGGAGGAGGGGAGGGTGGCCCCTGCAGGGGACCTGGAGGCTCTGGAAAGATGGTCTAGAAAGTGGAAGCTGAGGTTTAATGCAGGAAATGCAAGGTACCATCTGGGGCTAGAAACCCAGGCCAAGTGTACACCCTGGGGAAATACTACAAGTCTCAATGACTGAGAGGGACCTGGGGGTGGTGGTGGATGTCAAGATGAACAACTCTGAGACTTGTAGGAGGGCAGCAGCCAAGGCCAACAGGATGCTGGGATGCATCTAGGGGATCACCTCCAGAAGGAGGGAAGTGATACTCCCCTGTATAACTGCTTGGTGAGGCGCACCTGGAGTACTGCGTGCAGTTCTGGAGGCCACACTTAAAGAGGGACACTAACCTCCTGGAGAGGGTCCAGAGGAGGGCAACCAAAATGATTTGGGGCTTGGGGGACAGGACCTATGAGGAGAGGCGAAGAGCTAAATATGTACACTTTGGAAGAGAGAAGGGACTGGGGGGACATGATAGAGGTCTTCAGGTACATGAAGAGGGTAAATAGGGGAGGAACAGTGAGGGTGC
This sequence comes from Neoceratodus forsteri, assembly GCA_016271365.2. Classification (NCBI taxonomy): domain Eukaryota; kingdom Metazoa; phylum Chordata; order Ceratodontiformes; family Ceratodontidae; genus Neoceratodus; species Neoceratodus forsteri. The sequence continues at coordinate 33,706,628 of CM057454.1, forward strand.
TTCGAAAGAAGGAGGAAGGGGCCACTAGAGGGCATGGGTGGAAGCTGGAGGGGGGAAGATTCAGGGGAGAAAGGAGGAGGTGCTACTTCACTGAGAGGGTGGTAGAGCCATGGAATGCACTACCTAGGGGGCTGGTGGAGGCAGAGACAGTGGAGGGGTTCAAGAGGGGGTGGGACAGGTACAGGGGAAGGGTTCAGGAAACAAAATCCAATGCAGCAAGAATATCCGGAACTGGGAAGGGAGAAGCCAGAGAAGGCGAGGGGGACAGCAAGGTCAGCACCCAGGGTGGGGGCTGACCAAACGAGCAGACACGAAAGACCATTAGGCCTATTCTGCTGGCATTTTAGTATGTTAGTATAATTGCTGTTAAATGTAATCTTATGTGTTGCCTGTTGAACCAATGTACTTGCAATAATATTGACTGTACCTAAGTACTTTGTTAAGAAATGTGTTGGCATTCTGTATTCACGACGGGAACCTGTGTAAAAGAGTTTGTACTCAAAGGTTGTTTCCGAATTATAATAAAAAAAAAATAAGTCCTTGCTAGCATTCTCTATGCTTCAGAGGTTTGGGCCATTGACAATCTTACGAATCTTGAAAAACTTAAGAAAAAAATATATAGGAATATACTTTAGGTGCTTCAATCAGTCCTGGCTGAAGTCCTAAGACTAGAACTGGTCCAACATTCTTTACAACCATTAGCTACTGAAAGGCAGCTGATATTTCGTATGACCTTGTTAAATGCTCCTGAATCCTCCCTATGTAGAGCATGCTTTGAGGAAGAAATTTAATATAGTACGAAGGGTTTTTCCTTTCCATCTATCCAGAAAATTAAGAAATATCTTCTTCCTTTGGGATTAGCGCATCTCATTGGGGAATCGCTTCTCTATCCCATGATTAACCTGAAAGAAATTATAAAAAATAGAGTAAGAGATGTAGCTATAACCAAAGATTTGGAAAGATTGAACAATCTAAAATGCCTCCGTTGGTACAAACAAATTAAATCAACATACAGTCTTGAACCATACTTACTTGAATTTCTAACCCTAAATTAAGAAGACTCACTACTAGATTCCAATTTGAATCTTATAAAGCGAAATTATATTTATTTCCATCAAAAAAGATTGGATGTTGATACTCCACATTGCAAATGGGGTCTTAATCTGGAAGATGACCTAAAACATATTACCCTACTCTGCCCTCTTTATGCTCAATCTCAAAAAGATTAGTTAGATGACCACTTAGCTTCCCTTGGTCTCCCTCCCTCTCAATTAATAACTGTACTGTATACATCTCATAATGATTCTTTGCTGTATAGATTAGCCACATTTTTGGCTGACACACATGACGTAATTTGTACTTCTTTTATGATGATATTTTGCATACTTTCAAAACATACTGTATATTCAATATATTATACACATTACTACAGATTTGATGCTGAATGTATATGTATAATGAATGCTTCTGTCATCACTTGTATTTTAACTGAGCTGATTTTTTAGAACTATTTGTATTAAGTTTTGTAATGTCATTTTGCTGAACAAATACACATTTTTTGTACTTGTACTTCTGTTTGTCATGTTGATTGTAAGGCCAGGTGCATTGGCTCTTTCTCGCACATCTTAAGGAACATGGGCCGTGTTGTGGACATAATGTAGGGTCTTTTCAAAGGGACCTGATTGCCATTACAGTCCTGTTCTGGCTGTAGCATGCTGTCCTGGTTCGATGTCTCCTGTAGGGGGATATCTGTGTAGATGACTGTTTTCAGAATTAGTTTACATGGAAATAAATTATATTCCACCATGGCTTTGCTTGTATCGAGAAATATGGTTGGGATAAAAGAGAGTCCTTTATTTAGGATATTAATCTGATCATGACTTAACTGTTTATTAGCTAGATTAACCACATTTGGTATTGCCATGCTGTAGTGAATTGGGTGGATAGTTGTCGAGAAGGGATACAGCAGAGGGTGGTGGTGGTCAAAGGGGTTAAATCAGAGGAAAGGGAGGTTACAAGCGGGGTTCCACAGGGATCTGTCCTTGGTCTTGTTCTCTTCAGCATGTTCGTTAGCGACATTGGTGAGGGAATCCAGGGCAGGTTGTGTCTCTTCTTGGATGATACACAACTATGTGGGAGAGTGGATAATGATGAGGGAATAATAGATATGCAGAGCTACTAAACTAGAGGGCTGGTCAAAGGTCTGGCAGTTAAAATGTAGTGACAAAAAGTGCAAGATAATGCATCCAAGGAAAAGGAACCCCAGGACGGAGTACTGGATGGGTGCAGATTTAGCACTACAGAAGAGGAACAGGATCTAGGAGTTGCAAACAGTAACTCCCTTAAACAAAGGAGCCAGTGCAACAAGGCCTATAGCAAGGCAAACAAGATGCAGGGGTGTATCGGAAGGGGTACTGCTAGCAGAAGAAAGAGGTAATACTTCCATATATAGATAGATCCCTAGTGAGGCCTCATGTGGTCATGAGTGGAAATTAACAGGAGGGAGGTTCTGGAGGAATATGAGGAAGTACTTCTTTACGGAAAGTGTGGTGGAACCCTGGAACAGTCTGTCGGCTGAAGTGGTGGGTGCAGACACCAGGGATTCAAGCAGGGCTGGAACATAATGAAGTGTATAGTGGTTACCGGGGGTGACAGAACCAAGGAGGAGAATAGAGAGAGGATGGGGGAGGGTTAGTACCCTGGAGGAACAGTAGGTTCCAGGAATGATAGGAACTTGGGCAGACTAGATGGACCTGTTGTCTTTTTCTGCCTTCATTGTCTGTGTTTCTATATGGAAGTATTGCCACATTAGAAATTGAAAAGTGTGACTTGAAATTACGAAAGCAGACTATAACAATAATTATCCATGAAATAGTCACCATAAAAAAAACTCTACACACTCATTATCGTACACCGTTGTATCTTCTGCTACAGAAGTAGATGTGAAACAGTCACGGACTTTCACACGCTGTTTCACATGCTTTAATGCTGACGACCTGCGAAAAATGCAAAAGCAAAGCTTAGTATTTCCGGATGAGATCATGCTGAGTGAGACTATAATACAAGTTTCTGCATAAAGTTTCATAATAAATAAGTATAATAATAAAAAGAACATCCTAAAACACACACCTTATTACTGCTGCCAGTACTGCAGAGACCTTCTGTACTGTTTTTCCATCGGACCTCACCTGCCAGCGCTAGTACTCGGTGCATTTTATTACCATTCTGTGCCAGAGCTCTACCTCTGAAGTCCAGTAACATCTGCACCTTTCCCAATTACCGGAGCCAACAACAAACTGCCGGTAGAGAGAGGGAGGAGACAGAGTCAACGTCACCAGAGGAGATGGGGCAGTATACTTTGAAAGCACCACGCTGCTCACAGCGCGAGTGCTGTAGCACGAGAGTGCCACTCGGCAGAGAAAAGAACATAGACTGATTAATTGTAAGTGTGTGTGAGCAATTAAGTGGCATAAGTACTACTCCTAATCTGAAAGTTTTGTCTAATTTATATCATTAATTGGTTGATTGTGAGTTTATGCTTGCTCCCTGCGATATGGTAAGGGCATAAATTCAAAATTATATTAATTTTTCAGTATCTCCTTGTTAATCCAGTCGTTTGAGAGTGTTGCACTGAACCCATAAAAACTACCAAGAGGAAATTGTTACGTATCTTGGGCTGTTTGCTACTCTGTTTTATCTTGGGGAGGGTTGTCTTCAGTGAATCTGACCTAAATGTAAAGGGAACCTTTTGGCCCTCATTGTGCTCAGATCACTCAAGTAACAGAAAAATGTCATCGTTGGGGGGGAGAAACAGCTTTACTCTTAATTGGAATAAATTTTTCTATGCAGAAAGTTTTTTATTTATTTATTTCAGTTCTCGGATAAACCATTTGAGCGCAGAGCTCTTTACATAGGTTCCACGTCGGGACAATTCAGACAAACAGGTGAGAGAATTGTACAAGGAGTACAGGTAATAATGTAAATAAGACTGGAATAAACATTTGGGTGCAAGTGGTGATTAAACATAGTAAAGCAGGATACAATAAATACTAGCACTGGATTATTTACTAGATGCAGTACGATACGCAAGTAGGAACAGACAAAAAATATTGTGCCCAACAGGGGACCTGTTAGTTGTCAAGGTGTTAGTAATAAGTGTTCATCCCCTAACTTTTAATGAATCAGTTGAGGGGGATCAGTGGAGTCTGTTATTTGGTACTTATCCTGGAGGGTGACACAGAGTCTAACCCAGGTCCTACTGATCAAACTCAAATAAAAATTTTACATAACAATGCTCGTACTATAACTAAAAAGACTGATCTGTTGGCAGCCTTTTTGAACACTCACAATCCCTGTATTCTGGGTTTGAGTGTAAGACCTGGTTGACTGGGGAAAATAAGCTCTGAAGAACTGAGTGTTCCTGGTTACCAAAATGTCAGACAAGATAGAAGAGAAAAAGGAGGGGGAAGGGTTCTGTTTATGTTAAACGTACCCTTGGACATATTGTTGTAATGCTTACAGGTAGTGAAAATAATATTGAATTTTTAGTAATTGATGTTGTGCGAAGTAAATTAATTGTGGTTGTAATTTATTCTCTATCGAAAGCAAATGTTAAAGCTATATAAATACTGTCTAGAATAGCAGAATGTGTTAAAGATAGACCTGTGATAATGGTAGGAGATTTTCATTGTGATTGGTTTAACTTGAGGGGTAGACAACTGAAGGAAAGTACTGTAACAGTGGGTTTGAAACAGTTAATTCATTCATCTACACGTTTTACAAATACTACTATTGATTGTTCCATTTTGGATCTAATTTTGGTTTATTAAACTTTGTGTGTTGGTTCTTTTGGTGTTTTACCTCCCCCCCCCCACAAACACCCTATTTTGGTGACCACAATCCTATTTGGATTGTACTGTTTTCAACTGACCTGGTGTGTCCCCAGGACTATTTAAAGCAGAGATGGACTAGGGATATACAAAATTTCCCTGAAAGTAAGTTTTTAAATAGTGTAAAATCCGAAAAATGGCAAAGATGTTCTTTCATTTCGGACTTGGACCTTACAGTTGAATACTTTACAGACACAGTTCAAAAAATGTGTGACTTTCATGCTCCTAGGGTAAAAATAAAGTCGAAGGTTTCCTTGGATAAATCAAAAATTGTTACAAAAAAAAAAATCAAGGTTAAGAATCGGCTCTGGAAAAAGCTAGGAAGACTGATTTGGTTTCTGATTGGGATCTATTTATACTAAAAAGAAACAAGTGCAGGAGACTTACTAAAAAGCTAAAAGTATTTACTATAGGAGTAAATTAAACCAAAATGTAGACCCAAAAAGATTTTGGTCCACTGTTAAACATTTGACTAATCCTGGGAGACAGAGTATACAAAGCAATTTAACAATAGGAGTAGATGACGTTTTAATTGATGGTCCAGAGAAGGTCTCTAACACCCCAAATGCATTTTTTACAGACTTTCCAGGGTTGGGGGCTTATTCACAATTGGGGTATGAAGAAAAACCTGCAGTGGAAGATGTAATTCTTGGACACCGTCCACCGTTTAGGTTTAAGCAGTTAACATTATCAGAAGTAGAAAAAGGTTTCCCTAACAGTGTACGTAAATCATTTGGTTTGGACAGCTTGGAAGGGAAATGTTTAAATTGGCTGCACCTTATATAGCTGTACGAGTACTGTCCATATTTAATTGGAGTTTGCAAAGCAGCCGGAGGACCTTCGGAGAAAACTCCTTTGACCTTGTCAAAGTCAGCAAGGAGTTTTCTCTGAATGTCCTCTGGATAGTCTCCTGAAGCCACTATGACTGTGACATCTATGTACAGTATAATAGATATATGCTGAACCACTGAGGGCAAGTTGTTACTAAACAGTAGAAAATAGAACCTTGTGGGACCCCCCGCCCCGTTACTGCAAGGGGTTCAGATAGATGTTGCTGTATCTGGACACTTTGTGATCGCCCCATCAAATATGAAGAGAACTAAGCCAGAGAAAACCTGGCCCTTTAACCTAGTTCTTAGAACGGAGTGGTCCACCAGGTCAAAAGCCTTAGATAAATCTATAAAAACTACTACTGTTTCCCTACCATCATTAAGAGAGGAACAGATCAGGTCATTGAATTCCACCAATGCAGAAGAGGTGAAATATCCCCTGGTATTGAGTAAGCAACCCATACTTGTCCATATAATCACAGATTAGCCTGGAGACTAATTTTTCCAAACATTCTGACAACACAGGCAATATATTGCTATGGGTCGATAACTGTTTGGGTCAGCTGAGTCTCCAGCCTTAAATATTGGTGTTATTTTACTTATTTTACACAATAATCATTACTTAGAATGAATATTAAAAGACTAAAGTTATGTGTTTTGCATCCAAGAGTCTTAATAATCTTTTTCATTTGCAAGCATGTGCGGCTGACCAGACTTCAATAGAACAAGTTACTACCTATAGTTACTTGGGTATAATTTTGATTCTGCATTGACTTTTATAAACTAGACTATACTACCCACGTTGAAGAGCTCCTAAAAAAGCTAAGACAAAGACTTGGTCTATTCTATAGGATCAAACACTACCTGACCAAAGATTCCAAGCAAAGATTAATCCTAGCATCATTCCTGTCCCTCACTGATTATGCTGACTTCCTCTATGGTCATTGCTCCCTCTCCCATCTAAACAAATTAGACACCCTGTATCATAGAGCTATTAGATTCATTACTGACCTTCCCTCTAGCACCCATCATTGCTCTCTACAATGCAGTCAGTTGGACATCCCTGCAACATAGAAGAAAAAATGCTGCTATCTGGATCTACAAAGCTCTGACAAACAAACTCCCTTCCTACATCTCAGACTGCTTCAACCGGATCACATCCAGGCTCCTACACCTTGAGGATCAACAAACTGATCCTGCTGAAGATTCCTATCACCTGCACCCGGTATGGAAGAGCTGCAATCAGTTATTCTCTGGCACTTATCTGGAATTCTATCCAAAAGTCATTGAAAATGGATACACTGATTCCTCTTACATCCTTCTAAAAGCTGTATACCAGCCTAATCCCAGATTCGCAATTGCTTCCCACAAGGCCTAGTCCTCCCACACCCCCAACCCTCCCACACCCCTCTCTCCTCCACTTCTCTTTAAAGCTCCTCCCTATTCTTCTATCATTCATCTGGTCCTTTTCCCCATCAAACCTCATACATATATGCCACCCATGTACCATTATCCAAGCCTTTATCCCTACTAGACTGTTTGTTTTCTCTCCTTATTAGGTTTTAGGTTTACTGTCCTTGCCTTGTATATATGTAAATATTTGTACATCTATCTCACTCATAAATGGTTGTATTTGTGCTTATTCAATATCATGTTTTTGTATACAATCTGTAACCTTTTTGTTATGACCACTCAGGTCCATCTTGTAAATGAGCTATGCTCAATGATGTTCGCCTGAATAAATAAAGATTTTGATTGATTGATTGATTGATTGATTGATTTTATGGACCATGTAGAGACAATAACTAGTAGATAAGAAACTAGGGGCCTTAAAGAGAACAACTAGATTTTTTTCAAAATCTGATAAGAAAAAGATTGCTGAGCAACTTATTTTGCCCACAATAAAATATGGTGAATTTGTTTATAGGTCTGCAAATAAATCAACGTTAAGTAAACTTGATAGATTACAATACATGGTAGCCAGATATGTTCTCTGCTGTAACTTTAGAAAACACCACTGTTTACTTTTAAGCAGACTAAACTGGGTGTCTCTTGAGATAGAATATGCAAGGAGTTGGTTAACATTTATTCTTAAATATAAGGTCAGCTATCCTGAACACAGTATTTCAAAAATGTTATTTTCCTGTGTCCCTGAAAATAAAAAAATGCATGGCTAGGTCAGTTCACCAAAATAAAATTCCCCTAATTAGGTGCAAAAACAGATTCAGGGACTACACCCTCAGATCTTTGGCAGCATCATATTGGAATGGCCTACCCTTCTTGATAGGGGCTGAGACCAAACATGGTTCCTTTACTGAAATGTTGAGGGACCATTACGTTCTTATCTGTCACTGTTTGAAATAGAACCTTGTTCATTATTTTTATTTTCTTTACCTTGCATATCAGTTTTTGTTTTTTTTTTGTTCTTGGCTTTTATTAACTTATAATAATAATAATTGCGTAACTTGTATTGTGTTTTTGATATTCTGTGTGTAACCTAGATAAGAAAACAGGATTGTCTTGAGAACTGGATTGATAAAGTCAAAAATGGCACATTTCCTGCATAAAAATAAAGATCTTACTTCGAGAGGGTTCCTTCAGTAGGTCATCACATATAGGACTGGCGCCACCTGGCGTCGGGCTGCACAGCAGACTTTTCTAGCAATACCTGACGGGGGACCGCCCACCTGGTGTCACGTGACTGATGTCAGCATGACTGTATATAGTGTGTGGTCCCCACGCTCGCCCTCCAGTTCTTTTCCGCTGTTGCCTCGTGTTAGTCGCATCGCAGATTTCCAGTACCGATCGTCGAGAAAGTTAGTTTGCGTCGTTTTTTTTCCCCTCGCAATTCTCTCTAAATTTTACTGTTTTGATGTCTTCTCCGAAGAAAAAGTGCTCTTCTTGTGGAACGCAGATCCTGCACAAAGACGGTCATCAGAAGTGCGTTCTTTGCCTAGACCGTAACCATCCTGTCTCCTCGTGCCCTGACTGCCAGTCGTTCAACCAGGCCACTAAAAAGCGGAGGCAACAGGCATTGGAGGCCCACCTTCTTATATCGCGTCTGGCCTCCCTGGAGAAAAGGATGGAGTACCTTAGGGATTAATCTGAAAAGTCTTCCCCCTCAAAAAAGCCTAAAGAGAAGACTAGGGAGCGAGCTCGCTCCGCGGATGCTGCCAGGCCATCCACAAGCAAGGCCCCATTACTGCCGAAGACGGACGGTAAGTTGGACAAAACTCCAGCGGCTAAGTCGGCTGTTGGCTCCTCCGGAGACCGCACGGTGGCTGCTAAGTAGACTCCTCCCGGCTGGGGGCAGTCGTCCGACCACGCTTGATAAGTCAGCCAAGGGCTCTTTCCCCTGACCGCCTGATCTACGCTAAGACGGCCATCTCAGATGACCGACGGGTTTCTTGTCTGCCTGGGCGAACGACGACCCACCCGATGTCCGGCGGGACCAGAGGGAGAAAGTCCCTCTCCCTCCTGTTACTGTGCCCCACGTCCTCACAGTCTTCCTCGGATGTGTCCGGCGACAGTTTCGGAGACCCCATCGAGCCTCTCGATTTAGGGGTTACTTCACTGCATTCCCCCGCAGGCGCCTCAGACCAGGAGACTCCTTCATGGCCATCTGGCCTTTCTGTGGAGGCCCCTCTGCCTTCCGGTGGGACACTGGCACCGCCTCCGACTCCAGTGATCCCGACAACGGTCCCTTTGCCTGGACCGACCGACAGGCCTTTACCTCTGGCCCCGACACTGATGCTGGAGCTCCCTTGTCTGGTCCCTCTTCCAGTGCCAGATCGGGTTGCACCAGTACCGACATTGGTTTCTTCAACGTGGGCTGTCCCAACACCGGACCCTCCTCCTATTTACACTACGGCGGGTCTGACGTGGATTCCCTTGATGCCTGATCTGTCGTCTGGAATCTATTTTAGGCCCTGAACTATCCCCCATTACCCCTTTGGGTATCCTGGAGATTCCTGCCGGGGGGGGGGTCCCACTCTTGATTGGAGACATTTTGGGCAGTTCCACCATGGTTGCAACCCATATTCCCCTTATATGGGTTTCCAGGGGTAATATTCTCCTCCGGTAGCCTCTTCTCCTCCACCTCCTCCTCCAGCCTCAACCAGTGCTGACCCTTCCCCACCTCCGGTGGTCCCGGATTTCAAGACCGTAATTCAGTCTTGGTGGCAGGGGGCCAGGTCAGAGCTGGTCATGGAGCTGGAAGCCAGACTTCCGCAGCCGCAACTTCCTAGATCTTCTTCCCTGAGCAGTTCTATTTCCACTGTCCACGTCTTGGGTAAGACTCAGCAGGATGTCACCCTACGGGATTTTCATGTCGCCCTGTTGAGGAGGCGGAAGACAGTGCCGACGGAAGGGCGGACTCCGAGTAGGAGGAACCCTCGGAGGATCCTGAGGATACAAAAGGAAGGACCTCACCTAAATCCCCTCTGGAGGATCCTTACAAGACCATTTCGATTGGGAGTCGGAGGACCAGGATTCCATGTGGCAAAGACTCTCGGAGCATCTTGATTTTAGGGTCTCTGCCATCTATTCTGGTCCCCCCATGGATAGGTCCTCATCAAGACCTCGCCACCACCGTCTGGCAGATGCCTCACTCAATCCCGGCTATCCCTAAGAGGGCAGACGGGCTCTACCGGGTACCTAAGGACGGGCTTTTTTTTTTTTAAAGGCTCATCCTAAGGCAGACTCTGTTGTCATCTCGGCTGCTCATGACTGCTCTACAGCTCCCAAGCACATGAGTATAACACCTCTGGACAAACTGTCAAGCACATGAGCACAACACCTCCGGACAAAGAGTCAAAGCTGCTGGACCAGTTCGGGAAGAAGGTTTACTCATCAGCCACGTGTGCTCTTCGCTCCCTTAGCTATGTGACCCATATGGTATCTCACCAGAAACAGACTATGACCAGGTTAGAGGCGAGGGTCCAGTCCATGGACCCGTCACCCCTTAAGGAGGAACTTGCTAAGGATCTCTGCCTCTCAGAGATCTCCTGTAGGCACGCTCTTTGGGCCACCTATGACTCCGTCGACTCAATGGCCCATACCTCAGCAACTGCCGTTGCCCTTTGAAGGCACTACTCGCTTAGCCTCTCTGGACTCGCCAGTGAAGTTCAGTCGGCGATTCAGGATGCCTGCTTCAGGGGCTTAGTCCTTTTTGGAGGAGATACCAAGGACATTATAATGGATTTACAGGACAAGGGCGTGGCCCTTAAATCCGTTAGGTCCATGTACCAGTTGGGCACTCGACAGCAACAGCAGCCCTTTTGGAAAAAGACTGGGAGGCAGTGGAAGAACGCTCAGCAGAGATGCCAAGCTAAGTATAAGGCCATGGGTACTGTTATCCCCTGCTCCCAAGAATCAGCGGCGTTCGGGGGACTTCCTCCAGCGTCCTGCCATTTCTTGACTCCTGCCCACTGTGCACCCTCAGTCTCATGGCGCGGGAGGCGGGTGGGGGAAGGACTGCCTGCGAGCAGGAGTTGAGGCAGTCACTTCAGGCGAATGGGTCCTGCAACTTGTGTCTGTAGGACACACATGGAGTTTCTAGATCCTCGGATAGTCCTCTCGCAGAGATCCTCTTACTCCCGGGACCAGGCCCTCCTCGTTTGCGAGGCGATCAATGCACTCTTGCTCAAAGAAGCAATCGAGCCAGTCCCCTTCGGGTAAAGGGGGAAAAGGGTTTTATTCCCATTTCTTCTTGGTTCCAAAAAAGACCGGGGACTTCAGACCCATTCTCGATTTGAATCAACTCAACCAGTATGTGGAGTACAAGAAGTTCTGCATCCTGACGCGTCAGAATCTACTTTCTCTCCTGTTGGAGAGTCATTGGCTTTGCACCCTGGATATGCAGGATGCCTACCTGCACATCCCTCTCTTCCCCAGCCACCACCGTTTCCTGCGTTTTTGTTTCCAAGGGGAGCATTTCCAGTTCCGTGCGTTCCCTTTTGGTCTGTGTTTGGCACCTTGGGTTTTTTACCAAGTGCCTGGTGCTGGTGGCGGCGTTTCTGCGCTGCAGGGATATTGCGATGTTCTCTTACCTGGATGACTGGCTGATTTCAGCTCCATCCAAGGGTCTGTTATTGGAATCTCTGACTTTCACACTGGACCTTTTCACTCGACTGGGGATAATGGTCAATGTCCCCAAGTCATTGTCTAATACCATCCCAGAGACTGCAGTTTATTGGGGCAGTTCTGGATACAGTCCAGTGCAGAGCCTTCCTACCTCCAGACAGGGTGGAGACCCTAATCAGTCAGGCTCACAAAGTAGCCTCTCTCTCAGGACCATTCCTGCCTGAGAGGTCCTTCAACTTTTAGGGCTGATGGCAGCTTCCATCACAGCCGTTCCCCTAGCAAGGCTGCACATGCAAATCATGCAGTGGTCATTAAGGGTGCAGTGGGATCAGCTTTTAGATGACCTAGACCATCTTGTCCTGGTCTCTTCAGAGGTTCAAAGGGATTTACAGTGGTGGGAGAATCCCTACAATCTTTCCCTGGGACTTCCGTTCCGAAACCCTGCACCGGCAGCTACCCTCACCATGGATGTCTCGAACATGGGTTGGGGGGCCCATCTGGGGAATCTTCAAGCCCAAGGCCTTCAGACAGGCCTGGAGGCTTCTCTCCACATCAATGTTCTGGAGCTCAGAGCGGTCCTTTGTGCCCTCCAGGCGTTTCAGACTCTGCTAACCAAGGGAACTCTGCTAATCCAAACGGACAACATGTCAGTAGTTTGGTACATCAGCAAACGAGGAGGGACCCATTCGTACCCCTTTTGCAGGGAAGTGACTCGAGTGTGAAACTGGGCAGTCCAGCACTTTCTGGTCCTGGCGGCCGTGCATGTTCCAGGTGTTCTAAACTTCCTGGCGGACAGTCTCAGCAGAACTCAAACCCTCGCCCATGAATGGAAATTAAATCAGGAAGTGGCGAACTCTATCTTCCGAAATTGGGGGCATCCGGAAATAGACCTCTTTGCCTCCCAATCCAACTCAAAACTTCCCAAGTTTTGCTTGCTCGTTCCAGAACTACATGCTTTTTGGAATGACTCGTTGTCTCTATCCTGGACAGGGAAATTCTTGTACACTTTCCCTCAATTTCCCATTCTACAGAGAGTTCTCCTCAAACTTAAAGCCGAAGGAGCAAACATGATCCTCATTGCTCCCCTCTGGCCAAGACAAATTTGGTTCCCACTGTTACAGCAGCTTTCCAGGGAATCTCCGGTTCTACTTCCACTGACCCACGACCTCCTGACCCAGGATCAGGGCAGGCTGGTTCAGCAGGGACTCAGGATCCTGCATCTTCATGCGTGGCTCCTTCAGACATAGCGATTTTTCCATGTGGGATCTCCTAGAGTGGCTCAGGTCCTCATCGAGGCCAGGAAACCCTCCAGCCATTCCACTTATGCTATGAAGTGGAAGCGGTTTTCGATCTGGGTGTCTACTCAGGGTTGGGACCCTTTCTCCTGCTCAGCCCCCAAAGTCATGGAATGCCTCCTTAATTTATCAGACTCTGGTGTGTCCTATTCCTCGTTGAAGGTTAATATCTCAGCCATTTCCACGTACCACGGCCTAGTGGATGGTAAACCTATGGTTCAGTTGGAGGTCTCAAAGACCTTTCTGACAGGCATCCTCCGTCTAAAATCCCCCATCTGCGGCCCAACTCCACCTTGGGACTTGAAATTCGTCCTGGAAAAGCTCACCTTCCCTCCTTTTGAACTGGCTATAAGCTGCGATCTGCGCTTCCGTTCCTGGAAGGTGCTTTTTCTGGTGGCTATCACCTCAGCCCGAAGGATTTTGGAGCTTCACGCTCTAGTCTGCAAGAAGCCCTACTTGATTTTTCATAGGGACCGGGCAGTCCTTAAGATGCACCCGAGGTTGCTTCCCAAGGTGGTGTCAGAATCCACACTGAATCAATCAGTAGAGCTTCCAGTTTACTACCCGTCCCCTTCCAACAAGGGTGAGGCACTTCTTCACATGATGGATGTGCATTGGATCCTCCGGTGCTATACTCACTGGACTAAAGAGCTCCGTTCTTGTGATCAGCTATTCATCTCCTTTGTCCCTAGGTCTAGGGGCAAACCGGTTTCTAAGCAGGGCCTTTCCAAATGGTTAGGAAACTGCATTCAGTACTGTTACCAAAAGTATGACAAACCTCTTCCGGGTTCTATAAGAGGTCATTCTACTAGGGGCATGGCTGCCTCAGCGGCCTTCCTTCGGAACGTTTCTGCAGCGGACATTTGTGCTGCCACTACTTGGAGTTCTCTCCACACCTTTATCAAACACTGCAGTCTGGACATTGCTTCTAGGCGGAGGGCTGGCTTTGGATTAGCCATCCTGCAAGGCCTTTTGTCCTAAGCTTGGTCCATACTGGACTTAAGTTGTTCTTCTGAAGCTAGTTTCCACCTCCCTAGTTTCTCTCGGTCTCTCTCTGGAGGGACTGCTTGGGACTCTGTCCTATATGTGATGACCTACTGAAGGAACCCTCTCGAAGTAAGATAGTACAGTTACGTAGGAACTTACCATAACAGTAGATATTCAAGAGGGGTTGCTTCAGTAGGTCATATTTTTCCCTCCCTCCCTCCTTCCCCTCATTTGTGTTTTACAGAGACCCCAATTCCTGTTCGCTCCTGCTGTATGGTCTCTTTCTGGCTCCAGCGGGAGAACTGGAGGGCGGGCGTGGGGACCACCCACTAAATACATTCACGCTGATATCAGTCACGTGACGCCGGTGGGCGTCCCCCGTCCGTATTAAGAAAGTGTGCTCATGCCCTGACGCCAGGTGGTGCTAGTCCTATATGCGAAGACCTACTGAAGGAACCTCTCTCGAAGATCTACTGTTATGTCATAACTGTACTTTTTTACCTACCTACCAGCATGAGTCTTCCTCTTGCAACGTAATTTCTGCTCCAGACTGAACCAAGCATGCGGTTCCCAGTAGTGCTCAGATCTCGGCAGCAGCTCTGTTACTAGAGCATATTACAGTAACAGAATCTTTGTTCTGCATCTTTACAGTGTTAGATGTGTCAGACTTGACAAATAAGGGACTCTAGACACATCCGTATTAGAAATAAGACCTAGTGCACTAGCTCTTTAAGACTTACCAGTGACAATATGGAGTGCTACAGAAATGATAAAGTACTTGTTTAGACCTTGGGGCAAGTTCCAGTCAGATTTGCTATGCATGTCCTTATTGTGTCAGCTGCTCTTTTAATATTCATTGTAGGAAGCAGCAAATGATGCTAGCTACAGCAGTTACAGCAACCTGGATTTCTGCAGAGCCCTGCGCCACTATCCAATACATAGAAATACCCTATACTACATCATTAGGGCCTGAATTTTCTCCTGTGTATGATGTATCTCTGCCCACCCTAGAGCAGCCGGAATGCTGACTCCATCCATGAGCTGTCAGGCAGGCTCCCCCCCCCCCAAAAAAAACAACTAATGCAAGTCCTCAGTTTGTGCCATGATCCTCTGAGCTGTTGTACAAGACCTGCGCGCTGGTCTTACTCCACACCAAGAGATGCTCTGGGATATTTCTTCGGCTCTCTTCTGGCTGTGGACTTGTCTGAGAGAACCATTTGCATTGGAGAGTCATTGCAGAATGTTGAAACTTATTCAGTGACCGAGCCAGGCTTAGGCACTTTGAAGCCACAGCATCCTGGGACTTCTGCACTAACTAGTGAGTACCCATCAGCGTCTAGGACAAGAAAATTACTGCACGGCTGAACTAGTAGAGCAGTGGTATGCCTTTTCAGTGGGGAAACTTGTTTGATTGGATGTTTTTGCCATGCAGCACACTACAGAATTACCAGTCAGAACAGCAGGCTAGGGTTGGTCAGAGGTGGTATGGTGCAGCTGGGTAGGGTTAACAGGTGAGCCTACTAAAGGCTGAGGCCAGTTGTGTATTTTAGTGATAATTAGTCAGGAGTTGTTTACATAAAATATTTTGTCATGCATTGTAAGTCACTGGAGGAAGTGTTACTAGGGATCAGAGCTGAGTCAGGGTTGTGTTGTAAGCCACAGCCGGATTTCGTAACAAGTTGGATCCACTGCAGCATTTTCTGCTGGGGTTTTTGCTTCGTCTGAAGCAGCCTAGATGTAGTCTGCTGATGAAAGTGGTTTTTTATGCCACTAAAGGGCCACTGTTGCAGAAACAGCATGCTGTATGACAGCAGCAACAGGTTGGGTCAACAGTTATGGGACATTCACAACAGTCTCAGACTTTTGTTCACTGTATGAACATGTGGAAATACTTATTAGACATATTCAGGAAGGCATACAGCATCCAGAATCGCACCAAGGCTGGTATACACATCCATATTTTCAGTAGGCAGGTGTATATATTTCATGGTCTCAGCAGTACAAAATTCAAATTGCACAACAAGTTGGATAGTAATAGTTTTTGCTTAGCAGCTTGGACTACGAAAAAAACCCAACAAACTTTGATTGCTTACAACTTGCTAGCTTTAAAGACATGGCATAGGACAAGAGACATGTCAAAAAGTGCTACATATATTGTGCAGAGACATAGTGCAAAAAGGTTTATGCAACATCCATGATGGTTGCTCAGACAAACATTGTATTTCTTTGAAACTTGGCTTCTCAGCCAGTGCCCTTTGGGGTAACCATTGACTGTGTGCTTGCACGCTGAGGTTCTTGGTCTTTTAGCTTGTTTTTTGTTTTTATTGGGTTCACCACAGCATAACCCAGGTAGACCATCTTAGGGTAGCTGGTTCATTCCACTGGGGTGTCAAACAGACCAAGCACACTGATTAGTCCTGTTAGGGTGAAACATGTGTATGTGTCTTCTGTTGGCACCCTTTACAGACTGGGTGAGAGGCCTTTTGGCACAATGCATTTCTGCTTAAAGTTGAACCAGTATAATATTCTATGGTGATTTGCATATACAACCCATGATGCTTTGCATTATGGGGGTATGTGTGATGTATCTATATGACTATATTCATTGCAAAAAAACTAAATGCAGACATGCAAAAAAACTAGTTAATGCAGACATCAGGATCGTGGAACACAAAGCTCAGAAAGAAGAGAAATGAAAAACATTAGGGATTTGGGTCTCCAGAGTATTGGCAAATCAATGGTGGGGTCTTACTTGGGGTTGTCAACCCTAATGCCCATCCCCTCCTCCCAGTCTGTAGCCTATTTTCCAAAGCACAAGAGACCGCTCCAGCCTAGTGCCTCATTATAATAAAGTATGGTCAACATAATCTTTCAGTGCCTTCTTCATGCAGGGCCTTGGGGGTCCTGCGTGATGACATCACATTTGACCTTGTCTGATCAAGGGAGGGGTGGGCATTGAGATTGACAACCCCGAGTAAGACCCCACCACTGATTCGCTAATACTCCAGAGACCCAAATCCCTAATGTTTTTCATTTCCCTTCTTTGTGCACTTTGCAATGCATAACCTTAATGTCTGCGTTAATGTTTTTTTGCAATGAATTTCCCTTCTTTTTCTAATAGTGGAACTATATCCTCATTTGCGCTGGTCCCTTTGCGACCTGTGCAAAATGAGATAAATACAATATAGGAGGCAGACCTGACTCGGTGCATGGACCCAGCAGGCCCCGGCATGCATGTTGATACCTTGTGGGTGATGTTCCTTGATCCACCACAGTATGTGCCATCAGCACTAAAACACTGCTCCGTCCCTACCCAGGCCAGGGCTGGTGCTGCATACTGCAGCACCTTCCGCATCAGCCTTGCCCCATTAAACCAGTTCATTGAGTTCACACCTGAACTCGGCTCACTGGCACAGTAAGGCAGCATGTTTTCCCAGTGGTGCAGTGGACGTCCCTGCAAACAACATTACTTAATGAATTCTTTTTTTTTTTTTTTTATATTTTGACCCCAAACTTTCAACACAGTCTTATGACCGCACCTCATAAACCTGGTAGGTGAACATTTTCAGATCCTTGCCGAAACACCATTTGTGCCACAGGTTCAAATACACTTTTCAGCCAGGATGTGAAAAATGACAGCTGTAATGTTCATGAGGTGGTGTGCAAAAATGGCTATGTTGAAAATTTGGAGTCAAAATATTGAAAATCTCGAAAGTTATGTGCATGCTTAGAAAAATTTCAGCTAACACTTGTCACTTGGCATTTTTAGCAATTT
Source organism: Neoceratodus forsteri (assembly GCA_016271365.2). NCBI lineage: Eukaryota > Metazoa > Chordata > Ceratodontiformes > Ceratodontidae > Neoceratodus > Neoceratodus forsteri. Next base: position 33,724,488 of record CM057454.1, read on the forward strand.
TTTTCACCAGATTTTCAGCATGGCTTTTTTGGGACCCCATCTCATGAACACTGGTGGTGATATTTTGTTATTCGGTCCTGAAAGGTGATTTTCGTGCAGCGACTGCAAAATCACATTACGGTCCCAATTAACAAAATGACACTGCCAGTGTTCATGAAGTGGGTTCACAAAAGGGTTATGTTGAAAATTTGGCGAAGGAATTCCTAAAAATGGCAAAGTTATGAACGCAAGTTCAAAATGTCATTGAAATAACATTATATGGCACTTAACTGTATTTTCTCAGTTCACGGCTCAGCTTTGAAGAGTTTATATGTGCCTTGGTCCACAGAGGATGACCATGTATGACATCAGCAGGTAAGTACAGGTAAAGGGGTTGTGGGGTGGTAGGTGCTCAGTTAGAGGGTTGGGATGGGGGAAGGGGTTGGCGACGATGACAAGGGACCGTTTTCTATTTTTCATGTATGAAAAAATAAGGCATTGTGGGACTGTTTTCTTTTTTACAGGAATAAATATGACAGTGGAGGGTTGGGGGTGCTACTGGACACCAGGGACACGAAAGGATAAATGGGGCCATCAGTCGGAGGGTGGGGGGTGCCTCTAGACACCAGGGAAATGAAAGGATAAATGGGGCCAACAATCTGAGGGTGGGGGGTGCCTTTAGACGCCAGCGAAATGAAAAGAAAAAATGGGACCAGCAATCAGAGGATGGGGGGCTGCTTCTAGACACCAGAGAAAAGAGAAGTAAAAAGGGGACGGCACTTGGAGGGTTGGGGGTGCCACTAGACACCAGGGAAAAGGGAATAAAATTGGGACAGCAGTCGGGGGGCACTAGAGACCAGGAAAACATAAAAAAGGTGCTTCATATCATATACTGTGGTGTTCTGCTATACGAAACAGCACAGTATATGATACGACACACATAATGAAATATGAAAACAGGCATATGGGGAGGGTGATTGAGTGTGGGAAGGGACCATTAGCCACCAGGGAAAAGGTTCTTGCATCTCAGGATTGCTTTTTCCGTTGTGTGTTATATCATTTACTGTGGTGGTGTGCTACACGACACACCTCAGTATATGATATGACACACATTACGAAATACAACAACAGGACATGACTGTTTCGCAAAAATTCAGCTATCTGTATAATGCAGATTTTTTTAACCACGCATGCTCACAAACGGAACTTTTTTCCTTAATTTAAAAACCACTTGACAGTTGGACCTGTAAACAAAAACAAGCACATACCTTGGACCAACCGCTATCAAACCTGAGAATTACAGGTTTCAAAGCCTCATATTTAAGTTATCGGGTGGCAAAAAAGTCTTAATTTTCAAAAACTGAGTTTCATGTTGTTTTGAACCTCAGTCTTGCAGCAACTGAACCGATCTACATGAAATTTTCAGGATCAAGAGATCCTGTGCTTTCCAAATTTCACGTACATCGGTTGAACGGGACAAAGTTATTTAGATGCAACAATTGGGGTTTAATATGAAAGTGCTTACTCAACCCTAATGTATGGGGCCTGTATAATACAGTAAAATAGGACATAAAGTGAACTGCATAATGATTACGTGATTGGGCCCTTACTACCCATCCCCACGAGGTTATTAAATCTGGTGTTCTACCCAATGTCCTAAGCGACCACTGTATGGTCTATCTCATATGTAAAATTCATAGGCCCAAGGCCCCCCTAAAACCCTTCAGTTTCGTTCATACAATTCCCTGAACTTGGTTCCCTTTTTTTATGAACTGGCCAGCATGGACTGGGAACCTATTACCTCTTCCAGCTCTATTGATGATGCCTACAATTACATTAATGACAAATTCTTAGATATTTGGAACAGACGTGCCCCAGTGCGACACGCCAGGGTTAGGGGAAACCACCTCCCATGGATAACACCTGAACTACTGGCATGCTTAAGAGCTCATGACCAAGCGTGGAGGTGAAAGACTAGGTTTGCTGGCAAAGGCAACTAGCTTCACCTGAGCTCTTTTCTTCTAGGTTTTCTTGTAAAGACAAGCAAGGAACAACATTATCAGAGCAAGAAAAAAGATTAAGGCTTCTTTTTGCTAGGCAGATTTACTGTGTGTTGTTATTTTCTTTTGTGCTCGTAAGATTTGATATTGTTTTTTGCTTACATTTTACTGCTGTAATCTCTGATTCAAATTGCTGTTGCAGGGTTTACCTTCTGCTGCATTATTACAGGGTTTGCCTACAGGTTTGTTACTGTTTTGTGCTTACAGATTACTGCTGTAATCTTCTCTGATTCAAATTGTTTTTGCAAGTTATATCTTCTGTTACTGCTTTATGTTTCTCTGTAGCAAAGTGTTTTTTGCAGGGTATATCTTTTGTGAAATTACCAGTGGTGCTTACAGGGTTTACAGTTTTATCAGTCATTAGGCTAAGCTTTTAGGGCTACTGCATTTGTTGGTGGTTGATTGTTTCTGCTCTTACTTCCTTCCTTGTTTTTTTATTGGTCTGTGGTTATTCTTTTTCAGCAGGGGAAGGGCCCATCACCCACCCCCATCCCCAACCGCCCCATGCTACACTCTTTTTATAGAGTAGCATAGTCATGACATTTCCTATAGCAAATCAGGAAAAGGAGGATCAGAGTGGTATCCACACAGTGACCTCACTTACAGGGGCACAAGTAATTTAACTTCTTATAACAAGTTATACAAAAACAAACCAAAAAAAAAAAAAGAAAATCAAACTTTTGCTTTCATTTTCCTCCTCCTAATTATTCGGAGCAGGTTATAAACTCAGCAGCTCAAATGGAATGGATATTAACTGCAGGCACTATGGTACACTTTTCAAAAGGGCAGATATGCAGGATTTAGGATGCTGTCCTACAAGCTGGACCATTGGAGATCTAAGGGCTTAGCTCCAGGCAGCATAGGCAGAGATTGCACGCCTCAAATTGCATATTGAGGAGGAAATATATTATATTATAAGAACCGCCTGCCATTTCCCCTACATCCAACTGAAGCACTTCGACTGCAGAGGGTTGTTGGTCCAGGAGGTTGGCAGGTGGTTAGGAGGGACAAATCGGGTGCCCCATCACTCAATGCTGTCCAACGAATATCACCTCCACAAGCCTTATAAAAACTACAAACAGGTATCTGCCTCTATCACCAAAATCAAACAAAGGAGCAGAGGACACTGCAGAGCAGGACACTGCAGCACAGGAACTAGCACAACAAAATTCGCCAAAAACTGGGACCAAAACAAAAAGGAAATCCAAAACATTTCTGATCGTAGGAGACTCTGTGATTCGGGGAGTTGATACCTATCTCCAGCTGGGGGTAATGGTCAGATGTATCTTGGGTACATCAGCTTAGAGAGACACTGACTGCATTGCTAAACTTGTGCAGGTAGCAGGAGAAAACATTGATGTCCTGGTATACATAGCGACTAACGATCTCTCCAGCTGGTCAGTTGTGGAGTCCAAGGAACATCTGAGGCTGGGAGACAAACTGTCATCCATTTCATCCGGCATCTCCTTCTCTGAGATCCTGCCTGTCTAGGAGTGGGGGCAGATGGATGGAGGGTCAGAGAAAGGAGATAGGGGATCTAAACATGTGTTCAAGGGCTGGTGCCAGGAAAAAGGACACAAATTTGTAGGTAACTGGCAACAGTTTTGGGAGCGAAAGTTCTTTAAATTTGATGGACTGCATCTGACTAAGGAAGGAGTCGGTGCATTGTGGCAGAAGTTTGATGTCTTTGCTGAATATTTAAACTAGCTAATGGGGAGAGGAGTGCAGCACCTGATTCATCGAATGGGAAGAACACCCCTCCTTCCTCAGCTAGTGATCAAACAGGAGTTTAGCATGTTTGTAGTTCATTTGCATCACCAAGTAAGAAAAAAGATCCGGCTCCCCATACGACGTGCAGTGGAAATGCCGTACCTCACCCAACAACTAATGCACCGAAATCTGGCCAATGGAAAATCATGTACACAGATGCCTGCAGTCTGGGAAACAAAATCCCAGACCTGCAGGCAACAAAGACAGAGGCTAAACTGGACACAGTAGCCATTAGTGAGACATGGTTCACCGGTAGCCACACTTGAGAGACTTCAGTACCCAGCTGTGTACTGTTCAGAAGAGACTGAGGTGCAAAAAAAGCAGGGGGGGGGAGTAGCCCTTTATGTCAATGAAAATATCAAAACTACAGAAATTCAGAAAACACATAAGGAGCCAGAAGAACCGTGGGTCACCCTGGAAACAGGAAGTGGGACAGCCATATGAACTGGGGTTGTCTACAGGCCTCCAGACCAGGGGGAGGACATAGACACATTACTGTTAGAAGATATACAAAACATGACAGCTAAAGGGAAGGTTCTGATAATGGGAGACTTCAACATGCCAGATACAGATTGGTTAATACCAGCAGGAGCCTCCACCAGAACTAGACACATTGTGCATTCCCTGCTGGGGGAGGTCCTTAATCAACTTGTACAACAACCCACAAGAGACAGGGCTATCCTAGATCTAGTAATGACTAATGGGGAAAGGATCACAGAACTTCAGGTAGGAGGTCACCTGGGGGCCAATGACCATCACATGGCATAGTTCAGTTTGACCACTAGAACTAAATCATCCCATTCCAAGGCAAAAATATGGGACTTCAGAGGAGCTGACTTTGATAAGATGGCCAACAAAGTTACGCTAGCCCTGGCAAGAAGAAATACAGGTGAGGGGGTACAGGCAAAGTGGGCAAGCATTAAGGATGCAATACTTGAAGCAACATCCCATTGTGTTAGAGAGAAAAGCAAGAGCAAAAGGAGGAAACCACTTTGGTTCTCAAAAATAACAGCAGAAAAAGTCAGAGCCAAAAGGCTGGCTTTCAGGAAATATAAGGGAACGCAGCGAGATGAAGATAGGGAGGCATACCAAACTTCCCTAAGGGAAGTAGGGAAGGCAGTAAGGCAGGCAAAGGCCCAAACCAAGGAAACACTAGCACGAACAGTAAAAGAAGTGGACAAGACTTGCTATAGATACATTAGTGAAAGGAGAAAGTCCAGAGGGGGTATGCTAAGGTCAAAGGGAATAAGGGGGAGCGTGTGGAGGAGGACCAAGGAAAAGCATCTATCCTAAATAGATACTTCTGCTCAGTATTTACTGAGGAGAAGGTAGGGCAGGGCCCACAGCTCAGCACCATGGACACAGCGGGGAGGGAGCTGTGCACAAGTCCCTTCACAAAAGAAAGGGTCCTACAAGAGCTCGCTAAGCTCAGGGTGGACAAAGCAATGGGACCGGATGGCATACATCCCAAAATACTAAAGGAGCTAAGGGTGTAACTAGCAGAGCCATTACAGGAACTGTTTAGTGAGTCTCTGAGCACAGGAGAGGTCCCAGAAGACTGGAGAAGGGCCCATGTGATCCTGCTCCACAAGAGTGGTAGCAGGGAGGAGGCAGGGAACTACAGACCAGTCAGTCTTACCTCAATAGTGGGCAAGATTATGGAGGCACTCCTTAAGGAAAGGATAGTGCAACACCTGGAATCCATAGGAGCACAGGATCCAAGACAGCATGGGTTTACAACAGGAAGGTCCTGTCAAACTAATTTCATAGATTTCTTTAACAGGGTAACCAGAGTGGTGGACCAAGGGGTGCAATTGATGTCGCCTACCCTGACTTCAGCAAAGGTTTTGATACTATTCTACATAGAATATTGATTAATAAGCTGGGTAGGCTCGGGGTGGGTCAGAAGTTGGTCAGCTGGGTGGCAAACTGGTTGGCGGTCAGAAAACAGAGAGTGGTGGTAAACGGTATACAGTCAGAAGAGATGCAAGTTACAAGTGGGGTACCTCAGGGATCAGTCCTGGGGCCAGTCCTCTTCAATATCTTCATCAGTGACATTGCAGATGGACTGGAGGGTAAGGTTTGTCTGTTTGCAGATGACACCAAGATCTGCAACAGAGCAGATGATCCAGATGGGGTGGGCAGAATGAGAAGAGATCTGGATAAAGTGGCAAAATGGTCGGAAGAGTGGCAACTGGGGTTTAACGCAAAGAAGTGCAAGATCATGCACATAGGGAAGAGAACCCCTGTAGCCACCTATAGGTTGGGAGGGGAGTTCCTGGCAATCACAGGGGATTAAAGAGACTTGAGCATCGTCATCACAGATGACCTGAAATCATCTAATCAGACCACTAAAGCAGAAGGTAAGGCTAGAGTGATGTTGGGGTGTATTAGTAGGGGTATCACAAGTCAGAAGAGGGAGGTAATGATCCCTCTTTATAAAACACTGATTAGGCCCCATCTGGAGTACTGCGTGCAGTACTGGAGGCCGCACCTTCACAAGAACATTAAGAAAATGGAGGCAGTCCAGTGAAGGTCAACCAAAATGGTGCGGGGACTGCATTAGAAAACATATGAGGACAGATTAACAGAGCTCAATATGTATACCATAGAGCAAAGGAGGGAGAGAGGTGATATGATGGAAACATTCAGACATCTTAAGGGCATTAACAAGGTGAAAGAGACTAACATGTCTCAATATAAGAAAAATGGCAGGACAGGAGGGCACAGCATGAGATTAGAGGGAGGCCAATTAAGGGGTAATGTGAGGAAGTTCTTTTTCACAGAAAGAGTGGTGGATACATGGAATGGCCTATCTCAGGAAGTGGTGGAAATGAATACAGTGCAGGGCTTCAAACAGGCATGAGATAGGCATAAGGGAGCAATACAGATGAGTATGAATAGATAGGCCATTGACAGAGTAAAGGCCTATGGCACATTCATAAGGTAGAAAAAAATGGGCAGACTGGATGGACCTTGCGGTCCTTATCTGCCTTCAACTTCTATGTTTCTGTGACTCACAAAGCTACCAAGATCCCCTGTGATTATGCCCTCTACCGCTCCCTTTGTAATAAATTCACTGAAGCTACTTGATTAGCCAGGGCGGAATACTTCAGCTCCTCCTTCCAGGCCAACATTAGTAATCCATCGAAATTCTGGAAGGTCATTAACTCCCTTTTCTTTCCCTCCACTGTCCCTCCCACCCTCCTCCTTAAAATAAATGGATCTTACTTCACCGATCACCTTAGTGTTGCTTCCGAATTCAGTTCCTACTTTACCTCCTGTGCCTCTGCTCTCCTATCTTCCCTCTCTTGCTGACCTCCCTCTACTCCCAGCCCCCCCTCCTTATTGATTTCCTTCTCCCTCTCCTTAATTTCGCCCTCTGACACATTAGATACATTATATGCAGTTAGCCTCTCAAAAGGCAGTTCGCCTGATGGCCTGGACCCCAAACTGTTATATGTATCTGCTCCCGCCATCTCTGCCCCATTAACTGATCTTCTCAACTGCTCCTTCACCACAGCGTCTATTCCTTCTGTATGAGTCTAACTTTTTCACTCCTTTCGAATCTGGTTTCCAGAAAAATCAATCAACAACTACCTCCCTGATTAGGCTCACTGACTCCATCCTCTCTGGGATGGACAATGGCCTTATTACATCTGCCATTTTTGTCAGCCTAACAAAGGCTTTTGACACTGTTTGTTTCCCACTTACTTCTCCTAAACTCACTGTCCGTGGCTGTCTTATCCAACGCTGCCACAAACTGGTTCAGTGCCTACCTGGTAGGAGGGACCCATTCAGTAAGAATAGCTGACTCCAAATCCCCACCCCTACCCATTAACACTGGCGTACCTCAGGGATCAGTTCTGGGTCCCATCTTATTCTCCATATTCCTAAATGACATTCCCTCTGCCTGCTTCTCCACCTCTATTCACATGTACACTGATGACACTGTCCTCTTCACGCCAGGACAGTCCCCTACTGATGTTGAATCCAGATTTCAGCATGACTTCAATAAAGTTCAGCACTGGTTCAACTCATCAGCTGTCACTCAACGTTAAGAAGACAGTCTCAATGACTTTCGGCACTAGGCAGAGAGACTCTCAACTCCCTTCCCTCCTTCCATACACTTGATGGGACAGTCCTTGAGGACAACTCATCTTTTAGGTACTTGAGGGTTTGTCTTGACCAACATCTCAACTTCTCTGGGCATGTGGACGCCATCCTGAGGAAACTGCGTCCCAAGCTTGGTGCCTTATGTAGAACAGCTGCCTTCTGCTACCAGCCAGGCATCAACTTGTCCTGAAAATGATTCTGTCTTTGACTACTGTAACATAGTCTACAGTGCCACTCCCAAGTCTTCCCTCACCAGATTGGACACTCTTTTTAACTCCTTCTGTCACTTTGCCCTTGACTCCTCCCCTCGTACACACCTCTGTAATCTGTATCGATCCCTGGCTCTTCCCTCTTTAGAAAATTACCATCAACTTCACTGTGCCAGATTCATAAGCAAATTTTGGTTTGGCACCCTTCCGTCCTATCTTACCTCCTCTCTTTTCTTTCTCTGCCCTCCTGACCATTCCCTCAGTTCTTATGACCCTCATCTGCTGGAAGTTCCTCATCATTCAACTGCTATAGGCCAAATGGCCTTCTCACATAGGTTCCCGAAATTATGGAAAACACTTCCTTCTCCAGATTCTCCTCTCCTTCTCACCTTTCTCACTTTCCATAGCTCTCCAAAACTTCCTCACAATAAACTGCTTCTGCGGATATGCTCCCTCCTCTACACCCCTGCTGGTCTGTCTCTACGCTATAGTCCTGTTAGCATTCTATCCTGAGTTGTTAGCACTTACCGTGTTCTGGGTTGTTGCAAATGTAATTAACTACTGTCTTATTCTTTGTTATCTTCTGTAGTTCGGCATTGTTTTACCATGCAAAGTTCAGCTGTATTTACTGTACTGATGTCTAGCTTGTTTGTCCTTATGTATATATGCTATTATTGCATTATATTTTGTCATCCCCTGTAATCCAACACTGTTAACAATGATATTGTTTCGCTGTATAAATTGTATAAGTGTTTTGCCTAACTGTATTTATATATGTTATATGTATGTATATGTATTGCCCTATACCGTCTCCCCCAGGACGCACCGGAAGACGAGCAGCTTGTTGTTCAGTGTGCTTTTCCTGGTGAAACATTTCAATAAATAAAAATAATTCACAAAAAACACTTCCAAGACACCCAAATTGATTATTACAAAGTGGCATGGTATAAAACATTACCAGTATAATAAAGTGAAGAACCTGCAAAAGGAACAGCAGTTTAGTCCATAATCAGTTGCATCCTAGGTAAAGAAAGATATACAGTATGCAGAGTCCTCAAACCAAGAAATCAGAAATGAATCACAAAAATATGTGCAGAGGGAAGGTCAGTGTTCCTAGTGTCCAAATCCAGTAAGCTTCACATTAGAGGAGGTTTTTTACTAGATCATCCAACGTATTCCTGGTTCAGCTTTTTCAATCCCCACAGATTTTAGAGGTGCTGTGGATCGATGTCCTGCCTCCTGATAATGTCTAGCCATGGCATACTGTGGGTTACATGTCCTGATGGCAGTGCATGTTACCCTGTTTGTGCTTTCAGTTCCCTCCTGGTTTGTCCTACATAAAGGGATCCATATGGGCAGGACAGGCTATACGCCAACCCGCTAGAGTTGAAGTTAATAAACTGATTTACAGCATTTTCCATTTCTTGGTTGGACGAAGGAGTTAATGTTTTATGTATCTGAACATGCACTGCAGTATCACGAGTGATGTCCCATGGTGGGAAGGGGGGGAGAGGGAGCCATGTTTCCACGGGTTGCTTGGGTAAAACTTAATGAACTTGCATGTCTCGTATATTTCTTCCTCTTAGATATGTCACTCTAGGGGTCTGTGCTGTGAGGATACTAAATCTAGGGTCTACATATAGTACTGGCCAAAATGTTTTGATTGCTGCATCAATTTTTGCAGTTTTAGGATAATAAGAAAGGTAGGTTGCCAGCTGCTATGATTCTTATTTTGTACATTAGTGTGCTGATTAATCCTCAGAATCAGATTTCTATCTCTATTTTTTTTGCATAATTAGATGCTGTCAGTATGAGCCTTCTGATATTTTCTGTTTTCTAACTTTGTTGCCATTTCACGGCCACTGTTCTCGAAATCTGATTAATCTGTACATGTGCATTTTAGCCTCAGGAACTGCCCGTTAGGTATGTTTTCATTATAAAATGAGGATGGCAGTTGTTGCCTCTTAATAGTGTGTTATGTGAGGTTGTTTCCTGTACATTTTGAACTTGAGGCTGTCACCATCTTCACATGTTGTCAGGTCCAAAACATTGACATGTTCTCTGCATTTCTGAGGTAAACTTCAGGTGGGGGCTTATAAAATTTAGGTGTTGCACAAAGTTAGTAAATATTGATATTACTTTGAGGGTATCTCTTGCAGCAGGCCACACCTATGGAACGATAGGCGTTGGGGCCACGTGGAAATTTTTCTAGCCAGCAGTCTACCAGGGGATCACCCACTCTGATGTCACACGCTGACGTCGCTTAACTCTATAAGAGTGGGCTGCCTCCATGCCTCCTAAGTTCTTTTCCCGCTATTGACCTTTGCGCATTGGACTTTTTGGAGCTCCACAGCTTTAGTCGACTGCCAATTTTGCCTTTCTTTTACTTTCAAAACAGTGTTTTATTTGTCTTTTTTTTCCATGGTTTCCACCACTTCTTCTGTTATCCTAGTCAGTAAATAGTGGACCTTTCCTTTACCGGGTGGGCCTACTGGGTTTTGGGTCTCATCCTCACCTGTCTTCTTTTTCCTTCAAGAAGCAAGAGGAATCCAGTAATCCACACATTCTTGGGATGTTTTGATCTGCCTTCTGTCTAGCGGATCTCATCCCTGGGGGTGGGGGTGGAAGCCTTTGAAAGAGGCCCCCCCCATATCTCGGGTCCCTCCTCCATTGCTATGGACTGTGCGACTCCGAGGAGTGGCTCTGTATCTTCTTCCATTCCGTGGAGGGGGCCGCCACCTCTGTACCTTTCCCGTCACTGCTTCACTACTAGATACCGCCATGGCCTGCCATCCAACACCCTATATTTCACAGGGTATGGCTCTGACACCTTATTCCCTTCAGACCCCATGGCCAGCATGGACCTTTTGACCCCGGGTTGAGATTTCTCCCTTGTCAGCATCGACTTCTGCAGTGATTGCACTTTTGCCAGCTTGGTGGCATTGTGGCCTGCCATCAAGCACACTAAGAAACAGGATGGCTGTGGCAGAGGCCCCCCCCCCTGGACCTATGGCTGGCGGGGCTTGTCACTCCTGGGGCTACTACCCCTCCCCTCCATGGCATTGGTTTAGTTCGCTTTGCCACCCTCTCCCTTTCCTTCCCAAGGAGGGGCTTTAGCAGGTGCTGTGCTGGAACTTTCTTGACCCATGCGGGTCTTCCCACCCTACCACGACCGTGCTCCCTGCCCTCTGCTCCCGTCTGTCCTAGGGGAAACTGGTAGGGCCTTTTCCTAGGCTCAGCTAGGACTGCTGTTTTCTGGGGGGCACCGGCTCCCTTCCAGCCCCGGCCACCAGTCCCTTCTGCCCAGTTTTGTCTAGTGGCCACTGGTGGGGCACTCTGTGGGCAGGGCTCCACCTGTGCGGGCCTTTTTAGGTTGGGATCCCTTTCCAAATACTCCCCTAGGATTCCGTGGCATCCTTCTCCTCTGCTGTCCTTACGAGACACACCGGGGCTTTAACCATCTACTCACTGTCGATGCTGGGGATCCTAGCCTAAACCCACCCCTCGACACCCTGTGGTGCTATAGGTTACCATGGACCTTCCTGTCCTCTGCCGGCTATGCTGTACCCCTTTCTTTCATCTCTACCTGTGAGGGAGGATGGGGCGAGGAGGCTGCTAGGGCCAGCTGCCCCTTCCCCCCCAGTCCATGTCTTCCATTGGTTTTCCATGGGGAGATGTGGCCGGAGCACAGAATTTTTCAGCGCCTCACCCCAATTAGTCTTTCTTTAAGGCATAATGTGTATACTGTCCTTTGTTTCCTTGGCACAGGCTGGGGTTCGAGTGGGGCTTCTCCTGGTTGACCCCACCAGCACTTCTGACATTCTCTGTCCCTGCTATTGGTCTTTCATGGTCTCAGCCGTCCCATGCTGCAGTGGTACAGTTCTGAGCTTCCACCAAGTGCCAGGGATGTTGCCTGTGGAGCCCCGTGGTGCCACATGGTTCTGCTACCCGGGATTCCCTACTTCCAGCTTTGGAGCCCCACTACGTCTGAGCCTCCTGTAGGACCAGGCCCCCACTATGACCATGCTTGGCTCCCCCTTCCCACACATGGCCCTGGTGCCAGCTCTCCCTCTGAACCAGGCCACAGTGGTTGGTCCCTCCAGGGACCCCTGGAGGAAAACACCTTCAGTAGGACTCTTTGCTTGGCGACTGCCGCAACCCAGTCCCCTTACAGGTTGGCCTTCAACCCCGCTGAGTCTTTCGATGGTGCAGCACTTCCATGCTGTCCCTCTGTCTACCCAGGCTCAGTTCAGAAGGTCCCACTTAGTTGTTCACCTCTTCCCAGAGAGAGAGCACCAAGCTACCTCAGAACTTCCTCCCCCGCTTACACCTCGGGATAGCCCCCAGAGAAGCGGGTTTGGCCCTGGCCACAGGTGCCATCTCAGCTGGACTCCCTGCCTGGTCCTTGCCATCCAGTAGATCTGCTGGATGTGGTGCCTAGGGGTCGTCTCTCTCCTCCCCGGCTGTCTGAAGGGCTATCCTGACTGCTGCATGGGATTCTGTAGCTTCTCCTGAGGCAAATTCTTAGAGCTTTTGGGGAGGGGGGGCTCCAGATCTCTCTTTGATCCTTTTGGGCTATTACGCAGACCAACTTTTAGCCCTAATGCAGGAAGGCCCTTCCTCATGGCGCTACTTAAGCGGGCCATGGACCTGGCCCCACTACTCTTTTAAAGCACCTGTGGTCCTGCTCCCCCTTTCCTTTTGGTCCCCAGTTTCTCGGTGGATTCGCAGCCCACAACTGGAATTTCTGTACCCCATACAAAGGGGTTCAGGATGGGGTCCTTTCACAGCCGATTGCCAGTGCGGCATTAGAGAGACTACTTGTGCCCCCTTGGCAAGGCAGGCTTCATGCCAGTCTATCCTGGGGTGCGCTTCCCTCTGGCAGTCCCTCAAGTTGGAGCACCGGGGAGGGGAGCGCTGCCAGTTCCGAACTTTGCCCTTCTGCCTGTTTCCAGCACCTTGGGTTTTCCCCAGATGCTTGTTGATGGGGCAGCTGCCCTCAGGAGGGAAGGAACCTATGTCTTCACTCCCATGGCTGTCCGGCTACTCAAACTACAATCCAAGAAACTGCTGCCCTGGCCCAGGGTGTATATTGGATGAAAATTCCAGACTTGGGGGATCCGTATTCCTTTGCCCAAGTCGCTTTTGTCCCCTTGTCAGCACCTGCAGTACATAGGGACTGTCCTGGACATGGTTCACTGTGTGGCCTTCCTGCCCCAGGACAGGGTGGACTGCTGTGGGCTCAGGCCTGATCATTCCATAACAGTGGCGGTGTTACAGCTTGAGTCTTTCTCAGACTATTGGGCCTGATGACTGCAGCCCTTGTTTCTGTTCCCTTAGCCAGGCTGCACCTGAGGATCCCCCTTGTGGACATCGAGGGTCTTGTGGGCTCATCGCCTTGGAGACCTAGACCAACAAATTCTGGTTCCCACCAATGGTCAACGAGGTACTGCTATGGTGAATACAACCCGGCAGCTTGTTGACAGGGGTTCCCTCCCTCTCAGTGTGTTCCCTCCCACATTTCTTCCCCCTCAGCAGCTTCTCACCACAGCTGCATTGGGAGCTCATCTGGGACCTCATCAGATCCAAAGGAAGTAGTTTAGAGTGGAGATAGCCCTCCACATTAATGTCCTGGAAATGGGGGCTGTTCTGTATGCTTCTTAAAGGATACCTAAACAACATTTTGACAACAAACTATTCAAAAATCTGAATCTGTAAGTGGCTAAAGGAAAAGCTGCTGTATTCATTAATGCTAAAACCTACATTTACATAATTGACCTAAATGTTGTTCCAGAGCATTTGAAAATTGTAAAATCAACCTTCCAATTTAAAAACAGTCTTACCTGCTTCCTAAAATAGCCACCAAATGTGTTATGTGATGACATCATTTGAGTCAAAGTCAATGAGATATATGGCTCTCTGTAGTGCAAACTAGTTATTTTTCCCTTTCTATAGAATTGTTTCACCTGTATGGTCAAAACCATGTGCATTCTTTTGTATAATGCACATGTCAGGCTATGGTTCTGTTCATTTTCCAACCAACTTTCTCTGGCAAACCACAGTGCAGTACAAATCTTGAATAACCTGGTGGTCTAGTAGTTATGGTGGATCCAGGATGTTACAATGGGGATGCTGGGGTGGTGTGCATGCTTAATATGCACTTTTTAACATTTTTATTAAACCTTTATATTTTCTGCTATTATTCTTTTCTAGTACCTTTTTGACAGAACCTACAAATGTAATCCATAATTTGAATGTAAATGTTTGTACAATCAATAAATTGGACTTTTTCGACAAAGTGAAATGCAACAGCAAGCAAGTACGTTAATATATTGGGGTTGGGGGGGGGTGCAGCCACACCCACACCCTTCACCACCCCCTAGAGCCACCACTTTTTTTGTAGTAAAGTTCTTGTGCAGTCTAATGTTAGAGTTCACAATTTCTCAAAACTCAAATATATGCTTGTCTTGTCTTCTTTTTCCATGTAGAGCTACCAACAGTCCCTATTTTCCCAGGACAGTCCCTATTTTAGGCAGCATGTCCCAGTGTCCCCACAAGTTTTGCAAAATGTCACTTTTGTCCTGGTTTTTACTTACGTGTCCCAATTTTGTCCCCCTCCCCTTTTTTTGGGCTCACTGCTAATCTGTGAGTGACTGTCTTTCCAGCACCACTGTGGCACTGCTCCGGCTGGACAGCAGTTTGCAACTTCAACCCTTGCACCTGTGGTGCACTGCAAGCATGTCAGTGAGAGCACAGCAAAGCATGTTCTTTCCTGTTAGATTAGACTGAGTAGTAGCGCAAACAAGCGCACATGGATGCCTGCCTGCCAGTAGCTGAGAGGGACTCCAGACAGAGAAGGGACCAGCAGCAGTGAATTAAGGTACCCAAAACTGATCAGCTATAGGGGAAGTGTGTAAAAACAATCTGGTGTGGTGGTGGTACTTACTGAAGTGAAGTTTGCTCAGCAAATGAGATGAGTGCAAGCAAGTTGGATGGGACTGTCGGGAGGAGCAATACATGCAGCTCAAATGTCTGATCACAATTTAATGCAGGTTTGCTTTCTGTACATCATGATTTGGAACTTGCTGCAGCAGAATGACGTATTGTTTTAATCTGGATGTTTGCTACTGGTGTTACTGTGGGGCGGCATGGCCACAGCAAGCAGCAATATTTAATTGATTGTGTACAGCATTGTCTGTGGCAGTGCCCATGGGAGTGACATGGGGGGGGGGGGGTGGGTCATGGTCAGAAATAATAATAAGAATAATAAGAATTAGCATTTATATAGTGGTTTTCATACACATTGTATCCAAAAGTGCTTTACAAGCAATACTAGACTGGTAGTGAAGTGACTGAAAGTGTAGTGGCAGCCATTTCATACATTAATATCCACACACAGCCTTGGACAGTTGCATGAACTGGTTTTATGGGAAGGGGAATGTTGGCCAGGACAATGGGGTCAGGTAGTGATCACGGTGCTGGCAGCCCCACATCTTATTTCTCACAGTAATCTGCTCATATGTATCTCCTTCTGTTCTCCCCTTCCCCGAATATAGCAGTACCTTGCAAAAGTGGCCTTCTCACTCCCTGTCTGCTATTCATTCTTCACTATTCTTCTTCACACCAAAAACTGGTCAGCCCATCACCCTTCTGCATCATGAATGCAAGTAGTACAGTCCCCATTTTATTTTGACATATCAGATATAAGCTATCTTTCCAGTAAGTCAGGCTCATAGCAGCAGGGAACAAGGGGAATAATGGGCTTTCCTAACCTCAAAAGATCTAGGCCACCTTTGATTAGGCACTATTAAATGATGGGTGTGCACATAATTATGCACGCCATAAAATAGTGCTTAATCATAGGTGGCTTAGATCTTATATGGGTAGGAATGCCTCTGTTTCCACTTGTGCCATGCTGCTATCAGCCTGACTTACCAAAAGATCATGTTTATTATTAATTTGTAAATATAACACGGGAGACTGTACTAAACACTTTCATGATGCGGAAGGGTAGTGAACTCACCAGTTTTTGGTGTGGGGAGCAGGTGAGAAGAATGAATGCCAGAGAGGGACTGAAGAGGCCATTCTAGCAGGGTGCAGCTATATTCAGGTTAGTTGAAGACATGAAGGAGAACGCTGAGCAGATCACTGTGAGATCTGAAATGTGGGGCTGCAGCATCTTGATCCCTACCTGACTGTGGATGAGAGTAGCCAGCAATGATAAATACTCAGAGTGGCAGGGCTGCACCTAAACTGTTACTTGAGTTCAGTGTAGGGAGATTACACTCTGGTGTCAGGGGTGGTGTTGATGTTTGTTAGAACAGTATTGAGGGAGTTGTGTATAGCTCATTCAGGATTTGGAAGGGTGGTAGCCAGCCAGCTCACATTATGGAGTAGAGCACAGAAAAGTACTGGAGAAGAATTGCTGGGAACTGTCCTTTGGGGTTCTGCAGATCACAGGTAAAGGAAAAGACTGACACTGGAAGTCGGGTGGATTTATTCACGGTATTAGTATGCCTCTCCTGCTAATAATATTGTTATCTCTACATCTTCACGCCTGGTTCCTGAAGACTTAGCCTCTGTGAGATTTGGTGGGTCTCCCAAAGTGGCTGCTATCCTGGTGGATGCTAGGAAGCCTCCCACCGGGGCTACTCGTTCTCTGAAGTGCAAGCACTTTGCCCTATGGGCTGCTCCCCAGCCCCTGTTTTATTGCTTGTCTAGTGAATCAGATTGTCCCTCTCACACCCTGGTCTGCAGTACTCCTCTATAAAAGTGCATCTATCGACCATTTCGCCTTATATGTGCCCGTTGATGGCCATATGGTGGTACAGTTGGAGGTGCCCTGTACATTCGTAGGAGACATTCTTCACGTGCAGCTTCCCCTCCACCAGTCCTGGCTTGGGACTTGTGTTTCATATTGGAGAAACTAAGTTTGGCTTCTTTTGAGTTGGCTGCAAGTTGTGAGCTACACTTTCTGTCATGGAAAGCATTATTTTTTAATGGCTGTTACTTCGGTTCATAGGATTCCCAAGCTTCAGGCTCTCGTGTGAACCTACTTATTTAGTTTTCCACAAAGCCAGGGTGTCTGCAGCCGAGTCCTAAGTTTTTTCCAAAGGTGATGTGAGTTTACTTTAAATCAGCCATCCACCTGCCGGTTTATTCGCCAGAGCATGCCAGTCCAGGGGAAGCATTGCTCAATGCATTAGATGTTCATAGCATTCTGGGTTACTATATGCACCATACGATGGACTACAGGAAATCCTCGTAGCTGTTCATTTCTTTCAGCCCTGGGAAAGGGCGTTCTTGTTCTAAACAGTGCCTGTCCAAATAGTTGACCAATCGTATTACTTTTTGTTATAGGAAGCATGGGAAAGATCTTCCTGGTCATTCCACCAGAAGTATGGACACTTCTGTTGCCTGTTTCAGGAATGTTTCAGCTGCAGAGATATGTGCTGTCCGGAGTACTGTCCACACCTTTTAACAAGCAATACAGTCTGAGCATTGCTTTGAGGCATAGAACCAATTTTGGCTTAGCTATGCCTTAGGGCCTTCCTTCTTTGGCTCTTGGTTGCCAGCCACTCTGACTAGTTCTTCTGTCAGAGCTGCTTGGGACCCATTTCATAAATGTGGTCTGCTGCAAGAGATACTCTTGAAGTAAGATAGTACAGTTCCGTAAGAATATACCGTAACAGTAGATCTTTGAGAGGATGTCTTCTGGCAGGCCATGCCATCACACCCTCCATCCCCCTTGTTCTGTGGGCCTCTCTGTACTTGTCTGTCTTTCTCCTTAGCCGAGAGCCTTCTGCTTTCTGTTATTACTGTATTGTTGGGAACCTTAGGCTATTCCATGGTCCCCCCAGCAGGAGATCGGGTGCTTATGGTCTCTGGTGGGGGAACTGAGGAGGGCGCGGGGGCCACCAACTCTTGTAGGGTTGGGCGATGTCAGCGTGCGACATCAGAATGGGAGTCCCCCGGTAGACTGCTAGCTAGAAAAGTTTTCATGTGGTCCTAGTGCCTGTCTGCTATAGTTCCATAGATGTGGCCTGCTGCAAGAGACCCTCTTGAAGATGTACTGTTACACTATGTTCTTGTGTAACTGTACTGTTCCTCACCTCGCCGTACAACAAAAATGTCATCCAAATAACATTTCCACATTATATTTGTTGTAAAGGTGTTGTGTTCTGCATTGTAAATATGCTTTGTTTCCCAGTCTGCAACATGCAGATTTGCTAAATTAGGGGCAAATGTGGTTCCTATATAGAGATTCCCTTAATCTGCGTGAAATACTTCTGGTTAAAAATGAAATAATTTGACTCCGGCACAAATCTGGCCATTTCAAGAAAAAAGTCATGCCATTTTCCTCCACTCTAACAGCATCAAGAATTTGGACCATGTAATTTGTGTTTATTAAAGGAACTGTTTTGTGTTTTCTAATGAATGAGGGGAACAAGGGTTCTTTGCATACGCTGGGGGAGAAGGGTGAAGAGGCAGATTAGCAGAATTAAAACAGGGAGGAATGGGCACAAGACCCAGGGAGCAGACCGAGGTACTAAATGAGTACTGTCTCATTTTTAGCAAGGAAAATGGGGGCTGCATCGTACATGGGAGGAGACGGTGAAAGTGAGGAGGGGGGACCCTTACCGATCAGTGGGTCTGGGGAGAGGGGGGAGCCATCACTGGCAGGAGGGGGGAAGGTAAAACGGGGGGCAGAGGAAGCAGAGGTGGAAATCACGGTATAGAGAGTGAGGGAAGCCCTCAGGTTCCTTAAGATGGACAAAGCACCGGGGCTGGATAAATTGCATCCCAGAGTACTGAGGGAACTGGCGGATGTCTGGTGAAACCCCTGGCGGAGCTTTTCAGCATCTCTCTGAAGATGGGGTGGGTGCCCCAGGATTGGAAGGTGGCGCAAGTAGTGCCTGTCCACAAGGGTGGATCAAGAGAGGTGGCAGGGAACTACAGGCCCGTTAGCCTGACATCGGTGGTGGGCAAGGTGATGGCGGGTGTTGTCAAGGAGGGACTGGGGGTGACTAGGAAAGTCTGGGTGCCTCGATGATAGACAGCATGACTTCATCCCAGGGAAATTGTGTCAGACAAACCTTGTGGAGTTCTATGATTGGGTGACAAGTGCCTTAGAACTGGGTAGGCCGGTGGACGTCCTCTTTCTTGACTTCAGCAAGGTATTCGACTCGGTTCCTCATGGGGGCCTATTGGAAATGTGGGTGGTGAAACAGATGATCAGGTGGATAGGGAACTGGCTCCAAGACCGGAACCCAGAGGGTCATGGTTGGGGGGATAGTCTCATCTCTAAGGAGGGTCATTAGTGGGGTACCTCAGGGATCGGTCTTTGGGCCCCTCCTGTTCAACGTCTACATCTCTGACATAGGGTAGGGTATCAGGAGTGAGACGAGTCTCTTTGCAGATGACTCAAAGCTGGGGGCGGTGGTGGATGGGGAGGAGGGGAGGGTGGCCCTACAAGGGGACCTGGAGGCTCTGGAAAGGTGGTCGAGAAAGGGAAACTGAGGTTCAATGCAGGGTACTGCACCTGGGAGTCAGAAACCCGGGCCAAGTGTACACTGGGAAGGGGGGGAATGCTACAAGTCTTGATGGCTGAAAGGAACCTGGGGGTGGTGGTGGTTGTCAAGATGAACAACTCAGAGACTTGTAGGAGGGCAGTGGCCAAGGCCAACAGGATGCTGGGATGCATCGTCAGGGGGATCACCTCCAGAAGGAGGGAAGTGATACTCCCTGTGTATAACTGCTTGGTGAGGCCACACCTCGAGTACTACGTGCAGTTTTGGAGGCCACACTCGGAGAGGGTCCAGAAGAGGGCAACCAAAATGATATGGAGCTTGGGGTAAAGGACCTATGGGGAGAGGCTTGAAGAGCTAAATATGTACACATTGGAAGAGAGAAGGGACAAGGGACATGATAGAGGTCTTCAAGTACATGAAGGGGTAAATAGGGGAGATGTGGTCAGGGTGCTCCAAAGGAAGGGGGGGGCAACTAGAGGGCATGGGTGGAAGCTGGAGGAGGGAGACTCGGGAGAAAGGAGGAGGTGCTACTTCACTGAGAGGGTGGTAGAACCATGGAATACATTGTCTGGGGGGCTGGTGGAGGCAGAGACTGTGGAGGGGGTTCAAGAGAGGGGTGGGACAGGTACAGAGGAAGGGTTGTGAAAGCAAAGTCCAATGCAGGGGGAATACCCTGGGCCAGAAAGGGAGAAGCCCGAGGGGGCGGGGGTGGCAGCAAGGTCAGCTTCCAGGGTGGGGGCTGACAAAACGAGCAGATACGAAAGACTGCTAGGCCTATTCTGTTGATATTTTAGTATGTTAGTATGTTAATTCGTCCCATATTTGGACAAAGTTCCATTCAGTGCCCCTGTTGATGAATCAGCAGGACTCCTGGCACCAGTGTTTTATTTTATGGAGTGTGGGCAGCAGGTATAGAGCTGTTTTTTTTTTTTGGGGGTCAGCTATTTAGCTCCCTTATTGGTGATCCAACAGTTCAGTAGTGCAGCATTTATCTGCAATGTGCTCACGCTTTTATTTAATTTGTCAGATCTCTGTTGAGGCATATATAAAATGTTTAATCATTCAGCTGTGTTGTTGCCTCCTCAGTGTATTTGTTCCTGTCCCAAAAATGAAGCCCCCAACCCCCACCCATCCGCTGGACATATTACAACTTTGTGCATTTTTTAATAGCTCTTCAAATGCTATTCTTTCTCTGTGGATGATATTTTCTGATTTATTCCTTCCATAGTTTTTTTTTAATTCCGTCAACTTCCTTTTCCACTAATTTACAGTATGTTTGAAGTGTGGGATTAGTTTTAGCAGGGCAAATTTATGATTTTAGCCCTCAGATTTGTGGTTTCATTTCCACATCTGCATTAATCCCATTTCCATTTGTATATTCTCTATCAGTTTCATATGTGTTCTGAAAAATTCCTTTAGTTATAATTGTTGAAAAAAGGGAACAGAAACTTTGATATTGAAAGGGTTGGGGATATTAACGGGAACAAAGCTGAGGACTTTTGTTAGAACTGCAATCTGAACCTTAGGGAAATCTTTGTTCATGTGGTTTACAACCTCCAGTTCATGTTCCTCTGATGAGGCAGGGAGCATCTCACTTGGCCCCGTTGGTGCTGGCCCTAGCCATAACTCCCTCTCCTCCAATGTGAGGCTTACTGGATTTTGATGCTGGGAACATTGACCACCACCCCAGCCTGAATGAGGAACTTCCTTTGCATGTGTGTTTTTGTGATTCATGTCTGATTTCTTAGTGTGACGACTCTGCATACTGTTACCATGCCATTTTGCATTAATTAAACTGGGTGTATTGGAAGTGTTTTTTGTGCATTATGTATGTTTGCTGTATGTCCTATTTCTGTATTTATATAATGGGTGCTGGATGCACCTCTTTGCACTGTGCTTCCATACTTCATATGTAGTGTTTATTGACATGCCTCCTGTCTAGTCCTGTACCAAGTCTTTAAATGTTATCCTGTTTATTGGCCACCAGTAGGACAACACGTCACTCTGAAGATGATGTCATTGTGATGTTGAAATATCAGGGCAAGGCTATGACGGCATGCAGTTGTTGGCAGAGTTGGTCCGCTGTTTGTTTCACAACCCGAGCTGTTAAGAAAAAGTATTACTAGATGGCTTTTGTGCAATTCGAATTTTGTACTGCTGCGGCCATGGAATATACCTGCCTATTGAAAATAAGGATGTGCTCGCTAACCTTGGTGTGAATCGAGATGTGGTATACCTTCCTAGAAATGTGTAATAAATATTTGCACGTGTTTGCACAATGAACAATAGTTTGAGACTATTGTGAATGTTTTATAAGTGCTGGTCCAACCTGTTATAACTGCTGTGCAACGTGCTGTTTCTGCTAACTGACTTTGGCCCTGGATGTTGCGCACTTTCCTAAGTATGCTAAACCCTCATTTTGTGTTTTTAGGCCACTGGTGTTGTTGGAAGAATCTTCAGTGTGAGAGTCAGCATGGATGTTGACTTTTTTATTTGTTTTTTGTTTATTCTATTTTTCCGCCCCGTGCTCTCAAGTCCTCCACTCCTTCAGGCTCCACAAGTTTCCCCCCAGCCCCTACTGTCCTTACCCAGCCCTCCTCTGGTCCTCGTATTGCAGCCGACCCCCAGGATATCCTGGCGTATCCCTTCGCCAGGCGGGTCCCCCTCCTCCGAGGGGGAAGGTACCGAGGGGAGAGGGATGACCCCAGCACATACTTGTAGGGCCCGGGGATGCTGCCGAGGAGCAGGAGGCCCTGGGAAGGCCCTGGAGGCACTCCAGGAACAGAGAGCCATCATCCGGTGGCCAGCGAGCGATTTCCTGGTTTTCATTGAGGTGCGTGACGTCCGGATGTCAAGGCAAGAGCCGACGTCTGCCATGCACCACCCAGCAATGATCCCGACGTGTTGCCCTACCCCTGGCCTCCACCAGCGGTCGCTGAACACTGGGTCACAGCTCTCCTCCCTCCCTGAAGACAGCGAGCAGTTGTGGGACACTCAGGCTGCCTCCCCCCAGCCGGCCCTCCAGCGACCCGAGCTCGTTCCCGAACCCGGGTCGCTAGCGTTGCAAACGGAAATCCAACCACTGCACCGGCGGTTGTTGACTTTTTGACAGATTACAGGGTGGGGGAGGAGGATTGGTATGGACCATTAGAGTCCATGGAACTAACTCATCTAGGTAGACAACAGGGCAAACTGGCTAGACCATGAGGCCTTCTTCTGCCT
Source organism: Neoceratodus forsteri (assembly GCA_016271365.2). NCBI lineage: Eukaryota > Metazoa > Chordata > Ceratodontiformes > Ceratodontidae > Neoceratodus > Neoceratodus forsteri. The sequence continues at coordinate 33,747,375 of CM057454.1, forward strand.
TCGATTGTTTATATTTCTGTGATTGCAGAGATTCTAAAATTGTGGTGCCACTTTTTGAGAATTTTTTTTTGTTGTATTATTTTTGGTGCTGCTACCCAGTTGGCACATGGCATTATACCAGACAGTGGGGTTAAATGAAACCATATAGCATGTGATGTAGCACTCACTACGATTGATCACAGAAGGGGAACCACTGATAACACAATGGAAAAAAAGTTTATTAAATTTGCCTAAGGGTGCAAATATTGATTCCGGTGATACCCCCTGCAAAAAAAAAAAAAAAATGGCGTTTCACGCCCCAAAGTCTGGATCTTTGTCAAGGTTTTTATTTTTTTAGCTGTAGATCAGTGGTTATGCTTTTGTGACCATAGATACATCGATGCTGTCGGCAGATAAGGACCGCTAGGCCCACCCAGTCTGCCTGTTGAAGCTGCCTAACAAAGCGTCTAGTGACCCTGTCTTGTCATTGTCTTTAGCTTTTTCTTCCTATCTCTATTCCTTTGTTTCTGTCCCATGCATGTTTGAAGCCCGCCACTGTACGGGCTGCCACCATCTCCTGGAGCAGGCTATTCCATGCATCCACACCCTTTCCGTAAAAAAAAATTTCCTGGCATATCCCCTTATCCGGCCACCACTCAGACTCATGTTGTGTCCTCTTGTCGTCCTGACACTACTATTAATCTGGAATATGTTGCCCCTTTCCACTTTGTTAATGCCCTTGAGGTACCTGAATGTTTCTATCATGTCACCTCTCTCCATCCTTTGTTCTAGTGTGTACAAATTGAGGTACCTCACTCTCTCCTCATAAGGCTTGTAATGTAATGCAAAGTTGTTGTATGTCTGACCCTCTTCCCATTGTTTACCTTTTCTATGTGCTGCATCACATTGTATTGCTCATGTAGTTTACTTGTATCCTCCCGGGTCGTGCCTGAAAATAGGCATCCCTATGCCTAGTGCACCCACCCGGTTACCAAAAGCAAATAAATAAATAAATCCATTCACCATTTTGGTCGTCCTCCTCTGCACTGTCTTTTATTTTGTCAGTGTCCTTTCGAAGGTGTCTCCAGAACTGTACACTATATTCAAAGTGAGGTCTCACCAGGGTCTTGTACAGTGGAACTATTACCTCCTTCCTTCGGCTTGTAATTCCCCCTGCCAGTATACCCAAACATCCCACTGGCCTTTCTCACCACCTTTGCCGTCTGCCTAGTGGCCTTCAAGTCATCTGAGATTATGACCCCCAAGTCCCTCTCCTCCTTAGTTGCTGTCAGCAGCTCACCCCCCAACCTGTAGCTCGCCCCAGGGTTCTTGCACCCCACATGCATGATTTTGCACTTCTTTGCATTAAACCTCAGCTGCCATGCCCTTGACCATCTCTCCAGCAGTTCTAGGTCTTTTCTCATTCTTTCCACCCCCTCTGGACTATCCACCCTATTGCAGATCTTGGTGTCATCCGCAAACAGGCAAACCTTTTCCTCCAGCCCATCTGCAATGTCACTGATGAAGATATTGAAGAGGACTGGCCCAAGAACTGACCCCTAAGGTACCCCACTGGTCACCTCTTTTTCATCTGATTGGGATCCGTTCACCATTACCCTCTGTTTTCTGTCCCTTAACCAATTTCCAATTCAGTTCACCACCTTGCATCCCAACCCCAGGCTTCCTAGCTTGTTGACCAGTCTCCTATGTGGGACCATAGCAAAGGCTTTGCTGAAATCGAGGTAGGCAATATCTGCTGCACCCCCCCCCCCGTCTACTGCCTTTGTCACCCAATCAAAGAAATCTATCAGATTATCTTTTTTTTATTTGATTTTTATTAAAAAAAAAAAAAAGGGTTTTCATTTCACACACAATGCACATATATCCATTTCTGACAGTAATAGCCATTCTTTGTTCAGATTACATGCTTTTACATTATTTTAAAAGTTAAGAAACTTTTCTCCCTATTTCAGTATAGACAAGCAGGAAAAAAATGAGAAAAGGTGGAAGATGAGGCAGGGCCCCTCCTCCCCCCTCTCCCTTTTTTAAGGAGTAAATTCTTTGTCTATACGAGCTTGGTATAGAGACCATCCTCTCCACTTGTTCTGGAAACTTGGTATTCTGTCATTTAGCTGTGCTGATAAACCTTCCATTTTATATATATCAATTATAACTTCTCTCCATTCTTGTATTGTTGGTGTTACTTTTTCATCCATTTCTAGTTAGCACCTTTTTGCTGCAAGCAAAAATTGGCGATTAGCGTTTTTCCCAAGAGGGTACGGTCCGGATATATAGACAGCAGTACCATCTCCGCTGTCAATTCTATTGTCTGCATCAGCAACTTGTTAATTCCCCTGAAGAGAGCACCAGAATGGCATTAATATTGGACAAAACCATGATGTGCCCTAGGTCAGCTAAAGTGCATCCACACTCTCTCCAGCAACGACCATATATTTCCAGTAGGTATTCAGCCAGTAAAGCTGGTGAGCGAAAATAGCGAATTCTGCATTTCCATGCATATTCTCTCCAGAATGTGGAGGAAGTAATTTTAATGGCTCGCTCTGTTGTCTGTGTCCAAAGGGTGGGGGAGATGGTAAGACCTAACTCTGAGTTCCATCTCTCTAGGATGGATAATGTTGACTCCAGAACTAGGTCTCTGAGTCCCTTGTAAATGTTCCCTACCAGGTGCTCTCCTAATTGGCCTTTTATAGTATCTATGAATAGTTTCAAATTTAGGTTCATGGAAGTTGGTATTCTTACTTCTATGTTCCTTTTCCTTAATATATAATTTCGTACTTGTAAATATCTAAAGAAGTTATTTCTTCTTAATTTATAGTTTACTCTTAGTTCTTCAAATGAGCGCACTCCCTTTTCATCTAGAAACTGGAAAGTATGAGATAAGCCCCCCGTCTCCATTGTGAAAAAGTTTGGTCTGAGTGAGATGGAATAAATTGCTCATCATGTGAGAATATCATACAATATGTATATATCTGATTCAAGTATGGTTTTTCCCTCATCCTATACCAAATCTTTAAAACATTAGCTGTAATCTTAGTAAAATTCTTAAGTGGAGGAGTTTTCCCAGGAGAAGAAAATAAGTCTGAGTGTCATGCATATCATTGATTTCAAACTCCATTGTTTTCCATGGTGCCGAGAATTTCCCTGATGTCCATAATATCAGTATTTTAAGGAAGGCAGCTGCTGCATATAGTTCTAGATTTGGTAAATTAATACCACCCTGGGCCACAGATAATGTTAAAATTGAATAACGTATCCTGGGCTTATGATTAACCCACACAAAACCGGAAAAGATTTTTCCCCAGGATTTAAAGTAAAATCCCGATGGAAAAAAGGGAATATTTGAAATGAGTATAAAAGTTGCAGAAGTACGTTCATCCGCAGCAGTTCTACCCGTTGAAAGAGGGATAAGTGTAAGGCTGACCATTTTTAAGGTCTTGTTGAATTGTTTGAGTTAGGGGTTCATAGTTTATTGTTTCTACTACCTCTAAATTTGAGGAAAGGTATACTCCAAGATATTTAATTTTAGTGGAGTTCCATTTTAAGGGATAAATCCAACGTATTTCACTGCTGGGGTGGAAATTTAGAAGCAAGACTTCGGTTTTGTTCATATTGAGTTTAAATCCCCTGCTTTTCAAATTTTTTAGTATATGCCATTGGCTGGAATATAAGTTTCGGGATATCAGAATCAATAGAATATCATCAGCAAATAAATTGAGCTTGTATTCCTTTGGCCCAGTGGATCCCTCCACCCCTAGCCTCATGAAAACCCGCCTTCAAGGGTTCCATGTAGATGGCAAATAATCAGGGAGACAATGGGCACCCCTGACGTGTGCTACGAGTTAACGGAAAAGGGGCAGATAACCCTCCGTTTATACAGATGTATGCTCGAGGAGCATTGTATATGTTTCTTAACCAACCCACAAAAGTTTCTGGAAATTGGAATTTCGACAGGGTATCCCATAAAAAATCCCAGGACACCCTGTTGAACGCCTTCTTGGCATCCAGGTTTAACATTACTGCTGGGATTTTCCTTTTTTGAATATATTCAATCAGGATAAAAGTTCTTCTGATATTGTCTGTTGTATTTCTCTTTTTTATAAAGCTTGCCTGGTCTTGGTGAACAATAGAAGGCACAATTGTTTCTAGCCTAGTCGCCCATATCATGATAAAAATGTTATAATCATTATTTAAGATAGAAATAGGTCTACACATGGATGGGCTTGAAGAATCTTTGTTTGGCTTTGGGATCGGAGATAACACCGCGTAGTCCCAAGGGGGGGGAGGGTCTCCCCTAGTGACCTCGGTAAACACCCTTAATAGTTGAGGTATAACTTCCTTGGCAAATTGTTTATACCACTCAGAGGTATATCCATCTGGTCCCGAGCAACGATTTTGTTTGAGATTTTTAATCCCTGCCTGAATTTCCTCTGTCGTAATTGGAGCTGTTAATATTGTTTTATGAGTTTCATTTAGGTACGGGAGAGGCAAGTCCTTTAAAAATTCACTCCTAATATCTGAAGTATTTTCATCCTTTTGCTGGTATAGGTTGGCAAAATAGTCAGTGAATATTTGCCTAATTTCTTCATCTTTATGAGTTAATAAGCCCGTTGTTGTATTTTTAGCCTTGATTATAGTGGCCGTGCGTTTCTGAGTTCTTATTTTTTGGGCTAACCAGCGTGCCCCTCGAGATCCTTCCATTTAATTATTTAGTTTAAGGTAGAGTAGAGTCTGTTGAATTTTAGTATCCATTATTTTTTGTAAGGAGGCTTTTGCATCCTTGATTTTTTGTGCTAGTTCCTTGTCCCCTTCCCTATACATTAGCTGGTATTGTTGGATATAGTTGGTTAATTCAGAGTATTTCTTGTCTAGATCTCTTTTTTTTTCTTAACTGAGTATGCTATCATTTCTCCCCTTAATGTTGCTTTTAGAGAGTCCCAAATTATAGCCTCCAAGATGTCAGGAGTAGAATTTTCTGATAGGAATTGGGGTATTCTTTTTTTCATTATGTCTGTAAACTGTTTGTCTTTTAAGATAGAGGGGTTGAGGCGCCACAGTGTCTGTTTTTTAATTTTGCCTAGATCAATTTTTAAAATAAGAGGATGATGCTCTGACAAGATTTTCGGTCCTATTTCTGTGTCCTGTATTGAGGTTAAGTGTTCACATGTAGTTATAAAGTAATCTAGCCTAGAGTAAGTATGGTGCCTGGTTGAATAGTAAGTATATCCTGGGCTCGATGGAAACATTGAGCGCCATATATCCACCAGCCCCAGATGGTCAAGCGTTTTTTTAATACTGTATATTTAGTGGCATTTGTTTGTCTGTGTTTTAGGGGATGAGAGCAGTCTTTGTTCCGTGATAGTGTTAAATTAAAATCTCCTCCTATGATTACTTGCCCTTTATGTAGTTCTAGGATTTTTGAAAGGAGAAATCTTATAACTGGAGTATTTGTCTGTGGTGGAAGGTATACGTTAACGAACGTCACCTCTTGAGCATACATACGTCACTGCAAAATTACATAACGCCCCTGTGTGTCAGTGTAAGACTGAGTTATTTCAAAGGGGGTAGAGGGAGGGATCGTAATTGCCACTCCTCTGCGACGCCCGCTGGAATGTGATGATGGAAAAACCTCGTACCTCTGTCCCCATCTTAACTTCATATGTTCTGATTGCGAGAGATGAGTCTCTTGCACCATAATGATATCTGGTCCCTGTTTTCTAATATTCTGCATAAATCTGGAACGCTGAATAGGGTTATGCAAGCCATTAATGTTGCATGAGAGAATTCGTATTGGGAGGGTTGACATTTTTTTTTCCCTACGTTTTCCCCCTTATTGGGAGGGTATCCGTCATTCCTATCCGGACCGATCCCCCTACATCTATGGGGGGGGGGCCCCCACCTCTGTCCCTTCAGTGTAAAGAATACCACCTATCATTGTGGAGGTCTTCCTTGTTATAATAATTAGTCTCTCTTGCAACAGTTTTGATTTAATCCATGCCTGGCTATCTGACATTGTTTTAATAAAACACATTTTTTCTAACTGCTTCGTTGTGTGTGTGTGTTTTTTTCCTTAATTCCTATATCTATCCTACCCATAGTATATCGTATCCCAATATTTAACCCCCCCTCCGCAAAACTAGCCCTTACTGCGAACTGTCTGCAAGTTGTGCAGAATAACATTGTATGAGCCTTATATGTTTCCTTAATTAAGCTTTTTACCCTCCCTTTATCCCTAACCCCCAAGTCGAACCACATTCTATATAAACCACAAAACGTGCGGTATAACAATATATAAACAAGAAAACAATACAAAGTCAGATATTTTAACTTTTTGTACCTATGGACAATTAGAACTTTGTACATTAGGACTTCCCAAGTGGAGGTGTGAAAAAAGCACCTCCAAACCCTTTTTCCCGGATCTGGAAACGGAAACAGGAGGGAGGGTGAGGTCGAAACTCCAACCTTGGAGCGAGGAGCTCCTAGTGTGAGAAGCACAACCCCATACAGGAAGGAAAATAATCCTTCCCTTTTAGGTCCCAGCATTATCCCACTATCCAGCTGTTACCTTCATTTGAGAAGGCATCCCATCTCATTTACACCTTTTGGTCTTTTCGTTTGCCTTTATAGGCTAAGTTTATATTCTGCATCTCCCCCTTTGGCCACTTTAGATAAAGAGTCATTGTGTTGTTTTGACGTCCCTTCCCCGAAGATATTTATTTCGTATCTCTCAATGTCCAAGATTCTAGTCCCACTTTAAAAAGTCTCAATATTCCCTTTTCTCCATTTTCTTCCTTCCCCCCATTCTTGCAAGACTGCATTCTCCGTAGATAGTGTCAGTTTTAAGAATTATCGTTTCATTTTATATAATTCCCCTTCTTCCTCCTTGTTACATTCAGATCCTCAGTCCAGCAGCATTTGGCAGGCGAGAGTCCCTTTGTTATTGAGCAGCAGTTCGATCCCCCTCAGCAAAAGGGGGAAAAGAAAACATAGGAGAGGAACATCCAAGGGAGGAAGGCAACAAGGCCTTATTAGATGTAGGAGGGTATGTCAGACCCAGGGGAAGACCAAGGAGGAACGGGCCAGCTCAAGGAGAGCTCTCCGGCCTGGAGATTCCCGCTATTAGAGAGCTCTGTAGGACCAGATGGCAACCCCGGCCGAATTAAGATATAGAGGTAAGAAGGAAAGAGGCTTCCCTCAATTTATCAGTTGCCTGGACCTATAAGTGGTCGCCCTCTCCCGGTCCACCCCAGTCCAACACCCTCCCACCCCTCGCCCTGATTCGAACTCCCGCTCCAAATCTCCTCAAAAAAGGGTAGATGCTCAGCTGAGCGAGAGAGAAATATATCTGTTTCTACCTTAATTTTCAGGTTGTTAGAAGTGGGTTTCTGTATTGTTGTAGTTGTTTAAGGATCTCTCCTAGTTGGAGCTGCGGTATTTTCTGATCTTGATGGTCACCCTGGTTTACTTGTTGAATTAGTTGTCTGAAAGTTTCCATCGTTTTGTCTGTGATTATTCCCTTTTGCAGCATATCATTGGCTGCTTCTTGTGCCGAAAGGTATGTTTTCTGGCCAGTCGGGTAAAGTACTATTAGCTTGGCGGGGTACAGTGTGCGGAATCGGAGCTTCTGCGCTCGCAGTGCGGGGAATAGCAAGATATATTCTCTTCTCTGCCTCTGTGTACATGGAGCATAATCATTATCAAAGATTAAGCGGCTTTGGCCCAAAAGTACTTTTCCTTTCTGCCAGGCCTTGCGAAGTAGAAGTTCTTTCATTTGAAAGCTTAGAAAACGTACAACAAATGAGCGTGGCCTGGCTTTAGGGCATGTAGGTCGTGGGCCCAAAGCTCTGTGAGCCCGTTCAGTGTCTAGCTGGAGATCTGGTTCCAGATCCAGGGATTGTCTGAATAGATGATTGGCATAGGCAAAAGGGTCATTTCCCTCCTCTCCTTCAGGTAGGCCAAAAATTCTAATATTCCTCCTGTGCCCTCGATTTTCTGCATCCTCCTGCCGCATTGAAGAAATCAGTTGTTCGGCTGCTAATGCACGTATTGTCTCTTCCAGGTTGTCTAACCTGGAGGTATTGAAAGAGATCTGCGTGTCTGCCTTGGTTAGCCGGGATTGCAGTTTACCCATCTCTGCCCTGATTCCCTGCAATGCTTCTCGAACCTCCCCTCTAAACTCCATTATGGCACGTAAGATTGAGTCCGGGTTGCTTTCTGCAGCCGAGATTCTATTTTTACCTTTCGCTTTGGATGAAGTTGCAGTTGGCTTTTTAGATTCAGGCCTTGTCTGGGACTCTTCCCCCTATGGCAGATCCTCCGTGGGGCAGTCGTCTTGATCGTTCAGATCAGCAATAGGGAGGTAGCAATTCCGATTTTGTTTCGCCATCCGTGAAGCTGGGGCACTTCAGTACTCTATTTGAATGTTAGTTTTGTTGTTTTAGCTTTGTTTTTTTGGTTTTTGGTGTCTCTTTTTAGTTGTTTTGGATGGGAGCCTCTCATCTCGTGTCTTCACTTGGCCATGCCGGAGCCGGAAGTCCTCTATCAGATTAGTTTGACAGGATCTTTCCACAGAGAACCCATGTTGCCTGGGGTCCACCAGTTCATTGGCTTCCAGGTGTTCCACTATTCACTCCTTAAGGAGTGCCTCCATTATCTGTCCGACTACAGAGGTTAGACTAACTGGCCTGTAGTTCCCTGCTTCTTCTTTACTACTGCTCTTGTGAGAACGTTTACCTTTCTCTAGTCCTCTGGGACCACTCCATTGTCTAAGGACTCACTGAACAGGGCTGCCAGAGGGGCTGCCAGTTCAGTCCTCAGTTCCTTTAGGACCCTGGGATGTACGCAGTCTGGATCCATGGCTTTTTCCACCTTTAGCTTCACCAGTTTTTCTAGGATCCTCTCCTCTGTGAATAGACCGGTGTTGATCTCCTAAACCTTAGCTCCTTTGAAGTCCTGCTACGGGCCCTGCCCATCCCCTTCCACAGTGAAACTGAACAGAAATAGTCATTCAGAAACATAGAAACATAGAAATATAGAATTGGACAGCAGATAAGGACCGCTTGGCCCACCCAGTCTGCCCATTTCTCTACCTAATGGATAAGCTGCAGATCCTAGTTAACCAGCAGCCTACTTCTTCCTACCCCAACCCCCTAGAATTGCCTTATGACTGTCCCATGCATGCTTGAATTCCACCACTGTTTTTGACTCCACAACCTCCTCCAGAAGGCCGTTCCATGCACCCACAACCCTCTCTGTGAAAAAATACTTCCTTAAATTACCTCTGAGCCGCCCCCATCTTCAAATTGTGCCCCCTTGTTCTTGCACACCTCTTTTTTTGAAAGATGCTACCCTCTTGGACTTTGTTGATTCCCTTGAGGTACTTGAAAGTTTCTATCATGTCCCCCACCTTTCCTCGAGGCTATACATATTAAGCTCTTTAAGTCTCTCTTCATATGTCTTCCGGTGCAGACCCTGCACCATTTTAGTTGCCCTCCTCTGGACAGCTTCCATCCTGTCTATGTCTTTGTGGAGATTGGGTCTCCAGAACTGCAGAGTACTCCAGATGGGGTCTCACCAGCTGTCTGTACAGAGGGTAATAACTTTCTGTTTTCTACTGGTGATGCCTCTCCCTATGCATCTCAGTATTCCCCCAGCCCTCCTTGCTGCCCTCTCACATTGCTTGCCCACCTTTAGGTCATCTGATATGACTACCACAGGTCCCTTTCCATTTTTGTATTTGTTAATATCTCACCCCCCCCCCATTGTGTACTCTTCCCCTGGGTTTTTGTTTCCCAGGTGCATTGCACTTCTTAGCATTGAATCTAAGCTGCCATACATTTGACCATTCTTCTAACCTTGCCAAGTCCCTTCTCATCCTTTCCACCCCACCTTGTGCATCAACTTTGTTGCAGATCTTTGTGTCATCTGCAAAGAGTCATACTTTTCCTTCCAGTCCCTATGCAATGTCGCTTATAAAGACATTGAAGAGGACCGGTCCTAATACTGAACCCTGCGGTGCCCCACTAGTAACCCCCCTTTCTTCAGAGTGGACTCCATTTACTATTACTCTCTGTGTCCTATTCTCCAGCCAATTCTTTACCCAGGCTGTCATCTTGAGACCCACTCCCAGGCTGGCTAACTTGTATATTAATCTTTTGTGTGGGACTGTGTCAATGCCTTGCTAAAGTCTAGGTAGGCCATGTCCACAGCCCCTCCCTGATCTACTACTTTGGTCACCCAGTCAAAGAAATCTATCAGATTCGTCTGGCATGACCTTCCCGCTGTGAATCCATGCTGCTTTGGGTCCTGTGCCCCTCTGGCCTCTAGATACTCAGCAGTTCTTTCCTTCAGAAGTGATTCCATCATTTTCCCTATCACTGAGGTTAAACTAACAGGTCTGTAGTTTCCTGGTTCTGCCTTGCTCCCACTTTTGTGAAGGGGAATCACATCTGCCCTCCTCCAGTCCTTGAGTACCACCCCGTCCACCCATGATTTGTTAAAGAGGGTAGTCAGTGGTGTCACTAGTTCTACCCTTAATTCTTTTAGAATTCTGGGATGAATCCCATCAGGCCCCATTGCTTTGTCCACCTTCAGTTTTAAGAGTTCTTTCAGAACCTTTTCTTCTGTAAATGGGCTGGTATCAACTTCTGTATCCAGAGTGTTTCTATTGTTTGCTTTAGGTACCTCCACCTCTTCGTTTGTAAATACTGAGCAAAAATATTTGTTTAGTATCTCTGCCTTTTCACAGTCACCCTCTGCCAACCCCCTCCCTTGGTCTTCCTTCGCTCCCTGATGTACCTACAAAAGGTTTTAACCCCCTTCTTAACTGAGTTGGCTATCTTTTCCGCGATTTGGGCCTTTGCTGTTCTGACTGCCTTCCCAGCTTCCTTTTGCTTTAACTGATACAGTTCTCTGTCCTGCTCCTTCTGTGATTCCTTGTACTTCCTGAATGCTTTCTTTTCTCTTGAACCTTCACTGCCACTTCCTTTGAGAACCATAGTGGTTTCTTACATCATTTGTTTATTTGCTTCACACAAAGGCTTGTTACCTCTGTGATGGCAGTTTTTATTATTCCCCATTGTTCTTCCACCCCTCCTTCCTGCCCATTTGCTAGTGCATTCCTTAGGCATTCACCCATTTTGTCAAAGTCAGCCATCCTAAAGTCCAGTACTTTTGCCTTTGTATGGCTTGACTCTATTGCTGTGTTTATTGTGAACCATACTGTTCGATGGTCGCTAGTTCCCAGATGGCTACCCACTTCTACATCTGTGATCCTCTCTTGATTTCCATCTCCATTTGAGAGAACCAGGTCTAAGATTGCTCCCTCTCGAGTGGGTTCCAATATTAGTTGTCTAAGGCATGCCCCCTGTAGGGCATCTAGAATAACCCCACTCTTCGAAGTGGCTTCTGCAACTGCACTTCCGTTAACATCTGGCATATTCAGATCACCCATCAGCAATATCTCCCCTTTTTCTGCCATTCTAAGTATACTTTCTGTCATTTCCTTGTCCATTTCCTCCTCCTGAGAGGGGGGTCTGTATACAACCCCTGTGCGATTGTGGTGCCATTGCCTGTCTCCAAATTGACCCACAGTGCTTCTTCTCCTCCCTGTTTACCCTTTTGTTCTGTTGCTTTGATTCCTTCCCCTATGTAAAGAGCTACTCCTCCTCCTCTTTTACCCTCCCTGTCCCTCCTGTAGATAGTGTATCCTGGTATGTTTACGTCCCAGTCATGGTTTTGTGTGTACCATGTTTCTGTGACTGCCACGATATCCAGATGTTCCTCCTCTATCAAGGCCACTAATTCAGGAAGCTTGTTACCCAGACTACGGGCATTGGTACTCATTGCTCTCCATTTTTTGATGGCTTTATCTTCTGTTGCAGCATCCCCCACTGACCTTTCTACCTTGGTCTTTTTCTCATTTAGTACTCTGTTTTGTAGGGAGAGGCTGGGATTTTCCTGCTGCTTATCAGTGCCTTCCCCCTTGACTAGTTTAAAAGCTTGCAAATGAAGCATTTAAACCGATTGCTCAAAAGACTTGTTCCCTTCCTGGACATATGCAGACCATCCTACCAGTATAGGCTGGTGTCCCTCCGGGTGGAACCCCAGTCCCCAGTGAAGTCAAACTCCTGTGCTCCACACCATTTTTTCAACCATTCATTAAACTGCATGGTGCAAAGTACCCTCGTCTCACCCATGTCATTGACAGGCAGCACCTCTGAGAAGGATACTGTGTGTGCTACTTGTCTTAGGCCCCTCCCAACTCTACAAAGTCCTCCTGCACTGCTCTAATCTCATGATGAGCCAAGTCATTTGTCCCTAGGTGGACAATGGCGTCCAGCTCAGACTCCCATGCAGCTGTTCTCGTGATCCTGAGCATGCGCTTCCTATCCTCCAAGCTATGGCACCAGGCAGGCACCTTACTTCAGTTTTCCCTCTCCCCAGTTCTGTCCCGTAATAATTGGGTCCCCACCAGGAGCTGCTTCCTTTCCCTGTGGTGTCCTCTGCCTCCTTCCTGTGGGCCTCCTTGTGACAGTTGTCCTCAGCCTCCTTAGTCTCCTCTGCGGGTGCATCCATAGGGGAACTATGCTCCCCCAGAATGGTGTATGGATTGTGGAGTGGAACAACTGACTGGGTGTGCCTCCATTCCACCATCCTCACCCTCCCTGAGCCCACTGTGGTCCAACTGCTGTGCTTTCTTCACAACCTCTGAAGTAGTGGTGGTGGCTCTGGTGCTCCCTGGATGGGGGAGGTTCCCTTCCTACTGTCCAGTGTGGCCTGGGGGAAGGTTCCCTTACTACTGTCCAGTGTGGCCTGAAGACAGGCAACTTCCTCCCTCAGGGCAGAGAGTTGTCTGCAAATAGGGCAGCATCTCAGCCTCCAGAAAGACTCCCGGAAGACTGCTGCCCACAGCCATTACATTTTCTCCCCACATGTTTATCTACTTTTTTCTGTGTGTGTGTGTGATTGGTTTGTAATATAGAAATATATATATTATACAATGTGTATGCTTATATTGTCAGTGCAGTGTGCTAGAGAGGATATGACAGTGATATGCCTTGCATTCTTGAGAAATGATGTCAGAACCCAGGTATAAAGGAACTATTTCCAGGGGTGGGTGGGGTGAGGGGTGGGCAGGGTTGGGCCTAAACTGTGCCCTCACGAAACAATCAGCTAAAAGCTCTGACCCACCGCTGCGAAGAGTGCCTTCCTGTCAGCAAGATGCCCTACACAACAATTTGACAGAGAAAATACCCTGCTAATCAGAGAAAAATCCAGACATCCCAGTCAGACACAGGTAAACCTCCCCAGCTCCAAAACAGCCTGGTGATTTGTACTCTGAAAGCAGTTAGCCCCAAAATAAGTCAGCTGTGCACCAGGACAGACACAGTAAACAGTATTCCGTCCCTCAGGGTTTAAACTCTTCCTGCACTGAAAATCTTAACAATTGTAACAAAAATAAAGCAAGATCCTCTTCCCTCTGTTGCTTGAAAGACTGTCTTTCCTAATAATGCTAAGTTCCTCATTTCACCTTTCAGTTAGAAGTAGCCTCCACCTGCAGAATATCTGCTACAAACCAAAGACAATTGTAAGGTTCACCTCCCACTGTTGTGAGCACACCTTGCTTTTTTGCAAATCCTATGTTCAGTATTGCAGCTTCCAGCCAGAGGTAGCTTCACCTGAAGAATATCGCTGCTTTTTCCCTCCGTCTCTCTCCACTATCTTCCTCTGGCCCCTCTAAGCTTTGCTACTCCCCCCTTTGCCTTCCTTCTGTCGCTAATGTACCTGAAGAATGTGTTATCTCCTTTTTTAACCGATCGAGCTGTTCTCTCCTCTGTTTGCACTTTAGCACTTTTCACTGCATTTCCTACCTCTCTTAGACACTTCTGGCACATTTCCTTGTCTTCATCCCTTTGTGTCTCCTTATACTTCCTGAAGGCTAACCTCTTGGCCCTTATTTTTTCTGCACCCCCCCCACCCCCGAGAACCAAAGTGTTTTTCTTCTCCTTTTACTCTTGTCTGTTGACCTAACGCATTGTTTTGTTACCTCCGCTATAGTCTCCTTGATGTGTGCCCATTTCTCCTCAATCTCCTTGATGTGTGCCCATTTCTCCTTAATGTCCCCTCCAGTAGTTATTGCTACATTATATGCTGTATGGTGGTCTGTTTTCCATCTGTGCATCCTAATCTCCAGGGCAGCTTTTTCATGCGTGTGGTTTAATGAAACCACATGATCTCTGTTGTTGAGTCTGTTGCTTTGTGGGTCGAAACAGTAACCAGTAGTTACAGTGAAATCACTCTGGACACTGAAAAACACTATAGAGTTAGGTTTATTGCATTAACATGTGTAGTGTATTAATACTGGCAGCCAAGTAATCAGAAAACAAAGTAAGGATCAGTTACCTTCCTCTGACGAGCGAGCAAGGCAGGCATATGTGTAGACTTAAGCACCCCATCTCAGGGTTCAGTACCACTCTCTTACAGTCTGTAGATGTAGACTAATTGTTATGTGTCTTAACAGAGCTATGTAACTGCATGTTATACACATAACTTTAGTCAATAATTGTCAGATCTTCGAGGATATCTCTTGCAGCAGGTCACAGCTTAGGAACTGTAGCCGTCAGGCACCAGGACCACACCGAAATATTTTTGCTAACGATCTAACTTGGGCCGCCAACGGCAACATAATCTCATCAACATCCTCCCTGTATAACTCTGGGCAGCTCATTGTCCTCCTCAGTTCTTTTTCCATCGTCATCCATCACATTTCGGACTCCACGGAACACCATCACATCAGTTGACTGCCTTTTTTTCTGGAATGTTCCTTTTTTTATTTTATCACCCTAGTTCATCAGTCGCTTTATTTCCTAAAGCGATTGCCCTGTTCCTTTTTGTTTATTCCTGGATCTGATGATCTTTTCTATTGCTGCAGCTGCAGACTGAAAATCTACGATATAAGACGACCACGGGGCCTGTGTTCGCTGTCTCGCCATTGACCACGACATTAAGGCCTGCAGTAGCTGCCACAGCTTCAGTCAAGCTACCTGGTGGCATCGCCAAACAGAACTAAATTCCTTCCTAATGGAGCATAAGGTTGTTGCCTTGGAAAATGAGCTTCAGGCTAGGAACTCCTCTGCTTCACCGGCCCCATCCTTGCACTCTCATGCTGTCAAGGCCCAGGACAAGTTGTCAGGGAAGCATCACCACTGGGAGAAAGCCGGTTCTCCCAGGAAAACTTTCTCGGGCACCACTTCCAGTGCTGACTGTTGCGGGACTGGCAGCAATTCCCTACTGTTACCCACACCCTCTCTGCTACAGGGTCAGCCTTAACAACCTTTCCCCCTGGAGCTCCTCTGCCCGGTGTTGATTCATTATTGGCAGGCCTTCCCCTACTCCCGCCGACGATTCTCACTACCTCCTTCACCCTTCCATCCATTTGGGGAGACTCTAGCAGTGCAGACCGTTGGTTTCTCCTCTACTGTAGCTGATCCATCGTCGTCAATTTCTTTGCCCCCCCCCCAATGCATTCGCCCCTGCTGAATGCCCTGCTTCCTCAGGAGCTGCAGTCAGGGAGGGACACTGGCCTGGCTGGCAATGGTCATGCATCGTCGAGCTTCAGACCTCTTCAGCTGATGCCTCTGACTGTTCCTGCGATGTCGGGATGCAGGTTCCTCAGTTGGTACCTTTGCCTGCCCCCTTCCCCGCCATCACCGGGGTCTCTGTGCCCCTGTTGCTTCTGCAGGGCTCCCTATTGATGCTGGTGACCATTGAGGTCCAGGCCCTACTTTCCTTTATCTGGGACTTCATGCAGAGAGTTGCCCCACCTCCTGGCCCATTGCCAGTGGCACCCTGTCGGTCTGCATCGGTGCCATCACACCATGTGTCGTTGTAACCAGCCCCTTCTTGGTCGTCATCTTCAGTGCCCATTTCAGAGCTGGGGACGACGAATATCGCCCTAACTTCCTGCTGCCTGATGATGAGGATGAGGATGACGGGGCCCAGACTGCCTGTAGCACCTTCACTGTTTCTGCTGCAGGGGAGGACTCCTCAAAATACATACCACAGTCTCTCCCCCCCCCCCGAATGACCCCTCCTTCATAGCAGGGATGCGGCAACTGTAGCCCGCTATGGGGTTTGATGCTGTGGAGCACGTTACTCGGCAGAACCTGGCTGATTACCTGGACCTTTCATCCTGCCCCCGATCATTCCTCCTGTGATCAGTGTTTATGAGGATGCCACTGTGGCCGCTTGGTACAGATCTAGCTTGATTCCTCCTGTGCCCAGAAATGCAGCCAAGCTGTATCAGGCCCCACCGGGAAGCCCTTTTTTGCAGGGCCCCCACAGGCAGGTTGCATGGTGATCAATGCTGCCCTTGATAGGTCCAAGAGGCCCCAGCACCTCAGCTCTCTCCCTCCAGACAAGGAGTCCAGAAAGTTGGACATTATGGGCAAGAGAGTGTTTGCCTCTTCCACTTTGGCTATCAGGATCATTAATTACACTGGCCATATGCTCAAATTACAGTATGACCTCTGGAAAGCAGCCAGGTCTGCAGCAAGCATAAAGCAGGAATGGCCCTGCCTACCCCCCCCCAAACCACAAGGAAGTCTTCAAGAGGTGGAGGAGTAACCCCGGCCATGGGCTAAGCCTAACTCCTTGCCTGACCCCCTCCACCCAGTTAGCCAGGATGTGGTGGTGGTGGGGGGGGTTATTTCTCCCTCCATTTGGACAGGTGGTGGGAGATCACAACCGACTCCTTGGTGCTACAACTCGGAACAAGACGCACTCTAGAATTTGTGGAGATGCCGCCAGCTCTCCCTCCAAGGCCTTCCATTTACCCTCCAGGCCACATGCCCATGTTACTGGAGGAGATTCATACGTTGCTGCAAAAATATGTCCCTGAGCACAAACAGAACACGGGGTTCTACTCCCACTTCTTGCTCATTCCCAAATCCACAGGGGACTTGAGATTCATCATGGACGTGCAAAACCTGAACTACTACATCCAGTAAAAAAACTTCAGGATGGTCAGTCTCCCAGGCCTGATGCCCTTGCTCTGGAAGGAAGACTGGATCTGCTCCCTAGATATGCAGGACACATGATACTTGCACATCAGAGTCTGCCTGCCCCACAGGAAGTACCTCAGATTCCTGTTTCAAGGGGAGTACTACCAGTTCAGAGTCCTCCCTTTTGGCTTGTGTTTGGCACCTTGAGTCTTCACCAGATGCCTAGCTGTAGTGGCAACGCCCTCAAGAGGGAGGGACTTTCTCTCTCCTAAAGCTGATCTCCGGGCTCGTCACTTCTGGGAGGTCCTTCTTGGAACCACGTGACAGGCAGGAGGTATACAGACTTCTGCTGGGCGGTGATACCTTCCCACTCATTTCCTCCAGACGTCAGTTTACTTCCTGCCTGTCTAGTGGTAGGAGCTGTCAAGGACCTCTGTTGCAGGAGTGACAGACCCGAAGATTTCTTCAGTGAATCTACTTATTTTATCTACTTTTGGACAACTTAATAGCGCTCCTGAGTGCTGGCACAGGGGCCCCAGTCTCAGCCTTGCAAGCTGTACAAACAGGCTCCTTGTTCCCTCTCTCACCACGCACAACCATCTTCCTGCACTAAGAGTCACCCCTCTTCCCGGAACATCGAGGAGGCAGTCACGGCGTGCCTGGGGCCGACAGGATCAGCGCTCTTACGGACGCAGATTTAGACTCCAGACTTCAGTCTGTATACCTCCTGCCTGTCACGTGGTTCCAGGAAGGACCTCCCAGAAGTGATGAGCCTGGAGACCAGCAGTCGGAGAAAGAAAATTTACAGGTATTTAAATTTCTTTGTCTTCCCCTATCTGGACAACTGGTTGCTCAAAGCTCAGTCGAAAGAGCAGCGATTTTTGACCCAGGCACATACCATGCAACTGTTCAGCCATTTGGGGGTCACAGTCAATCTGTCCAAGTCAGTAATGACTCACCACCAGCATCTCCGGTACATAGGAGCTGTACTGGACACAGCTCAGGGCTCGGCCTTTCTGCCACTGGACAGGGCGTAGCACCTTATAGCGCAGGCTCAGGAACTCTATCACAGCTGTTATGTCACAACCATGGCATATCTCAGGCTACTGGGCCTGATGGCTGCGGCCATTGCCCTGGTTCCCCTGGCAAAGCTGTATATGCACATCCCTCAGTGGATTCTGCCAGTATAGTGGATTCAGTGAACCGATGATCTTTCTAGAGCAGATGGTCCTTGTCTCTTTGCCGATAATGAAGCTTCTGCTATGGTGGATGGAACCCAGGCATTTGCTCAAGGGGGTTCCTTTTCTCATACCAGATCTTCACCATGGATGCAACGGGGATGGGCTGGGGCACACATCTAGGTCCTTACGAGACTCTGAGAACATGGACTCCACTTGAGGCCTCACTCCATATCAATGTCCTCGAGATGAGTGGTCTTGTGCAGCCTACAGGACTTCCAGTACCACCTATCCCTGTGCCATCTGCTAGTGCAGACAGTATCAGTGTGGTGCACTACATCAGCAAGCTATGGGGAACCCACTCTTACCCTCTGTGCAGGGAGACGGTGAGGGTTTGGTATTGGGCTCTAGAATGCGGCCTTAAACTGTCGGCCGTC
Organism: Neoceratodus forsteri; assembly: GCA_016271365.2. Lineage (NCBI taxonomy): Eukaryota > Metazoa > Chordata > Ceratodontiformes > Ceratodontidae > Neoceratodus > Neoceratodus forsteri. The sequence goes on from CM057454.1 coordinate 33,765,990, forward strand.
CCATGTTCCAGGTGTCCAAAATGTCCTGGCAGACAAGCTAAGCAGGTTGCAGTCCAGAATGCACAAATGGGAACTGCTCAGCTGTGTGGTAGAAGACCTGTTCAACAGGTGGGGTCACCCAGTGTTGGATCTGTCCCCACACAACACAAAACTGCCACTTTTCTGCTCTCTCAATCCAGGGTCTGGTGTTTCATTGTCCCTCTCTTGGAAAGAGAGGTTCCTTTATGCTTTCCCTCCAATTCAGAGAGTGCTGATCAAGCTCCAAATGGAGGGTGTCACCCTGATTCCGGTGACCCTCCTTTTGGCCTCGTCAGATTTGGTTTCCTCTGTTGCAGCAGTTAGCAGTGGAGCCTCCAACACTCCTTCCTTTGTGCCTGGGCTTGCTGTCACAGGAATAGGGAACCCTTGTTCATCCAAACCTCTGGTCTCTTTACCTGCATTCCTGGCTCCTGAAGACGTAGCCATGGCCAGATTTGGTGTCTCCTCTAAAGTGGCTGACATCCTGGTGGCAATTAGAGAGCCTTCCACCAGGGTGACTTATTCCATGGAACAGAAGCTCTTTGCTTTGTGTGTGGCTTCCATCACCTGGATCCCTTCATCTGCCCGGTGAACCAGATTCTAGAGTACTTACTGCCCTTGTCAGATGCAGGAATAAAATACTCTTCACTAAAAGTGCACTTGTCCACCATATCAGCCTTCCATGTGCCCGTTGAGGACCAAACAGCAGCCCAGTTGGACATGGCCTGTACCTTTCTGAGAGGCATCCTGCACTTAAAGCCTCCTGTCATTAACCCAGTCCCGGCCAGGGACTTGAATTTTGTTTTAGAGAAGCTTACTTTGGCTCCTTTTGAGCCTGACGTGACTTGCGAGCGACGCTTTATGTCATGGAAAGCGTTATTTTTGTTGCTATTACTTTTGCTGGTAGGATTTCCAAGCTGCAGGTGCTCATGTGTGAACAGCCTTTGTGTACTAACCCTGTGTTTTTGCTGAAGGTGGTGTCTGAATTTACTATGAATCAAGCCATCCACCTACCTGTTTATTGCTCGGAGCATGCCAATCCAGTGAAGCATTGCTCCATACTTTAGATGTACATAGAATACTCAGATATTTTGTTCATCACACAAAGGACTGCAGGAAGTCCTTGCAGTTTTTTTTTTTTTTTTTGCCCCTGAGAAACAGGGTGCACCAGTTTCTAAACAGTATCTGTCCAAATGGTTGGCCAACTGTATTATTTTCTGTTACAGAAATTACAGTAAGGAACGTCCTGGGGCTGTTAAGGGGCACTCTACCAGAGGCATGGCCACATCCATTGCCTGTTTCAGAGGGGTTTCAGCAGCTGAGATTTGTGCTGCTGTCACTTGGAGTACTGTCCACACTTTCACAATGCACTACAGTCTGGACATCACCTCTAGAAGGAGGGCACGTTTTGCCCTAGCCATGTTACAGAGCCTCCTTTCATAGACTGTTACCCTCCAGCCACCAAAATGGTTCTCCTCTGCAGTACTGTTTGGGACTCATTCCTAAGGTGTGACCTGCTACAAGAGATATTTTTGAAGAATATTTATTTTATTTATTTATTAAGTCTAGGATTACAACATACCTTTGTGCCAAGGCTCTTTTACAAAGGTTCCATGTCAGAAAACAGTGCATACAATAAGTACATAACAGTTAATACAATAAGTACAAAACAGTTAATACAGTAATGTAGCAGAACTAGCAACTAGGGAGAAAACAATGCAATAGATAGGTGAAACAGTAGCGGTTTGAAATAACATAGGAGAAGAACAGTGTAGCAAACTGGAAAGGGGTAGAGGGAAGGGAAGGGGGTCAAAGGTAAATAGAAGGTGGGTAAGGTCACAAGAGGGGAGGTGAGAGCAGCCGGTGACCTTGTCTATAGTACAGAGCAAAAGTATCATAGCTAAATATGACAGAGTGAATTGCTAATGGGGGAAGGAGTTGGGGGGGGCAGACTGGGAAGGGAAAGGGGAAGGGGGGATAATAAGTGCTAGGAAGGGTAGAAATAGAGAGTGGACTAAGGTGACTATAGGTAGCAGTCACAGGAGCTAGAGCCAGTGAGATGGAGGTGGAGCTTAGATTTGAATGAGCCAAGAGTGGTAGTGGAGGAGATGTTGGTGCTGGCTAAATGTATATAAATGAATACTGTATAGGACAGTTATGTAAGAACTCACCATAACAGTAGATATTTGAGAGAGTCTCTTGCAGCAGGTCATGCCCCCCCCCCCGCTTCTGAATTCCTTCTTTCCTGTCCTCTTTTCCAGGATGGAAAGCTTTCTGCCTTCCATACTTCTTCTAGTGGATCTCTCTGGCTGTCCCTTGGTTCCCTCAGGAGCACATCCTCAGTGGATGGTCTCCGTCGGGGAACTGAAGAGGGTGTGGGGCCGCCAACGGCTATATAGGGAGGACATCGACATGATGACGTCACCATGGGGCTACCCCAGTTAGACTGCTAGCTAGTGTTTCCATGTGGTCCTGGTGTTTGACACTTATAGTTCCTATGGTGTGACCTGCTGCAAGAGATTCTCTCGAAGATCTACTGTTACAGTAAGTTCTTACATAACTGTTCTTTCTATGTGTGTTCAACAGCACAATACTTAAGAGTTCCTTATCAGTATTGTCAGCTGTGTGACCCTTCCCAAATTATCCACTGCACATTGCAAACTTATGCAAAACAGTGTGCTGAATAATTGGGTGTATTTCTCAACAGTGAAGTTTAGAGGTACAGCATTTCTGTATGGTTACAGTAAACGGCCCCTCTGCACAAATATATAATTAATAAATCTTCCCATGATAAACAGCTGCTTTCTGATATTACTTATTTACTGAATCTGTCCCTTCAGGTGCATAATGGATAAATTCCAATCCAAGATTGCAGCAATTCCTGTTCTGATAGTCACTTTAGGAAAAATCCACCCAGCTTTGGTCAGCATCCTCGTGTACACACACACACAAGCTGACAAATTCATATCATATGGATTCAGAAAGTATTTTCATTAATCATTTTACTGTCTCCTGCCAGCACTTGACGACTTTCAAACATGTTTTCATTATATCAAATTGTCATTTCTACAAGGCATAGGTCAGGAAGCAACTGCTGTCTTTTTATGAGATGTCTTTTCCTGGCAGTTCTAACTTCTGCATCCTGTTCTTGTAAGTTTCATCTCCTGTCTTTTACAGAATGTAGCAAGACTTTTCTAGTTTCTTTCCTGAGGTTAGCCTAAAGAATGTATTTAGTCTTAAAGAACACCACCTGTGCTCTGTCACAAAATCCCCCCTGAAGGCCACGAAAGACCCTTACCTGGCCAGGAGTTCAAACAATATGAAAAAAAAAAATTATATATAGTAGGGTTTTCTGGAGGGAATGGATCGTATTTTGGCCCTGAGGAGCTGAGGATCCTTTCCACTTCCCGGTTTGGAGACATGCCCCATTCTTTCCCGTATTCTTACATCCCAACGTGCAAACACGGTGGCATGCTCCAAACATGGCTGTGCAACACACCCCCACGCTAGCATGTTGTGATGTAAGAATATGGGAGAGCACAGGGGAGTGTCTCCAAACCGGGAAGTGGAAGAGATCGGCGGCTCAGCTCCTGTGAGTCAAAATATGATCCCTTCCTTCCCGAAAACCCTACCATGTAAAAATATTTTTTTCATATCGTTGAACTCCTGGCGAAGTAAGGGTCCTTTGTGGCTTTAAGCACTAATACCACTGAAGGTGCTCCTTAACAGGTGCAACAAAATAGAACATTCTGTCCCATAGCTGGTGTCTTGTTGACAGTTCTGTAAACAAGCTTGTGGAGGTCAACATGCATCTCAAGGTTAACCCCATGTGTTCCAGATATTCTTTTCTAATAAACCCAAGTAGCTTTCTGCAATCATTTCAGCATTATAATTATATATATATATATATATATATATATATGCAAACCAAGAGATCCCGGTTTCATATAAAGATTCACATATATTTAACTTATTTATTTATTTATTTCAGTCTTGGAATTAATATGTTTGAGCCATAGGCTCCACATCATATCAAAGAACAAAAACAAACAGCATAGTGAGAAAATACATAGTGATCCTAGGAGTAAAGGTAACAATAAAATAAGCACATATGGCAGGGTTTTATTTAACTCTAAAAATTGATTAGCGTTTTGCTCATAAAAGTTCTAAAACACTGTGAAAATGCATAGCACTTGCCTCACTGTGTTTAACAAACATAACACTTCTATAAAAGCTGTATAAATGCTTTCTGTACAGTTAGTATCGTCCCAAGAAAAAAACTGCTAATCAATTATTTAAAACCCTGTATGGATTTAAGTTGCAAAAAAAGGGGAATTTTGCAGACATACAGCGGCTAGGAGTAAGCTTAACTAGCAAGGAAGGGCATTAGGGTTGGGATCGTGCTACAAGGGGAAAAAGATCCAACCAAGTGGCATTGTCAGAGACAAAATGAGGGAAAAACAACAACTAGGGACATGGTCATACGGGATAGACAGAAGCTAAGGGCTAGGATCTAACATTGTTCCAGAGTAGGGATACAGTCAAAGGCATTGTCTGAGCCGGGGGGGGGGGCTGTTGCCAGGAGGGGAATATCATCAGACAAACATGGGATGTGCCATTCAGTTTAAGAGCGTACTCCAGTGGGACAATCAGTGCAGGAACTGATGATGCCCTCTATGGAGCAGCAAGCATGGTCTGATGCTGGGATTGGTTAATGGGGACTTCAGGAAGGCAGATAAGTTATAGGATTATATTTTTCAACCACAGAAAAGTAAGGGGAGAATGCAAGAAACAGCAAGTGAAGGAAAGGAGATAATGGGGGAACTGTGGGACCATTGGAGTGGCCATTTCCTATGTGCCACTAAAAAATTTGATTGCGCAGTTAAGCAAGGGAATGACAAGTGACAGAAAAGGAGAGGACAGAATAGATCCTTGCTTTTAACTATGTCTGCATAACAAATGAGACAGGGTGTTACCCAGTGCTATCACAATCTCCAGCAGTATACTGGGCCATAGAATGCAGCCAACTAAGCAACAGAATTTACATTTCTGTTATTGGAATTGTAGGGTTAGGATGGTATATGGAAGTTATAGGTGATTTGAAATGCTGTCTTATTTTTGTTAGTACAGTATTGTCAAATACGTTTACTGGAATGCTTATTAAATTAGCTGATTCTGTGTGACCGTTATTAATTGGCAGCTCCAGCTCAGTTATTAGTCAGCCCAACTACTGCTGGACAGTGTTACTCATTTATGCCTTATTTCCTAGATTGCAGCTTCCTATGGAAACGTGATCTGCATCTTTGAACCAGTGCAAGTATTGAAACAGAGGAATCGGCATTCTACAGTAAGTGTTTAAGATGCTAGAACTTATTTTAAAATGAAATTCTGAAAGGCATTTATAAAATACATTGGGAATGGAGAGGTTTTTTTTTTTTACTAGTTACTTATGAAAATATTGCATTTTCCTTTTAGTATTTTATTAATGGTCTTTTCTTTCTTATTTGTACTTTTTTTATATTCTAGGAGCAGTCTTATCAGTGGCAGAAGAATGGACAGTTTATACTGCAGTCTGTGGCACACAATTTAGCATGGGACCCAACAGGTAAGAGAAGAAACTCCCATCATATGGGATGCTGTGATAGGAAGCTGAGATGAGTTACTAGCAGAAACCATGTAATTACACATCAGAGGCGAACAGTTTTTCTAATCGGTGTATTTGTCACGGTAACGAAGCACAGCAGCTCATGCTGGAAGAGTCGTGGGAGCACTGTGGAGGCAGTGCTCTTGAACCATGTGGTTGTGGTGTGGTTGCAGTTGTCTCACAGCAGGAACACCACTTATGTTAGGGTAAGAGTGGCACTGGATGTCCGTGGCTACACAGTGTTCTTTCCTCTCTCCAAAGACAAGGCATATTTGGCGGGGCTAAACATTTTATTTACAATTTGGTGTTCCTAACTGAATACCAGAATCCTAATTTTGGTTTTCTGTCCCTAGTATACTACCTTAGATTAAATGCAATTTCTCTTTTACGTACATTCAAAACATAATTTGTCTCAAAATTTGGCATCCAGAACTGAATACCAGCAGACCAGAATTGGTATTCCTCCCCAAATTTTTGTTTTGCACAGAACAACGAATGATGTAAAATTTGATCCGTGGTTGGTGTCTCCATCTGGGAAGTGGAGGGAGAAAATTAGAAAAACAATACCCCTTGTGTCCTGTTACTGTGAAGTCCTGCCATCCCTCCCAACAGAGTCAGATGGTATCTTCTGGGATCGCTGATGCTTCAGGCCTGGATATTGGAGGAGGCATTTGAAGACCACCTGCGGTGGGAGGTGGAGCCGCATCGATGCATCAGGAGGTGACAATCTAAAGAGTTCTCGATGATCTGCCAGTCAGTATGGGTATGGGAGGTGAGGGACTAAGGTAGGCTGTTGTGGGAGGGGTGATGAAACAAGAATTCAAAACTTAATCAAATTAAGATAAAAAAAAGAGCTGGGTTTTATAAGTAGTACTTTGCTCTAACTAAATACACATTTTGTCATCGGTACATGTCAGGCTACATGGTCTTAATTCCTTGAGGTTGTTCGACTAGAGTTTTTTGTTTGACACTAATATTGTCAATTTATATTTAAATTATCATTTATATAGTCCTGAGGTTTTTGAAATTTCTTGGGCCTTGTATCTAGCTTGAGAGTACAGCTGGGTGACAGGTCCAGCTAGGTTTTACACATCACACAGTGTATGCCGATGTTTTTAAGACAACTTTACTGGTAAATTCTTGTCTATAATGCAGACATTGAAACTTCATGAGCCCTATAACAATCTTAGTTTGTCTTTAATCTGGGTGGGGGTTGCCTTTCAGTAATCACATCCTTATACAAACTGTGACACTCATAGCTTGATTTAGGGTTATCTGCTTCAGCAGTGTTATCTTATGTCAATTAAATTTATATGCAGTAGGATTCTTTGTATGTGTGTTCCATAAGCACCTTTGACCCAGGGTTCCTCCTGGCTGAAGGCAGTATGGTACTGTTAAACTTCTCTGACATCATCTTCGTTTTTTTTTTTTTTTTAAATGAGTATTTTAAACCAATGGGGATTTTATTCTGTTTTTCTCTGCGTTATCTAGCTGTTATAAGTATTGTATTTTCTAAACAACTGCCATGAGCTTCTGAAGGACTGGTTGGTCCGAAAGCTAGAGCACTTTGTTCTTGTTGTTACATCTATGTTGGTCCATTAAAAGGTATCAGATCATTTGCTTCTGGATCACATTTTGTTTTAAGAATTTAAAGCAGCCGTTGGTCTCAATTTAGTGCTGTAGAACAGTGTTATATATATCCCGTCTGCTTGGACAGATGCACCTCCAACTTTTGCTGGAAATTAAAGTGGGAACCCTAAGTCCCATAATCATTCAGCTAAAAGGAAATTTTCACTAGGTGAGAGGTTAGTGTGCACCTTTGACTTTCGTATTTGCTGTCCCATGGACTGTCACTTGATGGCTTTATTGCTTATATTATTAAGATTTTAAAGGTTGTAAAAAAGTCACTAAAGTTGTTTTAGAATACCCTCTGAAACTAAACTAACTTTGGTAGATGTAACATTGTGCAGCCTACCCTCTGCTTGTCTTGTTTTGAGGTTAAAGAGGACCTTCACCAGTCCTTTTGACTTTCATGCATAAATTACTCTGTCTTGCATTGATTCTGGAATAGTATTTCATTACTGTCTGCTGCAGTTAGTTTTTGCATTCTGAGCTGCTAAAAACTGCAGGGTGTACCAGGGCTTCTATAGCAAGCCTGGTGTTTTTGTGGACCTAGGGCTGTACTACTGACATCACTGTAGGGCATAATCAAGTTTCACACAAAAAAACACATACTGACAAGGCATTTGGATTTTGGCATAATGCATTGTTAACAGAATGTCTTGGAGGAAGGGAGACACAGTATGTATACTGAGTACTGGTAGGTTTCCCTTGCAACATTGTTGCAAATGCATGGTACTGCACAGAGTGAGTCACTCCCCTGTCCTACAATGATGTCATCAGGAGCTAGCAGCCCAGCTGCCGAACAGCAAAGGCAAGTGCAGCAGGGCTCAAAAACCAATCTAAAGTATGGAAGGCAGAGTAAACCTTGGCCAAAAATAACAAATGCACACACCTTTTCAGGTCTAGTACTGCATATAATGACTACAAGCTGTATCTTTTTGGACCATCACAGAAGTTCCTCTTTAAGATATAGCAGTCTTTGTGCTAAGAATTAGAAGTAGCAAGTATTACTAAAGATGCATTCTCTGTACATAGTTCTGTTGCTTAATGAATATAATAAAATCATGTTTAGTGAGAACACAGACTGTAGTTGACATACATACACAACATTATGTGGTGGGGTGAGACATAATTAAAAAAAAAAAGGCAAGGAATTGTTCATGTTTATCGAGTGTTCAAATTTATAGACATTACAGACAAACATATCAAAGTGTCCAAGTGATACAGTCTTCTGTTCAGTTAGAGATTGGCATTTGATAGTTATATAACTTCTGGCAACTAAACTCACTGTTTATACAACACCTGTGGGACTCTGTTCATGAAGATATTTGAGATATCTCACAGACCACATGTGAGTATATCAGATATATTCAGGTTGGGTATGTCACAATGGATATCTTTTCATGCTGGGCATGTCACAAAAGGTTTGAAACTCATTTAGAGTGTTTGGCCTCAGTGGCAGTGCTAACTGTATTCAAATGCAAATAACTTTAAAATGAAAAATGATAGTAGCATGGTGCTGTGAGCACAAAAGTATCTACAAAATGAGTGGTGTTTCTTTTATTGCTACCTTTTATTTGTTTTTATAATTGTCAAAAAATCAGCTGAAAATCCAGATTTTTTCACTTTTTGCAACAAATAAATACAAATAACTTTAAAACAGAAAAAAGAGAGACCCACTGTTGTACAAATCAGATATGACATGGGTGGGAGTGAGACAGCAGAAATATCTTCACTCGCTGTTTCTGAACTCTTGTATCCTACTTGTGGCTTCGCCACTCGTGGGATATCAAGAGTTCAGTGACAGCTTGTGAAGATATTTGTGCTGTCTCACTCCCACCAATGTCATGTCCTATATATATTTACGCTCAACCACGTACATAAATGAAAGGAGTTCCTCCCTGGCCCAACATGGCTTGTGGAGATCCTTCACCCTGAGAAGACATACAAACACATATCTCATAACTAGGTTAAAGTAGTGCCAACTTTATAGTGTAAGGCATAATAACAGTATTAGTTCTGCTGCACATTTCTCCTCTCCCCTAAACTAGTCTTGTAGGGTGAGGTCCACCAAATTGTTCTAGAGGATCCCTGATCGTATTAGTGCAGCACATTCCAGTGAAATAGTCTAGTTAGGGGCTCCACAGTCTTTTGAATTGCTGTCCCCTTTGAGGGAATGTGTTAGCCTCTCCAGGAGGGAGCACCTTAAGAATGAGCTCCTTCTATAGTGCAGTAGTCTGTGTTACACTGGATGGCCATGTATTTTGGGTACAGTGCCGAGCCAGCACCAGAAGAAGGTGTACATTGCATTGATGTGGCACCCACTTGTCCTGTCTTGGTGTTAAGTATCAAACAGCATAGCCTGGGATGTGACCTGTATTGCAGTTTATGGATGTCCTTGGCTGTAGCAGCAGTCTCCCTTTAAAATGGTTGGAGCTTATCATACGACCAAAAGTTGTGAAAATATATCCCACTTCTGCAGAGCATTTACCACGGAGTGTACACCTGGTTGGACTTATGGTACCACCTATGGTGGCTAGTGGAGCCTATTATTGGATTTATATTGTGCTTCTTTGTACGTACTGCAGATAAATAGGCTCCCGTGTAATTCATGTAAGGATTGCCACCACTTATCTGGAATATTACTGTCTATATTCAGTTCACATCTCAGTTGCATCTTAAACGCTGTTGTCCCAATAGTCTACTTTGAGTCATAACCTGGAGTACTGCCTTTTGTTTAGAATAACATACTCTAATGGGCCAATCTTTGCTGCTGGGGTTCCTTCCTGTCTAATCCCCCACTTCCTGCAAGTGCTTGATCTAACCAAAGGTGTGCAGGTCGTGTTTTGTCACTAAATCACATAGGCATTGAATGCTGCAGAGCTGCTTCTCAACACTGCCACCCCTTCAGTCCTGGTAGAAACTCAGGATTGTGAGCAAGTGGCACCAATAGTGTATTTTATGCAGTCCCCTGCCTCGCCTTACATATAGCCATACATGCATGTAGTGTCCATCCTACCATGGGATTGTTTAGTTGGCAATCTGTTATATTTAGTGTTAGCTCTCCACTAACAAATATGAATGTGGAGGGTATGGGACTCTTTTCCGTTCCATATTACACCACTGGGCTCTTTATGTCTGTGCTATCCCATCCTGTATGTAGTGCATCGGGGCTGCCCAATAACAGTGTTGTATGTACGTGAATTTCAAGCTCCCCCTTTTGGGCATTCCTCTTGAGCCTAGCCAGGCTCACTCTAGGTCTTTTCCCAACGATACGAATTTGACACAAACTGCCTACAGTCTCTGCCTGTCCTCCCTAGTGAGTCCTGTGGGAAGCCTTTACATAGGATATAAAATCTTAGGAAGAATTATCATCTTGATAAAGTTTGGGTGAAACAGCCAAGAAAGAGGCAGTGCATCACATCTTCCCAGATTGACCAGGGGTACTGTGAGAAGGGGCTTATAAATTAGGTCATATATTCCTTCTAGTGTGGGACGCACCTTCAACCATGAATATGTGATGTGATCCCTACCTGGCATTAAGGGGATTTACATTGTTTGTGTTTGTGTTCAAGCTGCACCCACCTCCAAAAGGCAGGAATTCTGCAGATAAGTTTTGTAAAATGAGAAGTAATGGCAGGGATGAATGACTCGATCCTTAGTGTACAGCAAGATGTCATCTGTGTATAAGGTAATCTTGTGGTATTTACCCGATTGAGAGCTGAGGTCCCTAATTCCTGCATTGGTCCTGATGTGAATAGCTAGAGGCTCAGTGATCAATGTGAAGAGCAACGGGGATAGGGCGGGGGCACCCTTGTCTTGTTCCCCTGGCTGGGAAGAAGGGGGGGGTCAGATGGTTAGCCATTTATCAGTATCTTAGCTGTGGGCCCCGTGTATAGCAGCCTGGTCATTTCTGTAAAGGGCCATTCAAGACCAAACTGCTCCATCACATTAAACAGGTATTCCTGTTCTGTTCTGTCAAATGCCTTCTTGGCATCCAGAGAGTGCTCAAGTGCTCTCCCTGGACGCCAAGAATCCATGTGTACCGCATTTAACAGTTTCCTCATATTGTGATATGAGTGTCTGTCCCAAAAGAAACACGTCTGATCCAGATGGATTACCAAACCCAGCATCTGGTACAAGCAGGTGGTGAGCACTCACGTATATTTTGTCATAATCGAGCAGTGAAGTGGGTGGTACAAGCTGCACTCCAGGGGATCATTTCCAGGTTTGGGTAGTATACATATCGAAGCCCCATGACATGTCTGGGGTAGAGCACCCTCCTTTCTTGCTTCATTATACAGTACATTTCTGCTAGGCATTCACTAAGAGGTTCCTGAAGATGGTGAAAAAAAACTATTGAAAACCCATCTGGGCCACAGACCTTGCACTTTGTGAGAGACTGGATTGCCCTTCCCACCTCTGCAGATGTTTATCTTTTCCCCCAGGACTTAAGCCTGCTCTTGGGACAGTTGCATGAGATTGGTGCTGTCAAGGAAGTGGTTTGTTTGTTCCACTCTGTCCTGGCGTTCTGAACTGTGTAGGGTTTCACAGAATGAAGTGAATGCCCTCCCTGTTTCTGCTGTCGTATTTACCAAGTGCCACACCTTCACCCTAATGATGGCATTTGCAGTCCCACCCCCCGGGCTGAGTGTACCTGGAGCGGACTAGGCTTATTAGCCCATTCAGAAAGAGTGAGGACATGTAGTGTGTATCTGGCAACCGCTATTGTAGAAAGTATTCTGCTGATTTATCTGTATACGATCTGACCTCCAGTTCCTTAAGTTTTTTTTTTTTTCTCTTAATCCTGCTGTTTTCCCACCTGGCCTTTCTTATTGCTGCAACAAATGAAATCAGCATGCCCTTCATGTACCCTGGTCTTGAGACTTAAAGGGACATTGTCAACCCCTTTTGTATCATATAATTTCTAGTTGAAAATTCATATTTTCTGATTGCTAGCTTCAAAAATTCATTGATGTTGCTAGGTGTTTTAACTGCTTTCTATCTTAATAGAACTGAAATACATGTTAGTGGTGTAATTATACCCAACATTGTTTTGTTTAAAGTCCTTAATCTACTCTTATTGGATACTTTTCGAACATTAGGACCCCCCCCCCCCAAACAGTGCAACTACTCATGATGCAGTTGATCTTAATTGATATGTCTCCTCCATTAGGTCACACATTTGGAACTGTAAGCCTTCAGCATCAGGACAACACAGAAACATTTGCTAGCTGGGGGCTGCCCACAGTGACGTGCAGCGCTGACGTGTATATAACCGAGGGCAGCCCCAACACTCCTCAGTTCTTTCTACTGCTATCCGTCATCCTCCTCAGACCTGCTGAAAGACACAATGTCAAAAGCCATTACTGTTTAATTTTTTTTTTATATTTTTCAGCATTTCCATTGCTGCCTCTATATGCCGCCAAAGGACAAAGAGCCTTTGTTCTATTATTGTGTTTGCAGTTATAAAACCTGACGAAGGGTTGTATCCCGAAGTGCAGGGGCGAGTGGTTGCGTGGTTCCTTTGAGCACGATTCATTATTAGAACAATAAATGCTTCTAGGAGCGTGGATATGTTGTTCATCCACACTCTCTGGCATGTCCCTTTGCCCTTTAAATCTGGCGGGAAAGTCTTCAAGCTGGCTCCTCCCACCCATCCAGACTGTAACTACCTCAGCTTCCCCCATGGTGCCAGATCTTCCTTTCACTGAAAGATTCAGGTTCCCTCGTGCTACTTCAGCAGTTCGTAGGCCCTGGATTCTCAACACTTTCTTTAAAACTGATTAGAGCTTACAGTTCCGATCCTAGCGCATCGGACATGTAGAACAAATCGTCCCCCAGATTTCACAGGTGTCCTTGCGGACAGAAGATGTTGCGCACCAATCCCCACCTTTCATGTGTCTACTGCTTAGGTGTCGTACATGACACCACCTCTTGCACCATCTGTCTGGCCTTCATCTAGCGTCCTGGATGACCGCAAAGGCGCGCGCTAAAGTGCAGGAGACCGGGCTTCGCAATCCACCGGTGAAATCGAAGGAGGCAAGGTGGGCAGTTTCAGCGGCCGCGGGATCCACTGAACAGCTCGATCAGATGGTGGCTTTCGAAGAGGAAGCTGCTTAAGCTTCAGCCAGCTGAAGTTTTTTCATGCCTGTCAGCCTTGGATCTACCTTTACTGGGTCCTTTCAGGAGTTGTGCCAGTCTCTCCCCACCAGGGGTGAGGCACCCTCAGGCTCACACTCCTCCCATCCTAGGAAGAGGGACAAGGACCCCACGTCTACTTCATCCAGAAGGAGACGTTCCTGGGACTGAGAGAGGTCCGACTCAGGAACTTGCAGTCTTGACTTTGGTCGAGATCGCTTCCTCGGCCGCCGGCTTTTCAACCTTCTGTCAGGCCAAGGCACCGAGGCCGAGGAAACGGCTGAACCAGCCACGATATCTCTCGACCCAATCAAGCCTTTGTTGCTGACTCCAGTCGACGACTCCTTGGAAAGGACGCCTATCCTTTCCTTACCTGACGAGGAGACCCAGTCCTCGGGTGTCCCAGTCGAGGGAAAGGTGCCAGAACCTCGGTTCTCCCGATCGAGCAAGCTGACCCGGTCGGTCTCAATCGAGGACCAGGACCCCTTCTGTCGAAAAACCGAAGAAAGGTCACAAGCACTTCAGGAAGAGACGTTGCCACCGATCCTCATCCTCCTTGGATGAGGAGTGACTTCGACAGAAGCTCCGTCGACGTTATGAGGATCTCATGTGGCAACAGCTGATTCTGACTGGTCAAAAGCTGGCTCGCTGGCAACACCGGCCATTACTTGGCCCCAACCTCTCAGGCCGACCTGACCCTTCAGAACTGAAGACCTGGGTTCCCCAACCCCGTGGGGCGACTACGCATTCCAGCTCGACCTGGCCCGGTCTCCCACAGGTAGTAGTGGAACCACTGCCTAAGCAGCCTCAGGAGGGCTCCTCGAAGAGGACGAGACAGACCCGACCTTTCCTGTTGTCTGTTCATCCTGTTGTCCCCAATTGCCCGCGTGTCGAGGGAGACATAAGCGGGGAGACCCTTATATCCCGACTCTTGGACTCGATTCCACTGGTTTGCACTCGCATCCGGGGGATGACGAGTCATCAGTGGCAGGCTTGGAGAAGGGTCCTTCCTCTTTTCAGAGCATCCTCCACCTGATTTCCAAATCGACCGGAATGCCCTTGGAGCCTATCCAAAAGAAGGTGGAATATTCACTCACGGATATCCTCAAGAGGGGGGATACCCCGACGGAGGCCTTTCCAGTGGCTGAAGCCATTGTTGGCCTGTCTTTTGAGCTATGGCAGCGCCCTCCCTCCTCTCCAGCTCCATTTGCCTGCATGGCCCGCAAGTATACAGTATCCCTGGGGTCCCTGGCGGGGTTCACAGAGCATCCTTAGGCCAAGAGCCTCGTGACTGCTTCAGTGTTTAGACGCACGGGTAGCTCAGCTGACACTGACTGCCCTCCAGACAAGGAGTCCAAGAATATGGATCATTCTGCCCGGAAGGTTTATGCGGCCTCATCCATGGGCCTTCATCAGACCAGCTCGGCTGTGATCATAGCACACTTTTCTTATGCCCTCCTGGGGTCATTAGATGAAGTCCTCCCTCATCTCCCAGTGGACATGCAGACCACGGTGAAGCAAGTCCGTGACTAGGGCTGTGCTGTTGCGAAACAGCAGCTCCAGACGGCCCTGGACATTGGAGATTCCTGTGCCCGCTCCTTAGCAGCTGCAGTGGCCACTCGCCGCAGGGCCTGGCTGAGGTTATCCTCCTTTCAGGCAGATACTCAGCACAAGTTAGCTGACATGCCCTTCCTAGGCACCGACCTCTTTGGTCCGGGAGTGGCAAGTCACCTCCAGCAAATAGAGCAGCCTAGTGCCACCTTGAATGCTACCTCTGTGAAGGGTTCTTCGGGCAAGAACCAGCAGAAATGCAAGAAGAAGCCTTTTCGGCACTCTTCCCCTGCGATTAGGCAGCCCTCCTATCAAGGAGACCAGCAGCAACAGCAGGCTCAAGCTTGGCGCCCCAGACCCAAGCAGGGTCCTCAACAGCCCCGTAAAGGAGGCCGAGGTGCTGGTCCAGGAGCCTCCTCCTCCTCTAAGCCTGCTCAGTGACAGGTTGGGGGGGTTGCCACCCCTACACCCGTCATGCCAACTCTGGGTCCTCCCATGGGGGGCTGGCTCCATCACTTTCTTTCCGCCTGGTCTGGTATCACTTTGGACAGGTGGGTTCTGGAAGTGGTCGGCCAGGGACTGCCTCTAGAATTCGAGCAGTACCCTCCCAGCCGAGCCTGCGCCCCTCGGGAGGAAAGGATCTCAGCTCACACTCAGTTGGCCCTTTGGGACAACATTGCTCAGCTCCTCCACAAGCAGGCAGTAGCTCCAGTGATGGATCCTCCTCCTACAAACCCAGGCTTCGTGTCCAGGTACTTCCTGGTGCCCAAGCGGACGGGGGAGTTGGCGCCCCATCCTAGATCTCCATGACCTGAATCAGTATCTCAGGTCTTGCACCTTCCGGATGGTAACTCTGAATCAGGTCATATCATCTCTGGAGCAAAACGTGGTTCTGTTCACTGGATCTGCAGAACGCGTTCGTCCCACTAGCGGTTTCTCTGCTTCAGGGTCGAAGGGACCCTGTATGAGTTCCGAGCCATGCTGTCCAGCCTGTCGTCGGACCCACTGCTCTTCACCAAGTGCATTGCAGTGGTGGCAGCCCATCTTTGGCGTCAAGGAGTTCTGATATACACTTATCTCGATGACTGGCTCTTGGCGGGTTCCTCCCTTCAGGAGGTGGAGAGGTCCAGGGATCTGGCCCTCTGAATCTGCTCCCAACTCTGCCTCCTTATCAGCGAGGCCAAGTCTGAACTTGTGCCCTCTCGGGTGATGGGCTTTATCGGGGCAGAGCTCGACTCTCGTCAAGCCAGAGCTAGACTCCCAGTGGACAGGGCGGAGGTTCTCTCCTCCTTTGCCCAATCATTTCTGGTGGGGCACTTGTGCCCTGCATGGGACTTTCTGCGCTTTCTGGGCTACATGGAGGCGTGCACCTCGGTGGTCCATTGAGCCTGGTGGCGCATGCGCCCCCTCCAATGGGAGCTGGCCGCTCAGTGGACTCAGCAATATGGTCACTTCGACCAGCTGATCACTGTAACCCAGAAGATGTGGGACACTCTCCAGTGGTGGACCGTCCCTGACCGGTTGCAGGAAGGAATCCCGTTTGTCCGCCTCGAGCTGACGGTTGTCCTGACGACCAATGCCTCTCTCTTGAGCTGGGGAGCCCACTTGGGGGACAGCAGGGCCCATGGGTTCTGGACCCCGAGGAGTCCTGATGCCATATCAACCTATTGGAGCTCAGATCAGTCAGACTGGCCCTGTCAGCTTTCGCTCCTCAGCTGCAGGGTCAAGTTGTTCAAGTCCAGACGGACAATACCATGACCATATACTACCTCAACAAACAGGGCGGCACGCACTCCCGTCTGCTATGCACGGAGGCGCTCCAAATCTGGACCCTCATCAGCCGGTTGGAGGTGGATCTCCTTGCCATCCATGTGGCAGGAGTCCCGAACCAGCTGTAAGATGCTCTCAGTCGCTTAGGCCAGACATCCCATGAGTGGTCTTTCCATCCAGAGGTAGCTTACAATCTGTTCTCCTGTTGGGGCAAACCGTTGGTGGACCTGTTTTCCTCCAGGGAGAACACCAAGCTGAGCCTGTACCATGCCTGCCCCTCAGCAGGGCTTGCTGCAGGGGGATGCCTTCTCGAGGCCATGGACCCCAGACCTCCTCCATGCCTTCCCTCCATTTCCCTTGATCCACAAGTGCTACTCAAGGTGAGGAGGGACAAGCGAAGGTGATGCTGGTAGCCCCAGATTAGCCCTGCCAGTTCTGGTATCCAGATCTCCTCAGCCTCAGCTGCAGGGCCCCGGAGTGGCTTTGTTCACGCCCGGACCTGATACCATTGAACCAGGGGAAGGTATTCCATCTGGACCTTCAATTACTGCACCTCACAGCCTGGTACCTGAGTGGCTAGAGTTCCAGGCTCTGGGTCTTTCTGAGGATGTCTACACTGTGGTGGAGGCATCTTGTAAGGAATCGACCAAGAAGTGTTATGCTTTCAGATGGAAAAGATTTTCCATTTGGTGTCAGGGTAAGAGTCTGGACCCCTTATCCTGCTCTGTGGCTAACATTTTAGACTACCTTTGGTCTCTCTCCAAAGGGGGTCTACAGTCATTGACTCTTCGGGTGCACCTGGCAGCCATCTCTGCTTACTGGGCACAGGCCGGTCAGCCGACATAGGGCACTGTGCACATGTTCAGTAAACACTATGGTCTAGATTTCATCTCTCATGGATGTGCTGGCTTGGGCTTGCTGTATTGCAAAGCCTTTTGTTCTGATCACATATCAGGCTGTGCCATCATCCTGAGGTGCTTTATGCTGCTTGGGAATTGTTCCAAAATTTTGGCCTGTTGAAGGAGATATCCTCAATGATCATAGAATAGTTACATAAGAATTTACCATAACAGTACATCTTAGAGAGACTCTCCTCCATTAGGCCATGCTGTACCCTCCCTCCTGCCTCCTTTTTGTCTTCCGAAGGTTATATCAGATGTTGTACCCAAGGTCTGATTCTGTACCTCCTGTTTTCAGTCCCATGCCTTTCCTTATTTGCCTCGTACTGGCTTGGTTTTCTGGTTCCTCATCTTAGGAGACCGTCCGTGACTGATCTCCAGTGGGGAACTGAGGAGTGTTTTGGGCTGCCCATGTTATATGTACATCAGTGCAGCATGTCATTTTGGGCGGCCTTGGCTAGCAAAAGTTTCCGTGAGGTCCCGACACTGGCGACTTACAGTACCAAAGGTGTGGCCTCATGATGGAGATTCTGTTAAAGCCCTACTGTTAAGGTAATTTCTTGCATAACTGTTCTTTTCCTCTCAGCCCACTGCATCATGTGGCTAGACTGTATTGGGGGTGTTTCCTAATTCAGGAAAGATGCAGTGGGAGTTGGTCAAAGACTGTAACAAACATGTTTTTGTGAGGGGGGCGTTGCTAGCAGCCGAGCTGGACATAGCTTCTTCTCATAGCTCTGGACTCTACACTTCTAATTATTGGATTTTTCACCGCTGGAACCCTCTACGCTAAATAAAACTATTGAATTAAAAGATATTACTGCCTGCTGAGTAGAACAATAACAAAAAGTGCAGCAACAATCCAGTGATTGGTGAAATGGGCTGCACAAAATCCACCACAGGCAGAGATGGAGTAAAGCAGAGAGACACGAGGCAAGGCCTAGATAAAGCCGGGGAGCCAACTGAGAATGCCCCAAATCAGCCTTCTAATGCCACATAGATGAAAGCGATCGACAAAATTGGACGATTTCAGTACTAGAATGGTGGTGGTGGAAACCAAACTTACTAAGGTGGAAGAGGAAGCTAAAGGAACCACTTTGACTGCCGAAAAAGCTTTAACAAGAATGAAGAGCTTAATAAAAGAAAACTTGTTGCTTTGACGCAGACTTGAGAATCTAGAAAATGGGGCGTTGGTGTCCCATTTGCGTATTCTGGGTATACCAGAGGAGAAATCTTTGGACTGCTTTCTTGAACACTGGCTACATGAACTTTATGAACTACCCTCCCCGGTTAATGTACAAAGAGCTTATCGAGTCAATGAAAGAGGGGCCCGTCTTCGCTCAGATGCAACTCACCCACCAACACGAGCGATCATAGCAATCTTGGGGTCGATTCGGGAGAGAAATAACATCCTGCAAGAGGTGAGGAGAAGGGACCGACAAAGTGGCAAGGAGTACTGGTTCACGTTTTTCTGGATTTGAGTTACACCACCCACCAGCGTCGTGAGGCTTTTGACGGAGTTCGCATGAGGCTTTGTCAGTTGGGGGTCCATCATGTACTTTTGGTGCCAGTGAATTTAAAGGTTGTAAACGGGACAAAAACCTACCACTTTTCAGACCCAATGGGTCAAATTACTGACTAAAACTGAATTGGACTGCACGGTCAGGGGCTCTGAATGGATTCTGAGGGAGACCAGAACACATGAGAGCTGGAGACTGTAGGTTCAGTAAGTCATTACTTCACTAATGGCTGAATCAGGACGGGGGTAAAATGTACTTGCACAAACTCTTAAGTTTTGCATACAGGGGTTTTCTTCTTAAGTCCTCAAAAAGATTGTATATGTTTTGCCTGTAACATGTTAAGGGCATAGTTTTAACCCTTGCAGGGTTGCGGACTGATAGATCGGTCCAATGTTCCTATACGTTCTGATTCTGTTGGCAGCCTAAGGGTTAATTCTCATGAATCGCTGTTTTGCTTTTCTGTTTCCCGATGATATGCAGTTAAGTAACACTGTTCAGCTCAGTTCTGTAATGCCTAGGTTTTCTTTTTAGCATGCACAGATGGCATTGAAGTGTAAAGTTTTGGAAGACTTGCTTGGATACAGGAAGGAAGGTGGTAAGAGGTATACCATTGGTGTTTAAAATTAAAATTCTAAGTAAATAAATGTTCTAGATTTGCCCTTTGAAGGGTGCGAGTTGACTATAAATTACATGAATAAGTGTTGGGAGAGGAGGAAAGCTGAGAGGTGGCTGTGCTGTTAAATGGTACCTTATTTTGTTAGTAAAAGGGAGAGCTGTACACCTTTGAAAAGGGTGCTTTATGGGAGTCAGTTGAATTGAATTTTTTCTGTTAATGCATTTCCCTACTCATGGCTGCAGTAGCCTTGTGTATAACATATTAGGTTAAAGTAAATGTCATAGTGGTAACCTCCACACGATGTATCAACTTAGTGCGGAAAATAGTTTTATCAAGATGCTGTATTATATGTCTTTATTGTGCACTGTCCTGTGGGCTATACTTGTGTCTATTGCATTAAAATCAATAAATATAAGTAAAAAAAAATCATGTTGATGTGTGGTAACACCAGTATGGTAGGCAGTCTGTCTTTCACTTTTAAAAAGAAGAAAAGAATCTGACTCAAACTATCTGCTACATCAACAATATCTACATAATGTGACCAATCATAAAATGTGTGTTTTTAAACTACAGACAGTTTGAGGCTTAAAGGGACTGACAGTGTCCCTTTAAAGGGATTTTACCAAACTATGAAGAAAGATCATATCAGTTTTTAGAACCAAACCAGATTGAAGATGAATGTAAAAGAGCCATTTGCCTATCGGTGGTTGGAACAAAAACATTTGCCTTAGTTGGAAATGTTTTGTCTCCAAAGAAACCAGGCAAGACTTCATTTTAAGAGCTTTTCACAATCCACAGAGACTATGATCTGCCAAAGACTAATGTAATTGTTGAAAGCTATAAGTTTTGCCGAAAGAAGTAGTAGGTGAAATTACTGCAAGAGTAAGAAACTGGCTTCCTCCTGCAAATTGGGAATCATCCTGGATGAACATTTGAGAGAGCAGTTTGTATGTGGCATTAACAGTCTAGTGCTTTGCAGCAGATTATTGAATTCTTTACAGAAGAACTATCGTGGCGTAAAGCATTCATAGTAGCCAGTTCATTTGAAGCAATTAGCAACAGTTTATAATAAACACCAGAAGCAAGTAAAAAAAAGTGTGCCTGTTTTTATATATGTGTGTGTGTGTATATGTACATGGACCCCCGCCCACCCCCAACTGGCATTGGGAGTGCGCATTAGGTGCGTCGGTCCCTAACTCTCACCCCATTCTCCTATACTTCTGCTGCTTTACACATGTGATGGGGTGAGGAGTTGGGGCGGTGACCCAATTACCCGGTGAGGGTAGGTGGGGGAGTCCAAGGGGTTTTCAACCCTAACACCGAATTTCCTCACTTTTGTCGCTGTGGAACAGCCCTAACTAATGCATTAAACTGAGTTTTTTGCCTCTAATATATATATGTGTGTGTGTGTATATTTGGAATTACCAAGGGCAACACTCGCCAGTGTATAGACAGGGTATCTGTGTCATTGAGTCGATGCAATTAGGGTGACTCGATCAGCGCAGCCAGTTCACCTGACACAGTGGCAAACTGGTTGTTGGAGCACCGCATGGGTGTTGCGCCTCCCTCCCCGATAAACCTCTGTGGTGGAGGCGATTATAACTACTTTATGGGGGGTGCCCCCCCGCATGGGGGCCGAAAGAACACAGACGTGCCCTGGTGTGTTCCGCTCACTTGGGGTCATCAGCCACAATGCGTTTGCGGTTGGCATTGTGCTGTTGCCCTAATGTACCTCAACATTTTTCATGTCTAATTGTACTGGGTGGGCCTATAGCCAGCACACTGAGTGCAGTCAGCCAGATCATCCACTGCAACATTGCTGATTTCAAGTCCTGTCAGTGTAGCATCTGTCACCAGATGGGACATTTGGCCTCTGCCTACAGAAGAAGTGGGTCTTATTAGTTGGGCATGGATTGGCACAGACCAGCCACTCCTTCAGTTAATGGCTATGTGAGAGCTACAAGCCCTGCAATATTTACACACTATGTTTTGAGTTCTTGCAGTACATGAACAACCCAAGGAGGCTGACAGTGGGGAAGAATGGACTGCACTCCGTTTGGACCAGGGATAGTTAGTGCATAGAGCTTTATTATGTGAAGGTGAACAGTAGTGGTGTAAAAAGCTGAATGGAAATGCCACGTGCACAAGCATGTCCAATATTTATGAAAAAACATGCCAATGTATATTTATAAAGTGAAGCTACTTCCAGCAAGTTGTTACCTCACTGATTAAATGCGTGCACAAAGGTAGGATCTGCACTCACACAACCAGCTGTGAAAAATGAACATCTAGAAACGCACTATTCTTGTTACCGTAAAATGCAGTGCTCTGTAGGTACATTTAGAAGGGCTGTTAGAAGGGATTGGCCTTGTACTTATGGCTTGAAATTGGGTTCTGAAGTTAAAGCTAGATTGGTCAAAAGTACAGCACCATTGGTTAAGTAGAAATGCTGTGTTCAAAATATAATTATAAAATTGGCAGGAATATTAGAGGACTCTGATGTTGCTTAGCTGTGATAACTCCAGGGGTTGATGAAAGGTACTGAAGCTAAACTACATGTGCTTGGAGAAGTGGTGACAGCATTTTTAAGGCTTGGTTTGTGCCGTGCATATTGCTGGAAGATACAATTCATTGGAACAGGAAGGTATAATTTCCCACACAGACAGAAAATTGGCAGCACCCATGTACCCAAAACAGATTCGGAGCTCAGCATCTATGGGAAATAAAAGGTCACAATAAACACTGACTGCATATAAACCAGTGCCTTATTCTTAGATCACAGGATTTGTTTACTAAGTTAGGTGGAGGGGAAAATGCAGTGTGCTAGGCTTGTTGCATGCTAACAAAGTGCCAGAACTTTTGGCCGAATACGGAACTGTGATGGGGACCCCACTGAGCGGGCGCAAGTGTTCATGGGTATTACACCCATTTAGTGATGTTGCTCCCACCACTACTACTACTACTACAAGTGCAGCATTGGTGGTGGTTTATTATGGTGATTTTATTGTTTTCACGGGGGTCTTAACACCCCAAAAGTTGCTTACTGCAGCAGCTTGTCCAGTGCTGCACTTATAGTAGTAGTGGTGGGAGCAACGTAACTAAATGGGTGTAATACCCAAGAACACTTGCGCTGGCTCAGTCAGGTCCCTGCCACACTTCTGCGTTTGACCGAATGTTTCGGCATTTTGTTAAAACTAAACCTGCAGATGAAAAATAATGGCGATTGCAGCCCCAGACTCCCACAACAGTCTTGCAGAGTATGTGACGATGGGTGGGGGCTGCATTGCTAGTTTGCACGTCACCTTTAAGTTGTAGCTTAGCATCGATGTGCATGTTTTGTATGTATTTAGAAACATAGAAATTGATGGCAGATGGGGACCATGTGATCCATCCATCTAGTCTGCCTGTTTCTCCTATCCCCCAAACTAGCGTACGCTGTACTGTTTGAGTATCCCACAGTGTCTGTCCCATGCTCTCTTAAATTCACCTACTGTCTCTGCCCCCCCATCCCGTCAGGCAAGGTATTCCAAGGTTCGACCACACATTCCGTGAAGAACCTCCTCATGTTGATCCTGAACCTCCCTCCTTTGATTTGCAGGTCATGTCCTCTTACCCTGTTACAGTCCTTCACCTGAAAGAGGTTTTGCACCTGCACCTTGTTTTTTCCCTTCATGCATTTAAACGTCTCTATTATGTTACCCCGATTTCTGCTTCTCTAGGGAGTATAAGCTGAGTTCCCCGAGTCTGGCCTCATACGTTTTTTGATGCAGGCGCTGCACCATTTTTGTTGCTTTTTTTTTTGGTACTGTCTCGAACCGGTCTATGTCCCTCCTGAGGTGCGACCTTCAGAACTGGACGCAGTATTCCATGTGAGGCCTCACCAAGGACCGATAATTTCTTGCCTCTTGCTTATGATGCCCCTTCCTATGCATCCGAGGATGCCAGTAGCTTTCAATGCAGCCTTCTCGCATTGTTTGCTGACCTTTAGGTCATCTGAGATGATGAACCCCAGGTCGCACTCATGCCTAGTAGCTGCCAGCTGCTCACCTCCCATTGAGTACATTTTCCCTGGGTTATGCTTTCCTAGGTGCATGACCTTGCACTTTTTTCATTGAATCTCAATTGACAGCTTTTTTTCCAATCCTCCAGTTTCCGGAGATTGGATTCCATGCATTTGTGCTCCTCGGGTGTGTCAGCTCTGTTGCCAATTTTGGTGTCATCTGCAAATAGACATACTTCCCTTCCAGTCTGTCAGCTATGTCGATGATGAATATGTTGAAAAGGATCGGTCCCAGGACCGAGCCCTGTGGCACCCTGCTAGTAACCCTACGCTCTTCTGACAGTGTGCCATTAACTAAAATTATGTGTTCTCCCCATCAACCAATTTCTAACCCAGCATGTTAATTTATGCCCAACTCCCATGCTCTCCAGTTTGTTGACCAGTCTCTTGTGTGGAACAGAGTTAAAGGCTTTACTGAAGTCTAGGTAGATCACATCTACACTCCCCCAACCCCACCCCACAATCTACAGTTTTGGTGACCCAATTAAAGAAATCTACTAGGTTAGTCTTGCAGGACCTCCCTGCCATGAAACCATGCTGTTTTGCATCAAGTTGAGCACTGCCCTCTAAGAAAGCTACTATCCTTTCTTTCAACAGTTTCCCCATAACTGAGGTGAGACTAACTACTTGGTAGTTACCAAGTTCTTCCTTGCTCCGCTCTTATGGAGTGGCACCACTGTTGCCCTTTTCCAGTCCTCAGGAACCTTCCTGCTCACCAATGATTTGTTGAAGAGCCTTGCTGGGATGGCTGCTAGTTCCCTCCTAAGTTCCTTTAGTATTCTTGGGTGTATCCCATCAGGCCCCATTACTTTCTCCACACTCAGCTTGCTAACTTCTTCCAGTACCCTTTCCTCTTTGAATGGACTTGTCTATTCCCCGCACTGGACAGTCCTTTTTACTTATGGTCGGTCCGTCACCATCTGCTTTGAGTGTGAAGACTGAGCAGAGGTACTCACTGAGTGCCTCAGCCTTCTCTCCCTTATCCTCTGTGCTGCCCATCTTTTTTTGTTATTCTGACAGTTCCTCTCTTGGTCTTCCTTTTTCCCCGTATGTACCTGTAGAAGGTTTTGTCGCCCTTCTTTACTCCCTGAGCTGTTCTTAACTCTGTTTTGTCCTTTGCACTTCTTATAACTTTTCCTGCCTCCTTTAGGTTTTCTTTATACACTGTTTTGTCATCCTTCTTCATTGTCTCTTTGTACTTTCTGAACGCTTTACGCTTTCCCTTTATCTTGGTTGCCACCTCCTTAAGAACATGAGAACGTGTCGGCAGAAGACTCTGGTATAATCCATCTAGTCTGCCCAGATTGCCTACCCCCTGTTCTGTTCTCCTGAGATTACTGCAGTACATGTCCAATGTTAGCTTAAAAGCAGTGACCGTTTTGGCCTCCACAACCTCTGGTGGTAAGCTATTCCAAGGGTCCACCACCCTTTCTGTGAAGTAGAACTTACGAATGTTGGTTTTAAACTTACCCCGTTAGTCTCAAACTGTGCCCTATTGTTTGCGTGGTTTTGTTTTTGTGAAAGAGGATTTCTGCCTGTACCTTATTTATGCCCTTTATGTATTTGAAGGTTTCTGTCATATCCCCCCTGTTTCTCCTTTGCTCGAGAGAGTGCATTTGCAGTTGCTGTAGTTTACTTTCATTATGCTCCTGGTGCAGTTCCTGTACCATTTTAGTAGCTCTCCTCTGTACAGCCTCCAAGCGGTGTATGTCCTTTTTTAGGTGTGGCCTCCAGAACTGTATGCAGTACACAAGATGTGGCATCACCAAGGACCTGTACAGAGGAAGTATGACCTCTCGCTTCTACTTGTAATGCCCCTGCCAGTACATCCGAGGATGCTACTAGCTTTCTGTGCCGCCTTTTCACATTATCTACCCACCTTTAAATAATTGGAAATAAGCACTCCGAGGTCCCGTTTGAGTTTTGTTTCTGTGGTTTCTTCCTCTTTTTATGCTTACTAACCTGACGAGTACACTGTGATGTGACCAAGGCTTTTGGGTCTTTCAGTCTAGTCCAACACTCTTCCATGGTCTCTCCTGATAATGTGTTTTAAGGTTATCTGTCAGGCAGGTCCTCATTTTTGAGAAGTCCACTCTCCTGAAATCTAGGACTTTTAGTTTTGAGTGAACAGAGTCTTCAACCCTGTTTACCCTGAACCATACAGTGTGATGGTCACTGGTTCCCAAGTGGCTCCCTACTTCGAGGACCCTTTCGTTATTTGTAAATATGAGGTCTCAGATTGCATCTCCTCTTGTGGGCACTTTCACTAGTTGACTCAGACTTGCCCCCTGTAGTGCAACTAGGAAGTCCTTGCTTCGCTCCGATGCTGCTGTGTAGGAACTCAAGTCAATGTGTGGTAGATTAAAGTCCCCCATCAGCACAACGTCCCCTTTGTCTGACATTCGCTGGATGTTTTCCAGGACTTCCTTGTCCCTGGCTTCCTCCTGATTTGGGGGTCTGTATATTACTCCAGCCCTGATGGGTACCCTGTTTCCAGCTTCGATTGTAATCTACGGGGTCTCTACATTCCTTTGTGACCCCTGAATCTGTCGCTTTTATGGTGTCCTTGACATAAATGGCTATCCCATCCCCCTTTTTTCTGCCTGATCCCTCCTGAGCAGGTTATACCCTGGGATAACTATATCTCAATCGTGATTTTCTGTGAACCATGTTTCGGTCACGGCAATCCAGTTTAGTCCTGCCTCCGCTATTGTGGCAGTGAGGTCTGGTATCTTGTTTGCCAGACCGCGTGCATTGAGGCATAATACTTTCCATTCCTGATTCTTCTCTGTGCTTGCGATTCCACTCCTTTTTTCCCTGTTTTTACCCTTACGGTTTTTTTGCTCCTTGGTAGACCCTGTTTGAGTGGCGTGCTTCTTGCATAGTGTGGTGTAATCAGTGGCCTTATGAGTAGCTAGGGCTCCCATTGTATTTTAGTAGATAATGTACCCAAGAGAAAGAGAGGAAGCACAGAGAAGCAAATATTCTTACTTCTTTGTAGGTCAGCATGCGGGGGGCACACAGAAAAATGGATGAGCCTGAGGACATGATGCACTGAGAAGGCTAGGACTTTGGCACTTGCACAGACCTGGTTTGGGGAGGATGGGTGGAGAAACAAACTGGGACTGTAAGCTAGAGTGATATAGACTGTTCTGAAAGGACAGGTCTGATAGAAAAGGGATGGGGTAGCTCTGTTCAAAAAGGAAGGGCTCTGTGAAAGACTGGAGGGAAGGACGCTGCTGCAGAGTCCATCCAGGTTGATTTAGAGAAAAAAAGGGGGTGCAAAAGAGTCACTTTGGGGTGTGCTTCAGACCCCAAACAGTTCAGTGAAGCATGATAGCCAGCTAGTGTAGGAAAATAACGAGTGCAACCATATCTTTTGCCATGGTGATCCTGAGGGACATCCGTCTCCCTAGCATTGACTGCCATCTTGAGAGGGCTAATTGAAGGCTGAGACAAAGTTTCTGCCTACTTTGAAGGACTGCTTCCTGGAACAGCATGTCCAACAAGGGACCTGTGACTTTGGTCTCAGAAGTGGGAGTGGGGTAATCTCCAGTGGGAATGTCAAGGATCTGTTGGTGTATTGATGTATGTCAACGTATATTATGAAATGGATAGCAAAAGTCCTCAAACCTGATTGGCTGAGATCACATTCGGTCATGATGATGTTTCTGTACATAATTCTGGTCTGAAAGTAGATCCTGCCAGCTCTTCGGCATTGTGCCTCACAGTGCACAGGAAGCGTGGTTATTTCACATGGTATCGCACACCTTTTGTATTGATGCTTAATTAGTGTGTGGGAACTACATCCATAGAGCTGCTTCTTATGAACCTGATCTTGGAGCTTTGCCATCTCGCCCGTTTCATGATTCTTTGCGGAAAACAAGAAAAGTGACCATTCACTAAATAGTAAAGCTGGGGTCGAGAATAAAGACTTTACCACAACTTGTTTAAATGGCCATGGGACCATACCCATTCAGTGGGGCATGGGTTAATGCCTTATTTTATTTATTTTTTTATGTGTTATAGAAAGTTTTTCCTCGGAGGTGAATACTGAACTAGGAATAGATCATTTTTAGACGCAGCCTGGGGAAGGTGTTATTGAAAGTTACAAAATATACTAATTTTTTATGATAGAATATGGGGTACACAACTGTATTGACCTAACTCCAAGCTTTCATCTCAAACTTTTTAAATTTTTAGCCCTAATTGTTCTTAAGTTAACTTTTTCTAAGTATAATTTCTTTGAAACTTTAGTTTTGGAACCATTAGAACTAGGAATTTTTTAAATATTTTAGTTGGAGAAATGACGTTAAAACTAATACCACAGATAAAGCATTCTGATTTATAGTACAATGATAAAGAATTACAGTGAAGACTATAATGCTTTTTATGTGATTTAAAATTGTGGTAAAAATTTAGTTTGGGAGTACTGTATGTTACTTCGGAAGATCCAAGTGGGTTTCAGCTAAGGAGAGAACCACATGCTCTTTTTTTCTTCTAGTTTGCATTTTGACTACTGTTAGTAAACTGGATTGATTTTGTTAACAGTATGTCATTACACATCTCAAGCATGTTACTAATAAACTGTTGCATATTTGTTTATTTTTAGCTCAGCATGATTAGGCCTTATTTCATTGTCTTGCTTTTCAGGAACTCGTCTCTTGACAGGCTCTAGCTGCCTGCAGCTTTGGTCTAATGTCCCTTTGGAAACTCATCCTGAAGAGCAGGAGTCGGAAGGAATAGTAGTCAATGGCTTTAGCAGCTGGAGATGCATCTGGCAGTGCAAGTGAGTAACCTCTGTAAAGTGTTGAATTTTTGCTTTCTATGTTTAAAGTTTGTAGCCGCCTGTTAACGGTCCTGGGGTTATCCCTTGGATAATTAGATGTTTGTAGGTCCCAAACTAAACCTCGGGAATAACTGCATGACTGCCAGACGGTGAGCTGGAGTTTTTAAAAACTCTTGATACCATTTTCCCATATTAAATCTTCTGTGGCTGTTCTTTGGCTGTGATATCTGCTGCTCCGGGATTCGCCTCCTGAGTGACTTGTGCTACAAAATATCAAGGTTACAGTGGCACTAGGATCAGTAGAAGGTTATTAAAAAGAAGTGAAGAAAATGTTTCTTTATGTACTAAAAGTGCAAATTTGGGGTTGCCCCACACTTGGCATGGAGAGGGGTGATTTACACTCCCCGTTAAAAAAAAAAAAAAAAAAATGGAGCTCAAAAAGGGAGCACAGGGCCATCCTCATGAATAAACACTTTTCTGTTTTCCTAATTAGTTTTCTACCTAGCAGTAGTTGGTGAGATGTGTGGAACGGTAACCGACCTGGAGGTTTACAGATCTAGTTCTGTTCTCCTTCATACCTCATTAGCATTGTGACCTCACTGACTGTGACAGCACAACTGCTCAAGAAGAGCAAATCACCTGCTGCAAGACTGGTCACTTGATGTTACAGTAAGCATGTGCACAATGCTGGCAAGATTAGGAAGAGAAACAGAGCTAGATATGGCAGCCTGTAGGCAGAGTAAGTGGTCTTCACATCACACCTAGTATTTTATCAGGTAGAAATCTTTCTAAAGGGCAGAAGGAAAAATAAAAATAATTTTGAAATAAGTCTGTTTTGCTGCTACTAGTTCTTTAACCTTCTTACTGTAGGCTCAGTTTTCTTTTTCTGTCAACCTCGCTTTCTCTAAACCTCCTTATGCTTGTTGTGTCTGTGACTTGTTAAAGGACTTTGGTTTATACTGTGTGTGAAGTAAGCAGCAAGACACAATGTAATGTAGCTGTCTGATAAACGTACACCTAAGGTGCATAGTGAGCCTTCAGCACCTGGTAAGTACGTTTATCAGACAACAGCCCACACCCCTGGAGTGTTGTATTGCTGTTATAAAATTAGTCTCAAGTAGTAGTAGATAAATGTAGAAATTTGTTTATAACCCCTTTGCTGTGGGCTTCAGGAGAAAGTAGTTTGCATTTTTATACAGAGCGCAATGGTGAGAAGGTCGAGACTACAGTGTGCCACTAGAGTGCGCTTGGTAACAGTCCAGTTTTCTCATGCCTCCCATAGCTGCAGTTCTATTTCCCCCTGCTAGCTGCATTTTCTTAGCATCCCCCGACCAATGTAAGCTGTGTTGTGTTGTGAAGTCCCGTGCATGGTGAAGGAGTACATCTGAGAGCCGTGAGACTAGCGGAGCTGCAAGTTAAGAGCTACCGGCTCAGGTTAGGCACATACAAGAGTCACTTGAGCACGGTCTTGTTGAAAAAATAACATTTATGCAAGTCTGTTTTTCACTAAGAACTTTCAGTTGTTTACACTGGCTGCATGGGATCACATTCAAAGCTGCTGACGCTGTGGGCAGGAGAGTGATACTCGATTGTGTTCTGGGATATTAATGCTTTGGGGGATAGAGATCAGTGTGGGATGCAGCAGATGTCACGGTTCAGAACTCTATGCCGAAGATTAAAGGTCTGCAAAGAATGTTAAGAGGTACATTTTTACAATTTTTTTTCTTTTCTTTTTCTTTACTCTTAAATGTTTGTTACACGTGGGGTGTGTTGGGTATGTACTAAAATTGTCAAAATGTTAAGTTACTTGGTTAGGGCAAATAGTGGATATTCACTTTTTTTCCTTAACAGTACTAACATGGTTGCCAGAATATATTTTTTTAATAAAGTTTCTAGGAGACAGTGATACATAACATGCACTGTGCCCTGGTTAAAAAAAAATACCAGCTGAAGGGTTGTTGTCCTATAAGGACAAATCAGGATGCAGGGTTTTCCCTATCCATATTATACATTGGCACTATATAAAGCTATTTCTTTTCTTTAAAAAACAGTTCTGTGCATTTAATTCACTTATTACAAAAATTCACAATTTTTATTGTTTTGTTGATTTCAATCTTCAATGCTTTCCAGTGGTCATGTATTATCTCAGTACTAAATGTGTAGGTTTCTTGACAAAAGTGTTGATTTGTGCAGTCAGTAGTCAGTATTTCCTAATAAAATGGTTGTCAAATAAACAGAGATAGTAGTGTTGTGGTCCCCTTGTACGACCATATTGGGAATATTTTCTGCAAATGTGGGCCCATATAAGAAGAAGGACCATAAGGTTACTGGAGAGGGTTTAGAGAAAGGCGACCAAACAAAGCATCTGAGACATCGACTATGCTGATAGGATGAGGAAACTTGGTCTATACAGTATGGAATATAGGCGACTAAGGGGAGACTTCTGTCTAGTTTATAAAGTTCTGACAGACAAAGATCTATGGGAAATCATAGGATTATCAAGTAACACACAAAGAAGTAGTAGATTCCACCAATACCAGCTTAAAGGTGAATTTTATAAAACAAATAAAAAGGACACTGGCTAAGTCAGAGTCATCAGTTCGTGGAACAGATTACCCAGTGAAGTGGTGACCAGCACCACGTTACACAACTTTAAGAAGTCTCT
Organism: Neoceratodus forsteri; assembly: GCA_016271365.2. Taxonomy (NCBI): domain Eukaryota; kingdom Metazoa; phylum Chordata; order Ceratodontiformes; family Ceratodontidae; genus Neoceratodus; species Neoceratodus forsteri. Next base: position 33,797,283 of record CM057454.1, read on the forward strand.
GGACGACTTCATGGACAACAAAAAAATATGCCTTTTCAAGGTAGAAACTGATCGAGTCCATATGGCCTCACGGCTTCTGACTCTTGCATTTCTGTGATTCTGTGAAATAACAGAGCACAATAACCCGGTGCAGGTGGGGTGGGGCTAGTGGAACTGGTTTGGGAAGGAGCAGTTTTCATTAGCATACTTGACATTAAATGGGCTTGACTGTGCATACATATTTAGTAGTAGAAAGTTATATTTTTGTACAGGTAAAATGTTGGTACAAAAGTAACACTATTAGGGCTTAAGAACCCTATTTACAAGGTGGTCCTGTTTGAACAATCATTTTCTGTTATACAGGAGATTAATAAGTAGTTGACATACAGTACAGATAACGTGTAGGGACGTGGATATGGGGTACTATCCACACTCTAACAGAATGCTTTCTCCTTTAAGAATGGCCGGAAGATCTTCAAGCTGGCTTGTCCCACCCACCCGGGTGGTATCTTTCTCGGCACTGCCCTGTGAAGTCAGATCTTCCTTTCCACTGGAAGCATCAGGTTCCCTTTATCGCAGCTCCCGTGCTTGGTGTGGGCCCTAATCTTTAACCATGTCTTCAAGCTTTTCTTCGAACTTTTTTGATAGAAAATGGAATCTGGTGAACCGAAATAGGGTCCTGGCTTCAAACAGCGCCCTTGCAGCAAAAGGAAGTCCCATACTGATTGGTACAACTTGTGTGTGTACTGCTTAGGTACGGAACATGACCAGCAGACTTTTCAGCCTATGGTCGTACCCTCCACCTTGGACAACTGTTATGCCCTTCTCCTCCTGGGACGTCAGGATGAATGGGACCCACCGGTTCACTCCAAGGATGCTCATCAGGTGGTTTCTTCTGTGGTGGGCTTGGCCGAGCAACTTGCCACCGTCAAAGGTGCTGCAGCCCAGGCCGCAGCAGGTGCCTCATCCACATCTGCCCTTGTTTTGGTGAGCATTGGCACCTCGTTTACTGGGGCATTTAGGGACCTTTATCAGTCCATTCCAACCCTTGGGGAGGGCCCTTTACATGGGTCATAATTTACTAAATCCTTAAAGTGGAACTCCAAATCCAAAAAATCGCATTGTAGATGGTAGAACCGTGAGCCCTCTTGGGCCTTGGTTTCCTGCGCTTCTCCTAGCTCGACAGCTGTCAGCTTCAGCCGACACCACCATCCAGGCTGCTGGCCCAAGGGTATCACCGTCGGGCGTGTCGGCTGAGACACAGGTCGTACAAGCAGTCGAGATTTTTCTCGAGCTGGTCGATCTGTTGTCGCCAGATGAGGAGGAAGACTCCCTCTCCAGGATCCCGGTCCTACCTGTTATAGACATAGAAATTGTCGGCAGATAAGAACCACAAGGCCCAGACAGTCTGCTTGTGAGCCCTACGCTTGTTGTCTTGGAAGGGGTCTGGATCAACATGCTGAGCTGGACCCCTCCTGTCCTTTCGGGGCTTCCCAGGCATTCTTCACCTGCCCCTGCTTTGCCTTGCTGTCGGCCCCCCCCCCCCGATCGAAGTCCAGGTCACGATCTTGTGGCTCGAGGTTGAGCAGTTCCGACATTGTCATTCTCCTCTTCGCCCATGGGCAAGAGATGGCGTTGTCTCCTCCTCTTCTTCCTCTTTGGGAGGATCAAACTCAACATGAATATCGGCTGTTAGCAGGGGTCGTCTGGCAACAGTTGCTGTATGGCTTGGTAATAGGCCATTGATGGTGCTCCCATGGCCGTCGCAGCCCCGGCCTGAGCTGACATCTCCAGCTAGGCCAATGCTGTCCTCTGCACCCATCTGGGTGAAGCCTCCACAGCCTAAGGACGGACCCCCTCCTAAGTGTGCTCAGCCTGCCACTGAGCCTCCCCATCGGCTGTCGGTCGGTGTGACCCACACCGACGAACCCCGCTGAGTCAGTGAGTATATGGAGGGTCAGCTGGTGTTCGCGGAGTCCTCAGATTCTGAGAACTCATTGATGCACTCTGACTGGACCCTTGGCTATGACCATGAGTCTGGGGAGGAACCTTTGGCAGAGCAGGGCCCTACCTCCTTCGGGGCCTTGCTTTGCCTGATCTCCGAGTCTGTGGGGAACCCACTGGAGCCAGTCCAGAAGCGGGCTCTGTATCCCTTAGTGGAGATTGACAGGGCCACCTCTCCTGGAGTTGCCTTCCCAGTCATGGAGGCAGTCCTTGGCCCTGCTCTGGAGCTGTTGCAGTGTCCAGCTTCGTGCCCCATGCCATCAGCCTGTATGGTCCGCAAGTATGCAGTCCCTACTGGGTCCCTTTCCGGGTTTGCCAACCACCCTTCAGTGGAAGGTGTAGTTGCTGACTCTTTTTCGCCGATCAGGCAATGTTGGGGATGTGGACAAGCATCCCGACAGAGAGTCTAAGAAGCCGGATCGCACAGCCAAGAAAGTCTGCGCGGCCTCCTTCATCAGGCGAGTGCAGCTCTTCGGAATGCCAACTTTGCCCATCAGTTGTTTGGTACCCTGGATCCGGTTATCCCTCTGCTCCCAGCTGACCTGCAGTTGCAGGTCAAGCTGGTTTGGGACCAAGGCTGTGCGATCACTAAGTAACTGCTCCAAACGGCCCTGGACATTGTTGATTCTTGTGCCAGGTCCATGGCTGCTGCAGTGACTATGCACTGCTGGGCTTGACTGCGGATTTCAACCTTTACGGATAATACCCAGCACAAATTAGCAGATGTTTCCTTCTTAGTTACCGATTTGTTTGGGCCTGGGGTAGATGGCTGTTTCACACGTATTAAGAAGTCCGGCGCTGCCCGGTACTCTGTCACCTCCACCCAGTGGGAGGTTAAAGGATCAGAGCAGAAGAAAAAGCCATTTTGGTCCTCTCTGCCCCCAGCTGTGCAGCAGCAGCAGGCCTGGTGGCCTCAGCTGAAGTCATTCTTCTCTGCCACCAGACCGTCTAGAGGGTGAGGGCTGGCAGCCTCCTCGGCCGGCCCCACCACCAAGCCTCCGAAGTGACTGGTTGGTGGAGATGATGATGATGATGATGATGATAAAATTTTATTTTTTTACATGATTGATTTGTTGGGGAGTTAACCCCATTTTCAACAATGACCTGTGGTTCAACATATTACATAACAGAAAACAGTTTCATAATAATTCAACATCAAAAATCACATACAACACAGAATATATAAAACATTATATAAAACATGTACATTTAAAGTTAAAATGCTTAAACAGAACTTTATAAAAGTAGTCCGGTTTTGCACAGATTTTCAGGTTGGATGGCAATTCATTCCAGTGACTTGACAAACTATTTTGTAATATGGTATCACCTAGTCTATTATAAGATCTCACCAGTGGAACAGCTTGTTTATTTTTCCTCAGCTTTTGGTGGTGCTCCTCCTCCTCCTCCCACCCCGCAAAGCTCAGGCCCTCCTGTGGGGGGTCGGCTCTGCCACTTTGCTTCTGCCTGGTCCATTACCTCAGACAGGTGGGTGTTCGAGGTGGTTGGCCATGGTCTGCCTCTGGAGTTCAAGGCTCCTCCGCCCAGTCAAGCCCATGCCCCATGGGAGGACACGGTGCCCGTGGACATGTCCACCCTTCGGGAGGGCATTGCACTACTGCTCCAGAAGGAGGCAGTGGTTCATGTTCAGGCTGCCGTGCCCGGTCCGGGGTTTGTCTACAGATACTTTCTGGTTTCCAAATGCATGGGGGGCTGGCACCCCATTCTGGACCTGCACGATCTTAATCAGTTTCTATGGCTGTGCAAGTTCCAAATGGTCACCCTGAACCAGATCATTCTATCTCTGGCGCAAGACATGTGGTTTTGCTCTGTGGACCTCCAGGATGCCTTCCTTCATGTCCCCATTGATGCAACCCACCGTTGGTTCCTCTGGTTCCGCTCAGAAGGGACCCTGTACGAGTTCCAGACCATGCCATTCAGCCTCTCCTCGGCACCCAGGGTCTTCACCAAGTGCATTGCAGTGGTGGCAGCATTCCTGCAGCTCCGCAGATTCCGTGTGTACCCCTACTTGGAGACTGGATGATTGCAGGTTCCTGCAAGCTGGAGGTGGAGCAGTCTAGGGACCTGGTTGCCCAGACCTGCTCGGCTCTCGGCCTCCTAGTCAACAAGGCCAAATCGTAACTCAGTCCTTTGCAGGTGATTCAGTTCATTGGGGTGGAGCTCGACTCCCGTCAGGCCAAGGCCCAGCTCTGGGTAGACAGGGCAGAGGATCTCACCTCATCTACCCACTCATTTTAGGTTGGGCAGTTGTGCCTTGCCCTGGACTTCTGTGTGTCCTGGGACCTATGGCGGCTTGCACCAACATTATCTGTTGGCCCCATTGGAGGAAGTGCTCCCTGTATTGGGAGCTGGCCCAGCAGTGGTCTCAGTGCCGCAGTCCCCTCGACCAGCCGGTCGCAGTGACACAACAGATGTGGGACGCCTTCCAGTGGTGGTTGGTTCCGGAACATCTTCAGGAAGGAGACCTGTTTGTCCTCCAGGAGACGACGGTCACTCTCACGACAGATGCCTCTCTGCTGGGCTGGGGTGCCCATCTAGGGGACCCCAGAGTCCAGGGGCTCTGGACCCCCAAGGAGTCCCGATGTCACATCAACCTGTTGGAGCACTGGGCAGTGCGTCTGGCTCTACTGGCATTCGCTCTGCATGCTTGGGTCAGGTTGTCCAGGTCCACAAGGACAACATGATGACCATGTGCTACCTCAACAAGCAGGGCAGGACGCATTCCTTTCCATTGTGCCAGGAAGCTCTCTGCATCTGGTCTCTTGTTCACAGCCTCAATGCCAACCTTCTTGTGATTCATGTGGCCAGTGTGTTAAATCATCTGGCGGATGCCCTCAGCCACTTGGGCAAGGCATCTCATGAGTGGTCTCTTCACCAGGAGGTGGTCGACTGTCTTTTCTTTCTGTGGGCCTCTCACCAGGTTGGCCTGTTTGCCTCCCAGGAGGACGTGAAGCTGAGGCTGGATTGTGCCAACCCCCCCTCAGTGCGGAACACTGGTAGGGGATGCCTTTGTGAGGCCCTGGGCCTGGGCCTCATGTACATCTTCCACCCCTTTCCCCTGATCCACAGAGTATTGATCAAGGTGCGGAGAGACAAGGCGCAGGTTATCCTGATGGCTCTGGACTAGTACTCTATCTCCTCAGCCTCAGCAGCAGCCCTAGGTGGTGTTTTCCTCTCCACCGTGACCTGCTTTCGTCCTCTCAGGGGCAGGTCCTCCAACTGGACCTTCAGTCCCTGCACCTGACAGCCTGGTTCCTGAGCAACTAGAATTCCAGGGTTTGGGTCTCTCTTGACAAGGTTCTCCACATTGTTGAGGCCCCTGAGAGAAAGAGTCGACACACCAGTGCTACACCTTAAGTGGAAAAGGTTTTCCATTTGGTGTCAGGGCAACGAGCTGGACCCCTTGTCCTGCACAGTGTTGTGCGTCCTGTACTACCTGTGGTCTGTCGCTGTCGGGCCTTCAGTCAGTGACCTTCAAGATGCACATGGCAGCCATCTCTGCATACCGGGTGCGGACTGAGGAAGGCCTAATTGTTTGGCTGAAGTGCTGGGGAGTGGTGCCTCCAGTCATGTGTTTTTGGATGCTTCAATAAAAGCGTGATTTTTGCAGTGTCAGAGTCTTCAGTCATCTTTTTAACCTGCAGTGCTATAAAATTGCCTCGTGCTGATAGTGGCACAGGAGAAGGTGGTCAGGTGCTTTTTCAAGGGCCTTGACCATTTGTCCCCGTTGGTGCGTGAGCCACCACCACCTTGGGACTTGTTGCTGATTTTGGCGATGCTTACGGGCAAGCCATTCAAACCCATGCACAGGTGTGAGATGTCCCACCTGTCATGGAAGACCACCTTCTTGGTGGCTGTCACCTCCGCCAGAAGGGTCAGTGAGCTCCAGGCGCTTTCAGTGGAGTCTCCTTACCTGGTCTTCCACAAGGACAAGGTTGTCCTCTGCCCCAACCCGAAGTTTCTCCCGAAGGTTGGGTTGGAGTTTCACAATAACCAGGTGATGAATCTCCTGGTATACTTTACCAACCCAACCTTAGAGGCCGAACACAGGCTCCATTCGGTGGACCTGAGGCGAGCGCTCACTTATTATAAGGCGCGCAGAGCTTGAGTTCGAGGAGAGGTTCACCAGCTCTTTTCCACTTACTCTGAAGCCGCACCTGGCAGACTGGCAGCTAAGTGGACTATTGGCAGGTGGTTAGTCTCCTGCATCGACCTCTGCTATAGGTTGGCTGGTAGGGAGCCTCCCATAGGGCTTAGGGTTCATTCATACCACTGCCTTGGTGACTGCTTCCGGGGACATCCCTCTCCAGAAAATCTGCAGGGCTGCTACCTGGAAACCAGCACACACCTTTATTTCCCACTCCCACACTGTCCTTGAGTCATGTCAGGATGCTGGTTTTGGGGGCTCTGTTCTCCAATGACTGTTCATGAACTAGGGAGTGTGCAGCTAGCCCCCTCCTCCCAGGAGAACTGCTAGGAGTCTGGTCCAAGGACACCCACAAGGCCGTTTTGGTGGTGGTGGGTTCGGCCTCTCAGCTGGTCATTCCTGAAGAGGCAGTGGCTCAGGCTGCCACGGTCTCTTGTTTGGCTTTGATGCTGCTCCTGGTGGGTGCCACTGCAGGGGCTTCCTTTTTCCAGATTATTCTGGGACATGTGTCCGTTCCTACAGACCCTTGGGAGGGCTTTTCCCAAGGGGAAAGATCTACGAAATTAAAGCAGAACCAACGTAGGTCGTGGGACCGGGCATGTTCATCCGGCTCTCGTGTCTCCTTTGACTGCTCGATGGCTGTCGAGCTTTCAGCTACGGTCGATCCTCCCAGGGCGGAAAGGCAGACGGCTAGCTCCACGTTACCATCATCTGACTTGTTTGCCAATATGTGGGCTCACCAGCTGGCCGAGATGATTCTCTACCCGATCGACCCGTTGTTGGACAAGTTGGGGGACGACTTGCTTTCCCAGACTTTGGTCCTTTCGGTCCTCTCCCAGTAGGGACAGGAAAAATCTGCTGACCAGGCTCTCCTCCCTGGAGATTCACCCTTCGGTGGTCCCACTTGAGGACCCAATGCAGGTGGAATACACGGTGGCACGCTCGTCATCAGTGGAGGTCCAGGTTGAGTATCTTGTCCCAATCCCAGTCTCAGGACTGAAGGCATTCCCACTCTCGACCTTCCAGGAAGTGCTGTCGATGCTCTTCCTTGGATGACGAGATGCTCTGCCAGAAGTTGCAGCGCTAGAAGGAGCTCATGTGGCAGCAGAGGATCCTTGAGCAAGGTCAGACTCTCCCGCAGGCCTCAGTGCTCCCATGGTCTCCTTTGGTGAGGCCCTTTCCATTTCAGCCCTATCCGGTTGAGCTTACTCCATCCTCTCCACTGATCCTGGTGGAGCCTCTTCCCAAGTAGCCCTTGCATGGAGCCCCATCCAAGGCTGCTCACCTGGCTACGGGCCTTCCCAGAAGTCTTTCTCTCTTCAGATAATCCACTCCAATGAATCCAGAGTGGTTCATGGGGACAGAGGGCCAAGGGTGGTGTTCAAGGATTCATCAGACACTGGCTTCTCCATGCATTCCTTTAAGACCTTGGGCATCTACTGGGAGTCCTCCGAGGAACGTGCTTCCAACCACGGTCCCACCTCTTTTGAGGCCTCACTCTGTCTTACGTTTGAGTCCATGGGGATTTCTCTGGAGCCATCCAGAAGTGGGCCAAGGACCCCCTGACAGAGATCTTTGATGGGAATGATTCCCCGGGATGGCAGAAGCTATCCTGAGTCCTGCCTTGGAAGTACAGCAGCATCCAGCTTCTTGTCCTGCGTCTTCTGCCCATATAGTCAGCAAGTATGCAGTCCCGACCTGGTCTCTTCCCAGTTTCTCAGATCCACCTCTCAGCCGAGGAGTTAGTGGAGGATTCTGTCTTATGTTGGACAGGCAATGTTGGGTATGTTAACAGCCCCCCAACAAGGAATCGTAAGAAGCTGGACCATGCAGCAAAGAATGTTTATGCTGTGTCCTCCCTGGATTTCAGGCAGGTGAGCTCTGCTGTTATAATAGCCAACTTTGGTCATGCTCTCATGGGATTCCTGGACCATGTTATTCCCCACCTTTCTGCAGACTTGCAGTCGGCAGTCAAAGTGGTCCGAGACAAGGGCTGCGCTCTTATCAAGCACCTGCTCCATGCGGCCTTGGACATAGGCAACTCTTGTGCCTGGTCTGTGGCAGCGGCAGTGGCTGTGTCGCAGAGCCTGGCTTAGGATCACCACCTTTACGGTGGATACCCAACATAAGCTGGTGGATGTCCCCTTCTTGGGCACTGACCTCTTTGGGCCAGTGGTGGAGGGACACCTCACAAGAATTAAGAAGTCCAGTGTCACCCTGGACTCCATCATGTCCTCTCAAAAGGATCCCAAGGGTCCAAAGCTGAAAAAGAAGCCCTTTTCATTTCAGACGCAGCAGCCTCAGTTAGGGCAGTCCCAGTTCTGATGGCTTAAATCTAAGTCGGCCAACCATAGAAACATAGAAGCTGTCGGCAGAAAAGGACATCCTTGCCCACCTAGTCTGTCTTAAAGTCTCTGCCTACTGTGCCACCGTGGACCCTAATTGATCTCCGCCCCAGCCTTGATACTAAGGTCCTCCTTTGTCTGTCCCATGCATGTTAGAAACCTGTTACCATTTTGATACCCACCACCTCTGCTGGGAGGGCTGTTCCACCACCCTTTCTGTGAAGAAATATTTCTTCACATCCCCTCTAAGTCTCCCCCCTTCCAGCCCCAAAAAACCTGAAGGCTGGAGCAACAGCACTCTCCGGGCGGCCGGTGCAGGGTCCTTCTTCTCCAAGGCAGCCCAGTGATGGGTCAGGCGGCATGAGCCTCCCGACCATCACGTCTCTGCCTCAGTTTCCCATGGGTGATTGACTTCGCCATTTCTGGCACGCCTGGTCTGCGATAACTGCGGACAAATGGTATTGGGTTTTGGATGTGGTGGGTCGAGGTATGCCTCTCGACTTCAAGGCTTTCCCGCTCTACCAGGCCAGTGCCCCATGGGAGTCCATGGATTTCCCAGACATGGTGTCCACCCTCAGGCAGGACATTGCCTAGCTCCTCAAGAAAGGCACTGTGGCCTGTACGAGTTCCAAGCCTGTGGCCTGTGTCCAGGATGCCATGGCTGACCAGGGTTTTGTGTCCAGGTATTTCCTGGTTTCCAAATGGATTTTTTTGGGGGGTAGCACCCCATACTGGATCTGCACGACCTGAACTAGTTCTTGAGGAGGCGCAGGTTCTGAGTAGTCACTCTGAATCAGATAATCCCACCTCTGGAGCAGGGAATGTGGTTCTACTCTCTGGACCTCCAGGACACTTTCTTTCGCATCTCAATCCATTTGTCCCACTGGTGGCACCTTCTTCAGTTCCGTGTAGAGGGGGTTCTGTATGAGTTCCGGGTCATGCCTTTTGGCCTCTCCTCAGCCCCAAGGGTCTTCACCAAGAGCATTGCAGTAGTGGCAGCATTCCTGAGGTGCCGCGTGGTCCTTGGCTGTCCGTATCTGGATGACTGGCTGATTGCTGGTCCAACCTGGGAGGCAGTGGAGCAGTCCAGGGTCCTGGCCCTCCAGACTTGCTTGGACTTGGGTCTGCTTATCAGCCTGGCCAAGTTGGAACTCTACCTGTCACAGAGCATCCACTTAATTGGGGAAGAGCTCAACTCCCTCTGGGCCAAGGCCCGACTCCCTGTGGACCAGGCAACAGGCCTAACCTCCTTTGCCTGATTATTTCAGGTTGGGCACTCACGCCCTACCTGGGACTTCCTGTGGCTGCTGGGGTACATGTCATTCTGTATTTTTTTTTTTTTTTTTTTTTTTTGACTCTGTATTTATCCATCTTACTGCCCTTACCCACCACTCAATCAGACTTCCTCTATTACTGTGCGATCCTTCTTCTCCCCGGGGTCTGCCCCTAGAGTACCTGGTGCCACATAGACCCTATGATGCCCGGATTATCCGCCGGTGTGGGGTGGGGAGAGACCCTAACTCCTCAATTCTTGATTTGTGGACCTGTACAGCAGAGTCTGCCCTGACGATCTGAAGGTGCACAGTGAGGAGTCACCACCTAGGCGAGATGGGGGTGTTTTTCCCTTTTTACTCCCTTGACGTCTGCGTGCAGTGAAGGCCAATGAGCGAGGAGATGCGGTGAGATGCACCTCCTGCTCCGCCCCTCTGCTGACGTCTGCCCTGTTCCCATACTGCTACCTCCTTCTACTGCACCTACCACCTGAGCTCCCCAGGAGGCGGTATCACAGCGGGGAGCTTGCAGGTTGCCCCAAGAAGGAAGCATCCGTCGGAGCTCTATCCTTCTTTTCCTTGGCGACCCAGCGGTCCATGCTTCGTTCGAACATGGGTCGCCGGTGTGGTACAAGGTAAGGCGTCCAGCGCCTCAGCCCTCAGTGCCACCGGGCCGGCCCGTCATTCTGTATTGGTGTGGTATAGCAGGCCCAGTGGTGAATGCACCCCCCTGCAGTGGGAGTTGGCCCTTCTGTGGTCTCAGCACCTCTGTCACCTGGACCAGTCCGTTGTGGTGACGCAACCAGTGTGGGATGCCACCCAGTGGTGGCTTGTCTTGAAACATCTGCAGGAAGGAGTCTCGTTCATCTACCCAGAGCCGGCGCTCTTTCTGATGGCTAGTAGATCTTTGAGAAGAGCTCTTGCCGCAGGCATTGCTTTCCCCTGCCACCTTCCCCCAGTATACTTTCTGCATGGTTTAGACCCTCCTTGGTTCTCCTTTTCCCTTTTAGGGCCAGGTCTCTGGTGGGAGAACTGAGGTGGGGCTGGGGACTGCCCCTTTTATACCATTGACTGACGTTCGAGCGGGCTGATGTGGGGGGACAGTCCCTACTGAAGACTGCTAGCTAGAAGTTTTCCGTGAAGTCCTGGTGCCTGGTTGGCATAGTCCTTATGGTAATACCCTGCTGCAAGAGCTCTTCTCGATCTACTGTTACAGTAGGTTCTTACGTAACTGTACTTTCTAGGAGTGGTATATGGTGCACACTAACACAACCCATCCGACCTCCCCAGGCAGGTGGCACTCGGATCCCCTCTTCCAGCGTGCAAGATCTGACATCACGGGGCAGAGCAGAGAAGGATTCCACCTGGGTGGGTGGGAAGAACTTGGTTTAAAGAGGTTCCAGCTGAAATTAAAGGGGAAGGAAGACTGTCAAAGTGTGGATGTGCACTATATACTACTCTTGGCACTACGGTTACAGGTGAGTAACCCTCATTCGTTGGTCACCACCACCTCAGCCAGACGGGTTTGTGAACTCGAGCTGCTATGTGTGGAGTGGTAGCAGTTAGCAGGATGCGCAGTGGTAGAGATAAAACCAGAACAGTGAACTCCTGAACAGTTTCTGCTGTGTACCAGCAAAGGTGCTGTAACAAACAAGGCAGATACCCCACTATGACTCGGTGTTTCCTTTCATCACTGCAGTGCTTCATTGGGAGCCTAGTTTGTTACTGCACCTTGCCATGCTTCGTTATTTTGCACAGTAAAGTAAGCTCATTTATCTAGTGGACTAAGGCAGTTTGTAAGCCGTGGCTTCTCTTTTGGTGGTCTGGTGCCAAGATTGTTCATGAGTATACAGCTACATGGGGAAGTCTCCATGTCTGATTTTCCTCAAAGTCAGGGTTGTCCTATGCCCCAGTGTGAAGTTCCTGCCAAAGGTAGTATCCGAATCTCACCTTAATCAGGCCCTCACTCTACTGCCCGCAGCTTTGGAAGCTGAACAAACACGCCACATGCTAGATGTTTGCAGATCATTGCTCGTCTGCTGGGAGCATGTGGCTGAGATTTGTGGTAAGGTTCACCAGCTGTTTGTAACATATTTTAAAATTGCCCTAGCAGAGTGGCAGACAGACAGTTGGCCAGTGGATAACCTCTTGCATGGATGTATGTCATAGGTTGCCTGGGCAGTAGCTGACCACAGGGTTGTAGGCTCACTCCACCAGACATACTGCTGCCCTGTTTCTTTTGGCAGGTACATTCCCATTTCTGATATCCCACTACAGCTCATCTGTCTTGATGCTATGTTTGGGTCCTCAGTCCTCAATTCTTTTTTGCCTAAATTGTGAGATTACCTTGCTCTATCCTCCTAAACACTGCTAGGAGTCTGCCTGAGCGTGGATAGCACACTGCATCTGGGTCCAGTAAGTAGAACTAGAGGATACTTGTCTGTAGCCATAATTCTACTACTGATATTTGGTTCACACCCACACAACCCACCTGACCTCACGTGGCATGGCTTGCTTCGGATTCCTGTTCCAAATGGCAGACCTGTGTGCACTGGGGCTTGAGCCAGAGGACCACATGGCTGGGTGGTAAGAGGAGTCAGACTTGAAGACTGGTCCAATGACAGGGCATATTCCAGGGCAAACTGCATAAAACTGGATGTGACCTAAACACTGTAAGTTATGGTTACAGGTAAGTAACCTTTGTTTATTTAGCAGTAACAGTAGATTTTCTAGAGGCTCTCCATGGAGCCATAATAGATTGGACTGGAAGTTGTCGGCACCAGGACCTCACAGGCAGCTTTGTAAGGATGGGTCTGTCCAAGCTGACATGCCTATGTGCACATCAGCATTGCCTATATAAAATGGGTTGGTGTCATCTACTTCAGTTTCCAGCCATCAGTGGACAGTTTCCAAAACATTTTGGTGCCTGTCTAATATTCCTCAGAGAGGCGGGGTAGGGGGTGTACAGCAAAACAGCAACACTGTCTGCCACAGATAATGTGGAGGCACTGTCTGAAATGTGTGCATAGGCAGTGCTGCCTCACAGATGGTCTGGAATCATGTCCTTCAAGCCAGGGGGATAGAGGGTGGGAAAAAGTATTCTCTCTGGCGATTCTCTCAAAGTTCTACTGTATTTGTTAAATAATGAACCTATCTTCTTTGAGGGCATCTTTATAGAGCCATTATACATTGGATGACTGCCAAGCAGTACCAGTCCTAATTTGGTGGCTGGTGAACACCGAGGACCGAACCTAAGGAATGTAAGCCTGGCAGTGCAACAAGGCCTAACGCAGCTGTCCTACGATACTGTAATGCTTATTGAAAGTATGGATATTGTGCCTGGTAACATTCTTGCAAATGTCCAAGGCTGAGACAGAGTGGAAACAAACTAGAGGCCACCTTGCCCATGGTGGCGTGCCCCTTTGCAGTTTTGTGTTGTGCTTGGATACAAGAAGGTCTAACTTTGCCACCCCCCTCCACGTTGAGCAGTCGGGCACGTCCTGGTGTACCTCTCTCTCATGGGGTTGGACTACAGACTGATTGAGGCTGTAAAGACATGGAAGGCACCGGTCTTATGCACCTTGATGAGGTGAACCTTGGGAGCCATGGCACATTCCCAAACCCTCACTGTCACCTGGCATAAAGAGTAGGTGTGCGTACCTCCCTGTTGTTCAGATGGTAGACCACCCCTTGATTGTCTGATTGGAGCAATAGGAAAAACCATGAACATAAGTATCCATGGCCTGAAGACAGTGTAGAACTGCCCTCATTTCCAGCATAGTTATTTGAGGGATTTGTTCCCATGGAGACTAGGACCCATGGGTTTGATGAGGGCTGCAGGTGGGCTCCCTTCTCATCGTTTGAGGTGTCCATGGTAAGGGCCACCTGCGACTGAAGCTATTGGAAAAAAGGACCTCTGAGCAAACAGTTTGTGTCCTGCTACTAAAGTGGGGCATCCCGTAGGGGGCAGCAGACTAAAATCAAATGGTCCAGGGAGTGAGAGGCAGTTCACCACTGTGTCTGCTGCAGCCATTGAGGAATCCTCATATGCAGGCAAGCCAGAGGAACCATGAATATAGAGGCTGCCATTATACCCAAGATACTGAGCTTGGCATGCGCCAAAACCTGCTCATTGCAACTCACCAAGGCTACCTGTGCTGCGAAGCTTGAAACCCTGTCTTTGGGTAGAAAGGCCTTCACCCGGACTACATCCAGGATTTCCCCTGTGTACTGTATCCTTTGGCAAGGGACCAGGACAGATTTTTTTCCACAGTCATCAGTACCTCCAAACTGTCCAGCAGTTGTCTGGTGCAGTGTAGGGTTTACTGCACCTGAGCTGCCAATGCCCCTTTTACAAGTCAGTTGCCCAAATTTGGGAAAACACATAATTTCACCCTTCATAGTGCCACAGCTGCTGCAAAAACAATTTTGGTAAAGAAACACTTACATGGTGACTTCAGCAGACCCTCTTTTGCCGTCAGTATTGATGGCTGTTTCAGTGATTTGTAAGGCACTGCGTTCCCCCTGTTCCTGTTAATCTTATGCCTGCTTTTCTGGCTGGCTTTGTTAAACCCCTGACAAACTCCACAGTTTTTGTATGTTGTGGGATAGGCCTTGGCAACAATTGCACAGCTCATGGGTACCTTCCCTGTACAGTAAATCAGTTTCCCACCTTACTCAATAATGACATACACTGATCTATCAGAAAGAAATACATTTTTGTAGACTGAAACAGCAGTGAAAAAAGCAGCTTACACTGGTTCTTTGTTCACTCTCTCGATAGCAGGAGAACACGAAATGGGTGGGGACTGCCAGTGTTGTATAGGTGATACTACTGTAGGTACCGCTGACCTGCACACAGGCACATTGTCGTGGGTGGCTCCATAATTGCAGAAGCTTCCTGCAAGGTCCTGAGTTTGTTGACTTACAGTCCAGTGTATTATAGCTCTATGGAGATACTCTAAAAGATCACCACCAGGTGCTTTAGCCGCTCCTCATATATCATTTTCTCTAGTCCTGTAATCATCTTTGTATCGCTATATTGTTCTTTTTCAGTTCTTTTATTTCCTTTTTTTTAAATGTACCCAGAACTATACTCACAGTTCTCTAGTTGGCGCCTAACTCATGCTTGTACACTGTGACCTGTTTATCCCTCCCCCTTGTTTTTCCTCACGTAACTAACATTCCCTTGCAGTGGTCACTTGCTTGGTCGTCCGGCCTGGGAGTGTACCCCCTATGGCAGCACCTCCAGCCTAGTCCACCACTAACCCCTTCACTCCCAGTGGAGGGGATCCTGGCAGCCCAGGGCTCTTTATCCTCTTTAAAGAAACGTAGCAGATCTGCTGCTGAGCACAGTTCAGACAGCTTCAAGGTTGAGACTCTGGTAACCCCAGAGTTCCTCTCCTACTGTCTCGCATCCAGTAACTCACCGTTAAAGAAGCAGTGGTGCTCCGTGTCATCCAAAACCTTGAGGAGGGTACAGTTACAAGCCCCCATGATAAGGATCTGAGTTTGTACACAGGATACAATATTGTATAATATTGCCATAGTTGGTGGATAATGTCTTATTATTTCATTTTCTATATTCCTTGTCATTTTATATTTTTTGTAGGACTGCTTCCCCCATTCATTTAATGAAGTTTTCACCTGATGGGGAATTTTTTGCCACAGCAGGAAAGGTAAGCTATTCTAACTGTTGGGTCAATGCTGGTATACTGAAAAACACAAAAAAAAATAAAATGACCTGTCTGAATAAATAACTTCAAAACTAGGTTGGTTAAAAGTTTGTTAGATTTCCGATACTCAAAAAGAGTAAGTTGCCACTCAAGTAAAGCTGACAGCACTTTTGTTTTCAGTTTAAAAGTTTCATTCAAGCCTCTGCATGCGTTTCGGGTCACAACTTAAATGCAGTGTTCGTTAGAGAACTATCCACATGTGTCACTTTGAATTTAAATTAAGGGTGTGTATAGCGTTTTTCTGTTGTGCTTTGGTAGTACTGGGATCTAATATTAGTTTACGGGTCCCTTTTGAGGGACTCGTATGGCTACGAGTGTTGCCTCACACATGCTTATGACTAGAGGACTGTGAACTGAATGTGAGCAGTTCTGTGGTCCCAATGATGCAAGAGGCGACACTCATATCCATAAGAGGCCCTCTAAGCTGACTCATAAAATTATTATAGATTGCTAACTGTATTAAATAAAAAATCGTTTTGTTTATTTAATACAGTTAATGGCATGAGCAGTCAGAAAGAAGCCTGTTACAGTAACTCGGCATGTGAGATACTCTTGCGGTAATATGAGTACTTCACAAACAACTGAAGGGAGGGGCTGTGATTGGTCAGGGACATTCCCACGATCTATGATTTTCAAATGTAGTTTTAAACGGGTCAAAATTTGTTTATTCTTTATTGACCAGGTGGGTGCACTGACACCAAGTGCCTTTTTCAGACATGAGCCAGTTAATACAAGTACATTACATAATACAGCAACATGATGCATTGATACGAAACAGTACAGTACATGATACAGAACATGATACAATGGAAACAAATGTCACATGATACAGTAAAATATTATGCTTGAGCAAGCTCACATAGTGCAGGATGAGGTATACGTGGTGAGGTATACATGGTAAACAGTTAAGGTCTCAGAACATCAGAACAAGAGACGTCAGATGTTTTGTGCTGTAAGTTGGACAGTGGCAACTGGACTATCTTGTAAAATACAGAATGAGGTCTGCTTGGAGCAAGAGGATACATTAAAGGTTTTGCAGGTGATTCTTCATTTTGAGTGCGAAAATTACTCGCACTATATGACTTGCATTGACATCTAAAAAAGATGATAAAACATAATAGCCCAGCCCTTAGTTTATTGTCCTATGGTATCTAAATGATGCAACAACATGGTGCAGTCTGCTGTAACATGGCTCATCTCACTACTGCTGCCAGATGTGACACTGTCTAAAAATGATCCTCCCTGTGACTATGGAAACATTGCCTACAGTGCGACTCATCTCACAGCTGTTGCCAGACATGAGATTGTGTAAAAAAAAAAAAAAAAATATATATATATATCTTTCCTGTCTGTGACTGTGAAAACGCTGTCTGCAGTGCAGCTTCTAAGTTCACACTGGCCAGGCTAAACCCCTTTGTCATGCTTTTTATTACTTTGTCCTTTGCTGTCCACTTTGCACGTAGCACTTTATAATAACTGATGATCCCTGGTATCAACCCCGTTTTTTGAGACCTGTAAAAAGTTGTATCAACCCGCAAGTTGATACAGCAAAGTCGTATCAATCTGTGAGTTGAAACGGCTTTTACTGTCTCGCGCCGGGTTGTGTGTACTACGTTAGCCCTTGAAAACACTCCAAGGCTGCATGAGATAGTTCTTGTAACAGAACAACCTCACGGTTTAAAACTCTTCACGATTTCCGACCTCTGGTTCCTAAGGTACTTACTGACTTGGAAAATTGAACTGTTCACAATTTTTTTAAACAATGGAGACACTGTTGAACCTTCCCCTTGTCATCATAACAACCAGCATGCCACGGAGCCCATACAGAGGTCGAATCAGCAATGCAGGAAGCATGCAATGCTAAAGACTGTAGTCTGAGCTTTGTTTACTTAGCACCAGTTATAAAAAATAACACACATGAAGGTGTGTGATCTGCAGTTTTTTTACACACCCTCTGTGTGTGACAATAGATAAACCTCTCAAGCTTTGCTCTCGAGGATTATAAATTAGTGATCTGCAGTTTTTTTTTACTCATCCTCTGTGTGTGACAATATATAAACCTCTTGAACTTCACTCTCAAGGTTTATATATTATCACACACCTTGGGTGTGTAAGAAAAAAACAAAAAAAAAAACTGCATATCACACATCTACATATACATTATTCTCTACCAACACATACACTGTGCCCTACTGATCTTCAGGTTCTGGTCTAATACTTTTCCTGATTATCCTCTCTCCTTGTACCTTCCCTACCTCCAGCCTATGTCTTCTTAGAGACTCTCTGTCCTCTGAAACAAACCTGGGATCTGCTTCATGTTTACTGTAACTGCTGCCCTCGTTTTGCATATTATTTCTGGCCATTAGCTTGCTGTGCTCCCCTGTCTGCCATCTACCCCCCTCCCCCTTTGGCTATTTGGAGCCAACTCCAGTTTCACTTTGCCTCTGATTTTATCTTTATGCTTCCTATCCTTTCCATCTGGCCCGATCTTGTTATTTTACTGCAAATATTTAGTATAAAAATGGGTAGAATGAACCATAAAATGCAATTGGTTAAATGTGATCACATGATTGTGTGTTATTACAGCACACAAGCACAGGTCAAGAATGATTTAAACCTCATTCAGACCTTGGAACATTTTAAATCTCTATCTCAGGCACTTCAGGATGTGTGGAATTGTGTGACAACGGCACACCTCTGGCTCATATGGCACTCTGTAACCTTTGTGCCTCACGTTTCGAGGCGTGCCTTTATGCCACAATAATGCACACCCTGTCATTCCTTATTACTTAATTGCATACTACTGTTTTGCACTTCTGTTTGATGGATTTATGCTTATTGACTGTGGGTAGTAGTAGGTAAGCAGATGTCTTTTCAGTTCAGCAGGGGTTTTTTTTTTTTTTTTTCCCTTTATTTCGGTCACTCCCCTTGTGGAGTTGGGGGGTGCAGAAACCTTTTTGACGGTATCAACATTTTAGGTCCTTTATGGTGCTGTCCCAGTTGAGGTTGGAGGACAAGATGTACCAGTGCTGCTGGCCACCGATGCCAGGGCCCTTGGTTTCCTGGTATTCTGAGGTGGTGCACGTGAAGATGTCATGATGTGTGCAGGCAACACATGTGACATATCTATGTCTGCAGCCGCCTCCAGCGGACTAAAACTACAGCTCTTCTTACTAATTGCCCTCCTTCCCACCCCAAACCAGTTCTACTTTTATAGCCACTGAATTTGACTGACAACAGGAACTTCCTGTTTCGCAGTAGGAAGGGAAGGATCACTGAGACACATTAGTTTCATCAGCCATGAAGGAAACAGAAAATAGCTCTTTCTCACCCCCTGGCTGCTGGAGGTCTGAATCCGAGCACGGAAGGAGGAGACTACTGAAGACTAAAGGAAGTTCCTGTCCCAGAACAGGAAGGGCGAGAGTTGTAAGGGCACAAAGGCAATAGGAAAGTAGGTGTAAAAATACATAGAGGGAGGAGAGAGTAAGCATAGAAAGCAACAGGAGAGGGACACAAAATAGGTCATGATGGGAGTGGTGCAGTACAATGGCTGTGGGGCGGCAGTGTTCCGGGAGACATTCTGGAGGCTGCGATGCTGCCCTATTTGCAGGCGCCTCTCTGGTCTGGGGGAGGAGGTTGCCCGTCTCCAGGCTGACCTGGATAGGATTCTTGAAACCTCTTCCCACACCCAGGGACCCCCAGGGCCACTGCCGCTACCTCAGAGGTTTCCAAGAAAGAGGAGCGGTTGGACCACGGTGGGCTCAGGGACGGAGAGGGTGGTGGAACAGAGGTGCATCCCTCCAGTTGTACCTCTCCGCAATTCATATGCTGTTCTGGCGAAGAGTGGTTCCTCTATGGAGGCACCTGCAGTGGAGACTAAGGAGGATACTGGGAACCTCCACAAAGGAGACCCACAGGAGGGTAGCACGAGACCCCACAGGGGAAGGAAACAACTCCTGGTGGGGGACCCAGTCATTAGGGGGTAAAGTGGGGGAGGAAGGGCAAAGGGAGGTAAGGTGCCTGCCTGGCACCACGGCTTGTAGGGACAGGAAGCGAATCCTCAGGATTGAGGGAGCTGGATGCCATTGTCCACCTAGGGACAAATGACCTGGCTGTGAATGGGATCAGAGCAGTGCAAGAGGAGTTTGCAGAGTTGGGGAGGGGCCTTAGACAAGTAGCATGTACGGTAACCTTCTCGGAGGTGCTGCCTGTCTATGGCAAGGGTTTTGGCTTCATTGGGGACTGGGGAGCCACCTGGAGGGATGCAGGCCTATACTGGCACGACAGTCTGCATCTGTTCGGGGGGAACCAGGATCCTAGGTGATAGGTTTAAATGCTTCATTGGCAAGCACTTAAACTAGCCAAGGGGGGAGGCACTGAAAAGGAGCTGGGAAATCCCAGCCTCCCCCAACAAAACACAGTAATTAGCGAGGTAAACACCAAAGTAGAGAAGTGATTCAGGAGCAGGACAGGGGTAAATGCAAAAAAAAGACAGAAGCAGTAAGGACAGGGATGGGGCTAAAAGGGGTAAGATCATCAAAAAATGGAGGATGAGGAGTAAAAATGCCCGTAGTTTGTGTAATAAGCTCTCTGAACTAGTGGCCTTGATGGAGGAGGGATGCCTGGACATTGTGGCAATCACTGAAACATGGTACACAGAGAACCATGACAGGGATGTCAACATACAATTATACATTATCTACAGGAGGGGCAGGGTGGGTAAAATAGGAGGAGGAGGAGTAGCTCTCTGTGTAAGGGAAGGCATTACAGCAACAGAACTAAAGAGTAAGCAGGAAGTTGATGAGTCACTGTGGGTCACCCTGGAGACAGGAAATGGCACCACAGTCCACATGGGGGCTGTGTACAGACCCCCATCTCAGGGGGAGGGAATGGTCAAGGAAATGATAGAAGGCATCCTTAAAATGGCAGAAAAAGGGGAGATATTGTTGATGGGGGACCTGAATATGCCAGATGTTAACTGGAGCATCTTTGCTGCAGGCACATCCAAGAGCAGGGCCATTCTTGATGCCCTACAAGGGGCATGCCTCAGACAGCTAGTGTTGGAACCCACTCAGGAGGGAGAAGTCTTAGACCTGGTACTCTCAAATGGGGACGGAGAAGGAGCTCAGATTTATAAGTGGGTAGCCATCTGGGAACAAGTGACCATCAAACAGTGTGGTTCACAAACACAGCCATAGAGTCAAGCCATACAAAAACAAGAGTATTGGACTTTAGGAGGGCTGCCTTTGGGAAAATGAGAGAGTGCCTCAGAAAAGCAGTAGCAAACTGGCAAGAAGGAGGGGTGGAGGAACAGTGGGGAATAATGAAAACAGCCATCACAGAGGCAACAAGCCTTTGTGTGAAGCGAATCAACAAAGCAAAATGAAGGAAAAAGACACTGTGCTTTTCAAAAGAGGTGGAAGGGAAGGTTGAGGAGAAAAGTTAGCATTCAGGAAATATAAGGAAACACAGAAGGAGCAAGACAGAGACCTTTATCAGTTAAAGCAGAACAAGGCAGGGAAGGCAGCCAGAATAGCAAAAGCCCAAACTGATGAAAAGATAGCCAACTCTGTCAAGAACGGGGATAAAACCTTTTATAGGTACATTAGGGAGCGAAGAAAGACCAAGGGAGGGATACAGAGACTTAATAAAGGGGAGGGAATGTGGGCAGAGGGTAACAGTGAAAAAGTAGGAATACTGAACAAATATTTCTGCTCAGTATTCACAACGGAAGAGGAGGGGAAGGTACCTAAACCAATCAAGAGAAACACTTTCGATAGGGGGGTCGATACCAGTCCATTCACAGAAGATAGGGTTTTGAAAGAACTCTTGAATCTGAAGGTGGACAAAGCAATGGGGCCTGATGAGGTTCACCCCGGAATTCTAAAACAACTAAGGGTAGAACTAGTGACACCACTGACTACTCTCTTTAACAAATAATGGGAGGATTGGGTGGTACCTAAGGACTGGAGGAGGGTGGATGTGATTCCACTTCACAAAAGTGGGAGCAGGGCAGAGGCATGAAACTACAGACCAGTTAGTCTGACCTCAGTGGTTGGAAAATGATGGATTCACTTCTGAAGGAAAGAATTGTTGAGTACCTAGAGGCCAGTGGGGCACAGGACCCAAGGCAGCATGGCTTTACAACAGGAAGGTCATGTCAGATGAACCTAATAGATTTCTTTGAATGGGTGACCAAAGTAGTAGACCAGGGAGGGGCTGTGGATATGGCCTACCTAGATTTTAGCAAGGCATTTGACACAGTCTCACACAAAAGATTAATATACAAGTTAGCCAGCCCTGGAGTGGGTCCCAAGGTAGTAGCCTGGATAAAAAATTTGCTGGACAACAGGCGCAAAGGGTAATAGTAAACTGAGTCCACAGTGAAGAAAGTAGGGTAACTAGCGGGGTACCACTGGGTTCGGTACTTGGACCGGTCCTCTTTAAAGTCTTCATAAGTGACGTTGGAGAGCACCTGGAAGGAAAAGTTTGTCTCGTTACAGACAACACAAAGATCTGCAACAGGGTTGATACACAAGGTGGGGTGGAAAGGATGAAAAGGGTAACTAATGTATGGCAGCTCAGATTCAATCCAAAGAAGTGTAAGGTAATGCACTTGGGGAAGCAAAAACCCAGGGGAAGAGTACACAATGGGGGGGGGTGAGTAACAACAAAAATCGAAAGAGACCTAGGAGTAATTATATCAGATGACCTAAAGGTGGGCAAGCAGTGTGAGAAGGCAGTAAGGAGGGCTGGGTGGATACTGGGATGCATAAGGAGAGGCATCAACAGTAGAAAACAGGAAATTATGATCCCTCTGTTCAGACAGTTGGTGAGACCCCATCTGCAGTACTCCGTGCAATTCTGGAGACCCCATCTCTGCAAAGACATAGCCAGAGTGGAGGGTGTTCAGAGGAGGGCAACCAAAATGGTGCAGGGTCTGCACCAGAAGACAAACGAGGAGAGACTAAAGTAGCTTAATGTGTATACCCTTGAGGAAAGGAGGGAGGGGGGAACATGATAGAAAATTTCCTCTCCTGCATGTTTCTGTAGCTGCTGTACCACCTGTGGTCACTTAGGTGGCAGTGCTGTGGTGGAGGAAACATCAGATCCTCCCAGAGGAGGTGAGCATTCTCTGGCAAGAGCAGTCCTTGTCCCCCCTGGCCGACCCGTAGTGTCCTGGGCTAATTTCTGAAACCAGGTCATTGGTGTCGCAAGCTGTAGTGCTACCGCTGTGCCAGTGGGTCAGTTTCAGTTTAGCAGTTTTACTGCTGATTATTTGTACTTGAAACTGTTATTATTGTACTCTGTTGTACAATGCCCCCCCCCCCCCGAGTGTGCCTGGAAATGAGCTGTTTATAGCCCAGTTTTCCTTTCCTTGCCAAAAATGCTTAAATAATTTTGCTGCTTTGTTTTGACACAACTGGAAAAAAAAAACACTTAATTTCTCTGTCTAACACGCGTTTTAGTAACCAGGATACAGCAGAAAATGTATTTCATTGATGTGTGCCGTTAACAGTGTGAAACAAAAATTTTAGAGATGTTTTTCATAAGATGGTGCTAAGACAGTGTTCAGTGATTTACAATCCAAATGGTCCTTGAATGTTTGAATTTGACTTAGCAGCTTAAATTATCCTTGTACTTTAACTGGAATATTTGCTTAATAACACAGCACTGTAGTAAATTTTTAGACCAAGTCTTAATTATGTTGCCTCAGTAACTGTTAACAAAGAGGACGTTGAATACATATGAGTACAGGGAACAAAATATGTAACAGAGATGAAAATAGATGGTATCACATGGCGCTGTGTAAGCAAAAGAGGAAGTCATGGTGGTTTTATAGCCATACACATCTGAATATCAACTTCAGAACATCTGTCGTTGACTGGATATTAATCAAGTTAACATTTGAAACATTGGCCTAGAATTCAAAACTGCTTCACACAGCCCACGTCTGCCATAGTTACTCATGCTGTTTTGTTGTATAGCAAACCATAACACAAAGTCTGTCTTCAATGCCATTCTGAAATATATTGCTAAGGCCATATTTACTGTAGTTCAAGGAATTACTCAACAACGTGAATGGAAAGCTTTTCAGGTTAACTCACTTCACGTGAAAGTGGGCTGCCTTGGCTGAATGTGTCTAATAACACCTTTGCTTTTATTACTGCATACTTAAATGGACAACAGCAGCAAGCTAAAGTGTGTACTGAGAGGTACCACATGAATTCACAGGTCTGTTTTGAAACTGGGTGTGCTTTCTTTCTCAAGAAAGGCTTGACTTTTTTTGCTATCTCTTCAATTGTTTGGTTTAAATCTTACTATCACAACTGTTCCTTGAATGTGCAGTGCATTTTTTATCATTATATTTTTGTAACTGTTTTATGGATCAAATGATTCTGCAAAGATCAAAGAGTAACATGTTGAATGGCAGTGAATGCATCCTATGAATAAATAATGCCAGGCTTATTAATGTGGCTTATAAGCAAAAGGGGGGCTTAGCACAATACATCTCCCACGTTACACCATGCTTCATTAATGCCGGTGTATTATGCTTAGCCCATTTTTGCTGGCATTGTAGAGACTAAAAATAACTTGCTGTTGCATTTTGACATGAATGTGTAGTGGCTTAAACAATAAGATTTATTTAGGCATGTGAAGCCTTGGGCAGTTTTTCACTGTGACCATCTACAAACAAAACTGCGCTAGTGGAAAAAAAATACAGAACAGTCCTGCTAGATCCTAATAATTGTTTCATAATGTACCTCTTATTTGAATTTTGTATAACCAGTGCAAAGTCATTCTCTCATATAAAATATCATTGCTTTCTAACCGCTTCCTTACATTATGTCCTGCAGGATGACTGCCTTGTGAAAGTGTGGTATGGCACTAACAACTGGCAGTCTGCTGTTACGCCACCAGTTTCCACGCCAGAAAAAGACGTACATACAGAAGTGGACTTTTCATTTATTTACCTGGCGCATCCTCGAGCTGTAACAGGATTCTCTTGGCGGAAGACGAGTAAATACATGCCACGGTCAGTAGGCTAACTTATGTTTGTAGTAGAATGAGGCTACTGTAGCTTGACTGTAGATGGACAGTGGCATTTAGTCATAAGCCTTACTTAACGTTTTTTTCTTAGAGCTTCTTGAAGGACATCTCCCTCCATTGAGCCACACCTTTAGAATAAAAAAAACTAAGCTATTGGCATCAGGACCACTTAGTCATTTTTTAGCTAGGGCTGCCACATTGTTGCCTCTATATACCGTGGGGGGCCCTGTAATTCCTCAGTTCTTTCTTAACTTTGTCCCAACCTTTCTTGAAGCTGCCCGCCATCTTCAGTGAAACCACATCTTTCAGAAACACATTTCAGAAAAGGTTGTTTCGTTGAAGATGTTGGGCAGCTTCAAGAGAGGCTAGGATAGAGTTAAGGGGAAAATAAGGGTCAAGGAAGGGGGCAGGGACAGTAGCTTAAGCTGAGGACCCTGCAGTATGAAAAGACTAGATAGACTGAATGGCTTTATTCTGCTGGCTTCTTCGTATATTCATATGAAATACACGTTAAATAAAGGTAATGCATTGTGAAAAAACAACAGCAAAGATGATTAGAAGTTTAGGCATCGATTTTCTGTGATCCAGTGAGCAGTTAACGGTGGCAGAAAGAACTGAGGAATTATAGGGTTGCCCACGTTACATAGGGAGCCCCGATGTGGGCAGCCCTAGCTAGAAAATGTTTGCGTGGTCCTGATGCCGACAGCCTACAGTGCTTCATTGCAAAGGTGTGGCTTAATGGAGGGAGCGGTCATCAAAGATCTGCCATCAAAGAATTAAGAGCCATTATTCTGCCTCTGTCATTGCAGAAAAAGTGAAACTCTTCAAGGATCAGGCCCATATACTCTGTGTCTTTAGGCTAGGCTTCTTGCACAGTGTCAAGAACTGAAGTATTTGCCCTGGCTTTAACCAGGCCATAAGGAGATGTCTCAGAAAAGGCTTTAGAAGCCTTTCTTAAAGGTATGGAGTTTACACAGCATTCAACACTGGTCATCCCATGCTACCTGCTCTGCGTATTTGATGATCTGCCGCTTGCCTATGCTTGCTGACATCAAAGACAAAGGAGAAATTAAAGAAAAAACTTTCGGCAAACTCTGGGAAGCGTCAACTAAAGGGGAAATGCAAAGATTCCTGGTAGATGGCTGTCTAAGCAGGCCCAAGTGGCGGCTGCTGCTTCAGGTTCTGCTGCCAAACCTCCCCCCATCTCTTGAGACACCAAGGTCTGTGGTCCATCTCTGTTGCTGATAGTTGATCACATCCTGCTTCATCAACAGATTCGTCCTCTGCCCTAGTTACAGGTGTCATCAACCTGCAGGCCATGTTGGCTCTGTTCTTGCAGCTCCTGGTGTCAGTGCTTATACCATCAATGTTTCAGGCTGGTCTCTTGACGCCAACCTTGAATCCTGTAAGTTTGGCCTCCATCATCGACGCTCATACCTCCTCTGTCAGTGCCTGTGCCATCAATTCCATCTCCCTACAGAGAGCCTGTGCAGCTTCCTCTCCCTGGTGGTGGTGGTGGTGGTGGTGGTGGTGGTGGTGAGGAGGAGTATAATCCTGACCTTCAGCATATGGAGAAGGTTCACGAGGAGGAAAAGGGTGACCTACCCTTGTTGGAAGGCATCAGGTCAGCTCTACCCTTCTGTCGTTCGTCCATGTTCTTCCCCCTGAGTATTGCCTAATTTCAGGCTCTCCTCAAGCTGATATAGGGCTCTTTGCTTCACAGTTGAAGAGAACGACTCCTCCAAGAGTAATCTATATGAATTCCTAGTGGTTCCTGTGGTGCATACTGTGGTCATCCTTCTATGCACCCTGCTTTGGAGGATGCCACTATGGCTGCATGACACAGGCCAAGTTCCCGTCCTACCATGCACCGTAAGAACAACAAGCAGTGTCCAGCTCTGACCACTAAAGAATTTTACCCATCTCAGCCAGAGACTGATTCTGTTGTCATTATGGTAGCCCATAACAGGAGTAAAGCACCATGTCATATGAGTTCCTTTCCTCCTGACATGGAGTCCAGGAGGCAGAGTGTAATGAGCAAGAGGACCTATGCCTCAGTGTCCCTTGACCTTAGAACTGCTAACTGTCAGACATACATAATTAAATATCAGAATAGCCTGTGGCTGTCCATGTGTGCAGTGGTCGACAAGCTGCCTGATGAACCCACTGAAATTGCGGTCCTGCAGATTGTTGCCCATGACCTGGATCCTGGGAAGCATCTTCTGCTGTCCACGTGTGACACATGCGATGCTTCCACCACCTGTGCTGCTGTCTCTGGCACTACTTCTGGCTTTGGGTTGGCTAGTTTTGCGGTTGATGTTTAGCAGTCAGTGCTCAGTGCCCCTTTCCATGGCCAAAAAGTACTGTGATTGGCTACGATATAGAGATGGCCTTGAGTGAGTTGCAGTCCTATAAAATGACTTTACACTTCCTTCAGCCTCACAGTTGTGGCAGAGAATCCTTTTGTAGGTGCTGCCCTCATCCTACCCATTTCTACTCCTGTATCATGGGGTGTGGGTCTCACTGTAACCCTTCCTGTCCTCCCTTGCCTCTCTGTGCCCATGCTCGGGGTTACCAAGTATGTGGGTGCTGGCAGCGTTCCTTTTACCCTCGGGGCTTTCTGACTCTGGTTCACCTCCCCATATCCCTTTAAAAGACCCCACCTGTTGTGGTTACGCTAACTTAGTAAGTGGTCGATATGGCTGCACCTCTAGACCCATGTCAACCTTGAGGAAGTCCAGGTTGAAGTCTCAGTTTGGGTCCCACTGTGGTTGGTGCCGACACACACATGTCGATTTTATCATCTTCCTCAGACATCAGTCAGTAGGGTCAATTGGGATGGAGGTTTGAGGACCTCCTCTGGCACCAGTGGGCCATGTCTGCTCCAGGGCACCATTAGGCCCATGCGGCTGGCCCCTCTGGCTCCTTCTTGAGTGCCTGCAGCCTCTGTACCAGCTCCCTCCCACTCAACTGATTGTGGTAGAGCCCCCTGCAGTTGCAGAAGTGGGCACCCTCCATGAAATTTTAACTTTGTAGCAGGTAGCCCAATATCCTCATTGTCATGGTTACCCTTGACAGGTGGTTTGGTCCACATCCCTGAAAAAGAAACCTCAGTCCCTGATCAAAAATTGAAATTCTGACTAAGAAGTCCTTCATGACATTTTCCTTGCAAAGTTGAGTGGATGTTGACTCCTCGAATGGCAAGTCCACATCTGGAGAGTTGACATCATAGGAACATAGGAAAGTATGAGTCTTTAGCCATGGGTCATTGTGACTCGACCATTTAATCCTGAAAAGAAAACTTGCTATTACCCATGTACTTATCCAGTTCTGATTTAAATGTTTCTAAGGTACAACATAATAGAACATCGTTCTCTGTTTTTCTGCAGCATATGTCTGCTACCCTGAACATCTCCGTAAAAGAGGTCTAGAAGCATTTGGCCTACCCCCTGATGGACATCCTGGAGCATAATGGCTCCCCAGGGGTGACCTTCCCAGCAGCCGAGGCTATCCTGGACCCAGTAGTCAGCATCTGGCAGCACCCTACATCCTGGCAGCATGTAGGGTGCTGCTCAGGGTCTGGCAGCACTGTACGTCCTGTCAGGCCCCTACTCATTGTGTGGACTGCAAGTATACAGTCCGCATTGGGGGGTGTCTTGGAGCACCCATTGGCCGAAGGGCTTGTCTCAGACTCAGCCTTTAGGAAATTGAAGTTCCACAGCTATGTGGACTAGCCACAGTCCAAAAAGCAGGTCTTCTTGAGGTGTAAGGTGTACACAGTGGCAGTCGTGGGCTTACGTCAGGCCATCTATGCCATTCTTATGGTCAGGTTTTGTCATGCGCTTTTTGATAAGCACACTGACTTGCTCCCTCTGCTTCTGGCCTACAGTCAGGCAGAGGCCAAGGCCCTTTGGGACCTGGGACACTTGCTGCCCAAGCACCAGTAGTGATCAGCCTTGGACTCTGGCAACCGATGTGCCTGTGCTGTGGCCACCTCGGTGACCATACATAGAAGGGCCTGCCTATGCCCCTTGACTTTTACCCTGGGGACCCAGCATAAGTTGGTTGACATTCCATATCTGTGCACTGACATCTTTGGCCCAGGGGTGAAGGATCATCTCACCCAGAATGAGAAGTCTAGTGTCACCCTAGATTTGGTGGCAACATTTCAGCAAAGCAGCCTCCCAAGCCTAAGGAGAGCTCATTTCATGGCTCAGGCTGTCCGCTCAAGCACCCTACTCTCTTCCTCCTTTCTAAATCATCTCCCCTTCTTTCATCCTTCGTATCCCTTATCTCACCCTCATTCTCCACTCTCTGATAATAGCTGCTACTCCCTCTAGTCAACACTGTGATTGCCTGAGCATAAACACAGTTGCTTGTCTGGTATTCATCTGCTGATCTGTACCACTCTGGTTTAGTGTGCAGACTCTGTATTGTTCCTGTCTTACTCATCACAATAGTTTTTATTCCCTGCATTTTTATTGTAACTTATTTTTGAAATCCTGTAGTGTGTATTCTGTAGTATCTCTGTGTCACTATACTTTGTCTGGCCTATATTTTTATTTTAGATAAATTTGAACTATATAGTTCATCATGTACCATATCATACTGTTCTTATGTTTTCATATTGTCCCTTCCCAGGACACACCTGGACACAAACTGTACAACCTCAGTGTGCCCTTTTAGCCAGGTATTTTAACTGAATACAGTTACATGTTAAGTAAAACAAAACCCATTAGGTTTGTTACATTTTTTTAATGAGTATAAATGCATTTACAGTGCTGTGGAGTATAGGAAATGCTAAATGGAAAAAAGACCAAAGGTCCACCAAGTTTGTCTCCTGCCTTCCAGTCCTCTGCAGTTCAGTATGATAAGTTATAGTTTGTGTTCAGAGGAATATGCCTCTCAGCTGTCACTGATTTCCAGGGACATCCTTGATTTTGCATTATAAATTTCCTCTCTTCCCCCCTAAATTTGGCATTTTTGCCACTGAAGAGCAGTGTTCTGAATTATGAAATTGTATCAGACAGTAGCTGCAGTCTAGATCTCCATCACTAAACCACTTTACAGTAACAGCTTCATGAATTCACATTACCCTTTTTTAAGATTATGGTCTGATTATGGTTGCGTGTCTCTGATGTTGTCCCTGATTTTTGAGGCAGAGGGTTGAGAGGTATGCAGAGTGAAGTGCTAACAACGGATTGTTTGAACCTTGGCATTGAGGAACAGAAAAACTGCCTAATGGGGGAAAGTTTTGGGCACCCAAATCCAAGTGATGCACATGCCCTTCCCAGGCGGTCTTACTCTGTTGGGCCTGCTACTGACTCCCACCTCAATCGTTAATTGGATGCAGTAACCAGTAATGCTGTTTTCCAAAATAAACTGCTAAAACTGAAGCATAAAAGAATTGGCATTCCCCATATTTACCGCTTCCCATGGGAACATTCTTCAAGGTTAATAATGAGTGGAAAATGCTTTCTTACCTTTTAACTCCACACTGAATGTAGAGCATGGTCTCCTCTCCTGTCTTAAGCTGGAAAGATTTTACACCGGTCCACTTTATCCAATCCCTTTAATGTTTTAAGTACTGAAACTGTATCTTCCCTTACTTTTCTTTATTCCTGGGGAACAAAGTAGGTTATATGATTCCTTTTTTTTTTTTGGACCACCGAGTAGAAATTTTCAGCACACAGACTTTCAGGCTTACTCGGAGCCCTTCTCCAGGTGATAGCAGCTTCTACAAAAAGCATACCTATTACTAGCAGTTCACATATACACAAGAAGGAGCGGTTGGACTATTTGACAGGAAGGCTATTAGTAGATGTTATTAGTAACTCAGTTGCACAGTGTAGCTCAGGAGACCGTGTAAATGGAAGGGGGAGGATTTATTATAATAGTTAGGGTTGTACTGGCACTTCTATGTTAAAATTCAACATTTTGTACCTTAATAACTGTGCCATTTTTGGCGAAATAGCCCAAACTTTGGCATGCATGTCTCATTCTGCCAGTGTCTCAAGATGTGGAAAGTTTTGTGATGGCACCTTGTATGGTTTTTGAAATATGGAATGGTAAAAACCGGGGAGAAAAAACACTTTTTTCCCTATTGGTTAACATGGGATTTTTGGCCCTCGTATACAGTCCAGATGGAATACAAATTTTTCTTGAATTTTCAGGGATTATGGGGTTTGTGCCAAGGGTGTGCCTTTGGATAGTGTGATGAGAAGATATCTCACCATTTTTGAATTATAACAGTTTTCATGATAGCCACTAGACAGGCAGGTAAATGAAAACAGTTCATACTGTTAATTGATAAGGACTTACTGTTCGTGCTCAGAGAAATAATGTTTGTGCTTCTGTCATCTTGGTTTTTTTTTTTTTCCATTTTACTAATTGATTTCTAAAGACACGTTACTTGCTAAGGAATGACCAAGACCTCAGTCACATGCTTAGTTCCCTTATCGTATTATTATTTAAAAATGTTGACAGCAAGTATGGCTTTTTGGGACAAGAATCATATCACCCGTCACTTGCTTAGTTAAGGATCAGTCGATCTGAAAATAACCATTCGCAGTTCTTTACAGTTTAAACTTTACTATTCAAACTGAAAGGATTGCAAACAGTAAAGGTCCATGATAGTTCGAAGAGTCATAGCTCCCTGGTGTCTAGTGGCACCTCTACCTGCCGATTTCCATCCTGTGAAGATAAATGTGTCCTGGGTAGTTAAGTGGGCCCTCCCCAGTTCTCCGATCGCTGTCTCCCTAGTAAAAAAAAATAATTTCTCTGGTAGTTTAGTGGTCACTCCCCCTCCACCGTTTTCCAATCACTGTCCCTGTAGTAAAACAAAATAAATAAATGATTTCCCTGGTAGTCTAGTGGTCCCTTCCCATTCTCCGATCGCTGTCCTGTATTAAAAAAATGATTTCCCTTGTAGTCCAGTGGTCCCTCCCCTGTTTTCTGATCATCATCCCTGTATTAAAAAAAAGTTTTCCTGATAGTCTAGTAGTCTGTCCCTCCTCCCCAAATGTCCAATCACCGTCTCTGTGGCAAAAAATATTTTCCCTAGTAGTCCAGTGATCTCTCCCCCTCTGCCATTCTCCAATCTCCATCCCCTATGACGTATTATTTCATTGGCTGTCCAGTGGTCCCTCCCTGTTCTTCAGTTGTCATCCCCGTACTGCCGTTTATGTCCCTGTCAGTCTCTGTAATAAAGAAAAACCATCCCTTGACGCTTTTTTCTTCTGAAAAAAAAAAAGGGGGTGGTCCCTCACCAATCAGCCCCCTCCCACTCAGCACCCCACACCCCCTCTCACCTGAGCAGGTCCCAGGTTTGAGATCCACTCTCCAATCAAAGACAAGTCTTGCTCCTATAACTGACGACTGCGATATGAGAAACTAAGGTAAATGCAGTACTGTGTGTTTCAGTGGGGTTTCAACTTTTATGCATAACTTTTTGACACCAAATTTTCAACATGGCCTTTTGGGGACCCCACCTCAAGAACAATATATATGATTGTCATTACGCAGCTTCTGCCGGAAAGGTGATTTTTGCAGATGCTTGGCGAATTCACCTTTTGGCCATGATTTGAAATTTTTTCCTACTCCTGTTTATGAGGTGGGGTCATAAGAAGGCTATGTTGGAAATTTGGGGTCAAAATATGTAAAAATGACAAAGTTATGCCCATTCGTTGTAATTTTGCTACACACGCTCATAACTTTGGAAATTTTCAATATTTTGACTCAAAATTTTCCACAGAGCCTTCTTATTACCCCACCTCACGTATGTCACAGCTGTCATTTTTCAAATCCTGGCCAAAATGAGTTTTCGCACCTGCAGCACGGAGTGGCCTATCCTCATTGCATGCTGATCTGCTTTTCACTGACTGATCTCCTATCTCCATGACCAGTAACATCAAGTCAAGCCCTCCAATATTTCCACACTAAATTCTTACATATCTGGGATTGGCATGCCCCCGAAAACTAGGGTTGGGGTTCTCACCTCCCTGGATCTCAGCTGAACTTATGACTTGCCTCCGTGCAAGTGACCTAGCTTGGAAGTCCTACAAGTCCACTGGCACTCTGGCAAATCTTAAGAAGTACCATGCCTTGAGGAATATTTGTACTAGGGTTACTAGGCTAGCTAAGACTGAGTTCTTTTCCTCATCTTTCCAGAAGAACTTAAATCACCCCACTAAGTTCTGGAAAGTCATCCATACCCTCTTCTCCCCCTCTACCCAGCCCCCCCCCAGTCCTCAAGGTGGGGGACTCCATTATTTCCTACCCCCATTCTGTCTCTTCTGATTTCAACTCCTATTCACCACCTGTGCTTCCTCTCTCCTGTCTGCCTTCCCCGCCTCCCCCTACATCCCCACTGCCCCCCCCACACTTCCCTTCTCGTTTTTGCCAGTTAACCCATCTTCTTCTTCTCTAAAGACCATCTTGACGCTAAACCCTCAGAAAGGCGGGAGCTCTGATGGGCTTGACCCCAAGCTCCTGCACCTCCTCTGCACCTGCCATTGCCATCTCCTCCCTTCTCAGACTTTCATTCTCCCTTACCTCAGTCCTGGACTCCTGGAAGCATGCAACAGTCATCCCTCTCCCTAAAGGTGGTGACGCCACCTCTACTGGCAACTTCCACCCTATATCCCTTCTTCCTACCCTGTCTAAACTACAAGAACGCATTGTTCTTTTCTCAACTCCCCCTACCTTAATTCCTCTTCCTTCTTTACCCCTTTGTCTGGCTTTGGCAGACTTCATTCCACCACCTCTTCTCTCCTCAGGCTCACTGACTCCATCCTTACTGGTATGGATCATGGCCACCTCACAGCCGCCATCTTTGTTGATTTAACAAAAGCTTTTGACACTGTCTCCCACGTTCTTTTCCTTGATAAACTCAAGACTGTGGGTCTCTCAGACTCAGCAACTAATTGGTTCAACTCCTGTCTGGTAGGTAGGTCTCAATTGACAGTTGGAAGGTATAATATAGTGCCTGCAGGCTTGGAACAACATGTTGGGTACAGTGGATGATTCTGCTTAGAACATTAAGGAGCTGGAGTGGAGATATCTATTGATGTTACTTCGAGAGGGCTCTTGCAGTAGGTACTGACTGATAGGGCTAAGCCGCCAGGTGTTAGGACCACACGGAAAACTTTCACTAGCAGTGTCTGGCGGGGGACTGACCACCCTATGTCACGTGACCGACGTAAGCGTGGCGCTATATAGTGAGCAGTCCCCACGCCTGACCTCCAGTTCTTTCCCGCTGTCAACCTACACATGTCGGACTTTATGGAGAATGTTACTTCTGTCAGCGCCATTGTGGATGAGTATTTCTACTTATTTATTTCTTTTTCTCATAAAGTGTTAATGTTATTTCGATTGTGTATGTCATCTCAGACACCTCCTGATTCGTATAAAAACAAGTGCAACTCCTGCGGAGCTTGGCTGCCTCACAAAGACAGCCATTCCCTCTGCCTGGGCCCAGAGCACAAGACCGAGGACTGTGAGGCCTGCCAGAATTTCAACCAGGCCGCACGGAAACGCCGTCAGCAGACCCTGGAGGCCCATTTATTGAAATTAAAAATGGCATCCATGGAGAAGGAGCTGAAGAAACTCAGGAGTTTGTCCTCTTCCCCAGAGGGCCATCGCAAGAAGAAATGGGACAAAGAGAGACATCGGGACCAGGAACGGTCTCCATCATGTCCACGGCCCCTTCCTGGAGCCGTGGACAAGGAGAGGCCTCCCTCCATGGCCGCTTCTGCTCGCTGAGCAGCCATTGCCCCCCCCCCCGCCGGGACCGATTTTGGTTCCGATGGGAGTCTCTGGGACACAGGACACACCAGCTACCCTTAGACTCCTCAAGACTACGGGGTCTACTTCAAGTAGCATGGTTGGTAAGTCAACCATCGGCTCCTCCGACAGTCACACAACTGCGGCTTGATAAGTTGCATGTCAGACCCTTCGACGTGCGCCAAGCCCCGGATCCTCCGTCAGGCCCCAACAACAGGCCTGACATTGAGGAGTGGGATCAGCTGTCGCCTGAGCTGCAGCTTAACCAAGAGGGCCCTTCCTCTCGGGATTCTCCACTTCTTGAGGTGGTCCTTCCAGATTCCCCAATACTGCAGGATCCGGAGGAGGGAGAGCCACTACTGTCAGGCACTTTCCTGCTGCTGATGCCGGTTTGCCCTATGTCTGGCCCTATGCTGGGCCCGACAATGGTAACACAGGTCCCACAAGGTCCTTCGGGTCCCTCTGGGCCACCGACAGGCCTGACGCTGGCCCCTCCTGTAGGCCTGTTAGGTCGGCAGGACCTCCTTCGGGTCCACTGGACCCATCATCTGGCCCACCACTGGGCCCCTCGGCTCCACCGCCAGGCCCTATAGTCCCTCCCTCAGGGCCTTCTCCGGGCCTCTCTTGTGCTCTACCGAGCTATCTGATGCCCAGCCACCTGGCACCACACTACCTTTCGGGGTATCTGATGTCGGGTTACCCGATGACGGGGTATCCACCGACGGGATACCCAGCACCTTATTACCAGGTGCTGGGCTACCCGGCTATGGACATCAGCCTCCGCCACCTCCACCCCAGTTTGAGGTGGACCCGCAGGTGATGCATCATTCATGGTGGGATGAAACAAAATCTCGGCTCACGTCAGAACTGGAGAAACATCAGCCTCCGGTCACCCTTACGTCTGTCACCAGAGAGCAGACGCCCAGATTGTCGTCACTGGACTCCAGACCTTCGGCGTCAAGAAAGTCTGCTGAGCCTCTGCCGCAACCGCAGCAGCTCAGAGAAATCTCAAGACCCATGGACCTGTAGAGACCTGTGGCTATCCCTCTACCCAGACTCTGTACTCCTGACAAAAGCTCAATGTTGGAATCTGACAAGGCCGATTCGGAATCAGATTATGAATCCCCTTCTCCAGAGGAGCTGAAACCGAAGGACACTCCAAAGGTCCCTCCTGAGGACCCTTTCTTTATGGAGCTCCTCAAAAAGATCCAGGCGGCCTATGACTGGCGGACAGAGGAACAAGATCCCCAAAGTCAGAGACTTGTGGAGCATCTGGAATTATCTGATTAGTCTCCAACTCTTATCCCATCGTGGATAAGCCCTCCCGAAAAGTTGGCCTCCACGATGTGGAAACAACCTGCTTCCCTGGCACCAGTGGCAAGAAAGGCAGACAGGATGTACCAGACGCCAAAGGGGAAGGATCATATAAGCGTCCATCCTAAGGCTGACTCTGTGGTCATCCGTGCTGCCTGTGACTGTCTGTGCAAACCAAAACACCTCAGTACTTCTTCTCTGGACAAGGAGTCGAAGGTACTGGATCAGTTTGGCAAGAGGTTTGACTCTTCATCCACCTTAGGCATTAGAGCACTCAATTATGTTGCTCATATGGTAGTCTACCAGAAATCTATTCTGGGTCAGCTAGAATCCAAGCTGGAGAAACTCCCTGACTCTGAGCTAAAGGAAGACATGGCCAGTATGGAGCGGTTGGCTAGATCTGCTAGCCGACACACATTGAGGGCCACTTATGACATGGTGGATGCCTCTGCAAGAGGTACGACTACCGCCGTCCGCTTGAGAAGGCACTCATGGCTGAGGATTTCCAGCCTGGCACCTGAGGTCCAGTCTGCCATCCAGGATATCTCTTTCCAGGGTCCTGTTCTATTTAGAGGGGATGTCAAAGATATCCTTACTGATCCACAAGACAAAGGCAAAGCCTTGTGCTCTGTCAAGTTTTTGTACAAGCCACATCAGAAGCCTAAGCAACCCTTTCATCGACAATACGACCACAGCAAAGGCAACATCAGAACTGACGTCAGAACAAACATCTGTCCCCCTCAGTGGACATGGCTCCCCAGGCTAAATCTCAAAGAGCCTCTGGAACCATGCCCTCCACCCTCCACACATCCTCCTGACTCACTACACACCCTCCCAACCCCATACCCAGACCAAGAGGAACCGGTAGGAGGCAGGTTTACAAACCACCTACTGGGTAGGGAGGCAATCACAGCGGACTCGTGGGTACTTCAACTCATAGCCCAAGGGCACACAATCGAGTTTCTAGAGAGACCACCAGTGCATCCTCCAGATCCCTCTTATTGCTCTCCAGGTCACATCCACTTGGCCAGAGAGGAAATAGTCTGTGCTGCAGAAAGCAGCCATAGAGCCTGTCACCCACAGTCAGATGGGCAAGGGATACTATTCCCACTTCTTTCTAGTCCCCAAGAAGACTGGCGACCTCAGACCAATACCTCAGCAGCCTGAACTTCTTTCAGGAGCACAAGAGCTTCCGCATGATACCCCTTCTGGGTCTTCTTCCTTTGCTACATCAGGGGCATTGGCTCTGTGCTCTGGATATGCAGGATGCATACCTGCATATCTCCATTTTGCAGTCTGACCACTGCTTCCTCAGATTCTCTTTTCAGGGAGAACATTTCCAGTTCAAATCCCTCCCTTTTGGGCTGTCATCGGCACTCAGAGTGTTCCCAAAGTGTCTAGCGGTGGTTGCTGTGGCATTACACAGACAGGATGTTCATGTCTTCCCCTTCCTCGATGACTGGCTCCTCTTAGCTCCATCGAGGGACAACCTACTCAGTTCTTTATCCAGTGCCCTGGACCTTTTCCAGCAGGTGTGCATTTCAGTCAGTTATCCCAAATCCCACTTTATTTCTTCACAACGCCTACAGTTTATCGGGGCAGCATTGGATACAGTCCAGGGTAGAGCCTTCCTCCCACCAGACAGGGTGGAGACTCCATCGACAAGCACACATGGTGGCTTCCCAGAGGCGGACCTCCACAAGGTCCTTCGACTGCTAGGTCTTATGGCAACTGCCATCCTGACTATACCTCTGGCCAGACTCTCTATGCTGGTTACGCAATGGATTCTCTGAGTACAGTGGGACCAGAGATCAGACGACTTGGATCACATGATCCTGGTGTCCGACCTGATGGCTCGGGATCTCTTGTGGTAGCAGAACCTAGACAACCTCCAAGGAGGTATCTCCTTTCAGCGCCCCCAAAAGACCCTGACGACAGGCGCTTGGGACTGGGATGGGAGTCCACTTGGAAACCCACAAGACCCAGGACTCTTGGGCTCAGAGGGGAATTTAGGCTCCATATCAGTGTTCTGGAGATGATAGCTGTGCTGTACGTCCTCCAGGCCTTTCAGCACCTCCTCCAGCCAGGATGACTCATGATCCAGACAGACATGTGTGTCATCTGGTACATAAACAAGGAGGCACTCGCTCGTACCCACTCTATCGCG
The DNA here is from genome assembly GCA_016271365.2 of Neoceratodus forsteri. Classification (NCBI taxonomy): domain Eukaryota; kingdom Metazoa; phylum Chordata; order Ceratodontiformes; family Ceratodontidae; genus Neoceratodus; species Neoceratodus forsteri. Next base: position 33,835,097 of record CM057454.1, read on the forward strand.
AGTTGAGGAGAGTATGGTCCTGGACAGTTCAGCACAGTCTCCACCTCACGGCAGTGCACATCCCTGGTGTTCAGAATGTCCTGGAGGACACGCTGAGCCGCACTCAAACCAGAGCCCACGAGTGGGAGCTGAGACAGTCTGTGGTAGTTGAAATATTCACCCTTTGGGGTAAACCAGACCGCGATCTGTTCGCATCCCCATTCAACGCAAAACTACCAACTTTTTGCTTGCTCGCTCCAGAGCATTGCGTTTTCTGGTGAGACGCACTGTCTCTATGCTGGACAGGGAGATTCATGTATGTCTTCCCTCCCTTTCCATTACTACAGAGGGTATTACTGAAACTACAAGTGGAGGGAGCACATATGGTCTTGATTGCTCCCTACTGGCCACGTCATATTTAGTTTTCTCTGCTTCAACAACTGACAGTGGAATCCCCATTTCCCCTGCCCATCTGCCAAGACCTTCTGACTCAGGAACAGGGCACCCTGGTCCATCCAGGCCTTCAGTCTCTTCACCTGCATGCGTGGCACCTACTGACATAGCCACTGCTCGCTTTGGGGTATCCTCTAGAGTTGCACAGGTACTAGTAGAGGCAAGAAAGCCATCTACAAGATCCACTTATGCAATGAAATGGAAAAGGTTTTCCATTTGGGCCACATCTAAGGAGTGGGGCCCCCTTCTGCCCCATTCTGCAGGTCTTAGAGTATCTGCTGCACCTCTCTGACCTCAGACTTAGTAACTCGACCCTGAAGGACCACTTATCTGCCATTTCTGCCTACCTCATTCCAGTGGAAGGCAGACCCCTGGCTCAGCTGGAAGTATCCAAGACATTCCTAAAAGGGATTCTTAATTTGAAACCCCCAGTCAGGAGCCCTGTTCCTCCCTGAGACCTGAACTTCAATTTGGAGAAACTAACACTCTCCTCATTTGAACCAGCGACGAGTTGTGACATGCACTATCTGTCACGGAAGGCGCTCTTTTTATTTGCCATTACTTCTGCTCAGAGGATTTGTGAGCTCCAGGCCCTAATATGTGAGGAGCCTTATTTGATTTTTCACAGAGTCTGGGTGGATCTGCGTACTAATCCTAAGTTTTTACCTAAGGTGGTTTCCGTGTTCACCTTAAATCAGACCATTCAGTTGCCAGTGTACTACCCTGAGCATTCTAATCGGGGGAGGCAATTCTACATCATACCCTTGATGTACATAGAATTCTTCGTCACTACACTAGCAGGACGAAGTCAGTCTGTGAAACTGATCAGTTATTTGTCTCCTTTGTGCCCAAAAGGGAGGGTGCTGCGGTTTTAAAACCACGTTTGTCCAGATGGTTTGCAAACTATAACTTTTATCAGAAGTACAGCAACCCACTTCCAGGGGAAGTCAAAGGGCACTCAACCAGGGGCATGGCTGCCTCTACTGCTTGTTTCAGGAACGTCTCTGCTGCAGATATCTGTGCGACTGCCACTTGATGTTCCGTCCATACCTTCACTAAGCATTACAGTTTGGACATTGCTTCTAGGCACAGAGCAGGCTTTGGCCTAGCTGTTTTACAGGGACTTTTGTCTTAATTCCCTGTTTCCTGCAGACGTATTCCTACCTCACATGTCTCAGGCTTGTCTGATTGTGACAGCTTGGGACTCAGTCCTACTAGTTAGTACTTACCGCAAGAGCCCTCTCGAAGTAAGATAGTACAGTTATGCAAGAACTTACTGTAACAGCAGATCTTCAAGAGAGGCTTTTGCAGTAGGTACTGCTTTCCCTCCCACCTTCCCCCTGGGTTTTCTTCTGCTACTTCTTTTTATAGCTCCAGAAGCCCACTCCTTTCTCGTGTCACACCTTTCTAGGTCTCCGGTGGGAGAACTGGAGGGCAGGCGTGGGGACTGCTCACTAAATAACACCACGCTGACGTCTGTCACGTGAAGTCAGGTGGACAGTCCCTTGCCAGACACTGCTAGCTAAAGTTTTCCGTGTGGTCCTAGCATCTGGCGGCTTAGTCCCATCAGTTAGTACCTACTGCAAGAGCCTCTATCGAAGATATACTGTTACAGTAAGTTCTTGTGTAACGGTACTTTCTCTGAGCTGGAGTGTAAATAAATTATCAATTTTCACTCCTGCTCCCCTGCCCATATTCAGTAAAGTGGAAATAAATAATTTAGTTAACTGGTCATTGAACAGCATTTATTTCCACTTTAGGTTGGTCACGAAGGAACTCTTAACCAATTTAAGAACAGCTTGTCCAGTGACAGATGACATCACACATTCTCAGTGACCTCTGCTGCAGTTAAAACAGAGCAGTGAAATCGGTCAGAAAACAGTTACTTCTTCATTAAAAGAACTAATCTTGCCAGGGAGGTACTATCATTGTATAAATGACATATGCCATGGGCTGACTAAAAATATCACATTTACGGCGGGAGAGGGTGGATGGAACTTTATGGGGGACATATAGTATCCTTTTAGTCCACTCCAGGGGGCAGGCTCTCGTCTCCCCCCCCCCCCAAGTTAGGCATATGGAAAGCTGCAATTTACGTTTCTGGCCCCAGTAGGAAGAAACAAGTTGTGCAGTTCCCTGTGACACTAGAGATAGAGGGCAGAATGGTCCTCGAGGGTGGCACAAATAAATGACGAATAGCGAGAGGTAGGTAGACTGGATGAACTACAGAGAAGTTAAGAATGGTATAATGCTTGTTGGAAGATTTTATTTTCTTACTTTCCTGGTTCTGTTAGTGTTTTTGTGGGACATGTTACTCATTCAAACATGATGTCAAAATTGGCTAATGATGGCCTATGATTGAATGAAATGATATCACATGTAGGGACAGGAAAGGGTCAAGATACATCATCAGTAAAACTCATAAAAAATGTTTTAATAGAAACATAGACATTGTTGGCAGATGAGGATCGCCAGGCCCATCCAGTCTGCCCGAATGCCCTACACTAGTTTGTGGCCTCTGACCCTACCTGGTCAATGGCTTTTCACCCCTCCTTCCCACCTCTAAGGTACCTTTAAGCCTGTCCCATGCATGTTTAAAACCCTCCACTGTGCTTGCTCCCACCATCTCCTATGGCGGCAGTCTATTCCACATGTCCACCGTCCTCTCTGTGAAGAAAAGCTTCCTCACATTTTCCCACAGCCTGCCACCTTCCAATGTCATATCATGCCCCCTCGTTCTTGTACATCTCTTATATTTGAAGATGTCTCCCTCCTGCACCTTGTTAATGCCCTTAAGATACTTGAATGTTTCTATCATGTCTCCCTGATCTCTCCTCTCCTCCATCGAGTACATACTGGGGTCCTTTAGTCTCTCATATGTTTCCTGGTGCAAGCCCTGTACCATCTTAGTCACCCTTCTCTGGACCGCCTGCACCCTGTCAATGTCCTTACGAAGATGCAGCCTACAGAATTGCACACAGTACTCTAGGTGAGGCCTCACTAGGGTTTTGTACAATGGCATCACCACCTCCTGCCTTCTGCTAGTGATAACTCTGCCTGTGCACCCCAGCATGCCACTGGCCCTCCCTGCAGCCTTTGTACTCTGCTTAGATACCTTTAGGTCATCAGAAATGATAACCCCTGGTCCCTTTCTTCCTTGGTAATGGTCAACAATCCCTCCCCCCATCCTGTAGCTCTCCCCAGGGTTCCCTCTTCCCAGGTGCATTATTTTGCACTTCTTGGACTTCAACCTTAGTTGCTGCACTTCAGACCATTTTTCAAGCTTCTCCAGGTCCCTCGTCATTTTCTCCACCCCGTCCGGAGTATCCATCCTGTTATAGATCTTGGTGTCATCTGCAAACAGGCAAACCTTTTCCTCCAGTTCCACCGCAATGTCACTAATGAAGACATTAAACAGGACTGGCCCAAGGACCGCTCCCTGAGGTACCCCACTGGTCACCCCTTCCCCCGATTGGATCCCATTTACTACCGCCCTCTGCTTCCTGTCCGTTAGCTGGTTCCTAACCCATTTTACCACCTTGTGCCCCATACCCAGACTACTCATTTTGTTGACCCGCCCTTTATATGATTTATTTTTATTAAAAAATGGAAGTGACCACATTTCAATATAGTCAGATTATTCTGTTGCGTTGTATTTTACAATATTCTTTCCAGGTTTATACATGTTAGCACTGTATATAGACAAAATCATTACATTATAAATAAAAACACATTGTAACCGTGTGACTGAGTGTATTGTATTATTTTATTGTCATTCTTACCCTCACTTAAAAGTAATATACATGTATTATCCATTTTATGTTTGCTTCTTGATACCCTTATGGAGAATTTCTCTATTTTTTTTATTTAAGAGATCATTTCCCTGATAACCAAGTACCTTCCCAAATCCCCATTTTAAGGTATAAATACGATGTCTCTTCCAGATATATAAAATACTCATGGCCTCCAAAATATCTCTGCCTGTGAAATTTTATTATGTAATTTGGCTGTAAGAGATTCCAGGTGGTAGATATTGGATACCATCCTGCTCCATTCTCCTACGGTTGGAATATCCTTTGACATCCACCATCTTGTTATAGCTTTTTTTGTAGCCATGATATATATAGGTAACAAAGTTTTGTGCCAGGCCGGTTTGTGGGGAGGACATATAGCCAACAAAAGCATTTCTGCGGTCAATTCAACCTCTTCACCCAGGCATTCTGATAAGGTTTGTTGGAGGGTACACCAATATGGCATCAGAAGAGGGCATGTCCAGAAAATATGTACGAGATCTGCTCTCTGACATCCGCATGACCTCCAACATCTACCGTAGGAAGAGGGGAGATACTTAAGTAAAACGGCCAGAGAATGGAAAAACTGAACTCTGCACTTCCAAGCGAATTTCCTCCATATGTTTGAATGGGTAATCCTGCAGGCCATAGGGGAAGCCAGGAGCCAGTCCTGTTCTGAGATAACTGTTTCCAGATCCCTACACCAGCTCTTCAAAATAGAGGGTGATGAATCACCCATGCCCTCCCGTAAAATTTGATATAAATATCCCACCTAATGCTGCCAAGGTTGGCCGGCCATAGTGTCCTCTATAAATTTCCATGACATTGGAATTGGGTTAGGTTGTATTTACGTCACTTCCCTTTGTCTAAGGAGATGATTCTTAACTTGAGTATCTATATATATATATATATATCCCCATCAGGTAAATCATGGTCCTTCTGGAGTATTTCAAACTGGACAATGCCCTTACTAGATATAAATTGTCTAAAAAATTGAAGTCCTACTCTCCTCCATCTATGAAAAGTGTGGTCAAGTGTAGCTGGTAGGAAGGATCCGTCTTCTGAGATTAGAGTAAATAAAAAAAACCACTCCTTGAAGCCCTTAAGTTTCTTTAAGTGGTACCATTGTATGAGAATTTGAGCAATAAAGGGTGTAAAATCTTTGAATCGTGGTGCTTTATCTGCTGAGGCCAGAGTTATTTTCCAGATGATATATAAATCATTTATAGCAAACTCCAAATCCTTCCAAGGTGCTTCAAAGGATGGGGAAAGCCACAAAATTAAAATCTTGGAAGAAGGCTGCCATAGCATACAGCTTTAAATTAGGCAAGTTAGCTCTTCCCTCTATAAGTGGGAGTTGTAGCAGGGACATCCTTATGCGAGGCTTCTGTCCTTGCCAACTAAAGTTAGAAATAATTTTCTTCCAGGATTTGAAATAAAAGTTAGAAGGAAAAGTTGGAATATTTTGAAATATGTATAAAAATGTTGGTAGGATTGTCATTCGAATAGATTCTATCCTCTGGAAAAAAGTCAAAGGTAGAGTGGACCAAATTGCTAAGTCTGACTGAATTTATATTGACAACGGTTCATAATTTAATAACTCCACAAGATCTAAATTTTTTGGGATTACTATACCCAGGTATTTAAACTGTGTCCTATGCCATGACCAGCCCTTTATATGGAACAATGTCAAAGGCTTTGCTGAAATCAAGGTAAGCAACATCTACCTTCCCCCCCACCAAATTTAATTCCCTTGTCACCAAGTCAAAAAAAATCTATTGGATTCATCTGACGCAATCTTCCTGCTGTGAATCCATGTTGCCTTGGATCCTGGGCACCACTGGATTCCAAGTGTGCCACTGTTCTTTCTTTAAGCAGTGCCTCCATGATCTTACCCACGACTGAGGTGAGGCTGACTGGCCTGTAGTTCCCTGCCTTCTCCATACTACCACTTTTGTGTAGAGAGACTACATGTGCCCTCCTCCGGTCCTCTGGAACCACTCCTGTGTTGAGTGACTCAGTGAACAGTGCTGGCAGAGGCACCACTAGCTGTCTTTGTAGCTCTCTCAATATCCTCGGGTGTATGCCATCTGGTCCCATTGCTTTGTCCACCTTCAGTTTTATGAGCTCCTCCAGGACTCTCTCCACTGTGAATGGACTTGTGTTTACCTCTCCCCCTCCTTTGTGTTTGTTACCCAGCTGTGGTCCCTGACCCTTCCCCTCTTTAGTGAATACTGAACAGAAGTATTTGTTCAGTATTTTCACCTTTTCCATGTGTCCCTCCTTACAGTCCCCTGTATCTCCTTTGAGACTTACAATCCCTCCCTGGTCTTCCTTGTTTTGCTAATGTACCTATAGGGCTTAGGAACCCGCCATCGAGACCCCCAGTGCCACCGAGGACCCTCCGCCTGCCTGCCCAGGTACCTCCGAAGAGCCGCCAGCCCTGCCGCAACCACCAAAGTCCTGCGCCCAGCCCTTCCAGGAAGCCTGTTGACAGGGGCCGACCGCTGATACGCACGCCCAGGAGAACCACGAGCTCAGCCGCACCCTGGTCCTTTGACCCGCTAAAGGCGTAAAAGCCGCCAGGTCCTCTCCTAGCCTGCTGGGGCTTAGGAACCCACCATTGAGACCCCCAGTGCCGCCGAGGACCCTCCGCCTGCCTGCCCAGGTACCTCCGAAGAGCCGCCAGCCCTGCCGCAACTGCCAAAGTCCTGCATCCAGCCCTTCCAGGAAGCCTGTTGACAGGGGCCGACCGCTGATATGCACGCCCAGAAGGAGAACCACGAGCTCGGCCGCACCCTGGTCCTATGACCTGCTAAAGGCGTAAAAGCCGCCAGGTACGTTTTCACTGCTTTCCAACTGCTGTTGCCTCCAGCTCAGTCTGCAGTGCTCCCTGGCTGTACTCCCTCAGGAAAAGCGGCTGTTTTCACCTGAACTGCTGTCCTTGGGGAACTGTCTTGGACTGAGACTACTGAGCGCCGCTCGCAAGCGCCTCCCTACCCGCTTCAGGTTAACTCCGAGCGGATTCAAGACTCAAGTGCTACAGCCCCTTCGGTGGCAGTTTGTTTGGACTATTTATCCCTGGATTTTAAGTAATTCTGGCCTTTTGCCCTGTTTTTCACTTAGAGCGCATACCTGAGCTATTTTTCTGTGTAGTTAGTCCTCTTATACCGCCTAGTACTTGTATTTCATAGAGCCTAAGTCTTAACCTGTAGAGCTATCTTGTAACTAACTTAAAGCTTGACTTTACCTGCCTATAGTGTGTTACAGCCCCTCTCTCACTGTTTTCCTTGGATCCCTCCTAATCTCACACTACCGCCCTTTTTCTTTGTCCTCTGACCGCTCCTTGTCCTTCAGCTTCCCTTACTTAAGTCTCTCCCTTGCTGCTCTCCTTAGGTCCTCTCCTAGCCCGCTGGGGCTTAGGAACCTGCCATCGAGACCCCCAGTGCCGCTGAGGACCCTCCGCCTGCCTGCCCAGGTACCTGCGAAGAGTCGCCAGCCCTGCCGCAACTGCCAAAGTCCTGCACCCAGCCCTTCCAGGAAACCTGTTGACAGGGGCCAACCACTGATACGCACGCCCAGAAGGAGAACCATGAGCTTGGCCGCACCCTGGTCCTTTGACTCGCTAAAGGCGTAAAAGTCGCCTGATACGTTTTCACCGCTTTCCAGCTGCCGGTTGCCTCCAGCTCAGTCTGCAGTGCTCCCTGGCTGTACTCCCTCAGGAAAAGCAGCTGTTTTCACCTGAACTGCTGGCCTTGAGAACTTTCTTGGACTAGGACTGCTGGCGCGCTGGCATCTCTCGCTTCAGGTTAACTCCGGCAGTTCAAGACTCAAGTGCTACAGCCCTTCGGTGGCAGTTTGTCCCACGGCGCTGCGCGGCTCCCCACCCTCCCCACCTCACCCACCCTGGTAGACCCTTTAGATTTATAGCTCTCCGAGCGTCATATGACTAAGTGCCCACTTTCCCATTGGTCCCTTATACTCTCTCACCGCTGGGGGTGATCTACCCCTAACGTCTGTCTAAACTTTTCAAAATCCTCCTCGCGCCAAAAGTTCGTAACCTCCCCCGAACCAAATCGTCCTCCTCCTATCCTTTTACTCCGGTGTACACCGAATGGTTTCGTGTATATATACTCACTCCTAAACCTTCCTCTCTCATTAGCGCCACTGTTTTCCTTTCTCTTTCCCCATATCTGCTCTAACTTAATTCCTAGGAACCTTGCTCCAATTGTACCACTCCCCAGCTCACCCCTGTAAAAACTCCTGAGCTGCACATTCAAAAGTGTTGGGTCCTAAGTGTGAATCATGTCCTCCTCGCCTACACAAGCATCATGTCCCCACGGCAGACTGAATAGGATTATCTTCCTGATCTTCCTCTCCCTCCTCTGGGGCTTAAACAAAGTCTCTCTGTCAGTACGCACCGACACTCTCAGAACTCCCCCCTCAGCCACTGATTTCAGTTTCACCAACCTCATGACTGCAGACCTTAGACCGAAACCCTCCTGGGAACACCTTCTCCTCCACAAAGGCTGCACTTATCGAGCCCTGTCCTCCCTCAGAAATAAATGGAAGTGTTGCAAGAATGCTCCAGACCTCCTTAGCACACTGCTTTTGTACCTAGCATCACTCCTGAGAATACTTTCTGGGATATTGAGCTGAACCCCGGCCCGCCCAGCAGTGGGGATCCCCCGAATGGATCGTTCAACAAATCCAAGGGATTTTTTATATCGCATATGAACATCAGAAGTCTCGTAAATCATCTGCCTGAAGTAGAAGCATGGCTCAATGTACATGATCCCGACATACTGTGCCTGTCAGAGACCTGGCTGAAACCTGGAACACCTGACTCCTTGTGCACCATACCTGGCTACTCATTTATTCGGAAGGACAGACTGGTGTCAAAGAGGGGTGGAGGAGTTGCCCTCTATCATAAATCTCACCTGAACGTTAGTATCATCTCTGACTCGAACCCCCAAACCACAAGTGAGTCAATGCATGCGCTCCTGTCGCTTGGCTCTAAAAAACTTCACATAATCTGTATTTATAATCCACCCTCTGGGGGAGTAAATGGGCTTCAGGAAGCACTCCAGCTCACCCTAAAACGCATCAACAAAAATGAAGCTATCATCCTTGGTGATGTCAGCTTGAACTGGCTAGGTCCTTCACACAATTCCCTGGCTTCACTAGTGCAAGGTCTAAACTTTCATCAACAAATAACGGAAATCACTAGACTGTCTGGGCCACAGTCTGGCACACTTATTGACTGGATCATGACAAACAGACCTGAACACATGACTTGCTCTGGGATCTTGGCAGACACTATCACTGATCACTCCCCTATCTACTGCCAGTGGAGGGCCGGTCAGCTCCCCCCCCCACCTCGGCAGGTCACTTTTACGAATTCTGCAAACTTGGATACAGACTCCTTCCTCCGGGACATCTCAAACATTGACTGGTCAAATATATACCGGGCAGAGAATGTAGAGGATGCCCTGAACACGTTCCTACATTATCTCCCTGTACAAAACAAGCATGCTCCAAAAACCACGCGTAGAGTCAGGGGAAAACAAACTAGATGGCTACATAAGGATCTCCTAAAACAACTAAGGTACAGGGACAAGCTCTGGAAAACCTTCAAAAACTCTAAATCGACTAGGGACTATGCAAACTACAGGCAAGAAAGAAATTCTTGCAGGAAAAACATAAGGCTGGCAAAAAGCATGTATTACCAGAAACTGCTAAAGAACTCAGCCCATGACCCCTGTAAATTTTGGGGCCACATAAAAACCTTCCTGGGGACACCACGATCAGTTACACCCTCTGATGTGGTAATAAGTGGCTCTCATTGCAATAACCCCATCACCATGGCAAACGCCTTCAATAGCATGTTCTCTGATCTCTCCCCCATACCAGCAATCTACCACCAGCAGCCTTCACTGTCGACACTGTGCCTCTTACTGACCCTGCCACCCCCGCCAGTGATCCTAAACCTATACCACACCTCCTCTGTTTCAAAGCCATCACCAGCTCTCAGGTTCTGTACTATCTAAAAAAACTATCGGAATTCACTAGTCCTGGCTCTGATCAACTGGAACCCCGCCTTTTAAAACTAGCTGCTCATTTTATCTCCAAACCTCTGGCTAGAATTTTCACCTTATCCCTCACCAGCAGTGCAGTCTCAGAACTATGGAAAATGGCCAGGATCTCCCCTATCTTCAAAAAAGGGAACAAGAAAGATATCTCTAATTACAGGCCTATTGCAATACTATCCCCACTCAGCAAAATCCTTGAAAAACTAGTTGCCGCACAGATCCAGGAATTCCTTGAAACCACTAAACAGCTCAATGATGCACAACATGGATTCAGGAAAAACCACAGTACTGCGACGGCTCTAGCTAAGTTCACCACTGACATCCTCACTGGCATGGATCAAGGAAAGCTCACAGGGGCTGTCTTTATTGACCTAACCAAGGCATTTGACCTTGTTGACCACCCCCTGCTCCTGACTGGTGCCAGGAAAAAGGACACAGATTTGTAGGGAACTGGCAACAGTTCTGGGAGCGAAAGTTCTTTAAATTTGATGGACTGCATCTGACTAAAGAGGGAGTCAGTGCATTGGGGCAGAAGTTTGACGCCTTTGCAGAATATTTAAACTAGCAAATGGGAGAGGTGCAGCACCCCATATCGTCGAATGGAAGAACACCCTCCCCTCAGCTAGTGGTCAAACAGGAATTCAGCGTGTTTGCCGTTCATTTGCATCACCAGGTAAGAAAAAGGTTTGTCTCCCATACGATGCACAGGGCTAATGCCAAACTTCACCCAACAACTGACACACCAAAATCTGCCAATGGAAAATCATGTACACAATGCTCACAGCCTGGGAAATAAGATCCCAGACCTGCAGGCAATAATGTCAGAGGCTAAACTGGACATAGTAGCAATTAGTGAGATGTGGTTTACCAGTAACCACACTTGGGAGACTTCAGTACCTGGCTATGTATTGTTCAGAAGAGACCGAGGTGCAAAAAGGGGGGAGGAGTGCCCTGTATGTTAATGAAAATATCAAAGCTACAGAAATTCAGAATACACATAGGAGCCAGAAGAACTGTGGGTCACCCTGGAAACAGGAAATGGGACAGCCATAAGAACTGGGGTTGTCTACAGGCCCCCAGACCAGAGGAGGACATAGACACATTACTGTTAGAAGATATACAAAACATGTCGGCTAAAGGGAGGTTCTGATAATGGGAGACTTCAACATGCCAGATACAGATTGGTCAATACCAGCAGGAACATCTGCCAGAACTAGACTCATAGTGGATTTCCTGCAGGGGAGGGCCTCAAACAACTGGTACAGCAACCCACAAGAGACAGGGCTATCCTAGATCTAGTACTGACTAACAAAGAAGGATCACAGATCTCCAGGTAGAAGGTCACCTGGGGCCAGTGACCATCACATGGTATGGTTCAATTTGGCTACTACATCTAAATCATCCCATTCCAAGGCAAAAATATGGGACTTCAGAGGAGCTGACTTTGATAAGATGGCCAACAGAGTTAAGCTAGCCCTGGCAAAAAGAAACACAGGTGAGGAGGTACAGGCAAAGTGGGCAAGCATTAAGGATACAATACTTGAAGCAACATCCCATTGTGTTAGACAGAAAAGGAAGTGCAAAAGAAGAAGGAAACCACTTTGGTTCTCAAATACAGTAGCAGAAAAGGTCAGAGCCAAAAGGCTGGCCTTCAGAAAATATAAGGGAACACAGCGGATGAAGATAGGGAGGCATACCAAACTGCCCTAAGGGAAGCAGGTAAGGCAGTAAGGCAGGCAAAGTCCCAAACTGAGGAATCACTAGCACGAACAGTAAAAGAAGGTGACAAGACTTCTATAGATACATTTGTGAAAGGAGAAAATCCAGAGGGGTATTGCTGTTTAATGGAGAAAAGGGAGCATGTGAGGAGGAGGACCCTGTAAAGGCATCTATCCTAAATAGATACTTTTGCTCAGTATTTACTGAAGAGAAGGTAGGGCAGGCCCACAGCTCAGCATCATGGACACAGGGGAGGGAGGTGAGCACTACTCCTTCACAAAAGAAAGGGTCCTACAAGAGCTTGCTAAGCTCAGGGTGGATAAGGCAATGGGACCTGATGGCATACATCCCAGGGTACTTAAAGAGCTAACGGAGGAACTAGCAGAGCCATTAGCAGAATTGTTTAGTGAGTCTCTGAGCACAGGAGAGGTCCCAGAAGACTGGAGAAGGGCTCATGTGATCCCACTCCACAAGAGTGGTAGCAGGGAGGAGGCGGGAACTACAGACCGGCCAGTCTTACTCAGTAGTGGGCAAGATTATGGAGGCACCTTAAGGAAAGGATAGTGCAACACCTGGAATCCATAGGGGCACAGGATCCAAGACAGCATGGGTTTACAAAGGAAGGTCCTGTCAAACTAATCTCATAGATTTCTTTGACTGGGTAAACAGAGTGGTGGACCAGGGGAGCAGTTGATGTCGCCTACCTGACTTCAGCAAAGCTTTTGACACTGTTCCATAGAAGATTGATAAATAAGCTAGGTAGGCTCGGGGTGGGTCAGAGTTGGTCAACTGGGTGGCAAACTGGTTGACTGGCAGAAAACAGAGAGTGGTGGTAAATGGTATACAGTCAGAAGAGATGCAAGTCACAAGTGGGGTACCTCAGGGATCAGTCCTGGGCCAGTCCTATTCGACATCTTCATTAGTGACCTCGCAGATGGACTAGAGGGTAAGGCTTGTCTGTTTGCAGATGACACCAAGATCTGCAACAGAGTAGATGATCCAGATGGGTGGGCAGAATGAGAAGAGATCTGATAAACTAGCAATGGTCAGAAGAGTGGCAACTGGGATTTAATGCAAAGAAGTGCAAAATCATGCACATAGGGAAGAGAAACCTGAAGCCACTTATAGGCTGGGAGGAGTTGCTAGCAGTCACAAAGGAAGAAAGAGACTTGGGCATCATCATCACTGATGACCTAAAATCATCCAAGCAGACCTCTAATGCAGTAGGTAAGGCTAGGGGGTGTTAGGGTGTATTAGTAGGGTATCTAGAGTCGTAAGAGGGAGGTAATAATCTCTGTACAAGACATTGGTTAGGCCCCATCTGGAGTACTGCGTCAGTATTGGAGGCCACACCTTCACAAGGACATTAACTAAATTGAGGCAGTCCAGAGAAGGACAACCAAAATGGTGCAGGGACTGCATCAGAAGACATATGAGGACAGATTAACGGAGCTCAATATGTATACCCTTGAGCAAAGGAGGAGAGAGGTGATATGATCGAGACATTTAAACACCTTAAGGGCATAAACAAGGTGAAAGAGTCTAACATGTTTAAATATAAGAAAATAGCAGGACAAGAGGACACAGCATGAGATTAGAGGAGGCCGATTAAGGGGAATGAGGAAATTCTTTTCACAGAAAGGTGGTAGATGCATGGAATGGCTTACCACAAGAAGTGGTGGCTATGAATGCAGTGCAGGCTTCAAACAGGCATGGGATAGGCATAAGGGAGCAATACAAATGACTATGAATAGATAGGTCACTGACAGAGCAAAGGCCGATGGCACATTTATAAGGTAGAAAAAAGAAATGGGCAGACTGGATGGGCCTTGCGGTCCTTATCTGCCGTCAACTTCTATGTTTCTATGTTTCTATCCACCCTAAGCAAAATAGGCTGCTCCTTCCCTGTGCTTGAATGGTTCAGGAGCTATCTGACCAACAGGTCCCAGGCTGATAAATTCAACTCAGCCATCTCCTCCACTGTGGAAACGAACATTGGAGTGCCACAAGGCTCCATTCTGGGTCCTCTTCTATTCACTCTATTCATCAATAACCTACCAGACGAAATACCTGCCTGTTCATCGCTCCTCTACGCAGATGACCTAGTTATCTATGCCAGCTCACCCAATGTAGAGCACATTAACACCTCGCTAAATAGTGCCTACTCCAGTGTCCAGAATTGGTTAAACTCCCACCGCCTCATCCTGAATTCCTCCAAAACTAATGCCATGCTACTAGGCACCACTCAAAAGATCCGTATGTGTTCCACTCCCCTGAGCATCATAGATTTAAATGGCGATCCTCTGCAGACAGTTACCATCTTTTGTTACCTGGGCATCCTACTAGACCAATCGCTTGATTTAAACCTTCATATCCAAGCCACTTGCAAAAACGTTAACTGCAAGTTAGGAGCAGCCTACAGAACAAGTTATATGCTTACCTCCTCCGCTAAGCTTGCCATAGCCAGAGGGATCCTGCTACCAACGCTTACCTACTGTGCGCCTGTACTTACCTCTGCCCACAAATCTGCACTGCACAAATGGGATGTAACCTATAATAACATATGCCGATACGCCTTTACAATCCCCACGGCTTCTTCATCACTGCCAGCTATATAAGGACCTTGGGTGGCTCTCCCCCTCGGCCATCAGGAGCTACTTCCTGACATGCCTAAATGACTCTATACTGAGACAAAGTCAGCCTGCTGCCCTTGCGAAGCTCTTTCTTCCTGCGATTCCTAACCGGATGCTCATATCTGCTGACAGAGACCTGCTGGAAATTCCCCGCTGCCGCACCAACAAAGGAACAGGCTTCTTCCAACATGCAGCCCCCAAGTTACGGAACCAGCTCCCTCTGGACATCAGGCATGCACCCTCCCATCCCTCTTTCAAACGGGGACTGAAACTACACCTGGCTGCCATAGATCCATGCACCTGCTTTGATCCTACCTGATTCCTGTATCTCCCCTGCCCCTGCTCCCCACCCCGCTGCTACTGGTCTCTATACCACCCTCCTTTGTTCTCTCTCCCCTGAATCCTACCCCTCTCCTCAAACTCATTATCGTTATAATCATGTATAAGTTTTTATGTATGTTTGCACTTATCTACTACTACCTACATTTACTGTATATTATGTACTGTTTTTATCCTCTGCGCTACCTAGACACTGCCCAAACTTACTTCAGGTGGATGTTGGTACTGTACGGCCCCACCTCCTCCCTCCTCAACACTTGTCCTCCTTTACCGGTTGAGATACCCGGCTAGGGACTGACACCTTGCCTCTATGCCCAACCTCGGAACCACGAGCCCGGCCACACCCTCCAGCTTACTACCGCTAAAGCCGTATTTTAATGCCGCCTTTCCTCCCACCCACCCCCCTTTTTTGTCTTCATTCCTGACGGGCGGGACATAAACCTGGCGCCCCTCTAGCCTGCCGTCGGATCCTCTCACTTCCCCCGACTCTGTGGCTGCACAGGCTGGCTACTGATGGCCATCAGTTTACGGCACTTCTCACCCTTCCCCCGTCTCTTACCCCCTGCGCTACCGGGGCTCTGCCCATACTTGCCATAGGTGCATGTTGGCTTTACCTCCTCCCTCCCTCTTTCTCTTATCTACCTCTGCCGATAGACGTTAATGACCTGGGACTGCCTCCGGTCCTTATGCCCAGTCTAGGAACCACCTGCCCGGCTGCACCTACCCGCCTTCTACCGCCAAAGCCATATCATTAGCCGCCTCTCTCACTTGTCCATCCCTCCCCTTTTCTCTACCCCCGACTGTGGGGCCATGAACCTGGCATCCCTCTAGCCTGCCGCCGGGATGTTCTTGGCATCCCCCTTATTTCCCCTTACTCCCCCTGGGTACTCTGCTGCTGCTTGGCTGGCTGTCGAAGGAACCTCAAACCCGGCAGTCTCCCTATGCTTTCCCTGGTAAAGCAGCTAGCAGTCCCTCGAGTCCTATACCCCTTCCTTACCTGCCACCTGTACCAATACTCCCCTGAAGCTGCTCTTGGCTTGCTGGTCATGCTTAGTGTAGACTAAACCATGTTAGACTAACTAGAACCGTCTCTATATGACTAGGAATGTACTATGTATTGGTTGTTTGCCTAAGTTGTATTGTTTGCTTCCATGTGTTATGCTGTATTGTACTCTCCTGGGTCGTGCCTGAAAATAGTCACCTGTTGGCTAGTGCACTTACCTGGTAAACAAAAACTAAATGAAATAAAATGCCTTGTCCCCTTTTTTCTTTGTCTGCGCTAATCTTTCTTCAGACTGCGCCTTTGCTCTCCTAACAGCCTTCCCTGCTTCTCTTAGATTCCTTAGGTACACCTCCCTGTCCATCTCCCTTTGAGTCTCCTTATGTTTCCTGAAATCTTCCCTTTTGGCCCTTACCTTGTCTGTCACCTTTCTCTAGAGCCACTGTGGTTTCCTTCTTCTCTTGCCCTTATTTACCAACCTGATGCATTGGCTCGTCACCTCCTATGTGGCTCCCTTTAGTTGTTCCACTGCTCCTCAACTCCCCCTCCTGTTTTCCTTCTCACCAATGCCACTTTGATACAGCTCCCCATTTTAGCAAAATCCACCCTCCTAAAATGGAAGACCTTTGCCTTCGTGTGACTAGACTGTGTCTTGGTCCCTATGCTAAACCACACTATGTGATCTGGACCGTAGTTGAGCTTCCACCTGGATGTCTGCGATTCTGTCCCCATTGGTCAGTACTGGGTCCAGAGTTGTCCCTTCTCTGGTGGGATCACTCACTAGCTGTCTTAGGCCTGCCCCTTGTAGGGAATCCAGGATGTCTCTGCTCCTTCTTGAAGCAGCTGCTGGGATGGCCCAGTCCATGTCTGGAATATTGAAATCACCCAGCAGTAATACCTCACCTTTTGCTGCCATTGGCTGAATTTGATCCCATCCACTCCTCCCCCTCTGCTGGAGTCCTGTAGATACCCCTGCTCTGATTGCTGTGCCATTGCCTGGCTCAGGGGTGACCCACAGTGCCTTGGCCTCCCCCTGTCCACCCAGTACATCCGTTGCCTTTATACCCTCCCTAACACACATGGCCACCCCCATCTCTCCTAAACAGAACATACCCTGGTACATTAGCATCCGAGTCATAATTTGTGGTGTACCAGGTCTCTTTTATTGCTGCTGTGTCCAGGTCTGCCTCTACTAACAATGCTTCCAGGTCTGAGATTTTATTCCCCAGGCTGTGAGCATTTGTAACCATGGCATTCCATGTTTTGCTGCCTATCTGCTCTTTACTCACGCCTTTGTTCTGCGGCTTTCTTCCCTCCCCCCACTTTACCCTTTTTTGCTGGCTTCCTACCTCCGCCTTTCCCTCTTTGTCTGATTTAGGTGATACTGTCTGCATTTTGCCTTCCTGCTCCTCATTTCTGGCTTCTTGTTCTTGTGTGGGTGTCCTGCTAGAGTTGCCCCGACTAGTTTAAACGCTTGGCAAGGAAGCAGTTAAACCATTCATATGAACATATGAAGAAGCTAGCAGAAGAAGGCCATTTGGTCTATCAAGTCTGTTCATATTGCAGGGTCCACAGCTTGAGCTAATGTCCTGCCCTCCTCCCTCCCTACTCCTCCCATCCTCCCTACCCATGAGCCTTATCTTCCCTATGTCTATCCTAGCCTCTCTTAAAGCTGACCACTGTCTTCAATGAGATGACCTCTTCCGGCAGCGTATTCCAAGTTTCCACCACCCTCTCTGTGAAAAAGTGATTCCTGACATCCTTCCTAAACCTCCCACCCTCCAGCTTAAGACTGTGCCCCCTCGTGTTACGGTTGCCACTCAGCTTAAAGAGACTCTCCTTATCAACCTTATTTATCCCTTTTAAGTACTTGAAAGTCCCAATCATGCCCCCTCTCTCTCTCTCCTGTTTTCCAGGGAGTTCATTTTCAGTTCCCTCAACCTCTCCTCATATGCCTTACTCTGCTGACCAGCTGTCATCTTTGTAGCCCTCCTCTGGACCTTCTCCAGCAGGTTAATGTTCTTTTTGAGGTGTGGGCACCAGTACTGAACTCCATATTCTAGATGCGGCCTTACCAATGCCCTGTACAAGGGCAGTATAACCTTCTCTCTCCTGCTGCTGATCCCCCTAGATATGCATCCCAGCATCTTGTTTGCCTTTGCTGCTGCTTTCCTGCACTGCGTGGAGTGCTACAGGTCACTAGTTATCATCACTCCCAGGTCCTTCTCCTCCTCCTCCGATACAGATACTCTGCCTCCTCCCAGGTAGTACTCTGTCCTGGGACTCTTTGCTCCAGTATGCATAACTTTGTATATCTTGGCATTGAAGCCAAGCTGCCAGATCTTGGACCATCTCCCTAGCTTTTCCAGATATTCCTGTAGGTCCTGTATCCCTTCAGCTGTGTCTACTCTCCCACAGAGCTTGGTGTCATCCACGAATAGGCACATTTTGCCCTTAATGCCATCCCCAGAGTCACTGATGAAGACATTGAACAACACCGGCAGCAGCACCGAGCCCTGTGGACCCCACTGGTTACCTCTCTGGTGCCAGATAACTCTTCCCCCCCCCCACAACTCTTCCCCCCCATAACCAGCCTCTGGGTTCTGACCCTCAGCCAGTTTTCCACCCATCTGGCCATCTTTTCCCCAACCCCAAGATCCACCAACTTCCTGATCAACCGTTTGTGGGGCACAGAGTCAAAGGCCTTGCTGAAATCAAGATAGAGGATGTTTACCGCTTGGCCCCTGTCTACTGTCTTAGTGACGCGTCAAAGAAGTCAATCAGATTTGTTTGACACTATCTCCCTCCCATGAACCCATACTGCCTCTCATCCTGGAGACCATGCTTCTCTAGATATTCCACCAACCTTTTCTTTAGTACGGTCTCCATGAGCTTTGCCCACAGTGAAGATCAGACTGACTGGCCTGTAATTCCCTGGGTCATCCTTGGGGCCGCTTTTGTGGAGGGGCACTACATGTGCTGTTCTCCAGTCCTGCGGTACCACGCCTGACTCTAGTGAACTATTAAATAGATCTGCCAGTGGCCCTGCCAGCTCCTCAGCCAGTTCCTTTAGTACCCTTAGATTTACGCTGTCCAGACCTGGTGATTTGTCCACCTTCAATGCCAGCAGACCCTCCCTCACTCTGTCTTTCTCTATCACTACATCTGTGTCCCCCCGCCCTGCTCCTGTTTTCCCTCCTGAAGGCACTGATCCGTCCTTCTCACTGGTGAAGACAGAACAGAAGTATTCATTTAGTATCTCTGCTTTTCCCCCATTATCCACTACTCGCTCCTCCCCTTTCTTAAGCCTCACAATCCCTTCCTTCTTGTACCTTTTCTCACTTATATAGTGAAAGAAAACCTCCCCCTTCTTAATTTCTTCAGCTATCTGCAGCTCCTTCTGTGGCTTTGTGGCTGGACTTCCTGACTTGTCTCACTAGCAAACCTTAGATAATTTTCCTTATATGCCTCTCTTTTGGTCTTTCTGAATTTTCTATAGGCCAATCTCTTTTCCCTTACTGCCTTGGCAACCCCAGAACTGAACCAGCTGGGCGCTTTGCCAGTTGTATTCTTCCCGCTGAGCCTAAGGCACTCATCTGTGGCAACCAGTATTCCTTCCTTAATGATGGACCACCTTTGGTCCACCCCCATATCTGCTGTGATGCCCACCAGATGGCTTCTTAGCACTTTGCCCATTTTTCTGAAGTCCGCCCTTCTGAAATCCAAGATTTTGGTCTTAGTCGGGATGCTTTCCCTGCCCATATCCAACTGGAACCACCACTGTGCAATGGTCACTTCCACCCAACTGGCTCCCTGACCATTGTTTTCTGTACATGCTACCCATTTGTGAGCACCAGATCAAGAATTGCCTCAGCTCTTGTTGGTTCAGTGACACCCTGAGTCAGGAGCCCACCCTGCAGTCCTTCCAGGATCACCTGACTCTTAGCACATCATGTGGATGGTATGCTGCAGTCCATCTTGGACAGGTTGAAGTCCCCCATAATTATTTATTTTATTTATTACAAGTCGTATTTACAACCTTTGAGTCAGAGACTCATTTACAAAGGTACCTTGTCACAGGGAGGGCAGACAATAAGACATAGTGCAGGTTACAACAATGGACAACATTACAGGTGCAGTAAAAAAGAAACATTTAACATAGATACACTTAGGCTACATAATGTTGCAAATTGTATATTACAAACATGGATATAGTGGGTACACAGAAGGGACAGTAGGTTATATCCCTATAAAGACCTAGTAGGGGTGGGTCTGGGGAGGGGGAATGGCTGTCCAATGGGCGTTGAGTGTGGGGTGGGGGCAAGATGGTCGGGTCCTGCAGGATACAACAGAGGAGATGTCAGGGGTTAGTTACACCTACAACAACGGGTATTAAAGAGATGGTTCCGAAGGGCAGTTTTGAAGGAGCTAATTTTGGGCAAGTTGGAGATGCAGCTAGGAAGGGAATTGAACCAGACGGGGGCTCAGTAGAAAGTAAGATCTTTGGGTAAGAGAGGTCTTAGTTCTGGGTACTTGGAAGGTGGCCGTAACAGAGCTATGAGTGGCAACAGATGGTGCCGACCGCTGTAGAGAGGCGGAGACCCGGCGGGGGGGGGGGGGAGCCCGAACAGAGATTTCTCAGCGAGTAGGTAGGTCAATTATCACCTCTCCTTTCTCCGCATCTTCCATTATTTGTGAGATCAGTTACCTGTCCCTCTCCTCATCTTGACTAGGTGGTCTGTAAACCACCCCCAACCTCACCTTTCTCCCTCTATTGGACATTAACTGAATCCATAATGCCTCCATCTCCCCCTCCTCCGACTCCTTCGTCGTGCAAGTTATTCCTTCCCTGATATAAACTGCCACCCTTCCCCTCCACCCTTCCCGACTACCCTGTCCCTCCTGTATAGTTTATATCCAGGAATCGCAAAGTCCCAGTCATGGTGTGATGTTGCCCAAGTCTCGCTTACTGCAGCTATGTCCACCTGCCTGTCTGCTAATAGTGTCTGCAAGTCATCCATCTCGTTTCCAAGACTCCATGCATTCAGAAACACCACCCTCCACCTAGGGTCTGACCTTCCTTCTCTTCCCTCTTGTCTTCTATTCACATTTATCCGCTCTATGTGCACCCCTCCACATACCCTTGTTATGTGTTCCTCATCCCCTCCACCCTTTGCAAACTGTGTTTTGGCCCCTTCCACCTCCTCCCTTGAGACCTCTTTCATCACTGTGGGGGGGAGGTTTACTGACCACCTCCTCTTGGAGTCTGTGGGCCTGCACGCCTGATGCCTCCCTCCCCAGTAGTTTAAATTAAGTGTAGTGGTTAGGTGTAACCCCCCTGCAAATGGGGGTTCCCAAAAGACTTCCAGGAGCTTGCTTGAATGCTCCAAGCCTGAATGGTGTTTGGCGTTTAAGTCATTTATCAGTGAGTGTTTTTAGAACCTCTGGTACTGTCTCTTTAAGAGCTGTCTGCTTGCAGACATAATTAGTTTGTATGGGGGACTGTGTGTTTCTTTGAGTACCACTCAAGCTGCTGCCAATTCACTTCATTTTTGCAGTCACTAGGAGTGCAAAGGGAACCTATCTGAAAGATGTAACTGTTTGCCAGAAATTATTTAGAGTAATAATGAAATTACAGTTTGTCTAACCTGCTTTCTTTGCAGTCAGAACTGTGTCTGCTAGTTCCCCATTCTAGTTTTGAACTGCTGAACTGGACCAATCAGTGTGGGTAAGCTAGCTCTAAAATGCCTTGACTTAATCAGAACTTGGACTCATAATCTGAGCCAGCCACAAGAGGATTGTATGGGCAGTGACTCTGGGAGATGTAGTTTAGACTTCAGTGCCTTTTTGGACCAACAGCAGCAGTCTATTGTGAGTGACAGCCAATCCAGTCAAGAACTGGGAGGAACTCAAAGGAAGTGCCCGGTTTTGTCGGTTGGAGTTTCAGTTGAGCTTTGGCAGTGAAGAAGGAAGGAGCCCTGTGCTTTTCAGTGTGCAGTTTTAGTCAAAAACGCGTGTAAGGCCCAGAGTTCCGGTCTGCAGCTTGTGTAACAACTTGTTAGGACTGAATCCGTCCTGTGAAAAGAATCAAAGGATCTCTGAAGAGTAGAAACCAGGCTCACCCTGTAGAAGACTGGAGGAATTGCTGAAAATTACACTCGGTCTGTCAGGAACTGAATCTGCTGTGTGTTCTCCGGTGTTGTGCAGTAATTGCGATCGGATACAGATGCAGCCTGCCTGGTATAATGCTTTTTTATATGGATGTGTGAAGAGGTTTGTGTACCTCAAGTGAGCCCTGCTGACATTGAAGGACCCTATCTTATTTGGAGGTCGTGAGTACTAATTCAGGTCGCCTCCTGTTGAATTGCCACATTAAATCCAAATGGAATTACTGTACTGCTGACTGTTTAATTCTCCTTTTCTCTGTGTGAAAGGGCCCCTACCAGCTGCCATGGTTTGACTAGCCACTAGGGCTTGGGTACCCAGGGACAGTAACTGATAGGGATAGGCCTGTGCACAGAGCCATAGGTAGATTATTAGAGTGATAAGCTAATTAACCTGATTTCCCCTGTCCTTGTTATATCCCCTAAATAAATCAGAGCTGCTTGTTTCAGCAAAGTTATACTGCCTGAGGTATTTGTTCATGTTAAAGTACTGTACTGTGATTGTTGCACTGTATCTCATTTCACAGGAGGGTCCCAGTGCGGAACCAGACCTGGGGGTAAGTGTATACTGTGAAGGTAATTCTGATATATTGTGTGGGCCACTAGTGGAAGAAAGGGGGTGAGTGTCCCAGAGGGCTGTGACCAGTTATTTAACTATTGCAAACCCTGACCTCTGGGTGGAGGCACCCGCCATTGGATCCAGGCCCCTCAACCTGTTAGTGGCAAATCAGGCAGGGGTAGTAGCCCCTGGGATAGCGCCATCTAGGGGTTACATATGTATTCCCCAGTTTGTCCCAGAGTACCCTCAAACCCTCCCTATTGAGGTGCACTCTGTCTGGTGAAAAGAATGCTTTGTTTGACCAGGTCTCCTCCCAGTCCTCAATACAGATGAACCTCTCTCCTCTGCACCATTTCCTCAACCAGTCATTAAAATCCTCTAGTCTTCTTTTCCTAGCTGTGCTGGTCTTTGGTACTGGTATCACCTCTGAGAAGACCAGCAAACTTCCTTCCTCTCTGCAGATCTTCCCTAACTCCCTGAACCTACTTTGCAGTATCTGAACCTCCTCCCCAGCTAGGTCATTGGTTCCCAAATGTATAACTAAATTAGATTTTCCTCCAACCCCCCCTTACTATTTACTTTATTTTTGGGCCTACCTTCCTTGCTGTCATCCCTGGCATACAAACCACCCTCCTGCTTGCATTTGAGTCCCCTTTCCTTCTCCAGTGAATACCCCCTAATTACCGAGTCCCCTATGATTGCCACCCTTCCATCCCCTGCATCCGTGCTCCCAGTCCTTCCTTTCTTACCTTCGGTACTAGCTGCTCCCCCACCTAACTGCTCCCTCTGCACCCTGGTGAACTTATCTAAACATCCACAATTTGTCCCCATAAATGTTTTTCCATCTCCCAATCTGCCCCTCCCCTTCTGACTACCTGTATCTGCTTTCAGTTTTCGCTCCCCTCTTACGTTCCCTTTCTCTCCCTCCCCCATCGTCCACTCTGTTTTGCCTGCATCTTCTTCCCTGCCCATCCTGATTAATCCCCCTCCCCCCCCCTGTACTCCTGCGCTCAACCCTGGCTCAGCCTGACCTCCTGCTTCCCCCTCCCTCGTTCCAGACAGTGGTGCAGATCTATTCAATAAAGGCACCCCTTTAAAATTTCCCACCCCCTGATGCTACTCTCACGTTCCCACCCCTTTCCCTTACCACTTGCCATTCCTCCAGCCTGGGCTCCCTAGTCCTCTGAGGAAGAGATACTGCTGTATACTGGGTTCTCTTCCACACTCCCGTCCCCTGCCTGATGGCGTCACCCTGGGCATCACCCCTTTGCCTTTCCCTCCACTGCTCTGCTCCTCTTATTTCCCACGCCATCCTCCCCAGCTCCTATCTGAGCAGCCTTATTTCAGCCGTTAGCCACTTCAGGCTCTTACTCACAGGACATCACCCTTTAATCCACATCACCCCCAGAAATGCCCCACAGCTATTGCAGGTTACCACTCTCCTGCTTACCATACATGTGCCTATTCCCCTACATCCTCCCAGCCCAGCTTCTCCTAGTCTCCAGTTATACATAATTGTACCATGAACGTAAGTGAACAGCCAGTCAAATCATCAGACTGACAGTTTACCACCGGTGTAAATCCTCTGATAATCAATGGCTGTTGACGAGCAAATAAATGTCCTAATCACCTGCAGCACAGGAATAAATACAATAAAAATAAATAAAAAAGCAATCTCTTTAATATTTGTATTTTATCATAGTAAACGAATGAACCTTGGTATAGCACGCAGTGTTACTCTGAGGATGTGGATTATCGGGGATTACCAGGCTGGCGAGGATTTACCCACTCGGCTGCACCTCGTGGGCAAACCACTCCAGCTGTGGTAAATCCCTTGATAACCCACACCCCCTTGTGGCTTATTGCTTAACTGTAAAATAACTATAAAATTCAAAAATATATAAATCACTATCTTACTTTACCATCAGAATGTAACAATCTCAATAATCTAGAACTCAGTAGGCTGGTATTTCCAGTGTTCTATCGATACTTGAACACTATGCCAAGGAAGCCGTTTCTTAGCAACCACCTGATTCTAGCCAAAAACAATATTTTTAATAAATGCCTTTTAAATCATCATCCCAGAAATCACATGAAACATTGACAAAGTGAGTCACAGTACCACCTTAAAAAACATGCCACCACCCAGCAACAAGCCAGCTAATCTTGGTGACGGGACAGTCCCACAAAAATCTCAAACTGCCTATCTACTGTACAAAATGAAACCTACACAAGATATTATTCACCACAGAACAAACATGCTGACTTATACTGTTCCCAACTAACATGAAATACACACATCCCACACCTTCATGTAGGCAACAACAATACCCTCCTTCTCAGTCCACAAACTGTACACAAAAAATATTTAAAAACTAGAAAAAATATAGAAAATGTTCACTTATCTAAGGAGCTCCACATAGACACAGCCACTCTATCTCCGCTGCTGCCAGCATTCTAGAATTATTTAGACTCATTTACGACTGTTTTCCCCTTCCTGGATAGATGCAGCCTGTCACTCGAATACAGGGCCACATTTTCCCAGGTGGGTCCCCAGTCCCCAGTGAAGCCATACCCTTTCTCACTGCGCCAGCTCTTCAACCATGTGTTCAAGCTTCTGATACAGAGAGTCCCATCCTCTCCCCTGCTGTAGACTGGCAGCACCTCCGAAAATGTCACAAAGCTTGCTACCTTCCCCAGCTGCCCTCCCAAGTCTTTGAAATCCTCCTGCACTTGCTCCACACTTCTCCTGTCCTTGGATAGGTAATTTGTTTCTAGGTGGACAATGACCTCCAACCCCCTCTCCTTGCCACTGTCTTAGTGATCTTCTGTTTCCGCTCCCTGCTGTCCTTGCCTAGATCCATTCCCTGGACAATCTAGTCCCCTTTCAGGAGTAACTTCTTCTTCTTCTCCTGGGGTCCTCTTCTCCCCCCACTGGGTTTCTCTTTTGGAGGACCCTAATATCCTCCCTGGTCGCAGCCTTGGGTTCCCTTGCAGGAGGGTACCCAGAGGCAGGAAATGCTCATGGCCCTCCAGACTGGGCTGACGTTGGTAAACACCTGTTAATGTCTACCCTCCGACATTTCTGATGCCAGAGCAGCTGCCATCTGCTTAAGAAGGCATTCTTGGCTGAAGGTGTCAGGATTTGCTAGTGATGTCCAACAATCAGTTATGAATGCCCCTTTCAGGGGATACAAGCTCTTTGGGGCAGATGTGCAAGATATCCTCTCCAACTTGCAAGCCTCGAGAAGGAATCTAAGATCAGTCCATTCCCTCTACCATACACAGCCAAGAAGTAGGCATAGGGTACCATTTTGCAGGGCTCCCAACAGACCTAGGTCAGGGGCCAGACAGCAGAGCAAAAGCAGAGAAGAATCCGCTTTACTGTCACCAACCCCCTCCACAGGTGCCCACTGAAAAGCCGCTTGAGGTGGAAGGGTAGCTGCGGCCACCGTATCTGCTTCAGCATGACTCCATCTTAGACCCCCTCCATACTAAATCCAAAGGTGGTGGTAGGGGGTCGTCTTTCCCTCCACCTGTAACAGTGGAGGGAGGTTACAACAGATGCTTGGGTCCTGCAGTTAATAGAACAGGACCGCGTGCTAGAATTTCTGGAGTTGCCTCCAGACCTTCCATCAATTCCCTTGACACATTCTCCAGACCATGTACCAGTGCTACTAGAGGAAGTATGTACACTGCTTCAGAAGAGGGACATAGAACCAGTTCCATGGGATCAAAGGGACAGGGGGTTCTGTTCTTATTTCTTTCTAGCCCCAGATCTGCAGGGGACTTGAGGCCCATTCTGGATTTGAGAAATCTGAACTTTTGTATTCAGTACATGAAGTTCTGGATGGTGTCTTCTGCAAGGCCTGCAGTCCCTCCTGCAAAAAGGGGACTGGATATGCTCCCTTGGCATGCAGGATGCTTACCTGCATATCAAGATTTGCTCCCCCCCACAGGAGGTATCTCAGGTTCCTGTTTCAGGGGGAGCACTACCAGTTCAGGATATTGCCCTTTAGTTGTTTATTTGTTTTTGATTACCGGGTAAGTGCACTGGACATTTAAAAAAAACAAACGCCTATTTTCAGGTATGACCCATGAGGGTACAATGCAAAAACAGTCATAACTCAGTGGTACAGGGAAGCATACAGTTAACATTAGCAGAGATGGTCCAGTAGCAGGTAAAATAAGAAATAGATTGAGATAATTACACAGTAACAATGAACTATAACAAATAGTAAAGTCACAGTATTGACAAAAAATATAACATTCGTGGTGCAGAAAATGGGACATTAGAATACTATAAGGTGATAGTAAAAGGTGCAGTTGATTGTGTTTGAGAGAGAGAGAGAGAGAGAGAATACTACAAGAAGCTCTGGACATTCCAGAGGAAGGGATAGGTTTACTGAGACTGACGGAAGCTGTAAACATAAGTGCTAAGTGATTGAGCAATGAGGACAGGCTGTGGTAAAGTGAGCAAGAAGGAGGTGTGTTAAGGAATTAAGAAACAAGTGCAGGGATTAGAGGCTATGAGGTTCCCACAGTTCCCACTTGAAACTGGCATGGGTATCTGAGTGCCGGAGGGATGTAGGTAGTGAGTTCCAGTAATGGGGAGCAAAGTGGGAGAAGGCCTGAGACCAGGGTGGGACAAATAGGGTCACCAAATGCAACCTGGGTAGTAATTCCTGGCCACCTGTTTTCCCATAAAACTCGCCATTCTGGCTGTTGGTAAAGCCTCGGTCATTGCGCATGCGCAGTAGCTCAGCATACAGTGCCATTCATTGTTTTGCTGAGCTACCGTCATCGCGTATGTGCGGCATCCGTTTATTTTTTTTTTTTAATCCCTCTTAAGTGTAAGCACGGGCACTGGGGCACGCATGGGAACTGCAATGCAAGGAGCATCAGTTTAGGGCCATCCTCCAGCAGCCAGATGCCAGCATCCACCCCCGACTGGAGACGGAGTATGCACAATCCAAAGGCTAAAACGGGAGAACTACGAGGTAAAACTTTGTTCATTCACCTGGTTTGTCTGTGGGCACTGCTGCAATATAAGTGCATTGTGAGTGTAAGCCTGCCATTTCCATTGTCTGAGCCACGGAGAGAGGAGCATACCCTTGCTATTAGTTTCTCAGTCTCTACTAGTCTATTGTTGCGATCTTGCACCAAAAGCCCTTTTAAGGACTAATATAGTTCTTGCTACCTCCTTAATCGAACTGAAAATTTCTAAATGATATAATGCTTATTTTAGTACCCAAATGTATTGAAGCAGAGCAGACGTGGTGACTGACGAAGGGAGGGGAGGGGAACGAGATTGGTGTTCAGGGGTACAGTCTGCTGTCTGAGGGGGGGAAAAAAAAAAAAAACAATTTTAGTGACTTTCCTAACTCTGGGGGGCTTGTTTTAAACAAACCTGGGTGATGGTAGTTACTACTGTGTAGCTGCCTACTCTATAGCAGTCTGTTCAATTGACATTATAGCTTGGCTGTGAGACTGCAGTTTTTAGAGACCTTGAAATAGGAATATTGGAAACAGAGCTGTCTGCATTTTTCCTTTGAGGGGTCTTTCATACATAGCTGCAGCTGGACTAAATGAACAAAAAAGAGTGGTTATAAAATCAGTTGGAATAAGCTAGTATTGGATGACCTATTGACTGAAAAGGGGGGAGGGGAGCTTGCTTGGCTGCTTGTGGGTGGGAGCCCTAGTTCTGCTTCTGACTTCCAACTGGGAGGGAAATAAAAAAAAAAAACAAAAAAAATAAAATATATGTAAAATAAATTAATGTTTCTGTTGGAGTATAACGTTTGAAAAAATAAGTCCATGTGGGTTGAGCATATGAGCTACTGCCTATGGACTCTCTTCTGCTTCTGACTTCCAACTGTGAGTGAAGGAAATAAAAATAAACATACATGCATATAAATTGATATTTCTGTTTGAGTGTAAGCTTTATCAAAAAAAAAAAAAAGGTGGTAACATTACTTCTGGTTCCTCCCTCCACAAAAAAAAAACTTGCATAAAGTACCTGATCCCTGATAATCCTCATTGCAGTAGTAATATGCACAAACAAAACTGAAGCAATGAAAAAATGTCCAGCTGTTAATAGACGGAACCACTGACAGGTGTAAGGGAATTTGTGACTGTGTTTATCTGCTATATTGGTGGTGATGGTACTCCAAATATTTCCATTGTTGGTACTGAGCTATTAGGGAAAGCAGATGCCGATGGATGCATTGCAGCATTAGGTTCACTCTTTAACAAACTTAACATCCCTTCGTGGAAAAATCTTCCATGGATTTTTGGATGGCCATTGAAGGTGCATCAGTCATGCGAGGACAACGTGGCGGAGTCCTGGCCAGGCAACAAAGCAGTGGCCTGCCTTACTTAATTGCAACCCACTGCATTGTGCATCTTTTACAGCTTGCCAGTCTAGATGCCCAAAAACATTTGCCAGTTCAGGAAAACGAAAATGACTTGAGGGCCCTGTACCTGTATTCATTTTGTCATTCTTCTCACTGAAGAATGAGAGTCTTGGAGGAGGCTGCTAACACTCTTTTCATTGAGTTGAAAAAAAACTTGTCAGCATTTGCACAGTGTGCTGGTTCAGTTCACACTACAGTGCTGTGTCAGCTGTTCTTCACAACCTTCCGGCCATAATTGCACACTTAGAGAATACTGCATCACAGCACAGCGGGAGTCCTGATGCAGACGGTGCTAAAGGACACTTGAACTTTGTGTAAAAAAAAATGTGGTTCTTGGCCTTTCAGCAAGATAATCTATCTGTTCATGGAAGGGTTTCTCAGAATTTCCAAAAAGAGGGTCTGCTTCTTACTCAGGTACAGCTCCGAGTGGAGAGCTGCATTTCGGAGCTCAAAAAGCTGAAGACCAGAGCGGGCCTTTGTGAGGTACAGTTTTTTAGAGTATGCAAGTTCGGAGGGCAGTCTCCTTACTGGTGGTGTGGATGGGAGCACTTCTGTAGCTCCTCCACCAGGCATGACTGAAAATACTAACTATGTAGATAAAAATAGGAGTAAAAGGCAAAAAAGAACCAGGCAGGCCACTGCTTCAGACTAAGCAGCTGAGGAGATTGTTTCCAGTGAAAATGCCTGCAAACTGATCAAGGAGAAAGTATGCGACAGTGTGGTTGGATGCTTACGTGACAGGTTTGTACTCATGTGGCAGTCAGAAGACTACAAACGATTTTCAGTATTTGACACAACTGTTTGGCCTTCTCCTGATGACCTTCTCTTTCTAAATTTTGGTCAGGAATCCATCATGGGGCTTTGCCAGAGGTACATGCCATTCCTGAAAAAGCAATATGGTTCAGGGCAGCTGTTATCTGATCCAGAGCTGGATGCCGAACTTGAAAGAGAAATTATGTAACAACTTTTGGAAGAGTGGCAAGATTTCAAAATCGCTGTAAAAAATTCAAAATACAGAGCGTGCATTAAGAAAGGTTCACCAGAATTTAGAGAGATTTGGTCTGTTATGGTTGGCGGTCACAATTTTTCAGGTAATGCCAGTGAGCACAGTTGCTTGCGAAAGGGGATTAAGTGCTCATAATAGGATTAAAACAATATCTCGTAGCAGTCTTATTGATAGCACTATGGATGATCTGTTAATGATCAGTTTAAATGGACCCACAATTGAGGACTTTACTCCAGACCCATCAGTTGATCACTGGTACTCATCAACACCTGGATATCGGCATATTTCTTGGCATAAAGTCACACATCCAGATGTATTGGACTTGGAAATGGAAATAGATGAGGAGTCTGAGGAGATGAGTTTAAAGTGGAAACAGACTCAGAGACAGCGTGGTTGGAGTGGCAGGTGGACCGATTTTGGAGAAGACAGCAACAGAAATACTGTTCGCAATCTAAGTGTCAGCCATAGTTTGAGGACTCGTTTAAAATGTGTTTTCTACCCTTGCCTTCACAAATTTAATTTCAGTGACCCTACAGCGATGGTAACAGCACAGCAGTAACGCAGGCCTGGCCATGTCATGAAAACAAAAAGTCATACAAAAATTACCCCCACCCCCCAAAAAAGAAAAAGAACACACAACACAATAAGAGAACCACAACGTCTGAAAGTTTTATTGCTTTATTTAAAAAAAATAAAACCCAGTATACACTTATAGGACTTGTTTCCACCTGTAAATCAGCATGATCTGGTCCATTCCGGTCACAGAGTTTCTCTGACGGTTCTATCTTCAGTAGTTATCCTCTTGGTGGTTTTCGTCTCATCTTCTCATAGTTGTGCCACCCTTGCTCCCCTTTTCAGATTAGACAGGCAGGACTTTCAGTTTGTATTTTATAAATTCTTCCCCCTGTGTAATACTTGATGCTGTTCTGGCAGGCTGCTTCTCATCAGGATCTCTGGTAAAGACTTCCCCAAATATAGGTTAATGGCCAATTCCTCGGCTGAAAGGCAAATTAAAAAAATGGCCACCATATTTTATAGTCTAGCAGCTGTAAAAACTTTGGCCACCTAAAAAAACTTTTTGGTAACCAGATTTTGAGATACGGTGGCCAAACTGGCCACCAGGTCAAAAACTGATTGGTCCCACCCCGCATGAGACCCCATGGATGTTTTGCCTGTGGGAAATGACAGAAGGGTATAGTCGCCAGAGCGAAGGGCATAGTGGAAGCTTTGTGGAGTAAGAATTCGGGCAATGGAAGAGGGAACACCAGATCGAATTATGTTATTAATCTAGGGTGCCAAGAATCTGGAAGCGGTTTGCCTTGGGGAGAGCCAGTTAATGCCGCTGTACAGCTGACAGCAATGAGTGAGGCGATGTGAGGCCAAGGCAAAACAACAAATATCATTGTAGGTTGTATCCTATTTGAGGAGATTGACTTTGGCAGCACCAACATATGTAACAGATCCATATGTGAGAGCAGGAAGAAGAAACCCCTGTGCAATGACAGTTCTGGCAGAGGATGTAAGGGCATAACCAGTTTAGTAGGCCAGGCCAAGCTCGCAGTTTACAGCTTTGGAAGTGTTGGAGATATGTTGATCAAAGTCAAGTGAGGGGCCATGGGTAACACCAAGGTATTTGAAAGAATTGGCATTTTCAAGGGGGGAGCCAGCACTGCAGGAGATACATAGCTGCCCCAGGCATTTCCTTAACCTTGGGGCAGAGCCAAAGAACATGGAGTGTGTTTTGATGGTTTTAAGTACTAATTTGTTATTGGAGAGCCAGGAACGGATGCTGCGAACATCAGAGGTGTGGGTAGAATTAAAGTCAGAGATATTGTTAGAGCTAGTATAGAGAACAAGGTCATCTGCGTAAAGTGAAGAGGAGCAATTAGAAGTATTGAAAGATATATCATTAATGAAAATAGTGAAGAGAAGGGGACCAAGAATAGAGCCTTGGGATACGCCATTGTTTATTTAAGCAATAAGCCACAAGGGGGTGTGGGTTATCGGGGGATTTACCACGGCTGGAGTGGTTTGCGCCTCGTGGGTAACTCCTCGCCAGCCGTGGTAATTCCCCCGATAATCCACACCCCCAAGTGGCTTATTGTGATTATACCATGGACCTGTTTTTTAAAGAATTTAAGATTAAAGTGATTTTACTTGAAAATGTTTTTTTTTTTTTTGTTGATTTTTCCTGTAATATTCTTCCACTATGTGTTAAATAGTTCCCTGTTGCTAGGTAGAATATTTTAAGTAGATGACAGTCCCCCCCCCTTTCCCTAGCTCTGGGCAAAAGTAAAAAAAGAGAAAGTCTTTACCATGCACGTTATCGCGCTATTGTGTGTAGCTGTGTCTCTCTCGGAGGTCCTGGTTTGATTCGGGAAGCAGCATGGTAATAAAGACGTAGGGAAATCTTCGCTGCTCGGTCTTGGTACGGAGGATTATGGTAGTCTATAGTTTTATTTTGAGCAGTCTACAGGGTTATTATTTTCATTTTTTAATAAGAAAAACAAAGACAATGGTCTCCATTCTGTGTTAGTGGTGGCAGAGTGGCCTGCGGTGCGAGTGTTCATAGGCTGTGGTCCATCTGCGTGTTTACTTCTGGGTGCAGTTTTGTGGTGCTCGAGGACAGTACAGTAGTTTGAATTGGCGGCATTTAATATTTTTTAATTATGTTTTGGGACTAAGTTGATTTATCTGGGGTTTGCTGCTCTTTTCTTTGGTTCCGGAACACTGGAGAGGATCCGAGGACAGAGGATGATGAGCGGCAATGGCGGGAGATTTAAAAGTACGGGGCAGTGATGTTTGTGCCTTCCTGGTGCCCCATCTTAGGCAGTCCTGGGACAGGAGGGTGACGATTATGGGAAAAAGGAGACGAGGAATGAAGTAGGGTAAATTCACAATTTGGGGGGCAACATTTTGTTCGGCTGCACTCTTTTAAAAAATTCTGCTTCTGCATCTCGTTTGTGAGGGTTTCAAGATGGCGATTTTCCACTGCCAACTCCGGGGTTCGGATGGATTTTAGAGATGGGGCTGGCTGGCACCTTTGCCGTGGGTATACCATAGGATTTACCACGGCAGAAAGGTGCCAGCCAGCCAATTGGAGTACAGCATTTTGTGTTTATATTTATGTCCATGGTATAATGTGGAATAGTCAGAAACAGCAGAGTTGTATTTGACAAATTGCTGTCTAAGTAGCTGCCATACCAGGTTACCATCTCGGGAGAACCAAGGGATAACATTTTGTATTTAAGGAGAGACTGCTCCACAAGGTCAGAGGTCTTTGTAAGGTCAGTGAAGATGGCACGTGTTAGTAAACCATTGTTCATGGCTACTTTTGTGTCATTGATGAATTGGAGGAGTGCAGTGGTGGTACTATAACCTTTTCTGAAACCGTGTTGGGCTTCTGAGAGGAGGTTTTGGTCATGGAAGTAGGTGACAGTTTGTATGGAGACTAGTTTTTCTAGGACTTTGTTCAGGACCGAGAGATGGCAATAGAGTGGTAATTTGCGATGGCTTTGGGGTCACCTCTCTTAAAGACAGTGACAACCCTCCAGATTTTAGGAACAACTCCAGAGCAGAGGGACAAGTAAAAAAAATTCTGGCTAGAGGTGAAACAAGGAGAGGAGCAGCCAGTTTAAGTAGTCTAGGCTCCAGGCCATCAGCACCAACACTGCAGCAATTTGAGATGGAGTTTAACAACTTGCGCACTTCATGGTTTGAAACGGTACGCAAGTAGAAGCGGAGAGTAGAGTTGGGTGTGTCAGTCATTGAGGAGGAGATGGAGGCAGAGAGTGTGGAGGTATAGCAAGTATAACTGGATAGGTCAGAGAAATAAAGGCTTAAGGATTGGCAGTGGTGACAGGGTTGTTACAGTGTAATCCCTGAAGCACCATGTTGTTTGTGGATTGTACTTGCTTATCCCCATAACTTTTTATATGAGCCCAGAATTTCTTAGTCACCAGCAGCATTTAGCAGCATACTCTTGAAGTACGAGCTCTTAGCAAGGCGTATGGCTCTCTTGCAGGTATTTCTTTTTGCCTGGTATTCAGTAAGGTCAGTCTGCAGGCCAGAGATTCTAAATTTAAACCAGCTCTTGTCCATAGACTTTAGCTGAGCAAGGAGGTCCCTGTGAAGCCATCTTGTGGAAGCCCCATGCATCCTGCGTGACACTTTAGAGGTGTGTAGGTCCTGTAGGGCACAGAATTGGGATATGAAGTAGTCTAGTGCTTCATCGACATTAACAGTAATACAGAATAGGCTCCGGTCTATTTTGGATAGTTCATCCAGAAAAGCAGTTGGTTTTAGTTTAGAAAATTCACGAAAAGAGATAACTTGGGGGCTGGGGAGAGCAGAGACCCACCAAATGCAGTCAGTAGGGGAGTGATCAGCAATAGCATCTTAGAGAATACCCGCATTTGAGATCCTGTCAGTCCTGTTTGTCAAGACATAGTCTATTAAGGAATGTGAGCCTGAAGTCATAGAAAGTCTAGTAGGATCAGCGATGAGTTGGTGCAAGTGGTACTCCTGAATTAGTGTCTCCAAGGATTTCATGGATTTACTACCCCAGTTGAGAGTGATGTCACCGAGAAGGATGGTTTCATTTCGACCAGCAAGGGAGGTAGATTGGGAGAAAAGCTCTGAGAGGACAGCTGTGACACCTTTTAAGAGGGTTGTAGGTGCAGACGATGTGTATCTTTTTAGCACCCCCTAGCAGGAGGATGGAATGCAGAATCTCACAGTGTAGGAGGGGTGGGGTAGGGAGAACAGAGAGATTCAGGTGAGCTTTAAAATAGGTAGCTACACCACCTCTACTTTTGGATGAGGGACGATCACATCTTCGTAGATTGTAGTTTGGCATCGAGCATGCTGAGTTAGGAGTGGAGGGTTTTAACCAAGTTTCTGAGATGCATAAGACATCAGGGTTGTATAAGGATGTCCGTGCCTCTAGTTCAGGGAGATTACGAAGCAGGCTCCGAATATTTAGGTGGACAACTTTTAGGCCCTTTACCCCAGTCCAGTGAGGGTCAAAGTGAGTGAGAGAGGCTGCAGGACCAAGAGTAGGATCTATATTGCCAGCTAGGATGAGGTTAATAAGGCAGGGGTACCATAGGTTACAAGGTGTAGTGGGAAAGGGTGGGCTAACTAGAGAGCAGTGGCAGTGTTTAGTCACAAAATTTGCAAGCAGGTATAGGTGGTTAGAGGATAAAAGTGAGATCAGATTAGGATAGGTGGTTTGAGTGATAGCAGGTTTGAGTAACAGACGTCATTAGGATCAAGTTGGGCAGATTCCAAGGGTTGACCAGGGGGGCGGCAGGTATGCAGTCAAAAATGAGATAAACCGATAAAAGTGTTGAGCACCAGAGAATAACAGATTGGAAGGGGGGGGGCCATGCTGACAGGAGGGGTGAGTGAGGCACGGATCAGTATGTGTGACTAATGAGGTAGCTAGATTAGCTGAGTGGTAAGAAGTTATGAGACTTCGCGAAGGTTTAAGCAGAAAGTGAGGAAAGCAGCAGAAATCAGATTATTTGCCACCCAGAATAGAAACACAGGAGTCAGGAGGAATCTAGCAGATGGTTTTTGAGTTTCTGCTCAATGGGACGAAATATTTAGCGCCGCCATTGCCGCTATGGGATAAGGGAAGATACTTGTACAAAACACGGGGGAGAAACCAAGTGAGTCGGATCTCGCAGGGGGGAGGTGAGATGAGACCAAGTACTCTTATGAAAGTTGGGAGGGGGGGAGTGAGCTGATTGTTTATTTCCACACCTATCACTAGAAATTTATTTATTTATTCACTTGTTAACCAGGTTGGTGTACTGGTCCAAGGACCTTTTTCAGGCACGGCACGGGCCAGAGACTGGCACATATACAGTGGGAGATGCAGTGAGAGAGAACAGCAGTAAGCATACTTAAACAAGAACTAGAGTCTGTTGCAAGTCAGGCTACATACAGTGGTGAGGTAATCATCATACAGGTAACAGAGCCAAATACAACACCATCTTTGGGTGGGAGGGCAGGCAGTGAAAAGCGTGCAGCGCCACACCAAGACCTCAGCAGGTACGCCAACACAAAGTAGGTGCCGGAGTGCA
Source organism: Neoceratodus forsteri (assembly GCA_016271365.2). Classification (NCBI taxonomy): domain Eukaryota; kingdom Metazoa; phylum Chordata; order Ceratodontiformes; family Ceratodontidae; genus Neoceratodus; species Neoceratodus forsteri. The sequence continues at coordinate 33,871,340 of CM057454.1, forward strand.
GCTGGGCTTCTCTGTACCTGTAGTAGCTAGCCAGGGGTCCATAGCAGCAGCTGGAACAAGTGGAGGGGAGAACACCAAACCGTAGTTGCCCTCGCGACCTGAAGTAGGAATCGAAGGAGCTCCCTTCGGTAGCTAGCTGGGTCCGTAGCGGCTTCTGTGCCATGCTTTTCATTTGCACCATGGGTATTTACCAAATGCTTGCCGATTGTGGCAGCGGCAGTTAGGAGAGTGGTACTGTATGTCTTCCCTTATCTAGATGACTGGTTGCTCAATGCTCAGTCCAAGGAGTAACTGTCTCAGCAGACCCTTGTGCATACCAGATAGCTGTTCAATACCCTAGAGGTCACGGTCAGTTTGCCCAAGTCAGTCTTGACCCTTTGTCAGCATCTGCAGTAAATTGGGGGCAGTTCTGGACACTGCTCACGGCTTAGCCTGCCTGCCCCAGGACAGGGCAGAGGACCTAATGTCACAGGCCCAGCTTGTTTACAACATGTATGTCATGGCCAGGACATTCCTGAGACAGATGGGCCTGATGGCAGCAGCCATTGTCATGGTACCTCTTGCCCGGGTGCACATGAGGATTCCTCAATGGACTTTGAGTCCATTGTGATTAGCGCATCAACGATCTAGAACAGCAGGGTCTAGTAACTACTTCTGCTTGAAAGGTGCTCCAGTGGTGGATGGAACCCAGCAATTTGCTGAAAGGGGTTCCCTTCTCATCACCTCCCCTCAGCAGATTCTCACCACAGGTCTGGGGGGCACATCTGGGACCTCACCAGACTGAAAGAAACTTGGATCCAAAGTGGAGTCTTTCTCCACATAAACATCCTAGAGATGAGGGCCGTTCTGTATGGTCTGCAGGCCTTCCTGAACCATCTGTCCCCGGGGCATCTGCTGGTGCATATGGACAATATCAGTGTAGTACACTACATGAACAAGCGGGGGGGCCTCATTCTTACCCCCTGTATAGGGAAGGGATGAGGGTTTGGTACTTGGCTCTAGAACATGGTCTAGAGCCATCGGTTGTCCATATTCTAGGAGTCCAAATCGTCCTGGCAGACAAGCTAAGCAGGTCGCAGTCCAGAATGCACGAGTGGGAGCTGTTGCCCTCGGTAATAGAAGACCTGTCTAGAGCTGGACCTTTTTGCATTCACACTAAATGCAAAACTGCCACTTTTCTGCTCGCTTGCTTCAGGGCCTGGAGGTTTGTGGTGAGACGCGTTGTTCCTTGCTTGGAAAGGAAGGTTTCTTTATGCCTTTCCTCCCTTTCTTCTGATTCAGAGTGCGCTAATCAAGCTTCAAATGGAGGGAGCTACTCTGATTCTTGTGGCTCCCTTATGGCTTTGTCAGATATACTTTTCCTTGCTGCAACATTTATCAGTAGAACCCCCAGTACTCCTGCCCCTGTGCAGGGGCTTGCCATCGCAGGAACAGGGAGCCGTGGTCCATTCGGACCTCAGGTCACTCCATCTCCATGTCTTGTTCCTAACGACATAGTCATTACGCGATTTGGAATGTCCCCAAAGGTGGCTGATGTATTGGTGGCTTCCAGGAAAAAAGGGCCACTTACTTCATGAAGTAGAAGCGGTTTGCTTTATGGGCTGCTTCCCATCACTTGGATCCCTTCATTTGCCCAGAGAATCAGATTCTACAGGATTCATTGTCCTTGTCAGATGCAGGACTGCAACACTGTTCTATTAAAGTGCACTTGATGGCATTTCAGCTTTCCATGTGCCTATTAAAGGCCATATGGTGGTGCAGCTAGAGGTGGCCCATACGTTCTTGAGAGACACCCTGTACTTGGAGCCTCCCATCCGCAATGCAATCCCAGCTTGGGACATGAATTTTGTCTTAGAGAAACTCACTGTAGCTCCTTTTGAGCCAGCCGTGACTTGTGGCTTACACTTCCTTTCTTGGAAAGCATTATTTTTAGTTGCTATTACTTCTGTTCTAAGGATTAAACATCTTTAAGTCACTCTACGGCCGCTACATGAAAGAATCTTGCAAATACTTTCCGCACCGTTAGCTCACTACTTTACAACTCCCATAGCCATCCTGCCTCACGCCTTGTCCCTGCCCCTCTCTCCCCCAATTAATATTCCTGCTTCATTCAACCATCCACGTCCACTCCAGCCTGGCTTGTCCCACCCCTTCCCGAGAAGTGTTCCTTTTAACTACCCCTCCTCCATCATTATAATAATACTGTAGTACACCATAGCCATTGTCGTTATCTGTGGTTTAAGGCCGCTTTTTCCCCCTAGTTTACAGAAACATCTCCTTCCTTTTCAGTATCTCTCCATCCGGCCTCTTCTCCCCGTTAGGTGAATATGCTGGCTGCACCCATAAATAAACTTTCTGCTGTTAAGCCCCATACGCTTATGTTTGGCTGTACAAATGCATATTTTTTCATACTTGTATAATATAGCAGTTTTGGTCCTCCATGCTAATATACTGTATATATTTTTTCTCTCCTTGTACGTTATTGCATTATGTATGCTTGTTACTGCTCTGTACTTTGTTAAAGCTATGACAAGGTCCACCTTTCAAATGAGCCTTGCTCAATGGTGCCCACCTGGATAAATAAAGATTCTGATTGATTGAGTCATTTCAGAGCTTCATGCTCTAATTTGTGAGCCTCCTTATTTAATTTTCCACACAGACAAGGTGTATTTGCGTACCAACCTTAAGTTTCTACCAAAAAAAGGTGGTGTCTGAGTTTACTTAAATCAACCCATCCACCTTGCTGTTTATTTTCCTGAGCATGCCAATCCAGGTGATGCATTGCTCCGTACCTTAGATGTACATGGAATACTCAGATATTATGTTCACCGTACGAAGGACTGCAGGAAGTCCTCGCAGCTTTTTGTTTCCTTTGCCCCTGGGAAAGTGAGCGTACTGGTTTTTAAACAGTGCCTGTCCAGATGGTTTGTTATAGGAAGTCCTCGTTAGTATAGTGGTGAGTATCCCTGCCTGTCTGGGCAGACTGGATGGGCCTTGCGGTCCTTATCTGTTGTCAACTTCTATGTTTCTAAGGTGTGGTAAGAAACTTCTGGGGTTGTGCGTGACCACTGAACCAGAGGCATGGCCACTTCTGTTGCCTGTTTCAGGAATGTTTCAGCTGCAGACATTTGTGCTGTTGCAACTTAGATTACTGTCCACACTTTCACTAAACACTACAGTCTGTACATTGCCTCTCGAAGAAGAGTGGGCTTCGGCCTGGCTATGCTTCGAGGCCTCCTTTCTTAGGCCTGTAACCTTCAGTCACTCAGACTCTCTGTCGGTACTGCTTGGGACTCGTTCCTTAGGTGTGGCCTGATGAAAGAGATATTCTCGAAGAAGCTATAACAGTTACGTACTTACCGATATAGTAGATCTTCGAGAGAATCTCTTTGATCAGGCCAAGCCGTCCCACTCTCTGTCCACCTTAGACTCTGAGCTTCTTAGCTCCTGTCTCTCTCTCCAGGACAGACTATCTGCTGTTTCCAGCCTTGCCTGGTAGCTGGAAACTTCAACTCTCTCGTAGTTCCCTAGAGGGTGGTCCTTTGAGTATGATCTCTGGCACAGAACTGAGGAGGGAGAGGGGCCACTCAGTTTATATACAGAGGATGTCAATGTAAGACGTCATCGTGAGCGTCTCCTAATGGACTGATTACAAGAAGTTTCTGTGTGGTCCTAGTGCCTAGCAGCTATAGTTCCAGAGGTGTGGCCTGGTGAGAGATTGTTACGAAGATTTACTGCTATGTTAAGTATGTAACTGTTCTTTATGTGAGCAGCCAGCTTGATTGGGAGTGAGTATGTCCCTCTAAGGCTGCCATACTGAGCACTTTCTCTTTTGCTGTATCACCTTTGCAGTGCAGTGGTGCTGCTGTTTGTGAGAGTTACCATAGAACTAGGAAAACAAACAAAAAACCCACATTGTTCCCATCTGAATAATTTATTGATCACCCCACTTGCTCACTCTGTAAAGGGGAAGGGGGACAGGACACTTGGGGGAAGGAGGACAGGAGACTGGAGAAACGGCAGCACAGAAAAAGGAGGAGGAGTTGAGATCAGAGAAATAACAGCAGTGAAGACAGAAGAAAAGCAGAGGTACAACATATCTTAGTTTTTAACAATAAAGTTATTTTGGAGTTTTGGGCAAGCTGCTCAGCTGCTGGGGTTCAGGTGAATGACAAGAAGGCAGTGATTTGGGATCTCTGACTGCAGGTCAGAATTTTGCTTATAAACTGGTTGGCAGGTGTGGATCTCTGGCTGTGCAGTGTCCTTGACAGCCTAACTAGGACCGGTTACCAGATTATGACTTGATAAGAGCACACCAAATGTAGCTCTTGTCCAATAAAAAAACAGAAAATTTTCTACCCATTTTATAATAACACACAGTACCCTAGAAAAGAATCCAAGGGCCATATAAAAAAAAAAATAATTTAAAAATTATAATTCCCATAGGATACATTGCAACTTCCAAGCTGTAAGTATGCCCATCTTTGGAGTTAAGGAACTGTCGATATATATGAAAAAAGGGTCTCAGTGAGTAGTACAGCAGTAACACATAATATCACCACAAGAATTTAGGGGGGGGCCAGTCTGCCAGCGCAGCGGTAGGGCTACTGCTTGCGACGCCTGGTGACCCGGGTTCGGAAGCGAGCCTGGATCATCAGAGGGTGGCCAGGAGGAGAAGGATTGATTGCCTGATGGGCCACTCTCCTTCTCTGGGAGGGGTGGGCTGTCTCCTCTCGCTGCTTTACCACCGTCACCTGGGTGAGCACAGGTGGTTCCGGTGCAGTCGAGGGAACAGAGCTTGAGGGAGGGGCAGGTGTTGGCTAAGGACCAGAGCAGAGGTGCATCTCTGCACACTTCCGTTTCATTAGTCCTCCTTCTGTGCTGATGTCCGAAGGGGGCAGGGGTACCAGAAAAATGAGGAAAAAAGCCCACGTCTGCGCTAGGAGACTGGCCTCTTGCCAACGACCAGGGACAGAGAGAGAGACAGGCTCCAGGTGTCCACTCCCCGTGAGTTTGGAGGAAGTTAAAAGGGGTTGGGGGACCTCCTCTGACCGGGGGGTGTGTGTCATCTGGCATGACAGGTACTAATTGGGAGCGGGGCACTCATGGGAGCTCATGTCCCTCTGGTCTCCCCGAGAAAGGGGCAGGTGTGGGGTGATAGGAGGGAAAAACAGTTAATAAATAAATAAAAATACAAAATTTAGGGGCCATATAAAAAACAAAGATTAAAAAATGAAAATTCACATAGGATAACACAGCAAATTTAACAAGCCATAACTCCGTCACTTTGTGGAGTTAAAGGAGAATCTGTATATCAAATAAAGGCCTCGGTGAGCACTACAACACTAACACATAATACCCCCCAAAATGTAGGGGCCATATTAAAAAGAAACACATAAAGATTAAAAAATGAAAATTCTTATAGGATAATATTGCAGCTTTAACACGCCATAACTTGGGAGAAGCCATGTATCAAAAGAAAAGGTCTCGGTGAGTACTACAACACTAACACATAATAACCCCCTGAAAAGAAATTTAGGGGCCATATAAATGGACGGATGGACCAGTGCCTTCAGGAAGGAGAAGGGGGGGGGGCATAGATGTACGGTTATAGTGAGGGAAGGGCTGCTAGCATTGAAGGTGGAGAAATCACCAGGCCCGGACCAAGTACATCCAAGGATACTTAGGGAGCTGGCATGACCACTGGCAGGCCTGTTTAATAGTTCACTGGAGTCAGGATTGGTACCGTAGTACTGGAGAACAGCGCATGTGGTGCCCCTCTACAAAAGCAGTCCCATGTGTGACTCGGAATTACAGACCAGTCAGTCTGACCTCAATCGTATGCCAGCACATGGAGACCGTACTTAAGGAAAGGTTGGTAGAATATCTAGCGGAGCATGGTCTCTAGGATGCACAAGGCATCATGGGTTCATGTGGGGGAGATCGTGTCAAACAAATCTGATTGACTTCTTTGACTGGGTCACTAAGACAGTGGACAGGGGCCAAGCAGTAGATGTCCTCTATCTGGATTTCAGCAAGGCCTTTGACTCTGTGTCCCACAAAAGATTTATCAGGAAGTTCGCAGATCTCGGGGTTGGGGATAAGATGGGCAGATGGCTGGAAAACTGGCTGAGGGACAGAACTCAGAGGGTGGTTGTGGGGGGAGAGTTATTTGACACCAGAGAGGTCATCAGTGGGGTCACACAGGGCTCAGTGCTGAGGCCGGTGTTGTTCACTATCTTCATCAAACATTAGGGATGGCATTAAGGGCATAATGACTCTTCGTGGACGACACCAAGCTCTGTGGGAGAGTGGACATAGTTGAAGGGATACAGGACCTACAGGATGATCTGGAAAAGCTGGGGAGGTGGTCTGGGATCTGGCAGCTTGGCTTCAATGCCAAGAAATGCAAAGTTATGCACATTGGAGCCAAGAATCCCAGGATAGAGTCCTACCTAGGTGGAGTCCAGGTATGTGCATCAGAGCAGGAGAAGGACCTGGGAGTGATGATCACTAGTGACCTGACACACTCCACACAGTGCAAGAAAGCAGCAGCAAAAGCAAACAAGATGCTGGGCTGCATATATAGGGGGATCAGTAGTAGGAGAGAGGAGGTTATACTGCTTTTGTACAGGTCACTGGTGAGGTCACATCTAGAGTGTGGAGTTCAGTGCTGGTGCCCACACCTCAAAAAGGACATTAACCTGCTGGAGAAGGTCCAGAGGAGGGCTACAAAGATGGCAACAGATCAACAGGGTAAAGCATACAAGGAGAAGTTAAGGGCACTGAACATGTACTTCCCGGACGACAGGAGAGCGAGAGAGGGGGGACATAATCGGGACATTTGAAGAGGATAAATAAGGTGGATAAGGAGGATCTCTTTTAAATTGAGTGGCAACCACAACACAAGGGGGCATAATCTTAAGCTGGAAAAGAGAGGTTTAGAAGGAGGTCAGAAAGGTCTTCTTCACAGAGGGGGTGGTGGACACTTGGAAAGTGCTACCGAAAGAGGTGGTCTCGTTGAAGACAGTGGGCAGCTTCAAGAGAGGCTAGGATAGGAAGGGGAAGGTAAGGATCATGCGTAAGGAGGGATGGGAGGAGTGGGGGGGCAGGGACATTAGCTCAAGCTGTGGACCTTGCAATGCGGGCTGACTAGGTAGACCAAATGGCCTTCTTCAGCTGGCTTCTTCATATAAAACACGACCATAAAAATTAAGAATTTAAAATTCCCATAGGTTAACATTGCAACTTTAACAAGCCATATGTCTGTCAGTAGTTGGCAAAGGGCAGATATATATATATATATATATATATATATATATATATCAAAATGAATGTGTTAAAGCCAGCCCACCAGTGCAGTGGTAGCGCTAATGCTCGTGACGCCGGTGACCCAGTTTCAGGAATGTGCTCCGGAAGTTGGAGGGCCGGCCAGGGGGAGGAGGCTTGAGCTTCCGTGGATCGCTCGACTTCTCTGGGGAGGGAGAGGGGAGAAGGCTCGGTGCAGAGGCGTGACTGACGTTGGTGGATGCGCCTTGACGTCATGGCACACGTCAGGCCCCCAAGAACAGAGGAAAAATGGCTCCCTGCACGCCAGGAAGATGGAGCTCCGGCACAGATCCTCAACTCCCCTGCCTGCCTGTCCTGACTTGGTGTCCTGACGAAACAAGAAGTTTGGGGTGTATGGGCCCCACCTCGTCCCCGCCTGGGGGGAATAACCAATGGGTTACATGGGGAGGACCACCTCTGTGGGCTCCAGGTAAGAGGGAACAGGGAAAGATGCCTTGGTGACTCCCGATGGGGCAGAGTGCAGGTGGGTGCATAAATAGAAAGTTAAAAAAAAAAAAAAAAAAAAAGTGTCAGTGACTACTATGACACTAACACATGACCCCCCAAAACATTCATGGGATACGCACTGCACCCCAAAATTACCACCATTCTTCACCATGGTGCCAAATCCACAGTGAAAATGCGATTATCATCAGAAGTTCACCAAAGGTGTAGCTCATCTTTCACTACAATCAGAGCAAACTGCTAGTAATTTCCTGCCTTATGAGTAACAAAGTAAAAAACACATTTTTTCCCCATATACAGTGAACCACTGGCTATTAAGAGGGACATTTAATATAGTTTTTCCTTTGAAGTGAGGCCCACAAAAAACAGTTACAACCAAACATGTATTGCTTTTCTGGAGCGGTCCCTGCGCTTCTATAGTCAGATGGATGTGTGCATCTACAGAGGGATGGAAGCACAGGCCCTCTCGATGTTGTGCTTCCTTAGCCTGATGGATGTGTTCACACAGGTCCCAAAGGGACCTGCGTTAATGAAGATATGATTCTACTATTTTAAAAAGCAAGGAAATTCTTTGCGAAAAATTGCATTAATGCATCAGTATGGGTTCAGATTAAACAGACAAAAGTAGGGAAATGTGGCATTAGGAAAGTACAGTTACGTAAGAACTTACCGTAACAGTAGATCTTCGAGAACAGCTCTTGCAGCAGGTTACACCATTAGGACTGAAGCTGGCAGGCGTCAGGACCCCACGGAAAAATTCTAGCTAGCTATCTTCAGCGGGACTCCTCCGCGAAGCCGGTCCAGCCCCGGCCAGGCGTGGTACATAAGGAAGCGGTCCCGCCTAAATTCTGAAGTCTTACCGGAGACTTCCGCCGCAGGATGACATTGAAATGGGAGACCGAGGATCCACCAGAAGATAATAAGGAATAAATCCCTGTTAGAAAGGCTTAAGGCATGCCTCCTCCAAGGGGAAGGTGGGCGGGAAGGTACCTGCTGCAAGAGCTGTTCTCGAAGATCTACTGTTACGGTAAGTTATTACGTAACTGTACTATCTTACTTCGAGACACAGCTCTTGCAGCAGGTTACACCATTAGGACTGATTCCCAAGCAGTAACGCTGCCAGAAATTCCGGGAGGAGGAAAAAAGGAAATACATTCCAGGTCCTGAATCTAGGACAGGAGGCGCTGTAGCACCGCCAGGCCGAATCCGGCTCTATGCCAAGAGGCGATGTCTAGGCTATAATGCCTGATAAAGGTATGCACAGAGCTCCAAGTGGCTGCAGCACATATGGCAGAAGTGGAGACGTTTCGGAGTGCTGCAAATGAGGTGGCCACGCCCCTAGTGGAATGACCCCGGACTGAACCCGGGAGGGGCTTCTGTTTGAGCTCATAACAGAGTGAAATACACTGGACAAGCCAGCGAGACAGGGACTGTTTGGATACAGATTGGCCCAACATCCTCTCAGAGAAGGAAACGAAAAGTTGCTCAGAACTACGAAAAGGTTTAGTTCTGTTGAGGTAATACCTCAGGCTGCGGTGAACACCCAGAGTGTGGAGCAGAGCCTCTCCTCTATTCGAGTAGTTCGGGAAGTAGACTGGCAGGTCAATATCCTGATTTAGAGTGAGTGAAGAAACCACCTTAGGCAAAAATGTAGGACTCAGGGATACTCTGTCCCGGTGGAAAACTAAATAAGGCTCTTTGCACATGAGAGCGTGAAGCTCAGAAATTCTTCTCGCTGAAGTAACAGCAACCAAAAATAGCGTTTTCCACGACAGAAAACGTAGCTTGCAATCCGCGGCAGGTTCGAAGGGGGGGAGCGTAAGTTGTTCCAGGACAAAGAGCAAATCCCATGGAGGCACTGGGTCCTTAATGGGTGACCTGAGGTGTAACACCCCTCTCAAAAATTCCCGAGAGGCGTCCAATTGTGCCACTGTACGATGTCCCACCAGAAGGTGGTAGGCAGAGATGGCACAAAGGTGCACCTTGATAGAGGAGTAGGCTAGACCCGAACGAAAGAGAGAGAGCAGGTAGTCCAACACCACTCCCACCGGGCAACCTAAAGGGGAATAATCGCGTGCTCGCAACCATAAACAAAAACGGCGCCATTTCATGGCGTACGTCGCCTGCCGGCTTTCTGGCTGCAGAAAGAACTTCTGCAACCTCTTGCGAGACCCTGTGACGCAAGATGGCTAAGTCTCTAGGAGCCATGCATGCAGGTTCAGTGAACGTAAGTCCGGGTGGACTAGGGAACCTTTTTCCTGAGACAGGAGATGGGAGCTGAACGGCAACGGGAGCGGGGGTTCCCGGGATAGCTGCATTAGCAAAGGGAACCAGATCTGCCTGGGCCAGAACGGGGCCACCAGGATCATAATTGCATGTTCCCTGCGCAGTTTGAGAAGAACTCTCTGGAGCAACGGAAAAGGAGGGAAAGCGTAGAGGAATCTGTCCGCCCAGGAGAGGGACAACAGGTCTCGCCAGAAAACACCAGGCCCTGGATCTAGCGAGCAAAAATTGGGCAGTTTTGCATTGGATGGGGATGCGAACAAGTCTAGCTCTGGAGTTCCCCATCGAAGAAACAGATCCTCTGCTACCTCTTGAAGAAGTTCCCACTCGTGGACTCTGGCCTGGGAGTGACTCAGACCATCTGCAGTCGTGTTGTCCACCCGGAACATGCACAGAGATCAAATTAGCGCCGTGTCCGATTACCCAATCCCACACCCTCATGGCCTCCTGCAAAGGGTAAGAGTGTGCGCCTCCTTGTTTGTTGAGGTAATACATCACCACCGTGTTGTCTGTCTGAAGCAGAAGAGTACATGGTGGGATTACTGACTGAAAGGCCTGCAGGGCATAGAGAACCGCCCTCATCTCTAGAACGTTGATATGGAGATGAGCTTCCATTGGGGTCCACATACCCTGGGACTTCACCCCGTCCAGGTGTGCCCCCCACCCTAGACCTGAGGCATCTGTGGTGAGGATTACCTCCGGGGACGGCGCTACAACGGGACGCCTGCGGAAAGCGCACTTCTGGGACTAGCCACCATCAAGCCAGTCTTGAATCACGGTACTGTGGATCCTGACCGGATGCTGCAAGTGGTCTTGCCTTTGGTCCCATTGCACCTTGAGCATCCACTGAGTTACCCGCATGTGGAGCCTTGCGAAGGATGGTAGAATGGCCGCAGCCATGTGTCCGAGCAGCGAGGACCGACCTGGCAGGGACGGTCTTGTTCGACGATAACTCCTGATGAGGGATCTGATGCGCCCGCCTGTCGCCTGGAAGAAAAGCTCTTCCCTGAACGGTGTCCAGTACTGCACCTATAAACTGCAGTTTCTATGACGGTACCAGGAGAGACTTCTCGTAGTTTATTAGGATGCCCAGAGATCGGAACAGGTCTTGGGTGCTCTGGACCGCAAGTAACAACGCCTCTCTGGAGGCGGCCATGAGAAGCCAATCGTCCAGGTACGGGAACACATAATGGCCCTGTCTCCTTAGAGACGCTGCCGCGACTGCCATGCACTTGGTAAAGACCCTGGGTGCGGATGATGGTCCGAATGGAAGGGCTCGGGATTGAAGATGGTGGTCGAGGAACTCGAAGCGCAGGAACCTCTTGTGCGCCTGAGCTATAGGGATATGCAGGGCGTCCTGCATGTCTAGAGACGCTAAGAAGGCCTTGTTTCAGCATGGAATAAGACCGGAAGAGTCACCATGCGGAATCTTCTTGAAGGCACCTACGCTGAGGTCGCTGAGGTCCAGAATCGGACGGAGGTCCCCTGTTTTCTTTGGAACCAGGAAGAAGTGGGAATAATATCCTTGTCCTCTCTGGTTCTCCGGGACGTACTCTATCGCTCCCTTTTGCAGAAGCGCGAGTACTTCTTGCCAGATCATAGATTTGTGCTGACCCGGATACCGGGAGAGCAAAGGAGGCCTCGAGGGTGGCTTTTCTGCGAATTCTATATAGTGGCCTCTTCCGACCAACTGAAGAACCCACCTGTCGGTGGTTATAGCCTGCCATCCCGGCAGGAAGTTCGCAATGCGACCCCCGACCATGATTTCCCGTTGATCCTGAGGGCCGGGGGCCGGAAAGGAGTCAGGCTATGGCGGCTGAGGGTCCCACTGGCTGGGCCAGCTTAGTAGTACGCTGGCTTTGGCCGGCGGGCTGTTTCCCCTGGGCTCTACGGAAGCCGGAGCCCCTCTGTTGTGTAGCGGAGCGGGACTGCTGCCTCTGCATCCGCCCATGAAATCGGCTTTGGTTCCTACGAAAGGAACTAAGCCTGGGTCGGTACATGGCCTGAACCGACCTCACCGCCTTCCCGGCCTCTTGAAGTCTGGTAATAATCTTCTCCGAAGGTTTACCAAACAAGACTTCTCCCTCGAATGGAGCGTCCATGATATTCTTCTGGACGTCCGGGGTAAAGCCAGAGACGCGTAACCAAGAGTGTCTCCGGAGGCATACGCCAGAAGCTGCTGCTCGGGCCGATGAGTCCGCGGAGTCGTACGCGGCTCGTAACACTTGGGTTCCCACGTCCGAACCCGTACGGAGGAGCTGAAGCATCTCCTCCTTCTGCTCACCTTCCAGCAGTTTTTCAGCCGCTTCCAGACCCTGTTCCCACAAGGCATTCTGGAACTGAACCATGTGGGTCAAATAATTCAAGGATCTGATGGCGCAGGTAGCGGAAGCATATGTGCGCCTACCCATAGCGTCCGACTGCTTGGACTCTGGGTCAGGTGGCAGGGTGCTCAGATGTGGTCTCTGTGACCGGTCATGTGAGGCTGTGATGACCAGAGAGTTGGCCCGAGGCTGCTGAGTCAAGTACTGGTCTTCCCTAGGAGCCTTGTACAAGTGATCAGCTTTTTTCAGCATTGCCGGGAGCGAATGTGGACGCTTCCACACTGCCTTGGTGACGTCCACGAAAGTGTCAACCAAGGGTGGCACCACCACAGGCTTGGGGTCCTTCTGACGAAGATATTTGGCTAGGTGTATCCTTTCGGGGTCTAGCTCTTCCGCATCCCATCCCATGTTCTCTTGGATGTGTCTCATAATATCCGAGAACGAAGGGTCGTCCGGAGGAGACTTCGGCATCTCACATGGGTCCGGAGAAGGGATGGAGAGGGGAGATGGGGATCTAGATGATGAGTACTCTGATCCCGTGTCCTCAGTCGAAGGCGATCGTCGGTGTCTCCTGGGTCTCTTGGGGCTGGGTGACCTAGAAGAGGATTTAGACGGAGGTCTCCGTTTTTCTGGTCTCCCCCAGGAGGGGTTCCGTATTCCCAGGGAGGAGGTAAGCAGCCTGCCGACCCCGATGGCGAGGGGGGTGCAGGAACCGGAGGTGTAGGAGGAAGAGGAGGAGGAGGAAGAGAAGTGGGAACCATATCCTTCTTTATGGTGTCCCACCAGTAAGTGAAGAGGTCCTTCAAATCCGCTAAAGAAAGGCCCGACGACGGTCCAGGCACCGGTGGACGGTCGTCAGGTCCCGGCGTCAGCTCCACAGGGGGCTCGGGTAACGGCGAGGGTTCCCTGGGAGTCTTGACGAGACCGGGGTTGCCCATCTGGTCCTCGGGCTGCGTCAGATCCTCCTCGGTTACGGTCTCCTGACCGACGTCAGTCGGAGGCGTCAGGGCTCTCTTCTCAGGAGGTGCGGGTGCCGCCCTCTACCGCGCCCGCTGATAAGTTGGCTTAGCCGGGCGACGTTGTCTGGCTGACGGCGGCTCCAGGGATGTGCTGATGCAGAGTTTATCGCACGGACGCATCGCGCCGGATCCTGGAGGTCTCTCTCATGAAGTAAGCTCCAGCGCCTTGCAGGAGGCAAAGAAGTTGACTGGACGCCGGGTTCCGGAGGGCGGAACCCGACTTTGTGATGATGATGATGATGGCGATCCCAGACTTCACCAAGGCCCTGGAGGACGAAGACGAGGATGGCCTGGTGGACTTGGCCTGAGAAGAGGACTTCCTGACCGCAGCCGGGGGAGGCTGAGAGCTGGCCCTGGAGGGGGAGCGGTCGGACCTGGAACCGAGCTGCCAGAGTCCCAAGTCTTGAGGGGGACCTGAAGGCTTCTCCTTCGCTTTTCTCCGCGTGCTTGTGGGTCTTTTTAGAGGATTCCCCCTTGGAAGACATGGTCTTTAGCTTCTCTTCCAGTAAGAAAGCTTGAAGGGCCTTCTGACGTCGGATCCGGGTTCAACTGTTGAACCCCTGGCAAAAGGAGCAGGCCCTGGTATCGTGGTCTGGGCCTAGGCACCGGACGCAGGCCGTGTGGGGATCCTTGAAGGGGATCTGTTTCCGGCAAGCACACTTGGAGGAGTGACCGGAGGTCGGAGAGGACATCAGCGAAAAACTTGCTAGAAGAAATCCAAATTTCCCGTAGGAAAGAACTTATCCACGTGTCGCACGCTAGACAGCAACCGAAGGGTCGAGACATGCAAGTCGACAACGGGAAAGAACTGGGGAATCTGGTGGGACCACCCCTTATGTACCACGCCTGATTTCCGGGGCGGGACCGACGCCGGGGTGTCCTCATGAAGATAGCTAGCTAGAATTTTTCCTGGGTCCTGCGCCTGCCGGCTTCAGTCCTAATGGTGTAACCTGCTGCAAGAGCTGTGTCTCAAGTAAGATCCTTAGTTTCCTCATTTCACAGAAAAAAGGAAAAACAATGATTTTTCCTTGTCCTGACACTTGGGGATTCAGGGGTGGAGTCTTTCTTGGAGGTCTCAACCCTAACGCTTACCCCATCATGATATAGCCTTCAAGCATACAGAACAGTGTCTCCCCACATGTTGTCAGCAACATTTTGGCCCTGCCTGAAGAAAACATGTCGTATGTCAGCTTATTTGGTCATGGAATGGGGTGAGAGGGTTGAAACACCCAAGGAAGAGCCCACCCCTGATTGCCAAGAGTCAGAATGGTGGAAACTGTACTGTTTTTTCCTTTTCCTGCTTGTGGGGTTGGGGTGGGGAGTTCAGGTTGGAAACCCTAATTTCCACATGTCCCAACTTTTGTTGGTTTAATCTGCACCCTAACTGAAGTATTAATGCTGATTTTTGCAAAGCATATATATATATATATATATATATATATATATATATATATATATAATTAGGCTGTCCCAACACGTTGTATGTTGAACCCCTAACTTTGCGCCTTAATAACTCTGAGGTTGTTTTTTTGAAATTGCGTGAAATTTGGCATGTATTGTCTAGGAGCAAGGTTTAATACGTGGAAAGTTTTGTGATGGCAGCTGGTGCAGCTTCTGAGGTCTGCATATGTCATTTTCCTGTAGACGTCAAATTTTTTTCCCTATTCATAACATAGATTTTTTGTTTTGCAACGTACAGCCTAGTCAATATGGATTTTTTTTCAAAACTTTCAGGGTGAAGCTGGCCCAGTTGTGCTCTGTACCTTACCTCTCACCACACTGGTGACCTGAGTTCAGGAACAAGCTTTGGGGACCGTGGGGGGGGGGGAGTGATTGAGCATCTGGTTGACAGTTCTCCTCTCCTGGGATTCAGAAGCGTGCCAGCTCGGCCCTTGGCTGCCCCCTGGATGGAGGCCTGCGGGTAGTGCTGGCAGCTCAAACGACACGAATGGAGGGGCTGCGGTTCTGTAGTGTGTGTGCACCTCCATGCAAACATGCTTAAGTGCTGCCGAAGAAGGAGAAAATGGAAACTTGGTTGGCGCAGGCTACATGAAGCCTTGCCTGCCTACCTCCGTCCCACATCATCACCTGGCCACCGGCTGAGTCTGAATGGAAGTCACCGGGTTTGTGGAGGATGCCCTCCCTTTCTTGGCCCTGCCACCCGGGAAGGGGGGGTGATTCATAGGGGTGTTCTGACTTGGTGGCCCAGGGGAGGTGAGTGCTGGGTGTGAGGAGGTGGGGACAGGGCTGACAGCCATACCAGATGCAACCAGCGGGGAGAGGCTATATGGAAACTCAGGGTAGAAGTGGGCTGTGCCAAGGTAGTGCCTTTCAAGGGTTTATGAAAAATATTAAGTGGTTCCAGAGTTATAAGATTTAAAGTTTTGTTTATGTTAGCTGTTCTGAGCATGCTGAATAGGGTTTTTTTGGATAACTTTTATTTTTTATATTTTTCTTTCTTTATTAAGAATGTTTCAATAATGACACAACAAGCAGACAGAACAAAACAATAACCAATAAACAAGACTATTAACATAGGGCCAGTTACAGAGATAAAAGATATACACCATAATATCCTAAAAGTCTCAACCCTTATAACATATAGCATATTAATATATCCTTCCCTGCCACGAGGAGGTATATAGCAAGAGACCCTAGCAACTCCATAGCAGTAACTTCATAACAATAAAATGTTTTATAAATTAATAAATATGAACTATAAAAAAGGGAAAGAAAAAGGGAGACTACCTTTATCCATATAATCAAAGCAAAATGTAAATATACGTAAAAAATAGAATATTCTCAAGAAATACAAAGATTGACAATCCGAGAAAGAGTATTGTAGTGTAGGAGATCAAAGAATGGACCAATACTTCAAATTTCATTACAAAACATTAATAAAATCCAGTAATTTTTCCCAATATTTCAGAAGACAGGAAAGTTTGTTATGGAAATACCAAATTAAACGAATCAGTTAGGTTTTGTCTAATTTGAGCAATCCACTCCTGAAAGGAAGGCGAAGACTGTTCAGCCCAGTGTTTAAGAATCAACCATGAGTTTGTAACTACTATTAAGGTCAGTATGGATTTATCCTTAAGGGGCATGTCCGAAGGTAGAGTGCCTAAAATACAGGTAAATAAGTTAAATTCATAGGCACGGATTATTTTGTCTAATATTGCACCTTTAATTTCCTGCCATGGCTTATAAATGGGTGGACAAAACCATAATGTATGATCCAACGTGCCTGTATTTTTATTGCATTTATGGCATATATTGGATTGTATAAGGCCCATTTTATATAATCTTGTCGGGTTAAGCATGCATTATGTAATATTTTGTAACGAATTAACATAAGATTATCCAAAGGGATTAGTTTATAAATGTTATTCCACATATTAGTCCAGGATAAGGTATGATATGAGGAATAACCAACCCAAAATGAGTTACTAAAGGGTTTGTCTGAGAATTTAAGTGCCAAAAGGTAGTTGTACAATGCTGAAATAGGATGTGGTTTATTAACTAATTTCACCAACTCCAAAATAAAATTGATTTCGCTATTGTGTGGAATCGAGTGGCCAAAATGAGTGTTTAAGATAAGTTTTTAAAATATTGAAGTTGAATATGTATTTCCTAGACCAGTTAAATTCTTTAGAGCAGTCAGAAAAAGAACAGTGTTTCCCCTTACCAGTCAAGGAATTCACATATATCATTGTGGAATAGGACAGAAATTTAGACGCAAGAATGTTTCCATAAAAACGGAAGTTGGAGTTATATAGTATAGGTTGATACCCACTCTGAACCAAACCAATATTAAAAAGATGGGAAAACTGATTATAACCTTTTAAGGATGTAGCAGTCACAGTATTCTCGAGTTCTTGGGGAATATGTTTGGGAGAGGTATAAAGAATAGATTCAGGGCAAGTATTATGTATTTGCAACATCCGTTTTTCCAGTGTGACCCAGGTCGGGACATATGAAAAAGACTGATCTTTATTAGATAACCATTTAAGGTACTTATTAATATGGGAAGACAAATAGAATAAGAAATTTGATATATTTTACCGGCCTAGATTTTTAGGAAGAGTAAGTTTGGGGAAGTCTATTCTAGGTGTACCATTTAATCACAAAAAACGATTGATTGTAGATTGTAATTTGGTAAACCAGCTGAGGGGTAAGAAAACATTTAGCATATTTATGGGAAAAAATAATCTAGGGAAAACATTCATTTTTATTATATTGATTCTACCATGAAGGGAAATAGATATGGAGGCCCATCTTTTTAAACCTTGAGAAATTTTCTGGAGAGGTTCATCTAAATTCTTTCTTACTAACTGAGAGTCATCCTTTGATATAATAATTCCTAAATATTTAATACCTGAGATATTCCATAATAGCACCAAGTTAATAACGTCCTCTTTACAAAAGCAGTTTGATATCATTTCCATCTTCTCTTTATTAAGTTTGTAGTTAGAAACTTTACTATAGTCATCAGTAATCTTTAGAGCAGCTTTGATTGAATTGGGGTTGGGGGCAGAGACTTGTAATACAGTAGTATGTCATCTGCAAAGGCTGAAAGTTTCAGATGAAGTTCCAAAATGTTTATACCCTTAATGGCCTTGTCATTATTTGAAAAATAGAGAAGGGGTTCTAAATAAAAATTAAACAAAATAGGAGAGGGGGACATCCCTGCCTAGTGCCTTGAAATAATTTGAGGGGAGTGGAAAGTAAATTATTACAACAAATTCTAGCAGATGCACATGACTACAAGAGTTTTAGCCAGTTGATGAAAATCTGCGGGAAACCATATTTAAGTAAAGCTGCATACAAAAAATGATGGTGGACTCTATCAAAAGTCTTTTCCGCATCCAGGGAAATCAAAGCCAAAGAGTGCTTAGTTTCCCTGAATGCGGAAAGAATATGTGAGATCTTTCTAAAGTGGTTTGAAGCCTGTCTAGATGTTATAAAACTGGCCTGGATAACCTTCTGATATGAGATGAAAACTTCTGTGTCATGAGACTGTTTTTGGTTTTGTGAAACTTTGTTCTCACGACATGAAAAGAATGCCATTTTCTGGGCACCCCAAAATCAAGGGTGCCAGTTTAGCAAGCATAGCCATTCATCCGCATTCTCTGTATGAGAACAGTGGGAGTTTTTTTTACATCTGCAGCCGCAGATGGAGACATGCTGCTGGCTTGTATGGCAGCAGTGAGCCGGCAATACGAACATATGAAATTGCCAGCAGAAACAGGCCTCATGGTCTATCGAATCTGCTGAAGTGTGCAGCTAGCCCCTCATCTCGCAGCTGCCCCTCCTGCGCTTCCCTCTCCATATCCCTTCCCCTGTCCCAACCCCTCTTGAAACTGCCCACTGTCTTACAGGACACTATCTCATCTGGTAAGGTGTTCCATTTGTCCACCATTCTTTCCATGAAAAAATGCCTCCTCATCTCCCTCTTGAATCTCCCCTCCCCCCTCCAATCCTCAGTCCATGCCCTCTCGTGTCCCTTCCCATCTGAAAAATCTCTTCTGTGTTGGTCTTGTTTATCCCCTTCAGATCCTTAAAGGTCTCAATCATATCCCTCCTCTCCCCCAGTGAATACATATTCAGCTCTCTCAGCCTGTCCTCGTAAGGGTTGCTCTCCAATCCCTGGATCATCTTTGTGGCTCTTCACTGCACACCCTCCAACAATCTGATGTCCTTCTTTTGGAATGGGTGCCAGTACTGCACGCAGTACTCCAGATGGGGCCTGACCAATGACCTAGACAGGGGCAGGATAACCTCCCTCCTTCTGGAGGAGATCCCTCTCGCAGTACACTCCAGCATTTTGTTGGCTTTTGCTGCCGCCTTCCTGCACTGAGCAGAGTTGTTCATGCTTCCCGTAATGATCACTGCTAGGTTCTTCCTCTGTGGAGCTCCCCAACTGTACCCCATTCAGGTGATTATCCCTCCAGTGGTTCCTGGCTCCAAAATGCAGAACCTTGCACGTCTTGGTGTTGAACCCTAACTACCATGTTTCCGCCCACTTCTACAGCTTAGCCAGGTCCTCCTGCAACCTCTTCCACTCCTCCACATCATCAACCACAGCTCTCATCTTTGTATCGTCTGCTAACATACTGATCTTGCTCCGGATCCCGTGAGAGAGATCTGCTATAAAAATCCCAAACAGCACCGGTCCCAGTACCAATCCATGTGGTACTCCACTCATCACTGCTCTCGGTGGCGAGCAGTTCTCCCCGCCACAACCCTTTGCTGCCTTCCCTTTAGCCAGTTTGTGATCCATTTCACCATTTGTGGTCCTGCCCCCACATATTCCAGCCCCCCCACCTCCCATAAGGTACTGAATCAAAGGCCTTGCTAAAGTCTAAATACAGGACAGCCACTGCATGGCCCTCATCCAGTTCCTGCGTCACCCAGTCGTAGTACTCTACAAGGTTTGTCTGGCAGGATCTGCCTGCTGTTAATCTATGCTGTTGAACATCCTGGAGACTGTTTTCCTCAAGAAGCTCACTACCCTTTCTTTTAGTATGGTCTCCATGAGCTTTCCTATAATCAATGTGAGGCTTACTGGTCTATAGTCTTGGTTCATCCTTTGGGCCACTTTTGTGGATGGGCACCACATGGGCCATTCTCCAGTCCTGTAGTACACCTCCTGTGTCCAGGGAGATATTGAACAGGTTGGCCAGTGGCCCCGCCATGACCGCTGCCAACTCACTTAGTACCCTGGAGTGAATGCCATCAGGTCCAGGTGCTTTGTCCACCCTTAATGCCCTCAACCCATCTAGTACCCTGCTCTCTGTAATCCCTACACCTATCACCCCTCCTTTCTGCGCGAATACAGGGCAGAAGTATTCATTCAGTGCCTCTGCCTGCTCCGCACCTTTCTACACCCACCCCCTGTCCTCCTTAATCCTCACCAGCTGATCCTTGCTCTTTCTTTTCTCTCTCTGAAGTAGCAGAAGAAGTCTTTTTCTCCACTTTTGATTCCTTGCGCCAGTCTCAGCTCCCTGGACACCTTGTACACCCTGATCAGTCTGGTAACCTCCCTGGACTTCCCCATGTACGTATCCTTATTTTCACCCCTCCTCGATTTCCTGTACTTTCGAAATGCTGCCCTCTTGACCCTCACCCCTTCCATAACTTACTGTGTCAGCCAACTGGGTTTCTTTGCCGTTCCCTTCTTGCTTTTCTTCCTAGTGCAAGTCTCTGTTGCCTCCACCAGCCCTTCCTTTGTGATATCCCATTTCTGGTCTACATTCCTGCCAGGTGGATGCCCCAAATATCCCCCATCTTCTTAAAGTCTGCCCCCCTAAACTCAATCGCCCTTGTACCTGTGCCCTCTGTTTCCCTCCCTATGTTGAGCATGAACTGCAGCGAATAGTGGTTACTCCCAGCCAATGGTTCCTCCACTTCCAGATTCCTTTTTTTTTTTCGCTACTCTCCTCGCTGCACCAGGATTCTCTCTTCTGGGATCCCTAGGTCATGTGTGGTCCCATAGTCCTGCCCCAGGTACCTCCCTCCGGGTACTGGTAAGCCTGTACCCATCCTGCCTCGGTTTGCCCCACCGGGCGGGGCAGAGAGGGGGACCTCCATTCCCCTCTCTTGGTCCTTAAGTCTGTGTCGGAAGGCTCGCCAGCCCCTTCTGTGGAGCCTGGTTATGGGTGTTCTCGGGTCGACCGGGTCCCGTCTACGGGAGCCTGGTGCAGGGTTTTTCCATTTTCTTGTCTCCCTTACCTCAGGACATCCGCACGCTAGGGAAGCCTAGGGGTGGAGCACGTCGCGACGTGCTGACGCTCTGGCTCCTGGCAGATGTCCTCCCACCCTGCTGTGTGCAGTCTCGCACCTCCACTTGTGGTCACCCAGGTGGTGGTATAGCAGCGGGGCTTGCATCCCACCCCACCTGGAGGAGGAGAGCAGCCAGTGGGTGCTCTATCCTCCTCCCCCCAGCCGGCCCTCCAGCTACCCGAGTCTGTTCCCGAACCGGGTCGCTGGCGCCGCATGCGGTAGCCCTACCGGTGGGCTGGCCCCACTTCCAGATTCCTTATAGATTCCCCGTTATCCAGTACAAGTCTGGAGTCCTTACTGTGTCGGCCCCTGCACCAGCTGTGTCAGAAAGCTGTCTTGAAATGTTTCTAGCAGGACCCAATCCCTTGCACTAGTGGTGGATGGGGTGCTTCACTCTACCCCTGGTAGGTTGCAGTCCCCCTCCACTGCTGTGCTCCCCTTCCAGCAGACCCTCCTAATTTGTTCAGCTAATTCTCTGTCCAGGTCAATCCCCTGAGCTGGTGACCTGTACACCACACCTATCCTCCGTGTCCTATTCTTTGCATCTTGGAACTGCATCCATAGTGCTTCTGTCCTCCCTTCCTCGCTTTATCCCTTCCCTTAGATAGATTGCCACTCCCTCCAATTCCCCTTAGCCCTATAATGGATCTTTCTCTCTCCTGATTTGATCTGTCTCTATCTAATCTCATATATTTTTGGTAATTTATTTTATTCCCGCCCCTCCCAGCTAAGCCAGCCCTCCCTTTTGTTTCCTCAACAGGGAACTACTAAGAAAAGTGGACCCGGTACCACTTGCCAGCCCCCTCCCCTCCAGGTCAATCGCCCATGTATAGATGGTGACACAGGTGTGCCCAATTCAGTGCCAGTGTGGAGTTAAGTGAACACTGGGGTGCTCATTCTCCAGTATCAGATTCTATAGTGATTTAAACCTGCAGAAAAGAAAACGGTCCTTCAATGTTTTTTATTTTATTTTAAACTAACCTGTAAAAAAGAAAATGCTACCTCACTGATCTGACCCCCATACCCTCACCCATCCCACCACGACCCCTTACTCAGCACCCACCACCCTACACCCTCACTCATCTGAACATGTCCCGTGACATAGATCCACTTTACGATCGAATACACGTCTTGCTGCTGGAACTGGTGACTGCAGTGTGAGGAAGTAAAGTAAGTCTGATTTAATGTATATTAGTGGAGTTTGAACTTTTAATCATAACTGTCAATTTGTAATATTTTTACACCAGGTTTTCAGCATAGCCTTTTTGAGACCCCGTCTTTTTTTTGGGGTTGAGGGCACTTCATGATTGCTGCATGAAATCAGCTTTTGGGCAGGATTTGAAAATTTCACCTTGGTTTATGCAGCGGGTCATAAGGCTATTTTGAAAATTTGGAATAAAAATATTAACAACAAAGTTATGAGCGTATGTTGACATTTTTCAGCGCATGCTCATAACTTTGTTGATTTTGTCTATTTTGACCCCAGATTTTCAACATAGTCATTTTTTCACACCATGTCATGAATGTGACAATCATTTTTCAAATCCTGGCCAAAACATGTTTTTGAACCTGTAGCGCAAAGTGACATTTAGGCCAAAATGTGAAAATTCTCACCTGTAGGGTTCACAAGGTTGTGTTGAAAATTTTGGGGTCAAAATAAAAAACAACAAAAAAAAAAAGTTATGAAAGTACATTGACATTTTACTGCGCATGTTCATAACTGTGGTAAGATTTTGACATCCTTCGCAGCATGGAATTGCAGGGTCAGCAGTGCCTTGCAGTTCCGTAGATGGACAGAGTCTTTCCTTGCCACAGGGCCCAGATGGTCCTGCACATCTGCATCTGAATGAGAATATGATTCCACTATCTGAAAGAAAGGAAATTCTTGGTAAAAATAAATAAATAAATAAATAAATAAAAAACCCAAACCCTACATTGATGCATCAGTTAGGCTTCAGCTTAACACAACAAAAATAGAGAAATGTGGCATTAGTGTTCCCAACCCTAACTCTCCACCCCCCAAGCAGCAGAAGGAAAAAAATACATTCTGGATTTGGGTCTCCTGATGCTTGGCAAATCAGTGGTGGGGTCTTTCTTGGGGTTGTCAACCCTTATGCTCACTCCCTCTCCTGAGCAAACAAGGTCAGATGTGATCTGTTTTATTCAGACAGGGCCCTGCTTGAAGAAAGCTACAACAGATTTTGTTGGCAACATGTTGCGAGACAGCACCACAAAACTCTCTCTGTGCCTCGCAAATGCAACGAGGATAGAGGTGGTCAACTCCATTAAGTATGCAGGGGTCCACCTTGACCAAGATGGCTCATTTAAGACTCCTATCAGCCATCTAACCAAAACTGTTAACCAAAAGGTGGGTCTTTTGTGCCGCCTGGGCCCATTCCTTACCTCTGAATCCCACATTAGAATTGCACAGGTAGCGCTCCTTCCTACCCTACTTCATGGGGACCCAGTACTACACTCTATCAGGAGTACAGAGCTACAGATGATGCGGACCCTCTGTCATAGAATAGGTAGGGTTTGCCAATTCAGCAAGACCACATGACCACCACTATTTAGTATTGGGGTCCCTTGGCTGGCCAACACTCGAAGGGAGGCTGACCTACCCCTCCTTATACTTAGCCTTCAAACTATTGCAGAACAATCCCCCCACCCCCGACCGCATCTGAGAAACCTGCTGCAGCTCAAACAGTGTATCAGAACCTTAAGGTCCTCAGAACACCAATTACTGCAGGTACTCAGAGTCAGAACCTCATGTGGAGCCAGGTCCTTCTTTTCCTCCATCCCTGCTCTGTGGAATAGGCTCACATGTAGTATCCAGTCCACCACCTCACTAAAGAGCTTCAAAAAAGAGCTCAGAACCCATCTGCTGAACTCGAGCCAGTGTTCCTGCTATAGGGTTTCTTGTCTCCCAGGCACGAATCCTGGAAGATTTTGAATCGTCTTGTAGTCCTGGATTTGTTCTTTACTACGATGTATGAAATCTGACTCTCAATACTTTCTACCCTACTGTTGAGTCCTATTAAACTGCCTGGATAGTATACTCCTAATGTGTTTCCTGTTGTTGATCCCCTGAACTGCAGAGTTTGTGCTGTGAGCTATTGTTAACTAATGAGTGATGAATTCCTCTGTACGAGCATAAGAACATAACATAAGAATGGTGTCAGCAGATGGGAACCATTTGATCCATCTAGTCTGCCCAAGGTGGCTACCCCCTTCCCCTTTAATTGTTCAAGCCAAGCTGTCCACATCGTCTGTCCCACGCTAGTTTAAATTCTCTTACTGTCTTAGCTGCCACCACCTGTGCTGGCAGGCAGTTCCAAGGGTCTATCACCGTCTCTGTGAAGAAGTACTTTCTGTAGTTGCTCCTGAACTTGCCTCCCAGTACACGCAAGTTGTGCCCCCGTGTCCAGGTTCCTTTGTTTACTTGGAAGAGATTCTGCGTCTTGTTTATTCCCTTGATGTATTTGAACATTTCTATCATGTAGTCTCTATTTCTTCTCTGTTCTAGTGAGTACAATTTTAGTACCTTGAGTCTGGTTTCGTATGTTTCATGGTTAGGGCTGTAAGTTTTTCACGGTAAAAAAAGGGCATAATTCACAGCAAGTTCACATTGAAAATAGCTTTTTTTTTTTTTTTTTACAGCAAACCATGCTAGATCTAGCATTGTGTCCCACCCGTACCTTGCCCTGGTGAAACATGCTGCGGCTACAGGATTCTGTTCATCAGTGTAACAGTACATAATACAGTTTCTCCTGTGGGGCTCAGATTTGTAGCAACCAGCCCTTAAAACGATCACATTACTCTCAGTACTTTCCCAGCCAGCTCTTAAAAAGTACTTCCAGAAACTAGTGCATATGTAGGAGCGGGCCTCAATCTGCAGGCGTGTGACAGAACTGTAAGCCGCTGTCTCTGTGAGAAAGAAAGAGCGATAGAGAGAGAGAACATGCATTTCCCGCAAGGTCCTTAGTCCGGCTGACAGCGGATAGAGGATCACATACTTCCAGAAACCAGTGCATATGCAGGAACGGGTCTTGATATGCAAGCATGTGGCAGAACTGTAAGCCACTGTCACTGTGAGAAAGAGAGAGAGGGAGAGCATGCATTTCCCGCAAGGTCCTTAGTTCGGCTGACAGCAGATAGAGGATCGCGGTACTGTTGACTTACATGCTTATAGCCGACTGACTTCTCTGATCCTTCTGTAAGGAAATGATGGTAAGTTGTGGCATAAATTAAATAAACAAATACAAGTAAAATACATGTAGAAAGGAGGATTAGGTGTGATTACATGAATTTGGGTAATTTCACGGTAATCGTGAAATCCGTGACCCCCGTGAAATACTTACAGCCCTACTCATGGTGCAGCCCTTGCACCATTTTAGCAGCCCTTCTCTGCATTGTCTCTAATCTGTCTGTCGTTTTTCAGGTGTGGCCTCCAGAACTGGACACAGTACTCCAGGCGTGGCCTTACCAAGGATCTGTACAGTGGCATGATTACCTCTTGCTTTCTGCTTGTAATGCCTCTACCTAAACATACTTGCTGTCTGGGCCGCTTTTTCGCACTGTTTTGTGACTTTGAAGTCATTGGTAATGAGTACACCTAGGTCCCTTTCCATCTTTGTCACTTCTAATTGATGTCCATCCAAAGTGTACTTTACCCTTGGGTTTCGCTTTCCCAGGTGCAAGACCTTACATTTCTTGGCGTTACATTTTAACTGCTAGTATTTTGACCATTCCTCTAGTTTCCTCAGGTCGGCTACCATGCTTGTGGCCCCCTCCTGTGTACCACCCTGTTGCAGAGCTTTGTATCGTCTGTGAACAGGCACATCCTCCCCTCCAGTTTTTCTGTGATGTCACTGATGAAGACGTTGAAGAGGACTGGACCCAGAACCAACCCCTGTGGTACACCGCTAGTCACTTCCCCCTCTTGTGACAAAGCCCCGTTGACCAAGACACTCTGTTTCCTATTCTGTAGCCTGTTCCTAACCCAGTTAACTATCTTATGCCCTAACCCTGTGTGCTCTAGTTTGTTTACCAGTCTCCTGTGGGGGACGGTGTCAGAGGCTTTGCTGAAGTTTAGGTACACTATGTCCACCGCACTGCCCTGGTCTATTGCTTTGGTAACCCAGTCAAAGAAATGAGTCAGGTTTGTTTGACACGATTGACCTGCCGTGAATCCATGTTGCTTGGGGTCTGGTTTTCCATTTTCTCTCAGGTATTCCACTATTCTGTCTTTTAGTAGTGCCTCCATACTTTTTTCCACTATAGAGGTTAGGCTGACTGGGTGATAGTTTACGGTATCCTCTTTGCTGCCTCCCTTGTGGAAGGGCACTACTGTTGCTGTTCTCCAATCCTGAGGTACTGTGCCACTCGCTAGTGATTTACTGAATAGTTATGTTAGTGATGCTGCAGTTTCTTCCCGTAGCTGCTTGTGTGTCAATAATTGTTTTCAACATTCATAATGTATTTAACTGTTCTCAACACATATTGGGTGGGATATTCAAAAGGGTTGCGCCAAGCGCAATAGGGTTGCGCCTGCGCAGGTCCGAAATTGCGTCATTCTGCAATATTCAGCAGGAGACAGTTGCGCCACTGAAAACAGGCTGAGCAACAGCGCAATGCAAATGAATGCATGCTCAACTGGAGGGGGAGGAACCATGCATAAACTGCACAACCCGATATTCAGCCGGGCTGTGCAAGGTGTGCAAGCGCAACCCCAACCTGCGCCTGCGACTTTGAGCCAAAAAAGGTTTAAGTCGAGGCCACCCACGGGTGAGCTGCTGCATTGCAGGCGCAACACAGCAGTAGCTGCCACCTGTGGCTGGCCCCCAACCCAGTCCCTGTGCCCCCCGCAGTCCGGATCAGGCAGCAGTGGCTCTCCAACGGATCCCTGGTGGTCCAGTGGCCCGAATGCCTGATCACGGGCAGTAAGTTAAATAATCCCCTTTCCTAAGGTATCCCTGGTGGTCCAGTGACCGAAAACCCCAACGCGGGCAGTATGTTTAATAACCCCCACTCGAGTCGATCTTCAGGAACAGTGGGATCGAAGACCGTGGGCAGCAGCGACATTGCTTCGGTCGGATACTGGTGGTCCGTGATCAGCGAGCCGCTGGCAGTACAGCGCATTGCCTTCATCGCAGCCTGGTGGCTAGTGTCCCCTCACCACCTCACTCAGCCCCACCACTTCCTGCCCCCACCAGCAGCCGTATGCGTAGATCTCAGCCGCTGATGTGCCCGATGATTGTTCGGAGGACGCTTGCAGAGAGTTAATACAGTAGTCACCAGCTTTGTGAATGAACTCATTCGCTGCAAAACTGGACCGTCTTTGTACGGCATGGGCTGCACGCTCATTGGCTCATGCTTCCACCAATGGCGCAGTAGTCCTACCGGCAGTCGTCGGCGGGCGGCAGGCGCAGTGATGCCGCCGCTGCTGGGAGAGCGGGTGGTGGGGCTACGTGGGTGGGGGGACACTAGCCACCAGGGATCACGCTGGGGGGTTATTAAACATACTGCCCGCGATCAGGCTTTCGGTTCACTGGACCACCAGGGATCAGTTCGGGGTGGGGTTTATTAAACATACTGCCCGCGATCGGGCTTTCGTCCACTGGACCACCAGGATAGGTTGGGGAACGCCACATTGCTGCCCGCGATCGGGCTGTTTGGGGGAATTAAACCATGCCCGCGATCGGGCCAGTGGGTGGTGGTGGGGATTCTACACTGTTTTGCCCGTGATTGGGCTGCAGGGAGCGTCAGTCCCCGACGGCTGCTGCCTGGCAGGGGCCAGGCGCAAGTCTTCGGGGATCGGCGCACCTACATGCTAATGGCATGCAAATGGGGCCATAATCAGATGCAAATGGCCCCCCCTGCGCCTTGCATGAATTATGGCCCCATTTGCATGTCACCTTTTGAATATCAGGATTTTGCGCATGGCGCAATGGTACTTGCGCCACCGCAAGTTGAATGCTCCACTCTGTCAACTTGCGGTGGCGCAAGTTCCACTGCGCCATGCACAGTGGCTGTGGCTGGGGGGTGATATTCAAAGGAGTTGCTCAGTAGCGCAACTCCTTTGAATATCGCCCCGGACACACCCCTGCGCAACTATTTTGCTCAGCGCAAGGGCTTGCGCCTTAGAAGAGCGCAGTTTGAATATCTGGCCCATGATGTATATGTCATGCTTCATGTTCTCTGTAATTAACCCAGGGTCGCCCGGGAAAAAAGGACCCCTGATCTCAGTGGGCCTACCCAGTTACCAAAATTAAATAAATACATAAAATACTTCCCGACCTTTGAAGAGTATATCAGTATGTAGGAGACACTGGCTTGGAGCTGTACGTTGTGCTATGGACAGGAAGTTACGGGTGGGGGGGTAAGGATGAGCATTAGGGTTGACTACCCCAAGGGAGACACACCACTGATTTGTCAAGACGCTGGAGACCCAAAGCCCTAATGTTTTTACTTTTGCTGTTTTTTGGGAGTTAATGTTGGAAATCTTAACGCCACATTTCCTACTTTTGTTGTGTTAAGTTGAAACCGAACTGCTGCATTAATGCAGTTTTTTTTGCAAAGAAATTTATATTGTATATTCTCTCTCAACCTCCTTTCCACCCCACTTCCTATTTCAGCTGACTCCTCTGTGTCCAGGGCTACATTACATGACATTAGAGGCACTTATAGTGCATCCTAACAGCCTTCCTGTCATTTAATCTTAGAGCTCCTTCTTGTGTACATGTTAATTGATGGTAGTAAGTAGTACTATCCATTGAATAAAAGCAATGTGTTTTATAGAAACTGCCATCACCTGAAAAAGGGCTCTGTAAGCCTGAAAGCTTGTGCACTGAAAATTAGTTTTTGTTTAAAAAAAAAAAAAATAATCTCCTACTTCGTTCATTTGTTTGTACTACAGTAGGACCAATATGATCACAAATGATTATTTTATTGTCATAACTGTTTGTTTTTTTCCACCTTCCCCTTGTCGCCCAACCAGCCTCTCCTCTGGCCCCTGCTGTAGCCAAGTCTGTCCCCTCCCACGCCATCTGATGCCACATGATTCTGTGCCCCCCCCCATCTGCCTGATCATATTCCTTTGCCGGGGGAGGGGGGGCTCCCTACCTGGGAGGATGCAGGGAGGAAAGATTGGAATTCAACTCTCTCTGGGGCATGGGGCTATGGGGGCAGCTTGAGAGGCATTCCGCCGGGGTTTTGTGGCGATGGGGGACCTAGCGACTATCATCAGGTCAGTCAGACAGTTTTACTGTTTCTGGTCCCCATCCCACCCCCCAGGGTGAAACCATGCCCATGGCACCTTGCGTGGCACGTGGTCATCCATGCTGCATCGTGCAATGCCACAACATGGCCACCAGGAGCTGCCTGACACCGACACAGGCTTGCCACCCCTTCCCTCCCTGCCATTCAAATGTTTTTTAATGTTCACTAATGAACATGTCACAAATCTAATACCCATGCTTTTAAAAGTCAGAAGTTCCATTGCTTAACCTTAATGTAAAATGGAAGCTTCAGAGTGGATGAAAAAGACATGACCTTCACTCCAAATTAAGCATTTTTTTTAATCTGGAGAGATACACTAATCTGAAAGCTTGTTTACAGGTGTGACCTGGGAGCATAAGGAAGTTAAGTGACTTGCTCAGGGTCATGCAAATGGGCGCTGTGGGATTCAAACCCAGGTCTCCAGGTTTGCAGCTCAGAGTCTTAAACCACTGCGCTATACTGCCTCCTAAATTTAAATGTTGAAACTTCTCATGCATTTTAGAATATAAAACCATTAAAAGCCATTTAAATGAAAAGGAGTGACTCGTTTATATTGTCAGTTTCATGGGTGAATATTGTAAATTACCATTTTTTAGTTTATATTATTAATATTAATTATTATAACAAATTGAAGTCAATTTGTGTTTGCAAAATGAGTTACTTTTGACTCTGGAGTTGTGATAATAGAACCAACAAATGATGCGAACAGGAAGACCAGACTATTTTAAATAGTTCTTATATATTATCCTAATAGAATGAATTACCTTTCTAATGCCTTTATAATGTGGGTGCCAGCAAGAAAAGTAAAATCACTGTAATGGATGCAAGGTTCAGGTCCCACGTGGGTCCTTTGCTCTACTCCAACCAACACTCATAAGTTCAAGAGCTCATTTCAAGTTGGGCAGCTTCAGCTCGGTGTTTCAAGCAATAACTCTGGTCAGAACAAGCATATCCACTACAGAATGTTTTAGTAGTGCACAAACGTTTCATATGTAGTGACCCCCATGCAGCACAGAACAGACAAGCTGTTCAGGAACACAACCCCAACAAGTATCAACCTTTGGTCTTCGCTATGGATACTGAAGACTGATGCTCAGTACCAGCTGGACTATTATTCTGAACGCTTGTCAGGGTAATAGAGACCAAAGGTGGATGCCTGTTTGGGTTGTTTTTATGAACAGCTTGGCAGGGGGCAGTGAAGACCACAGGATGATAACTGTTCTGAAAAGCAACTGCTATAGCTTGTCAGGGCATAATGAAAACCAAAGGTCGATACCTGTTAAAGGTTGTTTTTCTGAAAAGCTTTTTTTTCTTTGCTGCTTGAGTGTCACTATGCATGTAATGTTTGTGATTTTAGAACTTTTAGCAGTGGCTATGCCTTTTCTAATTAGTATGTTTTATTGCTTAAAACTCTGAGCAAACTTGCCTTGACACGTAATGAGCTTTTGAACTTTAGAGCATTGGTTGTAGTGCAGCAGCGATCCCAGTTGGGATCTGAACCTTGTGTCTGTTTTATGACAAGTTCTTAATCTTTGGATGGGAATGTTCCAGACATATTCTGTGGTTTAATTTTAGTTGTTTTTATATTTTTTAATTGATTCTATTTTTATTCTCTGAGCGGTGGGGATATACCCCATATCATCCCTGAGTGGTCTCCAGCCCCACTTTCTCCCTCCTGTAAGATTGCTTTGACCTGCAGGATGGGTCCCTGTCCCCTCCGAGGGGGGTGGGGGAAGGGGGGGATGGAAGGATGTGCTATTCCAGGTGATAGATAGGAGAGTGAAGGCTGCAGCCAAAATTCATGCTGCTTCAGCTGAGGGCGTTTTGTGGACGTGGTTGCCCCTGCTGATGTCGACATGCAGTGACTTCCATGGTATGCCGCAGGCACTCCCACATGCTTGCCAACGTTCACCACACCACTAGTCCTTGCAGTGCTAGGACTCCCAGGTGCACCAACTCCTGGCCACTGCCAGGAGTCAGCATGTTGCCAGGATTCTGATTCCACCCCACCTGGAGGAGAACTGTTAACCAGATGCTCTATCCTCCTCCCTGTCTCTCTCCCCCCCCCCCGGCTGACCCTCTGCTCATGGTTTACTCACGAACGCGGGTCGTTGGTGTCAGAAGCATTAGCACTACTGCTGTGCTGGCCCTTTTAATTTTAGCATTAAATGCAATTCTTTAAATGGAAATTGCAGACTGGAGAATTCCTATCTGCAGAACAGGTGCAACACAGACTTCCTCTTGTTTTCTTTGGTGCATCTCATCCTACTACTGATGGAGGCATCTGTTCTGGGGCAGAGGGCTATTCAGCCCCCATGGTTATTCCATTCAGCTAACCTCTGTTGAACAAAAACTGACATTTGCACCAAGCTGTGATAAGGTGTGCAATTCTGAGCTTGGGTTTTCAGAACTCTTTCGCTTCCGATTTAAGTTAACAATTAAAGTCTAGTGTCTTGTCCACCAAACTTCCCTTTACCACAAAGACAAAAAGGTTGTTTGAGTGGTTTGCTAATAGAATAATTGGTGTTAGACAAACTTTGTCTTGGCTTATGGCACATTTGTTACTTTTTGCTTTCAGGGGCTCTGTATGCAATGTCTTGTTAACATGTTGCAAAGATAATGTATGTCGGCTCTGGGCAGAGACATTGCTACCTAGTGATAGCTTTCTCTCTGGGAATGGCCAGAGTCAATGGACGGAACCGATTACTTCAGTTGATGGAATCAAAAGACACAGCTTAAAGAGAGAGCGGGTTCAGAGTGCACTGGAGGTGAGTTACTTTAATTTTTTTTTTCCAATTCAAGCTTATTGAACAACTTTGGTACATTAAAACTTGGTACACATGTCCAGCATCAGTTTCTGTATCACTCCCGCTGTACGTGGGAAGTTAATACATATGGCTGATGAATACACCTACTAGGGTAGTGACGCATTCCAAGATCACAAATTCGCCAGTCTTTGCTGTGCCACTAGAGGGGTTGGACAGTACAGGGTGAGCTCTCTCTCAGAAATATCTGTCTAGAATTATTTTTGTTGTTTTTCTAGTAGGGTTGTGCAACTGTGAAACAGGTTGGGCTGCCTGGTGACAGGAAGCACCCTCAAATTTAGAAATCATGCCTTTGAAGCTGTGACTTTCAAATTGAGTAACGTGCTAATTTTCAAAAACGTGCCTGTTGAGCAGTGGCTTTCAAATTGAGTAGCCTAATTTTCTCCCTTTTTCAGTGCCTTCTGTACTTGAATTGGGGTCCACGTGCCACTGCACTTTCTTTAGGGTGTTTTACAGGGTCTGAGATCCCGTAGCTTGGTGCCTCAGGTAAGTGAATTTATCTTCGTTTTTGGGGTGGGTGGGGGGCAGTTAGTTAGCTGGTAGGGATTTTTGCAAATTTTTCTTTTTTTTTTGTTTTCCCCTAGTGTTCTCTTAGTGACTGACCCCTCCTTCCTCCCCTCTGCGTGTAGTTTGTAGTCAGCAGTGAAGTTATTGCTACAACTGAGCAGTGTGTGGTGTTCCTTGTGCTTTTGGGCTGACTAGAACTTTCACGGAGTCTTTCTGCATTTTTCAGGGTATTGCTATGGTTTGTTTTTTTTTCCCCCTGAATCCTCAGAGTCATTTACCTCCCTGCTTTCCTACGTCTGAAAGCAGAGCAGTGGCGCTCATCAGCGTATCAGTTAGCTTGGCCAAGCTGTGTTATTCCACCGCCATTGCTGGCAACCTGCCAGCACAGATTCGCACCTTCTTGCAGGCACTTCTTCTAACTCCATTTCGCAGACTTTTTCCAGTGTGGTCACTACTATAGCAGTTGGGCATGCTTCTGGCTGACATGGTGACATCGGTATGCTAACGCGCACCCATGCGCGCTGCTTGCTTGCCCAGCTGAGGCTCAGCGTAGTATTCTCCATGGATTGTGCTGTTTCATCTGGCTTATTAGTCAAATTCAATCAGGGGACATGCTTCGCTCGCAGAGACAGCCTTTACTGGTCAGCATTCTGGTGTACTGCTACCAGTGCCTAGCTAGGAAGCTACGCTTATTTAGGCAGCTATAAATAAGTAAGGAGTTTTTATTGGCTTACACTGCTCATCTTGGGGGTAAGGAAAAAGGTTGCAATTGGTGACTTTATGGTAACAGTATGTTGGAGACTTGACTATAGTTGGTGTATAACCTATACCAAGCTTCCTGTCAGTATTGTTCTGGCTGTTGGGCAGTGGCACCATGGCTTTTCAAAGACCTGTTGTGTCTAAAAGATGAAAGACCTGCAGAAGGATGATGAGACCCTCCCCTTTAGGGTCTTACTGCCCTAATTGTGTAACACAATCTAATATGTCTGTTTCGACCTCCCACATCTGAACCTCTGAGCTGGGGGGAGTTCACCTGGGGTACCGACTGGCAGTGGCAAGGTTGAGTTGCACAGATCCTTTTTGCTGCTCGTAAAGCAACAGTACTATGGAAAAAAAAAATTGTGCTTTTTTGACAGTTTATTCCCTTTGCCCTGCTAATCATATACCTGGTACTCTTTCTCGCTGGCGTTGTACTATCGCCGAGTAATTTGCTCAGTTATTCTCTGCTTTTGTTTACATTTCTGCCACTAAGCATGTTGCACTGGAACCCCCTCTGCTGCCAACTGCACGTGTATGACTTGCAGGGACATCGAGAGCAACATCTACCATGGCGCGAGAAAATCAAAGCCCTAAATGAATGGCTGAGAAAGTGGTGTTTAAGCAGGATATACCCTGTATTACCCACTGGGAATCATTTTCAGATCGTTCTTCCTTGTTTTGCTGAGACGGTTTACATCTCAGTCGTAGGGGTAGTACACTTATGGGGAAAAGTAGCACTAAAATCATAAAATCATTGTTTAAACTGAAAACAATGGGGGAGAACGGGTCTATTCCCAAGTCTCTGAATACTTACCAAATATTATTACAACTAAGTGTAAATTCCTAGCTTTGAATGATAGAGCTTTAAACCAACTCAAATTAGCAGAACTTGAAGCCAAATGTAAAACTTTAAATATAGATGTGGTGGGAGTAACTGAAACTTGGTGGGACGCATCTTCAGTTTGGTCCAGAGAAATTCCAGGTTATAAGTTATATCAAAAAACCTGATTAGATAAGCAAGGCAGTGGAGTTTGTATGTACATACAAAATTATATTCCTTCTTTTGAAGTGTGTTCTCCCTTTCCTTTGGAAAGTATATGGGTTAAAATCTTATTGAAGGAGCAGTCCTATATAACTATTGGCAACATCTATCGACCTCCATCTGCAAATTCAGATTACACAACTGATATGTTCAAAGAAATTACACATTTTTCAGAATCTCAAGATACTGTCATATTTGGTGACTTTAACCTCCCTCATATTAAGTGGGACTCATTCTCAGGACAGTCCTATGCCGAGAAAGGACTAATAGATGTGGTAGTTAGTATTGGATTACAACTTGTTACTGAACCCACTCGAGGTCCTAATATTTTGGATCTATTATTTACTAACATAGAGCAACAAATTAGCAATTTACAAATGTGGGATCCACTTGGGACCAATGATCTTTCATCTATTCTTTTTGAAATTCAACAGTTTAAAACTACGCAAAGGAAGTTATACTGTACAAAAAATTATAATAAAGCAATTTTTTTTTAAATCAATGAATACTTACAAAACATAAACTGGGAATCTAATCTTCATAATTGTACAACACAACAAACTTGGGACTTTTTTAAAAACATTGTACATTATTTGGAAAATACCTTTATTCCATCTAAAAGGAAATTTAATAATGGAAAAATTCCCCCTTGGTTCAACAGGACAATTAAAAATCAGATTAAAATAAAAATTCAACTTTTTGAGAAACTTAAGAATACTTCTGTTCCATTTAAAACTACTCTATTATATAAATACAGACTATCTGTGAAAAACTTAAAACATTCTATTAAATTGGCAAAAAATAAGCTAGAATTTTAACTAGCTCACACAAAAGACTGTCACAAATCTCTTTTCTCCTATATAAATAGTAAAAAAGGTGTATCAAGGACCATTGGTCCCATTATAACCAGTGGCTCTTCTCTATCTGATATAGAAACCTCGAATCTCTTTAATAAGTACTTTTGTTCTGTCTTCTCTCAAAAATCACCCATTAGTACATTTAAAGTTCACCACATAGATTATCATAGGTTCTATCCAACTGACATTATACAGGCTATCAAAAAACAAACAAAAAAAAAATATTAGTCTGGGCCCAGACGGTATTCATCCATGGTTTCTGATCGAAACCTCTATAAATATTTCTATACCTTTGTCAATTATCTTCAACAAATCCTTACAAGAAAGCATTGTACCAAATGATTGGCATTTAGCAATAGTTACTCCCATATTTAAAAAAGGCAATAGAGGTTCTGTGCAAAATTATCATCCAGTTAGCCTGACCTCAGTGGCTGGTAAATTAATGGAACGAGTAATGAAGTCTCTAATAGATCAAGATTGTAAAAAATTAGGGAATTTATGATTCAAATCAGCATGGGTTTACTCCCAAGTATTCCTGCACCACCAATCTGATATCTTTTTACAGTAATATAAGTACTCTACTAGATGTGGGTATCCCTATTGATGTAATTCTTTTGGACTTTAGTAGAGCTTTCGATAAAGTTACTAAAATGCACAATCTAGGTTTGTCACCTGATAGTGTCAACTGGACTTTAAACTGGTTGACAAATCATTCTCAGAGAGTCAGAATTAATGATATCTTGTCTGATTCGGGTAGTGTGACAAGTGGTGTACCACAGGGGTCGGTCTTGGGACCAACATTGTTTAATCTCTTTATCAGTGATTTACAAACAGGGCCAAATGACTTCACAGTTAAATTTGCAGATGATACTAAATTGGGGAGCGAGGTTAATAATCAGGAAAATATTTCTGCATTAAAGAAGTATTTGGAAAAATTAACACTTTGGGCAAATGAAAATCATATGCAGTTTAATCGAGACAAATGTTTAGTAGTGGATTTCGGTGTAAATAATCCAAAAATGATATATAAATGGACTACTACTTCACTGATCAAACTGTGAAAAAAATTTAGGGATATATGTTAATAATAAACTTACATCAAATGATCACTGTGTTAGAACTGCTTGCATGACCAACAGACTTTTGAGACAAATAAAACGCACTTTTTTTACTCGCACTGAACAATGCCTTATTCCATTGTATAGGGCATACATTAGACCGTATCTAGACTAATATCGCTCCCCTTTCTGGAATCCAAACCAAAAAAAGACACAGCAATTCTTAAACAGGTTCAAAGGAGAGTAACTAGAATGATTCCAAGATTAACAAACTTGGATTATCAGAACAGATTAAAAGCTACTGGTCTCTCCTCTCTTCAAACTAGAAGATTAAGGGGGTGATATGCTTATGGTTTTTAACTTAATAAACTCACCAGATATAATGGAAAAATGTGGTCCAACACTCTCCAAAAGGAGACATGTTCTGAGACTGCATAATAAACAGCTTGAAGTAAAAACTTATAAAACCAGCAAAAGGGGAAACTTTTTCCAATAAGAGCATCCATTGTATGGAACACCTTGCCACAAGAGTTGGTAGAGGCAACTAGTGCCACTGTCTTTAAAAACAAATTAGGTGTTTGGTTGAGGGAAACTACAGACCAGTGAGCCTCACATCCATCGTGGGTAAGCTAATGGAGACTATCCTGAAGGAGAGGCTGGTGGCCCTCCTAGAGGCCAAAGGACTACAGGACAGCAGACAGCATGGCTTCATACGTGGCAGATCCTGCCAAACCAACCTGGTCGAGTTCTGTGACTGAGTAACTAGGCAACTGGACAGGAGCCATGCAGTGGATGTCCTGTATCTGGACTTCAGTAAGGCATTCAACTCAATGCCACATGGAAGGCTGGGAAGGAAGTTAGTAGGCACAGGGGCGGGTGCAAAGCTGGTGAGATGGGTAGGAAACTGGCTGCAGGGAAGGCAACAGAGGGTGGTGGTGGGTGGGGAGCTCTCACACCCAAGGGCAGTGACGAGCGGTGTTCCACAGGGCTCGGTGTTGGGACCAGTGTTGTTTGGGATATTCATTGCAGACATATTGTTGAACATCATGAGCAAGATCAGTCTGTTTGCTGATGATACCAAGGTAGGCGCGGTGGTGGATGACCTAGGGGGATGGCAGGGGTTGCAGGATGATCTGGCAAAGCTTGAAACCTGGTCAGACACCTAGCAACTGGGGTTTAATGCCAAAAAGTGCAAGGTGCTGCATTTTGGGATGAAGAACCCAAGGAGGAGTTACCAGCTGGGGGAGTGCAGCTAGCCCAGACAGGAGGAGAAGGATCTGGGTGTGCTCATTACAGGGTCAATAAACAACTCAACACAATGTAGGAGGGCAGCTGCAAAGGCCAACAAAATGCTGGGTTGTATTGCAAGGGGTATATCCTCGAGGTGATTCTGCCACTGTATAGACCACACCTGGAGTACTGCGTGCAGTACTGGCGTCCGTATCTGAAGAGGGACATTAAGTTACTGGAGGGGGTGCAGCGCAGAGTGACAAAGATGATCAAGGGGCTGGGGGACTTATCATACGAGAGGAGGTTGAAGGAGTTGAACATTACTCACTGGAGGAGAGGAGAGACAGGGTGACATGATTGAAACCTTTAAATACATGAAGGAATAAACAAGACGGGTACAGAGGGCTGTTCAAAGTAAGGAAGGGGAGGGCCACCAGGGGCCATGATATGAGACTGGAGCGAGGAAGGTTTTGGAGTGAGATGAGGAGACACTTTTTTACAGAGAGGGTGGTGGCTGGGTGGAATGCGTTACCTGCTGGAAGTGGTATGCAGTAGAACAGTGGACTGCTTCAAATGAGGATGGGACAAGACAAGGGGGAGGGTTAATGAAGGGGAAGGGTGGAAGGGAGGGAGGGGCAGCTGCAGAATAAGGGGTGCTAGCTGCACATTCGAGCAGACTTGATAGACCTCTAGGCCTTTATCTGCTGGCAAATTTTGTATGTTCGTATAATAGATAAATAATGTCCCACGTAGTGTGGGGAACAGTCTCGATGGGCTCTGGCCTTCTTCTGTTCTTTCATACCAAGTAATGGTCAGCAGAGGGTCTCTCTGTTGCTGTTGTCAAAAGACATGATGTGACCTGTAGAAAAAGCGCGGCTGAAAATTAGTCAGCCGCCATATTTGTTGTAGCACTACAACAGTTCAAATAAATTGCAAATATCTAAAAAAATTAAAGATGACTAAAAAAACATTTACAGGTATGGAAACTGGAACTTTGGCCGCGTGCTTACAGCCGAAAAACAGAATTTTGATAGCTCACTTCCTGATTTCGTAGTACTGGTGCTTTAAATGAGCTGCTGAGTTTTGAAGTTTTGCAGGACATCCCCACCAACTCATCCGAACCCAAGGCAGGCGCCTCAGTTTGGGGGGGGGGTGGTGGTCTTACAGGCACGTCCAGTTGCACTAGAGCAGAGCAATACTGCTTACTCAGTTTTGCAGTCATCTCCCGACCTTGACAACATGGAAGGTCAGGATGAGGATTCAGGGGGACACAGGAAAAATCCTGGCTCTGGAACTCAAGAAAAAGATTCCAGTCCTTCCCCTATTTGATACAAAGTCTGTATTCTGTCTTACAATGGAAGCTTGTCAGACATCACAGCTGAAGGAGGTGCAAGGCATGGAGTCTCTGGACATGAATCCCATTCTGTCTGCTTTTTCCTCTGCACTGAAGTGTTTTGTAATCTCTGTGCATTGCAACCAGATTTTTTAACAGGAATGGGTAGGGATGGATAAGTGCAGGCAGCTCCCTAAGCTTAGGGTGAGATGTTATCCATTCATGGAGGAGATCTCTTAGAGGGCAGAGAAGGCCGGGCATAATTCTGTTAAGCACACAGCAATATCTATTGAAGGTTTGCTGGCCCTAACTGACACCCATAATAAGCAGGTAGATTTCTCA
This sequence comes from Neoceratodus forsteri, assembly GCA_016271365.2. Taxonomy (NCBI): domain Eukaryota; kingdom Metazoa; phylum Chordata; order Ceratodontiformes; family Ceratodontidae; genus Neoceratodus; species Neoceratodus forsteri. Next base: position 33,910,775 of record CM057454.1, read on the forward strand.
TGCAGAAGGGCATTTGCCGCGAATAGCGTAAATCTTTGCACCCTCATGCATCTTTTATTGTATCTGGAGCCTTTTGTTCCTCCAAACTGGGAAGGGGTGAACATTTTGCAGCTTGTGTCCTCTGCCTTTTTTTTTTTTATTCAACTTTTTGACCCCCCGTCACCACCCCCCACCTTACTTGGTGATGGGGGTACATAGTGGAGCTGGACAGATGGCTTCACACTCCCCCCTCGGAGGTGCTCTTTCTCAGGACCTCAGTATTTCCCACCCCTCTTGGCAATCCCCATGGGTTTGCGCCCTAATACAGTGCCGAGGGTGGCGTCGACTTTCCTCCCAGAGACCAACATCTAGATTCCGGGGGCGGCATGAGTGTTGCAGTCCTCTCCATAGAGCCTGCTGGCTCCATTTACCAGTTTTCTCCATCGGTTGCCCAGGCGCGTGTGGAGAATGCACATGCAGACACCAGCGACACCTTCCCTACTCTAGTCCTCCTGAATGCACTACCTCAGGCCTCCACCGAGGACATGCTGCAGCGGGGGCGGCTGGGTCCCCACCGGAAGGAGAGCTGCCTTATGGCTGCTCAGTCCATCTCCCGGCCTTCCCCCTGACCTGGGCTCGTTCCCAAACCTGGGTCACTGGTGTGGCATCCAGCACTTCAACCCTCTGCACCACCTGGCTGGCTTGTCCTTCGCCTTTCTGGGGGATACCACTGTGATGAGTTTTCAGATGTCATTATGGTCTACTTACTGTATCATATTGTGGTAGCCATGCAGGGTGTCTGGCTCGGACACTGGGTTGCAGACTAGATATCGAAGTCAAAGCTATTTAACTTGTCTTTTAAAGGAGGGTTCTTATTCAGCTGTTTCCTTGTTGACGTCCTGAAGGATGTCCAGGATAAGAAGGGACAACCTCTGGTGTCCAAGCAGCAACAGAAGCCAAATTCTGTGCCAAGAGGTTGAGGGGGTGTCCGGTAGCAGCCCAGAGGCTGTATTGTCCCTTTTGAAATTTCAGAAACCGGAGAAGTAGGGGAACCTATTCTGGTTTTAAGGGCAACAGAAGCTGAGGATTTTTCACTTGTAGATATAGTGGAAGTGCAGAATGAAGTGGAGGTAACTCACAGTGAAGTTACGTGGGCCCATCTCTGCTCCCCTTCTCTTGGTGGAAGACTGCAGAACTTTTACCAGCAGTGGGCTCTTATAACGCCATATGTGTACGTACTGGAAATCCTAGCTCTGGGCTGAACCATAGAGTTCGCAACAGTACCCACAGGAGGTTATTTCCTGCAATCCCATGTGCCCCAAAATCTCAGAGAAAATGCAGGTGGTAACACAGGCCTTAGATTACTCTATACAGATCAGGACAGTTGTCCTAGTACACGGCCCCACAGTGAGGGGCGTCTGGGATTCTGCTAAATTCATTTTGTGGTTCCCAAGAAGTTGGGGATGGGGGGAGTTCAGATTGATTCTGGACCTGAAGCACTTAAAGATGGTGTCCTTATGGTAAATCATTCGGGCTGGCCAGCCGTGAGTTAATTTAGCATCCATAGATCTTCAGGGATGCTTATCTCCACGTCCCTGTTTGCCATTCACACCAGAAAATTCTGGAGTTGGCAATTCAGGGACAGCATACCCAGTACTGGGTACTTTCATTTGGCCTGGCGACAGAGCACAGGGTATTTTCAAAGGTCCTAATCATGCTTGTGGCGCAACTGAGGCAGGAGGGATTTCACGTGCATCCATACCTGAATGGCTTCCTCATCTGAGTGCCAACTGCTTGGATGGTGAAAAGATGGAAATCTAAGATCCTGGAGATGCATGGTTGGTTCTCAGTTTGGAAAAGAGCTCCCTGATCCTGTCTCAGAGGTTGGAACACTTGGGGGCAGTGTTCTTGATGGATATGAGGAAAGTCTTTCTCTCCTTCTCCAGGGGTGGTTCAGTGGCTGAGAAGCCAGTGATCAGTCTGTGCTCACAGACTTCTCCAGAAGCTGGGGCTGATGATTGCAGCAATAGAGATGGTCCCTTGGGCCTGATAACATATGTAGCCTCTCCAGAACAGGATGCTGGAGGCTTGAAACCCAGCCTCAGAAGACTACAAAGCCTTGATCTCACTACCATGGTTGGTCTGGCAGTAAGTAGTTTGGTGGGAGAGCCCAGAGGACCTCAGCAAGAGTCTATCTTGGAAGTCCCTACAGAACTGATTTTGACGACTGATGCCAATTTACTGGGCTGGGTGTGTTCCTGGACCAAGTTCCAGTCCAGTGGGGTCTGGAACCCCCAGCAGCAGTAGCTACAGGTAAACTTATTGGAGATGAGGACATTGTTTTTTGGCCTTCTTCATTTACACAGTTGAGTGCAGTCTGAGGCCATGGAAGTAAGGTCAGACAACGCTGCCACCACGACGTACAGAAACAATCAAAGAGACACAAGAGGATGTTGGCAGAGGCAGCTGAAGTGGTACTATGAAAAAACCTCCTGACACTCTCAGCAGTTAATCTATGAGGGGAACTGAACATTCATGCTGATCGGCTGGGTCGAAAAACAATCCATCCAGGGGAATGGATGTTGAACACGGAAGTGTTCTAACTTCTGTGCCGAATGTTCAGTTGACCTCAGATCAACCTATCCACATCAGAGGAAAATGCTCTGGTACTGAGGTTCTTCAGCTGGTACCTGTGTCGTCAGACAGAGGTGGTGGATGCCCTGTCCCCAGACTTGGGATTTTTTTCAGAGCTTACCTATTCGCTGTACTGCTGCTTCTTTTCAAAATGAGGCAGTCAAGAGAAAGCTTCCTTCTGATAGCCCCAGGGTGTCCAAGAAAGCTGTGGTTCTCAGATCTTGTGAATCTAGCTCAGCAGGCCCCATTCAGACTCCCGCTTGGGGGATGAGGAATCTTCTCTTCCAGGGTCCCATTCTGCATGCACACCCAGAGGTGATGCAGCTGGTGGCCTGGCTCCTGAGAGGAGATTATTGAGGCAGAGTTTCTCCAGAAAAGTGGTGGATACCCTAATGACCTCAATGAAGGCATCTGCAGCTTACAACCATGTGTAGAACATCTTCTCTGCTTAGGCTATTGAGAGGTTTATCAGACGATGATCTTTGGGGGTATCTCAGTCATCAGGTACCACCATAGGAACTTCACCATCGGTGAATGGGAATCCACACGGAAGATTTTCAGCAGTACAGCCCATGCCATCTATGTCAGCTGACGTCACCAACCCTATATAGGCGTAGGCGAGCCTGTGCGCTTCTCAGTTCTTTCCTGCCGTTAGCTTGCAAGCACAGTCTCCAAGGAAGAGCCAGTGTTTGTGACTTTTTGGTCTACAGCCGCCTTTTTCTGCCAACCCGTTTTTAATCTCTTTTGCAGAGATTTTTTTCCTTTTTCTCTTATGTCTAGAGCTAATCCTTCTTCTTCTCTCTTCTGTCACTGCTGTTGCAGAAAGAAGATTGCCTCCAACGACGAGCATTCAGTGTGTGTCTGCTGTCTTGGGTCTGACCATGATGCTTCAGATTGTGAGCTCTGCCAACAGTTTAATCAAACCACACTTAGGTGACACAGAAAAGCACTAAGGCTTTTCATGGAACAGCAGGAAGTCAGCTCAGAGTTGGAGTCTTCTGGGGCACTCGCCCACCAGTCGCCCTCCAGGTCCAAGAACTCCAAGGCTTCCAAGGCAAAAGACAAGGCCTGGGGTGGGGGGGTCACAAAAAAGACAGAGATCGCTACTGCTCCCCCTGGCTCCCATCCTTTTCCCCGTCTGCCTTTTCTCCTAAGGGGAACTTTTAGTTGCCATCTGGTGCCCTGATGAAGAAGCCTGCTGTCTTAAGTCCTGGTTCACTCCAGACCCATATCGACAGCCACTCCGCCCACTTCTCAGGGTGCAAAGCCGTCGCCATTCGGATCGTGGGCCTCTCCTCAGTCGACAGCGACCATGTCGTCGACTGCCACCCCTTCGGGTTCCGCTTCTTCACATAAGGCCACTGGTTCATTGGGTCAGCACTCAGGGTTGTTGGCCCCAGTGCTGGAGACCCATCCTCCGACGACTGTGGATTTGAACAAAGTTCTTGTCCGTTTCACTAATGTTATTGTGCAACAATTAGCTGCCTTTAACAGATCGTCATCACCGGTGCTGTCAGCACCTTTACCATCGACTCCTATCCGCCGGCTCCAGGAGCCAGCCCAGCTGCTGTTGACAGCGCATTTGACGGCGGATGTCGAGGAGTAGTACTATCCTGACCTCATGCTGCCAGATGAGGTAAAGGAGGAAAAGGAGTAGGACCAGTACTATACCTCTGACAAGTCTGTTGCCTCCTGTGTCAGCAAAGAATCTGTCAAGCATACCCCCAGGTCTCCACCTGAGGATGCTTCTTTCTTTGGCATCATGAAGCAACTGTCTGCCACTGTGGGGTTCCTCACAGAGGAGGAGGATGCCACCTGAAGGGATCTGGCGGACTACCTGGAAATTCCAGAATCTCCACCGAAGATTATCCCTAACCTGCTTCCAGCCCTTTAAAATGCTACCACTGCTGCTGCTGCCTGGCATAGGCCTGATATGGTGGAGGTGTTCCATTCTTGGCCACCCAGGCTGAGACTGGTTCAGTTGTCATCAAGGCAGCACATGATAGGACTTGTTCTTTAGGAACAAGTCCTTATTTCCTGATGCAAGCATCAAAAGATTGGTGCAGCCTACTTTCCTCCCACTCATTGACTACGCGGATGTCATATACAGTAAGAGCATGGCGTCTCACCTTCGCAAGCTCGACATCCTATGCCATCGTGCCCTTTGTTTCATAACCAAAGCATCCTATAGAACACATCATTGTACTCTTTCTTCAACAGTAGGCTGGCCTTCTCTCATAACAAGAAGGCTGCTCCACACAGGCACATGGGCACTGAAAATTCTGTTGCGCAAACTTTCCACCTACATTTCTTCCCTCTTCCACTTATCCCACAGCTGTTATCCCCTATGTAAAAATAACTTCATCCTGCTTGACATGCCCCGAACACACACACTCCATGGCAGAGCTGCAGTTAGCTATACCATACCAGCCAACCGGAACAAAATACAAACCTCGCTCGAACTCACTGAGATTGTCTGTCAACTTCTTTTAATCTCTGTTCAACAGGGTCTTCAAGGAAACCTGCCAATTAATTTTATTTATTTAGTTTTTGTTTACCGGGTAGGTGCACTAGCCATAGGGATGACTGTTTTCAGGCACGAGCCGGGAGGTTACAGAACAATAACAGGTATACATACAGAAGGCAAGAAACATTAATATTCGTTTTTTTCTTTGTTTTTTTTTTTACTTTCTGTATTTTTGTGCCTTACTGCCCCTTCTCTCCACTCTCTCAGACTGCCCCATACACAAACCTCATCATCAGAGTCTGCCCCTAGAGTGCATGGTTCCACTTTCTTGACCCTTGTGTGGGGTGAGGAGGAGATTAACCCCCCCCCAATTTAACTTTCCCAACAACTCTTTTGAAGTGGACCTGCACAACAAAGTCTGCCCCGACGAACCGAGGATGTGCAGTGAGGAGTCGTCACCTAGGAGAGACAGGGGTTGTTCCTTGTTCACCCCAGGTGTTGTCATGCAATGAGGGCCCTATGGCGAAATCGCCTCTGCTCCGCCCTCTGCCCCATCCCCATACTGCTGCCTCCCACCAGCACCTTCCACCTGAGCACCCCTTGGTGGCGGTATTGTGGTGGGAGCTTGCCGTGGCCCCCCAAGAGAAGAAGAGCAGCCATCGGGCACTCTATCCTTCTCCTCCCCGGTGATCTGTGCTCATTCCCGAACACGGGTCGCCGGTGTGGTACGAAGTGCGGCATCCAGTGCCTCAACCCTCAGCACCACTGGGCCGGCTAAACAGTAATATTCTGAGTAGGGAAGTAAACATTGAGATAAGGAGAAACAGAAGAAGGAACATGAACATGTAGTAAACAAAATAAAGGGCATTTTGTATCACGGGGCATTATACATGGGGTCAGAGCAATAGTCGAAGAGGCAATTTGCGAAAAGGGGGTATTCTGCATAATCAGTGAGAGTAAAGTACAGAGTTTGGTACAAGGTACAAACTAAATATTGTATTTTTGTCACCAGAGTAGGGGCCAAGCAGGAAACAGGTAGGATAGCACAGAATATATTGTGAGGAGAGTCTATTCATCAGTGAAACAAGGGGGAGGTTGTATAAGGACAGAAAAACCTTATGGCAATGGAAGAAGGCAGGTCAAATAGGTAGGGACAGTTATCAAAATGGGCCCTTGTGGGAGAGCATCCAGGGAGTAGTAGGTCAGAGTGACTAGGGGAGGGTAGCATAGAAGTGTTAGGGAGGACTGATGAGAGTGGCAGTTGAGAGTCACGGCGAAAAGCTATATATTACGGGGTGCCACAGCGGGTAGATCTACCCACAGTGGGTAAGTCTGCCCATCATGTTTTAACCTGACTGTTGCAGCACTTCTTCCCCTGCCCCCTCCAACCCCCTCACTCCCCTGCTTCTACCTCAGCCTGCAGTATATACTCTTCCTCGGGTCCCTCGGCCCTCCCCCGCTCCTAACCTGATACGTTCTTGCCTGACTATACTGGTGGGGTACGCCGGTGTACTCCCCCTAACGTTGACCTGCCAGCAACTGGATCATCTCATGTCTGTCTTCTAACTTCTGCACCCTCTGCAGTCTGTTGCTAGTGTTTACCTCTCCTTCTTGACTATGAATTTGTAACTGCTGTTGTCCTCTTTATCACTGTTCTCGTGCTAAAGTGTTGATTTTGAATTCTCTGTACTTCCCTTAGTCTGCTGATGTTGTTGTACCCCCAACACTACTGCGACTATTTTTAAAATATAGCAGTTGCGTTGCCTGCACTTATCACATTGCTACATTGTTTATACTATAGTACTCATTGTATTGTACTCATTGTAAATGGTAATCATTGTAATTTGTACTCATTGTAGCTGTCCATTGCTCTGTATTGTCGTACTTCGATGTCATCCTGGGACCACCTTGTAAATGAATGTGCTCAATGGTGTTTTCCTGCAAATAAACTTGAAAACTTGAAAAATTAAGGTGCTCAAGCACCTTAGCTCCTTACCCCAGACGAAGAATCTTGTAGGATTGATCTTTGTGGCAAGAGAATGTATGCATAACCTACGCTAGGCCTGAGGATTGCCAACTATACAGTACCTTTCTCACTTGATGAAATTCCAGAACACCTATTCTAGGAGGGGCAAAGCTGCTGCCCAGGCCCTTCTCGAAGGTGCCCAGAAGCAGGGGCTTCTGCAGTGCTTTCAAACGGCAGAGGATGTTAGCAAGCATCTCCTCAGGGCCATTTATGACCTGTGAGACACAGTTGCCAGGGAGGCTGCCACCAGCATTTGCCTACGTAGGCACTCACGGCTCAGGGTGTCTGGTCTCCCCCCCCCCCCAGTTGTTTAACCAGGAGCGGTACACTAACAAGTGCGACCTGGGAACACAGGGAAGTTAAGTGACTTGCTCAGGGTCACACAGTATGCAAGTGGGGACTGTGGGATTCAAACCCTGGTCTCCAGAGTTGCAGCTCAGAGCCTTAAACCACTGCGCTATACTGCCTCCCTTTCGCAGCTGATGTACAGAACAAGGTGCTGAATGCACCTTTCAGTGGCACCAAGCTTTTCGGTCCTGATGTCAAGGACCTTATCAATGATCTGCAGGACTCTGGGACGGCCCTTAAATCTGTGCACTCCTTCTACCACATCCAGCAGCATTGTAGGGGGTGCTCTACTTTTCATAGACGGGTCACTAGGCCAGGCTAGGACTCCGGTCCCCAAGGTAAGCATCAAGCCCAGTCCTTCCTGCCTGCTCCGTCCCAGGCTGGAGCAGCAGCCAAGCATTCCAGGTCCGAAGCCCCTGTTTCATCAGCAGGACCTGCCTCAGCTTGACTTCTTTTGCCACACCCTGCTCCTCTGGTCCAGGCCCAGGAGGTGGTGGTCGGAGGTCCGTTCTCCCTCCATTTGAATCAGTGGAGAACCATCATGTCAGATGCCTGGATACTGCAGATCATAGAGTGCGGTCATACCCTGGAGCTGATTCAACAGGCTCTAGACTCTACCCCCCAGCTCATCTTCCTGTTCTCTGGAAGGAGGTGCAGACTCTTCTGCACAAGCAGGCAATTGAACGTGTGCCAAAGTGGCAGAGGAATCTGGTTCTACTCCAGATTCTTCCTGGTCTCAAAAAAGACGGGAGATCTAAGGCCCATCCTAGACCTGAAGGACCTCAGTCTCTTTGTCCAGTACAGAAAGCTCTGGAAGGTAACTTTACCAGGCCTTCTGCCCCTCCTCATAACCGGGGATTGGCTCAGCTCCCTAGATATACAGGATGCCTACCTGCACATCATGGTTTTCCCTCCTTACAGGAGGTTTCTCTCTTTTGCTTTCCAGGAAGAGCGCTACCATTTCAAGGTATTGCCACTTTTTTCTTATCCTCTGTGCCGCATGTCTTTACCAAGTGATTGTCAGTGCTTGCAGCAGCTCTCAGAAGGGAGGGTCTGTATGTTTTCCCATATCTGGATGACTGGCTTCTCAAGGCTCCGTCCAGGGAACTGATGCTTCGGACCCTGGAGCGCACTCTCCAACTGTTTCAGTTCCTGGGCATAACAGTCACTGTCTGTCCTTATTCCGTCCCAAAGATTACAGTGTATTGGAGTGGTTCTGGATTCTGAACAGGGGAAAGTGTTCCTACCCCAGAACAGGGCACAGTGCCTCATAGCTCAGGCTCAGGAAGTCTCAGAACCGTTACGTCCCTGCCAGACAGTACCTCAGGCTGTTGGGTCTAATGGCAGCTGCCATTTCCGCCGTACCTGTGGCCAGGCTCCACGTGCGTATACTGCAGTGGACCCTCAGAGTGCAGTGGGACCAATGTACGGACGAGCTGGACCAAGTAGTCTTGGTTTCCTCACCTGTCCGCAAAATACTGCAGTGGTGGATGGACCCTTCGAATCTTCTTCAAGGGTTCGCTTTCCAGTTCACCTCCCTGCATCAGATTCTAACCACAGATGCTTTGGGGCTGGGCTGGGGAACACATCTGGGTCCCTTTCAAACTCTGGGCCCCTAGTCTCAATGGGAAACTGCCCTTCACATCAGTGTCCTGGAAACGAGAGCAGTGCCATATGCCATGCAGACCTTCCAGAACCATCTGGCTCCAGGCCAGCTGCTGATGCAGTCGAATAATCTGAGTGTTGTCTACTATGTCAGCAAGCAGGGCAGGACCCACTCTTACCCACCTTTACAGGGAGGCCATGAGAATGTTGTACTGGGCACTAGAACACAGCCTGACACTCGCAGCAGTCCTTGTACCAGGTATTCTAAACTGCCTGGCAAACAGTCTAAGCAGGACTCAGCCCAGCATGCACGAATGGGAGCTTCTCTCATCTGTAGCAGAAGATCTGTTCGACAGATGGGGTCATCCAGAGTTGGACCTTTTTGCATCCCCACTCAATGCAAAACTGCCTAATTTCTGCTCACTAGATCCAGGGCCTGGAGTTTTCTGGCGAGATGCGTTGCCCCTCTCCCAGAGCGGGAGGTTTCTGTACGCATTCCCTTCGTTTACACAAATACAGAGGGTACGGATCAAGCTGCAGATGGAGGGAGCTACCATGATCCTGGTAGCTCCATTCTGGCCCCGCCAGATATGGTTCCCTCTACTTCAGCAGCTGGCAGAGGAGCCACTGGTTCTTCTGCCCCTTTGTAGGAATCTGCTGATCCAGGATCAGGGGACTCTGGTCCATCCCTGTCTAAGGTCCCTCCATCTGCATGTTTGGTGCCTGAGGACGTAGCCATTGCCAGATTCGGGCTCTCTAACAGGGTAATGGACGTCTTGGTGGCCACTCGCAAGCCTTCCACCTGTGCCACATACACCATGAAGTGGAAGCAGTTTGCCATTTGGGCTGCTAAGCATTCCCTAGACCCTTTCTCCTTTCCTATTAAACATGTTCTGGACTACCTGATTTCCTTGTCTGACTCAGGGCTCCAGTATTTCTCAATGTCCACCTTTTGGCTATTTCTGCCTTCCATGAGCCCTTGGGTGACCACATGATTGCTCAGCTGGATGCCTGACGCACTTTCCTCAGGGGCATCCTGCATCTGAAACCCCCAGTCCATTCCCCTGTCCCAGCTTGGGACTTTAATTTTATTTTGGAAAAGTTGACCCTGTCTCTTTTTGAACCAATCATGATTTGCAATTTGCAGTTTCTCTCTGTCTTGGAAAGTGCTGTTTTTAGTTGCAGTTACTTCTGCTCGAAGGATTTCAGAGCTTCAGGTCTTCTGGTTTGAGGAGCCTTATTTGATTTTTCACAGACAGGGTGTCTATGCGTACACATCCCAAGTTTCTCCATAAGGTAGTTTCTGAGTTCACACTCAGTCAGTCTAGCCACCTTCCTGTTTATTTTCCTGAGCGTGCCAGTCCAGGGGAAGCACTTCTCCATATGTTAGATGTGCGCAGAACTTTGAAGTATTACCTGCTTTGGACTAAAGAGTCCAGAAAGTCGAAGCAATTGTTTGTTTGTTTTGCCCCAGGTGGAGAGGGCACTTCAGTTTCTAAGTAGTGTTTGTCCAAATGGTTGGCTAACTGCATTGTGTTCTGCTATGACGAGTATGGCTAAGAGTTGCCTGGTGCTGTTAAAGCTCATTCCACCAGAGGGATGGCTACCTCAGTGGCTTGTTTCAAAGGGGTCTCAGCTGCTGATATTTGTGCAGCTGCCACATGGAGTACTTGTCCACACTTTTACCAAGCACTACAGTCTGGACATTGCTTCAAGCGCCCATGCTGGTTTTGGCCAGGCCATCCTGCAAGGTCTCCTGTCTTAAGTTTATGGAACCCTCTGACTGATCAGTTTCAGGGTCTTCTGTCTTAAGTTTATGAAGATCCTTGACATGGCAGGTTGTTTCATGTCACCTGTGCTTATGGAGATCCAGCCTCCCAGAATATCTGTTCCTGCTGTCACTGCTTGATACTCCGTTCCTGTGGTGGTGCCTGATGACTGAGATACCCCCAAAGAAGATAGAAAAGTTATGTAAGAACTTCCTTAACAGTAGATCTTGAAGGGGATCTCAGCCATCAGGTATATTTCCTTCCCACCTTCCCCCTTCTTGGGGTTCCTATTCAGAACTTGCCTATCTGCTGATTTCCATCACTTTTTACAGAGCTGGGTACCTCGCTCTCCTCAGTTCCCCAGGGTATGAGCCTTTCTCCTTTTGTCTCTGGAGGGAAAGAACTGAGGAGCACATGGAGCTGCCTGCGCCTATAATAGAGTTGGTCATGTCAGCTGATGTCGATGGCGTGGGCAGCCCCAGCTGTACTGCTGAAAATCTTTTTGTGTGGAATCCCCATTCACCGACTGTGAAGTTACTATGGTGGTACCTGATGGCTGAGACACCCTCAAAGATCTACTGTTACAGTAAGTTCTTACGTAACTGTGCTTTCTAAAGCTACAGTCCTGCAGATATTGTATTTCTTGCAAGCTGGGGTAGTCAGAGATCTCGCATTTAGCACCTTGACAGTCTAGGTGTCTGAACTCAGAGCAGTCCTGGTAACCAGTCTGGATGTTATCCATTTTCTGAGAGCAGTCAGCAGAAGTAGACAAGTTTAAATCTGTGGTACCCCCATGAGATCTGAATCTAAACTTGAATGTTCTTTGTAGGGCACTCTTTGAACCGCTTTCGTCAGTGCCTTTGGATATTCTGTCTTAAAATGCGTGTTTCTTAATTGCAGTCTGCTCTGCCAGAAGGATTGATGAATTTCAGGCACTATTTTTCATATAAAGAACTTTACCTTGTCATATGTAAGGAAAAGGTGGTATCGGGGACAGTTCTGTCCACTGTGCCTATGATACCTACAGCTTTTCATGTAAACCAGGAAATCTGTTTACCATCTTTCTGTCCTAAGCGGGCAAATTCAAGAGTATAAGCTGCACAAGTTGGATTTGTGCAGTGCAGTCAGAACTTTCCTTAAAAGAACAACAGATTTCAGAAAGTCCGAAAGTCTGTTTGTTCTTTTCGGAGCAGCTAAAAAGGATCAGAAAGCTTTCAAGGCCACCCTGGCCAGGTGGGTTAGGGCTTGCATTGCCAAGGCATATGCTGCTGAGAAGAAAGCTCCTGCTGTCATCAGAGCTCACTCCACCAGGGCTCTTGCTACATCCTTGGCAGAGAGGCATTCGTGTAGGAGTTCAGCAAAGTGGCAAGGTGGTCCTCCATTCACACATTCACTAAGCACTACAGATGAGATGTTCAAAGCTCTGCCGATGTTACCTTTGATTGCAGAGTCTTACACAGTGGTTGGCAGATAATTGTTATAAGTTACCTGTAGGAGTTATATATAGGACAGTTTTCTTCCTGCCCAGTTTGGAAATGGATACTGCTTTTTGGAACCCATTTGGATTAACTCCCCATTGACAACATGGAGTGATATAGAAAGGAGAAATTATTTCATACTTACCGTAATTTTCTTATCTATTAGCTCCGACATTGTCACTGGGGCCTCTCCCATGAGCTACTGGCTCTTATTGTAGAATATTGTCCAAGGTCTTTGGATTTCAGCAGAGATGTTTTTTGCATGTGATTATAGCTGCTTATCCAGAATTGTCTGCTAACAATGCAAACATTTGCATTTGATTGGACTACAGGCATGCAGGTTAATGGGTTGTGTTTTTTGACCATTGTGTGGTGCTTCATTGTTATGGATTAGTGCTTAACTCGTTTTCTTAAGTTATGTTTACTGTTATGGCTTTTTAAACTTGTGCATGTTACAAGTCTTAACAGCAGCATACCAACCCTGCCAGAGAATCAGTGGTTGGACGCTTAAGAGGCAGAACAGCCTGACTGGAAGGTAAGATTACATCGGCCAGCTCTCCAGAATAGGGCAGGTCACCCATTTTCCTTTTTTGTAATGTCATGATTATTTGCATACGTAAGTAGCTGGTGTTAGGTTAAGGATGAGAGTTCATTGACTTGGGCGACACGGAGATTACTGGTTACGTAGGCATGTGGTGGTTTATATATTTCAGATGTTTTACCAGGAAAGACATACTGAGCTGGTATCCACTCATTTCCAGATATGTCCTGGGGGAAAGGGAAGAGAGGAGAAGATAACAGATACTGAATATAAACATGCATGTAATGGAAATAGGTATGTCAGAATAAACAGGACAATAATGCTTAAGAATAAATGTATTTATTTATTCAAGTGTTTAGTGATTAACCAGGCAGGAAGGCATGCTGAGCAGACTACTGCTCGATTTCAGATGCGCCCTGGGGGTAGGGAGAATGGGAGAGCACACAGACATATACAGTAAGGTCAGTTACATGATATACATAAATGAAACATAAGCAAGGTAGAGTGCATTTTCTGCAGGCAGATTACATAGCCATGGCTTCATGAGGTAATACATACAAGGTGCATAATTCAGGGTAGAGTGCATTTACGATAGGAGGAATACAAAACCATGTGACAGGAGACAGACTTCCAGGAGGTTCCATCATCGGGTAAGTGGATGGAACAGTGAAATTTGGGAATGGTAAGTACTAGGGGTAATTGCCCTGATACAGGAGTTGGAGGACTCCCGGTTAATGAGCTCCCAGGGGTGACAGTAAATAAGTTACCATACATTGAACTGTGGAACTGACAAAAGAACAGTTAAATAGTAATCAATTTAACAAAATAAGGAACAGGGAATGACTGATACTAGGGTAGTGGGGAAGTGCTGAAGTCTGTGAATCAGGTGAGTTACAGGTGAAGGAATAAACCTGATATCAGAAGCAAATACAGGAGTGAGTAGAGAGCTCTTGAGAGATTTAAAAACAGGAAAAGAAGAAACAAAATGAACAGAAGGGGGAAGAGAACCCCACAGGTTAGGAAAACAAAATTAAAACATACATTGGTATATGTGTACAGCGTGGACAGATGTGACTGGGGAATCTCTGATCTCGGAATGCTCATGTGCCCAATGTTCTATGCTGATTGACAGCTTTGTGTTTTGCCATTACCCTAGTAGGGGTGTTCATTAGCCATCTGTATGAACTTGCCATTGACAGTGTTGGAGCTAACGGAAAAGGAAATTGTGGTAAATATAAAGGCATTTCTCCTTCATATATTCGAGTTCATATCATTGTATTACAGACATGCATGTTATTCATAGCAGAGAGGGAGATGCAGGTTATTTCTCTTTCTGCTATATTAGTTTACATCATCTAATCCCTTTCCCTGTTCTGTTTCTGTTTGCCCTTCTGTAACCCTAGTTTTCTGTAACACTTTTCTTTTTCCCCACTAATCCATCTGTGTGCGTCACCTTTCAGGGACTATGGTATGTAGTTTGGGCCTTGCTTCCCAATATATAGCATCCACCTGAGCCATTTAGTCATAAAGCTGTCCACACTCAGATTAACCTGGAGTGTCAGTTGTTCATTTTGTAGATCCCTGACTTAACCTCCAGCCACTGCTGGCTTGATGGGGGTCCAGCTTCAACCAGCATCTTATGACCTTTTGTGCAGCCACTGTCCACATCTGCTATAGGTATATGGTATCCTTGCCCCATATAACAACAGAAATAAGTCCTAACATAGCCTGCATCAGAGTCAGTGGGGCATCCAAACTACATAGTTCCATAAGATCGATTCAACCTGTGCCTATACCCTGCTGTTTGGGGGTGGGGGTGGGGCAAGACCAAAACATATGCTAAAGATGTGCCCATTCTTCTGTACACCGCCTCCACCATCCCTGTGATCTAGCTGGTGCCCACTTTCCTTGTATGACTGGCGTGTAGGAGAAACGTGTTTTATTTTCCAACTATTGCCAAAAGGGGGAGCTAGTTGTACTAAAAGCAGACAGGAAAATCTGGAGCCAACTGTTTGAGATTACGAGGTAATTTTTCCCCTCTCACCTCTGTTTAATCTTGATTGCTTCTGCCATGTCTATTGCTCAGAACAACTTACATAATGCTGAAATTTGCCTTGAAGCAGTTTCTCTCCCAGTATATTCCGGATGGTTTCCTTCCCTGAGGGAACTGACCAAAGTAGTAGTGTTCTGGCATGTAGTGCATAATAATATCTTTCCAGATCCAGTATTGCTTCCCTCATCCCCCTGACTTATCCCGCTGCAGTAGCCTGAATCTGGTGTGTTGCCTGCCTGCCCAAAGATATGTGAAGAGGGGCTTTTGGCAGGAGGCAAACTGCTTTGTAGGGTGTAGGATCGGGCTACATGGAACAGGTATAAATATTAGGGATTATATTCGTTGTGAGAGATCCAGTTCTGGAGTACAATAGAAAGTTTGTTAGAGCCCACATCTTAAGGTCTTCCTGTATTTGAGCTGTTAGCAACATGAAGTTGGCCTCATATAATTCAGGTGATCCTTGGTAACTTGTACACCAATATATTTTATGCGTGTGGCATGCCAGTTCAAGGGGAAGAGGTCTGTCAACTGGTGTGAGGGAGAGTAGTGGAATTTCAGGATCATTGTCTGTTTGATTCAGGACATACCTGCATGCATCTCAGAAAGATCAGGGCCTCTCCAGACTTCAGTAATCGATTTCTGTGGGTTGCCCAGGTATACTAGCATGTCATCTGCGTAGTCACGTTCATGAATGACTCATATAGAAATAGATATTGCTTAGAAGGAACACCTCAAAACTGTACCTTTTAAAACCAACGATATTCTTTCGTTCAGATATTCTTAATAAATCCACTTTGATGTTTACAGAATACATATCTCTTGACATCCATATCTCTTGACATCGTGCCTAATTTACAAATTATTATTATGATACACTAAAACACCATTTCTAGGGGCATGGATATGGTTCACATATCCACATTCTGGCAGTTTCACTGGAATGTGATGATTGGCCAGGACATCTTTAAGCTAAGCTCCTCCCACCATCCTGTTAGATATAGATATATACACACACACACCCCCTGACACCGTCCCATGATGCCAGATCTTTCTTTCTTCAGGAAGAACATGTCCCTTCCTTTGCCTTCTGCTTAGGATTTTCTCTACGTTATTGGCAAACCTTTGTTTTCGATGTTTTTGAAGGTACTTCAAGTGCAGTTTCACGGTTCTTTCAACTCCGCCACCAGACCAGTTATGGAACACAAGAAACCTGGATTTAAATTCTGTACCACCAGAAGATGTCAGTCACAGAACCACACGACACGTGTGTAGTGCTTGGCTGGCAACATGATGTGGCCGGGTGCAGCTTCTGCCTTTCCATACTTCCTGAGTCCCTTGAGGACAAGGAAGTTTCAGCTTGTGCTGGGTCATCCTTTGGAATGGAATATGAAGGATCGCTTAAGGGCCACAGAAAGGTATCAGCTGCAGCCAGGTCTGCAGCGCAACTTGCGGCCCTTGAGGCGGAAGCTGTAGTTGCTGCAGGGGGCACCTCCTTGGTCTTCATGCTCTTTCCACCCAGGACTAATGTTGGAGGGGACTTTCACAGACTAGGACCTTCACAGACCAGTTTTGTGATATGTGCAAGTCCCTCCAGACCATGGGGAGAGAGCCCTGTCCTCCATGGGACTAAGTCTAAAACCAAAAAATCATCTTGCTGCCTTCACTGGTCATGGGATGACGAGAGATTGTGGTCCTTCTGGTCCCTCAACTTGTCTGACTGCTCGACAGCTGTCGAGCAACCCTTGGCTGCAGGTCTGGTTGGGCAAGTTGAAAGCTTTTCTGCTCTGCTGTTGAGCCAGTCAACCTCAACTTCAGTCGACAAAGCCATCCAAGATTTTTCTCGATCTGGTTAACCAGTTGTCGGATGAGGCCAAGGAGTTGGCCTTACAGACCCCAGTGAATCCCGGTCCTTACTCAGGATGATGTGGACTGATCAGTGACCTTGGTTGACCCTTCAAGGGACCAGCCTCCACTCAAGGTCAGGTCTTTGCCCTTGTTGCTAAAGGTTGGTAGGCGTGTTATTTATGGCCAACCTCAGGAAGGCCCCCCCCCCCCGCCATTGACTGTGTTGTCAGCAGTCACAATCAAGATATTCGCGCCTTTGATCCTGTTAGACCGGAAGGCATCACCATCAACACTCCCTATCCTCCTCTTCTGGTGAGGAGAGGCACCAGTGGAAGATATGCTGTTGCTACAAAGAGTTCCTCTGGCAGCAGTGGGCAATCGCAGAGCAGGGCTCTACCCCAAAGACCTCTGGCAGCCGCCAGTCATTGCCCAATGTTATGGGTTCTGCAGGTGCTCACCACAGCTGCCTTTCCACTGATTATGGTGGAGCTGCCACCCTGACAGCCACCAGTCAGTGCTCTGACCAGTGAGGTTTCCATTCAGCTCCTGGCTCGCCAGGCCGGTTGTTGGCGAGGATTACCCTGTGAAAGGATTCCCAGGAGGTCCGTGGCATACAGCGGCTGAGGGCCATCTTCAAGGAGTCATCAGATGACTCTGATCAGGAATCCATGGCTTCCTCAGGAACTTGGATCTTCGACTGTGGCTCGGTTGAGGAGCCTTCCACCAACCATGGGCCGGTGTCCTTCAGTGGGCTGCTCGGGCTTATTGTGGAGTCCATGTCGAGCCCGTTGGAGCCATTTAAGAAGAAGGCCATATACCCTGTTATGGACATCTTGGACTAAGATGAATCCCCGGGGTTTGCCTTCCTGGTGGCCGAAGCCATGTTTGGACTGGCCTTGGAGCTTTGGCAACATCCAGCATTCTGCCCAGCACCCTCGGCCCACGTGGTCTACAAGTATGCGGTCCCTACGGTCTCCCTTTCAGGGTTTTCTGACCACCCTTTGGCCGAAGTTGTCACAGATTCGGTGTTCTGTAAGTCTGGACACTGGGGGAACGTGGACAAGCCTCTGGATGAGGCGTCCCATAAGACAGATCTAGATCTGGCTAATTGTGCTGTCGTGACGTCTAATTTTGATCATTCCCTGGTGGGAATCTTTGATGCAGTCTTCTGCCTCCTCCATCCAGAACAGCGGGTGACGGTGGAGCTCATTGGAGACCACGGTAAATCTCTTGACTAAACGGCTCCAGACAGCCTTGGACATGAGTGACTCTTGCACCCATGCAGTGGCAGTTGCTGTCTCCATGTGTTGCAGGGCTTGGCTGAGTTTGTCCACCTTCACAGTGGACACCGAACAGAAGTTAGCCGATGCCCCTTTCCTGAGCACCGACCTCTTTAGGCCCAGGATGGAAGGATATCTCACTAGGACTGAGAAGTCCAGTGCCACCCTTGACTCTGTGACTGCATCCTGGAAGGACCAGAAGAAAGAAGCCAAAGAAACAGGATTTCCAGTTTAGGTCCTTTCAGTTGTACCCTCCCCGGCAACAGCCCCAGCAGGGGCAATGTCAGGCCTGGCATCTCAAGCAGAAGTCCTGGGCCCAAGGTACCAAGGAAGGGGCAGGGGTAGTGGTGCTTCTCTGGCAGCAACCACTATTGCCTCCACAAAAGCTGCCCAGTGATAGGTTGGGGGATGTCATCCCTCCACCTGTCCTGTCCCCAACTGCCCTCCCTGTCAGAGGCCAGCTTTATTACTTCTTGCCACGTTGGTCCACTATCACAGCGGACAAGAGGGTGTTGGACGTCGTGGGCAGAGGACTGTCTCTAGACTGAGGCTGTTCTGTCCTACTGCCTCCATGCGCCTCGAAAGTCCGGGGTGTTCTCATGGCCAGTCAGAGTGTCATGTCCAGGTACTTCCTGGTCCCAAAACAGATTGTGGTGGTGGTGGTGGGGGAAGGGGGGGTTGCTGGTGCCTCATACTGGATCTACATAATCTATCTCAACCAGTACTTGCGGAAGCGCAAGTTCTGGATAGTCACTCTGAGCCACATTATGCCACCCCTGAAGCAGAATATGTGTTCTTTCTCCCTGAACCTTCAGGATGCATTCTTCCACATTCCTGTCTGCAGGTCCCACCCCGGTACCTCCGTTTCTGAGTGGAAGTGGTCCTGTAGCAGTTCCAGGTCATACCCTTTGGCCTCTCCTCAACTCCATAGGTCTTCACTGAATTCATGGCAGTGGTGGCAGCCCACCTGCGGTGCCTAGGGACCAGGCTGTATCCCTGCATGGATGACTGGTTGGTGGCCGGTCCATCCAGAGAGGATGTGGCGAGATCAACAGACCTGGCTCTCCAGACCTGCTGAGACTTGGGCCTGTTGGTTAACCCAGACAAGCCCAAACTGGTACTGAAACAGGTGATCAGGTTAATCGGGGCAGTCCCTGCGGTCAAGGCCTTACTTCTGGTGGACCGGGCACAGGATATCACCTCCTTTGCCCAATCATTTCATGTTATGCCCTTGCGCCCTGCCCTGGATTTTCTATGACTGCTGGGGTACATGGCATCTTGTACCACCTTGGTGCGCTGATGGATGCGCCACCTTCAGTGGGAACTGAGCCGTCATTGGTCCCATGCTTAGGCCACTTGGACCAGTTGGTGTGACTCAGTGGATGTGGGATGCCATCAAGTGGTGGCTGGTCCTGGAATACTTGGAGGAAGGAAAACTATTTGCCCACCCAGAGCCACCCATCATGCTGATGACGGATGCGTCTCTAGTAGAGTAGGGAGCACACCTGGGAGACCACACAGCCCATGGGTTTTGGTTGCCCAGGGAGTCCCGTCACCACAGAAACCTGCTGGAGCTCTTAACAGTGGGCTTGGCTCTGATGGAATTTGCCTCGCTATTCAGGGACGCTGAAATCATTGAGCACCTCCCACCACTAATGAGACAACAAACAGAATATTCTGTGATTAAAGCAGTTTATTGTGGTAAAACTTAAAGTGCAGAATTCACTGTGCAAGAAAGCACAGACTGGAAGACAAATTAGCAGGGCCCACAGACTTGTACCAATTTTGCCGAAGTGGTCCTGATGACACTTCGCCGAAACCAGTACAAGTCTGTGGGCCCTGCTGGATTGTCTCCCAGTCTGTGCTGTCTTGCATGATGAGTTCTGCACTTTAATTTTTTCCACAGTAAATTGCTTTTATCACAGATTATTCTTTTTGTTATTTCATTAATGGTGGGAGGTGTGCTGGATGATTTTAGCGTACATGGTTGTTTTTCCAAGCACACCCAAGCCATGGAGCAACTTTTTCTGAGTTTCCGCTATTCAGGGGTCAGCTCATTCAGGTCCAGACAGACAGCACTGTGACCATATTTTACTTGAACAGACAGGCCGCACACACTCCTTTCCTTTGTGTTGGGAGGCACTTCCGTACCCGGACCATCGTGCACAGCCTGAACACCAGTCTCCTGGCAATTCATGTCACTGAGCACAGTCTGCTGGCAGACACCCTCAGCCAGGTAGGAGAGATGTTGCACAAGTGGTCTCTGAATCAGGAAGTGGTGAACTATCTATTCTTCATGTGGGACGCCTTCAGTGGACCTATCTGCCTCCTGGGAGAACGCCAGATTGAGGCTGTTTTTTGCCTGCCCCCCACAGTCCAAGACACTGATGGGGATGCCTTCACAAGGCCCTGGACCCCAGCTCTCATGTATGTCTTGCCACCCTTCCCCTTGATCCAGAGTATTGGTCATGGTCAGGAAAGACAAGGTGCAGATATTCCTGCTAGCACCAGACTGGCCAAGACAGTTCTGGTACTCCGATCTACTCTGCTTCTGCAGCTGGTCTTCATGTTGACTGCCTCTCTGCCTAGACCTGCGGACCAGACTTCAGGGGACAGTCCTGCACCTGGACCTTCAGTCCCTGCACCTCACAGCCTGGTTCCTGATGCGGGATGCCTTCACGAGGCACTGAACCTCAGGTCTCATGTGTGCCTTTCCTCCCTTCCCTTGATCCAGAGTATTGGTCATGGTCAGAAAAGACAAGGTGCAGATGTTCCTGATAGCTCCAGACTGGCCAAGGCAGGTCTGGTACTAGGATCTCCTTCGCCTATGCAGCCAGTCTCCATGGCGACTGCCTGTCTACCTAGACCTGCTGACCAGACTTCAGGGGACAGTTCTGCACCTGGACCATCAGTCCCTGCACCTCACAGCCTGGTTCCTGATGGGCTAAAGTTCCATGCCTTGGGTCTTTCTGAAGATGTCCTCCACATCATGAAGGCCTCCAAGTAGGATTTGACTCATAGGTTCTATGTCTTTTAATGGAAGAAATTTCCATTCATGCCAAGGCAAGGAGCTTGATCTCCTTGCGTGCCCTATGCTGGCATACTGGACTGCTTGTGATCCCTTTCCCAGCTGGGACTGCAAGAGACAACCTTTTAGGTGCACCTAGCAGCCATATCTGGTTACTGGGCACGGGTGAGTATGTCAACGGTGGACCAGGAGAATGTGGTTGGGGGCTTTTTTAAGGACCTCAGCCACTTGTCCCCTCTGGTGCGTGATCCACCACCACCATGGGACTTACTGCTGGTTCTGGCTGTGCTTATGGGCAAGTCTTTTGAGCTGATGCACAGATGTGAATTGTCTTACGTGTCATGGAAGTCAGCCTTCCTGGTGGTGATTACGTCTGCTAGAAGGATTGGGGAGCTCCAGGTGCTGTCATTGGACTCTCCCTACCTGGTCTTACACAAGCATAAAGTAGTCTTTCACCCCAACCTGAAGTTGTTCCCAAAGGTGATATCAGAGTTTCACCTTAACCAAGGTGATTAACTTACCAGCTTACTTTACCAACCCTACTTTGGAGGCCCACCACAGGCAGTCTACGAGATTGCTCTTATATTATATAGAGCATACAGCTGAATTCCGGGGACAGGCTCGCCATCTGTTTGTCACCTACATTGAAGTCACGCCTGGCAGACCAGCAGCAGAGCAGATGATTACATAGAAACATAGAAGTTGACGGCAGAAGGAGACCGCTAAGTCCATCTAGTCTGCTCATTTGTTTTGGACTTATTTTGGCACTCTAGTTGCCCTGTGTAGTCAGGACTCCCTTGTGTCTATCCCATGCATTCTTGAATCCCCCCCACAGTGTTGACCTCCACAACCTCTAGAGGCAGGCTGTTCCAGGCGTCCACCAGTCTTTCCGTGAAGAAAACCTTCCTGGTGTTGGTAGAGAACCTCCCTCCTTGCAGCTTGAGGTGATGTCCCTTGTGTCCTGGAGCCCTTCTTGAAGTGAAAAAGTTCCTGTGCCTGTACCTTGTTAATGCCTTTTATGTACAGCACACTCTCGTTTATCCGACCGCCTTCGGAGACATCAGAAATGGTCTGATAATCGGGAGGTCGGATAAATGAGTCACTTGTACTGGATTCACAGTGTGTGAGGGACAATCCAACCGTCCATTAGATAGGGAGTTCGGAAGAACGGAGGTTGGATAATTGAGAGTTACTGTACTTGAATGTTTCAGTCATGTCCTCTCTCTTTCTTCTCTGCTCCAAGGAGTACATATTCAGTTCCCTAAGTCTTTCCTCGTAGGACACGTATTGGAGACCCTGAACCATTTTTGTTGCCTTTCTCTGTACTGTTTCCACCTGGTCAATGTCCTTCCTGAGGTGAGACCTCCAGAATTGGACTCCGTATTCCAGGTGAGGCCAGGCCTGATCTGTACAGTGGTAGTACCACCTTTCTCCTCCTGCTCATGATTCCCTTCCCAGTGCAGCCCAGCATTCTGTTGGCCTGCAGTGTTGCTTTCTCATGCTGCTTACTAACCTTCAAGTCATCTGACATTATGATTCCCAGATCTCCTTCCTTGTTTGAGGCAGCCAGTCTTTCGCCTCCTAGGGGATACTCCTTTCTTGGATTTTTCTTTCCTAGGAGCATGACCTTGCACTTTTTGGCATTAAATCTCAGTTACCACACTCCAGACCATTCTTTTGGTTTCTTGAAGTCAGCTTCCATCTTGCTCACACCTTCTGAGGTGTCCACTCTGTTACATAGCTTGATGTCGTCTGCAAACAGACATACCTTCCCCTCCAGTCCGTCAGCGATGTCTGCTATAAAAACACTGAAGAGCAGAGGCCCCAGCACTGAGCCTTGGAGCACCCCACTGGTCACCCTGCCTTCCGTTGACTGTGTTCCATTAACCTGTACCCTCTGGATTCTGCCTTGTAACCAATTTTGTACCCATTTGACTACTTCTGGACCAACCCCTGTGTGGTCAAGCTTCTTTGCCAGCCTTCTGTGTGGAACCGAGTTGAAGGCCTTACTAAAGTCTAGGTAGACCATATCTACTACCCCACTGTCGTCCACTAATTTTGTAGCGTAGTCAAAAACTCAAGCAGATTTGTCTGGCATGACCTACCTGCTGTGAAGCCATGCTGTTTAGGGTCTTGTTGTCCACTAGTTTCGAGGAAAGCTATGATTCTCTGTTTGAGTGGTGTCTCCATTAGTTTCCCTGATATAGATGTGACGCTCACAGTCTGCAATTACTAGCCTCTTTGCAACTGCCTTATTTGTGAACTGGAACCACTATTGCCTTTTTCCAGTCTTTGGGTACCACACTGCTCTTCAAGGATTTTGTGAATAGACGTACCAGAGGGACTGCTAATTCTGCTCCCAGTTTCTTAAGGATTGGGTGCATCTCATCTGGTCCCATGGCTTTGTCTGCTTTTAGTTTATTTAGCGCCTCCCGTACTTCGGCTTCTATAAAGGGACTCGTGTCTACCCCTGTTCCTGGGGTGTTGTTTTTTTGAGGGCTGGGCCACTCCTGGGTCCTCTTTGGTAAACATCGAGCAGAAGTATTTGTTGAGGATTTCGGCTTTCTCTGGGTCATGTTTGGTGCATTTCCCCTCTTCAGTAGCAATCTTTACTATCCCCCCTTTTGCCTTTCTACGTTCTCCAACGTATCTAAAAATAATTTGTCTCCTCTCTTTGCCCCTTCTGCTATCTTTTCCTCTGTCTGGGCTTTTGCCTTTCTGATTTTGTTTGTTTGTTAGACTCTCTCATTTTTTCCTTGTACAACTCCCAGTCTTTCTCAGTTTTGGTTTCCTGGTATATGCTGTATGCCTTCTTTTTTCCTTTGACTGTGGTAGCCACTTCCTTGGAAAACCATAGAGAATGTTTTTTTCTTTTTGCTTTGCTGACTAATCTGGCACATTGATCTATGGCAGTCTTTATTGCTCTCTTGAGTCACCTCCACCTCTTCAACCTCTGTTTCCATTAACTGGCTACTTATGTTTCTCCTCATTTTTGGAAAGTCAGCCTTTCTGAAATCTAGTACCTTTATCTTTGAGTGTCTGACGTCCTTTGTTAAGTTTATCTTAAAGCTTGCCATGTGGTGGTTGCTGTTGCCCATATGGCACCCCCTTCGAAGTCCTTGATCCTTTCTGAGTTTGTGAGGACAAGAATGAAAATGGCATCTCCCCTTTTTGGGGTTTTAACAAGTTGGCACACTCCCGTGCCTTGTAGTAACAATAAGAATTCCCTACTTCTTGTTGTTTCTGCTGTTAGTGTGCTCCAGTTAATATTTGGTAGGCTAAAATCCCCCACCAGTATTACTTCACCTTTATCAGACATTTTGTGGATTTCCTCTATTAGGTCTTTGTCTCCTTTATCTTCTTGATTTGGAGGCCTGTACATGACACCGATTCTGAAGGGTTTTCCCTTGCCCTTGTCTACTGTTAGCCACAGTGACTCGAAGTCCCCAGGTTGTCCTTTTACTTCTGTGGCTTTTATTTCCTCCCAAATGTAAATGGCTACGTGCCCCCCCCTTCTTTTTTTGCCCTGCCTATCTTTCCTGAACAAATTGTAACTGGGAATGGCCATATCCCATCCATGGTTTTCTACGAACCACGTTTCTGTTACAGCCACCCAGTCCAACCTTTCTGTTTCCAAGATGGCTGTGAGTTCGGGAAGATTGTTGGTTAGGCTTCTAGTATTTGTAACCATTGCCTTCCAGGAATGTACATCCTCTTTGGCACGAGGTTGTACCCTCTTCCTGGACTGCTCCAGTTTGCTCTTTCCAGCCAAGAGATTATGGAGGTTGCTGGTTCGGGTGGTTATTGGCTCTGATTTGTTTTCTGAGTATGTAAGCGCGCATTTGGCATTTTGGGGATTGATGACCAGCCTACCGATGGCAGGGGGTGTGAGCTGAATCATACTCCCCTTTATTTAGTTTAAACTGCCTGTATATATTACAAGGTGGATCACATCTTGCATTGAACTCTGCTGTAGGTTGGCTGATCGGGAGCCTCCTATTGGGATTAGGGCTCATTCCGCCAAATATAATGCTGCCTCAGTGGCTGCTTTTAGGGATATACCCATACAGGAGATCTGTAGGGCTACTACCGGAGGTCAGCACACATCTTTATTTCCCACTACAACATTAACCTGGAGTCATGCCAGGATGCTGGTTTTTTGGGACCTCAGTTCTCCAGTGTGTGTTCAGCAAGTAGGGGTCCACACCTTGCCCGCTCCTCCTGGAGAATGGGTAGGAGTCTGCCAGAGTGAGGATAAGTGAACCATATCCACGCCCCTAGAAGAATAGGTTAGTCACCTGTAACCGTAGTTCTAGGAGCGGTATATGGTTGACATCCACACAACCCACCCAGCCCCTTCTGGCGAGTGGCACGTGATCCTTCTTCCAGAGTGCAAGATCTGGCATACTGGGGAGGAGTAGAGGATGTATACGTCTGGGTGGCTGGAGGAGCTTAGCTTAAAGATGTTCTGGCCAATTGTCACATTCCCAATGGAACTGCCAGAATGTGGACATGAACCATGTACCACTCCTAGAACTATGGTTACAAGTGAGAAACGTATTCTTTTGCACCACTAATGTCTTGAGATGTTACTAGCTTAATGGGAATTTGTACCTTGAAACTAAAATTCCAATATGGACTGTGTTGATCCTGTCTAAACTCCTAAATTACTCTGTGAAGGTAGCCAGTGATTTGACTGATTGATTTATTTATTTTGTGTACTGTTGGAGCGATCTTCCAAGAATTGGTCATCTTTGTAGATTCCCACTAATGGGTCTGAACCAGCAGCGCTAGGGCTCCATGGGAGCTAGAACTTTTCTGGAGGGCCGGTGATGAGAGTAGGCCCTGTGTGCACATTCTTTCCATGCTCCCGCAGGCATACAGCGAGACCAGCCCCCGCCCGCCTTTGTTCTTTTTTTCTGCCATCAAGTGCACGGGGGTAGCATCGCCACTCTCTCAGTCGGGGCCATAATTTCACTGTCTATATGATGACAACATTCAGTTCTTTGGTTTTAAATTAAATATATTAGTTTGTCATTTTAGTTAGTTTAGCACAAAAAAAACTCTGCAGTTTTCTCTCAGTCCTACCTCGTGCTAATGGTTGATAGCCGTGGAAATAGGTAGGGAGCCTAAAAAGACACAGTTCTGCAGCAGCCAGGCTTTGTCTGGACACCAGCTGTCTGTGGACAGGTGATCAGGCAGTGGGCAGTCTGGCATCTGAGAGGATGGACACTTCTATTGTAGTCGCGAAAAGAAATGGTCTGGATTGCAAACCCTCTGCATCAGGGTCTTGGTGCCGTTCGGCCATGCCCTCTTTCAGCAAAAAAGTATAAGAGGAAGAAAAGGTAGTGGTTGAGGTCATTCCCTAGTCATTCAGCTATGAGACACTCAACGCCTTTGTACAGGGTACCCCATTGTCATGACCGACACTGTGTATATCTAGGCCTGCGAAGTTGTGATCTCCATTCCAGTGTGCCCCCCCCCCGGTCCAGTAGGGGAGTCCTTGGCTGGCAGTTTGACCATTGGGCAGCATTTAAGGAGCATTGGGTACAGCGTATGTGAGACAGCACCATTGTTAGTACAGGCACCTGAGCCTTCAGGGTCAGTTGAGCAGGCATCATTGGAATTAGGCACGTGATTGACATCAGCACCAGCCTCCAGGCCGGGGCCATTATTGATGCTGTTGATGGGTGCCCCACCAGTACTATTGCCTACTACCACTTCGGGGATGGGGCAGCCACAGTGCTGCTGCTGGTTTCTTTGGGGATAACAGGGTCATTGACACCCTTTCTATTTTTTTTTTTTTGTTTTGTTTAAATATCTCGTGGTGGACGAGCTGGGGATATACCCGCTATCTGCGCCCAGACCGCTCTCCAGGCAGCCCGACTGGGTGACCTATAATTTGCCCGCTACCCCAGGGGAGCTGGGGGAGAGACCGAGATCAACCAGAGGCCCCAGCTGAGGCTTACAACTGGGTCGTCATTTGGGAGGCAGTCCAGGGGCTTCACTGAGCTCCGTGAACCAGGAGTTTTCCATGGTTACCCCCAGGAGCATGGACATGTAATGATGTCAGAGTGAGGATGACCTGCTCCCGCACCCATCCTACAGACGTCCTCCGACGCTCTGCATGCCAGGTGGTCCCAGCCGCTGGATACCTAGTCTCCACTGAGTGTCACTAGTGTGCCGGGAAACCACAACCCTCCCCCCAGAGGTGGAGAGCTGTCCCTGGGATGCTCATCCAACCCCCCCCCCATGGCTGACCCGCTGATGCACCTTGCTTGCAACCGAACACTGGTCATCAGTGCTGCAAGCAGTAGCTGTACCACTGCGCTGGTGGGCCAGCTCTTTGACACCATTGGCAGTGCCATGTCCAGTGTCAGGGTTTGGTTCCTTGGGGCCTACCTCAGTGCCGGCGCTAGTGTTTCCATCATTGGCAGGGCCATGTCCAGTGCCAGGGTTTGGTTCTTTTGGCCTACCTCAGTGCCAATGCCAGTGTTTCCATCAGTGCTGCATGGGCCTTTAGTGCTGGGACAGTTCCCTTCAGGGCAGTACTCAGTTCTGCTGCTGGTGCCATTCCTGAGACACTACCTAAGATTTGGTCCAGTGTTGCCTGTGCTGTCGCCCTTTTAACACCCTTCTCTCCACTCCCTCTGCCTAGGGTGGAGTGAGACAAGTCAGATCTAGACCTCATCATAACCAGTGGGGAGGATGAGGACTTGTGCTGCAGTCCAGAAAACCAAGAACCGAATCCTGTCACTGTACCTTAGGAGGATCTCTCCTTTTCGGCCCTGGTCAGAAATATACATACTGCCCTAAATTTTGAATCAACAACCATAGACCAGCCCAGGCTCCTCCAACTGGAGTTTCTAATTGTAAAATGGAGTATGGTGACTGGCACTGATAGAAGGCTGAAATGTACGTACCTCACTCACGAAACAAGATCACACGACTGGATCCAGTATAAATGTCCAAATAGCTGTCATAGAGCGCCAAATCCAACTTTATTAAGGTGCTGATAAATAAAAATACAGAGTTACAGGTAGCACAAACAGCATGATCCAGGTACAAACTGGTAATCAAGTTCAAGTCCAAACCTTGCTCCAACTGGTGTTAACGTCCATGTCACCTCCCCATTGGATGCCTTCTTCCTCGGTTGGGGAGCTCACTGTCAAGCTTTCCAGACCCAAGGTATATGGGAGTTTTCAGAAACACATCTCCGTATAGATGTGCTGGAGATGCGTGCAGTTCTTTACAGTCTGAAAGTCATAGTGGACTTGGCAGCCAAAAGACAGTCCTCCTTCAGACGTATACGTCTGTCATGTACTGTGTCAACAAACAGGGAGGAGCAGTCTCTCATCCTCTCTACAGGGAGGCAGTGTGAGTGTGGGAATGGTGCCTGGAGCAGTGGATACTACTCGAAATAATCTGTCAGGAGTCCAGAACACTGTGGCAGAGGAACTAAGTCAAACAGAGGCTGATCCTTACAAGTGCTCACTAGCATCAGTTATCATGAGATCACTGTTCGAGCAGGGTATTAATAATGTGGACCTTTTTGCATCCTTGCTAAATGCCAAACGTCCATCATTCTGCTTCAGAAATCCAGGACCTGGCGTTTTCTGTTAGGATGCATTCAGACTGCCATGGCACAGTCTGTTTCTGTATGCATTCCCTCCAGTCCCTCCCACTCAGAGGGTGCTGTTCAAGCTAGAGGCTCATGGGGGCAGGATGATCCTAGTGGCCCCCTGTTGGCCTCAGCAAAAAATGGTTTCCTTTGTTGAATCGATTGTCAATCAGTAAACTGAGGATTCTGCCACTGTGGATGGACTTACTGACCCAGCGTCAGCTAGTCTGTTGCAACCTGAGTTCCCTTCACCTTCAGGCCTGGCTCCTGCAGAGATAGAAGTGAACAGGTTTGAAATGTCTCAGAGGATGTCTGAATTACTCTTGGCTGTGAGTCCACCAAGAAGACATATACAGCCAAGATAAAATGATTTTCCATGTGGTGTTCCAAAACCTAGCTGAAAAGGTTTTGGAGTATTTGATGGACCTTTCTGATGCTGGCCTGCAGTATTCGATAGTTTCCATCTATGTGCTATATCAACATACCACAAACCTGTAGGTACCCTCTCTTTGGTACAGCTGCCACTGCTAAAGTGGTTCCTCAGGGGTATAAGCAAAAAGTAGAGGCAGTTACTAAAGCTCAGGAAAAAGTCAGATGCTGACTTGTAGTTCAGATGCAAGTGGATTTATTGATGTGCAGCAGCACAAACACAAGCCCAGAGGGCAGACCAGTGTTTTACACAGCCTCTATGTGCTTCATCAAGGCTTTAGTAAGTGCCTGGGCTTTTTGCTTGCACCTGTGGTTTCCACATGCCTGTGAGCACAGCAGCTCATATGTGTGATTATTTCAGTTTGATGTCCTCTGGGGTGTCCCGTGCACCAGGCCCCTCCATAAGCAAGCCAGTGGCTCCCTAGGACCTTAATCTTGTGCTGGATATGCTCAGTCACAAGCTCTTCAAACCTGTTACAACTTCTGACATGCAGTTTCTAACTTGGAAAACAGCATTTCCGGTAGCTGTCACCTTTGCATGCACAGTATCTGAAATCCACGCTTGGGTCACAGGTCTTGCATTTACTGTTTTCCATAAAGACAAGGTAGTGCTCTGTACACACTCCATGTTTCTACCGAAAGTGACGTCAGAGTTCCATGTGAATCAGGCATAATCCTGCCTACCTACTTTGCCAACTTCCAGAATGAGGGTTAAAGGACTCTCTACTCACTGGATATAAAGCAGGTTCTTATTGTTGACTTGGACAGGAGTAAGGACTGCAGAAAGTAAAAACAGCTCTTTCTCTTTCGGCCTTAATTGAAAGGGACAGTCTGTTACAAGCAAATATATTTCAACCTGCATTGTAAATTGCCTTTTCCACTGGTATACCGTAGCTCGGGTGACGAGGGCAAGATACAGTGGTTTGCAAAAGTATTCAACCCTTCCCCTTGAAAGTTGTCAGATTTGTCTGAATGACAAATGATACATTGAGATTTTGTTCTGTGTAATATTTTATTTAAAAAGACTGACCCTCAAAATAATTATTGTAAAGTGACATTGGTTTCATGTTAGAATGTATTTTTAAGAGAACGAAATAACTGAAATATGCTGTTTGCATAAGTATTCAACCCCTGTGCTCTGGAAGCTCCAAGTTTACACAGAAGAAAAATATTGCCCTAACGAGGACACAACTGGCCTCACCTCCTCTGAAACATTAAAGTAGCTCACATTTTCTGGATAAACCCCCCTTCAGTTTAATGACCATTGGTCAGACTGTGAATCTGAAGGAAGGGTGTGAAAATGAAGACTAAAGAGCATGCTAAGGAAGTTAGAGATAAAGTAATAGACATGTATAAATCAGGAAAAGGTTACGGAATAATATTCAAGTGTTTGGATATCCCAGTGTGCACTGTTGGATCAATAGTGAGGAAGTGGAAGCTGCATCACACCACCCAGCACTACCTAGACAAGGCCGTCCCTCAAAACTCAGCATCCGAACAAGAAGGAGACTAGTGAGGGAAGCCACAGAGAGGCCAACAATCACTTTGAAGAAGCTACAGAGTTCAGTGGCTGAGAGTGGAGTGAAGGTGCACCAGTCAACCATATCAAGAGCTCTGCATAATACTGGCCTGTATGGGAGGGTGGCTAGAAAGAAGCCATTGCTCAAAAAGAACCATATCAAAGCACATCTGGAGTTTGCCAGAAAGCATGAGAGTGACCCAGCTAAGATGTGGCACAAGATTTTGTGGTCTGATGAGACCAAGATGGAGATTTGTACAATTCAAAGCGCTATGTGTGGCGAAACCTAACACTGCCCATGCCTAGAAACACCATCCCAACAGTGAAGTATGGTGGTAGCATCATGCTGTGGGGATGCTTTTCATCAGCAGGGACTGGGCATCTTGTTAAAATTGAAGGAAGAATGGATGGAGCAAAATACAGGGAGATACTGCAAGAGAACCTGCTTCAGTCTGCTAAAAAACTGAAGCTTGGGAGAAACTTCACCTTTCAGCAGGACAATGATCCCAAGCACAAGGCCAAAGCAACACAGGAGTGGTTAAACAACAAAAAGGTGAATGTCCTACAGTGGCCAAGTCAAAGTCCAGATCTCAGTCCCATCGAGAATCTGTGGCACTGTTTGAAATTTGCGGTGCTCAAGCGTCACCCAACCAACCTGAACAACCTGGAACAGATCTGCCAAGAAGAATGGGCAAGAATCACTCCCGAACAGTGTGCAAGGCTGATGGATACTTACCCCAAAAGACTTACAGCTGTTATTGCAGCAAAGGTGGCTCTACAAATACTAATGTGTAGGGGTTGAATACTTTTGCAAGCAGCATTTTCCACTTTTTAATTTTCTTTAAAAGATCTGCTGACGGATAATTAATTTTGGCTTTGACAATATACTGTTAGAGCATATGAGTTTGCAGTACAAATATTGACTGGAATAATATATGTAAGTCTCATTTGTAATCCAGACAAATCTGACAACTTTCAAGAGGGGGGTTGAATACTTTTGCAAACCACTGTACATGACCGCTCCACCAGTGCAGTTGTCACTTCCCTGGCAGAAATATACTGTGTGCCAATTGGAAATGGTTGCAGAGCTGCAACCTCTGAAGCACAGTGCATACTTTTACCAAGCAGTATGCCAACATTAGCAGGATAATTTTGAATAGGTTACTATCCTGAGTGAGACCTGACCTCCAGTCTCCCTAGTCCGGGTGACTTTATCTGAGCTTGGTACTCAGACCCTTTAATGGGAGTTATGGAGAAGGTTGATTCTTGGAAGATATGAAATTTTGCACACTTACCCCTAACTGCTGATCTTCCTGAATATCTTCTCCATAGATTACAACTCCCACCCACCATCCCCTCAACTTACTTCAGTATTGTTGTGTTGGTCTTCAACCCTTTGTTTGTTGGTTTGGTCTGTGAAGACACTGTGTTACTGAGTTTAGTGGCCCTTCTTACATGGACCACCAGGACTGTCTTATGACCCTAAGTTAAGTGCATAAGTTACTTATGTTCATGCTGCTCACCTCCTTGGTAACAAAGTTACTGAGGTGGTTAGGGGCTGGTGGTGGTGTTGTATACCATTGGATGTGTGTTGGACCTACTTGCGTCACCAGCCCTCCAGAAAAGTTCTGGCTCCCCTGAGGTCCCAGCACCTCTGGCGAAGACCCACAAGTAATCTATGGAGAAGAAATTTAGAAAATCAACAGTTACACTAAATATGTAACCTTTATATCTTCAACGATATCTCCTCCCACAGATTTGGAACTATAGCCGTCAGAGCTTGAACCACATGGAAACTTCTGCTAGCTGGGAGCCACTCACAGTGACATGCCACGTCTACATGTGTGTAAGCATGGGTGGCCCTATCACTCCTCTGTTCTTTTCCCTCTGTTTTTCATCCTCGTCAGACATGCTGAAGGAAATGCCATCAACCTAGTCATTGCGGTTTATTCTTTTATTTTACTTAGCATTTATTTTGTTGTCTCTGCATGCTGCCAAGAGCCTTTATTTCAGTATTGTAAGTGCAGAGGTAAAATTTACAAAGAACGCACACATGCAGTTTGTGCGTGCTGTCTGGGCCTGTCTCACAACATGAGGACTTGCAAGATTTGCCAGAGCTTCAACCAGGCTACAAGATGACGGTGTAAGAAAGCTCTAGAAAATTAAATTTTCCTCAAGACATTGAAAGCCATGGAGATGGGAAAGAGCCAAAGTCTGGGGCTTGGCTTAGGCACTGCTGTATCTGCTATGGATGGTAGGATGCCATCATTGTTCGGCTAAGGCCTATCGAGCAAGTAGTCCCAGACATTTTACAGAGCGTCATCAACTCTCAAGCTGTGTTGGTGTCATTTTCAGAAATAACGACACATTCTGCCTGGACTAAAAAGACAGGCAGTTATTCCACTGATGGGATCTCTTGGTGCTCAGCCCCTTATCGACTGGTTCCACTAGCATGCCACAGATTCCTTCCTCTCAGCTGCTGCCAGCATCACTGGTTCGTTCTGTGGCTCCGCCATCGAGAGGGATGATCATGAAATGGAATACAATTCTAACCTCATGGATTTAGAGGAGGAATATGAGGGAGAACAATTTGTAGCACACTGCTGTGGTTCTGCGCTCTTCTCCTGCAATGCGGTCTCGGTGGTTTACAGCCTGACATCATCTTTCGAGGATCCAACTTTCCAAGTCATGTTACAGCAAATGCAGTCTGCCATGGGCTTTGCTGTGGCAGAGGAAGACTTCACAAAAAGGAATCTAATGGAAATTTTGGAGGTGCCCTGCTTCCCTCCATTATAATTCCACATATATGTCCTGCATTAGAGGTTGCTACCTTTGCTACATGGTACAGATCAAACTCATTGCTTGCAGTTCCTAGAAAGACTGATGAGCAGTATCCTGCACCATCGGCTAAGCCTTATTATTCTAGCCAGCCAGAAACAGACTCTGTAGTCATCATGGCTGTTCATGATAGGTCTAGGTACCCTAAACAGATGAGTACTTTGCCTGCTGATGAAGAGTCTAGGAGGCTGGCTGTGATGTGAAGCGTACTTATACCTCTGCATCATTGGATCTTAGAATTGCAAACTATTAGTCTCACATGATAAACTATCAGAACAGCCTGTGAAAAACTGCTCATACCTTACAATTTTTCTTTTACCTACATTCTGCAGCTGTACCGCAGCTCAGGCTTTGCCTGATGACTCTGTCAAGAGTGATTTACTTAAAACAATGTCTTCTGGTGCCAAGGTTGGCAAATATTTCTTTCACTCAGCTTATGATGCCGCTAATGCTTCTGCCGGGACTGCTGCTTCTGGCATTTGCATGAGGAGATACTCTTGTCTTAGAGTTTTTAGCTTTGCCGATGATGTACAGCAAGCAGTTTTGAATGCCCCTTTTAAAGGGACAGAACTGGTTGGTTATGATGATGGCCTTCAGACCTGTATCCCACTTCTGCTAAGGGTTGTGGGAGGGGCGTCTGTCATCTATCTGCTGGTCGAGGTATCCGTGTCTACCGGCAGCAAGGCCATGGTAAAGGAAGTGGCCCCCTACTGGGTCCCCTCCCCCCCAGGTGCATATACAGAAGCACCCAAAGCAGTTTGTTTTGGTGACTTTGTCACCACTGATTCCACCCGAGTCTCTTCCTTCTCTACCCACACCTCCACTGTTACCTCTCAGGGTAGTTGCGGGGGGCAGAATCTCTCTGCATCTGACACAGTAGCGGGAGATAACTACAGATGAGTGGATTCTAGAGATAATTGTAAGGGGGCTTGCTCTGGAACTGTTGCAAGTCCCTCCAGATCATCCTCTGCTTCCTTTTGTCTATCCTCTGGGCCATTTATCCCTTCTTTAGGAAGAAGTTCAGTCATTATTCGAAAACCATGCTATAGAATTGGTTCCCCCTCTGGAGAGAAACAGAGGGTTCTAGGGACATGGATATGTTCAATCCACACTTTGTGGCAGATTCCTTTCTGCTTTAAATCTTGCCGGAAGGTCTTCAAGCTGGCTCCTCCCACCCACCTGGGTGGTAAAACCCTTGGCTCCGCCCCATGACGCCACATCTTTCTTACTGCTTGGAAGCTCAGGTTTCCTCCTTAGCACTCTGCGTTTTAGGCCTGGATAAACACTCTTCGGATTTCCCAAAACTAATTTTAAAAATTTACAAGACTGAGGTCTTCATCTCCATCGTGGCTGCGATGGACAAATAGACTCTGGTCTTCCGTTGGTGCCCTTGTGGGCAGAAGATGTCCTGGACCGATCCACACTCCACGTGTGTCTACTGCCTGGGACTTGGCCACGATTCGCAGGCCTGCGAATTGTGCAGGTCTTTTTCAGCTTCGGTCTTGGAGAAGCATGCTGCCAGACTACTTCTCGGGTGCACCAAAAAACGGTACCTGCCGGTCAAGTCTCAGGAGGCCCTTTGGGCGGTGTCCACGGTGGCGGGCTGTGCAGAGCAGTTGGAGCAGGTGATCGCCCTCGAGGAGGAGACGACCCAGGCCACTTTTTCTTCCTCCTCGGCCGAGGCATTTATCCTGCTTTCCTTGGGCTCCTCCTGTACTGCTTCTTTTAAGGAGCTTTGTCAGCCCCTCTCCACTAAGGGAGAAGGGCCATCGGGACATACCAGTTGGTCCAGGAAGAAGGATTCTAAAGGTAAGTCCCACCGTCTATGTTCGTGGGAGTGGGAGATATCCCCTTCACTGGACTGTCGACTCTCGACTTCGGTCGAGGTTGCGGTTGCGGCCGCTGGCTTCACGGTGTCCCTGGCAGGTCAGCTGGCTGAGACATCTGTCAACGCAGTTGAGATTTTTCTTGACCCGTCGGACGGTTTGTCGACTGGAGAAGCCGGCAACCCTTCTTCACCGGTTCCCCCGGTGGTTACCGAGGACTTGCCTGTGCCTCCTGTGCCGAAGTCCCCGGTTAAGGTCCTTGCACCGAGGGAGGGGCGGGTTTCCCCCGTTCCCTCTCTGACCCACCCTCGGAATCCCTGGAGGTCTCGGTCCTCTTCCAGGTCCAGCCGGTCCTGCTGATGTCTGCAGTCTCGGTCTTGGCACCATGGAAAGCGGCATCGCCGCTCATCCTCTTCGGAGGATAGACTCCAGCGCAAGTTGCGTCGGCGCTACAAGGACTTGATGTGGCAGCAACTTTTACTGACCAGTAACAAGCCGACTCCGTCGCCTTCTCTGGCCATTAAGTGGCTGTCAACAGAGTGGCTGAAACAAACCCTTGTGGTAGTCGAGGAGCCGACCACGCGCCAGTTCTGCCAAAACCAGCTGCTCCATCCATTGTGGTGGAACCTCTGCCTCTGCAACCGAAGACTGGGGCTCTGACCCAGCATTCTCGGTCGGGTCAGGGCTTGCCCCATAGTTGTCGGTCACCTTCACTCCTGATCAACCTCGGCAGGTGGAGAGTGGCTCAGGCGCTTGGCGGCTGTTCGCAGACTCCTCGGAGTCTGACGATGACTCCTCCCTGTTCTCCAGGCCGCTTGACCTGGAGTCTGCAGGGGGCCAGTCAGTGGACGAGAGCCCATCCTCGCTTTTGGGTATACTTCGACTCACCTCAGTCTACTGGGATGCAGTTAAAACACGTTCAAAAACGGGCCAGGTGTCCCCTTATGGAGATACTGGACTGAGGAGATTCCCCTATGGAGGCCTTTCCGGTGGCCCGAAGCCATTGTTGGCCCAGCCCTGGAGTTGTGACAGCGGCCAGCATCTTGTCCCACGCCTTCGGCCAGGATGGCTCGCAAGTACGCGGTCCCCACCGGTTCACTCTCTGGCTTCTCAGAGCACCCCTCTTCGAAGGGATTAATGACTGATAACGTTTTCTGGCATTCCTTGAATGCTCGGAACGTGGACAAACCACCCGATAAGGAATCCAAAAAGTTGGATTACTCTGGGCTGAAGGTTTACGCTGCTTCCTCCATAGGCCTTCGTCAGGCTAGCTCGGCCGTTCTGATGGCACATTTTTCACACACCCTTATAGGCTCCCTGGATGAGGTGATCTCTCATCTCCCGGCTGACCTTCAGATGATGGTCAAGCAGGTGCGGGATCAGAGAAGGGCAGATGGCTAAACAACAGTTCCAAACTTCATTGGAGATTGGTGACTCTTGTGCCCGATCAGTAGTGGCCACAGTGGTCATGCGCCGCAGAGCTTGGCTGCAAATCTCCACCTTCACGGCGGACACCCAGCACAAGCTGGCAGACGTTCTCTTCCTGGGCACAGACTTTATTCGGGCCTGGAGTGGAAGGTCATCTCCAGAGGATCGAGAAGTCCAATGCCCCCTTGGACTCGGTCACGTCTGCCCGGAAGGACAAAGGCCGTCCGCAGCAGCGTAAGCCCTTTTGCCCTTCTGTTCCTGCGGCACGTCCGGCCCAGCAACACCAGCATCAGGGCCAACAGGCTCACACTTGGCGCCCTAAGGCCAACTCTGCCACTTCCTCTAGTAGGAAGCCTGGAGGCAAAGGTCCAGGAGGTCCCTCAGCGGGCCCTTCCTCCAAGCCTGCCCAGTGACAGGTTGAGGGGTGTCGCCTCCAACCTCGTCATTCCTCCCCAGGTTCCCCTCGTAGGGGGACGGCTCTGCCGCTTCTTTTCCCCCAGGTCTGCTATCACCACAGACCACTGGGTGTTAGAAGTGGTCGGCAGTCTGCCTCTGGAATGAGCAGTTCCTCCCTCACTTTACCCCACGGGGTTACGGGTTCCACCTTTGTTGGTTTGCCGAGCCGACATTGCCTTGCTCCTCTAGAAGGAGATGATCAGCAAGGTGGCGGACCCTCCTCCAGACCCAGGGTTTGTGTCCAGATACTTCCTGGTCCCAAAACGGACGGGGGGGCTTGCACCCCATTCTCGACCTACACGACCTGAATAAGTCCCTAAGGCCTCGCACCTTCAGAATGGTCACTTTGGCTCAGATCATTCCATCCTTGGAACCAGGCGTATGTGGTTCTGTTCTCTGGACCTTCAGGACATGTTCTTTCACGTCCCAATCTGTCCGTCTCATCAGCGTTTCCTCCACTTCAGACCAGAGGGATCTCTTTACGAGTTCTGGGCCATGCCCTTCGGCCTCTCTCCAGCTCCCATGATCTTCACCAAATGCATGGCAGTCATAACAGCATTCCTGCAGCACCGAGGGGTCCGGGTGTACCCTTACCTGGACAACTGGCTGATTGCAGCCCCCTCCAGGTTGGAGGTGGAGCGGTCCAGGGATCTGGCCCTCCAGGTCTGCTCTCAGATTGGCTTCCTCATCAACGAGGCCAAATCGGAACTCGTGCCATCACAGGTGATTCAGTTCATCAGGGCAGAGCTCGACTCTCTTTGAGCCAGAGCCCAGCTCCCGGCAGAAAGGGCTAAGGTCCTTTCCTCCTTTGCCCAATCATTTCTGGTTAGGCAATTGCGCCCTGCCCGAGACTTCCTGCGCCTCTTGGGCCTCATGGTGGCCTGCACCAACATGGTCCATTGGGCCCACTGGTATATGCGTCCCGTACAATGGGGCTGGCCAGCCAGTGGTTACAGCGCTCCAGTTCTCTGGACCAACCGGTAACAGTGACACAGGAGATGTGGCACGGCCTGCAGTGGTGGCTCGTCCCAACTCATCTGCAGGAGGGTATCCCGTTCGTCCACCCCGAGCCAACGGTCACTCTAACAACCGATGCCTCTCTGATCAGTTGAGGTGCCCATCTGGGGGAGCTCAGAGCCCATGGCCTCTGGTCTACTCAGGAGTCTTGATGCCACATCAACCTGCTGGCACTTCGAGCGGTTCGACTAGCCCTCACTGCCTTCGGGGTCAGGTGGTTCAGGTCCAGACGGACAACACCACGACCATGTACTTCCTCAACCATCGTGGCGGGACACACTCCTTGCTTCTGTGCAAGGAGGCTCTCCGCATCTGGTCTCTAGTCATCAGCCTGGAGGCGGATCTCCTAGCCATCCATGTGGCAGGAGCCTCCAAGTGTCTCTCCTGCCAGAGGTAGTACAAGATCTGTTCTCCCATTGGGGCTACCCTCAGGTGGACCTGTTCACCTCCAGGGAGAATGCGAAGCTGAGGCTGTTTCACGCCCACCCCCCTCAGCAGGGCTCGCTGCAGGGGGATGCCTTCTTGAGGCCGTGGACCCCTGGCCTCTTCTACGCCTTCCCTCCATTTCCCTTAATCTACAAGGTGCTTCTCAAGGCGAAGAGGGACAAGGTGCAGGTGATTCTGATAGCCCCAGACTGGCCCCACCAGTTCTGGTACCCAGATCTCCTCAGCCTCAGCTCCAGGCTCCCGAGGCAGCTTCTAGCCCACCCGGACCTGCTCTCAGTCAACAAGGGGAAGGTTCTCCATCCGGACCTTCAATCCCTGCACCTGATGGCCTGGTTCCTGAATGGCTAGAGTTCCAGGCCTTGAGACTTTCAGACGAGGTCCTCAGTGTCGTTGAGGCGTCCCGTAAGGAGTCGACCAGAAAATGCTATGCCTTCAAATGGAAGAGATTCTCCATTTGGTGTCAGGACAAGGGGTTGGACCATTCTTCCTGTTCCTTGGCTAGCATTCTGGACTACCTGTGGTCCCTTTCTCAGCTAGGGCTTCAGTCGACGACCCTTGAGGTGCACCTGGCAGCCATGTCTGCTTACTGGGTGTGGGCCGGCAAGCAGTCGGTGGCGCAGGAGAAGGTGGTCGGGCGCTTTTTCAAAGGCCTTGATCACATATCCCCTTTGGTGCGAGAACCTCCACCTCCATGGGATCTACTGCTGGTATTGGCTAAGCTCATGGGCAGGCCATTCGAACCGATGCACAGGTGTGACATCTCTCTCACCTGTCGTTGAAGACCGCCTTCTTGGTGGCTATCAAGTCAGCCAGAAGGATGGGAGAGCTCCAGGTGCTTTCCATTGAGTCTTTTTATCTGGTCTTCCACAGGGACAAGGTTGTCCTTCGCCCCAACCCGAAATTCCTTCCGAAGGTGGTGTCAGAGTTTCACCTTAACCAGGTGTTGACTCTGCTGGTGTTCTACCCCAATCACACCTCGGAGGCCGAATATAGGCTCCATACTTTGGACTCTAGAAGAGTGCTCTCTTATTGTAAGGAGTGAATGGCGAAAGTTCGGGGAGAGGTTTGCCAGCTGTTTGTCACCTACGCTGAAGCCGCACCTGGCAGACCTGCAGCCAAGCAGACGATAGGCAGGTGGGTCACCTCCTGCATAGATCTCGGCTATAGGTTGGCGGGCATGGAGCCTTCCAAAGGGATAAGAGATCATTCTACCCGCCATAACGCTGCTTTGGTGGCTACTTCTTGGGACGTCCCTATCCAGGAAATCTGCAGGGCTGCTACCTGAAAGTCAGCAGACACCTTAATTTCCCATTACCACATTGACTTAGTGTCACGCCGGGATGCTGATTTTGGGACCTCAGTTCTCCAGTCCTTATTCCCTAAGTAGGGGGTGCGCGCCTTGCCTCCCTCCTCCCGGAGAACTGCTAGGAGTCTGCCACAAAGTGTGGATTGAACAACATATCCACGTCCCTAGAAATACAGGTTACTCACCTGTAACAGGAGTTTTAGGAATGGTATATGTTGTTCATCCACACGACCCACCCGACCTCCCCGGCTTCAACGTGCAACCTGGCTTCCAGCAGGCTAGATATGGTGTCATGGGGTGGAGCCGAGTGTTTTACCACCCGGGTGGGTGGGAGGAGCCAGCTTGAAGATCTTCCAGCAAGATTTAAAGCGGCAAGGAACCTGCCATAAAGTGTGGATGAACAACATATACCACTCCTAGAACTCCCTGTTATAGGTGAGTAACCTGTATTTCTGTTCTAGATACTTCCAGTCCCAAAATGGACCGGGGATCCTGTGCTGGATCTCTGGTATCTCTACTTTTGCATCAAATACAATTAGTTTTCAATGGTATCCTTGAAAGCTCTGATTCTCCTTTTGCAAACGGAGGACTGGCTTTGTTCTTTGGACATGAAGGATGCATACCTTCGTGTCAAGATAAGGAAATTCTGCAGACATTACCAGTTTAAAGTAGTGTCCTATGGCTTGTCTTCTGTGCAGTGTGTCTTTACCAAAAGCTTGGCAGCAGCCCTTCACAGGGAAGGTCTGTATGTGTTCCCCTGTCTTGATGAGTGGCTTTTGAAGGCTTGCTCCAGGGAAGCTCTGCAACATACTCTGTCTTAGACATGTCAGTTGTTTGACAGTGAATGTGCCAAAGTCTGTACTGACTCCCTGCTAAAGACTGCAGTACATGGGGCAGTCTTGGACACAGAGCAGGTATATGCTGTCTTGCCACAGGACAGAGCAGACAGTCTGATTACACAGGCACAGTTGGTAAACAGGAACCATTATGTCTCTGCAGCAACAGTGTTATGTCTCCAGGGTCCCATGGCTGCGGCCATAGTGACTGTGCCACTGGCACACCTTCATATGAGAATCTCAGTGGACACTCTGTGCCCAGTGGGATCAGCTAACAGATGAGCTGGACCAAATGATTCTCATCATGTCTCTGCTTTGCAGAATATTGCTGTAGTGGATGGAATGTGTATATCTCCCAGGTCTCCAGAACGTCTTAGCAGAAGGGCTAAACAGGTCGTAGTCCATGAGTCACAAATGGGAACTGCTGTCCTCTGTGGTAAATGACCTCTTTGCAAGATGGGTTGTCCAGAGTTGGCCATTTTTGTGTCCCCACACAACGCAAAACTGCCACATTTCTGCTTGCTCTCTTTCATCCTCATTGTTCTGTTATGACCTCACCAAATATGGTTTCCACTTCTTCAGCAGATGGCAGTAGAACCTCCTGTTCCTCTACCTTGGTTTTGGGGTCTGTTGTCACAGGACAAGGGGTCCCTGGTCCATGCGAACCTGATGTCCCTACATCTGGTTGCATGGCTCCTGAAGAGTTAGCCACTGCACGTTTTGAGGTATCCCCTAAGGTTGCTGATGTCCTGCTTGCTGCTAGGAAACCTTCTACCAGACGTACTTATTCCCTTAAATGGAGAGCATGTTTGTGAGCTGCTTCCTGGAATATGGACCCTTTTACATGTTCTATGAATGCTGTGTTGGAATACTTGCTTTCCTTGTCTGACTCTGGCCTGCAGTATTCCTCATTTAAGGTGTATTTGGCCACTATATCAGCTTTCTGTGCCCCAGTTGATGGTCATACGGTTGCTCCACTAGAGGTGTCCCATACATTTCACAGAGGTATTCTTCACATTTTTTTTTATTTTTCATTTATTTATTTTATTCTTTTGATAACCAGGTAAGGCTCACTAGGCAGAGGTGCCTGTTTTCAGGGGCGACCTGGGAGCACTGGGCAGTTAAGTGACTTGCTCACTCAGAGTCACACAGTATGCAAGTGGAGGTTGTGAGACTCAAACCCAGGTCTGGTCTGCTGGATGTACCAAGCTCGTTCAGTTTGTTACTTCAACCTCTAGACTATATTGCCAGGCCAGTATGAAACCTGATGTCTATAATCCAGTCCTGCCTTGGGACTTGAATTTTGTGCTTGAGAATTTGATGTTGGCTCCTTTTGAGCCAGCCTTGAGTTGTGCCTTACGTTTCCTGTCATGGAAAATGTTTTTGGTTGCAGTGACTTCTGCTCGAAGAATTTCAGAGCTTCAGGCTGTAATATGTGACCATCCTTATTTGATTTTTTACAGTCTCTTTATGTATGAATCCTAAGTTTCTACTGAAGGTGATATCTGAATTTGCACTGAATCAATTGATGCATCTTCCTGTATATTATCCTGAGCATGCTAGCCAGGGTGACGCCGTGCTCCATACTTTGGATGTACATACTGTAGAATACTACTACACTATAGTACTCGCACCAAGAACTACAGAAAGTCCTCCTAGCTTTTTATTTCATTCGCCCCTCAGAAAGTCTGAACAGTGCCTCTCCAAATGGCTGCCACATTGTGTTACGTTCTGTTATAGGAAGTACTCTAAGAAACTTCCTGGTGTGTTCAGGGCCACTCCACAAGGGATGTGTTCACTTCTGTTGCCTGTTTCAAGATGTTCCTGCTGCTGACATGTGCTGCAGCTACATGGAGCAGTGCCCACATTTTCACTAAACATTCCAGTCTGGTCATTCTCTTGTAGATGTGCTGGCTTTTGACTACTTGTACTGCAGGGCCTTCTGTCCTGGTTATTTCTCAGGCTGTACCATCCTCCCAGTTCACTTTGTACTGCTTGGGAATTGTTCAAAGGGAGGGACCTAATGGAGGAGATATCCTCAAAGAAGATAGAACTTGTATGTAAGAACTGACCATAACAGTAGTTGTTTGAGGGAATCTTCTCCTTTAGGTCATGCCATCCCTCTCTTCTTCCCCCTTCTGCTTCAGTGAGGGTTCTGTCAGATGCTGTGCCTAAACCTGACTCCTTGCATCCAGTGTCCAGCCCCATACTTGTTCTCATATGGTGTTGATCTCATCTCCTGGTTCACCTAGGTTGGAGGTCCTCCAGGGCTTATCTCCAGCAGGGAACTGTGAAGTGATGGAGACACCCATGCTTATATACATGTAGATGTGGCATGTCATTGTGGGTGGCCCCTGGTTAGCAAACGTTTCCGTGTGATCCTAGTGCTGATGGCTGTAGTTCCAAAGGTGTGGCCTAATGTAGGAGGTTTTCTTGAAGATCTGCTGTTATGGTAAGTTCTTACATAACTGTTGATCTTCCAGGAATCTGCCTTCACTATTGATTCACACTAATGGGTCTGTTCTGGAGGCAGTAGGACCCCGAAGGTGCCAGAACTTTTCAGGAGGGCTGACGTCGAGGCAGCCAGCCCTCAACCGCTTCATGTCCTTTTTTTTTGCCATCGAGTGCATTTCAGTGACGTCGCCCACCCACCAGTAGCCAGAACTTCATGTTTGTCTGACAGCCGCTTTCAGTTCTTCTCAGTTTTCATTTTTAAAGCTAGAGTCTGTTATTTTTGTGTCAGTTTAGTGATTTTATGTAAATATTTGTCAGTTTTCTCTCAACCCTACTGATTCTACATTCAATGGTTATGCAGGATGATGATAGGGAGCCTTTCAGG
This sequence comes from Neoceratodus forsteri, assembly GCA_016271365.2. Lineage (NCBI taxonomy): Eukaryota > Metazoa > Chordata > Ceratodontiformes > Ceratodontidae > Neoceratodus > Neoceratodus forsteri. The sequence continues at coordinate 33,954,390 of CM057454.1, forward strand.
CAGGCTACTCCGGCAGCAGGGCTGTTTCTGTTCCACGTTCCTGTCCGGGAAGGGTTCTGACCACGGGTGGTCTTAATGCTCGGCAGGAAGGACAGTCCTCCAAAGCACAAACAGGCGGGCCTGTTCATCATTACAGTTGGGTTCTTGGCGCTGCTCGTCCTTGAGTTCTTCCTCTTGCCTTTAGAAGGGGGAGAAACGGTACCACTCAGGGTTGCCATCTGGGAGGTCTGCTTCGAGACCCTCGGTCTCCTAGGGCCAATGGCCCTTGGTGCCGTCTGCATCGCCAGGGGCCTCTGGTACTGTAGTACTGAGGTCACTGGCTCGAAGTCCCCCTCTGTCCTCAAGTGGGGACCCTGATGGGCAGTTCCACCCCTCCTTGGAGCAGCGGGTGCAGTGTCAGGCTCAGGTGTCTCTGCTTGTAGATCCGGTCCTTGGCCCTTAGGGGTTGGTGGCACTGGATCCGAAGTCAGGGCCCTCAAGCCAGGTAGAGCGTTTGGCTCTCACAACAGCCTTTTGCCTTTGGCTACCTTGTCTCACTTGGTGGGACTGGCTAGGTACCATTACTGGTCACTTCAGTGCTGGCTGGGTCGCCGGTTCTTGGTCAGGGTTCTGGCATTGTGCTGGGTTTGGGCCTTTTGAGGCCTGACCTGGTACCACTTCTGGTGCATGCTTCTTGCAGTTTGCTAGCTCCAAGGGCATTTTTCCCTTTTATGTCTATTCCTTCAGGAGTTCACTTAGTCCCTGGCACAGATTTAAAAACCAAAAAGGATTCTACTGGCTGCCATATACAGAATTTAGTCCAAGCCGACACCAATTCTAGTTATTTCTCCAGGATTGGTTAGCTTCTTGGATATGCAGGCTTCAAGGTCCTGCCATTTGTGCTCTCCTCAATTCCCCAAGTCTGCAAGGTGCCTTGCACTACTCGCAGCGCACCTGAAAAAATTAGGACTCCAGGCTGAACAGATGTCTGATAGCGAGTTTATCCAGCCACAAACCAGAACAAGCAGTGGCCATGGCCTCTCTGTTCCTTCCCTTTTTTGGAGTTCTGCTGAATCTAGAAGTCTCAGCTGTGACCACTCACAGCAGCTGCTGTTCGTAGGAGCTGTTCGGATACGATCAAGGCCCAGCCTTCCCTCCAGAGGGCAGAATGCAGGTGATCCTTAAGATAGCGTGCTACCTTATGGAGTGCAAATCTGTTTCAGCCCACTTCATGCAACGCATGCTAAGCCTGATGGGTGATCAAGCCCCTGGTTCTGTTACTCGCATGATGGTCAGTGGAGGACAATCTCCTCCAGGGTTTCCCTTCTCCCAACTGAAGCCTCGGATGACTCTTAACTACAGATGCCTTGCTGTTGTGGTGGTTAGGCCACTGTCGGGACTCCAAACACCAAGGTGTCTGGAACCAGTCAAGAGTCTCATCTCCACATCAGTGTGTTGGAGATGCGATCTGTTTTTGTATGGCCTATGAGCCCTCGTGGATCTTGTCAGCTACAAAAGAGTCCTCTTCCAGACAGATGACTGTCTGTAATGTATTACATGAGCAAACAGGGAGCACACTTTACCTTGTCCGTAGAGATCCTATGAGAATGTGGGAAGCAGGCCTGAAGCAGAGGATCCTACTCCAGGCCATTTATTTGCCAGGAGTCTAAAACACTCTGGCGGGAGAGCTCGGCTAGTCACAGGCTCATCCTCATGAATGACTCGGTGAAATCACTATTCGATGAATGGGGCACTTCAAATGTGGACCCTTTTGCATCCTCACGCCATGCCGAACTGCCTCGATTCTGCTCCAGAAGGCCCAGACATGGCATTTTCTGTCAGAATGCATTTAGACTGCATTGGCTAAATCTTTTCCTGTATGCATTCCCTCCCCCCAGTCATGCAGAGGGTGTTGCTTAAGTTGGAGGCACACAGGGGCAAGATCATTCTGTTCGCAGCCTGTTGGCCTCGACAGATATAGTTTTCTCAGTTGAACAGACTATCAGTCTGTGAACAGAGGATACTTCCACTCAGGCTGGACATAATGACTCAATGTCTTCTAATCTATCCCAACTTGTGCTTCCTTCACTTTCTGGCCTGCATTTGAAGAGATGGAAGTGAATACGTACAGGGCATCTCAGAAGGTCTCTGGAATACTTTTGGCTTCCTGTGACCTTCTACTAGGAAGTTTTGTTTTTTTTTAAACTCTGTTTTTGCCTCCCAGCCTGTGGAACTCTCTTGGTCATCCTGCATTGCCCCCGACTCTACCTCCGTGCCTGAAAGGCCTCCTGAATCCTGGCACCAGCCTGGCTATTCCCCCGGCTATGAGCCCCTTGAGGTAGGGCCGCCATATCCACCCAGGGTGCTCTATCTGTAAATTCGGGCTGGGCTCGGCCCAGGTAAGGAGTGCCACCGGCGTTGGAGTGTGGTCGGGTGGATGCAGGTGCCGTCACTTATCCACAAGCTGGGGTATTTTCCTTTTCCCCTCGTTACGCCCTCCCCTTCCCTGGCGGAGTCCCGACATGCGGTGACGCCAGGGAACGTCTTGCCGTGACTCCACAACCCTCTACTTTTGTCCCTGAAGCATTGTGGTATCTCTGGTCTCCACCAGAGGTCGCCAAGTGCTGGGCATAGTCCCTGCCTCCCGAAGGAGAGCTGTCCTCCAGACGCTCAATCCTTCCTCTCCCCTGATGACCCCTGGTGATCCAGGCTTATTCCCGAACCCGGGTCGCTGGCATGGCGCGAGGTGTGGCATCCAGCACCTCAACCCTCCGGGCGGTTCCACTAGGAAGTCTTAAATAGCCAGATGGAAAAGGTTTTCCATCTGGTGCTCCATAGCCTGCATGGACCCCTTTCAGTGCCAACCGAAAAGGTTCTGAAGTACTTGCTGGACTTTCCTGATGCTGGTTTGTGGTATTCCACAGTCTGGGTCCACTTGTGTGATAGATCTGCATACCTTCAACCCATTGGAACCCTATACATGGCTCAGTTACCTCTTTTTAAGAGGTTCCATAAAGGCATTTTACACACAAGGCCTCGCATCCAGAAGCTGGTCGTTGCTGGGAATATCAGCCTTGTGTTGGACATGCTCACCCTCAAACCCTTTGAACTTCTTGTGACATGAGCTAAAGTTTTTACTTAGAAAGCAGCTTTCTAGTGACCATCTCTGCTCACAGAGTGTCTGAAATCCATGCCTTGGTTGCAGACCCCCCTACACTGTTTCCCAGAGGGAGAAGTTAGTGCTCCGTACATACCCTAAGTTCCTTTCTGAAGTGGCATGGGAGTTCTGTCTGAATCAGCAACTGTGCTGCCTACCTACTTTGCAAGCCTCCAGAATGAAGGAGAGCACACACTCCATTCTCAGGATGTTCTGAGGATCCTCATATTTGGCCCGGACAGATCTAAGGATTTCAGGTAATCCAGAGAGCTTTTTGGTCTCTTTCGTTCCCATTTGAAAGGGACAGCCTGTTACAGTTAAGTGCATTTCTGCCTGGATTGTGAGCTGTCTACACCACTGCGGTGCCATGGTGCAGGTCATTCTGAAAGGTCAGGTACGTGCCCACTCTTCTAGTGCAGCTGCCATGTCCTTGGCTGAGGTTCACTCTGTGCCTGTCGGTGATGTATTGCAGAGCTTCAGCTTGGACTGCAGTGTGTATTTTTGTTACACATTGTGCCGTGGATGTCCCTGCCAAGCAGTATGCCATGTTTAGCAGGGCTATCCTGAACGGACTCCTATCCTGAGCAAGCCCTTGGCTCCTACCACCCTAGCCCAGGGTTTTTTGTCTGAGCTTGGTACTCTGACTCATTAGCGTGAATCAGTGGTGAAGATTGATTCCTGGAAGATATGAAACTTACGTACTCACCGTAATTCTTGATCTTCTAGGAATATCTTCACGATTGATTCATACGCCTACCCTCCCTCCCCGGCCTCACTCCAGTATGTGTGCTGGTCTTCACCTTGTTCTTGTCTTGGACTGTGAAGACACTGTATTAGTGTCTTATTGACCCTTCTTATACAGGTCACCAGAGTTTTCTTACGCCCTTAGGTTTAGTGCACAAGTACTAGTTAGGTTATGCTGCGCCTCCTCGGTAAAAAATGTGCTGAGGTGGTTGAGGTCTGGTGCCAAGGTAAGCCTGGTGCCACAAGCCACTCTTGCGGTGCTGTGCATGAGCACAGCTTGCTTTGGTGCCAGCCCTCCTGGAAAGTTCTGGCTCCTGCAGGGTCTTGGTGCCTCCGGTACAGACCCATTAGTGTGAATCAATGGTGAAGATATTCCTAGAAAATCAAGAATTAGTGAGTACCTAATTTTCATTTTCTATACTCTAGCTGTACAATACCATTTTAGGAGGTGTGCACACTCCCTCTGATGTCTGTACCTTACCAGCTCCTATTCTGAGAACTATGGCAAATGTGTAACTGGTGAGGCACTGACATCATAGCAGGCACTTGCACTTCCTAAAATGTAGTGGCACAGCCTAAGTGTGCAGCAATGCAATGCCCCCCAAAAAAATTAAGTCCCATCTACTCTTATATGGTGATTGAGCAGTTCTGGTAGGATGGAATTACTCATTTGATATGAGGGTATGCATTCCCTTTACTGCTTTGAGTTAGAACAATAAGAAATGCATTTTAGAGAGGAGCAGAACATAATAAGGAAATGCAGCTTTTTATTTATTTTTTTGTTACGTTGTTTCTCCTCTGCCCTGACCGTCCCCTGTCTCTCCAGCCTTATCACCCTGGCGTCCCAGGGCTTGTCCTCCTGCCTGGCAAGGTTGACTGGGTCCCCCAAATCCCACCGTTGTACAGGATCCAGTTCTGCACAAAGTGCCTGGCTGTCTGGGTACAGGGCCTGCTTGACACTGGTGGCATCCTGCCGGTTAGAGCCATTTTCTCTCTCTCACTGCTTCCTCCCTGGGAGGTGCAGACATGCAGTGCTGTCATGACACATACCCCTGCATGACATTTGTCGATGGCTCCCGCACCTCCAGTGTGTCTTGATGGCTCTGGCCTGCTGTACCCCTGGTCTCTGCCTGCTGGCAGGAGGATGCTGGTCTCCATGTCGTCTCTCCCCCACCCCCGAGAGCAGCCCCTCGAACACTTGATCCTCCTCCCTGGCCAGCCCTGACTCTTGAGGTCGCTTCCAAACCTGGATCATTGGGATTGCATACAGTAGCGTATCCACTGCGCTTACAGGCCAGCTGAAATGCAGTTTTATAAATAAAAAATGCATCTTTTATGAGCAGTGATTCTCACAGAGGTCTGTAAGTGAAATTCATTTTACAAGTATGTATCATCTTACGTTAATTACAGTAGTTAGGAACACCTCGGAAGATGGTCAATGGCTTGCTGTTGAGCCCTGGCTTTTACAAGCATGCAGTGTCTGTCTGCTGTTGTCCAGCTCTTCACTGATGCTATTCCTGCAGCAGTGACTGTAAATAGAAAATGGTTTATGTCAAACTGCTGCCTTGCTGGCTCAAGTCACACCCCACACACCCTGACACGCCTGAATGGTTCCTTGCATTTCAGTGCTGTCACTACCTAGCTGACTGCTGGGGTGTCTTGATCTGGGTCTAGTCCCACCACTGACCACTGTTCACAAGTGCAAACCCTTACTTTTGACACGGAACCAGTCCATCAGACTCCCAGGACCTCTCATCTGCTCTGTATCATTCATGGGTTACTTTATAGGAGGTAGTCATACCCCGGTCCAGTGACGTGGAGGGCTGAGGCACTGGACCCCTTGCCTCCCGCCACTCTGGCAACCTGGGTTTGAGAATGGCCCAGGACTGCTCAGGGGGGCTGGGAGAGGGAGGGAGGGTTGAGGGCCCAAGGACAGCACTCCTCCCTCAAGGAGAGAGGTTTCTGACTGCTACTTGATTGCCACCTGGCAGAGGCTTGGGGGGGGGGGGCATTGCTGGTGGGAGCTGTAGCTAGGGGGAGGCTGCTGACGCAACATACAGGTGCACCAGTGTGCACGTGTGTGACTGTCTCATGCCGAGTCCCTGGGGGTAGCAAAACCAGGAAGAAAATGCCCTGGCTTGATTAACATCTCCGGCAGGCACTGCACAATCCCTCCTCAGCAGGCCACCTGCCACACTTGGTTCTGTGCAAGTGGTGGTTAACATGTAAATCCACAAGATGGGTTGTGACAGGGCTAGGGGGATGCCGCAGAGACCAGAGTTGGAAGGCAGATAAAAGAGGAAGAGTAAAAATAAACAAGCAAATAACTAAATAATGGGTAGTAGTGCTCTTTGGCAGCTGAACACCAGTTTGCTTGATAGAATAGATTGTTCCATAAAACACATAAGAGCCACAGAGAACATTACTGTAAAAAAAATGTAATATTTACACTACTAAATTACAGACTATACAAAAGGGATAAAACACTAAGGAAATACAAATTTAGACAGTTATACAGAAAGATAGTGAATTTAAAATCTCTGTGTTCTACAGTGTAACACGTCTTACAGCAACTCTTGGTACTTTCCTTGCTTATGACTCGGGTAGCTAGCCACTCGGGCATGAGATTCTGGGGACACAGAGTTCCCTTTAACTTTCAGGGTCATCTGCTGTACTCTGTTACCCAGCTGACTCTGCTTGTGGCTAGCTAGTAATGCCAGTGTCACCCTCTCAAGGAGTCCGTTCCCCCTCACCACCACCATCGCATCATCCTGTCCATCGCAAAGGTTAGCCTACCTTTGTCCCTTTGATCCTAGAAGCTTGCCCACATGGTTTACAGATCAGACCCATCCCTCAGATGATGATGTTTAGTGGGCATTTTATCTATAGCCTGCCCAAGAACTATAATTATCTGATAAGGTTTTCGCACTAACTAGTGTTCACTCTCTGAAACCAGGTCCTTTTTAATGCAAGCTGCACAGCTGTTCTTACCATGCATCCGTACCAACCCAGCTACTTCAGTTATCTGATGAGGTTTTCACACTTCCCGCTTTGGAAACAGGCCCACTGCTTTGACCTTCCCATTAATTCATTTTCATAACTCATTCCTCGGAAGCAGGTCCTTGTGACGTGTAGACCTGTTAAATTTTTTTTTGTTTGTTTTATCTCTTAATGTCCCTGGTCCTGCAGCATCCTCCCCAGCCCCACTGCCGACGTGTCTCATAGACTTAGAGGTTAGCCATCACGCACTCTGAGCCATGTTTGGTGGGTGGCCTGCCAGGTGGGGTTGTGTGGGGCCTGTGGAGGATGCCGAATGAGCCAGGGCAGTTTCTGTTTTCTCTCACTGGGAAGTGCATGTACGTCTTGACCCACATACGGATTGTATCATTATGTCTCCTTCCTCCCCTTCTGGTCCAGCTATGCTGCCTTCCAGCCTCGACTAGGTGGCAGACAAATAATGAGTCTGTGTTCCCTCTCCCCGAGGGAGGAGAGCTATCCTTGGGATGCCCAATATTCCCTCTCCAGACGGTCCCTGAGTGTCCATGGCACGTTCCCAAACCCGGATGCCAGTGTGGGTGGAGGTACGGTATCTAGCGCCTTGGCACTCCACTCCAGTGGGCCAGCTTCCATTAACTCTGTCTGACCACCTGGTGCATATCAGTATTCCCCATATAGGTCCCATATTTATGCTGCAAATCTTTGTTTATGTTACATGTATTCACAGTTTTTATAGTGATTAATAAAAAACAAATATGATGGTACACCAGTAGACCAAACTAGTAATTATACAAATTTTTTAGTACTTTTTTTCTTCTGTGGCCCCTGCCACCTCACTCTTTTAGGCTAACCCTAAGTCCCATAACCAGTATGTCTCTATTTTGGCCACCAGGGTGTCCCTCCTGATGCCCTGTGGCTTTACCACCAGTGGCTGCAGTCTGCACTGTCACGGAGGAAGGGGGGTCTGAGCATCTGGGTCTGTTGAGACTGAGACTGAGACTGAGGGTCTTGGTGACTATCATCTGACATGGCAGGGTGCTTGGTGATTCTCCTCTTTTGCTATTGTACAGTTACACAGAGCACCATGGTTTTGTCCTGGTGCTCGCCCGCTGTTGTACGTTGAGAAAAATTTGTTAGACTCAAGAAGTGTTGGTCACAATAAAACACAGGAGAGGATTGTCCCTATTACCTTTAAGTTAATTAACTGTAGGCTAGCCCAGTGGCGTGGAGGTCTGAGGCATCCGTGCCTTACACCTGCCATGCCGGCAACCCACCTGTGCGAGCGGGTCACGCCGGGAGGGAGAGGATCGTGCATCCAAGGGACTGTTCTCCTCTCCTTGGGAGGGGGGTACAGGGTTGGCATTTTCCTGACACCTTGCAAAGGCTGGGTGCCAACACGCCATGGAGCCCGTATGCAAGATAGGAGGGGTGGAGCCGCCGGCCGGCGTTCTGTGGGCGGAAGCATGCACAGCTCGACCATTGCCGACATTGCACGCTTCACCCTAGGGACCAGTTGGAACAAGGAAAAGGGTCCCATGTCAAGCCGCATGAACAGCCGTCCTCTGCAGGCGCAGACTCTGAATGGCACTTGCCTGGAATCTGGATCCTATTCGAGGTGAGTTTGAGGTTCCTCACCACCTTGCCACAGAGAGGAAACCGTGGGGGAAGATGGGGAAGCTTTGCCTGATGTCGGGGTACTGGGCTGGGAGAACGGCCGAGATGAATTGCTGACCGGTGGACCAGAGAGAAACAGATTTAAGTAAAAAAATTAAAAAAGTTAATTAACTGTCATATGCCACAAGTTTAATCCATTTCTCAGTTAAATCTCAGAAACTTCCCAAGAAGAAGGAAGCCATCATCTGCGGTTGCTGCACATACCGGGTATCTGCCCCATCAGCAGAATCCACATGAAGTTCACAGGAACACACTTGTACATGCAAATGCACTTTGTCACTTTCATATAGCTGCAAGTATCAATCCAGCAACAGGTAAGGACAATGGATGCTGTTCTGCAGTATTGCTTATCTTGTATCAAGACCAGAATAAACAATTGTTGGAGAAAATGTTTTCATGATTTTTATGCAGAAGTGAGAAAATTGAGTTCGTTCTTTTTTTTTTATGTGTTGGAATGCGTTGGCATGCTAGTCTGAGGGTAGAAGTGAGGTATATTTTAAGTTGCAGCTGTTGTGGTCCACTGTTGGTTTTTGGATTTTGCCAAAAGTCATTAATATTGATTCAAGCTGGGACTGCTAAACTGGCTTATTTGACCTAGATGCTGTAAATTGGAACTAGAAATGTGTGGCCAGAGACTCAAGTCCAGCAAGAACAGGCTAAGTGTTGACGTCAAAAATGAGGCTCATTCTAAAAGAACTGTACACATATGCTTGGCTCAGTAGCACAGGGTGACAAGTGTGGTACCGTATTTTATTGCATATACATCACACTTGGATGTATATTGGGTGGGTAACAGTAATGGCAACATACCAAAAATATATCGGTTACTATTGACACAGTGGATATCTTGAAGGTTGTTGAACCAATCAAGATAGCAGCTTTTGCAATGCTGATGACATCAAAATTGGCTAGTGCAACGCTGAAGTAAAAAGTTGAAATCAAAGAGAAACCTTTAAATTATTAAACAGCAAATTTGCAAGTTGCAACATGTAAACTGATGTATACAGTAAATCAGATCTTCATTGAGGAAATCTCTTGTAGCAGATCATTACATATAGGAATATTCCACCTGCAGGCTTGATTCCATCCGGATGATTTATCAGCAGTGTACGTGGGACCACCACCCCACGACGACACCACGTGTTGTGTCCTGACAGGTATAAAAGGGGGTGGTCCCAGATGCTCCTCAGTTCTTTTCCTACCCCGATCTGCAATGCTGCACTCTCTCTGTCCGGAGTCTAGCTTCAGTTGATGACGAAAAGTTAAAAATCTACTATTCTACTGCAGTGTTTCCAGTATTGTCACGTTCCTATTAACCGATCCATGTCATCTACGGATTTTCTTTTCAGAAAGTGTTCCTGTAGCCAGAAAATCGCGACAGAGGGCTTGCACAAATTCTGTGTGAAGTGCCTGGGTCCAACCCTCGATACCTGTGATTGTGTCCTGTGTCACTGGTTTCATAAGGCCACCAAGTGTCAACGACTCCAGACACTTTGAGAGCACCTCATGGAGCAGAAAGTTGCCCTCCTGGAATGGGAACACTGCTCAAAGTCGAAGGAGTCCTTGCTGTCTTCCTCTGGATCACGCCATTCAGGTAAGGATCCCTCCTCGACGGAGAAGGTTGACTCTCAGGAGAAGCCTAAGAAACACTCTTCTAAGAGTAAGCATGCTACTCCTTTCTCCTCTCCATCGATGACCAGCCTGCCTTCTTCCTGCTCTGCGGAGAAGGGTATCCTTAAAACTAAAATGGTTTTGGCTGCCCTTTCTGAAGCAGCTGCCAAGTCTTCTCCCACACCGTCGACTACCTCTGGCCATTCTGCTGCCTGTTCCAGTTGACAGCTGCAGTGGGTTTTCCTCAGCTGCAGCTTTCAATGCTGCCACCTCCGTCTCAAGGTTCTCATTATCATCCGTCAATGGCTCCATCATTATTGTCAATGACTGTGCCTGCACAGCTTGGTCAGGGCATTTTGAGTTCCTCTTTATCATCGATGGCTCTTCTGTCGATGGCACTGGGTACCTTTGTTCACCCTTTGTTGATGGCTTACTTGGTACCACAACCGAACTCAATCTCTTTGGTTGTGCCCACACAGTCTGTGCATTCCACACCAAGTTCTGCCTCTTCTCCTCAGTTGGCCATGGTGGATGTCCAGGCTCTTGTGCAGACTATTCTAGGCATCACAAAGTTCACTCCTACCTGCCATGGGAGTGTTCCTTCAGGTCCAGTCTCGGTACCTTCTAGACACTCCTCTGTTCTAGGACTGCCACTTTCTCCACAGCGTCTCAAGATCCGCTTCACCAGGACATTGACATGGAGGACCCTGATTTACAAGACTGGAAAGTAGCGGGTCAGGAGGATGCTTTGAAACATAAAAAATTGTCTCCCTTATCGAATTCTCCTGCCTCCTCCATTCAGGATGAGACTTCTTCTGCCCTTCCTTGTTCCCAGATGACTCTAGTTTTTCTGATGATATGATTCATCTTCAGAACGCTTTTGGGTTCCAGGAGACAGAGCAAAACACCTTCCGAAAGACGCTGGCCAATTATTTAGGCCTTTCTGACTGTCCTTCCTTGGTCATTCCTCCTTTGCTTGATGCATAAGAGTATGCCATTCTAGCTGCTTGGTAACAGCCCTCTTATGTACATTCAGCTCCACATAAGGCCGACAGGACATATTAGGCCCCGCTGGAACACCCTTGCTTTACATCCCCTCCACAGGCCGAATCTGTGGTTATTAATGCAGCTCATAATAGGTCCGTTCGACTGACATCTCAGTGCTCAGCCTCCGGATACGGTATCCCGGAAGCTTGATGTCATGGAGAAAATGGCGTATTCCTCTTCTGCTCTGACCCTCAGAATTTTAAATCATATGGGTCATCTTCTTAAATGTCAGGAAGAAATCTTAAAAGCAACTCAGGCTTCTGTCCAATCCCTCCTGGCACTGCTCCTAAGGAGAATTTGATTGCCAAGTTGACTACAGCCTCTGCTGTTGGCTGTCATTTATTACGGTCGGCCCATGATGCGGTTGACTCCACTGCCAGGGCTTTATCGGCCGGCATTTTGTCATCAGTGGCATGCCTAGCTCTGTGTCTCGGGTTTTGCCCTGGATGTCCAGCAGTCCAGTCTCAGTGCCCCCTTTAAGGGTGACAAGGTATTCGATCCTCAGACCCAGGATATTCTGACATCATTGCAGTCCTCTGGTCATACATTGCAATCAATACAATGCTTGCCCATAATTCTGTACTTGACTTTGTACTGTTTTTCGATTATGCAATCTGTAACTACCTGTCTGTGTCAAAGGACCTCCTTGTGAATGAGCTTGCTCAATGGAGTTTTCCTACAAGAAACTTGAACTCGAATACATGCTCTCCACCATACCCAGCTAAAACTCAATTACAAGGGTAATTTTTGCAGGCCTGCGAACCGACAAAGGTCAGTCCCCAGGCAGCAGCCTAATAATAAAAGAAAAGCTCAAGTCTTCCTTCTAGGGCCATGTAACAATCCAAAGACATCCCATTACGTCCCCCCATCCCCCAACTGGGACAGCCTACTACCTGAAGTTTCCTCCTTGCCTGTGGGATCTGAGGCCCGTCCCATGGCAGTAAGGGGCATATTCTCCCTACATCTTCCAGGTTGGCAACACATAACCTCAGATGCATGGGTCCTTCAACTGATACAATCAGGTCACACCTTGGAATTCCCACCTCCTATGCCCACAAAGGGCCTCTTACTACCCCCCACCCCCGACCAAGCCTCAATTTTGTGAAGAAATTCAAACCTTGGAGACAAAACTGGCAATAGAGCCTGTTCTCCTTTCCCAGAAGGGCAGGAGTTTCTGCACCAATTTTTTTCTTGTCCTGAAATGGACAGAATTTGCATCCTATTCCAGATCTCAGAAACTTAAATCTCTACATAGAGCACAAAAGGATCTTACTTTGAGAGGGCTCTTGCAGTAGGTAATAGACGTTAGGACTGAGCCGCCAGACGCTAGTGCCACACGGAAAACTTTAGCTAGCAGTGTATAGTGGGGGACCGCCCCCGACATTACGTGACCCGCATCGGCCAGACACCATATAAGGGGTGGTCCCCACGCCATGCCCTCCAGTTCTTTTCCTGTCATCGACCTGTGCACATTGGACCTCTGGGAATGCTGCTGCAGGTAGAACCACCATTTTTTCGATAAGTGTATTTTACAAATTTATTTGTGTTTTCTCACAAAAATAGTAGGATTTGTCATCAGATTGCATGTCTTCTCCAGCTCCTTACAAATTGCATCACAATAAGTGCATTTGCAAAAGCAGCTCCAGAGATGTACACCCACACTTAAGCCTCCTGTGCCTGGGACCCGACCTTCATGACACGAGCGTAAACCTACAGAAACTAACCCAGGCCACACAAAAATGCAGGAGCAGGCCCTGGAAGTCCAGCTTTTGAAATCAAAACTCGCTTCCATGGAAAAAGAGCTGCAGCAGATGCAAAGTGCTTCCACATCTCCAGGAGGTTCTTCTAACTCCCACAAGCAGAAGGAGAAGAGACACCGGGACCCAGATCGGTCTCCTTCCAGGCCGCAGTTCACCCCAGGGACTGCGGCCAATGAGAGATCTTCCTCCAACAAGGGAAGCGCCCCTCCGGCTAAGTCTGTTCCCATGGTGGAGCAAACCGAGGCCCCCGCCCTGATTGAGCTGGTTTCGGTTCAGATGGGTACTTCCAGGGATTAGTAAACTCCAACCACCCTTAGACCCCTCAAAACTCCCAGGTGTAAGTCGAGTGGTTTGACTGGTAAGTCAGGCATCGGGCCTTCTGATGAATGCACAGCCCTGGCTGATAAGTCGGTCCTTCCGATGAGCACCCAGCCTAGGTGCTTCAGTCAGACCCCAATAATCAGTATGACGCTGGTCTTCCAGACCAGCGCCAACTGCTGTTTATGCCACAGCCCCCCCCGGTGCTTCCTGGCTCCCCTGTCCCTTCGGAGAAGGAGGTGCAGCCACCCGCTGGTCCTCCTGACATACCAGTGCCAGTCTGCCCCTGTCGCCGGATCTTCCTTCGGGGAATCCGACGCCAACCCCTGGGGACCCCCTCTGTCTGGGCTTCCTGCTCCACCCTAGATGCTGATGGGGCCCTCTGGTTCCTCAGAGCCAATCCCGGGCCTACCTACAGTAGACCCACAGCCTGACCTGACATTACCGACGTTCTCCACTGTTCCTTCCGGGCTGCCCTCGGGTCCTTTGGTACCGCTGTTGGGGTCTACGCCAGGTTATCTGACACAGTTATCTGGTGCCGCAATACTCAACCATGGGATATCTGATGCTGCACTGCCTGACGCTGGGGTACCTTATGCCAGGGTATCTGATGCCTGGCTACTAAACACCTGGCTATCCAGCACCAGGGTACCCGATACTGGACTTTCCGCCAGCCTATATGCTGCTGTACAAGCCGCCTCCACCTCCTCCACAGCTGCAAGTGAGTTTTGAGGCTTTTTTTTTTTACTCTTGGTGGGCTAAAACCAAGTCTCAGCTGGTCACAGAGCTAAACCGCCATCAGCCAGTGTCTGCCTCCCTGCTGGCCTGCCCAACTCTCACTCCACTTGTCTCTGTTGCTGGTAGAGACATGCCCCTCCACATCGGGTCATGTATTGGGTGCTTCCCCAGGTCAGTCGAACCTCGCAAGGAGGTTCCCCTCCCAAGGGCTTTGTCACCAGACATGAGCCCTTCGTTGGACTCAGAGTCTGACTCTTCCTTTGCCTCAGGGTACGAGACTCCTGGAGGTCCCAAGCCTAAAGAGATTCCCAAGTCTTCCCCAGAGGACCCTTCCTTTAAGGAATCCTCAAGAAGATCCAGGAGGCTAATAGATGGAAGATTGAGGATAAGGATCCTCAGCGTAAGAGATTAGCGGAGCACCTCGACCTCCCTGAGCTGTCTCCCCATCTCATTCCCCCGGGATTGGGCCTCACGAGAACTTGGCTGTCACGGTCTGGCAGCAGCCATCGTTGGTCCCTGCCATCTCCAAAAAGGCAGACAGGCTATACCATGCCCCGGAGGACAAAAAATACCTCAATACTCACCCCAAGGCTGATGTGGTGGTAATCAACGTGGTGCATGACCACCCCATTAAGCCCAAACATACGAGTACATCACCTCCAGATAAGGAGTTGAGGCAGCTGGACCAGTTCAGACATAAATTCTACACATCCTCTTCTCTGGCTTTGCGGGCTCTGAATTATCTGAGCCATATGATTCTTTATCAAAAGAATATGTTCCGATGGCTGAAATCTAAATTTGAGGCCTTGCCTGCGTCTGAAGCCAGGAATGAGATCAAGCAGTATGAACAACAGAGATCATCTGCCGTCATGCCTTACAAGCCACTTTACTACGCTGTCGGTGCTTTGGCTCGGAGCGCTGCCTCGGGCTGTTTGCCTATACAGATACTCCTGGTAGAGAGTCTCTGGTTTCACCCAGAATGTCCAGAACTCTATTCTGGATGCCCTTTTTCGAGACTCCGTCCTCTTTGAAGGAGATGTCAAGGACATTTTGATGGACTTGCAAGAGAATGTCAAAGCTTTACGCTCAGTGCATTCTTTGTCCTGGCCTAATACTCAAACTAGGCAGCCCTTTCATCACCAGCAAAGGTGCCAGAATAGGCAGCAGCATGTCGGACCAAACGTCGGACTCTTTCCTCAGCCTCCACCCCTCCAGCCAAATCTCAGAGAGCTTCCTGGGTGGCGCATCCCAACCCTCCCACTGCCTCCTGACTCAGGCATACCCCCGCCCCATCCTCCACAGGGTCTGGAGGAGCCGGTAGGGGACAAGTTCACCAGCCACCTGGCAAGGTGGGAAGCGATCACAATACTGGACCTCAGCATGCTCAATCTATACATAGAGTACAAGAGATTTTGCGTGTTGACTCTCTCAGGTCTGTTGCCACTGCTTCACCAGGGACAGTGGCTCTGTGCACTGGACATGCAGGATGCCTACCTGCATAGCCCAGTCTTCACTGCCCACCGCTGCTTCCTCAGGTTTGCCTTCCAGGGGGGCATTTTCATTTCAAAGCTCTCCCATTTGGCCTGTCCTAGGCACCCAGGGTTTTTACCAAGTGCCTAGTGGTAGTGGCAGTGGCTCTGTGTCACCAGGGCCATTATGCGTTCTGTACCTCGATGACGGCTTCTGTCAGCCTTGTCGAGTGACAGCTTGGTAACCTCTCTGTCAGCTACCCATGACCTGTTCTGTCTGTTGGTTATTACGGTGACCTACACCAAGTCTCACCTTATCCGTTCTTAGCGCCTCCAGTTTATTGGGGCAGTGCTGGATACAACCCAGGGTCAGGCTTTCCTCCCTGTGGACAGGGCAGAAACACTGCAGCAACAGGCCAGGCATGTGGCTTCCAGCTGCTGGGTTATGGCCAGGGCGGTTTTATGTCTCCTGGGCCTTATGGCAGTGGCCATCCCTACTGTTCTGTTAGCCAGGCTCCACTGTGGGTGTTGCAGTGAACCCTCAGTGTTCACTGGGATCAGAGATTGGACAACCTGGACAGCAGGGTTCTGGTGTCCAATCTCATGCGGCAAGATGTTCTCTGGTGGCGGGATCTGAACAACCTCTGCCGAGGTGTTCCGCTCCAGCCCCCCTCTCCAAACCAGACCCTGACGACGGATGCCTCAGGTCAAGGCTGAGGATCCCATCTGGGAGATTGCATAACGCAGGGAGCTTGGTCTCAGTGGAAGCTTTCTCTGCACATCAGTGTGCTAGAGATGAGGGTGATGTTGTATGCCCTTCAGGCATTCCAGTCCCTTCTTCTACCAGGCACACTTCTTGTCCAGTCAGACAAACATGTACATGGTGTGGTACCTCAACAAACAAGGAGGCACCCATTCATATCCGATGCGCAGGGAAGCGATGCGTGTATGGAACTGGGCAATTCAACACCATCTCCAGCTCATGGTTGTGCACGTCCTGGGTGTTTAGAATGTCCTAGTGGACAGTCTGTCGCACTCAAGCAAGGGTCCACAAATGGGAACTGAGTCAATCAGTGGTCATAGACATCTTCAGCCTCTGGGGTTGTCCAGATCTGGATCTCTTTTTCTCCACATACAACGCAAAACTACTCAGTTTCTGCTCGCTCGGTCCTGGGCCTGGTGCTTTCTGGCGAGTTGTGCTCTCTCTCTCTGCTGGACAGGGAGGTTTTTGTATGCCTTCCATCCCTTCCCTCTCCCGCAGAGGGTACTCCCGAAATTACGGGCGGAAGGGGCTCACTTGATTCTGATCGCCCCTTATTGGCTTCACCAACTTTGGTTCCCTCTGCTCCAGCAGTTCGTGGTGGAGCCTCCGGTTACTCTACCCCTCTGCCGGGACCTTCTGACCCAGGAGCAGGGCAGGCTGGTTCATCCAGGACTCAAGTCCATCTACCTGTGATACCTTCTGACATAGCTACTTCGTGCTTTTGAGTCTCTTCCAGAGTTGCTCAAGTCCTTGTGGAGGCCAGAAAGATGTTCACAAGAACCACTTACGCTGTGAAGTGGAAATGGTTTTCTATTTGGGCAACCTCCAAGGGTTGGGACCCGTTCTCCTGCCCTGTTTTCAAGTCATGGAGTACCTGCTGCTCATTTCAGACCTTGGGCTCAGCTATTCATCACTGAAGGTCCGCTTGTCTGCCATTTCTGCCTACCACACCCCTCAGTGGATGGCAAAACCTTGGCTCAGTTGGGGGTCTCCTGACCCTTTCTGAAGGGGATGCTCCATTTGAAACCCTCAATGGGGAACCCAGTTACCCCGTGGGATCTGAACTTTTGTTCTCGAGAAACTCACTCTGCCTCCTTTCGAACCATAGGCGAGTTGTGACCTGCGCTATCTGTCTTGGAAAGCTTTCTTTTTAGTTGCCATTACTTCTGCTCAAAGTATTTCTGAGCTTCAGGCTCTTATATGTAAGGAGCCCTGTTTGATTTTTCACAGAGACTGGATGGCTCTGCATACAAATCCTAAGTTTCTACCGAAGGTAGTTTCAGAGTTTACTTTAAACCAGACTGTGCACTTACCAGTATATTACCCTGAACATTCCAACCAAGGAGAGGCAATTCTGCACACTTTAGATGTGCACAGAATTTTGCGTTACTATGAGAATCTGACGAAGCCAGTCTGTAAGACGGATCAGCTCTTCATTTCCTTTCCACCCAAGAGAGAGGGTACAGCAGTTTCCAAAAAGTGTTTATCTAAATGGTTGGCAAACTGCATTTTGCTTTATCAGAAGTATAACAAGCTACTTCCAGGGGAAGTTAGAGAGCACTCAGCCAGAGGCATGGCTGCATCTACTACTTGTTTCAGAAATATTTCTGCCGCAAACATTTGTGCAGCAGCCACTTGGACCTCTGTCCACACCTTCACTAAACATTACAGTCTGGACATTGCCTCTCGGCGCAGGGTAGGCTTTGGACTAGCTGTCCTTCAGGGCCTCCTGTCTCAGTCTTGCACCTACTGCAGATCTTTCCTGCCTCCCGTGTTCAGCCTTTGTCTGAATTTACACTGCTTGGGATGCCGTCCTAATGGTTATTACCTACTGCAAGAGCCTTCTCGAAGAAAGATAGTACAGTTAACATAAGAACTTACAGTAACAGTACGAGAGAGGCTTCTGCAGTAGGTAAGCTTTTCCCTCCTTCCCCCTGCTGCTGTTATTTTTCAGCCTTTCTATTGGCTCCAGGAGCCCACTCCTTTCTCATGTCGCACCTTTTCAGGTCTCCGGCAGGAGAACTGGGTGGGCATGGGGACCACCCTTTTGGTGTCTGGCTGACGCCGGTCACGTGATGTCGGGGGTGGTCCCCCGCTATACACTGTTACCTAAAGTTGTCTGTGTTGTCTTAGCGCATGGTGGCTCAGTCCTAATGGTTATTACCAACTGCAGGAGCCTCCCTCGAAGTTCTACTGTTACAGTAAGTTCTTTACGTAACTGTACTTTCAGAATCGTGATCCTGCAGACCCTCTGCCTCTTCTAAACAAAGGGGATTGGCTGTGTTCTCTCAATATGAAGGATGCTTACCTCCATATCTTGATTCACCCTGCTCACAGGCGCTTCCTCCGATTCTGTTTTCATGGTCATCATTACCAATTCAGGGCACTTCCATTCAGTCTGTCTTCCGCCTCCAGGGTCTTTACAAAGTGTCTTGTGGTGGTGGCAGCTGCTTTGTGCAGAAAAGGCCTATATGTCTTTCCTGCCTGGATGATTGGCTTTTGAAAGCTCCATCCAGCACTCTGCTGGTGATCACATTATACCAAATACTTCAGCTGTTCTCTCTGGGAATCACAATCAGCGTACCGAAGTCCAAAAAAGGATTTCACACAATGTCTCCAATATGTAGGAGCTTTCCTCAGTACCTCTCAGGGTTTAGCCTTACTTTCTAGGGGCTGGGAAGACAAGCTCATCCTGTTGGCATTCCAGATGACCTCCAATCGGTATGTCTTGGCCCAGGACAACCTCAGTCTCCTGGGGCATATCGCGGCAGCCATTTATACCATTCCCCATGTGAGACTACACATGCTGGTCCTTCAGTGGGCACTAAGAGTTCAATGAAATCAAACAACAAACAATTTTGAAGCTCTTGTTCTGGTTTCATCCCCAGTCATTCACGAATTGCAATGCTGGATGTATCTGGATTGCCTTCTCTGTGGTGTCCCATTCCAGGTTCCCCTTCCCTGTCTAATTCTCACCATGGATGCCTCCACCAAAGGTTGGGGCACCCATCTGGACTTGGTTCAGACACAAGGGACCTGAACCACACAGGAAGCTCATTTATACATCAGTATTTTAGAGGTGAGAGCAGTTATGTATGCTCTGCAAGTTTTCGATACCCTCCTTCCCCAGGGCTTTCTACAGATTCAAACTGACATTTCCATGGTGGTTCACTACCTGAACAAACAAGGGGGCACGCATTCTTATCCTCTATGCAGGGAAGCTATGTGTGTGTGGTACTGGGCAATCCAGAAAGGGATACATCTAATAGCAGTACATGTCCCAGGTGTCAGCAATACTCTAGCAGACACATTAAGCAGATTCAGAACTCAAAAACACAAATGGAGGATCCTCCGGGAAGTTCTTGAAGACATCTTCCTCCTCTGGGGTTGGCCAGACGTGGACTTGTTTACCTCTCCGCAAAACGCAAAACTGCCTAACTATTGCTTACTAGGGCCAGGTCCTGGAACTTTATGGTTGAATGTGTTCTCATTCCTGGACAGAAAGATTTATTTATGCCTTCCCTCCTTTCCCTCTCATACCTAAGGTTTTACTAAAACCACTCTGGGACAAGGCGTCCATGATCCTCATTGCGCCTGTGTGGCCTAGGCAAGGCTGGTTTTCCATTATTACAACAATTGACTGTACAGGACCCTCATCCACTTCATCATGCACTTCTGACTCAGGCCAGGGGAACTCTTCTTCATCCTACCTACATTCCTTACATCTCCATGCCTGTCTCCTGAGGACATAGTACTCTCCAGGTTCCAGGTCTCCCCTAAAGTGCCGAAAGATTTGCGGGTGACCCATAAGCCTTCTACCCATTCCTCCTATTCAGTGAAATGGAAGAGGTTTTCCCTGTGGTCAGAAGATCACAATTTGGACCCTTATTCCTGTCTGCCACATGCATGCTGGACTGTTTGCTTTCCCTTTCAGAGAGTGGCCTCAAGTACTCCTCCATCAAAGAACATTTGTCGGCGATTTCTTTTGTGGATAACAAACCTCTGATCGAACTTCAAGGTCATGAAAACCTTTTAAAGGGTATTCTGTTAGGGGCCCGGTCCCTCCTTGGGACTTGAATTTTTTGGTTGAAAAACTTAAGTTAAAACTTTTGAACCAGCAGCCTCTTTGAGCTACGTTTTCTCTCCTGGAAACTATTTTTTAGTTGCTATTATGGTGGGTAGATGTATTTTGGAGCTGCATGCACTAATGTGCAAGGAACCCTAGCAGAATTTTCACAAGGATAGGATCTCTTTACGTAGTAATCCTACATTTTTGCCAAAAGTGGTATCTGGATTTACATTGAATCAAGCCATACACTTACCCGTGTACTGTCCGGAGCTGGCTAATCCAGGAGAATCCCTGCTCCATACTTTGGATGTAAATAGACTATTACGATATCTCATTTTCAGTAAACCTTTGTGCAAATCAGAACATTTTGTTTCTTTCGCCCATTAAAAAGAGGGCATTCCTGTTTCCAGGACATGCTTGTCCGCCTGGTTGGCCAACTGTGTTACTTTTTGTTATAACACATACTGTACAAGAAACCACTCCCAGGGGTGATAAAGTCTCACTTCACAAGGGGTATGGCTGCCTCAACGGCATGCTTTAGAGGTGTTTCAGTCATTAATATTTGTGAAGCTGCTA
Organism: Neoceratodus forsteri; assembly: GCA_016271365.2. Lineage (NCBI taxonomy): Eukaryota > Metazoa > Chordata > Ceratodontiformes > Ceratodontidae > Neoceratodus > Neoceratodus forsteri. The sequence goes on from CM057454.1 coordinate 33,975,292, forward strand.
CTTGGTCCACTGTTCATACCTTCACTATACATTACTGCCTGGACATAGTGTCCAAAAAGTGAACCAGCTTTGAGTGGGCTGTTCTTCAGGGTATGTTGTCTTAAACTCTTATTTTCTGCCTCCTCCCTGCTTGCCTCCCAACTGCTGGGGACTAATTCCTGTATGTAATGACCTGCTGCAAGAGATTTCCTCAGTGAAGATAGTACAGTTGCGTAAGAAATTATCATAACAGTAGATCTTGGAGAGAATCTCTTATAGCAGGTCATGATGTCCTTCCCTCCATTCCCCCTTACTTCTTGTTTCCAGAGCGAAACATGTTCCTGTTCTCTCCAAAACACAATTTGTAAGGGCTCCCTGAGTCTTCTCAGTTCCCCTCGGATGGCCTGATAACCATATCACCATATTTGGATGCTGAGGTGGAAAAGAACCAAGGAACATCTGGGACCACCCACTTTTATATCTGTCAGGACACAGAACGTGGTTTCATCGGGAGCAGTCCCAGGTAGATGGCTGATAAATCATCTGGATGAAATCAAGTCTGCGGCTGGAATATTCCTATATGTAAAGACCTGCTGCAAGAGATTCTCTGTAAGATCTACTGTCACGGTAAGTTCTTATGCAACTGTACTTTAAGAGTCAGACTCAAATATTCCATTTATCATCAGTTGTGAGCAGGCAAGGCTTTCATAACTCCCTTTGTGGCTCTGCCACTTGTGAGCTATTGTTCTGCCCCTTCTTGGTGATGAATTACATGTTTTTTGTCAGGCCATTACATTTCACATATTTATAGGACGTCTTTGGAGAGACAAATGAGAAGATAACAAGTAATATCTTTATATCTAACCTCCAGATATTGGAAATATGCAATTCTGTTCAAGTATGAGGGGGCAAGGCCAAAATTTGAGTTATGGAGCCTCAAGTAATGTATTAAAGCCCTGGCCCTCGGAAGTGATCATAAACTACATATGCTAAGTCAGAGCATTGCATATTTGGTTTATACAGCATCTTTCTGTAGTACCGAAAACAAGGTGCTGTGTCAGCATGTGGTCTGAAAGCAAAACAAAATGGTAATATTAAATGCACGCTGAAAATAGTTAAAAATCTATGTTTCGACCTTAGGCCTTCTTCAGGAAATTTCTAAAAGAGAGAAAAACAAAGTTACTGTAGAGGGGAGGTAAAATAAAATATATAAAATATATGTGGGGGAAAGAAAAAGGGGGAGGCTCTGGGAGAAAAAGTGATAAATGGCAAGATAACGAGAGAATTTGGAAAACAAAAAGGTGATGATGAGAATGACAAGACATAATAGCAGTGAAAGAGCTAGAGAAGTCCACAGGTGGGGACTAACTAACAGGCCTAGTAAGAAGGCTGAAAGGTGACAAATGTTGGGAAAGGAGACAGAGATGGAGACACCTGGTGAAAATGAAAATGGATGTGTACAGATACAAACGGATTTTAGGGAAAACAAGGGGTGGCGAAAGATGTTAGTAAAAAATAAGTCTATCATTTAAACTGGAGGGCTGCTGGGAGCCAAGGCAGATGATCAGCTTGGTTTCCCTGTTTTTACTTTGGTCAGAAGCCATGCTGGAGGACACAAACAGAAAGATCATTGATGCTGTGGTCCCTGGAGATAAAGTGGGATACAATGGGTTTATCAGTGTCTCCATTCCTGACTACCCTGTAATGTTCCCTGAAATGGTCAGCAAGGCATTTACCAGTCTCTCCGATGTAAATAGCTGCACACTTCCTGCAAAGAATACAATATACCGCAATAGTGAAGGTGCATGAGAACTCCTTGGTGATGTGAAAAACACCTGTGGGACCCCAAATTTCAGTCACACTAGAAATAAATTTGCAGGTGTAGCAGCGAGTTCTGTTGCAAGGTTTGGTACCTGGTAGGGAGGAACTGTTAGGAGTAGGTAGGCTGCTTCTTACCAGGAGATTCTGCAGGGTGGGTGGCTGACGGTAGGAGGCAGTAGGTGGTTCTGTAAAGGAAGCACCAATGTTGGGGTCAGTTTGCAGAATAGGAAAGTTACTGGTGATGATCCTGTGAAGAGAAGGTGTATTCAGATGGAAGAGAAGCACTAGTGAAATTTGTTGTCATTCTTGCGTGATAGTATCCCAAGGTTATGGGGCATGTTACTGACCTGGGAGAGTGCTTTGTCCACTGTGCCTTTAGGGTATTCCCTGTTAACTAAAAAATTATGCATTATTTTGGCCTGCTCGGCAAAATCATAATCTTCACTGCATAACCTGCGAAGTCTAAGAAACTGTGAATATGGCAGGCCATTCTTGACATGTTTAGGATGGAAGGAGCTGTGGAGGAGGAAACTGTGTGAGTCAGTGGAATTGTAATAAACTGATGTCTTCAGACCAGTGTTCTGCACTGATAGTTTGATATCCAGAAAAGGCAGTGTAGAGGAGGATACTTCAGCAGTGTACTAAAGGGAAGGATGGGCTGTGGTAACCTTGTCCAAAAAGACTTTGAGGGTCTCCCTGGAGCAGAAGATAGCCCTCACACAGTCATCTGTGCAGCGTTTGTAGAGTTCAGGCACAGTCCCTGTGAATGAGAGAAAAAACTGTTCCTCCACCCAAGTCACAAACAGATTGGTAAAGCTGGGACCCATCATGGTACCCATGACAACTCCACTGACCTGCTTGAAAAAAAAACTCTTATTAAAAGAAAAAGCACTGAGTTTAACATAGAAACACAGAAGTTGACGACAGATAAGGACTGCAAGGCCCATCCAGTCTGCCCATTTCTTTTTCTACCTTATAAATGTGCCATCGGCCTTTGCTCTGTCAATGGCCTATCTATTCATACTCATCTTTATTGCTCCCTTATGCCTATCCCATGCCTGTTTGAAGCCCTGCACTGTAGTCATATCCACCACTTCCTGAGGTAGGCCGTTCCATGCATCCACCACCCTTTCTGTGAAAAAGAACTTCCTCACGTTACCCCCTTAATCGGCCTCCCTCTAATCTCATGTGTGTCCTCTTGTCCTGGTATTTTTCTTATATTGAAACATGTTGGACTCTTTCACCTTGTTAATGCCCTTAAGGTGTTTGAATGTTTCGATCATATCATCTCTCTCCCTCCTTTGCTCTAGGGTATACATATTGAGCTCCGTTAATCTGTCCTCATATGTTTTCTGATGCAGTCCCGGCACCATTTTGGTTGCCCTTCTCTGGACTGCCTCAATTTGGTTAATGTCCAGTACTGCACGCAGTGCTCCAGATGGGGCCTAACCAGTGTCTTGTAAAGAGGGATTATTACCTCCCTCTTATGACTTGTGATACCCCTACTAACACACCCCAACATCCCCCTAGCCTCACCTACTGCTTTAGTGGTCTGCTTGGATGATTTCAGGTTATCAGTGATGAAGATGCCCAAGTCTGTTTTTTCCCTTGTGACTGCCAGCAACTTCCCTCCCAGCCAATAGGTGGCTTCAGGGTTTCTCTTCTCTGTATGCATGATCTTGCACTTCTTTGCATTAAACCCCAGTTGCCACTCTTCTGACCATTTTGCCAGTTTATCCAGATATCTTCTCATTCTGCCCACCCCATCTGGATCATCTACTCTGTTGCAGTTTTTGGTGTCATCTGCAAACAGACCAACCTTTCCCTCCAGTCCATCTGCAATGTCACTGATGAAGATATTGAAGAGGAATGGCCCCAGGACTGATCCCTGAGGTACCCCACTTGCGACTTGCATCTTTTCTGACTGCATACCGTTTACCACCACTCTCTGTTTTCTGCCCGTCAACCAGTTTGCCACCAAGTTGACCAACCTCTGACCCACCCTGAGCCTACCTAGCATATTAATCAATCTTCCATGTGGAACAGTATCGAAAGCTTTGCTGAAGTCGAGATAGGCGACATCAACTGCTCCCCCTTGGTCCACCACTCTGGTTACCCAGTCAAAGAAATCTAGGAGATTAGTTTGACAGGACCTTCCTTTTGTAAACCCATGCTGTCTTGGATCCTGTGCTCCTATGCATTCCAGGTGTTGCACTATCCTTTTCTTAAGGAGTGCCTCCATAACCTTGCCCACTACTGAGGTAAGACTGACTGGTCTGTAGTTCCGTTCCTTCTCCCTGCTACCACTCTTGTGGAGCGGGATCACATGAGCCCTTCTCCAGTCTTCTGGGACCTCTCCTGTGCTCAGAGACTCACTAAACAGTTCTGATAATGGCTCTGCTAGTCCCACCCTTAGCTCCTTTAGTACCCTGGGATATATGCCATCAGGTCCCATTGCCTTGTCCACCCTGAGCTTATCAAGCTCTTGTAGGACCCTTCCTTTTGTGAAGGGACTAGTGCACACCTCCTTCCCCCCTGTGTTCGTGGTGCTGAGCTGTGGGCCCTGCCGTGCTTTCTCTTCAGTAAATACTGAGCAGAAGTATCTGTTTAGGATTGATGCTTTTACATAGTCCTCCTCCTCACACGCCCCCTTATCTCCTTTGATCTTAGTAATACCCCCTCTAGACTTTCTCATTTCACTAATATATCTATAGAAAGTCTTGTCATCTTCTTTTACTGGATGTGCCTCCCTATCTTCATCCTGTTGCGTTCCCTTATATTTCCTGAAGGCCAGCCTTTTGGCTCTGACCTTTTCTGCTACTGTTTTTGAGAACCAAAGTGGTTTCCTTCTTCTTTTGCACTTCCTTTTCTCTCTAACACAGTGGGAACAAGTTCTGCCAGATGGGTAAGTGTGTGTGTGGGTGGCTGCTGAATGGCACGCTTAATCAGAAAATGCTGCAAAGCTGTCAAGCCATCATTGTGGGGATCACTGTGTAAAGAGATTTGATTTCCATGGTGAAGACGAGCTGATGGGAGCCACTGAATCTGAACCTGTCAAATAACTGGAGAGGACGGTTAGTGTCTTTTAATGTAGAAGTCCAGGGTCTCAACGAGAGGCTTCATGAAGCTGTCCAAAAATGCAGAGATGTGGGGCAGGCACAGGTAGACACAATAGGATGACCATGGTTACTCGTTTTGTAGATTTTGTGAAGGAGGTAAAACCTGGATGCCTGTGGATGCTGAACTATGAGTCTCTCAGCTGAAACATGGAGCTCTTTGTTTTCAATAGCAGAGGTGATGGTGGTGGTGGTAACCTCAGTCTGATAATCAACATAGGGGTCCTGGGGAAGAGAAGAGAAGAGTAAAACCTGGTGTTGGAGAGTTGCTGTGTGGCTTCAGTGATGTATAACTCTTTTTCCAGACCACAACAGAACCTCCCTTATCAACTGGTTTAATAACAGTGTCATTCCTGCATTGCAGAGATCGGAGGGCTGCAAGCTCACCAGCTTTCAGGTTTGAGTGGTTGTGCCTGCAAATGAAAATTGAAGTGAGTGGTATTTTCCATGCATTGCTTAACAAAATAATCAACAGCAGCCAAACGTCATGGAGGGAGTGTCTATGCACTGAGTTGGGGATTGATGTCATTGATTATTCTGGTAATACTGTCGTCATCTGCAGGAAGAGGAATCTCATTAGAAAAATGAGCTATAAGCTGTACTCTTCGATAAAAGTGCTGCAGATCAACTTGAACCTGAGGTGGCTCGAGATATGTGGGTGTGGGCACAAAAGAGAGAGCCTTGCTAAGGAGAGATCATTCATCTTGTGTCAGGGGGAGTCTGGAGGAATACAAAATACCAAATTGATAGGTTGCGTCTGACTCTAGGGCTCATGTTGGTTGCTGATCTGTTGGAAGAGAGACTGGAGTTTTGCAGATTTGGTGTCTTTGAGGAACTGAACAAGAGTGGAGTTGAGGTGTTGGATGCAGTGCTCAGTAAAAGGAAAAATATGTGCAGCTGTTCGCTGCAGGAAATCCTTTTGCCTTTGGATAGTTTTGTCCACAGAGAACAACTGTTCCTTAATGGACAGAATGGTGTTCGTGATAAGTTTCCTAGAGAAAGTTTTCAAAAGCTTATTAGTGGAGAAAACGTGCATCTCAGATCCAGATGAACAAGGGTAGAATTTCAAACAGAAACCTTTAGGAATAATGCCCTGCTGGCGTCATTTGGAAAGAAACTAAGTGACTGCAGAGTTTAGTCTTCAAGCAAGCAGCAGAAAATAATTCACGAGAAGGCTTAGAAAATATGTGAGGGGAGTGCAGACATGGATGAAATGAAGGAGCATCGTAGAGAATTGAGAAGAGATTTCAGAGTAGGCATAGTGGGTAGCAGCAAATTTAGCACACAAAATGTAAAACCAAAAACAAGGTGCTGCATCAGCATGTGGTCTGGAAGCGAAACAAAATAGTAATATTAAATGCATGCTGAAAATAGAGTTAAAATCTATGTTTCTCGAAGAGGTCGCCTTCAGGAAATATCTCAGAGAAAACAACAAAGTTACTGTAGAAGGGAGGTAAAATAAGGGATACATATGTGGGGAAAGAAAAAAGGGGGAGGCTCTGGGAGAAGAAGTGATAAATGTCAAGATAGAGAGAATTTGGAAAATGAAAAGGTGATGATGAAAATGACAAGGCATATAGCAGTGAAAGAGCTACAGAAGTCCCCAGGTGGGGACTAATTAACAGGGCCTAGTAAGAAGGCTGAAAGGTAAAAAAATGTGGGGAAAGGAAACTGAGATGGAGACACCTGGTAAAAATGGATGTGTACAGATACAAACAGACTTTAGGGAAAACAAGGGGTGGCTGAAAGATGTTGGTAGAAAATAAGTCTATCATTTAAATCGGAGGGCTGCTGGAAGCCTAGGCGGATGATCAGCTTGGTTTCCATGTTTTTTCTATGGAGCAGACAGAGGGACTAGCCCGCACAGGCATCCTGCTGGAACCCTCAGACACACCAAGCGACTGCTGAACAAACATCTCCTGGAGCGGACAGAGGGACTAGCCTGCACAGGCATCCTGCTGGAACCCCCAGACACACCAAGCGATAGCCAAACAACTAACTCCTGGAACGGACAGAGGGACTAGCCTGCACAGGTAGAGGCTTGTTCCCGACTTACTGAAGCAGTGGTTGAGGGCGTAGTACCGGAGCCTTAACTGGCACAGCGTTATTGATAGACTGCACTGTAAGATTGAAATTCGTTTAAATGGCACTGTCTGCTGTGTTTCCGAATGTAGCTTTAAGCTTTAAACAACCAGCAACATTAATTAATTTTAGAGAAGGTAAGCAATGATAAAATTTAAGCTTTTAACTCAATAATACGATGCAGAAATGGTTCGCAGTGTCCCTTTAACTCTTAAAAAATAATCAACTGTTGCGTCTTGTATCTGTGATCATGTTTTCTTTTTTTCTAATTATAAGATTTTCTACCTGGCAATACTTGTGATGTATAGCACAGTACTGAACCTGGTAGCTTTCCTGTTCTGTTTTGTTCCTCTTCATACCTCATCAGCCCACTAATTTCACTGACTTTGACATCACAACTAACCAAGAAGAGCAAATCATCCACTAGTAGAGCAGTCGCTTGGATGTCACAATAAGTGAGGTTACCATACTGATGAACTGTGAAGGAGAACAGAACTAGATCTTCTTTCAGGGTATCTTTATAGAGCCATAATACACACACACACACACACACACACACACACACACACAGATTACACAGATATTTGAGGGCAGAAAAGGACCACACTGGCCCACCTTGTCTGCCCTATTACATCCTCCCCTGCCCCCCTCCCCATACTGGCTATGGACTTTCTCCCCTCCTCCCAATCCCATGTGTCTGTCCAATGCTGTCTTGAATACCTCCACCGTTGTGGATCCCACCACCTTCTCTGGCAGTCTGTTCCAGGCCTCCGCCACTCTCCGTGAAGAACTGCCCTCTGACATTGCCTCTATAATTCCCACCCTCCAATTTGAGGTTATGCCCCTTCATGTTGGCTCCCTTCTTAACCTTATTTATCCCCTTTAGGTACTTACAAGTCTCAATTATGTCCCCCCGTCCCTCCTAGTCTCCAGCGGGTACAGATTCCGCTCCCTCCACCTCTGCTCATATGGTTTCCCTCGCACCATCTTAGTTGCTCCTCTGAACCCTCTCCATCATCTCAACATCCCTCCATAGGTGCGGTCTGCAGAACTGCACCCCATACCCCAAGTGTGGCCTTACCATAGTTCTGTACAGCGGCAGTAGCATCTTCCTCCTTCTGCTTGTAAAGCCCATCGCAATGCAAGCCAACATACCATTTGCCTTCCCCACTGCCTTACTACACTGGTTCCCCACCTTAAGATTCCTCGAAATAATAATCCCCAGGTCCCTCTCCTGCTCAGTTTCCTCGAGCCCCCTCTCCCAAGGAAGTAAGTTGCCTTCTTGTTTTTCTGTCCCAGGTGCATCACTGCACACTTTTTTTTGCATTAAATTTTAGCTGCCAGTCTTCTGACCACTACTCCAGCTTCTCCAGGTCTTGCCTCATGGTCTTCACCCCTCTTTGTGAGTCTACCCTGTTGCAGACCTTTGTATCATCTAAGAATAGGCATACCGTACCCTCCAATCCCACTGATATAGATGTTAGAGTAGGGTCCCGAGTACTGACCCATGAGGCACTCCGCTGATCACTGCCCATTTCCTAGAATATACCCCATTTACCACCACCATTTGACACCTTCCCGTCAGCCAGTTCTCTATCCACCTAGTAACTCCCTGACCCACCCCCAGGCTCTCTAGCTTGTTTACCAGCCTTTTGTGTGGGATGGTGTCGAAGGCCTTACTGAAGTCCAGATAGGCCATGTCCACCACCCCACCCTGGTCCACTACCTGTGTCACCCAATCGAAAAATTCTATCAGGTTGATCTGACATGACCTTTCATTTGTGAAGCCATGCCGCCTTTTGTCCTGCATACCATTTGCCACCAAGTATTCCAACACCCTCTCTTTTAGCAGCATTTCCATTACCTTCCCCACCACTGAGGTGAGACTGACAGGGCGATAGTTACTGACCTCTTCCTTACTTCCCTCCTGATGTAGTGCAACCACCTCCGCCCTCTTCCAGTCCCCAGGCACTACACCTGTTTCCACTGACAAGTTGAACAGTCTCATCAGAGGTGGTGCCAGCTCTTGCCTCAGCTCCCTAAGTATCCTCAGATGTAATCCGTCTGGCCCAGTTGCCTTATTCACACTTAATCTGCCCAGTTCTTCACATACTCTACCTGCTGTGAGCTCCGTAGAATCCATTTGCCTGCAGTTTTCGCTCTTACCCTCCTACACTGACCCTCTACCCTCGTCCTCTTTCGTGAAGATTGAACAGCGGTAATTGTTTAATGCCTCCACTTTTTCGAAGTCCCCCTCCAGTTTTGTTAAAACTTCTCCTCGCAACCTCCCTATTCTGTTCTTTGCCTTCCTTCTCTCACCCATATACCTGAAAAAAGGTTTTATCTCCCCTCCTGGCCTGTTTTGCTATTCTCTCCTCAGTGGCCTCTTTAGCCCTCCTGATATTCAACCCTGCTTCCCTTCTCTTTTCCCTGTAGGCCTCCCTGTCCTCATTTCTCTGCATCGTCCTGTACCTCCTGAATGCCCTAGTTTTCTCCCTGACTACCCCCGCCACCTCTCCTGTATACCAAAGAGGTCTCCTCCTTCTCCTGTTTTTCCTGACTCTCTTGATGCAAATATCAGCGGTCTTCTGCACCCCTCCCTTAATAGCCATCCACAATTCTTCTACATACTTCATATTCCCCATTCTTGACATTTCTTCCCCGATTTCTTTCCTCATCCTGTTAAAGTCTGCCTTTCTGAAGTCCAATACCCTAGTTCTTGTCCTGTTTCCTTCCCTGCCTGTTTTCACTCTGAACCGAACGGCTCTGTGGTCACTCGCACCCAGTTCTTCCCCCACCTCCACTTCCTACACACTGTCCCCATTAGTGAGGACTACGTCCAACAGATTTTGCCCCCCTAGTGGGCTCCCTAACTCATTGTTGTAGGAATATGCCTTGTAGTGCCCCTAAGTTCCCCCTGCTCTTATTTGAAACTGCTGTTGGGATCTACCAGTTGATGTCGAGGAAGTTTAGATCCCCCACTAGTAGAATTTCCCCTTTGTTCGCCATTCTAGTTACTGAATATATAAGCTGTTTATCGCCCTCTTCCTCCTGCGTAGGAGGTCTGTAAACCACCCCGACTCTCAATTGCTCACCATTTCTTTTGTCCAGTGTGACCCACATTATCTGTTTCCCCACCCTCCGCAGCCCTAATTTCCTTGTTGACGTACAAAGCTACCCCTCCTCCTTGTTTCCCTTCCCTGTCTTTCCTGAACAGCCGGTATCCAGGTATGATTGTCTTCCAGGCATGATGCTCATTCCACCAAGTCTCACACTCTGCTACTATGTCGAGACCCTCGTTTGCCATGGTGGCCTCTAGTTCCTGTAGTTTCTAGGGACATGGATATGTTGTTCATCCACACTTTCTGGCAGGTTCCTTGCCGCTTTAAATTTTGCCAGAAGGTCTTCAAGCTGACTCCTCCCACCCACCTGGGTGGTAAAACTCTCGGCTCCGCCCCATGACGCCAGATCTTCCTTACCGCTTGGAAGCTGTTTCCCTCCTTAGCGCTCTGCGTTTTCGACTGGTTCCTGATTTTGGTTTCTCCGAATTTAATTGGAAGTTTCTAAAACTTGGTCTTCTTCCTCGCTGCCGCGATGGGTATTCCGTTTCCCGGCTCCCGGAGGCGCCCGGGTAATACCTCCAGGAAGGACCCACACTCCATGTGTGTTTACTGCTTCGACTTGGACCATGATCCGCAAGTTATTGCGATTTTTGCTGTGCCCTTTTGACCAGCGTCCTGGAGGATCATGCGGCCCGTTTGGGGCTCGGGCGACCTGAAACTTTTTCCTCGCCAGAAAAACCCTTGGAGGCTCGTCGGGCGTGTCCGCATCGGCTGTCTTGGCTAGGCAGCTCGATCTCTTTTCCTCCATGGAGGAGGCGGCTACCAAGTCTGTTCGCCCTTCCTCCTCGGTCGCGGCGCTTATCCCGCTCTCTTTGAGTTCTCCTCATTCAGCTTCGTTCAAGGAGCTTCGCCAGTCCCTTTCCTCAAAGGGAGAGGGACCTTTGGGACCTTCCTCTTGGCCCAGGTTAAAGGAGTCGCAGGCTAGGTCCTATCGTCGGCGCTGGTGGGAGCGGGACAGTTCCCCTTCCCCTGTCTGCCGACTTTCGACTTTGGTCGAGGGTGCGGCTCAGGCCGCTGGCTTCATGGTGTCCCCGTCAGGTCAGCCGACCATGACTCCTATTGACGCTGTTGAGTCTCTCGACCCGTCACCCGGGCTGTCTACTGCAGGAGTTGTCAATCCTTTGCCGGTTTCCCCTGCGGAGGCCGAGGTTCTGCCTGTACCTTCGGGGCGACAGGCCTCGGTCTTTTCGTCCGAGCCGAGGGAAGAGTGGGCATTCCCCGCTCCTTCCCAGGCCCACCCTTGGTTTCCCCGAGGATTTGGGTCTCGTCCTCTCTCGGTCAAGCCGCCCGCCGACTTCGGCGATCTCGGTCGGGGCACCGAATTAAGTGGCATTACCGTTCCTCCTCGACTCCCTCCTCGGATGAGGAGTGGCTTCGATGCAGATGGCGTCGACGTTACGAGGAGTTCATGTGGCAGCAGTTGCTATTGTCTGGGAATCAATCGACTCCGATTCATTCCCCGTCCAGCAAGCAGCTACCGCCCGAATGGCCGACACAACCGCTCGCTGCAGTCGAGGTGCCCACTTCAGGGCTGGTTGTTCATCCAAAGCTTGCTGCCCCACCGTCTTTGGTGGAACCTCGGTCGGGTCATGACCTGTCCCACAGGTTGTCTGTTCCCCTCACTCCGGCCCGCCCTCGGCGGGCGAAGAGTGACTCAGGCCAGAGGCAGCTCTTTGCAGACCCTTCGGAGTTCGAGGTCGACTCCTCCATGTTCCCCAGTTGGGAGGACCCGGGGTCCTTTCCGGTACGTTCTGTGGACGACAGCCCATCATCCTTTATGGGCCTGCTTCAGCTCATCTCGGAGTTCACGGGATGCAGCTTGAACCCGTGTCCAAACGGGTCTCTTATCCCCTGATGGAGATTCTAGACCAAGGGGGTTCACCCTCAGAGGTCTTCCCGGTGGCCGAGGCCATTGTCGGCCCGGCCTTGGAGCTCTGGCGGCGGCCTACTTCCTGTCCTGCGCCTTCGGCCAGGATGGCCAGGAAGTACTGTGTACCTGTCGGTTCTTTGCCTGGTCTCTCGGAGCACCCCTCTGCTGAGGGGTTATTTACCGATAATGTCTTCCAGTGTTCTGTGAACGCTCGGGATGTGGATAGGCCCCCCCGACAAAGAGTCCAAAAGGATGGACTATGTCAGGCGCAAGGTTTACGCTGCATCCTCCTAGGCCTCCAACAGGCCAGCTCTGCTGCACTGATGACACATTTTTCCCACGCTCTTTTGGGCTCCCTGGATGAGGTGCTCCCTCATCTCCCGGCTGACCTGCGGACCACGGTCCGGCAGGTGCGGGACCAGGGTAGGCCGGTGGCGAAGCAGCAGCTTCAGACTGCTCTGGACTTAGGTGATTCCTGTGCCAGGTCGGTGGCAGCCGCAGTGGCCATGCGCCGCAGGGCGTTGCTGAGGTTATCCTCTTTCTCAATGGATACCCAACACAAGCTGGCGGACATCCCCTTCTTGGGAACTGACCTCTTCGGCCCTGGAGTGGAGGGACACCTCCAGGGGACCGAGAAGTCCGATGCCACTCCGGACTCTGTCACCCCCACCCGGAGGGACAAGGGCCGCCGGCAGCCTTTGCATAAGCCCCTTTGTCCCTCAGCCCCTGTGGCTCGACCGGCCCATCAACTCCAGCTTGAGGGCCAGCAGGCTTGCGCTGGGCGTCCTGACCCCAAGCCAGCGGCTTCCTCTAAAGGGAAACAGGGAGATAAAGGCCCAGGAGCTCCCTTGGCCAGTCCCTCCTCCAAGCCTGCTCAGTGACGGGCTGAGAAACGCTGTCCCGGCTCCGTTGCCACCTGCCGGGTTCCCATTGGAGAGCGCTCCTTCCTCCTCCACCTGGTCCGCTTTCCCGGACCTCTGGGTGTCGGAGGTGCTAAGGGAAGGTCCCTCCTTGGGATTGCGAGCAGGCCCCACCCTTTCGAGCCGCTGCCCCTCAGGGGCCATGGGGTCCGCAGCCTCGTCGGCCCCGAGCCAACTTGCCTGGCCCCTCGAGATAGAGGTGATCAGGAAGGTGGCGGATCCTCCTCCAGACCCTGGGTTCGTGTCCAGGTATTCCTGGTCCCTAACGGACGGGGGGCTTATGCCCCATTCTTGACCAGCACAACGGGATGGTCTCTCTGTCTCAGATATCCCATCCTCAGAACGAGGCATGTGGCTGTATTTCCTGGACCTCCAGGACGTACTTACACTTCGGTCCGTCCATTTTCTTGGGAGACTCCTCCGTTTCTTAGTCGGGGGATCTCTTTACGAGTTCCAGGTCAGGCCCTTCGGTCTCTGCTCAGCAGCATTCCTGCGGCACTGAGGGATCCGGGCGTAACCCCACCCGGATGGCGGCCTGACTGCAACCCCTCCAGGTGGAGGGGGACGGTCCAGAGTTCTGGCCCTCTAGGTTGCTCTCAGACTGGTCTCCTTTTTATTGGAGCCATGTTGGAACTCATGTCTAAGCGAGTGATCCTTTCTTCGGGACGAAACTCTACTCTAGAGTCTTAGCTCGGCTCCCGGCGGACAGGGCCGAGGTTCTTCCTCCCTTTTCTAGTCAGGTCTGGCTGGGCAATTGCACCCTGCCCGGGACTTCCTGCACCTCCTGGGCCTTGCTGCGGCCTGCACCAGCGTGGTCTGTTTGGATCCGCTGGTTCATGCGTCCCCTTACTGGGGGCTGGCCAGCCAGCGGTCACAACACTGCGTTCCTTTGGACCAGTCCGTGACAACAGCCCAGGGGTTGGGGAACGCTTTCCTTCAGACTGTTCCAGCTCATTTGCAGGAGAACATCCCGTTTGTCCGCCCCAAGTCGACGGTCTTCTCCGACTGATGCATCTCGGATGGGTGGGGGTGCCCATCAAGGGGAATACAGAGTGCACTGCCTCTGGTCCTCTCGGGAGTCCCAATGTCTTTCCTACCTGCTGGAGCTCCAGGCGGTCCGCTTAGCTTGCACTACTTGCTCCATCTGTGCAGGGTCTAGTGGTTTAGGTCCAGGCGGACAATACCACGACCATGTGCTACCTAACCCGCCAGGGTCGGATGAGCCCCTTGCCTCTGCGTAAGGAGGTTCTCCGCATTGGGTCTTTAGCGCAGCCGGGAGGCGGTTTCCTAGCCATTTCGATGGCAGGAGCCTCCATCGCCCTGGCCGATGCCCTAAGCCGGATAAGAACTGCGCCTCACGAGTGGTCTCCCTGCCGGAGGTAGCACAAGATCTTTCTCCCTCTAGGTCACACCTCGGGTGGACCTTTGTTTTTTCCTCCACGGAGAATTCGAGGCCGAGACTGTCTCATGCCCGCCACCTCAGCACGGTTCACTGTAGGGGATGCCTTTGAGGCTGTGGAGCCCGGGCCTCTTCTACGCCTCTCCCCCATTTCCCTTGACCCACAGGCAAGGCGAGGAGGGACTAGGCGCAGGTGATTCTGGTAGCCCCAGACTGGTTTTGCCAGCTCTGGTATCCAGCTCTCCTCAGTCTCAGCCCCAGGCTCCCAAGGTGGCTTTCAGCCCGCCTAGTCCTGATCTCTGTTGTTGGGGGAAGGTACTCCATCCGGACCTTCAATCCCTGCACCTGACGGTCTGGTCCCTCTGCGGCTAGTGGCCAGGCCTTGGGTCTTCCGGCAAGGTCCTCGACATTTTTGAGGCGTCCTGCCAGGAGTCGATCAGATATGCTTGCCTTCAAATGGAAGAGTTCTCCATTTGATGTTAGGATAGGGCCTGGTCCCCTCTCCTATTCCTCGGCGAGCATTCTGGACTACCTGTGGTCCGTTCTTTCTTGAACAAGGGCTTTGGTCGACGACCCTCAAGGTGCTCGTGTTGGCGACTCCTGTCTTCCAGGCACGGGCCGGAAGGTAGTCGGTGGCGCAGGAAAGGTGGTGTGGCGCTTTCCAAGGCCTTGATCACACCTTCTCTCCGGGGAGAGTATCCCCATTTCTGTGGGATCTTATGCTGGTATGAGCTTAGCTCACGGGCAGGCCATTCGAACCTTTGCACAGGTGTGAGTTCCCCACCTGTTGTGGAAGAACACCTTCTTGGGGGCTACCATGCCAACCAGAAGGACGGGAGAGTTCCATGCGCTCCTTTGAATCTCCCTATCTGGTCTTCCACAGGGACAAGGTTGTCCTGCACCCAACCCGAAGTTCCTTCCGTAGGCGGTGTCGGAGTTTTTTCCCTAAACGGGTATTGTCTCTGCTGGGGTTCAACCCCATTCACACCTCGGAGGCCGTATATAGGATCCATTAGGACCCTATTTAGCGCTCGCCTTCCCAGGGAGCATAGAGCTAGGTTCGGGAGAGGTTCGCCAGCTGTTTGTCATCTACGCTGAAGCCGCACCTGGCAGACCTGCAGCCACGCGGACGACGAGCGGGTGGGTCACTTCCTGCATAGATCTCCCCTATAGGTGGGCGGGCATGGAGCCTCCCAGAGGGATGTGCTCATTTTACCCACCCTTCCGCTGCATCAGTGGCTGCGTCTGAGGATACCCCTGTCCAGGATATCCGTAGGGCTCCTGCCTGGAAGCAGGCATACCGGCTTCCCCCTTCCACATCGACCTTGGGTCATTCCGGGATGTTGGTTGGGGCCTCGGTTCTCCTGTCTTTATCCCTAAGTAGGGGGTGTGCGCCTTGCCTCCCTCTTCCCGGAGAACTGCTAGGAGTCTGCCAGAAAGTGTGGATGAACAACATATCCATGTCCCTAGAAATACAGGTTACTCACCTGTAACCGGAGTTCTAGGAATGGTATATGTTGTTCATCCACACGACCCACCCAGCCTCCCCGGCTTTGACGCACAACCTGGCTTCCAGCGGGCTAGATCTGGCGTCATGGGGTGGAGCCGAGAGTTTTACCACCCGGGTGGGTGGGAGGAGCCAGCTTGAAGACCTTCCGGCAAGATTTAAAGTGGCAAGGAACCTGCCAGAAAGTGTCGATGAACAACATATACCATTCCTAGAACTCCTGTTACAGGTGAGTAACCTGTATTTATTCCCCAGGCTTCTGGCATTTGCTACTAAACCCCTCCACCATGTGGCCCCCCCTTCCTTATCCTCCCCTTTCAACCCCTCCCCGTTGTCACTAGATTCCCTCATTTTTACTTTGTCTTGGGGGGGGGGCTGATAGACTTTCAATACATTGGACTGTAAGCCATCAGCAGCAGAACCTCACGGGAAATTTTTGCAAGATGGGGCCAGCCATGTCGATATGCCTACATGCATGTCGCCGACATTATCTTTATAACACGGGTGATCCCCTATTTGCTGCTTTTATTTTTCTCCCGCCATGGATAGAGTGAATGTCTGACCAGTGGTAGTGTGTTTCTGTTGTCCATTTTGTCCAATGGAGTTTGTTTTTCTCTGGTAACTATTCCTTTGGGAAAGAAACATAGAAACCTAAAATTTGAAGGCAGATAATGACTGCTTGGCCCACCTAGTCTGCCGTTTTTTCCGCCTGTAATATCACTGCAGATCCTGCTTGATCTCAGGCCCATTCACCCACCCCATTCCCTTTCCCTAAGGATTCCCTTATGCTTACCCCATGCATTCTTGAACCCCAACACTGTTTCACTCCCACTGCCTCTGCTAGAAGACTGTTCCAGGAATCCACCAGTCTTTCCCTGAAGAAGTACTTCCGCATATCTCGCCTGAACCTTCCCCCTCTCCCCCAGCTTCTTATTGTGCCCTCTTGTCCTTGAGTTCCTTTTTTCTGAAAATACTTCCCTCCTGTACCTTACTTACCTTGTCAGGTATTTAAAGGTATTTATCATATCCTGCCCCCACTCTCTTCTGGGGTGTGCATATTTAGGTCCTTAACTCTCTCCTCAAAGGGCTTCTGATGGAAACCCTGCACCATTTTAGTTGCCATCCTCTGGACTGCCTCTGCTCTGTCTTTCCAGAGATGTGGTCTCCAGAACTGGACATGGTACTTTAGGTGGAGTGCATTCTAAACAGAAATGTCAGCCGCACACACACGCACCAAACTCTTCAATAGTTTATTTTTACATATCAACAGGCGCCATCGTCACTGACCCATTGATGAAACTGGCCTCTTGTTGATAAATAAAAAACTACGGAAAAGGTGAAGAGTTTGGTGTGTGTGGCTGATTTTTCTTGTTGACTACATGATGTGTCATTATCAGCTTTGAAAATAAGTTATATACTGTACAAAGTTGTAACAGAGAGAGGGTACCCATGGATTCCACTTGTGCAAGTCTGGAGGAAGCTCTCCTAACTGCCTGGTAGAAACACTGACAATGACGGCAGAAGAAGACCATAGGTTTATCCAGTCTGCCTGTAATACCCTGTCTTAGAGACCTACTGTCTGTACATGGTTTTGTCTACACTGCCTACCCCCCATGTTCCATGGTACAGACCCAGCACACTGCCAATAGTCGCAAGGAAAGCAGACAATCAGTATCTGGCTCCTAGGGATAAGAAGTACTATTTTGTTCTGCCAGACACTGACTCGGTGGTAATCATGGGTGTGCACGACCAGTCTCAGGGAGCCCTCCGAGGCTGAGCACAAGGCCTCCTGAGTAGGAGTCCAGAAAACTCGACATTATGGGCATGCACACATTTGCCTCTGCCTCCCTGGGCATTGCTAATTACTAGGCATATTTGGACAAGTACCAGAACCTCATGTGGAGGGACCTACGCAGTATTGTCAGCAGCATGCCTAACTGGACCCTGAAGTCAGAGACCCTCACCTGTGTATCTTGGGGGGACTGGTGATGGCAAACTCCTGAGATCAGTCTATGATGCCTTACATTCTAGTGCCAGTGTTCTGCCTCTGCCATTTAAGACATCATTACTGACTCTACGCATCAGGTTTTGCCCAGCATGTGCAGCAGTCTGTCTTGAATGTTTCGGTTAAGGGTACAAAGATTTACTGACCTGATGTTGAAGCATTCTCAATGATCTGTAGGCATCCGAGGAGTCTGTTTGATTTATGTATTCCTTGTTGCTGAATGAATAATAACATGGCCATGGCAGCGGATCCTTTTACAGGAGTTCTCTCATTAACTAACCCTCCCTGTGACCAAGGATGAGGTTTTACTACACAGCAGCATCAGTTCATGGGGGGGGGGGCCCTAAAAAGCCCCCATAAATGTGGGAAAGGTGGTTTTCAGCCGCCTCCTCTTTTAAGCTTCCTCCTCCCTCCACTGGATCCCTCCTCATGACATGGGGGGAGGCAGGATATTTTTATTTTTGCTCCAGTGATAGGCAATGGCCGCAGACAGTTGAGTCTTGGGCAGTGTCCAACAAAGATATACCCTGGGATTAGTGTCACAACCCGCAATGATGCCTCCCAGCACATGCCAATACTCCCTCAAGCACCTTATCATCCTGAGGGAAGAGGCGCAGGCATTGCTGCACAAAATGTTCATTCAGCCTGTCTGCCCAGTAGAAATCAACCAGGGTTCTACTCAAGTTATTTCCAGGTACCCTAAGAAAACTGGTGGTTTCTGACCTGCCCTGGACCTCAGGGTCTCGATGAGCATGTGAATTCAAGTAGATCTTCCCAAAATCAGTCTTCTTTACTGAGTCCTAGTTGTAGGTCTGGGCTGGAGGCACTAGGACCCCACAGGGACAAACATTTTTGCTAGGGGACCAGCAGCGACTACTGGCTCTGGCACCTAAATGACACCGTGTGGTGCCACGTGTCTGCTGATAACTGTTGGTGATGCCCTCACTTACCTCAGTTTTGTTTTTCCTGCCATTAATTGGGTACCACAGGAGTGGATTGTTGCCTCAGTTTGCCTGCATTCCTCAGAATTTCTTCTCTTATTGTCTTTAGTTATGTCTGGCAAGTCAAATAAGGGGACCAAAATAATCCCTCATTTTCCACCAGTACCCTTGTGGCAAGAAGATTTTGTTTGATGACTGGCATGAACTTTGCTTTTCCTGCCTTGGTCATTGCCATGACATGGACTCCTGTGACACTTGCTTCTCTGTGGACTTTCACAGCCTGAAGAACTACATGTTCAAGTGGGGTTGGAGGCAACCATCAAATGCAGACATCCAAGATAAGGAAACTGGACCCTTCCTCCTGAGCCTCTTCCAGGAACTTCTAGGTCCTTGGATTTAGCACATCTGCAGGAAGGGATCCCATTTGTCCTCCCAGAGCCGACGGTCATCCTGACGACCGATGCCTCTCTCACGGGCTGGGGCATCCACCTAGGCGAACACAAAAGTCCATGGGCTCTGGACCCCCGAGGAGTCCCAATGCCGCATCAACCTGCTGGAGCTCTGAGCAGTTCGGCTGGCGCTGGCTGCATTCACTCCACACATTCAGGGTCAAGTGGTCCAAGTCCAGATGGACAACACCATGACCATGTACTACCTCAACAAACAGGGCGGGATGCGCTCCCTGCCTTTGTGCAAGGAAGCTGTCCATGTCTGGACTCTCGTGCACAGCCTGGAGGCAGATCTCCTGGCCTACCATGTGGCAGAAGCCTCCAGTCAGCTGGCGGACGCCCTCAGCCAGGTGGGCGAGGTGTCTCATGAGTGGTCTGTCCACCCAGAGGTAGTTCACAGTCTGTTCTCTCAGTGGCGTACGCCTCAGGTGGACCTGTTCACCTCCAGGGAGAACGCACTGCTGCGGCTATTTTGTGCCCACCCCCCCAGCAGGGAACATTGCAGGGGGATGCCTTCCCTCCACTTCCCTTGATCCATAAGGTGCTTCTGAAGACCAGGAAGGACAAAGCACAGGTGATCCTGGTGGCTCCGGACTGGCCACACCAGTTCTGGTACCTCAGTCTCCTCAGCCTCAGCAGCAGGCTCCCAAGACGTCTTCCCCTATGCCCAGACCTGCTTTCCATTAATCAGGGGAGGATACTCCACCCGGACCTTCAATCCCTGCACCTGACGGCCTGTTTCCTGAGTGACTAGGGTTCTAGGCCTTGGGTCTTCCCAAAGACGTCTTCGTTGTTGTGCAGACATCTCGGAAGGAGTCAACCAGGAAGTGCTACGCCTTCAAATGGAAGAGATTCTCCATTTGATGTTAGGGCAAGGGGTTGGACCCTTTGTCCTGTCCAGTGGCTAGCATCCTTGATTACCTTTGGTCCCTCTCTCTGTCGGGCCTTCAGTCAATGATCCTTATGGTGCAGGCTGGTCAGCGGTTCAGAAGAAGGTGGTCTGGTGCTTCTTCAAGGGCCCCCTCTGGTGTGTGAACCACCTCCACCGTGGGACTTGTTGCTGGTTTTGGCAAAGCTCATGAGCAGGCCATTCGAACTGATACACAGGTGTGAGATGTCTCACCTGTCATGGAAGACTGTCTTCTAGGTGACTATCACGTGAGCCACAAGGATTGGGGAGCTCCAGGTGCTTTTAGTGGAGTCTCTTTACCTGGCCTTCCACAGGGACAAGGTTGTCTGCCCCAATCCAAAGTTCCTCCCATTGGTTGTGTCGGAGTTTCACCTTAACCAGGTGACTTTACTAATCACATCTCGGAGGCCGAGCACAGGCTCCATACTCTGGACCTGAGGCAAGCGCTCACTTGTTACAAAGAGCACACAGCTGGAATTCGGGGAGAGGTTCACCAGCTGTTTGTCACCTATACTGAAGCCGCACCTGGTAGACCTGCAGCTAGGCAGATGATTGGCAGGTGGATCACATCCTGCATTGATCTCTGCTATAGGTTGGTGGGTAGGGAGCCTCCTGGAGGGCTAAGGGCTCATTCCACCCGCCATACTGCTGCATTGGTGGCTGCTTCCAGGGATGTCACTATCCAGGAAATCTGCAGGGCTGCAACCTAGAGGTTGGCACACACCTTCATTTCCCATTACCACATTGACCTAGAGTCATGCTGGGATGCTGGTTTGGGGGCCTCAGTTCTCGAATCTCTGTTCTCTAAATTGGGAGTGTGTGCCTTGCCTCCCTCCTTCCTTCCGGAGAACTGCTAGGAGTCTGCCAGAACATCATATCCACGTCCCTAGAAACACAGGATTCTCAAATGTAACAGTAGATCTTCCATGGAGTGGTCTCTTGCAGTAGGTAATACTTTTGGATATCCAGCAGAAGTCGCTGTGGTGCATGGCAGTTTTTTCACTAGGGAACGCCCACACATGACATCAGCTTCCTGTTTCCTATATGTGTGGGCGGTCCCTGGTATTCTTAGTTCATTTTCCCACCGTCTTCAGCTCGCACAGCAGCTAGTGCAACTTCTGTGTAGCAGTCATCGACGAGAAATTTGGAACTAAGATGAATATCTACAGATTATTCAAAGAAACAAGCTTTGTTTTGTTCCTGATGTTGCAGTAGGAAGATATACCGCTTTGACAATCGCACACTTCGTGTAAGGTGTCTGGGACCCACACACAACACCAGTTCCTGTAGTTTATGTTAGGAATCAATCAGGCAACTCATCGACGACAGTTGCTTGAAATTCAACACCTTTTGAATGAGCAGAAAATGTCTCTCTTGGAGAACCAGGGGCTCGTACCAAGGGCCCCCCCTCTGCTGGTTCTTGTTCCAGGCAGAAAAAAGGAGACACCCTTTTCACACTCCCTGCCTCGTCGCCCGTTGATGGACACAGTTTCTGGTGTCCCTCCGTCGAAGGGGCATTCTTTAAACACTTCTTCAGCGATGGGGGCTCATACCCTCTCGTCGATGGCACTTTCCAGTGCTTTGAATGCAGTTCAAATAGTAACTGCTCCATCGATGGAGGCTTATACCCTCTCGTCGACGACACTTTCCAGAAACTCTACATGCAACTAAATATACTGCTGCTCCGTCGACGGGGACTCCTCTCCCGTTGACGGCATCTAACAGTTTAAGCGAAAATAACTAATTTTCCCCTGTGGGCCTGTCGACGAGACCCAGCATGCCTCGGGGAAACCTATTACTTATGCCATATTGACTGCCCCTCTGCCCACACAGGTGGCTTCTTATAAGGGTCAAGTGGATAGAGATCAGGACCCTGGTCTTTACTACCCAGAGATCTGCTCATACTATGCGTCCCATTCCCTCCATCACCCCCCCCTTGTTTCCCAACAATCCCCCCTTCTCATCCCACCTCCTTCACAGGAAAGGGACCTCACCGACGTAGTCTGACAGGTCTTGCATGCCATGCGGCATTCTCAGCCTTCTGAAGAGCTGGGTGATCCTACCCAATCTCCTCTCCCTCCTCTGCCTAAAAGATTCATAGTGACAGGGATACCATGCCACCCTGGTCTCCTTCTCGATTTATAGAGGATTATTTGTCAGATGACCAAGATTTGCTGCCTGATTTCGTCAGTGATCTTGAGGATGAAGAGTTTCAAGATTTGGATTTTCCTAATCCTGAATCCCCCTATTCTGAAATCTTTTCTCTGGACGAGGATCTGCCTCTCCCTTTGGCATCCTGACCACCAGACAACCCGACCTTTAGTGAGATGATGGCTCAAATCCAAAAGGTCATGGGATTCTCCACTACTGAACATGACAAACAATGTAAGGATATGGCAGAATATCTTGAATTACCCGAGGAGTCAGTTTTAGTGGTTCCCCCACTAATACCGGCTTACCAGCATGCCATGCTGGCTGCTTGGCATCAGCCTTCAGCTATTACAGCTGTTCCCCGCAAAGCGGATCATTTATATCAGGCTCCTCTGGACCACCCCTTTCTGTCTACTATTTCAGAGGCAGATTCTGTGGTCGCTACTGCCCCTCATGACCGTACCAAGAAACTCAAGCACATGAGCTCCTTACCCCCTGATGAGGAATCCCGAAGAATTGACTATCTGGGGAAGAAGGTCTTTTTTTCTCCGGCGCTGTGAATATCAGAATCCTGAATTATATGGGTCATATGATTAAATATCAGCATACCATTGGGTCCTCTGCCCTTGAGCTAATCAATAAACTCCCTCCCTCACAAGACAGGGGTAAATTATTGGCTACTGTGACAGCTAGTAACTCTTATCTCCCTTCACTTTCTCAGGTCGGGATATGACGCTGTAGACACCTCAGCCCAACTATCAGCCACTGGTATCACTCTACATCACCATGCCTGGCATCGCGTTTCAGGCTTTGCATTTGATATACAACATAAAGTAGTTAATACCCCCCTTTAATGGGTCCAAGCTGTTCAGACCGGGTACTCAAATCTTACTGGATGACTTACAGGCATCAGGCAGAACCCTCCGTATGGTGCATGGCATGTCTCATACTCCAGCTACAACCTACCATACTCAACACTCCTCTTATTCCAAAAGAGGTGGAAGATACAGAGGTAATAATAAAGGCGTCTTCAGAGGTCGTGCTCAATCCAAAGGAGGCAAGGGTGATCGCCCCCACCCTTCAGGTGGAGCTATGCAGCCCGCCTCTCAGTGACCCACTAGGGCTCCCCCCCCCCGCCATCTCCTCAACCAGGCCTCAGAGAATGTAGGGGCCATTTTGCCATCCATCTGGAGGTCTGGCAAATGATCACTTCCGATAATTGGGTACGTGAGATTATACAGAAGGGTCATACTCTGGAGTTTCTCTCCACCCCACGCCCTTGCCCTCCACTTAAGATTCATTATCCTCCAGATCATATACCCATCCTACAGGAGGAATTACTAGCCCTTTTGACCCAACAGCCCGTTGTACCGGTGCCCCTTCTGGAACATCAAACGGGATTTTACTCCCACTTCTTTCTGGTGCCCAAATGAACGGGAGACCTCAGACCAATCCTGGATCTCAGACAACTTAATCTTTATATTCAGTACAGACGTTTCCACATGATCACTCTACCTGCCATCATGCCGATCCTGAAACAGGGCGATTGGCTTTGCGCCTTAGACATGAAGGATGCTTACCTTCATATTCCCATCCACCTTGCCCATCAAAGGTTTTGCATTTCCACCTACTGAATCAAAATTACCAGTTTCGAACACTCCCTTTCAGCTTCTCATCAGCCCCCAGGGCATTCACCAAGTGCCTAGCGGTGGTAGCGGCAGCCTTATGAAGAGAAGGGCACTTCATTTTTCTATATCTAGACGATTGGCTAATAAAAGCAAACTCCAAAGTAGCTCTGCTTGCCTCTCTAGATGCTACCTTAAAGCTGTTCGCAGATCTGGGAATCACTGTCAGTTGTCCAAAGTCCAGTCCAAATCCGACCCAGTCTCTCCAATACATTGGAGCTGTTCTAGATACAGTTACTGCCAGGGCCTACCTCCCGCCTGCCCGGCAAGACATGCTTGTAGCTCTGGCATTACATATACAGACTCGGAAAATAGTCACAGCCAGACAAATGCTGCGCCTTCTTGGTCACATGTCCACTGCCATCCTTATGGTGGCATTCGCCCATCTCCACATGAGACATGTCCAATGGACCCTCCAGAATCAGTGGTCCCAAAAAACAGAACAGTTTGAAGACAAAATCAGGGTCACTCCCTCTCTGAAGTCTACCCTGACATGGTGGACAATCGGAATCAATCTCAGTCAAGGAATGCCTTTCCGCCCCCCATGCAGACGTTGACCACGGATGCTTCCCTACAGGGCTGAGGAGTGCACTTCGGTTTTTATTGGACCCAAGGCCAATGGCCTGCTTTTCCCCATCTGTCTCATATCAATCTCTTAAAAATGAAAGCAGCCTGTCTAGCCCTACAGGTGTTCTAGCCCTTCCTCGAGCCAGGATCGTTACTGATGCAATCAGACAACACTGCAGTAGTGTTCTACCTCAGCAAGCAAGGGGGTACGAACGAAGTCTCGCACCCTATGCAGAGAAACCCTAGCAGTTTGACAAGAAGCCATATGGCAACAATTGATGCTAACATCTGTCCACCCACATTGCAACCAGTTAGCCGACTTCACGAACAAGTGCCCCAAGAAATCTTCAACTTATGGGGCACTCCACAGATGGATCTGTTTACCTCCCCAGAGAATTACCGTCTTCCCAGGTATTTTTCCATTATCCCGAACAGAAAGGGATGATCTGTAAATGCCCCTTCCCAGCCCTGGACAGGTCCCTTCTTATATGCTTGCCCCCCCCCCCAATCGCTGTCCTGCAACTGACTCTACTGAAACTACAGTTGGAGCTGGCCACAATGATTCTCATACCCCACTGTGGCCTCACCAGACGTGGTTTCCCCTACTCCTACAAGTGTCAGTACAGGACCCTATCCCGTTGCTGATCAGACCAGACCTCTTGACTCAGTGTCACTGGTCTCTCCTACACCCCAACCTGAAGGCTCTACACCTTCACGCTTGGCTCCTGAGGACGCTTTCATAACTCGATTGCAAGTATCCTCTCCTATTGCCAGTATTCTCTTGGCCTCCTGTAAGCCAGCAACAAGAGCAACGTACAATTCCGAATGGAAACGCTTCTCCATGTGGTCAGCCTCTTGATCTTTGGACCCTTATTCTTGTCTACTGATGAAGATTCTGGACTACCTGGCATCACTATCTGAGTCCGGTTTAAGTTATTCTTCCATTAAAGTCCACTTGGCCACCATCTCAGCTTTCCATGAACCTCTGGATGGCAGGTTACTGTACCAACATCATCTAGCTAAGATGTTTTTGAAAGGAATGTTACATATTAAACCTCCTATTAGAAGACCTACTCCTCCGTGGGATCTCAATTTTATGATAGACAAATTGACCCTTGAGCCTTTTGAGCTAGCTGCCACTTGTGAACTCTCTTTTCTTTCATGGAAAACCCTATTTCTGGTGGCTGTCACTTCCACTCGACGTATCTCCAAGCTCCATGCCCTCATATGTAGGGTACCTTACTTGATTTTCCACAAAGACCGGGTAGTCCTTCGTACCAACACTTTTTTCCTTCCTTCCTAAAGTAGTCTCCGAACGTACTTTAAATCAGTCCTTGGAACTTCTGGTCTACTATCCTGACTACTCCAATCAGGGTGAACATCTACTACATACTTTAGATGTTCATCGTATACTACGCTACTATACTAATCGGACACAATCGATTAGAAAGACGCCTCAACTGTTTGTCTGTTTTGCCCCAGGTCGTGAGGGCCTCCCAGTTGTGACACGTACTGTTTCATCCTGGTTGGCACATTGTTTTATATTTTGTTACAAAAAATACAACAAGCCTTTACCTGGACCTGTCCAAGCCCACTCCACTACAGCTATGGCCACCACTGCAGCTTGCTTTAAAGGAGCCTCCATTTCAGATATCTGCTGTGCAGCTACCTGGTCCATGATTCATACATTCACAAGGCACTACAATCTGGATATTGCCTCACGTCGTAGGACAGCCTTCGGCCATGCAGTCCTATAAGGTCTCCTATCATAACTGTCCTCCCACATGGGCGTTACTTCTTGGGATTCATCCCAAAAGTATTACGTACTGCAAGAAACCATTCCATGGAAGATAGTACCGTTACGTAAAAATTTACCATAACAGTAGATCTTTGAGGAGTGTCTCTTGCAGTTGTTTTTTTCCTGCCCTCCATCCTCCTCTTTCTCTAAGAGAGTAAGTTCACCATTTCCTGTGGATTTGATTACTTTTCATCAATCACGTGGCACCTCTGAGAACATGGCTTCATATATTGTGCTGTGCAATATCACGGGGCAAATGCAGACCAGCAAGGCCAAGAGGACTAGATGCCCTGTAACAAAACTAGTCTGCAAAATGATTAAAGCGTACCTTCTTAGGATACTACTTATGCTACTTCTGATATCTGGAAATGTTCATCCTAACCCGGGGCCTACCAGCCGAGCACCCCATGCCACAAAAAGGCGGGAGGGGTCCCTCACATTAGCCTCAATCAATGTCTGCAGCCTCCTTAAGAAACTTGACATCTTGCAAACCTGGGTCCAGCAACATAGCCCTGATGTACTGTCTGTTGTCGAAACATGGCTTAACCCCAATATACCAGATGCTACAGTCACCATCCCTGGATACTCTATATTCAGGCAGGACAGGATTTCCAAACGAGGTGGAGGCTGTGCCATCTACCTGAGGAATTCCTATCTGGGTCAAGTCTTCCCGTTCTCAAACCCTAAACCACCCTCGCAGGTTCTCGCTATTAAAGTTCTACTCAAGCACAACAAGGAGCTCACCATTGCCTCTGTGTACCTACCCCTAAAGATCAGCCCAATGGATTTATGAGCATATTGGAAAGCCTACAGGATTACACCATAACTCTGAACTCATAGTACTAGGCTGACTTCAACATAAATTGGCTATCGCTGGAGGCCAGAAACTAAGGATGCTGTCACGTCACAGAACCTCACCCAGCTTGTTAACCACCCCCACCAGATGCAACTATAGGACAGGGTCACACACACTTCTGGACTGGATCCTGACTAATCACCCTGAACGAATCTCAAAAGTCTCAGTGCTCCCTGATGGGATCAGTGACCACTCAGCGGTCACATGTACCTGGACAAACAAATTCATTAAGCCCCCTCCTAAAATAATCTACACCAGAGTGTTAAAGCAGGGGTACCTTGAGCTACTAAAGACACACCTAAGCCACCTGGACTGGACACCAATCGACTCTGCCATTGATGTAAACCAAGCCTTAGACCTTTTCATCAGCCACTTCACTGCGGCCTGCAATATCTTTGCACCTCTCAAAAAGCTGAAGGTCAGGGGCAGAGCTAACCCTTGGATAACCCCCGATCTAATCACTTTACTCAAACATAGGGATCATCTCTGGCACTGTGCCCATGCAACATCCACACCTGGGGATATTCAAAAGTATATAGTTGCCAGAAATGAGTGCACGCGGGCAGTTAGGAGCGCCAAAGGCAAATACTTCAAGGAAGCTCTCTCCAACTCCTGGGGTGATGGAAAAAAATTTTGGAGTAATTTGAAAGATCTTACAGGCAAGGACCCTAAGTCACCACCCACCATGCTCAGCATAAATGGAACACCAACATCTGACCTGTACACAATCACCACCGCCTTTAACAATGCGTTCTCCAACTTGGATAGTGTTCTCCCTTCTAATTTCTTTGATGCCCCTCTAGTAGTAACCTGGCCCTGCAACTACTCCTCTCCTATACCCTGCCCTACAGTTCTACTTCAAGGAGATCCCAGTGCATGAAGCCAGAACCTATTTTCGAAGGCCATTCACAACGCAGGCTACAGCGGTGACTCCCTTGACCTGAAGTTGTTAGCACTTGTCCTTGAAGAAGTCCTTGAACCCCTGACAAAGGTCCTCAATCTATCACTAAGGATGTCCCAGTTCCCATCTCACTGGAAACAGGCGACCATCACACTGGTACACAAAAGTGGAGACAAATCACTGCACTCCAACTACAGACCTATCTCCATCCCCTCCATTGTCTAAGGCCCTGGAGCGCATCGCCTCAGACCAACTAGTCAAGTACCTGGAAAAATACGACATCCTGTGTCCTGAGCAACATGGTTTCCGAAAAGGGCACAGTACCACCACTGCACTATTAGAATTCACAGGCTTCATCCATACCACGCTCCGATCAAGGAAACTGTGTAGGGCGTATTCATCGACCTTACGTAAAGCCTTTGATACTGTGAACCACCCACTCCTACCAAGCAATTATCAAACATTGGGCTCTCCAATGAAGCTGCTCTGGTTTTCAAGCACTTTGGGAGAGGGTCCAGCGGGTTGGATTGCCGGTGTCACCTCGAAGAAAAGCCAGTCCTTTCAGGGGTCCCACAGGGGTCCATCCTGGGGCCACTACTCTTCAGCCTCTTCCTCAATGACCTTCCCAGTGTCTTCCACCAGAAATTACTGCTCTACGCTGATGACGCAGTCATGTTCACCAGCCACCAAAATGCAGAGCTCCTTGAGAAACAATTACAGCTTGAATTCATGTGCATCGAAGAATGGTTCAAGTCACACAAACTGGTCATAAACTACAGCAAAACAAAGGTTATGCCCTTCTACAATGCCAGGAGCAAGTACAAATCCCATGACCTCACCATCCTAAACCAAACAGGGACCTTACTTGAACACGTTCCTGATTTTAAATATCTACGTGTCACATTGGACAGCTCACTCTCCTACCATCGGCACATAGATTCTGTCGCCAAAGCCACCAACATCCGTATAGGTCTGCTCTACAGGCACAAACACTGCATGACTCCTGACACTCTCCGGTTGGCTATCAACAGCTCTGTCACCTCCATCATCGATTACGGACTAGCAATTTATGGCTCTGCCTCTGCAGAATTACAGTTGCACTCAACAAAGCATGCAGGCTGCTAACTGGGGCTGACCGACTTACACACACTTGTGACCTGTACACTCGAGCAGGATGGCTTCCTCTCATCAGCCGGATACAGTATCAAACCTGCCTCTTAGCCAAAGAAGTCCTCCTCGGGGTCATGCCCCCGGGCATTGAAAAGCTCCTTATTGACCGCCACAGCACCCAGCGAACTAGAAATTCACAACAAATAACCTTCCTTGTCCCCAGATGCCGGACTACCATGGGCCAGAGGGCCTTTGCCCACAGAGCACCACAGTGGTACAATACTCTCAACAAAGAAATTCTTACTGCTGCTGCTCTTGGCCCTTTTAAGAGACAACTCCGACTTCATCTCATTTCAACTAGCTGTTGTGACTGCCTTGCCTAATCAGGGGCCCACCACTCAGTGCCCTCCACTTCAGTCTTGACAGCTACCTCTTCCCGTCTTGCCCCCTCCTACCTGTCTACCTCCTTGCCCCCTCTCCCTTTCCTCACCCCCAGGCATTTCCTGACATTTATCCCTCCCGTCCCTCCCCTTTAGAGCTCTTACCCTCACCCTCTACCCTCCAACAATGGCTTTCCTGCCTGCATACCCCACCTCTCACCTGCAGCACTTATTTCTAAGATTGCCCTTGGCTGGTAGGTCATGCTACCTAACATTTGGCATATTTTGAATTACTGGAATTTCCTAAGCCTCAGTCTCGTACTACTTTTTATTGTGTAACTATGTATTACTATGTTGACCTCTGTATGTATGTATACCCCCATTCCTTTGACGTCAAACCTTTGTAAACAAGCAGTTCCTGCTCAAAGGTTTTTGTAATCCTAGATTTCAATAAAATAAAAAAAATAAAAAATAAATAAGTTCAGGTCGAGTGACTAGGGTTGGGACTCCTTTGGTACCTCAGCTTCCCCTCGTTCCTCGCTTTGTGAGCAGAATCCGGTGGGGGAACTGAGGATACCAGTGGCTGCCCACACTTGTATAGGAAACAGGAAGCTGATGTCATGTGTGGGCGGTCCCTGGTGAAAAACTGCTAGAAGAGCTGCCGTGCACCACAGCGACCACTGCTGGATACCCAAAAGTATTACCTACTGCAAGAGACACTCCACAAAGATCTACTGTTAGGGTAAGTTTTTACGTAACTGTACTTTCTAGGAGTGGAATATGATCATCCACACAGACCAACCCGATCTCCCCAGCTTCGGGGCACACACTGTGCTTCCATCGGGCAAGATCTGGCATCATGGGGTGGAGCCTAGGGAGTTACCACTCGGGTGGGAGGAGCCAGCTTGAAGACTTTCTGGCACAACTTAAGGGAAAGGACACTGCCAGAAAGTGTGAATGAACATCATATACCACTCCTAGAACTACTGTTACAGGTGAGTAGCCTGTGTTTTTGGATGACATTACCTCAGCTAAACAGGTGAGTAAGCTCCTGGTGATATCTGCTCTCTACACAGCTGAAAGTGGGTCTTAGACTGTTATCTGCAGCCCTCCATCCTACACTGTTCTAGTACAGTCCCCTGCCCCCCAGTTCTCAACCACTCCGCACTCCTCTTAGTGTTCTTCTGAAATTTATTGTATTGCATAATTTCTGCCCAGAAGCATTGCCTGTAATTGCACATTTTGTTGTACTTATTTCCATATTGTTGCATTTTTGAACACTGTACTTTGTATTGGCGCAGTTCTCTCCTCTTCCCCTTCCCCCAGGTCGCAACTGGAAATGAGCTGATACCAGCTCAGTATGTCTTTCCTGGTAAACAATTTGAAATAAATAAATCTGTGGGGTCACCACATCTGGTTTTCCATAATGATAGGGTTGTCCTATACCCCTATGGGAAATTCCTGCTTAAGGTAATTTCTGAATTTTACTTCAATCAGGCACTCATTCTACCAACTGTCTTTCCAAAGCTTCAGGCTTCGGATGCCGAGCAGATGCTTCACACTTTTGATATTCGTAGGGTTCTGCCTTTCTACCAGGAGTGTACAGCAGGATTTTGTGAGGAGGTTTGCCAGCTGTTTCTCAAGTACACTGACCGCACCTTAAGCAGATTGGCGGTCAAGCAGGTGATTGGCCAGTAGATCACCTACATCGCTTAGTGTTACAGGTTGGTTGTGGAGGAACTACTTCTGGGGTTGAAGGCTCACCTCACCAGACATACTGCTGCCAGGTACATTCCCATTTCTGAAATACATACCTGGTTAAATGTGCACACATTCTTCTCCCATTACAGCATCAACTTACCCAGTCGTGATGCTTTTGGGTCCCAAGTCCTCTTGTTTCTTTTTGTGTAGTTTGGGGTGGGTGTTACTCTCTCCTCCTGAGGATTGTAGGAGTTTGCTTAAGTGTGGATAGTGAAATTAATCTAGGTATTAGAAATGGAGGTTACTTAACCATATTTCTACTAGTATTCAGTCACATCCACAAGACCAGGCTAACCTCCCCTGGCATTCTTGCTTCAGATTCCTCTTTCAGTGGTAGATCTGAATGCAGTGGGAGTTGGAGCTGGAGGACCACGTGATTGGGTAATAGGATATGTTAGGCTTGAAGACTTACAGTGACTGAGCATGTTCAGTGGAAGACTGCCCAAGTATGGATGTGAACTAAATAAAAGTAGAACTATGGTTACACATAAGTAACCTCTGTATATGTCAGCCTGCAGCTATAGTACTGCTCTTCACATCGTACCTAATATCATCAGGTAATAAAAACACTTTCTAATGAGTATATGAAAAAAGAAACAAAAATAGCTGTTGGGTACTTCAGAAAAATAAGTTTCTGCCTGCTTTTGTTGCATTACTAGCTGTTTAAAATCTTCAGCATATCTAGTCAGCTGATGAGTAAATCGAATGCGCAGTGGCCTACCTCTCAACTGTCCTGATGATGAGGTACGTCCTCTATTTTAGACTTCCCAAGTTTAACTGTTGCACGTAGATGCTGGAGACTCAGAGATGCAGTTTGAAGTTTTTTTCTCCCTTCGTGCAAAGAAAGCAGGAACTACATAGAACTTTAAGTTGATTCAACAGGAATTGCAAGGCTCAATTCATTTAAACAGCAGATGATTTTTTGCTCTTTGTTGAAATAACAGTTCTGTTCTTGTCTTGCACATATTCAAGTGTGAAAACAAAAACAGGAGGTGGAGGTAGTGGGGGCACAAACCATGTGCTCTGCTCCCTCTGGGGTTTTAAAGGGGAACATTTTACCCCTCAAAATTGCTTTGTCCCTCATGGAAAATGTGCAATCCACAGAGAATGTGTTGTAAATTCAGACTTTGAAGCAAAAATTCATAATATTCTAAGATGCTAAATAATAAATAGACTTTATACAAGTAAACACAGTTGTTTCCATTGTGTTTTGTGTTTCCATGTTTGAAGATGTGTCCCTCATTTTGAGTGTCTGTACACCTCATTTCATTGACATAAGGTTGAGAGGTACATGCAGTGGTCTAACTCAAAACATGCAGTCTGTCATCAGGTGTTGGGGAGGGGGGGCAGGTCATTTATAGTTCACTTGTGGCTCTGTCCCTTGTGAGTTATAGTCTTGCCCTCACACATTTGAAGATAAATTGCCTGTTTTAAGTTTGATTATCACATAGCTCCTACATATGTCAGCATGAGATTTTGTGAGAGACAGAATCCATGCATGATCTTGAAATGATTTGTGTGTGCCTGTCCCATACTACTTGTCACTGTTTTTACTGAAATATATAAAGCATGTGTACCACTTTGACCTGCAGCAAGGTAAAATTGTTTGAAATGTTTGCCATATTGTGCTGTACAGTGGTGAGGCAGTGTGATTAAAATGCCATCTTGGGAACGGGGGCGTTACAGGTTCAAACCACAACAGAGCCATATACATATTTTGTGATGATCTGCAAGTCACTTACCCTCCGGTGTTCCAATCCATCATGCTGCAGAAATAGGTAAAAACAGGGCCCCATTGAAAATGAGATGATGCATGTCAGCTGCACTATCTTGAGTAAATAAACTGAACACAAACTAAAAATATACTAGCTAACCTTGTTCTATGGTCTCAGTATGAGGTTGTCCATTAGAAGGCCTTCGACAGCAGACTACTTTGGCTTGCCTCTCCATTGTAATTATTTATTCTCTTTCTCACCGTAACCTGCATGTCGCAGTATTACACAAAATGCTTCTTTCAATAGATTTCTGGACCTGAGGATATGAACAATATAGCTATAAAAATGATTGTTGTTGACTACATTTCTAGGCGCTCAGTCCCAGCTGAAGCACTGTTTGGCATTTCGTTGTGTGGTCACAGCCTTTTAGAATGAAAAATATAGTATACAAGAAGGGTATACCAGCTTAAAGTAATGAAGCTGCTGTTTTTAGCTGTTCCAGGACAAGATGCTTTGCATTATGCACATGGAAAAACAGATCAAGGCAAGCAGGTTTTATTCTTCCTGGAATACATTTACCATTCTATTTTACTTTAAAATCACCCAAATTTTGCTTCGAGACAAATGAATACTTCAAATTGCTGGCATGGATGAGCTGCTGTATAATGCAATCATTGATTTTCAGAGGAGCAAATCGGAATGCAATGATATTTATTTAAGCACAGATCAACAAGCCTGAATTTTTAATATCGTATCCATTTAAATTTTGTACTTCGTACTTTTCTGGATTGACTTGATGAACCACATACAGTTCCAACGTGCTTGAGCTTTACCTGCAGATGTACAGAACTCTTGTCACCCACAGTAAAATATCTTTATCAGTGGCACAGGTTCCAATCTTGTGAGAGGAGCTCTAGGTCCTACCTTGGCTGCAGCATACACCAGGGCCTGCCCTGTGGATCAACAGCAGCACAGTACATCACACTGTCAGACATGAGACTCTTGTTCCATGGTAGATGCTAAATTCATCACGGAGGTGACATGCTGTTGGGGAGGCACACAAAAGCAATACACATATTCATGTTCTAGATTCGTACAGTATAGTGGTACTTTTTACCTCTGTTTATCTCCTACCTTCCGGGGCATCTCTCGGACATCCCTCGCTCAGCCTCCAGCTCCTAACTGCCCACCTGAACCGCTTACCTCAACAACTGCATCGTTATCAGGACCCCTGGCTCTCTGGCCTCCTTGGAGAGGCCGCGGGTCCCCGGGGGTAGAGTCGGGGATGCGGCCGGCTGTGAGTAGGGATTTAAGTTTGTCATGGCAGTCATACACGTCATTGATTCCTTGACATTTGATCTTTATTCAGGACATCCATGACTTTCACTAGTGTCATCAGAATGTAGCAATGATGACAGTGCCACAACATTTACTACTGTTTACTAATGATTTCATGAACAAACAATGAGTCATTAAAACCTCATCCATGACAAACTTACATCCCTAACTATGAGCATGTGGGGTCTTAGCTCCCTGAGGTCACAGTCGCCTCCCCCAGCCAACAGAGTTTTTCTTGCTTTTTCCCCCCCTGCCCCCGGAGCTCGGATGTGCAATGATGTCCATGGCACTTGCGTGCCTGACGTTCGCCGCAGCTCCACCCCTACATTTGCGCATTAGATTCCATGTTGCACCCCGACTGCTGCCAGAGGCCACTCAGGAGCGGCACATACCCCACAGCCTCCCCTGGGAAGGGAGAGCAGTCCTCCAGACGCTTGATCCCTTCCCTCCCCTGCCGAACCCGGGTTGCCAGCATGGCGCGAGGTGTGGCATCCAGGGCCTCAACCCTCAGCGCCACTGGGCCGGCAGTATATTGGTACTTAAAGGTTTGGAGCAGCATTGCTGCCAGCTGTGGTGGTAGATGCTTGCCTGTACTCACTGGAGTGGACTACATGGGAGGTAAAGCTAGATCTTACTTTGAGAGGGCTCTTACAGTAGGTATTCATAGATAGGACTAAGCCACCAGGTGTCAGGACCCCACGGAAAAACTTCTAGCTAGCAGTCTCTGGTGACCAGTGCCAGACGACGTCCGTATAAAGGGATGGTCCCCCACGCCCAACTTCAAGTTCTTTCCCGCCGTCGGCTTGTGAAAGTTCCTCACAGTAGAACAGTGCTCGTCAGCACCTTTCGTCCCAAAACAATCTCCTGTGTATGTCATCCCTGACGCCTTCCGAATTGCATAAAAACAAGTGTGACTCATGTGGTTCACAGCTTCCACACAAGGACAGGCATTCCTTGTGCCATTTCTGCCTAGGCCCGGACCACTGCATGGAGGATTGTCAGCACTGCTAAAAATTCAACTCAGCTACCCGCAGACGAAGGCAGCAGTCCCTGGAAGCCCATCTCCTGAAAAAGAAAATGGCATCCATGGAGAAGGAGTTGAAAAAACTTTGGCAGGCGTCAACCTCCCCAGATGACCATAAAAAGAAACGTGGGAAGGAGAAGCACCGGGACCGGAATTCTTCAGCCACAGCAGCTGTGACTTCGGCTGGAGTCGCAGCCCTCCAGGTATCTGCCCCTCCGGGGGATCGCTTCGACTGCCATCTTAAGGCATCCTCCCGTCAGGCTCACACTCGGGCCCCTTGGGAACCTCCAAGGTAAAGGACTCTTCCACTCCCGCCAAGGCCGCTCCTCCATCATGGCCTTCCGGTCTGAGCGGGTCTCATAAGTCAGACACTGGTTCCACCGACATCCGCACAGACAGGGCTGATAAGCCGCTCACTGCCTCAGGTGAACGCCCAGCCCGCCACTCTTCTGCCAAGGCCACCCCTCCTTCACGGCCTTCCATGGACAGGGAGTCCGATAAGTCGAACGCCGGCTCACCCGACGTCCACGCGGACACTTTTGATAAGTCAGCCATCTGCCCCTCCGACAAGTGCCCAGCAGATCTGCCTGCGTCAGACCCAGTCGTCACACCTGATGCCCCAGGCTTCCCGCAATGGATAGACCCATTGCCCTCTGGGGTTCCTGCGTCCCCTCTGGCCCCCCCTCGGGGATTCTGATCCTTTTTCCCCAGGACGTGACCGAGGACCTAGAGATGCTGCCGTCAGGGGTGCCTCTGCTGATGCCAGACCTTCAGACGCTGGACCGGCTGCCAGCCAACCCGCTGCTGCCCTCCGGCATACCTCTGCCTGATGGAGGACCTGCTCTTCCGCCAGGACCGTTGGACCCTCCCGGAGGTCTCCCCATGCCGGGCCTGATGCCCTCTGGACCAACAATCCCACCGTCTGGTCCACCAGCAGGGCCTGCGTCAGGACCTTCTGCTCCGTCAGAGCCCCTAGTGCCAGGGTAGCCGATGCTGTAATACCCGGCGCTAGGTTTCCCGCCATCGGGTTACGGATACTCCTATTATGGGTACCCCAACTACCTGTACCCGAGCTCCCCTTCTCCTCCTCCTCCATAGCCGCCGGTGGACCTGAAGGAGGTCTTGGCATCCTGGTGGGCCGAGGCCAAGGCTCAGCTCACCAGGGAGGTCGAGAGTCGTCTTCTGATGCCGGAACCCCTATGTCGGGGACCCCTCCCCCTTTAACCAACGCCAGAGGAGATCCATCTGGCTCCCGGAGCAGAGAGGACATGCACCCCCGGGTGGTCCCCAGAGGGATTGTTTCTCCCCCTCCTAGGGAGGAGTCTTCTTCTATTTCAGGGCCATCAGACTCAGATTCTGACTCAGATCACTCTGAACCTGGAGGCAAGCCTCATACTCCAGAAAACCCAGGGCCGAGGGACCCTCCGAAGTCCCTTCCAGAGGATCCTTCTTTTCTGGAGCTCTTGAGAAAGATTCAGGAGACATGTCAGTGGCAATCAGTGGAGCCAGACCTACAGTGTAAGAAGCTCGCTGCACATTTAGATCTGCCCGAGACCACTCCCACACTGATTCCACTGTGGATAGAGCCTCACGCGGATCTTGTCTCCACTATTTGGAAGCAACCACCTGCGCTAGCCCCCTTCCAAGGAAGGCGGATAGGGTATATCAGGCTCCGGAGGGTAAAGACTTCCTTAGTCTCCACCGCAAGGCGGACTTAGTTGTGATCAGCACTGCCCACGGCTGCTCCACCAATCCAAAACACCTGAGCTCTTCCCCACCTGACAAAGAATCCTGACTTCTGGATCAGTACGGGAAGAAGATTTACTCATCTTCGACCCTAGGCATCAGGGCCCTCAACTACGTTGGCCACATGGGGGACTTCCAAAAGTCTGTTCTTAACCAGATAGAATCCAAGCTGGACTCCCTTCCTGATTCACAGACCAAACAGGAACTGGGAGACCTGGTCCGATCCGCTCATTCGGCCTGTAGGCACATGCTCTGTGCCACCTACGATGCAGTGGACACAGCTGGCAGAAGCTCGGCTTTCACCATAGGCTTACGGCATCATGCCTGGCTCTGTTTGTCAGGATTCGTCCCTGAAGTACAGACTGCCATACAGGATGCTCCCTTCAGTTGTTCAAGGGAGATGTCAAGGACATCGTAACTGAACTGCAGGAGAAGAGCACTGCACTTAAGTTAGTCCAGACTTTGTACAGGCCCCCTCAAGGGCAGTGACGTCCTTTTCATCACCAAAACCTAACCAAGGAAAGCGCGCTAACAAACATCGGGCCTCTCCAGCAGCCAAGACTCTCCCCGGAAAAGAAATCCTATCCCTTCTATCGAAGGCGTCGATAGAGCCTGTCACCACTCATCTTTGGGGGACGGGTTGCTATTTCCATTTCTTTCTAGTTCCCAAAAAAGGTGGGAGACTTGAGGCCTATCCTAGACCTCAGCTCCCTGAACATGTTCGTGGAGTACAAACGCTTCAGAATGCTCTCCTTGCAGAGTCCTCATCCCTCACTATGGCCGGGAAAGTGGCTATGCACTCTGGAAATGCAGGATGCATGCTTGCATATCCCCATTTGCCCTTCCCACCACAAATACCTCAGATTCTGCTTTCAAGGGGACCACTTCCAGTTCAAGGCCCTCCCATTTGGTCTTTCCTCGGCCCCCTGAGTATTTACCAAATGTCTGTCAGTGGTAGCATTACACCTGCATACTCCAGGTGTGCAAGTCTTCCTGTACCTGGACAATTGGCTCCTGTCGGCCCCTTCGAGGGAGGAACTCCTGCACTTCCTTTCCTTTACCCTACAGGTTTTTACCAGCTTGGGTATTACTGTCAACCAGGCCAAGTCCCACCTGGTCCCTAGCCAATGCCTCCTATTTATAGGGGCGATACTGGACACGACCCTAGGCAAATCCGTTTTGCCTCTGGACAGGGTCAAGACCCTTCAAATTCAGGCTCGTCTCCTGTCCGGTCGCAGACGGGTCGGAGCCAGGTCAGTCCTCTGTCTTCTCGGGCTTATGGGGGCTACCATTCCGACAGTTCCGTTCGCTCGGCTCCATATGAGGATCTCTCAGTGGCGCTTCGGTCACAATGGGACCAAACTCTAGACGAACTAGACCAAAAGGTGCTAGTGTTGGATCCCATGATCGGGGACTTGCACTGGTGGATGGTTCAGGAGAACCTGTCTGGAAGTTCCATTTTGCATCGCCCCTCCATCCCAAACACTGACAACAGATGCATCAGGGGAGGGCTGGGTGCCCACCTAGGGTCTCACAGGACGCTGGGCAGCTGGTCCCTTTTCGAGCAGAAACTGCACATAAACGAGCTTGAACTGAGAGCAGTCCTATATGCCCTACAGGCTCTTTTTCCCTTCATTCTTCGTGGACTTTTTCTGATCCATTCAGATAACAGGTGTGTAGTCTGGTACCTCAACAAACAGGGAGGAACATGTTCCTATCCCCTGTGCTGGGAAGCGATGAGAGCCTGGTATTGGGCAGCTCAGCACAACCTTCACCTGTTCGCAGTTACATTCCGGGGGTGGAAAATACCCTGGCAGACTAGCTCAGTCGCTCCTCAGCCAGGGCTCATGAATGGGAGTTAGACCAGCAAGTCGTAAATGACATTTTTCGGCAGTGGGGGATGCCTCAGGTGGATCTTTTCACCTCCCCCCAAAACGCCAGACTTCCTGCCTTTTGCTCGCTCCAGGGCGAGACGTTTTCTGGTGGGACGCTCTGCTCTCTGCTGGAGGAACAGATTCGTTTATGACTTCCCTCCCATTCTCTTCATTCCGAGAGTCTTGAACAAACTCAGAACAGATGAGACTTGAATGATTCTCATCGCCCACTTCTGGCCCAGGCAAGTTTGGTTCTCTCTTCTGCAAGTTTTCCGAGGAACCTCTTCTTCCTCTGTCGCAGCAATTGTTGACCCACGATCAGGGGACCCTAGTTCACCCAGGCCTCAAATCCCTTCTTCTCCATGTGTGGCTCCTTCAAACGTAGCTAAGGCACGCCTCAGAGTTTCTCCGTTAGTAACGGACATTTTGGTGGAGGCGAGAAAACCTTCCACCAGGTCCACCTACACCATGAAGTGGAAATGGTTTTCCATCTGGGCAAGCTCTAAAGACTTGGAGCCTTTCTCGTGCCCAGCTAACCAAGTACTGGATTACATGCGTCACCTCTTTGACCTGGGTCTCAGCCATTCTTCTTTGAAAGTCCATATGGCAGCTATTTCAGCTTACCACATTCCCTTCGAAGACCAGTCTTTTGCCCAACTGGAAGTCTCTAAGACCTTCCTTAAAGGGGTTCTCCACCTGAGACCCCCGTCCGCAATCCCGCCCCTCCATGGGACTTGAATTTTATCCTGGAAAAACTCACACTGCCCCCCTTCGAACCAGCAGCGGAAGCAGACTTAAAGTTCCTAGTGGCCATTACCTCTGCTCAATGTATTTCCGTGCTCCAAGCCTTGATGTGTAAAATTCCGTATTTGATTTTCCACAAGGAACAGGTGGCCATGCCCACCATTCCTAAGTTTCTTCCTAAGGTGGTGGCTGAGTCTACGCTGAATCAATCCATTGAGTTACCAGCTTTCTTTTTTACGCAACACTCCAATCATGGGGAGTACCTCTTACATACTCTGGATGTTCACAGAATCCTGAGATACCACACCAATCGAACTAAGTATCTCAGGAAAACTGATCAGCTTTTCATTTCTTTCGCTCACAAACGGGAAGGCAATGCTGTTTCCAAGCAATCCCTGTCTAAGTGGTTGGTGAATTGCATCACTTTCTGTTACGGCAAGAACAACAAGACCCTCCCAGGTCAGGTCAGAGGTCACTCCACTAGAGGAGTAGCTGCCTCTGTGGCTTGTTTAAAGAATGTGTCAGCGGCATATATCTGCGCAGCCACAACTTGGACGTCTGTCCATACCTTCACGAAATACTAGTTTGGACATTGTCTCTTGCCGTAGAGCAGGCTTCAGGTCAGCTGTTCTGCAGGATGTCCTTTCATGAGTCGCACCTGAAAATAGGCACTTGGCTGTCTAGTGTGACTTACCCGGTAAACAAAAGCAAATAAATAAATAAATGAGACCTGTCCAGCCTTGAGGTTTATGTTGTGAAACATACATAGAAACATAGAATTTGACGGCGGATAAGGACCGCTTGGGCCCACCCAGTCTGCCAATTTCCCTACCTAATGGATAAGCTGCAGATCCTAGTTAACCAACAGCCTACTTCTTCCTACCCCCACCCCCTATAATTGCCTTATGACTGTCCCATGCATGCTTGAATTCCACCACTGTTTTTGACTCCACAACCTCCTCCGGAAGGCTGCTCCATGCATCCACAACCCTCTCTGTGAAAAAATACTTCCTTAAATTACCTCTGAGCTGCCTCCCTCTATCTTCAGATTGTGCCCCTTGTTCTTGCACACCTCTTTTTGAAAGATGCTACCCTCTTGGACTTTGTTGATTCCTTGAGGTACTTGAAAGTTTCTGTCATGTCCCCCTCCCTCCTTTCCTCGAGGCTATACATATTAAGCTCCTTAAGTCTCTCTTCATATGTCTTCCGTGCAGACCTGCACCATTTTAGTTGCCCTCCTCTGGACAGCTTCCATCCTGTCTATGTCTTTGGAGATTGGGTCTCCAGAACTGCACGCAGTACTCCAGATGGGGTCTCACCAGCTGTCTGTACAGAGAGATAATAACTTCCTGTTTTCTACTGGTGATGCCTCTCCCTATGCATCCCAGTATCCCCCCAACCCTCCTTGCTGTCCTCTCACATTGCTTGCCCACCTTTAGGTCATCTGATATGACTACCCCCAGGTCCCTTTCCATTTTTGTTGTTGTTAGTATCTCACCCCCATTGTGTACTCTTCCTGGGTTTTGTTTCCCAGGTGCATTATCTTGCACTTCTTAGCATTGAATCTAGCTGCCATACATTTGACCATTCCTCTAACCTTGCCAAGTCCCTTCATCATCCTTTCCACCCCACCTTGTGCATCAACTCTGTTGCAGATCTTGTGTCATCTGCAAGAGAGACATACTTTCCTTCTAGTCCCTCTGCAATGTCGCTTGTAAAGACATTGAAGAGGACCGATCTATACTGAACCCTGCGGTACCCCACTAGTAACCTCCCTTTCTTCAGAGTGGACTCCATTTACTATTACTCTCTGTATCCTATTCTCCAGCCAATTCTTAACCCAGGCTGTCATCTTGGGACCCACTCCCAGGCTGGCTAACTTGTATATTAGTCTTTGTGTGGGACTATGTCAAATGTCTTGCTAAAGTCTAGGTAGACCATGTCCACAGCCCTCCTGATCTACTACTTTGGTCATCCAGTCAAAGAAATCTATCAGATTTATCTGGCATGACCTTCCCGCTGTAAATCCATGCTGCCTTGGGTCCTGTGCCCCTCTGGCCTCTAGATATTCGACAGTTCTTTCCTTCAGAAGTGATTCCATCATTTTTCCTATCACTGAGGTTAAACTAACAGGTCTGTAGTTTCCTGCTTCTGCCTTGCTCCTACTTTTGTGAAGGGGAATCACATC
This sequence comes from Neoceratodus forsteri, assembly GCA_016271365.2. Taxonomy (NCBI): domain Eukaryota; kingdom Metazoa; phylum Chordata; order Ceratodontiformes; family Ceratodontidae; genus Neoceratodus; species Neoceratodus forsteri. Next base: position 34,017,251 of record CM057454.1, read on the forward strand.
TGCCCTCCTCCTCCAGTCCTCGGGTACTACCCCATCCTCCCATGATTTGTTAGAGGGTAGTCAGTGGTGTCACTAGTTCTACCCTTAGTTCTTTTAGAATTCTGGGATGAATCCCATCAGGCCCCATTGCTTTGTCCACCTTCAGTTCTAAGAGTTCTTTCAGAACCCTTCCTTCTTTAAATGGGCTGGTATCAACTTCTGTATCCAGAGTGTTTCTACTGTTTGTTTTAGGTACCTCCCCCTCTTCATTTGTAAATACTGAGCAAAAATATTTGTTAGCATCTCTGCCTTTTCACAGTCACCCTCTGCCCACCTCCTCCCCTTTATTAAGCCTCAGTATCCCTCCCTTGGTCTTCCTTCGCTCCCTGATGTACCTATAAAAGGTTTTATCCCCCTTCTTAACTGAGTTGGCTGTCGTGTCCTCGGTTTGGGCCTTTGCTGTTCTGACCGCCTTCCCAGCTTCCTTTTGCTTTAACTGATACAGTTCTCTGTCCTGCTCCTTCTGTGATTCCTTGTACTTCCTGAATGCTTTCTTTTTCTCTTGAACCTTCACTGCCACTTCCTTTGAGAACCATAGTGGTTTCTAACATTGTTTTGTTTTATTTGCTTCACACAAAGGCTTGTTACCTCTGTGATGGCAGTTTTATTATTCCCATTGTTCTTCCACCCTCCTTCCTGCCCATTTGCTAGTGCATTCCTTAGGCACTCACCCATTTTGCAGTCAGCCCTCCTAAAGTCCAGTACTTTTGCCTTTGTATGGCTTGACTCTGTTGCTGTGTTTATTAGAACTATACTGTTCGATGGTCGCTAGTTCCCAGATGGCTACTCACTTCTACATCTGTGATCCTCTCTCCATCTCCATTTGAGAGAACTAGGTCTAAGATTGCTCCCTCTCGAGTGGGCTCCAATACTAGTTGTCTAAGGCATGCCCCCTGTAGGGCATCTAGAATAACCCCACTCTTAGAAGTGGCTGCTGCAACTGCACTCCATTTAACATCTGGCATATTCAGATCACCCATCAGCAATATCTCCCCTTTTTCTGCCATTCTAAGTATACTTTCTATCATTTCCTTGTCCATTTCCTCCCCCTGAGAAGGGGGTCTGTATACAACCCCTGTGCGGATTGTGGTGCCATTGCCTGTCTCCAAATTTACCCACAGTGCTTCTTCTCCTCCCTGTTTACCCTTTTGTTCTGTTGCTTTGATTCCTTGCCTTATGTAAAGAGCTACTCCCCTCCTCCTCTTTTACCCTCCCTGTCCCTCCTGTAGATAGTGTATCCTGGTATGTTTACGTCCCAGTCATGGTTTTGTGTGTACCATGTTTTTGTGACTGCCACAATATCCGGATGTTCCTCCTCCATCAAGGCCACAAATTCAGGAAGCTTGTTACCCAGACTACGGGCATTGGTACTCATTGCTCTCCATTTTTTGATGGCTTTACCTTCTGTTGCAGTATCCCCCACTGACCTTTCTACCTTGGTCTTTTTCTCATTTAGTACCCTGTTTTGTAGGGAGAGGCTGGGATTTTCCTGCTGCTTATCAGTGCCTCCCCCCTTGACTAGTTTAAAAGCTTGCCAATGAAGCATTTAAACCGATTGCTCAAAAGACTTGTTCCCTTCCTGGACAGATGCAGATCATCTTGCCAGTACAGGCTGGTGTCCCTCCAGGTGGAACCCCAGTCCCCAATGAAGCCAAACCCCTGTGCTCCACACCATTTTTTTCAACCGTTCATTAAACTGCATGGTGCAAAGTACCCTCACCTCACCCATGCCATTGACAGGCAGCACCTCTGAGAAGGATACTGTGTGTGCTACTTGTCTTAGGCCCCTCCCCAGCTCTGCAAAGTCCTCCTGCACTGCTCTAATCTCATGGTGAGCCAAGTCATTTGTCCCTAGGTGGACAATGACGTCCAGCTCAGACTCCCGTGCAGCTGTTCTCGTGATCCTGAGGATGCGCTTCCTGTCCCTCCAAGCCATGGCACCAGGCAGGCACCTTACTTCAGTTTTCCCTGCTTCCCCCAGTTCTATCCCCCTAATAATTGAGTCCCCCACCAGGAGCTGCTTCCTTTCCCTGTGGTGTCCTCTGCCTCCTTCCTGTGGGCCTCCCTTGTGACAGTTGTCCTCAGCCTCCTTAGTCTCCTCTGTGGGTGCATCCATAGGGGAGCTATGCTCCCCCAGAATGGTGTATGGATTGTGGAGTGGAACAACTGACTGGGTGTGCCTCTGTTCCACCATCCTCACCCTCCCTGAGCCCACTATGGTCCAACTGCTGTGCTTTCTTCGCAACCTCTGACAATCCTCCTCCTGAGTTTTCTTCTTTGTTCCAGACAGCTTGGGATTCGGTCCTATCTGTGAATACCTACTGCAGGAGCCCTCTTGAAGTAAGATAGTACAGTTATGTAAGAACTTACCGTAACAGTAGATCTTCGACAGAGGCTCTTGCAGTGGGTATTACCTTGTCCTCCATCCCCCTAGGTTTCTTCTCTTTTTCTTCCATGGGGGCATGTCCTCTTCTCTCTCATCTTTCCTTTTTAGGCCTTTGACAGGAAAGAACTGGAAGGCTGGCGTGGGGGACCACCCCTTTATACGGACGTCATCTGACGCCGGTCACCTGACTTTGGGGTGGTCCCCTGCCAGAGACTGCTAGCTGGAAGTTTTTCTGTGGGGTCCTGACACCTGACGGCTTAGTCCTATCTGTGAATACCTACTGCAAGAGCCTCACTCGAAGATCTACTGTTATAGTAAGTTCTTACGTAACTGTACTGTTTGGGGGGGGGGGGGTTAAAAAAAAATAATAATTTATAGTCCAAAAGGTGTGAAATTAAGTTTTCTGATTAAGGATGTCATGGTATCAAGGTCTCATAGTATACCACAGTTTTGGAAGTCATGGAATTGATGTTGTGAGCAATCTCTGATACAGCAATAACTGTCATTCACGGTATAGAGTGGTTTTCAGCCTTTCAGCTATTTTGGGGTGTGTGTTTAGGAACAAGAGTCCGTTATGCACCTTTTCTCCCTGACACAAGAGTTCGTAGACATATTTTTTGTACAAAAATGATTGCGTTCATAATACCACAGTATTCACAATAACCACGGTAATATGCGTCAGATAGGTTTTTGCTGTCCACCCTGTTTGTTCCGGTTAGGAATTTGAAGGTCTGCATCATGTCGCTTCACCTGACCTATAGCGAGTATATGTTAAGTGCTTCCAGCCTTTCCTCATAATATCTTCCTGTTGGCCCTGAATCAACTCTGTGACCCTTCACTGCACCGACTCCAGTCTATCCCTGTCTTTCCTCAGGTGCGGACTCCGGAACTGGGCACAGTACTCCAGATGCAGCTTCACCAGTGACCTATACAGGGACAATATCACCTCCCTCATCCTGCTGTAAAATCCCTGCCCGGTGCACTCCAACATTCTGGTTGCCTTGCTGTAGGCCTTGTTGCATTGGCAAATGTTTGAAGGAGTCCCTTACGAGTACTTCTAGATCGCGTTCCTTGGTAATAGTGGCCATCTGATCCCCATCCAGTATTCCATCCTAGGGGTCTTCTTCGTTAAGTGCATTACCTTGCTCATGGCATTAAATCTTAGCTGCTCTATTTTAGGCCATCTCTCCAATCTTTCCAGGTCTCTCTGCAACTCCCTCACCCCTTCTTCGCTGTCTACCCTCTGGTAGAACTTTGTGTCATCAGCAAAGATACTCAACCTGCTCTGTGTACCCTCTCCTGTGGCACTGAAAAAGGACTGGTCCCAGGACCCGACCCTTACAGAACCCCACTTGTGACCGCTCTCACCTCGATTTGACCCTATTAACCACCACTCTCTGCTGTCTCTCTCTCTCCCACCCCCACCAGTTTCAAACTCACCTTACTAGTGCTTCCCCTATTCCCAGGTCCTCTGGCGTTTTTAGCATTCTGCTGTGTGGCACCTTGTCGAATACTTTACTGAAGTCAAAGCAGAGTAAATTTACTGTCTGCCACTATACAAAGCCCTGGTAACCCAGTCAAATAATACTATCAGGCTGGTTTGACACAGCCTTCCTGCCACAAAACAGCCCATGCTGTTTACTGTCCTGGAGTCTGTTGCCTTATTTATCTGATTTTGTTGTTTAATTCAGTGAATTATTTTTTGTCTCCATTAGCTTTTCATGAGCAAAATATAATTTCTATGGAAAAAGAACCAACTCTAAACAAAACAAAATAAAGCAAAGAAAAATATTGGTCTCTCCTCTGGCATAGGGCGGCGGACAGCCTCTGCAGTAGTACTCTTGAGCTTCTGATGCCGAGCAGATTAAAGACCAGCACTCTCAGAGAGGCCTGAAGGGAGCCATTTTCCTGTCCTTTTACCTGGCAGATGGGTAACAAAATAGGGAAACAAGCCAAAACAAACTACAGGTCATTAAACAAAATTAAAACAAAACAAAAATCCTTCCCAGGACTCTGAGTCAGGAACCATAAAAGCTAAGAATGCATGTGGTTAGTTTCCATCCTTTTTTATGTCTTTCTTCTATTATGTCGTACAAAATGGATATGTTGTTATGAACATTGTTAATTCTGGTCATAACCATGCTAGCCCCAATGTTTTTGGACACTGTACATTTTTATGAATCATACTATTGCTATATTGTTAATCTTTTGCTGCTGATCTTTGAGTTATGTGAAGATAAAGCTGTGGTATACTGATTATTCAGACTTTCAGTTTTAAAGTGTATGTATGTTTTCTGCGATTTCCCTTAATACATTGATGTCCAAAATAAAACAGTATTGCTTTTCTCATTACATACAGAGGCTGGAACATGACACTATGGTGGGAATCTTGAACTGATTTGGAAAAGGGTGTAGTAGTAATGCTGAGTCATAATTCATTTAAAGTGTCTGAGAATATTATACTGCAGCTTTAAAGTGCACAATTATTTACATAATGCAAGTACAGTAATCATTTTCCTCCACAAGAAGTTGAATTTTGTATATTAACATATATACAGGAGTGTTAATGGATTTTATTTATTTACATATCTGTATTTTGTTACCATGAGAACTGATGGTACTGCTCTTATTCTTAGCTTAGTACTGGCATGGTATTTACCTCCTGGTGCTTATGCAAAATTGTCAGCCTCACTTGGCGATGAGACAGACAAATCACTTTAATCAACAGAGTGTCAGAGCGCAGTCCACTGATTTAGTATGTTGAGAAAAATCTTGGCCAACAATGCTGTAATAGGCTGGCTCTTTTGTGCTGAGTAATAGGGGACTACTCGGCACACTGGCAACCCAGAATTGTGCCCCAAGCTGAGGAAGTCAGGAGTGGTGGCCAGCAGAGGAGAACCAAGTTTCCAGTTGTATGTTTTCCTTTCTGGGGGTATTCAATGACCAGGTGTTGGCTGCCTCCTAGTGCTAGGTTGAAGGCTGCATGCAGACTTGCCCCAGCTACAAGGGTTGATTGGGGTGGGTGAGATTACGGACCGATAATTCATGCTTGAAGAGCATGTTGACATAATTCCTCTTGAGTCACAGGGACTGGAGTTGAAACGAGGAAAACGGGCAGCCCCTTCATTGGATGAGGGGTGTTTCAGCATGCCAACGCTAATAGAGTTTGTGTTTGACAGGGCCATTTCCCAATGTCCGTAATGACCTCTGCTCATAAAGTGCACTTCCCTCCTCCCTTCTGAGTCAGTGTACAGAAAAGAGGCTACTTCCCCCAGTTGAGCGATAGAATGGAACATGGAAATGCTATGCACCTCTTGATGCTGGTTCGGATACTAGCATAAGAAACAGTGCCCCTCCATGTTAGGATCTGGAACTGTCAAAGCCTAAGAAAGGATAATGGGGTAAGTCAGGTAGGAGCAAGAAAACATTTTGTACTAGAGCAGTGATTTGAGGAAGATGCTGAAAACAATTGTTAGAATAAATTGTAGAAGATGATTTATTATAGCAGTTACATGGTCCAGAGCTAACATTCTTGCCAGCCGTTGACTTCAAAGTGGTGGTTAAGCTTCTGAACTGCACCTGCTGCAGTGGGCTTTACCTGCTGAGGAAGCTCACTTCTGATTCAGTTGTTGCTTAAAGGGAACATAAATCTAACTTTTCTTTTTAACAACATTGGAAATTTGGGTATGTATAGTCTTCTTAATGTTTCCTGTGTTTGCTTTGAAACAGTCGTCATTCTGTCCTTTTTTTTTTTTTTTTTTTTTTTAAGTTTCCCTCATCAGAGATTTTTCCCACCTGATATTTATTTTTCATTATAGATTAATTCCGGAACCCGGTGGCGCCCATTGAGTGGAAGCCTTGAGGGAAAGTTACACCAGGCTTCCGCTCAGCTGATGTTGCTGGGTTATGAAAAGGCAATATTTTTTTTTAAATGACTTTCAGGCAGAGAAAAAGACAGTATTAACAAGGGCCCTAAATAAATGGATTAAAAAAAGACCATTTCAAATAAGAATAGGAAGTGGTACAGTAGCAAGATTAAGGCAGTTACACCCATGCCCAAATTTCCAGTTAAATTATACATTGGAAAGCCAGGTTTATTTTCCCTTTAAAACAGTGAAGTGACTTCTCCATCGAATAATTCTTTCAAACAGTAAGGATGGACACATTTTCCATGTAGATTTTATTTTTGGTTATATTATTTATCCTCACTTTAGAGAATGCTTGGCCTCCAACTCCTGTGGCGACACCGGTGGCCATTCCTTCCCTTCCCTTTGGATGACTGCCTCCTTGGGACCCCATCTGCAGTTTTTCTTGTGAAGTAGAACTCTTTCCTCCTCTCTTGGTGGGATCGTGCATGGAGAAAAAGGCTGACGAAGATGACACTTGACCACTGGGACATTGACAGGGCAAAGCATCTTACTGTTCCGACTTCTTTCAAATTTCTTGGTTATTGCTCCTCCACTGGCCATGTTTAAAATTTAGTTTCCTGTGTTGCTCCCCAGCAGTTTTTGCACAAATGCTAGGACAGTCGCCCCCACCTGAGCCTTGAGTGTACTGCATCTGCAGAGTGTCCTAGATCCCACTGGCCCAGTGCCAGTAGTGGGGCTTGACAGTTGAACTCCTACATGGTTGACACCTTTTATTTCTGTGTCAGCTTCCTATTTCTGCACATAAAGCAAAAGAGGGTGATGACATTCAGAACAGAAATAATAGCATTACTATCATTTTCCATATGTTCAGACTTTGTAGGGTATCATTTACAGTACAACTAGAAGAAACATTGTGTGAGTCAAGGGTCTTAAAAAGTGCTGTCATATTTGGGGGCTTAGGGTCAAGAGGCCTTGAGTTGAAGTCCCGGTTCTGCTGTTCAGTTTGGAACTGGTACTTATGGTATGGTGGCTGCCAAGTGAGTGAGGAAGAATGCTCTTGGTATTGCCCACTTATATTGGCAATTCAGGAACTACTTTATGGAAGTCAATTGCAAACGTTGCTTCCATGCCACTGCCAGTATGTGTCCCTATGGCAGTCAGATCAGGATTACAAAAAACGAATGCAAGAGTGCTTGGGGGGGGGGGATTAGATTATATCTCTGTTTTTAATATGGTTGTTCCTTATTTTGCTTTTGAATACTAATTTGATTCCATCCTTTGTTAGACTAAAACACGTAAGACGTACTGGGTTTGCAAAGCTATAACCATCTCTTCCAAGCCCACGTTACTGCCTCAGCTTAGTTTTCTCATAATTTGTGTGGAGTTTGAAACTGATATAGAAACTCTGTCACTTTTAACTTGTTTTACCTGGTATGTTGCCTCACAGAACTGATTTTCAGGGATATCTCCCTCCTTAGAGCTATAGCTTTGGAACGGTTCACTGTTTCAGGACCATTTACCTAGCTGGGGATACCCACATTGATGTATGTCGGCATTGCCTGTGTAACTTGGGTGGCCCCATAGTGCCTCAATATTTATTTTCTTCCTCTGTCAACTGCTTATTGGGTTGTGGTAACCACCTTCACCAATTTTAGTTCAAATTTCTTTTAAATACTTTGTTTCCAAGTGGTCCTGACTCAGATGCTTACAATTCTAAAGGTGTGGCTCCGTGGAGAAGATTCTCTTGAAGATCTTCTTGTTTTTGGTAAATAACTTAACTGTTTGTGTTGTGCAGACATTCCACTGCTTCCTTCAATCACCTCGCTGAGTCTTGATGATGATGATGATGAAGAAGACAAAAGCGGACCTTTTGTTGTACATTGGCTGAATAACAAAGAGCTGCATTTCACTCTTTCAATGGAGGTGTTTTTACAGCAGTTGCGAAAAACCCTGGAACAGCAGTCTCCAGAGGCCAACATGGAGGAGACGAACCAGCCTGATGGTAAATCAGATGAAGGTAGGTAGGCTGTCTCTGTAAATATATATATATATATATTTTTTTTTTTTTGAGGAACAGATCTTGGTCTTCTGACAGCTCTGTGTGGAAGTAATTTAACCATAAGAAGTCTACTTCTGTAGTTGAAGACAAACTAGTGGTTCTTTTTTTTTTTGCCCAGTACCCCTTCCCCTGCCCATACTGGGCTGAGGCTTCGGGGCCCCCCCCCATGCCCAGGCATACCTTCCCCACAGTGTGGGGTCACGGGAGCGGGAGACCGCTCCGACGGACATGAGTCTCAGTGGGAGTGGAGGCAGGGCATCATAAGCGAGGCCAGATTTTTCATATGCTGCTTTCCCATGGGGGCGGGACATGCAATGACGTCAACGGCATGCCAGATATCTGCCGCGTCCCCTCTCGTGACAATGTGCCAGGGCTGCTGCTGTACTGGCTCAACTCTCCAGAGAAGGGAGAGCCGCCACTTGGGCACTCAGTCCTTCTCCACCCAGCCGGCCCTCTGATTCTCGGCTCCGTTCCTGAACCCAGGATGTTGACATCGTAGGCAGACGCCTTGCCGCTGCGCCAGCGGGCCAGCACAAGCCAGTGATTCTGCCTAGGTGTCCTGCAGGTAGGGTTCAGTGTTTTCACTCTTAAGGTGGCAGTCACTGTTGGGATTAATGGGGGGGGGGAGCTTGCAAGGGCTCAGCCACCATATCTCTGAAGTGGGCCCTTGCAGCTCTAACATCACTGATATTTACTTATAATGGAGAAGGGGGGCAGCACGTTTTAAGCAATAAGGCATGACCAAGGGTTATGTTAATGGTCTGTTAATCACCTTCTAGGGGTGTACTGTGGCACGAGGTGTAGCTGAGTGCTACATGCCCCTAGGGGGTGATTAACCGACCATTAACATAATCCCAGGGAGTGCCTTATTGCTATTATAATAAAAAATGTTTTTAAACAGTGTTAAACCTTGCTCAGCATGTGGTTAAGCTCTACATGTATGTTAATAAAAGATTAACATAAGGCTGTTAGAATGTTTGCAGCCAATCAGAAAGCTCCATTTCTCAGACCCTTTTTATAATTTTTTTTTAACTTGCTATTTATCCCCCAATACCTGGCATAACTCCATTGACCCATCTCGATCGCGATCCACCAGTCAGGTACCCCCATGTAGCCTTGGTTTTCCCCCCAGGTGAGGTTGGGGTGGATGGAACCCTCAGATCTTCCTTGTTTTCATCAGGCCCCAAATTGTAGCCTCGCAGATTGAGTGGTAAGGGGCGCCATCCTTGTCGGTGTGCTCTGCCAGGTCCCGATTTTTTTTTTTTTTTATCCCCTATAACCCCTGGAGTCACGGCTGCTCCATGACATCAAGGCACCCATGCCGATGTCCTGCCATGCCCCTTCCCCCCTTCTGTGGCATCAGGCTGCTGTACCTCTTTCCTCCACCAGACGTCAGACCAGCACCGGGCCATCGTCCCCCCTCCCTCCCAGGGGAAGCAAACTGTCCATTGGATGCTCAAGTTTCCCCTCTCCGGTCGATCCTTAAGCTCCCGGGCTCATTCAGACCTGGGTCACTGGCATCGCAGGCAGTAGTGCCATCACTGCGCCAGCGGGCCGGCTATGGGGGCAGCACTTTTAAAGAGAAAGACCCCAGGGGCCCCCATTGTTCATACATTATCATTCAAACACTGAAAAATCAACCTACAGGTAAAGCCTGGCTGGTCATAAATAGAACAAGTTGCGAAGACCCAGTTATGCTGTTTATGAGCTTTAGTACAAAGTTTATAGAGTTGCCAACACATAAAGTTACTCAGACTAAAATCTGACTCGTAGCCACTGCTAAGCAAATTTTGAGGTCATAGTGCTGTTATAACTTGGGCCTTCACAAAATAGATACTAAGTGTGGGCCTTTGAAAGCCAGCTGAAAACCTGAAAGTGCAGAATGTTTATGTCCAGTTCAGCCATAGCGGGTTACTGTACAAGCACTATTAAAAAAGGGAAAAGCTGCTGTAGAAAATGAAATTTTTTTTCCCTTCCCGTATTTTTTTTTCTCCCAGCTGGAGGCTGGCAGGCGAGGCTTCGTCTCTCTCTCACTTCAGAGAGCGCTCCGTTCAGCCCCGAAGGGCGTTATAAAGCCTGCTAGTATCTCTTTTCTGTTTTCTCCCTGTTCCCTGTTGCTGGGTCACTCACATCATCCTTGCGCATGTGGAGGCATGCGCACACTGCAGAGTCCCAAAGCACCCTCCTGTCTGTTGTCCCAGACTCGCACTACCACCAGGCCTTTATATGGTGGCAGTCATTCCATGGGTGCAGCAATCAACCCTCCCTGGGAGAGCAGAGCAGTCCTATGGATGCTCGATCCTCTCCCTCCCCGGCCGACCCCCGACAACCCGTGTCTGCTTCCAAACTGTGGTCACTGGATTGGTAGGAGGTAAGGAGCGCAGCACCTCAGCCCTTCACACCACTGGGCTGGCTTGTAGAAAATACTTTAAGGGCATCTGCACTGGGGAAAGTTGACACCTTAAGGACTTCCAGTGATGTTTGGCCAGGTTAGCTGCCTGAAACTAGAGTTCACTTCCCTTGTTGGCAACAGAAGTCCCCAAATTACTTTAAATCTCCATTAAATCGACCGAAATGCCTACCGAAGTGGACATGGATGACAAGATTACCTGCTACCAGTCCACAAAAGAAAAATTGACCCGAGATGCAGGCCGGTATCGGGAATCGAGCACCAACCGCAGCTGCATCGTGTCTGTAGCCAGCACGAAATGTCTTGCATATGATACTGATGGCGAAACGGGGGAAACTAACATGCAGTAGGTTTGAAATGCTGCTTAGAGAGAAAGGCATCGTGGCATGAGAATAAAACAGTTTAAAAAGCTGCATGATTGCATGTCAGGAATGGAAAAAAAGATCGATGAGGCAGAGGAAAGAGTAGCAGTGATGGAGGATGGGATCATGCACTTGGGAATGGCCCTGACCTCACTACTCCACTACACGGAGATGCTACACGACAGATGCATGATCTGGAATTGAGATCCAAGAGGACAACTTTGCGACTCACAGGCCTCCCTGAAGGGGCAGAAATGGGGCAGTTATGTGATTTTTCTAACTGACCTCTTGTGTGGTGTGCTGGCCCTGCTGCATACACTGAAATTTTGGATAAAGCGGGCTCACAGGTCCCTCTTAACAAAACCAGCAGACCCATGAGGCAGACCCAGGCCAGTGCTGATGAAATTTTCTAGCCTTATGGCAAAAGGAGAAATACTACTCAAGGCTTGGTAGCAGGGAGAAGTTAAATATAACAGCGCCTGGATATTTTTCGATAAAGACTATCCATCTGATTTCCTCAGAAAATTACTACAATACCTGGACATTATGAAAGCTCTGCATGCCAGACAAATGAAGTTTCACACTCCTTACAAGACCCCTTACCCAGCCAGAATGTGCATTTTGTTGAGGACAGTATTAAATTATACCACACGCTGCAAGATGCAGCAGTTGCCCTGAAGGAGCATGGCATTCTGTTGGAACCTCGTCAGCAAAGCCAACAGATAGATCAGACCCCACCCCCCACTACCAGAGGAGAATGGACTACATTGCAGTGTCAGACCATCAAGGCCTCAGGAAATCGTGAAGCCCCATGTACAGTGGGAGAAATATACTCCCTGCCATAACAGTTCCACAGCATGCAGCCAAGGAGAATGGCTCAGAATCAGGATACTTGAACTTTCGCAGCTTACTGCACTGACTACTCAGATGGCAGGTGAGTCGAGCATTCACAAATGTTTTACTGCTGCGCACTAACATCCCCATCACCACCCCTGACTTCCTGTATTTTCAGTTTTGGTCTTCAGTTTGATGCTAACTAGGGAGAGGGCAGTGTCCTTTCTTTCTCCCCAACCCACCCTCGGCGAGAACTTAGCCAGTTTTAACTGAAACACCACTGACCCTTTCCCTTACTGAGACATCTCAGGAGCTCAGTTTACACTCACAGTGCTTGGACCTTGAGTGGACTGTGCTCTTTTACTTTTGAACTATAGTGTGTATGAGGTCTTCATTGGACTTTGCAGACTACAAAGTGACTGCTTTAAACTCGACCTGTTGTGATTTCACTGGTGATGGTGGTGGTGGTGCTAGTGGCGGAGGGAGTATGGGGACTGTGCTCAGTAGTATGCAGTGGGCCGTGTGACAAAGCACGTTACCATTTGGGTTATTGGTGGGTCAGGATAGATTGTGGAACTTGAAGGGCGGTGTCATACGTTGTGTTTTCTTGGTAATAAGTAGCGAGCAAGAGATAGAAACATAAAACAGGAAAAAAAAGTGCAGCACAGAAACCAAATCCCCAGTAGAATCAGCTTCCTGACAAGGCTGTTGAGCAGTACTGCTAACTAGGGCAGTCATTATATACACCAGGTGCCAGTAATAGTGCCTACTAAGCACTGCTTGGAAAAGAGCCGACTCTTGAAGGCAGGCAGAACTGAACCTGTGCATGGTTTCTGCCCAGTACCTTGTTTTAGCCCAGGCCCTGGGGGTTGGGTGGAGGACTATTTTGAGGGGGGCCGTGCGCTTTCATACCCCTCGCCTAACTGGACTGGGATGGCAGGCACCTTCGAACCCGTCCGCTGTGCTGTCACTGCCCCAGTGGCGGGACAGAACCACTTCTGCTTTGGAGAGTGCAATTGCATAGTTTGATCCTTGGATGCCACTGGTTTTTGCACTACCTGCAGTAACCCAGTACCCCTGCTGGGGAGAGCTTCATTACACCCATGGGGTGGGGGAGGGGCCTGCAGGTCACAGAGGTGGCTGGGAGTTGGGGAGGCATCCTAAATCCATGAGACCAGAGGTGAACCAGATTCTTTTCCAACATCTGTTTCCTTTCTGTGATCACCAAATGGGCATTGCAGGCAGTTAATGCGGGCCACTGAGCTGGTCTGGGGGGGGGCACCTCATCCTTAAACCACGAGACCAGAGGCGAACCAGTTTATGTCCCAACAGCTCTCACCATTCTGTGATCATGAGATGGGCATTGCAGACAGTTAAGTGGTAAAGTTTCTGCTACCCAGATAGTTACAGGCTAGACACTACAACCTATCTCTGCACTTCACAGGTTCCAGGGAACTGGGACTCAAATTCACTTTAATATAGGCATGTGCCCAGGAGGGACGGGGAGGTGGAAAAGAAATGGGGTGTGCAGTCAGTATGTTCTGGTTGTGGCTTCATTTTTTATTTTGTCTGACAGTATTCACCTACCTTTTGAGCTCTTTCATAATAGAAGTAGCGGTTCCTGTTCTTGGGGGATGTTGCATCACTACCCAACCTCCCTGGAGACTCCAGTATCTGCTAGGGCAGCCTCTGGAGAGGTCCAGTGAATGTTCTGTGATGTCCCTCTACCTCAGAGGCAGAAAAGGTTTCAAGTTAAATTTTTCATTGCCAGATTGGCTAGTTTTATCATTTTTAAGGTTATTTGGAGGCTGGATCATGCATTGCAAATTGGATGCTTAGTGGCAGAGGGGAGGTGGGGGACGTTACCCACCCCTCTAATCCTTGCATGTCCTGACAATGAACTGTTATGGTGTCAGTACAGACTAAGGTTCGTATCTGTAATGTCAATGACTTAACTCACCCCATTAGGAGAAAAAAAGATCATGACATATCTACATCAGTGTAATGTCGATATTATTCTCCTACAGGAGACTCCCCTTACAGATACCGAACATCAGGAGATGGCCAGGTCTGGCTACCGGAACATTCACTTCTCTTCATGTAAATCTGGGTGGAGTAGGGGTGTGACTGTGCTGGTGCCAAACAGGGTCCCCTTTGAAACGACAGAGGTGTACATAGATACAGAAGATAGATATGTAATGGTCAAGGGTACTTTAAAAGACAGCTCCTCACCCTGATTTCAGTAACACAGTGCCACAGCAGACTTCCTATTTTTTGGAAAACTGTTCGCCCAGATAACTGAAAAAACTAAGGGGACCGGATCTATTGGGGGGTGGGGGATTTAAAGTTCATGTTTGTCCTTCAGATAGAACTTCACAAATTCTATGAAGGGGACAGGTAGTGGCTAAGGTTGTAAAGACTCTGCTAGGGAATTGGGTTTTATAGATGCCTAGAGGCACTCCCATGGGTCTACCCTGGGGTATACTGTAGTTATTACTCTCCAGTTCCTCAGATGTACTGCAGGCTTTCATGTCTTTTTGTAATCTAAAGAGTTCTTATACAGACTCAACCGATGCCTGATTGGCTCTATCCGATCATGCCCCCTTTCTGATAGAGATAGATCTGCAGATTTCAAAGAGTTTATCCTTTTGGAGACAGAATATATCCCTGTTACAAGATAGAGTAGTACAAGAACAGATCACACCACTTCTTGAACAGGCGGTTTAAGAAAGCAGTTTGCAAGACACGAAACCAGAGATTCTAGGGGCGGGGATATGGTTCACTCATCCACACATTGACAGTTCCTGTTTCCTTAAGAGCTGTTTTGCCAGAGTGTCATTAAGCAGAGCTCCTACCACCACCTGGGTGGTATATCCCTTGGCTCCGCCCCATGATGTTAGATCTTCCTTTCCAATGGAAGATTTCAATCTTCTTCAGTCTTCTCCTTTGCAGCTCCGCACATTGTAGGGCCTTTTAAGTGCACCATTGGCAGACTTGATGACATTTATCTTACTTTTAACTTGGAAGTATATTTCTCTGGTGCCACTCTAATTGCTTGATTGCATGATGCAGCACAAGGAAAGAAAGCCCTTTCCTATCTTCAAACACTGCATCATGTGCAGGCAGAATTTGTTGCAGACGGACCCACACGTGTCGTGCCTGCACTGTCTCAGGATGGCACGATGTTGTTGGTTTTGGCCTTTGCTAGAGAATGCTTTCCTCTACGCTTGATGACCATAAGGCTTGCCTTCTCCTTTGCTGTCCGACTGAGACCCCAAATTGCAACCTAAGGGTGGTCATAAGGTGGCTTCTGCTGCAGTGGATTCAGCGGTCCAGCTTGCAGCTGTGGAAGAAGTGGAGGCAAAGGCTGCAGCGGGTACCTCGTCAGCCGCAGCACTGCTCCAGATTGGGGTCAGCATCAGAACATCCTTCACTGGGGGAGTTTCATGACATATCGGGCCCTCCATACCTTCGGGGAGAGCCCTGTCTGTCATGTTAAGAAGCATAAAAAGAAACAACACTGCTGTTAGTCATGGAACCGGGAAAAGTCAAGCGTCTCCCGCTCCCTCGACTCCCCCAGCTGCTTGAAGTCTTTCATGCACTCAGCTTTGGCTTAGCCACATTTGTTTGAGGGGCAGGTTGCTAGCTCCACGTTATACCCATCAGGCTTGACTACCTCGATACCAGTCGATTTGATGGTTGAGATTTTTCTCGACCCTGTCATCCCTTTGTTGGAGGGGGTCGATGATGAGTTGATCTCGAGGACCCCTGTCCTTCCGGTCCTCGCTCAGGAGGACGTGGTACAGTTGGTATCCCCGGCTGTTACCACCCAGGATCAACCAACACCAGAAATTGTGTAGTTGAAACCAGTGCTGGTCGTGTATACAGCACCTCTGCCTGTGTCTCCTTGACATTGGTACCAGGGTCAGCGGTCAAGGGGCTTCTGAAGTTCTCGATCCTGCTCGACTGGGAGGCATCGCTGTTGATGCTTCTTGTCCTCGGATGATGAGTGGCAGCGCTGGCAGATGATGATGCTATGAAAAGCACCTATGGCAGCAGTGGGCCTTAGTAGGGTAGGATAGAGCTCTACCCCTGACCCCGTGCTCAGCTGGCCAGTGCCAGTCAAAATTACAAAATCCAGAAATTGCAGAGCACTCACCAGTCATCACCTAGCAGGACCCACAGAAATGAAAGGAGGGCTACTCTGAATCGTTACATTTCTCAAACTTTTATTCACTGCTGTACCCCTTTGAGAAGACTACGGTCAAATCGCATGGGTGTTTGTCAGCTCACACCTTGTGTTTATTCTGAGTCCAGCAGTGAATAAAATTTTGAGAAACAGAGCACCTCCTAAGGCACCGACTTCTGAGCCTCGAGACATTTCTTCACAGTCTAGGGGCAGGTCCAAGGTCAGACACTGTAGGTCTTGGAGTCCAAAGAGATCTTCGCGCTCCAGGACCCCTTCAAAATCTCCTAGTGACTACAGAAGAAAAAGGACCCGACGAAGATCCCCTTCTTCGTCAGGGGACGACTCGAACCCTGATTCTTCGGGCACTCCTCAGTCACTCTCCATTTGAGCCTCCATCTCCAGATCCCCATGACCTTTCCAGGTCGCCACCGGATGACCCATCATTCTTCGATATTATGCGCCACATTCAGGAGAACATGGGATGGGAGACCCAGAATGACAATGCCTGGCACGTTATTTGAGGCAAAAAGACCCAATGCCTGTGGTGGTTCCACCCCTGGTGGACACTTTCCAGGATGCTGCCACGGCTACATGGAAGCATCCTCATTCAATTCCAGCAGTCCTCAAGAAGGCTGACAGGCTTTATAGGGCCCCACGGGAGGCTCCCTAGCTGTCTCAACAACCCGTGGCTGACTCATTAGTCATCACAGCATCGCATGACAGCTCCCAGTGGTCCCTACACCTCAGTACACAGCCCCCAGACCAGGAATCCAAACAGTTGGACTCACTGGTTCGTCGCATGTATGCTTCTGCTACGTGCTGCCTCAGGTCCCTCAACTATTTTATGCACATGGTGCAGTTTCAAAATGCATTGTAGTACCAGGGACAGGACCTACTGAAGGACTTCCCAGAGGGTGAGAAGAAGGAGGAGATCTTATCTGTGTCAAGCTTCACCGTTCATCACCTTTGGGTTACTGGCCAGAGGTCATGACCAGCGGGAGCGTCTTTTTTTTGAATGGGTGATCCAACGCCAACATAAGCACCGCCCTCGAGGCGACGTACTGCGTGGGCGCTCGTGGGTTGCCGTTATGTGCTGTCGACTCCGCCCTCTCACCAGTTCTTCGTCTCTCGCCATCGAGGTCACGTTGTGGGATGCTTCGAGAGCAAATTTCAGGCCTACCTGCTACGCAGTTTAATCTTTCGACTCCGTGTCGACTGTTCCTCCATGCCGAAGTCCATCGACTCCCTCCTGCCGGTTCTGTTAGCCACACTCGACGTAGCCCGGTAAGATCTTTCCATTATTTTTGTTATTTTGCGAAATCAAGTCATATTTGGTGTTTTTTTCTCCGTAGGTCATGTCTCGGTCGGAGGGCAAGAAAACTTCCAAGATGGAACAGACCCCATGTGACGTGCCCATGCAGCCAAAAATACTTCATCACCGACCAGCACGACCGTTGCCTTACGTGTTTTGGCCCGCTTCATGACATGGATTTGTGCGACGCCTGTTTCTCCATGGACCGCTGGGTCATCGAGCAAAGCGCGTGGAAAGTGGGGCGAGCTCCGCCGACTTCCGGGAGTCAGGCCCGTACTCGTCGGACCAAGCCGCGTTCTCTCTGCCTTTCCTCCGGGTCCCCTCCCGGTTCTATAAGGACCGAGGAGGAGGGAGTCTCGACCTCTCGTAGCCTAGCTGTGGCCGAGGCTTCTCCCACGGTGCAGGAGGCCCAGTCAGTTCCCGGGGGGGGGGATGGGCAGAGGCACCGCATTGGCAGTTGCCCCTTCAGGGGCAAAGGCTCCCCTGGTGTTGGACCCGCGGCTCGGAAGGCCCAGGTCAGCACATCCATGACGCTGTCTGTCGGCGCCATTTCGGCCCTCGGCGCCGTGGGCACTGACAGAGCCGTCGTCGGTGCCGGTCAGTCACTCAGCGTTCTGGCTGTTGTTGGTGCCGTTCGCAGAGCCGATGGTGCTAGTGGTGCCGTGGGTGGTTCTACGGCACTGTCTCTGACTTTTTCTCGCCTCGGCACCGTTCGCGGCTCCGGACGTGGACACGGCACCATGGGGGTTTCAGATCTCTGCGCCGTTCGCAGTGCCAAGAGTGCTGTCGGAGCCATCTGTGCCGCTCGTGGCACCGTGGGGGTCTCTGGCCTCAGCGTTGAGAGCGCTGTCGAAGCCGTCGACTGCGCTGTCTCTGTCCTTTGTGGCACCGTGGAGCGGGACAGCACCGTGTCAGGTTCTGGCTCAGAGACTGCTGTCCTGGTTGGAGCCGTGTCCTCTTCTGCCACTGCTTGCGGTGCTGCAGAGAACACTGGTACCGACTCGGGTATGGTCTCTATTGCTGGTACCCTATTTGGTTGGGATGGCAGCAGGCGCCCGCCAACTGTTTGGCTCAGGGCTTCAGTCTCCACCTCTTTGGAGGAGGAGTCGGACTCTGAGTCAGACGGGCAGTCTGGCTCCTTGGAGTTAGCTGCTGACGTGGGCACCCTCGTAGTGTCCTCGACAGGCCGGAGTCAGACCCCCTCTGAGGAGCGGGCAGGGACTGCCGTGGCTGGGGTCAGGGGTTCTGACCAGCAGGCAGCGGTGCAGGCCACCATGGCACTGCAGCCTGGCCTCGGAGGGTTCTGTGACCCCTCAGCAGTGGTACCCCCTCAGGTGGTGTGCCTAGATCGCCCAACTTTGGGGCCAATCAGAGCATCCACAGGAGGGGAGGGTGCTGCGCCCTGGATAGTTCCTTTGGAGGCCGACCAGGGCTGCCAGTTGCCTAGGCTGGCTCTCTCGAGGAGGAGGGCACTCTCTGATTCCGAGAGGTCGAGGGGCATGGGCTCTGTACGGCAACCTTTTTCTGGAGCCACTCTGGGAGAAGCCATAGTGTGGATCTCCACTCTTCCCCTTCGGTTTCTTTGAGAGGGCCCCATTCTTTGGAGGTAGGGGACCGTCCTTCTGGACCTACACAGCCCCAGTCACCTCACAGGGGGGATTCTTCCGGGCGCAGCCAAGGCAGTTCCGAAATGGTTGTTCAGCTGTCGGCTGTGGGGTCTTCCGGAGCACCACCTTCTGCAGGTGCTCCTGGTGCGCTCCCTAGCCCAGGCGGAGGTCAGTCGATTTCTCTTGGCGGCTCTGCCCCTATCCCTCTGCCACATTCTCCGGCGCTCCCAGGCATCCTTGGTCCTAGCGGGCATCTCTCCTGGGAGCAGGTCAGGGCTATGGCTGCTCGATTCCCTGCTTATGTCAGGGCAATGGACAGACAGGTTTTTCAACCTCCCCCCGAGCAGCCACCCTCTGAGCAGTTGTGGTCCTCTAACTCCTCATACCCCTCTTCTGGGGGAGAGGAGCCTTCTGTCCACATCTCCTCAACTGCTGATCTTGTGGAGTATCAGCGCTTCCTCGTGAGGATGTTGGAGGACCTGCACATCACCCCTCCCACTCAAAGCATCCAGAGCACTCGGCGCACGCCTTTCTAGGCTACCTCAGCGAGGACATCCTTGTGGTGCCCCCTGGCCTGTTCCCTTTTGGGAGGTGTCGAGTTCCTGGCAGAGACCCTTCTCCGGAGTTCCTGCCCCTAGGGATCTCTGCCAGCGGTATTGCGCTGCCCCCCTCCCTCGGAGTCTCCAGGTTCCATGCCACATCCTCAGTCAGGATTGACGTAGCTGGACACTCCTGATGGGCTTCGTGCCCTCCACCGTGATCGGCCCCCAGATCAAGATTCCTTGGATTTTGACTTCTGGGGGAGGAGGACGTTCTACTTGGCATGGTTGCTGCTCTCCATCGCAGCACATCAGGCCCACTATGCATCCTATGATAGGTTCTTGTGATCCAGGCTGGGTCAGCTCCTAGCCTCTTTGCCTGACATGGAGCAAACCAGACAAGCCATCGCACTCTCTGCACGTGGCCTGGAGCTAGCAAGGCACCAAGCGAGGGCATCGTACGATGACAACGAGGTAGCTACCAGGGTGGCAGGGACAGCGATCTGCACTAGGCGGGCGGCATGGCTACGTCTTTCCCGGTTGTCTGTCTTGGCCTGGCATAAGGTGATTAACTCCACCCTCCAGAGAACCTATCTCTTCTCCCGTAGAGGGAGATGGCGTTTGTCGGGGCAACTTTCTTCCCCCTCCGGGGGGTCCCCATCTCACACTCCCCGCCCTCAGGCCTCCCCAGGCCCTGAAGGTTCTCCCTCTTAGTGTGTCACCCACTGAGAGCTAAGGGACTCTGTCCTTTAGGGTTAAAATTCCCTTCAGGGGGCTCGGCACTCACCCAAAGGTGATGAATGGTGAAGATTGACACAGATAAGATATGAAAATTACATACCTACCAAACTTATGATCTTTCTGTGCATGTTCACCATTCATCACAATCCCGCCCGTCATCCCCCTGGGGCCTCAGTCTCTGGGTCCCCCTCCCTCTCTGTGCCTTCCATTGCCCCCATCCTTTCGTCAGGAGTGGGATAAACAGGGGCACATAGAGGGATGATATTTGTAGGGGGAGAGTGGTCAGCATGGGAGACACTCCTTCTCCAGTGCTTTAGCTCCACCACTGTGGGGTGGGAGTTGGCAGTTGCCCTCCATTCTCTACTCCTCCTTTGTTCCCGTCAATCCTTAATTTTCTTAGTCCATTGGACATATCCTTCCTTAATTTAAAAAAAAGAAAAAAACTAATTTTTCTTACACCAGAAATCCTTTCCCTGAGGGGGGGAGAATCCCTGTGTCCTATCTTTCTTCCAGAATAACCGTTTTCTGCCTTTTGGGGTTATTGCCAGTAATTTCGTGCCTTGAATTCTGTCACTGAGCCTTCTGGCTACTCCTTGCAGTTCCTATACAATCTGGAGACAAGTCAAGGTCCAGGGTATGGTTGCTACCTTTCTCCCCCGCCCCCCCCCAAACTTACCCTAAATTCCTCCTCTCTCCTTTTGCCTATTTCCAGAGACTGGGGCCCCTACCCAATCCCCTTAGTTTCCTTCTTCTCCTTCTGTACTCTCAGTCGTTTATTTCTCCTTTTGGTTTATATATCTTTTCCTTTGTCCCTTGGACTTCCTTGTCCCACCCTCCAATCCCTTTTCCTCACTTCTCCGGCGACTCAGAACTGGAGGGAGGGTGGAGTCGACAGCACATAACGGCCAACCCATGAGCGCCACACAGTGCGTCGGCCTTGAGGGCGGCACCGATGCTGCGTCGACTCTGCTCACCCCAAAAAAAAGATGCTCCTGCTGGGTCATGACATCCGGCCAGTAACTCAAAGGTGATAAATGGTGAAGATACACAGAAAGATCATAATTACGGTAGGTACGTAATTTCCATTTCCTAAACCTCCTTCGCACAGGCTCTGACGTTGGGACCCAGGTCCTCCAGGCCACGTATGACTCGGCAGACTCCGCAGCGAGAGATGCCTCAGCTGGCGTTTGCCTCCAGATTTACTCCAGATGTCCAGGAAGGAATCATGGATGTCCCCGACAATGGAGCTGTCTTGTTCGGTGGAGACTCTGAGAGGGTCATCACCAGACTTCAAGATGCCGGGTAGGCGGTTAGAACGGTTCAGGCCATGTATAAATCCAAGCCTGGTTCCTTTCGCAAACCACAGAACCGTTTTTGTGGCCGACAGAGGGGACAGCAACCTCGGTCGGGCCAACAGCAACATAGGGGCAATTCCGGTCGCAAGAACCAACAGAGACTCTCAGGAGGTCAGGGCCAGAGAAACACTAAATCTACCCAACCTGCCAGAGCCAGCACCACCACAGCATGACTCCTTCCTGGCCTCTGCCTCCCCTCTGGATCAAAAGGAAGAGAGGGTCGGGGGTCTAGTCACCTACCATCTGTCAGTGGCAGAGGATCACCTCCGACCGGTGGGTTCTTCAGCTTATCAGTCGAGGTCTATCTATAGAGTTCCTCGACCAACCACTGTTACGACCTCTTCTGCATTCCTGTTACTCGGGACAGCATGCCTTGCTCATCCAGCAGGAGATCTCGGCACGCCTTTCCAAGGACGCCATCGAGGTCGTACCAAGGAAGCAGAGAAAAAAGGATACTATTTCCAGTTTTTCCTGGTTCCTAAGAAAACCGGGGACTTACGCCCGATCCTAGACCTCAGCTACCTAAACATCCATGTGATATACAAACGCTTTTGCATGGTTACCCTACCGGGTCCCATTCCCATGCTCAAGAAAGGCACATGGCTAGCGTCTCCGAACATGTAGGATGCATATCTTCATCTTCCTATAACTCGGTCACACAGGAAATTCCTACGCTTCGACTTTTGGGACACCATTATCAGTTCCGAGCACTTCCATTCGGCCTGTCCTTGGCGCCACGTGTCTTTACCAAGTGCATGGCAGTCATAGCAGCAGCCCTCAGGAGACAAGGCCATTATGTCGTCCCCAATTTGGACGACTGGCTCCTGATGGCCTCCTCGCCAGAGGCATTGGAGAAGGCCATTCACGACACCTGCTCCCTATTTCAGTCTCTGGGGATCACCATCAACCAAGAGAAGTCATTTCTCACTTCCTCGCAGAGACTACAATTCATTGGCGTGGTTCTGGATATCAGTCAAGGGAGAGCCTTCCTACCCGCGGACAGAGCGGAACGCATCAGGTCACTGATAAGGACTATCACAGCACAAAATCTGGTCTCCACTCGGACCATACTTTGCCTGCTTGGACATATGCCGGCGGCCATCTCCATGGTCCACCACGCTCGCCTCCACATGAGTTACTCAGTGGACACTGAGAACCCAATGGGACCAGAGGCAGGATCACTTAGACCAGCCGATCAGACTTACATGGCTAGTCATTCAAGACTTACAGTGGTGACTGGTCCCGGAACATCTTTCCGTGGGAGTCCCCTTCGTGGTGCCAGTGCCATCTCTGACCCTCACCACCGATGCTTCGGAGTCTGGTTGGAGAGCTCATCTGAGAGACACCAGAACCCAGGGAACCTGGTCGTCCCTGGAGACTCACCTCCATATCAATGTCCTGGAGATCAGAGCAGTTCTTTATGCCTTACAGGCCTTGCAGTCAGAGATCCCACCGGGTCAGGTGTTGGTCCAAATGGACAACACCTCGGTGATGTATTACATCAACAAGCAAGGAGGCACTCACTCCTACCCCCTTTGCAGAGAGGCAAAACGGGTGTGGGAATGGGCATGACACCACACTCACCGCAGTGCACTTTCCCGGAGTGGACAACACTGTTGCAGACTTCCTGAGCCAGTCAAAGGCCAGGGCTCACGAATGGGAACTGATACAAGAGGTCGCCGAGGACCTGTTCCAACGATGGGGATACCAGATGTCGACTTATTTGCGTCCCCATACAACGCAAAACTGCCCAATTTTTGCTCGCTAGATCCAGGGCCTGGTGTTTTCTGGTGAGGTGCGGTGTCCCTCTCCTGGACGGGCAGGTTCTTCTACGCTTGTCCGCCCTTCCCTTTGATTCAGAGGGTTCTTCTCAAGCTCCAATCGGAATGGGCATTAATGATCTTGATAGCGCTTTTTTGGCCCAGACAGATCTGGTTTCCGCTGCTTCACCAGCTGGCTCAGGAGCCTCCCTTACCCTTACCGGTCAGCTCTCATTTGCTGTCCCAGGAGGCCGGCTTCCTACTCCATCCGAACCTCAAATTCCTGAACCTGCATGCCTGGCTCCTAAAGACGTAGCCATTCTTAGGCACGGAGTCTCGCAAAGCGTTGCCGATATCCTGGTGGCAGCTAGGAAACCTTCGACTCATGACACGTATGCTCTGAAATAGCTCAGATTTTGTTTATAGGCTCAGGCCTGCGATATCGATCCTTTTCATTGCCCTGAGAAGTCCTTTCTAGACTACCTCCGCTCCCTTTTCCAGCTGGGATTGGCATATTCTTCTTTGAAGGTACACCTCTGTGCCATATCAGCGTACCACACACTGGTTGGTCAGCTCTTGTTAGCCCAATCAGAGGCTTCCCACACTTTTCTGCACGGTGACTTGCATCTTAGACCCCTGATTAAGGATCCAGTTCCTCCCTGGGACCTTCTTTTAGTTTTAGAGCAGCTTACGCAGCCTCCCTTTGAACCGGCCGTGGATTGCGAGCTTTGCCTTCTCTCCTGGAAGGCATTATTTTTAGTTGCCGTTACTTCGGCACGGAGGATTTCTGAGCTTCAGGCGCTCACGTGTAAAGAGCCTTACTTGATTTTCCATAAGTACAGGGTGTCCTTAAGGACCAATCCTAAGTTCCGTCCCAAGGTGGTTTCAGTCTTAACCTTAAACAAGGACATCGATCTTCCAGTATACTTCCCCAACTACACAAACAGAGGGGAAGCCCTCTTGCACACACTAGATGTGCATAGGATTTTGAGGTTCTACTTGACCAGAACCTGTCTGCACAGACAATCTGACCAACTGTTTTTATCCTTTGCTCGAAGGATGTTGGGTGCACCCGTATCGAAACAAACTCTCTCCCAAGTGGCCATAGCCGGTTTTAGACACCAGCAAACTCTGCAGTTGCTGGGAGCCCCTGCTCATGGGGCCCCTAAGCAGAGAAGTTTACCTTATTCATTTTTAAACATTTTTATCTTAATATATTTTTAAACATCAGTAAAGGACTATGCAGATCCTTCTGGTTATGTCATGAAATACCTCAATAAGCTATGATCCAGTCAATATGACATGGATAGGCAGCAATGGATGGGATGGGAAGAACAGCCCCAAGAAATAACACTGCTGTGTCCTCCTAAAAATGTTTTAAATACTACTCTTTATACTAAAGCTATACATAGAAACAAAGAAATATAAAATTTGCTGGCAGATAACTACTGCTTGGCACACCTAGTCTGCCCTTTTTTCCCTGCCTATAGTATCACCACAAATAAAATCTTGCACCTATGGGCAGCCATAAATCACATGGGCTAAAGTTGGGCCAAGTAGAGAGGCCCCATAACTTCACTAATTTTGCTGGGGGCCCCCAAAACCCTAAAGCCGGCCCTGCAAGTGGCTTGTTAACTGCATTGTCTTCTATTACCAGAAATGTAATAAACCATTGCCGGGACCAGTAAAGGGCCGTTCTACAAGGGGGGTGGCTACATCCTTCGCTGCCCTGAAAAATGTAGCGACATCTGCCATTTGTGCGGCCGCTACTTGGAGTTCAGTGCACACTTTTGTGAGACACAGTTTGGACATCACCTCTAGGCTTAGAGCGGGCTTTGGCCTGGCAGTCCTCCAGGGACTTTTGTCCTGAGAGGTTCCTTTCTTCCTTGATCTCTCCTGTCCTCCTTCCGACTGGATTAGCATTACACTCTTACTGCTGGGGAAATGGTCCTTATGGTGTAACCTGCTGCAAGAGCTGTATCTCAAAGTAAGATAGTACAGTTACGTAAGAACTTACCGTAACAGTAGATCTTTGAGAACAGCACTTGCAGCAGGTAGTTTCCCTCCCACCTACCCCTCAGGAGATTTGGTTCTATTTCATAGTGTCTCCAACGCATCAGAATTATTAGTTTTCTTCTGGAAATGGATCCTCTGTCTCCCATTCCGAATCGCATCTTTGCGCCGGGAGTCTCAGGCAGGAGAACTGAGGTATGCTGGGGGACCTCCCCTTTTTTGAGGTATCTGACGGGGTGGGACTGACGTCAGGGGTGGTGCCCCGCTTGGTATAGCTATCTGGTTTTCCGTAGGGTCCTTCTGCCTGCCGGCTTCAGTCCTTATGGTGTAACCTGCTGCAAGAGCTGTTCTTGAAGATCTACTGTTGGGGTAAGTTCTTGCATAATTGTACTTTTTTTTATCATAGTAAATTGGTGCTTTATCTTAAAAAAATGCAAACTGTTGTTTTCACATATTAATGATGGGACTGAGAAACTCATTACTAAATGTGGTTACCCTGAGGGGATCCCTGATACAGCAGGTCCAGTCATATAAGTATTTGGGTTTATGGTTTAGACAGTTTCCTTAGGTGGGACGTACCATATAGATGACTTGATGAAGAATGTGGGAAAGAGATTAGGGGCCTTATATAGGGCAAAATGATGTCTGTCGTTGGAGACAAAGTGGTGTGTGGTCAGTTCTATGATAATACCAGTCTTTGACTATGGAGATATTTTGTATGCAGGTGGGACCAAGAGGGCCCTGGCAAGACTGGGTGTTTGCTACGGCAGGCTCGCCAGGTTCATTCTTGGTGCCCCACGCTTAATGCGTAAATGCTAGTTATATGACAGCCTGGGATGGCAAAAACTGAGTGAACAAAGGCAGGGACATCTAATTGCATTTATACACAATGGATTGGATAGACAACTCCTAACTTATATATCCACTCAGTATGTAGAGAAAAAAACAGGCTTCTTAAGATCAGCACTGGATATGGTGTTGGAAATTCCAATATGTAACCTAGAGATAGGGCGTGACTCCATCTATTATGTGGGCATGTTAGTATTCCACATAATTTAAGGACATCAACTGGGAAAAACATCTGGCAAGGGATACACATTTGGCTAGATAATACAGCTGTTAAATCTAGCCTGCTGTATAATGTAGCACAAGGGTTGTTTGTAACTGAGATGAGTATGCTGCTGAATGTTTTTTGTGTAACACTTGTCCACTTGTGTGAATAACTTGGTTTGTTGTACCTTTTGGGTGTTTCATATCATAACAATGTATTGATAATGTATTTGTAACTATGTATTTGAAATAGTGTCTTTTTATATGTACATTGGACCTCATTGTAAGTGAGCTGTTAGCTCAATCACGTAAATCCTGATTCATAAGATTTTATGAATAAAACATTTTACTACTACATCTGTATTCATGTGTCTATGGTTGTAAAGAGGACTAACTGGAATAAAGAAACAAGTTAAAAAAAAAAGACAACTGCTCTGAAACTGAAGCTTTTTTTTTTAATACTGGTTCAAATTATGTTGTTATTCCATCTAATCAGGACTTCTAGTAAACACAGTGAGTGTTTCTGATTTACACTGTGGTGTTAAGTGACATTTTAGAACTGTATGATGTAGTTTGTATCCCTCTCAGCCACAGAGTTCTATGGTAGAACATGGATGAATTGTGCCCGCAGTGGAAGAGTTCAGCAAGGACATAAACATCATCATACAATCCTAAAATGGTACTTGCAAACTATGTGTAAATCAGAAATACCCATTATGATAAATAAAACGCCTGTAGGGATTGAACAGTAACAAAATTGGAACCAGTATTAAAATCACTTCCACAGGGGACAATGACTTACAAGTTCAGCACAGTTCTCCTTTAAAGTACTGTAGTAGGCCCTGTGGCTGAGCACGTTATGTTGTTTTTAATATAGAGTACGATTATGCTTTTATTTATGTTTTACACGCCTCATTCATTGTATGTGGACTTACAGTGATGTCACCAGACCTGATGGTTGGAAGGCGCTATAGCTTGTTTCCATTTATTAAAAGCGAGTAAAAAAGGACTACAAGTCTGAAAATATAAAAAAGACCCCCCACCCGATTACTAGCACTCCTCCTAAGGAAAACTGAAATCAGGTTTTTATTTTTAATCTGATTTTAAATGGGGCTGCTTGATAGCCCAATGCACTGCCATGCTGGTGACCTGGATTCAGAAACTGGCTAAGGTGGCACCATACCTCTCAACCTCCTGTCTCACAAATCAGGGACAAATGACCAAATTCAGGGACACATCTTCAAAATAGATGGTATCCACTCAGGAAGCTGACAGAATAAGGGACTTAGTGTAAAATGCATTTTCTAAGGAAGAACAAGTCTGTAACTTTAATGGTTGACATTATTTTGTGCTTACAACTCCTACTGTTTGGTCATGGAAACACAAGTTTTAGGAGGGACAAAGTAAAGTTTTCAGGCAAAATCAGGGATGTCCCTGAAAATCAGGGACAGTTGAGAGGTATGGGTGGCACTGTAGCACTCCCAGCTAGGAAGCGTCCCCTGCAGCAGGCAAGGGAGTTTGCTTCTTTGCACAGGGATTGCTGTGAGTGTGTGTACATTTGTACCAGGCTTAAAGCAGCAGCTAATGGGAGGTGAGCAGGACTCCAGGTGTCACTATCCAATCAACTGTTGCCAGTTGCTATGTAAATCATTGTTCAATGAGTTCAAGAAATTCCTCATGCTACTGCTATTGTGTTCAGGAAATACTGAACTAAACCCCGGTCCACCGACACCAATTCTGGCTCCTACAGACCTTCCTTCCCTAAAGGACATTAGCTTCTTGCACATTAACGCCTGTAGTCTGCTTAAGAAGTTCGACACTACAAGCCTGGGTATCTCGCACTTCTCCAGATGTATTAGTAGTTTCTGAAACCTGGTTAAAAGCTTCTACAGCAAATCAGGCTATCAACATTCCCTCTTACAACATATATAGAACAGATAGGGCAGCTGGGGTCGCAATCTATGTGCAGGACAAATACAAGGTCACCGTTCTTGACTCGACCTCCATAGCTAAAGAATTTGAGATCCTTACCTTAAAAATATCCCTTCCCTCTAGCGAACCTGTTCTTATTACTGGGTGTTACAAACCCCTCGTCTTGTGGCCTTGGGATTATCCCCCATTTACAAAAGATTCTAGGGGACACTTCTTCTGAATGCATCTGTATGGGTGTTTCAACTTGGATAGATACTCCTGATGTTCCGAACGATTAAAAACACTCTGTGATACATTTGGTCTTACCCAATTAATCTGCGAACCTACATGGCCTAACTTACGTAACCCTGAACGTAGTTCCCTTCTTGACCTAATTGTTTCCAGTAGGCCTCACAAAATTGCACACATCGCTGTATTTCACAATGATATCAGTGATCACAGTGCCATTGCCTGTGTGAGGCACCCCTCAAAAGCGAATTACCAAGCCAAATTTATTTTCAAAAGGAACCTTCGTAAATTTAATACAAACAACTTTTTGGTGAACCTTGGTAAGATTCAGTGGCAGGACTTCTGTTTGCCACCATCTGTAGCAGAGGCTTGTACTCACTTTCTTAATTTGGTCTTGGATGTGATCAACAAACACGCTCCAGATTACAAAATGTGTGTTAGCCAGCCCGGTGGCACTAAGGGTTGAGGCACTGGACGCCACACCGGCGACCTGGGTCGTTGGGGGTCAGCAGGGGAGGACTAGGATTGAGCATCCAACGACAGCTCTCCTAGTCTTGGGGAAAGGGGTGGATGTACACAGTGCTGTGGTGGTCCCTGGGGACGCCCGGAGGTACTGCAGATGCGCAGGTGCTGAGTTGGGGGGGGCACGGCAGACGTCTGCATGCTAGTGCGCGGACATCATTGCACGTCCGTGCTCCCATTGGGGAAGAAAAGGGAAAATAGCAGCACAAGTCCACGGCAGCTTGATGGCCGCAGCTTCACCGGCCAACAATGCCTGAAAGGCGTGTGCCAGTAATGTATCCTCGCCGGGCGCGGGGGCTTAGGGGGAGCACCTCTCGATGGTGTAGCTGCCTATGCCAGCTGGGCACGACAGCTTCGGGGTCGGCGGTGGAGGAGCGGTGGCTGGATATGGGCAGGACTGTGGCTGCAGGTGAGAAAGTATTCAATGATAAAAAAAAAAAAAGAGACTACAAAATATGTAAGGAGAAGTGAAAGCAAAGTGTATCAAAATAAGAGTGTACAGAGTACATTGTTCAGACAAATTCTAGGAGTGAGTGACTGCATAACAACACCAAACAGGGAGGTGCTACATGCAGTGAGGTGTTGGGATTTTGATCTTGCTGGCACTGCGGAGTTGCTTATATCAGCAAATTCTTTGGCGAGCTAGAATATTTGTGAATATTCCAGGCAGGAGCACAGTCTTTGAATAAACTCTATGGATTTATTTATTTCAAAAATTTTACCAAGAAAAACATATTGAGCAGGTAACAGCTTATTTTCAGATGCGACTTGGGAGAGGGAAGGGGGAGCAGGAAGTAATATCACAAAAAAATACAGCAGTATAAGATGCACTACATAATTAAACATAACCATAATGAGGTGAGAAAATAAGTAGAAGCTGTGATTAAAAAAATAATAATAATACAACCGGTGCAGTAATGAAGTAAATGTACAGGAAGTAGATGCATGCAGAAAGTGGGACCCATGGACATGAGATCTCATAAGGGAGGCATGTTTTTTTCTAGATTGTAATAAATATGGTCTGGAAGAGGGATAGCATTTCATCTGTATTGGAGGATATAGTGAAGGGGAATAAGTCACTATTACAAAGGCCAACCAGGAGGGAGGGCAGGTTGCAGGACCTGATTGAATGACCTCGACCAGATGAACTTCGGGGAACACTTTGGGTGGCGGATGTTGCGGATACAGTACTGGAGACAAGCAGTAAGGTAAGAACATTTTCTTTAAATTAGGAAGTTTTATAAGTAGGTAAGTAAAGGAAAGAACTTAGTTAAAATTAGAAGTGAGAATTGTATGTTTTGAAGAGTGGTGGGAAGTGGGAGGTGAGTGGGTGTACTTAACAAAGGTGGATGCCAGAAATTACAAAAAAAAACAAAAAAACATTCTGGGAGGCAGTGATATGGGAGTGGGTGAGGTGTCCTTGTGGCAAAACCATTTGTTATGGTGTAAACACGTGTTTTCAGAATCATTTTAGCCAGCTAGGGTGCAGCCCATTGTGTAAGAATAAGTAACATATCTAATAACTTGCCTTTTAAATGCCCACTTTCCATGTATACTTTAATATTTAGAAACTGATGATGGTGAAGATCAACAGAGTTCTTCAGAAAGAAAAGAAAGAAGTTCCTCGAGTGAGAAATCCTCTACTTCCAGCTCTGGTTCTTTGCCTTTGCCAGCTACAGCCATCGATCATCAAATTGAAGTGCTTTTAGCGGAGTGGAACAAGAATGCAGACATGCTGTTCAGTATACATCCCGTTGATGGCTCGTTATTAGTGTGGCACGTTGACTGGCTGGATGAATACCAGCCTGGCATGTTTCGTCAAGTGCAGGTACTGAAATCTCTAGAGTGCTTGTCTTTGAGAGAGCTGGTTAGCTTGTGGAGCTGCATAAATGAGAGAATATTCCTTTTTCCTTGATAGTGTAGGCACACGTTATAAAGATGATTGTTCCTCCACAGATGTTGTTTTTGTGTGACAGATATTTTCTCATATAGAAAACACATACTTACATCTTGATGGAAAAATAAAAGACCAATAATAGATATGAACAGACTAAAGTATATCACTTTTTTTTTTTTCCCGTAATGGTTTTTATCCTTCTTGGCAGAATGGGTGGTTTCTCAGCCCTCTTCCCATGCACTGCAGCTGTCTCAACTCCTCTAGTCGGGGAGTCCTTATCTCTTGTGGATTTCTTCTGTGGCAGGGCCAGGAGGAGAGGGCTGCCCCCGCCCCATTTGCATATTCAGATCTGTCCTTGGAGCAGAGCGGCAGAGCTTGCTGCAGAACAATGGACAGGGCTTCCCGGAGCACATCTTCCATTTTGTCCTCCCCCCGGGTCCATGGACGTGCAGTGAACGCATTGTGCACTCTCCACCTCCGTGGAGACTCCCCCCGCCACTGTCTGTGTGAAATTCCTTTCCGCTATATGTCTCGCTTGCACTGCCACCCAGATACTTCCAGGTCGCAGTCAGCAGTGAGACATGGCAACCCCTTCCCAGAGGGAGGAGAGCAGTCCTACGGATGCTCAGTACTTCTTTACCTACACAGCCCCCGAGAAACCTACGTCCGTTTCCAAATGGTGGTCACTGGCATGGCACTAGGTGTGGCATACAGCACCTCAACCCTCAGTGCCAGTGGGCCAGCAAAGTGTGTCACTCTTAAGAGAAATTAGGGCTAGATATACCAAATATGCAACATTGTTATTACTTAGCACAGTTGGATCCAAACAAACAAATAGCATATTCCACGTAGAGGGAGATATGCCAGTTTGGATCAAACTTGAGGGACAAAGTACACCATTTAGAGGCCTCAGAAATGCTGGATAAGTCAATCCCTATAGCAGTAAGATATGTAACAACTGCTCCCTTCTCACAGTAGGAATCTGTACATGTACACACACACACTTTTAACATGACACTGACAAATTTCCCACCTTGTAATATCAAGTCATTATTTTTGGGAGTGACATGGAAAGTGGGTAACCCAAATGGATGATTTTGATAATAGAGGAACTTTCACCACCGAGGGCCCCCCACACTTAAGTGTGGGGCTGGTCTCAAAGTGCGCTTTGTGTGCAAAAACATTTTGGTTTACTTACTCTTTACTGTAGTATAGTAGATTGTATCAGACTAATTTTGCTTAGTTATAGGCTGACATCTTCAGTTACTACAAATCCCAGAATCCTCTGCAGATAACATCAGAGCAGTAAGCAGTAGTGAGAAGCTTCAGTAGCCTCCAGTACTTGTTAGAGTTTACATAAGCTCTAATCTTTTGCTTACAGGTCCCACTGTCGTCCATAAGTTTTGTACTGTAACAGAGGACTGTACATAGCCCCTGGAGAAAAGTATTCACAGAAAACCTCTGATTGGAGATTATAAAAGCACTAACATGCATTGCTGGCTTTTGACTCTCCCACTGCTGCCTACTGGTCTAAGGTCAGCTGCAGGGAATTGTGGGATTTGCAGTAAAAGAAAATAGCCTACTAACTAGGCAAAATTACTCTTGATATAATCTACTATACTACAGAAACAGTAAGTAAACCAAAATGTTTTTTGCCCACAAAGTGCACATTAGGACCAGCCACACATTTGAGTGTGGGGTCCTTTGAGCTGACTGTTCCCCTTTAAAATGCTTTTGCAAGTTTTGCTGAGATGGAGGAGGATTTTAATCTTTATGAAAAATATCTGTAGGGGATATGTGATAGGTACATGTGAGCTATGTTTATTTTCATGAGTGGTCAGCGACCGTTTGACCTTCATAAATTGTGAAGCCACGAGTGAGGTTACAAGAGGTCTTGACCACGAGTGAAGATAAATATCATATTTCATAAGCACCCATCACATGTCTGGTTTATACGCTACACATTAGCATTTCTAAACTCGTTTTATTTTATATAAAAGTGAAAGTTTCCTGTAGCGTAGGAGATTTGAAGAGCTGGCAACTGCCCCGTGTTTCTCAGAGGTAGCTCATGCTGACTGGAGCATGCGTATCTATCGGTGGCTAGGCACAGGTGGCAGAAAGGGTTCTTGGTGACGTACCTAACTAGCTAGATAAATGTTATGATGTACCCTACTATGAAGATTACATTTTTTTCCTAGCTAGTTGGTGTTCTGTGCTACAGCTAGCATTTTTATTTAGCCTAAAAAAATGCTATGTATATTGTATAAATTTGGATATCTGCCAGTAATAATCTATACTGGGAAATCCATAGACAACTTAAAAAGTATCCTCCTCTCGCATTGAGTCCCTGTTAAAGACTTCAGATTTTAGTAGACAGAATGAGTAGTATTGCTGGCCTGCCGGTGCAGCAGTATCACTACCACTCACAAAGCTTATGACCCGGGTTCGCAAGTGAATCCAGGTGTCGGAGGGACGGCCAAGGGGAGGAGGCTCGAGTATCTATAGAACTGCTCTCCTCCTTGGGGGGTGGGGGGGGAGCAGAGCCCGCTGCTTGCCTGTCCCTTGGCGGAAGCTGAGGTAAAGGCAGCTTGGGCCAGAAGATCGGGACGTGCAGCAGACATTGGTGCATGTCATGTGAGAGCATGTGGTGTGTGGCTAGATGTCCTTGCATGCCACACCTCCCAGGGTACCAGAACAATGAAAACGCCAGCAGCAGGATGTCGGCGGGTGCTCACAGGTCCCGCACCCGCAGCTGACTAACTGGGCTCACCAGCCTGAACTGGATCTGGTCCTTGGTGGGGAAGGGGAGAGCCCTGGGGAAAGACGGCTGGTGGGAATTCCCGGCAGAGGTTGGGGTGACAGGGCTGGGGTGCCTGCCCGAAGGAGGGCCTCTGGTGAAGGTTGAACAAAAAAAAAAAAAAGAATGAGTAGTAAAATATAGATCCTGATTAACAACAATATGCTAGATGAGTTACCAGAACTAAAGGAAGCATGAAAAAAAAAAATTGCTACTGTTCCCACTCCAGGAAATCAGTAAATAAACTGTGGCTGATACAATATATTATACAATGCCAAGAAAGAATGCTAGCATCTGATTGGTCAGACTGTGACTGGACCTGTGATGTTATCCCAGTACAACATCACGGGTCTGGTCCCAGCCCTCTGATGACCACATCAGCTGTTAAAGAAATCACTGCACACATGCAGTGGTCCACTTCAGCTATCCCCTGTCGCGTGCCCGCTTCTCTTTTTCCCTGCTCGCGGCTCAGTAGCCACCAGTAGTTACAACCGCAGTGGCACAACGCTGCACCCCAGCCCTGTATTCCCCCACAGAAACATGTTTTAAATGGAAAAAAAAAGCTGTTATCTGAAACGGCATTTTCATTGCATTGGGCGGTTGCGCAAGCACTTTCAAACAGCTGCTCGTCGCTCAGTGGGCAGACTGCCCAGTTCCTTGAAGAAACAGTCACACTGCTTTCACCCACTGTGACCAAACGGGGGGGGGGCGGGGATTAAAACAATACAAAGAAAGCCATAAACAAAATGCCTCACTACAGTATCTCTGATCCGATTTGAAATAGCACGCTGCGCTCAATACAGGAAGTAGGATCGTGGTTCCTAAAGTCATCTGCGGTTCCCGATCCACATTAAAAACTTTGCAGCTTTCACATAAGTAATTAAAAAAATATTATACACCTTCATCCAATCCACGAAGTGCAGCAGGACCAGCTCAAAGAAACACAACTAAGTACTTCCCTTGTTTGTTTTCTTTTGGTGGGGTTCTCAATAAACAAATGCAGAGAATTACAGCACAAGGACAGACCGAAAAGGGAATACACACAACTGTATAAGTGCAGCACCACCTGCTGGACAACACAGATACTAAGGATTTTTTTTCCATTAGGTATACCTCCACTAGCAAAAAAAAAAAAGTAAGAAAAAAGTATTTTAAACATATTTTTCACATTTTCATTGTCTTAAATCACAACGAGCCATTGTATAATAGCAATAATGCACTCCAGGGTGTGTGTTGTGTTGGGATAATGTCACTTCTGGGGTGATTAGTCGGACTCGGCATGCAGCCTCGTGCCTAATCACCCCAGGTGTGACGTTATCCCAGCACAACACACACCCTGTCTTGCATTATTGCTTAATTATACAATGGCTAAGGAAAATGAACTAATCTGATTGGCTGACTGATACTGTGAGGCGTGAGTAAATCCTACTATAACTCACACAAAAAGGTACCAGTCAGCCTCGCCAGCCCCATTACCTAAAAATCAATACCATCCTCTAAAACAAAATAGTTCCCAAATTTGCATTGGCATCGCACCGGCTGCCGCACCACTGAAGCCCCAGGAGCATCGTGCTCAGCTCACACCATCACCTGTCAACTAGTAAAATATATTATAAGTGTAAACAGTTCTCAAGTGGGCAGAGTGTTTCCTTTTTAAAAACCAAGCCTAGAACATATAGCAATCACGGCCGAAAAGCCGAGCCTTGATACTGGGCATGTGCCATATCCATATGCATTGGTGCATGCCGAGTATCACGGCTGCTCCTTTTGGCTGACATTTCTCTATGTACCTGGCTTTATTTTTAAAAAAGAAACACCTTTCCCCACTTGAGAATTGTTGAAACTGTTAAAGTGCCATACGAGTTGACGGGTGAAGGTGCGAGGCGAGCACGACGCTCCCGGGGCTTCAGTGCAGCGGGTCCTACAACTCTTTATGTTTTCTAACTCGCTGCAACTGGAATAAATAAATCCACACATAAATAAAATCAGCTCCCAATTTAATGGCACATCCAATACTAATAAATAGTATGAAGGGGGCTGACACTCGCACGGTGCACTGCATATTCCTCTGCCACTCACTTGTGTCTCCTGAATCAACGGCTACTGCAATATCAGTGAATGCTTCAGTAGCAACAGGGAACTATTTTTTCTGTAGCATAAGAATAAATTACAGAAAAATGCTTTAAACTCGCAAAACAATTTTTTTGTTTTGTTTTTTAGCAAAAAATATAGGGGGACAGTATATAATCGCAATAATCCACTCCAGGATGTGGGTTGTGCTGGGATTTACTCACACCTGGTGCAGATTTGGTCACTCGGCAGCAACCCACACCAGGCATGAGTAAATCCCAGCATAACCCTAACCCTTTTGTGGATTATTGCTTAAACATTTCATAGGGTATATCACACATTGGTCAAACTTGAATAAGTTCTCAGTGATCTCAAATAAATGTCACAGATGCCTTCATTACTTGCTTGGTTACAGATGAATATTGGGAAAATATTTGATTCACTGCTGGTCATGTGATGGGAATGGATTTCCCTTTTAACACTGAAATTTCTCTCTTGGGTATGAGTCTAATGAATGGACAACAGGCTAAGCAAAATCTGTGTGCTTTCCTAAACTTAGCACTTATAAACACTAACAAAGTGATATTGCAGCATTGGGAGGATGCACAACCTCTGTGAGTAATGTATTTGCTGGTTCTGTTGACTGACTGTTTTAAACATGAAAGAGTCTCGGAGGGTAAATTTGATAGGATTGAGCAAATCTGGTAACTCTTTGTAAGATAGTTGGGTGATATTGAAAAACTTGTATCCGGTTCTTCCTTCTCCCTATGGCAATAAGGTGAACTCGTTTTTAAAGCACCCCTCTTTTAAATTATTTCACTTTTTTTTTTTTTTTGGGGGGGTGGTCTTAAGCATTTCACAGAGTAGGGAGGGGAATGACTAAGTGGTGCTAGACTTGTGGGAATGGAACTGAGGGAAAACCACAGATACTTCGTTCACAGTACTGTACTTTATTTATATATTTTTTGAATTCTGTTTTTGCCCTCTGGCTAGGACCTCCTACTGCCACTAATTGTGCCTCATTCCATCCTTTGAAGATCCTCCTACTTTTGCTTCTGGGGGACTTCTCGGGCCACCCATGACTCCCCTACTGCATTGCCATCTCAGCTTGTGCCTTCTGAAGTGGGGCCTGCCATTCAGCAACATGGCAGTTCAGCACCCATATCCAGCCATCTACAGTGGAAGTGAAGCCAAGGAAATTGAAGTTCAATGGTGGATGTGGAGAACAGCCAGGGCTTCATCTGCCCAATCAGTAGCTGATTTCCCCTTTTCTACTTCTATTGGAACACGGCCATGGAGTGACACCCAAGGCTCACACATACTACATATATATATATGGATTTTGCAGCACATTGGGGGGGTGGGGGTTATGCAGAGGGAGGTGAAGTGAAATTGAGAGAGGTTAATAAACATGTTGTAAGGTTAACCGTGAAGAATTTGAATGAATGCTAATCTGGATGGGGTGCCAGTTTTACTTTTTGCAAAGGGTGTGTGTGTGGGTTAATTTTATCTTTTTTCTTTTACTGC
The DNA here is from genome assembly GCA_016271365.2 of Neoceratodus forsteri. Classification (NCBI taxonomy): domain Eukaryota; kingdom Metazoa; phylum Chordata; order Ceratodontiformes; family Ceratodontidae; genus Neoceratodus; species Neoceratodus forsteri. The sequence goes on from CM057454.1 coordinate 34,054,749, forward strand.
TGATTATTTTCCCTTTGAAACCTGGCAGCACCTGCTTTGCCTCACTGATGGCTAAATATGTATCATGGATTTTTTTTTGTATATTCTGTTTATTGACAGTTTTAAAGTTCCAAACAAACTCAGACATTTAAAAGACACACAAATAACAAAAACAAATAGATGCAATCGTGTGTGTAATCTAATATTTAACATTCAGACAAAGAAAAGAATCATATTTTCAATCCATTCCACATATTCAGGTACCATTCCAACTCATGTATTCAGCCCCATTCTGAGCATCACATTTTCGGAAACACTCAGAGGCTAGAAAGGGCGACCATTCTCTCACAAATGCCTCCTCCCTATCCCTGAACACCTGCGTCAGCCTTTCCAGTGCGAGGGAGCGAAGAATTACCCACTGCCACTCCAGCACTGTAGGCCTAGACCCTGAAACCCAGGTATTTTGGATACAATGACGGGCCAATACAAACAGAACCCTTATCCATCTAGGAAGTGGCAGCCACTCCTCTTCTCCTCCTGTAACCTCAACTCCAAATAAACATATCAGGGGGTCTCGTGGCAGTTGTCTTCCAGCTATCCTGTTCACTTCTTTCACCACCTCCCCCACGAATTTGACCAGTACTGGACAAGACCAGAAGCAGTGAATATAAGTACCTACATCCCTATTGCACCTTCGGCACTGCGAGGATATCGCGGGGTGTGCCCTGTGCACCGCTACTTGGGGCCAATACATTCTATGTAGAAACTTAAAGGTGGCCTCTTTGAACTTATTACATACCATTATGCCCTCCGGCATACCTAAGGCCACTTTCCAATTCTCCTCAGAAATTCGTTGACCCAAATCTCTTTCCCATAAAGCCTTTGTGCTCCCGGTCAAATCTGGTAGTTTTTGTTTATTTATTTACCTTGCTTGGCAACCTTCCCTATGAAGCCCTTTGGATCTTTCTTGGCATGATACACCAGCTGTTCAACCATGTTTGGTTGCATTCCTTCCCTACCGCTCTTATCCAACCTCCCCACAAAGGCTGTTAATTGCAGATATCTATATAAGTGGGATGTTCCCAGCCTCAAGTCTTGCCTAATCTTTTCAAATGCACTGAGCTCTCCTTTCTCTAGCAAATTACCCACATTATCTACCCCCTCCTTTCTCATTCTTGAAAGCCTCCATCCTCCATCCCCGGCACAGAAAAGGGGTTCCTCACTATTGGTAACAGTATAGTCTCCCCTTGCCCCAAACCCTTCCGCCTCCAAATGTGTTCCCACACCTCAAGTGTCTCCCTGACCAAGGGGTTACCACTCTCCAGCTCCCTAAATACTCGAAGTCCCCTACTGTGCAACTACACAGTGAGTCTCCCTGGGGTCCCCCACTGTTCTAACTCCACCCAGCTTGCTACCAATGGCCGACATACCCAGTCAGCTATTCCTCTGAGCTGCACTGCCATATAGTACATACCCAGATCTGGAAAATTAAGTCCCCCTTTAGTCCTATCCACCCTAAGCCACTTTAAAATAGTTCGGGGCTTCCTGCCCTGCCAAATAAATTCCGAGAACCCCTTCTCTATTCTTTTTACATCTCCCGTAGTTGGTTTCAATTGTAACATCTGCATAGGGTACAGGATTCGGGGCAGGATGTTCATTTTTATCAGGTTGATCCTCCCTATCCACGAGATGGGGAGTTGCATCCACCTTTTAAGATCTGCGAGAATGGTCTTAATCATGGGAGGGTAATTCAACTTATATAAATTCCCCCCCCCCACTTCTGCCCTGTCCTTACCCCTAGATACTTAAAGTCCGACTGAACCACTTTAAATCCCATTTGCTGAAGTTCCGTACCAGCATCCAGAAACCCCATCATCTCAGATTTCCCAACATTAACCCTGTACCCAGAAAAACTTGCGAACTCCTCAGTGATAGACATTAGGTGCCCCATGGATCTTCGGAGGTTTCCTAGAAACAAAAGCTTGTCATCCGCGTATAACGCTCCCTTTGCCCTACCGATCCCTTCCACCCCTCTATGCTGCCGTATCGCCACTGCCAGTGGTTTGATCGCCAAGGCGAACAGGAGGGGGGGGGGGATAGGGGGCATCCCTGCCTCGTACCTCTCCCTAACCCGAATCGCTGTGACAGGCATCTGTTCACCATAACGCATGCACTCAGCTTAAGGTACGTAGCCTTAACCACCCCGTGAATGAATCACCCAGACCAAACTGGGCCATAACCTCAAATAGGTAGTTCCACTCCACCCTGTCAAATGCTTTTTCAGTGTCTAAAAAGACTACCCCCATTTTCTTTTGTGTCCGGTCTGCTCTCCATATTACATTAAGTAATCTCCGCACATTATGATACGATTGCCGGCCTTTAATGAACCCGGTCTGGTCTGGGTGGGTGGATCAGGTCTGGGAGAACATTCTACAGTCTGGTAGCGAGAACCTTAGCTAAGATTTTCAGATCTACATTATGCAACGAATGGGTCGGTAGGCTGCACAATCAAGCCCATCCTGCCCTGACTTGGGTATCAGGCAAATATTGGCATCACAGCAAGAGTCAGGTAACACTGGGATCTCTGCCTTACCCTCTGTCGTGAACACCTCACACAACACCCCAGTTAGCTGACCACTCAGGATTCTGTAATATTCAATAGGGAACCCGTCCGGGCCACTAGCCTTTCCTAGCTGCATTTTTTGAATGGCTGTTAAAATTTCCACTCTTGAAATAGGCTGCTCCAACAATTCCCTCTGCCCCTCCATAGCCTCTTGCAATTTTACCCCATCTAGGAATCTCCGTATGTGAACTTCTTTTCCTGTGTGTTCAGCTTTGTACAGCGACTCATAACATTTCCTAAAACATTCCGCTATTTCCCCTGCACTGGTACAGATCCTTCCTTCCCCATTTCGCACTCTTAATATGTATTGGGTGCCTACCCCCTTTCGTCAGTCTCACCAACATAGGTCCTGGCTTATTCTCCCATTCAGAAATCCTTCTCTGGCAATACCACCATGATTTCCCCACCTCGTCTCTCAGCAGTGTATTAAGAGCCTCCCTGGCAGTTGATAGTAACCTAGGGGTTTCCCCCCTTTCTCCTCCCCCAACCCGCTTCTCCAGCTCCTTTACTTGCCTCTCCAGTTCCTCTCGCTTGCACTTATTTTGCTTTTTAATTTTTGCTACAGAGGCTGTGATAGCCCCCCTCATAAAGGCTTTACCAGCCCCCCCAAAAGATAGCTCTGGAGACCTACTGTGTGGAATTTGTTTCCTCATACAGTTTCCACTGCTTTGTTAGATATTCTCTAAAAGCCTGATCTTCAATCAGGTACATGGGAAATTTCCAAGCTGGGGGTGTCCCTCCAGGTGCCTTTCCCATCAGCTTCAACTTCACCATGGCATGGTCTGAGACGAAAATAGGGCTATGGGATATCTCTCTTATCTTACCCACCCAGCTTCTGGGAAGATGAATATAATCTAAGCGGGACCAGGTCTTGTGAGGGTTAGAGTAAATTGTATATTCCCTCGCCCCTGGGTTGACCGACCACCATCCGTCCACTAAGTCTAGATCTGCTATCCCAGTCTGCCACTGATTCATTACCTCCAAAACACATCCCTTCCCTTCAGAGTGGTCCATGCGTGCATCCATAGTCCAATTAAAATCCCCTCCCATAATAAGCCCAGGGAACTGTTCCTTGACGAACAAGCCCAGCAAAGAGGGATAAAATTGCGGCGTATACGTTGCCGGGGTGTAAATACATCCAAATGTAAGTTTCTCTCCCTGTAACAGACCCATAACAAAAATATACCTGCCTTCTTTCGGGTCCCCCACCACCTTTTTAACCTCAAAGCGAAGGTTCTTGTGCAAGAGTATCGCAACTTCTCTCTTATGAGAGGAAGAGGAGGTCGTGTAACATTTCCCAACCCAATTCCGCTCCAGCTTTGCATGTTCCAAATCTGTCAGGTGGGTTTCTTGCAGCAGGGCCACCTGAGCCCCCCCCCTTTTTTTTTTAGTGCAGTCAAAAGTGTTGTCCTCTTTACCGGGCTTGCTATGCCTTTTACATTCCATGAAATAACATTTAAGTTTGTGACGTCGGCCATGTATCATAATGTAACCTTTCCAGATCTTACCGGCTTCTCTTAGCCCATTTCCCCTTTCTTTTCCCCTTTAAGTGTCAACATTTTAAACAGTCTTGCATAGTAACATTACATTTCATATCATCGATTGCATCTATAATTAACACAACTATCTTAACGACATTAACAGTTTTAGCAAAAGAAACATTTTTAACTTTGTAAATTGTCCCCTCCACCCAACCCCCAAATTTCCCCCACTCCCCCTATGCCTAGCATAGTTTCCCAACAACCCTTATTTCCCAAATTCGTACTCACCGTACACTCCTTCCCCTCCCTCTTCTGCTTTGATTTTCCTGCCCCAAAAAATTTCAATCAGTCTTCCCACAAACCCCCTCCTCTAATCCTCCACTGACACCAATTGCTAATATAACACAAGTGTCCTAAGAGAAATGTCAATAACCTCTCCACAACTGAAATGCGCGTCCCACAGCTTCGCCCCACAGCTGCTCTCCCCCCCCCGGTGTTAATCCTTATGAGCAGCCCATGATCATTAAAACCTATCCCGACGCAGATGCAGATCTCCATTCACCTCTGTCTCTCCCCCGAGTGCAGATCTTAACACAACTGCTCAGCCCCACAGCCCGCCCTTATTTGTGAGTCACTCCTCCCTGTACTTAGAGCTCCTCTTATCCCCCCCTTCTTTCTGGCTTAGCTAGGTGGCTAATACTGATCCCCCTCATTGGACCTCCCCAATGTCCGTTTCAACTGCAGCAGCTATACTTCTGCCGAGGTCAGAAAAAAAAAAACTATGCCCCGTAACCTCTTCCCTTCCCTGTCCGCCTCTTCTTCCCACCTTCACTCAGTTCTCCCATCCCCCTTTTACTGCTCGTTATCTAGCTGCTGTATGCTCAGACTCGTCATCCTTCCCACATTCCCTCTCCCTTGCAACCATTTCCCCTAAACCTACAAAAAACTGCACCCCACCCCAGCAGAAAGAGACGAGAGAGAGAGTACGATGGGCACGAGAGTCAGGCCGTGCCTTCCAGATTTGCGTCAAGCTCGCTTCCACTCCTGCCCTCCTCCAATCCGGCGCCGGGGCTCAAGACCAGCCACTCCATCAAGTCATCACCAGCTGGGGCTCCCCAAATAAACATCAAGGATGCAACAGGCCACGAGACCCATTCTCCACACACAGGGCGAGTCCCAGTTCGATCTAGCTCCCCGTCTGCAAGTCAATAACCACCCCTCATTCCTTCCCACTTCCGTGCGAGGGCAAGCAAATAAGAAAAAAGGATCCTAGAATGTCGTGCCCGTCAACTTAGTTCTTTCTAGGGGACCATTTCTTTTAATTAATTTGTCCCAGCAGAGAGAAAGGTAGCGAGCTAATAGTACAAAATCTCTTCCCCCCAACCCCGTTTCTGCTTCCTACAGAGTGACTCATGATCAGACCCCACACCCTCCCTCTCACTTACAAATATTCCCCCCCAGATGAACAATATTGATGCCCTATCAAACCCAAGATTAATAAGAAGGATGAGCGTGAGGGTTGCAAGACCAAGGCCGCGACTTCTTACCACACGCGCTAAGCCCGCTCTTGCCCCTACCTTTCAACTGTCTGATATCAGGGCTCAAGGCCCACCACTCCACAGAGCCATCATCAGCAGGGGCTCCCTGAACAAACAAGAAACAAAGGGGGAGTAGAATAGGCTGTGTGGAGAATGGGTCTCGTGGGCTGTTGCATCCGGCGGGAGGCTTCCTCAGCCAGTAATATTATAGCTGACAGTGGTCGTCAGATGTGTGCTGAGTGCACTCCGCCGAGTTGGGGGGAGTTTAGACCAGTGGAAGTGAGTGAGGTTATCGAGGTGGCAGTCAATTTGAAGCATACCTGTTGTGAACTGGACCCAGTGCCAACGTGTTTCTTAATGAGATGCGTTGACTCTGTTGGCCCGGTGTTTGCCATGATCATACGGTGTTCCTTATCTGAGGGAATCTTTCCGGATGCCTGGAAGGAGGCTCTGGTGAGACCCCTTTTAAAGAAATCTTCTTTGGACCCGGAGATCATGGCAAATTACCATCCTATCTCCAGTCTCTCATTTTTAGGGAAAGTGGTGGAGAAGGTGGTAGCGCTTCAATTGGAAGAGCACCTTGTGACTCATGAGATGTATGATCCCTTCCAGTCAGCTTTCCGGGCCAGACATAGCACAGAAGCTGCGCTTGTTCGGGTGCAGAATGATCTCCTCAGGGCTAGAGATCGAGGAGACAGGACAATTCTTGTTCTCCTCGATCTCTCTTCAGCATTTGACACTGTGGACCATTGTGTGTTGCTTATCCGCCTCAGGGAGCTGTGTGGACTCACCGGGACTGTCATCAAGTGGTTTGAGTCCTTTTTTACCAACAGGAGGCAACGTGTTATGATGGGTAATTCCTCATCTGTACCCTGTCTCCATCCCTGTGGAGTCCCCCACTTCAGGGCTCGGTACTGGCCCCAATGTTGTTCGCAGTGTATATGCTGCCCCTGGGGGGGGGATCATTAGGAAGTATGGCTTGAGTTTTCATTGCTATGCCGATGATACTCAGCTATATCTGTCCTTTGCCCCAGGAACAGCCAACGCAGTGGATGTGCTAAACATCTGTCTGACCGAGATAAATGACTGGATGGCTTCCAGCTGGTTGCGACTGAAACCTAACAAGGCGGAGGTATTGGTGGTGGAGTCGAACAGAGTTTGTGATAGGATGGCCTCTGACTCAGCAACTGGACTTGTTCTTGGAGCTGTGTCATTGAAGGCCTCCTCTTGGATGTGTATTCTTGGAGTGATTCTGGACAGGAATCTGACCATGGAGGCTCAGATGGCTTCTGTGGTTCAAACCTGTTTTTTCCGTCTCAGAAACATTGCCAGGATTAAGCCCCTTGTTCCGCCTCTGGACCTCCCTACCTTGATACATGCCTTTGTCACATCTAGGCTGGACTACTGTAATGCACTCTATCTCGGGGTCACTGGGAGACTTCTCCGCAGACTGCAGCTGGTGCAAAACGCAGCTACCCGGTTATTGACTGGGCAGTCTAAATTTTGTCACATTACACTGGTGCCTGCAGCAGCTTGTCTGTGGTTGCTCTGCAAGGGATTGTGGGGTACTGTTGGACTGTGCTGTTTACCATCGGTTCTCCCCCCCCCCAACCAGTAAACACTAAACAAAGTGCTTATTTCAGTGATTGAGCTCTTCTTCAGAAGAAATTACCTTTATAACACCTGGGATAGCCTTTTTAAAGGCTTTGCAGTCATTTAATACACTTTTTGTACAAGCGCGAAACTGGAAAGTAGCGAACTCGCACTTCCGGTTTTGGCTCTATAAACAGCCGCTCTAGCGGAGGGCGAAGGCACGGGTTACAGGCGGCAGAGACACTGTGTCTATCGTGTCCATCGTAGACAAGGGACAATAAGGTAATATTAATCAAGCTTTGTTAAGAATCATAGGACTCTATATTTGACTACTTAACAAATTGTGCTACCATCTATATCTGACAGTGAAAAAGGCAAATAAATACTGCACCACCTGTAAAATGTATGCTCTGGGTAAACATATAGCCAACTACATGTGTGATAAGTGCATCTTAGTTGGCGATTTGCAAAATGAAATTGATAGACTTCAGCCCAAAATGTCTGTAAACCCTGAGATCAAAGCCTTAGAAGACTACATTGATCAGATGTCCATTCTGGTGGAGGCTAATGCCTCAATCACAGCAACAGTGGGCAAGGACATCATTCAGAAGCCCCAACAAAATGTTACTCACGTCCCAATACTAGATCAACCTACCAATACCTCAACTCCTTTGACTATAACCTGTCATCAGCTTAAAGCTGATAAAACCAACATTTGGTCAAAAAAAACTAATCCCAAATTTAAGTCAGCAGCCAACAACCTACCCCCCCCACTCCATATGTAATTCCTACGTATAATTCATTTGAGCACCTGTCAAACTATTGATCAGTCCCAAACTTAGTAAAATTACTGGTAACAGCGCAACTCATTACAAACCCCCCAATAACTCACCTGATGCAGCCCCTTTACACATTCCTTGCTCCTCAGATACATTAGCCAATCATAAGGAAGTTTACATACTTGGAGACTCCATAACGAAATACATTGATTGCACAGTCTGTAACGCGGACAAGGAACATCGTACTAGCTCTAGCTACCGGGGGGGCCAGGATCTCCGATATCACAGCAATGCTTAAACCTATCTTGAAGTCTGCGGGGGAAAACCCACTAGTTGTTGTCCATGTGGGAACTAACGACATTGTTAAGCAACCCCTGCAAGGTATTAAGCAGGATTTTGTTTCCCTTTGCAGCTTATTGGTTGACAGGGGCTGTGACATTTGCCTCTCGGAAATATTACCCATCCCAAGAGCAAGTGACGCTATTAACTCTAAGGTAAAAGCCATAAACGAATGGCTGAGGAAATGGTGCTTTAGACAAGGTATCCCTTGTCTAACCCATTGGGAGGTTTCCATCTTAACCCTTTCCTCTTTTGTTGGGATGGTTTACACCTTAGTAGAAGAGGCAGTGCTATACTTGGGAAAAAGATTGTCGCCTTTATTAACTCTCATTTAAACTAACTACCAAGGGGGAGTTTGGAACATCGACCAAAACTCTTGAAAATGGGTCACAGCCCTCAAATCTCCATTTTAAATATACTATCACTTAATGCTCGATCCCTAAACATTGCTAAACAAGCTGAATTGGAACTCAAAGCCCACTTTCTAGACCTCTCCTTGATTGCCGTCACTGAAACTTGGGGTAATTTCTATAGAAATTGGTCATCAGAAATTTCGGGTTACAAACACTATTTCAAAAATAGGTCAGACACAAAATCGGGAAGTGGAGTCAGTCTTTACGTTAAGGATAGCATCCCCTCACACCAGTCTCCAATCGAACAAAATTCTGAGAGTTTATGGGTGTATATCCAACCCGATGGCCTCCCCCAAATCTTGGTTGGAACTTGTTACCGTTCCCCTTCATTAGACAGTACTCAAAATTTAAAATTGACAGAAGATATTTCCCAGTTTGCTAGTAAGGGTTCTGTCCTACTTTTGGGAGACTTTAATCTCCCAGCTATTAATTGGGACACTTTGATGGGCTCCAATAACTATGAAAACAACTTTCTCAGTACCATCATTGATCTGGGTTTGTACCAACTAGTCAAAGAACCCACATGGGGTAATAATATTCTAGATCTTGTTATAACCAGTTTAGATGTTCCTGTGAACAATCTGCATATATCAGACCCACTTGGCAATAGCGACCATAAGTCAATATTCTTTACCATTACCATACCTCGTCGTTCGGTACCAAATAAGAAAACAATCAAACACTATGAAAGGGCAGATTTTCAAAAAATAAATGAACATTTAAGTAGTATTGATTGGACAAACACCTTACCTTCCCTTAACACCATCAAGGCATGGGACTTTCTAAAATCTCAAATATCCCTAGTTGAACATGAATTTGTTCCTGATAAATGTACACACAACAGCAAAGGTAAAATTCCACCATGGTTTAATTCATCCATTAAAAAGCAAATTCGACGTAAACGCAAGTTATTTATACGTCTAAAAAAGTCCCCCACAAGTACCAAAGACAAGTTAATTATTCAATATAGAGAATCAGTAAGATTACTCAAAATCAATATTAGTAGCAAAAGAAATATTGAACTTAGACATGCATACTAAGGACACACACAAATCACTTTATGCTTACCTGAACAGTAAAAAAAGGAAATAATAAATCAATCGGTCCCCTTATGGTAAATAATAAAATAATAACCTCTAACCTTGTTGTTGCTTCCACACTTAATAACTACTTCTCATCAGTATTTACCTAAGATCCATTACAACTCACAATAGCCATATCACCCATCAACACCAGTGAGCAATTGGTCCAGCAGAAAGACGCCTACAATCTACTATTAGCCCTAAAAAAATCCACTAGTCCTGGTCCAGATGGTATATGTTCAAAATTTCTCCTGGACGCTAAAGAAACAATCACTCTACCACCTACAATTATCTTTAACAAATCACTTCATGAATCTATGGTCCCACCAGGTTGGCTAACAGCAATAGTTACTCCTATTTTCAAGCAAGGCTCCCATTCATTAGTTAACAACTATCGTCCCATTAGTTTAACTTTTATTCGCTGCAAATTACTTGAAAAAGTTATTAAAGCACTCTTGGAAAAGGAAATACTATCCTTAAATCTTACAGATTTCTCTCAACATGGATTCAGATCTGGCCTATCCTGCACCACAAACTTGTTGACTTTCTACAATTCCATTAGTTCAAACCTAGATTTAAACATTCCAGCCGATGTTATTTTGTTGGACTATAGCAAGGCTTTTGATAAAGTGTCCCACAGCATTCTCATCACCAAACTTATTCAGTTAGGTTTTTCAGCTTCACTTGTGTTGTGGATTAAAAGTTGGTTGATGGATAGATCCCAGAGGGTACGGGTTAATGGCACTCTGTCAGACACAGGCAGAGTGATTAGCGGAGTTCCCAGGGCTCTGTCCTGGGACCCACTCTGTTCGATATCTTTATTAGCGACATGAAAATTCGCTCTTCAAATATCCTCACAAAGTTTGCCGATGACACCAAGCTGGGTGGTGCTGTTAACAATGCTGCAAATAGACAAACTCTACTTAACGATCTTTCATCTGTCGAACACTGGGCCCTCATTAACAAAATGGAGTTCAACATATTCAAATGTGCTGTTCTGCACATCGGGAAAAACAACCCCAAACAAGTATACACACTGAATAACACCATCATTAAGGTTTCTTGTTTAGAAAGAGATCTAGGGATTTTAGTTAATAAACTGACCCCAGTTTCACATTGTAATAAAATAGCTAACCAAACAAACTCACTTCTTCGAAAGATCAACTGTACTTTTGTTTCTAAAATCGAGCAGTGTATCATTGCACTGTACAGATCGCATTAAGACCATATCTTGACTATGGTTCTTCGCTTTGGAGTCCATACCTCATGGGACATAGATAGGCTGAGAGGATTCAGAGAAGAGTCACCAAACTATTCCCATTTGGCACATGTGGATTACGAAACTAGACTACATAAAACAGGGTTACACTCACTTAAAATGGGAAGATCAAGAGGGGACTTACTCCAACCTTTTAAGATTACTAAAAACCCAATTTTGATGAGGCAATGTGGCATTTCGTTTGCAACCGGAAAAATCGGACCCAGGTTAAATAACAAACAACTGGATATAGCCAAATGTAATACCAACAAAAGACAAAACTTCTTCTCCATAAGAACCCCAAGATTATGGAATACACTCCCCCAAGATATTGTAGACGCACCCTCCATTATGACTTTTAAACTCAAACTAGATGAATGGTTAACTAGATAGGAATCACAGTTAATGATCCACATATGTGGAGGACAATACCTATGGGCTTTGGCCTTCTTTTGTCCCTCTAACCAAGTACTGCGCGAATTGCACTGGCTGCCAGTCAGGTGGAGAATCCTCTTTAAGGTGGGTCTTCTCACCTTTTAGACCCTACACGGACAGGGCCCTGGTTACCTGTCAGTCCTCCTGACATCTGTTTCCTCTATCCGCCCTCTTCGATCCTCCAGTGGTAGCCTCCTGACTATTCCTAGAACGAGGCTTAAATCAGCCAGTGATAGAGCTTTTAGTGCTGCAGCTCCCGTTCTTTGGAACTCATTACCAGCTTTGGTCAGGGAGGCTCCCACTATAGATGTCTTTAAGGTTCACCTGAAGACACTACTATTCTCATATGCATTCGAAGCTTAGAGTATGACTTATCTTATAGTTTGTGTATTATTATTTTATTTTTGAATGTATGATTGTTAAATGTTTTTAAAATTTGTACGGCGTCCAGAGCCTCTGGGATTGGGCGTCTTTTAAATAAATTTGCCTTGCCTTGCCGTAACCAGTCACAGCAGGGGGTCAAGTCCCAGTCCAATCCGGTCCAACATCCCCGAATCCAATAATTGCCCCAATTTCTTTTCAGCTCCATGTGAGGGCGAGTAAATGAAGTGAGCATTACTTTTACTTAATATGTTTCAACAGAGCACAAAAAAAAAAGTAGAGTAACAAGAAATCTCCTCATGGTCTACTCGCCATTTCCCAGGGATGCTCTCCCCTCATGTCTCTCATCCCACTTTCCTTTTCAGGGCCTTCACGAACTCCTCAGCTTTCTCCAGTTCCCAAAAAGAGAAGGTCGCCCCCTCATGCTTGATTTTTAATGTGGCGGGGTATACCAGAAAATTCTCAATCTTCATGCCTCTCAGCTGGGCCATAAGTCCATTAAACGCTTTCCTCTTCTTCAGCAACCTTGCAGAATAATCCTGTGAGATGAATAGCCGACTACCCTCATAGCTCAATGTGCCCTTCACTCTATAAGCCTTCAGGGTTGCCTCCAGATCCTGGTAGTTGTGAAACCGCATAATGATTTGGTGAGGCAGTTGATCTGCGAGCGGACGCGGGAGCACAACATGGTGGGCCCATTCCAGTTTTACCTTGCCATGCTTAGTATGTAGGCCCAACAACTCTGGCAAAACTCTACTGCAGAAATCCAGAGCGTCACCACCTTCTCGCCCCTCCAGCAGCCCTCTCAGCTGAAGGTTTAAACGCCTATGGTAATTTTCTTGGTAGTCATAGGCTTCCTTGAACTCCTCCAGCTCCTTCTGGAGTGCCATGACCTGCCCAGGCACTGTTAGCACTTCGTCCTCCAGCCGCGATAGCCTGTTCTCCGCTTCTGCCAGCCTAGAACTCTGCTGGGCCTGTTGCTCTAGCACTTCTTGTAGACGGCTGTCCAATTTATCTTTGAGCTTTATTAATCATAGCTCAAGCGCCATGATTACTTGGCCACTTAACTTCTTTCCCAATGCGGGTGACCTCCGCTGCAGAGAGACAGGTCGATTTTCTCCTGCGGGACAGCGCATACTTCTTCCCAGCTTTTCCTGCAGCTCGTTGATTTTGACTGGATTAGGGTTAAGTACTCCATCCATGCTGATTTCCTGCACGCATGAAATACCGTCGTTGCTCAAGGTATTTTTAGTTTATTTTACTATTAATTAGCGGCTCCTCGAGCGGAGCGACTAGGAAACGTGTCTGTTCAGCTAGCTGCTCATCAGCGCCCTGGATTTTGTTTTTAATTAAAATTAATAAGTCGTTCTTGGCTAGAAAATAATTTTGGTTTAAGTAGTGTCTTTCACAGACATCTTTCCTAAATGCTTCAAAAAGCATATTTTGTTTTGTAATTAAATATTTTATTGTATTTCAAGAAGCAGTCACGTGCAGATAAAAAACAAATAACTGAAAACTGATCTGTTTTTATTGGGAAGTGATGTTGGCCAGGGCACTGTGGTATCTCCAGCATTTTTTTTTTTTTTGCAGAGTGCCAGTGGAATTTAAACTTGTTCCTGGACAACCTCCTTAAATAGAAAGGGATTCACGTTAATGTCTCATCTGGAGTAGAAGACTTAAATTCTTAATTTACTGTCCAGGGATGTGATTTTTTTCATATAATCATCTGATTTCTGGTCATTTGGTCTGTTACCTGAATTTGGATTATTTGGTACAGATTTTCTTCTACAGATGTTCCTAACCCTTTAAAATCTTTGGGCCAGATATTAAAAACTTTGCTCTGGGTGCAAACCGTTTGTGCAGGGTTAGCATGGGTCCGCTATAATCAAAAGGACAAATAGTGCACGCAAACTGCATTAGCCCTGGGCAAAATTATAATGTATGCAGGGGGCAAACTGAGAGGCCATGTACATGAATACAGGCGCAATGCTGTAGTTAGTGAATAGTGCCACACAAAGTGTTTTTGTGCGACTTAGTGCAGCACTTTGCACGGTGCAAATTACCTCCCTGGAAAAGGTAGGCTTAACTCTGGGCAAACTAGCTTTGTGCGACCATAACCAGTAAGTATGACACATAGAAATAAGCCAGACAGAGAGGAATCATGCTGCTCACGGATGGCATCCCTATGATGCCATCATCTGCCACCAGTCCCAGCCATGCCAGGCAGTAAGTGGTGATCTGACTCCCAGTGGACACCATGGCAGTACTGCTATACAGCACACACCTGAAGATCACCCTTTGATGGACACCAGCAGACACAAGCAGCACTGTGGGCATGGAAGGTGTTGAGGGGAGAGTGTGCAAGTGGCCAGGCTGCACCACAAACTGGATGCGGCCACAAGGCTGGGACAAGCCATGCAGTGCACATGGGCCAGTGTTGGGAATACCCCAACACCAGTATGCCTGTCTGATGGTATGTGCCCCCACCCAGCCACATACCGCACATCTGTACAGACACCACAGCCAGCCGTGTATATGTCCCTGTGAGCATCCCCTGCCAGTGGTGCAGTGTGTGTGAGTCGTACAACAGCATAACAGTAGTGTCCACTGTCAGTAAACACCTGCAAATTGGGCCTGTCACTGTGTCATCACTGCCCTACACACCATAGGCATTGTTGTGTCCCTCACACTACTGGCCCCCTTGCTACTGTAGTGTTTGCTGTGCACTGTAGCATGAACTGCAGTTTGATAATTGCATGCAGCACCACCACCTGTGCCTGTGCTTGTAGTCCCCTGGGGCACACTATTCTATGCTATACTGTACAAATGTAGCCTGCAGCTACCACCATGCACTGCCAGACCAACCTGCAGGTGGAGCTGTGGGCGGACCCAGCCAGCCCCTGTACTTCCAGACTGACCTACAGGTGGAGCTGTGGGACCCTGCATTAGTGCCGGGCAAACTGCATGCAAATCAGGTCATAATGAGATGCTAATTGGATGTTTGCCCCCAGACTACCTAAGTAGGCTCATTTGCATGTCACTTTTGAATATAGCAAAGCTTTGCCCCAGGCAAACGGCTTAGCTCCACGCTAAACCTGCACAAATGTGTTTGCAGCGCGCAAATGTTTCAGAAACATTGTACATTTTTGCACAATGGAATGCCACATGCGCTGCTGCTTGCAACTTTACTGAATCCACTCCTTTGCTAGCACACACATTGGTCACATAGTTCACCTTTGCCTTCCTTCATGTCACTGTGAACTGAGATGCTGTTGTGGTTTGCACTTCCTGGTTGCTATATTCAGAGCGGTCTTATTCCTGGGCTATTTTTGCACTGCACTCCCAGCCCAGTTGGCCCGGCTTCCTTAACATGCTAGATTTAGTAGGTTTAGCACTGGGGCTATCCCTTTTGAATATAGTGGGCTGTTGGTTCCAGGCTAATTTAGCATGCCGGGCAGTGCTAATTTAGCTCCGGGGCAAAGTTTTGAATATCTGGCCCTTTTTCTTGATGACATAATTTGTGTGCCCCCACCATTAATTGCATCTTTTTGCTTGTTTATAGTTTTGGAATTTAGATTAGAAAAGCAACATAAGGAAAACTCAAGATAGCCCTGAATTATTACCCTGTTTGCAATCCAGATACTGTAGATGTGTGGTGTGTAACACCTAAGATGTAGTGGTTTGGAAATATCCATTGAAAGACCAGCACTCTACCTGGCCCAGTGGCACAGGTGACCTGGGTTCACAGCTTTAACTGGGGTTGTGCAGAGGCTACCAGGAGAAGAGTTGCACATCCCAAAGGACACTGTTCTCCAGGGCAGGGTGGCATAGCAGTGTTGCTTAGGACTTGCAGAGGTTGTGCATTGTGCTTGCACATCACTGACTTGTGCTACATACTTGACACTCATCCAGCAAGCCCACATGGGAGAAGCAGAAGGAGCAAACCCCCAGATCTGAGGATGTAGTCTGTGCCCCACCCACCCCCACGCTCCCTACCAATGCGCTTCTTACAAGTGGATGCTGATCTGGGTGGGTAGCCATTGCCAAAATGGCCCATCATGGGAGCAGCAGGTGAGTGGAGTGTTGGTTCTGGGATAGTGGCACCACAAGGGTAGATGGAATGTCAGTTGATGAAATGGGTGAAAAATGTAGAATTAAGAACGATCCAGAACTTGGAGAAGGCAATTAATCTGACAGTTCCTTTTCTTGTGAGAATTATAATGATCATTCTGTTGAAATACATCCGACAATTGGCAAACAGACGTTTCAGTCTGAAAAGTAACTTGTTCTCAAAATTTCTTCTCTTCAGCCAGTGCAGGCCTTGAGTGTTTCTGAGTTAACAAAGGCAGCAGTAACAGCTGAAGGAGCAGTAGTATTCCTCACTATCTAATTTCTGTTGTTCCTTTTGCTGTAGGTTTCATTTGCCTCTAGAATTCCAGTAGCATTTCCCACCGGTGATGCAAATTCACTGTGCAGAAGCATAGTGTTGTATGCTTGTACCAAGAACGTTGACCTTGCTATTCAACAAGGCAAGCAGAAACCTCCAACCTTGCCCCGATCCACGTCTATGCTGATCTCTTCAGGCCACAACAGATCATCAAACAGCCTGAAGATGAGCATCTTTACTCCTAATGTCCTTATGATATCTAAGCATGCGGATGGCTCCTTGAATCAGTGGGCAGTCAGTTTTGATGAAGAATCTGCTTTCTCCACTGTTCTCAGTGTTTCTCACAAATCTCGGTACTGTGGTCACCGTTTCCATCTCAATGACTTGGCCTGCCATTCAGTATTGCCCTTGTTGCTAACAACTTCACATAACAATGCATTAAGGACTCCTGATATTGACAGTGACAGCAGGCCCCCTGACTTCACCAGAGCTGGCACTTCACCTTTGTTGCGCCCGGGCAGAAGTAGTACAGATGGAGCATTCCAAGATCCCAATGCAGTATACAGTGAACTCATTCTCTGGCGAGTGGATCCTGTTGGACCACTGTCTTATTCTGGAGGAGTGTCTGAGCTTGCACGGATTAACTCTCTACATGTTTCAGCGTTCTCCAATGTAGCATGGCTGCCCACAATAATACCTAGCTGTTGCCTGGGTGAGTACTGTAATGAAAAAAGATTTTCTGTGAATTTTTATTGTTTTAATTATTTTAACACTCCTGCAGTAATTAAAACCAAGCCAAGGAAGCCTAAGCAAATGTCTGCCAGGAATTTGTTTTATCAGGTTATTTTTTCTCCCATTCTCCAGTATACATTTTTTCCTGAAGTTAAAAGCATTTTGTTTACTAACTGATGGTGAAGTTGCTGTGACAACCATCCTGTTTACTGACCTGACCCAGGGTGAGATACAAGTAAGCATTAAGCCACGACGAAGGTGGCATCTAATGGGGAGGTAATGCATGGTTGGGACCATTGTGGCCCGAACCTACAATGGACCAACCATGCATTAACTCTCCATTAAATTCTCCTGCCAGGTAGATATCTTGTAATGGCTTCTAGGATTCTGTGCTTATTCTTCGTCTTATTCTGATACTGTGCATACAATAATACAAAGAGATTTTGCTCTGTTTTGATTTGTGTGCTGCACTTTTTCAACATTTACCAGACTACGATTTCTATCCTCATGTTGTCAAAACAATATTTAAGATATGTGTGAACAAAGTTTCTATCTACACTTGCTTCTGACAATTTACAACATCTGCACGACTATTATTTTAAGAGGTCCATTTGGAGGTCTCTGCTACGGTCATTTCTGCATTTCCCTTTTTCCGCGTCAATATGTTTTGCGTATTTTGTATCCTTCTGTGTGTGTCTGCGATATCGCTCCATCCGCTCTTTTACACTTGCGTTTCTGTTCTATTCTCTTTGCTTTCCTCGCTTCATTCTCCCTGTTACACCTCTCCCGCTTGCATTTTTACCACGTTTACTTCTCACTCACTGTCGCACCTAATGCTACACATTGCTGATCATGCCCTGCTCTCATTTCTCCTTGCCCTACCTGTAGAACCGCATTTCCATATGACCCTAGCTCAGTGGTTGCTCCTCTTTGCTCGTCCCCGTGTATACTCGCTCCCTGTCTACATTCCTGCTCCATTTTGCTCATTCATACACTGCCCTGCTTTATTGCTTCTTTCTGTGCACTGCTGCTTTCTCTCTTGTGGCTGCTTTCTGCATTACACAAGCAACACGGCATTATCGTGCCATAATGCCGTGTTGCTCTTCTACCACCTGACACTGTTACACCTATCATAGAAACATAGAATTTGACGGCAGATAAGGACCACTTGGCCCACCCAGTCTGCCCATTTCCCTACCTACTGGATAAGCTGCAGATCCTAGTTAACCAGCAGCCTACTTCTTCCTACCACCACCCCCTAGAATGGCCTTATGACTGTCCCATGCATGCTTAAATTCCACCACTGTTTTTGACTCCACAGCCCTCTCAGAAGGCTGTTCCATGCATCCACAACCTCTCTGTGGAAAAAAATACTTTGTAAATTACCTCTGGGCCCGCCCCCATCTTCAAATTGTGCCCTTGTTCTTGCACACCTCTTTTTGAAAGATGCTACCTTCTTGGACTTTGTTGATTCCCTTGGGTACTTGAATGTTTCTATCATGTCCCCTCTCTCCTTTCCTCAAGGCTGTACATATTAAGCTCCTTTAGTCTCTCTTCATATGTCTTCCGGTACAGACCCTGCACCATTTTAGTTGCCCTCCTCCGGACAGCTTCCATCCTGTCTATGTCTTTGCGGAGTTTGGGTCTCCAGAACTGCATGCAGTACTCCAGATGGGGTCTGACCAGCAGTCTGTACAGAGGGATAATAAATTCCTGTTTTCTACTGGTGATGCCTCTCCTATGCATCCCAGTATCCTCCAGCCCTCCTTGCTGCCCTCTCACATTGCTTGCCCACCTTTAGGTCATCTGATATGACTACCCCAGGTCCTTTCCATTTTGTTGTTGTTAGTATCTCCCCCTATTGTGCTCTTCCCTGGTTTTGTTTCCCAGGTGCATTGCATATGCACTTCTTGGCATTGAATCTAAGCTGCCATATATTAGGCCATTCCTCTAACTTTGCCAAGTCCCTTCTCATCCTTTCCACCCCACCTTGTGCATCAACTCTGTTTGCAGATCTTTGTGTCATCTGCAAAGAGACATACTTTCCTTCCAGTCCCTCTGCAATGTCATATAAAGACATTGAAGGACCGATCTATCTGAACCCTCACGGTACCCACTAGTTGCTTTCTTCTGAGTGGACTCCATTTACTATTACTCTCTGTGTCCTATTCTCCAACCAATTCTTTACCCAGGCTGTCATCTTGGGACCCCTCCCAGGCTGGCTAATTTATATTAATCTTTTTGTGTGGGACTGTGTCAAATGCCTTGCTAAAGTCTGGGTAGACCTTGTCCACAGCCCACCCTGATCTACTACTTTGGTCACCCAGTCAAAGAAATCTATCAGATTTGTCTGGCATGACCTTCCAGCTGTGAATCCATGCTGCCC
This sequence comes from Neoceratodus forsteri, assembly GCA_016271365.2. NCBI lineage: Eukaryota > Metazoa > Chordata > Ceratodontiformes > Ceratodontidae > Neoceratodus > Neoceratodus forsteri. Next base: position 34,074,155 of record CM057454.1, read on the forward strand.
TGGGTCCTGTGCCCCTCTGGCCTCTAGATACTCGACAATTCTTTCCTTCAGAAGTGATTCCATCATTTTCCCTACCACTGAGGTTAAACTAACAGGTCTGTAGTTTCCTGTTTCTGCTTTGCTCCCACGTTTGTGAAGGGGAATCGCATCTGCCCTCCTCCAGTCCTCGGGTACCACCCCATCCTCCCATGATTCATTAAAGAGGGTAGTCAGTGGTGTCACTAGTTCTACCCTTAGTTCTTTTAGAATTCTGGGATGAATCCCATCAGGCCCCATTGCTGTGTCCACCTTCAGTTTTAAGAGTTCTTTCATAACCCTTTCTTCTGTAAATGGGCTGGTATCAACTTCTGTATCCAGAGTGTTTCTGCTGGTTTTTTTTTTTTTTTATTCTCCTCTAGCCTGCCTCCTCCGACCCTTCGGCGTTGTCCCGTGGACATCCCGCTACCTGCGACCCAGCTCACACAGTCCACAGGCCCCCATGGGCCGCGGTTTACCCCAGGCGGGCAGTAGAGGGCACTCCCGTAACCCACAGTTTACGTCGGCCCGTGGACTGTCAGTGGAGCTGGCAAATCGCAGGCACGTCCCAGGGCCCGCTTCCTCCCAGACGAGGCAGGCTTCTATTTTCCTGTTTTCTCCCTCCCTTGCATGCTCTCCCCTGGCGTCGCGACACGTGCGTCGACGTCTGATCTGCTTCGGCCGTCCGACCAATCCCTGTGCGGGCATGTGCTTCCCTCGAGCCTCCGCTCGGGTTCGCTGAAGCGAATATGGCCAAATTCCCACCCAGATGGCGAGCTGTCGCCGGACGCTCAAGCTAACTCCCCTGGCCGACCCACGGCTACCGGAGTCCGCTCCGAACCAGGTCGCCAGCGTGGGCGAGGTGTGGCGTTCAACGCCTCAGCCCTCTGCGCCACCGGGCCGGCCCGCTACTGTTTGTTTTAGGTACCTCCCCCTCTTCATTTGTAAATACTGAGCAAAAATATTTGTTTAGTATCTCTACCTTTTCACAGTCTCCCTGTGCCCACCCTCCCTCCCTTTATTAAGCCTCACTATCCCTCCTTGGTCTTCCTTGGCTCCTGATGTACCTATAAAGGTTTTATCCCCTTCTTAACTGGGTTGGCTATCTTTTCTCGGTTTGGGCCTTTGCTTGTTCTGACTGCCTTCCCAGCTTCCTTTTGCTTTAACTGATACAGTTCTCAGTCCTCGCTTCTTCATGAATTTTGTACTTCCTGAATGCTTTCTTTTCTCTTGAACCTTCACTGCTACTTCCTTTGAGAACACATAGTGGTTTCTTGCATCGTTTTGTTTTGTTTATTTGCTTCACACAAAGGCTCGTAACCTCTGTGATGGCAGTTTTTATTATTCCCCATTGTTCTTCCACCCCTCCTTCCTGCCCATTTGCTAATGCATTCCTTAGGCACTCACCCATTTTGGCAAAGTCAGCCCTCCTAAAGTCTATTACTTTTGCCTTTGTATGGCTTGACTCTGTTGCTGTTTATTATCGAACCATACTGTTCGATGGTCAGCTAGTTCCCAGATGGCTACCCACTTCTGCTTCTGTGATCCTCTCTCCATCTCCATTTGAGAGAACCAGGTCTAAGATTGCTCCTCTCGAGTGGGCTCTAATACTAGTTGTCTTAAGCATGCCCCCTGTAGGACATCTAGAATAACCCCACTCTTCGAAGTGGCTGCTGCAACTGCCCTCCAGTTAACATCTGGCATATTCAGATCACCCATCAGCAATATCTCCCCTTTTTCTGCCATTCTAAGTATACTTTCTATCATTTCCTTGTCCATTTCCTCCCCGAGAAAGAGGTTCTTATAAACCCCTGTGCGCATTGTGTGCTATTGCCTGTCTCCAAATTTACCCACAGTGCTTCTTTCTCCTCCCTGTTTACCCTTTTGTGCTGTTGCTTTATTCCTTCCTTAGAGAGCTACTCCTCCTCTCTTTTACCCTCCTGTCCCTCCTGTAGATAGTGTGTCCTGGTATGTTTACATCCCAGTCATGGTTTTGTGTGTACCATGTTTCTGTGACTGCCACAATATCCAGATGTTCCTCCTCCATCAAGGCCACTAATTCAGGAAGCTTGTTACCCAGACTATGGGCATTGGTACTCATTGCTCTCCATTTTTTGATGGCTTTACCTTCTGTTGCAGCATCCTCCACTGACCTTTCTACCTCTGTCTTTTTCTCATTTAGTACCCTGTTTTGTAGGGAGAGGCTGGGATTTTCCTGCTGCTTAAAAGTGCGTCCCCCTTTGACTAGTTTAAAAGCTTGCCAATGAAGCATTTAAGCCGATTGCTCAAAAGACTTGTTTCCTTCCTGGACATATGCAGACCATCCTGCCAGTATAGGCTGGTGTCCCTCCAGGTGGAACCCCAGTCCCCAATGAAGCCAAACCCCTATCACCTTTCTTCCCTGGACTCCTAATGTTTTTGCCATGTTACAAAGTAGCAGTAATTTATGGACAGAGTATAGCATACAGTAATTAAATGTAAATGGAAAAAGTCAGAATGTGTAATAAATTGAGATCTCACAACTTAATCAGTAGCAGTGAACTATAAGTTACATTGCAATATAGATATGCCAGACAGGTCTCCATTCTAGCCTTACATTTGTAAACGCTTCTTTTATACCTCAGTCAGTTAAAAAAGTTTCTATTTTGTCCCTGCCTTTTCAAGGGTAAAACTAGACAATTACATGCCTTGTACACATGCTATGGAAAAAAATGTCAGTATCTCTGAAGCATAAAATAGCTTTGTGGATTAAAAATATGATACCCTACAATATATGTAAAATGGAATTATTCAAGCACAAATTTATTTAATAACAAAAACTAGAAAAATATGCTGGTTGCTATGCTATAGTGTCAGTAGGAGTGATTAAGACATACTGTATACGTCCTTCTTCTTACCTGTATTAATTTTTGAACGTAAAGCGCTGTTTTTTTTTAATCTACTTTATTTGAATTTAGCATTTAGTTAATAGTTTCATTCAGTGATAAAAAGATATGTTGCAAAAGTTTCCTTAGGTATTTTTTTCCTGATCACCAAGTACCATGAACATATTATAATAAGATGTTTAAAAAAAGAAGTCTGGTTTTCTTCTATGATTCAGAGCATTTGGTTGGATAGCGTCAGGTCTTAGCTAGGTACGGTAATTTGTTACCTTAACAGGGAATTGTTCTATTTTTCTTTTGTCCTGATTACTCCTGTAATGGTAAAATAGTCCAAGGTAGTGAGGTGAGATCCTTAAAGGGGAACTGTCATCAACAGGGTTTCTTAATGTCTCAGAGTCCATAAAAAGCTAATCTGAGTGAGCCATTGTATTTATGTGTGAGTCTTTGCAGTCTAGAGTTATTCATATGTAAATCAGCCTGTAATTAAGGGCTGGGGAAGCCATATGTTTTAGGCTTTTGATAGGAAATTATGTTGTCGAGGAACTTGGCCCTCCATTTACTGCAGGTTAAATAGGAAATCATCTGTTTTATTAAGTGTGTTTTAAGGTGTTATTACAACACTTTCTACATTTATAGTAATTGTTTTGTATGTGCATTGAAACTAGTAAATTATCATCTTTACATTTCAGACTTTTGGTAGTAATAGTCCATCTTTAGGATTGCTTTAACCTCTAAGCTATACTGCCAGCTGATCATTAAAAACAACACACATCTCAAGGCTGGCTCTGTGGTGTCAACAGGTATTGGGGCCCCATATCAGGATTTCTAAACTCAGACTGTGTTCATGTCAGTACAGATTTCTGGGGTTGCCACAGCACCAACTTCTCTGTCTGATTCAGTTCCCTCTCTTACAGCCTTTTCTCTTACAATTTCAGGTGTGAACTCAGGTCTACAAGATGCAAATGTTGCTACTTACCTACTGGCCTGGCATCATGGGGCCAGTCTTGAAATGTGTAGTTTTTGGTTTACAGCTGGCAGTACAGCCTACAGATTAAAACCAAGAACTGTGAACAAGCTTCTTTCATCCAGCAGAATGGGGTTTGATTCCAACATGCTCTTCTTGTACACTGTGTGACCGGAACAAGTCACTTAACCTCCCTGTGGTCCCAAAACACACCCAGAAATAAGCTGTAGCTGACTGAGAAGCCATTATTATCTTTAACTTTATGGCCCTTTTCTTGACAGTTTGGGGGCGAAACCTGGTACACATCTCACAGTTAGATAATGAACTCAGTCAGCCTCTATGTCACCAGAGCGTACTGATGAGGGCCCTTCCTCTCCTCGTAGACAAAAGGAAAGGTCTGTTAAAGACGCATCTGATTCCTGGGTTCCTGAAAAAGGTAACTGAAAGGTAGCCAAGCATAAGAGATCCTCAGAGCAGGTTCCAGACTTGGTTCCTGCTAAAGGAAAACAAAAAGAGAAACAAGTTACTGCCCCTCATCCTGAAGAAGGAAATGAGCCGTCTGGACAGAGCAAAAATGCCCTCTGTGGAGGATGTGACTAAGGCTTGGCAATTTTTTTCAGGCTTTCCAAGCTATGGGTTAAGAAAGCCACCTGCAAGTTGTTGTAGACCCCGTCTTCCAATCGGGGGATCGACAGAAAGATTGAGAAGTACCAGCTGGACAGGCATGATGCTGAGTACCTCTGCTCACACCCAGATCATGAAGGGGTGGTCCAGGTGGCTGCCTGTGACATGGCTAAAGTTCCCCTCTCTACCCAGCCTCCGGACAAAGATTCCTGGAAGCTGGACAGTATGGGGAAGAAAGTGTATACCTATTCATCTCTGCTGTTGCGGCAGGCTGCAGTACCAGAAAACCCCCTGGAACTCTGTACTAGCCATGAGTGAGAAGGCCTCGGGGAACCTAGCGCAAGATTTGGCAGATATTGCCAAAGCTGCTCTTTATTATTTATTTATTTAGTTTTTGTTGACCGGTTAACTGCACTAGACAAATCCTGCCTATTTTCAGGCACGACCCGGGGGAGGGGGATACAGATGAATGCCAACTGACCTTGAGCCAGATAAAACTGTTGATGGTATTTTTAGTGAATGAGGGAAATTTGGCCAGGACACCGGGGAAATTCCCCATATCTTTTTTCGATAAGTGCCATAGGATCTTTAACATCCACCTAACTACCACCAGTCCAGGCAGATGGGACCTCAGTTTAACGTCTCATCTGAAAAACGGCACCTCAGAAGTGCAGCACCCCTCTCATGCTGCACTACAGTGTCAGTACTGGGATATTAACCCAAGTGCCAGATGTGGGAACTGAACCCACAACCCTCTGATCTTCCGGCCTCAGAGGCGAGTGTGCTACCTACTGAGCCACTGATACTGCTACTAATATACTGATGCTAACAAATACCAGTTCCATATGGCAGTGGATACCAGTGGCACTGTTTCTAGGGTCATGGCCTATGCCATATCTTTAAGGAGGTTTGCCTAGCTTAGAACCACTGATCTGTCCTAGGACACCCAGGTAAAGGCCATGGATTTCCCATGCAGGAAAAACTCTTTATTTGATGACAAGACAGAGGCATATATGAAAATGGTGGAAGAGTACAAAGCCACCTACAAGAGCAACACTGAGGGAAAAGGCCTCTACTTTCTATAGGGCCTCATTGGTGGTGGGGAGGTAGTGTAAGGGTTACTTTTTCCAAGTCTTCATTCTCTATAATGTCTCTCAGATGAGAGGTTTCTTTAGGGACAGGGGAAGAATGGGTTCCAAACAGGCTGACCTAGCCCCAGCACCTAAGGCTCAGCCCAAGCAGAACCCCTGATGAGCCTGTCCAAGTTGCCCATCCATTGCCAGTGGGAGGAAGGCTGGCTCACTTTTTCCAGTAATGGAAGAACATCACCACAGACAAGTGGGTCCTGGAAGTAGTGAGACAGGGACTCACGCTGCAATGCAAAAGATTCCTCAGGCTGCAGGTTCGTAGAAACATTAGACCTCCCACTTCGACAGAAAGGATTTTGATGGAGCTGGAGATCAAAAAGTTGCTGCAGGCAAAAGCAGCAGAAAGCATTCCTCCCTCCCAGTGGGGAAAGGGTCTTTACTCAAGGTAGTTTCTGACTCGCAAGAAAAATAGAGTGGTGACCCGTTTTGTATCTCAGGTTTCTGAACAAACAGCTGAAAAAGGACAAATTCAAAATGATGACCCTGGCCACAGTGATACCATCCCTTCAGCAGGGAGACTGGATGGGATCCTTGGACCTGAAGAATGCGTTTTTCCACGTTATCTGGTCATTATCAGTTCACAGTCCTCCCCTTTGGTGTCTCCTCTGCTCCCAGGATGTTCATAACGTGCTTGGCTGTAGTAGCAGCACATCTCAGAAGGCAGGGAGTGCCGGTGTTTCCTTGTCTGGTCAACTGGCTGGTTGCAGGAAAGCCACACCAGCAGGCCAGGGCCTCTCTCCTAACTTGGACCACCCGGGGGAGACTGGAATTTTCTCATAAATACTCAAAGTCCCAAACAGAACCAGTCCAAGTCCTGTAGTTCATAAGAGCAGAACTAGATGCCCTCCAGGGGAGAGCATTCCTGCCTCAAGAAAGAATGGAAAGCCTACTAAGCCTGGCAGACTCTTTCGTCCTGGGCCAGCCCAGACCAGCAAGGCATTTCCTTAAGTTCTTGGGTCATATGGCCTCCACCACAGCTTTGATGGCAGGGGCCAGATTTCAAATGAGAAACATCCAGTGCCACTTAAGGGCCTGTTAGTCCCAAAAGCGAGACCCTCTTTCAAGACTGGTGCTTGTGACAAAAACCCTCTTGCAAGCTCTGGACTGGTGGAAGGAAAGGGACAACTTCAGGAAGGGAATCCCCTTTCAACAACAGTTTCACACAATTGTCCTGCAACAGATGTCTCTCTTCTAGGCTGGGAGCCCACCTGGGTGACCAAACAGTAAATGGAGTGTGCTCCCCTCGGAAATCCAGAGAGCATATAAACCTCCTGGAACTAAGGGCAGTCTTCCTCGCCCTCCAGTCATTCATTTCCCCAGGTAAAGGGCCAGTCAATCCAAATCAGGGCACACCACACTGCTACCATATATTACATCAACAAACAGGGAGACACAGGGTCCTCTAAGCTGTACACAGAAGCTATGAAGATCTGGAGCCTGGCTTACTCTATGGAAGTACAGCTATCAGCAGTCCACCTTCCGAGGGAAGACAGTGTTCTGGGAGATTCCCTCAGCAGGATCGGTCGGGGAGCGCATCATGAATGGCCTCTGAACAAGCAGGTACTGGCCACAATCGTCGGGAGGTTGGGCACACCAGAAATAAACCTGTTTGCTTCCAAAGAGAATTACCAGTTCCCTCTCTCTTGTTGCAGGCCTCCAGCAGTGGGCTCTGTCCCCATGGATGCCCTGACCCTGGATTGATCGGGGAGGTTTCTATATGCCTTTAACTTATGTATAGCCAAGCCCATGGAACCATCCTTTGAGCTCATGGCTTCTTCGGATTTGAAGTATATCGCTTGGAAATCAGTCTTCTTGGTGGCCATAACTTCTGCCAGGAGGGTGCTAGCTGCATACCCTCTGCATAGACCCTAACTACATTATCTTCCACAGAGAGGAGGTAGTCCTCCGAACTAACTGGAAATTCCTTCCCAAGGTGGTAGCCGAGTTTCATTTGAACCAGTCCGTCACTCTTCCAGTGTTCTTCACAGCAAAGTCCAGTTCTGGGGAGCAGAGGCTTCACAGCCTGAAGGTCAGGAGTGCACCTGGTTACTATCTGGACCACACTAGAGACTTCATATCTTCCCACTCACAGCTGTTCCTCACATATGGTGAAGTGGGCAAGGGCAGGTCAGCTCCTAAGAGGGCCATTGCTCAGTTATGCTACATTAAAGCTGGCAAGCTGCCACCACAAGGCCTTAAGGCACACTTCATTCATGACACGGTTGCCTCTGTCACAGCTGCAAGGGATATTCCCTTGCTAGAAATTTTTAAAGCAGCTACCTGGCAAACTACACCCATTTACAAAGCACTATTGCCTGGATGTGCAGTCTAGAAGAGATGCCACTTTTGGCACTGCTGTCTTGTAGAACCTTTTCCCTAAATAGGTTCTGTACCCAGCCTCCCAAGGTACTGCTTTGTTGTCTGCCTTAGTAAGCATAGTGAGGGATTCCTGGGATTTGAAGAAAATATTACCACAATATTGTTTCTTAGAAGGGATCCCACACTATGCTCAAATCTCCCACCCTGCCTCCCCTTCCAGAACCTGGAAAAGGTTCTCCAAGAATCAGTGTTGTTTGGTGTTCAGTTGCTTGAGCATTTACTTTTTGTTTGGTCTACAATCAGTTTTGGTGTGGGTTTTATTTTAGTCTGCCATAACTTGGCCTGGGAGGCCAATCTTTAATTGGATTTTTATTTAATTTTCACTTAGGCCTTGTTAGGGTTAGGTTATTGAGATTTGTGGGTTATTGTCCTCCTGGCTCTCAAAATAAATCTGACCTTGGAAAGCAGGATAGAATGCCACCACGAGGCAGAGATTTGAAAATGTGTTCTAAGTTTCATAATGTACTTACATTCCACTCTCTGTGGGGCAGCTCAACCCTTCAGACTGATTGTATTAGTAAGCATAGTGAGGGATCCCTTGGAAGAAACAAGATTACCATGGTAAGTTAATTTTTTTCTCTCTTGCTCCCTAGGCTGCCAGGATGTGTTTTTCCACATCCCAGTCAGCCTCACCTCCAGTTCCGAGCAGATGGAATCCAGTACCAGTTCCAGGTCATGCCCTTCAGACTCTTCTTGCCACTCGGGGTCTTTCAGTGGATGTTAGTATTGGTAGCATACCTGCGGCACCTAGGGGGTCAGGGTGTACCAGTACTTTGATGACTTGCTGCTATCTGGTCTATCCAGGGAGGAAGTGGAGAGGTCCAGAGATCTGGCTCTCGAGATTTGCTGCAACTTGAGCTTGTTAGTCAACCTGTACAAAGTCTAAAGTGGGACTTACATGGTGATCGGGGTTCAACGGGGCAGAACTAGACTCCCTCCTGTCTAAGGCCCACCTCTCTGTGGACCGGTTACAGGATCTTAACTCCTTTACCCAGTCATTTTGGGTTGGGCTCTTGTGCCCTGCCCGGCACTGCCTGAGGCTGCTGGGATACATGGTACATGCACCAGTGTAGTCTGTTGGGCCCGCTGGCGGATGCTCCACCTTCAGTAGGAGTTGGGCAGTCAGTAGTTACAGTGTCTAGGCCACTTGGACCAGCTGGTCACAGTGACCCAGCCGATGTGGGATGCCATCCAGTGGTTGCTGATCCCAGAACACCTGGAGGAAGGAATCCAGTTTGTCTGCACAGAGCCGACCATCATGCTCACAACAGATGTGTCTCTGGTGGGGAGCATACTTGGGAGACTACACAGCCAACTGGTTCTGGTTACCCCGAGAGTTCCGTCACCACATGAACCTGCTGGAGCTCTGTGCAATGCATCTTGCACTGAGAGAATTTGCTCTTCTAGTCAGGGGTTGGATCATGCAGGCCCAGGCGGACGACACCATGACCATGTTCTACCTGAACAGGTAGGGTGGAACTCACTCCCTTTCCTTATGTTGGGAGGCCTTCTGCACTTGGATCCTCCTGCGCAGCCTCTGTGCATATGATCTGGTGATTCGTGTCGCAGGAGATAACAGTTAGCTGGCAGATGCTCTCTGCCAGGTGGAGAAATGTTGCGCTATTGGTCCCTGCATCAGGACGTGGTGAACCATCTGTTTGCACTCTTCTGGTGGACCTGTTTGCCTCTTGGGAGAGTGCCAAACTGAGACAGTTTTGTGCCCACCCCCCACAGTCCAGTAAACTGTTGGGGGATTTCTTCGCAAGGCCCTGGATCCCAGACCTCCTGTTCTCCTTCTGTCCGTTTCCCTTGCCCCACCAGCAGGTGGTCAAGGCCTGGAAGGACAAGGCGCGGATTATACTGCTAGCTTCAGACTGGCCAAGGCAAATCTTACTTTGAGAGTATCTCTTGCAGCAGGCTGCACCTATGGAACTACAGCCGCCAGGATCACACGGAAACCTTTCTAGCCAGCAGTCTACCAGGGTGCTGCTCACTCCGATGTTGTATGCTGACATCGCCCTATCCTATAAGAGTGGGTGGCCCCTGCATCTTCCTCAGTTCTTTTCCCACCATCAACCATTGTACGTCAGACTTCACAGAGATCCTGCCAGTTTGTTAACAGTCATTTCTTGTGTTTTTATTTTCTATTTCTCTCCCTAGTGTAGACTCACTTTACTTTTAAAGTTATTTTCTCCATTTTGTATGCCATGCTCTGTCTCCGATGAGCTCTTCAGGACTTGTGCCTGTAGGAAGAAGATTCCTGAGAAGGATGACCACAAAGCTTTTATCTGCTGCCTAGGCCCAAGCCATGACACCCAGGCCTATGAGATCTGTTGCGGCTTCAACCAGACTGCACTGCCGGAAAACATTGGAGATGTTCTTGATTCAGCAGAAGGTCACACACATGGAGAAGGAGCTGTAGACCAGGATTTCCTCTGCTTCTCTGGCCCCATCCTCAAGTTCGCACTCCTCCAGGGCCCAGGACAAATCAGGCTGCAAGCACAAACACCAGGACAAGGACCAGTACTCCCAGATTCGCGGTTGCCACTTCGCTCTTCAGCCAAGGTAGGGCTTTCTTCCTCCTTGAGGTTTGCTTCCTCTGCCTTGCAGTCCCTATTCCCCCACATGGCTATTGTTGGCATCTCCTCCTGGCAATCTCACCTTGGCCGGTGTCGGTTCCTCGGGTTTGGGTGCCCCACTGACATCTCAGTCCCTGCTGGTCCAGCCGTTGTTCTCCTTGGGCCGTCAGTTGGGAGGCTCTGCTGATTCGACTTTGACCAGTGCCAGCTTGGCATTCTTAGGGTTCAGGCCTCTCCCCTGACACCGTCCTCGGCCGTTCCTGCAGCTACTGTCACGGCCTCTGGGCCTCTGCTTTCTCCGGCATTGTCCCGGGCCATTCCTTGGTCATCCTGGCCCCCCCCCGACAATGACCCAGGCCAGGGAGATGCCTTATAATCCTTTGCCTGCTCAGCTGCACTGCCAACACCAGCCCCAGTTCTTCCTCAGCCAACACCAGTAGGTGTCCTAATGCCGGTCACGGTGTATTTCTAGGCCGTTCATTCACTGTGGGATTTTATGCAAGCTAAACTTGCTCCCCAACAAGGGCCAGTGCCACAAGGACCTACTGTGCCATCCCCCCACACACACAAGGCCGTGGCATGCATCTTGGGATTGGGTGCCCTCTAACCCCCTCAGGATCCAGGGGACGAGGATGAGTATCACACGGACCTCCTCCTCTCTCATGATGAGGGTGAAGGGAGATGCTGGAGATGGAGGAGTTACCCCCTCCCACTCCACCTCCATGGTATCATCCGAGGGTGAGGAGACACCAAAGTATATCCTCCTCCCCCGATGGCCCATCTTTTGTCACCATTCTGAGGCAAATGCAGGCTGCCATAGGGTTTGACGCCAAGGAGTAGGACCCTTTCCAGCACCATCTGTCCACATATCTAGGTCTGCCGGACACCCCTCCTCTTGTCTTTTCCCCTTTGATAGAACCTTTTGAGGGTGCCACCATGACTACCTGGCATCTGCCCAGTTTGGTCCCGGCCATACCTAGGAAGGTGGACAAGTTATACCAGGCTACTGCAGGGAAGCCTTTCTTCACAGAACAAACCCAAGTGGATTCTGTGGTCATTAATGCTGTCCTCGACCATACCCAGAGGCCCACATACCTCCGTTCCCTTCCCCCAGACAAAGAACCTTGGCAGTTGGACCTGATAGGCAAGAGGACTTTGGCCTCTGCCACTTTGACCATAGGGGTCCTTAATTGTATCGCCCATATGATCCAGTATCAGAACCAACTCTGGGCTCAGACCAAAGTAGCTGCCAAGTCCCTCCCAGTGGATCCCCTGAGACAGCAGTTGCTTCAGAACATTTAGTCGGGGGGTCAACATCGTCAAGCACCATTTATGTTCTGCTTACGATGCCGTTGATACCTTGGCCCGGGTATCTGTCTGCGAAGACTTTCTTGGCTGTGGGTGTCAGGCTTTGCCCAGGATGTGCAACAGTCCATCCTGAATGCCCCCTTTTTAGGGTATAAAGTATTTGGGGCAGATGTGCAGGATATACTTTTTAACCTGCAGGCCTCCGGCCGTACGTTGCGGTCGGTCCACTCTGTGTATCACACCCAGTCTAGAAGTGGTCAGTGGGTGCCCTTTCATTGAGCTACCCATAGGGCCAAACCCTGCACCAGGCCTCAGAGTAAACATACAGCAGTCACAGCCCTGCCTACTCCTATCTCCACCACTGGAAAAACTCCTAGCAGAGGCAGTGCAGCTGTGATTGCAGCATAACTCCTTGCTCAACAACCCCCGGGCATTTCTCCCTGCACCTGGACAGGTGGAGGGAGATCACCAGAGATGCTGGGCTTTGTAGCTCATAGAATACAGCCACACTCTAGAGCTCCTGGAGTGGCCTCTGGAAAAAACTCCATCTCAGTCCTCTTACCCTCCTGTACACAGTCCTGTACTTTGGGAGGAGATTTGCACTTTGGTGCACAAAAGGGCCATAGAACCTGTTCCTGAGACTCTGCAGGGCAGTGGGTTCTACTCCTACTTCTTTCTGTTCCCCAAAATACATTGGGCATCTTGGGCCCATCCTGGACCTTTGAGAGCTAAACTCCTTTATCCAGTACAAGAAATTCTGGATGGTGACCCTTCAGGGACTGTTCCCTGTTTTGCATCAAGGAGATTGGTACATAATAAATTAGTCCATCCACCTGCCTGTTTATTACCTATAGCATGTCAATCCATAACAATTACCAAGTACTACAGTCTGAACGTCGCCTCTAAGCGTAGGGCCAATTTCTGCCTAGCTGTGCTTCAGGGCCTACTTTCTTAGGCTGTTCGTCTTCAGCCATACAGTCTGCTTCTTGGCCTGTCAACTGCTTGGGACTTGTTTCATAGGTGTGGCCTGCTGCAAGAGATCCCCTTGAAGTAAGATAGTACAGTTACATAAGAACTTACCATAACAGTAGATCTTCGAGAGGATCTCTTGCAGCATGCTATGCCGTCCCACCCTCCATTCCCCTATGGCTATGGGCCTCTCCGTGTCTGTCTCTCCTTCTCCTTAGTGGAGGGCCTCTGCCTTTCTGTTATTTTTATATTGGTGGGAACCATCAGCCCTTCCTCAGTTCCTCAGCAGGAGATCAGTCGCTTATGGTTTCCGGTGGAAGAACTGAGGAGGGCACGGGGGCTGCCCACTCGTAAAGGTAGGGCGACGTCAGAGTGTGAAGTCGGAGTGGGCAGCCCCCTGGTAGACTGCTAGCTAGAAAAGTTTCTGTGTGGTCCTGGCGCCTGGTGGCTGTAGTTCCATAGGTGTTGTCTGCTGCAAGAGATCATCTCGAACATCTACTGTTGCGTTAAGTTCCTACATAACCGTACTTTCTGGTATCCAGATCTCTTCAACCTCAGCAGCATACCTCCGTAACAACTGTCTCTGCCTGAATCTGCTGACCAGACTTCAGGGGATGGTCCTGCACCTCATGGCTTGGTTTCTGAGTGGCTAGAGTTCCAGGCCTTGGGTCTCGGATGATGCATTCCACGTTGTGGAGGCCTCCTGGAAAGAGATGACTCACAGATGCTGTGCCTTTAAATGGAGGAGATTTTCCATTTGATGTCAGGGGCAACCCCTTGCTTGCCTTGTGGCTAGCGTCATGGACTAGCTCTGAAGCCTCTCTGTTTGGGACTGCAGGTGATGACCCTAAAGGTACACCTGGCAGCCATCTCTGATTATCGGACATGGGCTGGTAAGCTGATGGTGGCCCAGGAGAAGGTGATCAGGTGCTTTTTCAAGTGCCTGGACCATCCGTCCCCTCTGGTGCGTGAACCACCTCCACAGTGCTACCTGCTGCTGGTATTGGCTGTGCTACTGGGCAGGTCTTTAGAGCCAGTGCACAGGTGTAGGATGTCACACGAGTCATGGAACACTGCCTTCCTGATGGCCATCACATCAGACAGAAGGATTGAGGGGCTTAAGCCTCTCTTGATGGAGTCTCCCTTCCTGGTCTTCCACAGTGACAAAGTTGTCTTTCGCCCCAACTCAAAGGTCCTCCTGAAGGTTGTTATCAGAGTTTCTCCTTAACCAGGTGATTAACTTACCGGTGTACTTTACTAAGCCATCTACGGAGGCCGACCGCAGGCTTCATACCTTGAACCTGTGGAGGGCGCGCTGTCTTATGTTGAGCACATGGTGTTGGAGAAGCTCACCAGCTGTTTGTCACGCTGAAGCATATCCTGCATCAACCTCTGCTATAGGTTGGCTGATAAGGAGCCTCCTGAAGGACTTAGAGTACATTCCACCAGATATACTTCTGCCTTGGAGGCTGCTTCCAGACACGTCCCTATCCATGAAATCTGCAGGGCTCCCCTCTGGAAGTCCACGCACATCTTCAGTTCCCACTACTGCCTTGTTGACCTTGAGTCACGCTGGGATGCCGGTTTGGACCTCGGTTCTCCAGTTTTTGTTTACCATGTAGGAGTGTGCACCTTGCCCCATCTTCCCAGGGAACTACTAGGAGTCTGCCAGAGTTCAGACAGTGAACTATAGCCACGTCCCTAGAATAATAAGTTACTCAACTGTAACCATAGATGTTCTACAGAGTGGTCTCTTGCAGCAGGTAATACTTTTGGGTTACCAACAGAGGTCGCTGTGGCACACGGCAGCTCTTCTAGCAGTTTTCACCAGGGACCGCCCACACATGACATCAGCTTCCTGTTTCCTATATAAGTGTGGGCGGTCCCTGGTGTCCTCAGTTCATTTTCCTGCCATCTTCAGCTCGCACAGCAGCTAGTACAACTTCTGTGCAGCAGTCATCGACGAGAAAGTTGGAACTAAGATGAATGTCTACAGATTCTTCAAACAAATAAAGCATTATTTTGTTCCTGCCATTGCGTTAGGAAGATATACCACTTTGACAACCACACACTTTGTGTAAGGTGTCTGGGACCCACACATGACACCAATTCCTGCAGTTTATGCCAGGAATTTAATCAGGCAACTCGTCGACGATGGTTGCTTGAAATTCAACATGTTTTGATGGAGCAGAAAATGTCTCTCCTGGAGAACCAGGGGGCTCATACCAAGGGCTCCCCCTCTACTGCTTCTCCTTCCAGGCAGAAAAAGAAGTAGAAACACTCCTCACACTCCCTGCCGTGATGCCCTCCATGTTGGGTGTCCCACCGTTGATGGGGCTTCCTCTAACCACTTCTTTGTTGACGGGGGCTCATACCCTCTCGTCGACGGCGCTTTCCAACACTTTAAATGCAGTTCAAACTGTAACTGCACCATCGACGGAAGCTTATACCCTCTCATCGGTGACTCTTTCCAGTGCTTTATATGCAGCTAAATATACAGCTGCTCCGTCGACGCGCTCCTTTCCTGTCGACGGCATCTGACAATTTAAGTGAAAATAACTCCTTTTCCCCTGTGGGCCCGTCGATGAGACCCTGCATTCCTCAGGGGAAACGTATGGCTTATGCCTTACTTACTGCTTCTCCTCCTTCACATTTGGCTTCCTAAAGGGGTCAGGTGGACAGAGATCGGGACCTTGGTCTTTACCACCCAGGGGCGCGACCTGCTCATACTACGCGTCCCATTCGCTCTATCACTCCTCTTTGTTTCCCAACATGCCCCCCTTCTCTCCAGATGGCAGATTACTGTACCAACATCATCTAGCTAAGATGTTTTTAAAAGGAATGTTACATATTAAACCTCCTATTAGAAGACCCACTCCTCCATGGGATCTCAATTTTGTGATAGGAAAATTGACCCTTGAATTTTGAGCCAGCAGCCACTTGTGACCTTCATTTTCTGTCATGGAAAACCCTATTTCTAGTGGCTGTCACTTCCACTCGATGTACTTCCAAGCTTCATGCCCTCATATGTAGGAAACCTTACTTTATTTTCCACAAAGACAGGGTGGTCCTTCGTACCAACCCTTCCTTCCTTCCTAAAGTAGTCTCCGAACATACTTTAAATCGGTCCTTGGAGCTGCTGGTCTACTATCCTGACTACTCCAATCAGGGTGAACATCTACTACATACTTTAGATGTCTATCTTATATTACGTTACTATACTAATCGTACAAAATCGATTAGACAGACATCTCAACTGTTCATCTCTTTTTCCCCCGGGTCGCAACGGCCTCCCGGTTACTGAATGTACTCTTTCATCTTGGTTGGCAACTTGTATTACATTTTGCTACAAAAAATACAACAAGCCTTTACCTGGACCTCTCCAAGCTCACTCCACTAGAGCTATGGTCACCACTGTGGCTTGCTTTAAAGGAGCTTCTATTTCAGGTATCTGCAATGCAGCTACCTGATCCACGATTCGTACATTCACAAGGCATTACAATCTGGATATTGCCTCACGATGTAGGGCAGCCTTCGGCCATGTAGTCCTACAAGGTCTTCTTTCATAACTGTCCTCCCACATGGGCATTACTGCTTGGGATTCATCCCAAAAGTATTGCGTACTGCAAGAAAGCAGTCCATGGAAGATAGTACAGTTACGTAAAATCTTTCCGCAACAGTAGATCTTCGAGGAGTGTCTCTTGCAGTAGGTTTGTTCCCACCCTCCGTCCCCCTCCTTCTCTAAGAGAGAAAATTCTGGTTCAGTGACTTTGAGTTGGGACTCCTTTGGTACCTTGGCTTCCCCTCAGTCCTCGCTTTGTGAGCTGAATCCGGCGGGGGAACTGAGGATACCAGATACTGCCCACAGTGATGTAGGAAACAGGAAGCTGATGTCATGTGTGGGCGGTCCCTGGTGAAAAACTGCTAGAAGAGCTGCCGTGCGCCACAGTGACCTCTACTGGTAATCCAAAAGTTTTACCTACTGCAAGAGACGCTCCTCAAAGATCTACTGTTACGGTAAGTTTTTACGTAACTGTACTTTCTAGGAGTGGTATATAGTTCACATCTACACAACCCACCTGGCCTCCCCTGGCAAGTGGCACACAGATCCTGGCTTCCAGTATGCAAGATCTGATGTCACGATGCAGAGTTGGGGGATATATGGCCTGGGTGGTGGGAGAAGCTTTGTTTGAAGGCATATGGCCAATCGGACTATTCCAACTGAACTGCCAGAGTGTGGATGTGAACTATGTACCACTCTTAGAACTACGGTTACCTAGGAATAACCTTTTTTTCCCACACTCTACAGATACAGGATTCAGACCTCACTGTGCCTCTAGTTTTGATTTTGAATGGTGACTTAAATGTTTTTGAAAGACGGAGCATCAGTTATTTGGGAAATTAGGTCCTTTCCTGGTTTATAGGATCTTTTCATGCTGCTCTGCCAGTATGCCTCAGTACTGGAAGTGAGGGGCAACAGTTTGTGTTTTGTGGGGAGGTGCTGCTGGCAGACTTAATATTAAGTCTGTTTGGATTGTGTCTTAAGAAGAAACTACCATAAATGGCAAACTGAAGTAATTTGCATTTGTGCATTGTGGTTTTCTTATGTTCATTGTTTATTAACTGAGCTGATGCGAGACTCGTTGCCTTAGCAAGTTCAGAATCGGACGTGGCAATCTAGCAAATTCCAAATATAAAATCAAAATGAAACCTTTTCACAACGGATAATGTACCTGTACTTTTTATGCCAGAGAGACTGGGCACCATCGCACTACTGGCCAGTTTGGTATCCGCTTGTAGCAACTGGAAGCCATGTATTTTTCATGTGAAATGATGGGCGAAAAGGTGCATATACGTAGCAGTGCCTGGTATTTGGTATGCTGAGTTGGGCCCAAATGTGATGTTGGCTAAAACCGATACTTTTCTATACAACCTGTTGATAGCTTGACTGTTTACTAAAGTAGTATGTATAGTACACTGGTACTGCTTAATGCTGTATGAATAGTTTACATGGGTGGTAATATTAAAGCAGCAGTTTTCACGTTATGGTGAACATTTGTGGATATATTCTTTTTAATTTTATTTGAGTTAACCATTTTTTTCCTGTTTGAGAAGATGCCCTTTTGTTCATTTTTAATTTGTTTTAGTATTTTTTAGACTTGGAAATGACGCTGTGAACATCAGTAAAGATGTCTTCCGTCAGGTTTTCGTCAATATTTATCAGCTCATTTTGAACAAACACGGTTTAATGTCACTTTTCTTGAGACCTATGATGAACTAGCAAGCAACTGAATCTCTTCTGACATTATGGGGGCACTGGAGACATCAGGACTACAGGCCAGAAAACATAAACCCTAACTGAATTTAATTTATAAAATGGCAAGAAGAAATCTGGAAATCTCATTGGTCGAGAGACATCACCTGGTTGTGCCTTAAA
The DNA here is from genome assembly GCA_016271365.2 of Neoceratodus forsteri. NCBI lineage: Eukaryota > Metazoa > Chordata > Ceratodontiformes > Ceratodontidae > Neoceratodus > Neoceratodus forsteri. Next base: position 34,092,460 of record CM057454.1, read on the forward strand.
TCTCTTTAAATGCAGGATCAGCTGCTGATTCTCATTTTCTTCCCCCCAAAAACCTGCTTATGAAACAATATCACTAAACCTCACTCCAAAAACAAACAAAAAAAAAGGCACAGCCATATTTATATAAAAAAAAATAGCATTTACTACCACAAAATTTCAGAGTGCTGTCTTGTACAAGATACCCAGCTTTTTGCCAGACTACACTGCCAGCACAGTAGGATGTTATGAAACATTCCCCTCCAAATTAAACAAGCAATTTTGGCTTTTGTAAGTTGAAACAACAGTTTCTGGCTTCTGCCGAAAACAACAGTTTTTTTCCCCAGTTTCCTGCTACCAAGAAGCTGGGAGTAGAGCAGTCCTGTTCATCCCGACATGAAAATTAGTGTTTATTAGTGTCCCCCCACCCCACTCTCTCTGCGTTGAGTTATACCAGTTACACACTCCTCACACAACATGGCATAACCTTTAAAAAAAAAAAAAAAAAAAATGTTTCCTGATTGTGGTGGTCTACCAGCTGCCGATGTCACCCACTATGTCAGCTTCCATTCTGAACCACCCAGGGAGCTGTCTTTGTTGGGCACTTACTAACCTGAGCACCGTGCCTCAGCGCCAAATCTTGCTTCTCAGGACCTGCTTTCTCATTCTTCCAGTCTGTCTGTGGTCCACAAAACCAATGTGTTTTATGAGTGCGGTGAGAGCAACTGACCTCCGGTTCGGGACAGAGTTGTTTGGAGAGGGGAGCAGTAATGGAAATTTGTCTTCTCCTAAAAAGCTTTCCATCCCTACTCGAGCAGTTTGTGGGGGCCAGGACAGCGTGACTTTATATGCTTACACCATGCCGTCCAGTGACTGGGTAGACAGCAGGAGAGGGACACAAACAAGAGCTAGGCAGGCGGCCAGCCAGTAACCATTCGCTGTTACCTAGCTCATCCTCTTTACCATCAACTCAGCTCTTTGCCTTGGTTTCTGCTGTTGGGGGTGGTTGGGGGGCAGGCTGTTCTTCGAAACCACCAACTCTTCTTCCTTCCTCAGCTCCTGCTGTTGGGCAGTGCACCTTTCAGTGATGTAAGAACACTTGGCCTTCGGCCTTGTGCCTTACTGTGCCCCTGGGGTGTGCATTCAAATCCTTTAATGGGCACCATGTTGTAGCTTATTACTTACTTAAACAAAGTATTGTTTCCTGTTGAGACCTTGGTGTAAGGGTTGTGGTGGTGGTGGTGGAGGCTGGGTACAGAGGAATTTACAGGAGCACGTGGAACAAGGAATTACCGCAGCATAGGGAACAAGTACCAGATAAAACAACTATAAGTACAAAGAACACTCTACTATTGGCAAACTCAGAACTGAAATGTGGAACCTTAATCAATGGATTTGGAAGCAGCACTGAGCAGTAATGATCAATGTAGGTTTAAAAAATGAAGCATTTAAACAAAATTAAAAGGAACTTCTACTGTAATCTTTGTCTACTTACCTGGTCAGAGTTTTAATTTACATTTCCTTGGATACTGTATTGCACACTCACCGTCTTTCTAACTTGATATATAGGGGATACACAGTTCAAAATAGACTTATTATCTCGCAAGAGTGTGTGTGTGGGGGGGGTGGTGGTGCATAACCTCTAAGTGGCAGAGCCGCGAGGGAACTATGAAAGTTTTCCTCTTCACAGTTGGAGATAAATTGTGTATTTTGAGTCAGGCCATTGTGCATTTGATTTTTGTAACAGCAGTTTAAAAGTTAAAATTTTACATTAGTGCGATTTAATCTTTTCTCTTTGAACTGCTGACTTCGTGCTGAACAGAGATGTTGTGATGGCATCAGCATTGTGAAAACTGCTCTCTGATCCTTAGGTTGAGAATACTGATTGTGACATTTCAGACCTGTAGATAAACATTTATCAAGCAGTTGGGTGGTGTGATAAAGGAATTTTGCAGTGTAGGTGAGAGTCAAACCTTACAAATTACTTACTTTAGCCAACTAAAATATTCTAAATGATGATAAATGTGGGATACACAATGGCCTGAGTCAGGCAGTGCCATTTATCTTCATGAGTGAGGGGGTAGGACCATAACTTACGATTGCCAGAGCCACAAGTGAGTTATGAAAGTCCTGTGCACGGCTCAAGTGATGATATATGTCCTATTCTGAGGTCATTGTTAGTCTAATTTATATAATGCATTTTGATTTATAGAGCGTTCAGATTTAAAAGGCAACTCTGCACTTTAGCATGTGCTTTCATAAAAATGTTTCAGCTGTTATAATTTACTAGAGGTTTTTTTTTTCATTTTCAATGTTCTTTCCAAGGATTACAGCGCATCTTGTAGTCTGTCTTAAAGGTCGGTATAAAAAGCATTTGCCTCTCCCCAGTTTATCCTCACTTTGCCTTTGTTAATGTCGTAGTTTTCACAATGACATCTGACTGTGATGTCACACTTCGCAATTGTGAGGTCCGCAGAGGAGAGGCTGATAACATTTTGAAAGACTTTGTTAAACAAGTACTGTATTATATGCAATATTTAGTAGCTCATCAATAGCACTAAGTACAACAAAAACTAGAAAACACTAAAGTTAAAACATAATTGGTGTAGATATAATGGTTTTATGATGTTTACTATAGCAGAGAGGGATTGTACTTTGTATTTGGGTAAAATAAATTGGCTGATGCCATCAGAATAGCTCGGTCCAGCACTGAAGTTAGCGTTAAAATCAAGGAGAAAAGGTTATATTTTCATAAAAACAGAAGATTTAAGTTATAACTTTTAAAGAGCACCTTTTTCTGTGCACTTAATCAACAGGAGGTTTGCTTACCTGACTGGGAGTTCCTCCGTAGCAGTAGTAAAATTTTCTGTTTAACCCCCTAAGGAAAGGAAGGGATCATATTTTGCCCTCTAGGGGGCTAGCTACTCAGTCCCTTCCACTTCCTGATCTCTGACATTGTCCCTGCGCTTACTTGTTTTGTGATGTCATTATAGGACTAGCGTGTGAATACTGGCTCTGATTTGTGCTAAAAGTTGGGTTAAAATTGTAAAAATAGCTTTTAAAATTATGCCTTGTAGACGTGCATGGAGCATGTCCGCATGCTAGTCCTATAATGACATTACAAAACGAGGAAGTGCGGGGACGGCATCAGAGATCAGGAAGTGTTATGGAGCAACTCTCATTCAGGTAAGGGAGCCTCCTGTTGATTTTGCAGGCTAAAAAAATGTGCGGGAAAGGTACTCTTTAAACTGCTGTATGTAAATCAAATGCACTATGACTTCACTCTGGCCCGGTAGCACTGAGGGTTGAGGCACTGGTGCCTTGGAGCGCACATGTGACGCAGATTCAGATGCGAACTTGGGTCATTGGGGGTCGTCCAGTGCAAGAAAGGATAGAGCGTCTGGAGGACTACGCTCCTTTCCCGGGGAGGGCGGGTTACAGTGTCCGGCATTTGCCTGCCCCTGGTGTCGGCTGCAGGCAAGGCAGCTTGCACTGTTCAGACACAAGGGGAGAGGCAGCTGCCAATGTCCCATGTACAGAACAAGCATGCATAAGAGCGTCTGGGAGGCATTGCATGCCCACTCATCGTGGGCACAGGAAAACATGAAAATGGTGGACTCCTGAGCCGCTCCTGACATTCAGCCACCCAGGAGCCTTGTACCTGATGAAAACCCAGGCCACGCTGCTTCGTACAAAGGTAAGCCCTGGAGGACAATTGGGGTGACAGGACTGGGGTGGCTGACTGATGTCCAGGGGGCTGCTTGGAAAATATGTGAAGAAATAGCATTAAGCGCAAAAACAAAAAATGGCTTCACTGAAAGTACATAGCTTGTCTCCGCTTGTGAAGGCGCAATCCTTTCGTACTGTCACACATGACTCCACCACTTAGAAGTTCTGGTCCTGCATCCTCATGTTTGGGAGATAATTTGCATATATTGAGTTAGGCAGCTGTGTATCCCCTGTATACCAAGGTAGAAAGACAGTGGGTGTGCAGGACTTGCATAACTCACTTGTGGCTCCGCCGTGCCTAAATTGTCATCCTGCTCCCTTACTCATGAAGATCCTGACTCAGTCCCCACGCATCTAACCATTCTCTCCTGAACTGAATTCTCTAATCTCACCCCACCGCGTGGTCGCAGCAGACATACTGCCAGATGCTTTCAGTGCTCACTGAGTGACAGTCTGTGTCAGAAAGTCCAGCTCCCTATCTCCTCCCCTAAGTACATCTGATCTAGATCCATCTGGTCACCGAACATAGAGGTTCTACTGAGTGACTGATTGGACCCTATGTTCTCTGCCCCAGGCATTGATATAGCACTGTCTCTCTGCCGCTTGGTATTTACTTCTGTCTGGGATAAGCACACCTCCCATCAGGAAATCCAGAGTAAAAGCATCTAGCCACCCCTGGATCACCTGTGATCTTACTGACTTGTGCAAGACTAAGCGTGGGCCAAGTACAAATTTTCCCACTCCCTACAGGACCTCTTCTCGTGAAAGGTGCTTATGAACGTTTGCACTAAGGCTGTTCAAACTGCCAAGTCCCTCTATTTCAAGGCCAACCTCCAGAGTAACACTAACTCCCCTGCTAAATTCTCGAAGGTGATTTCACCCCCTTTTTTGACCCCCCCAGCCCAGTCCACTTCCGCAGTCCTTTTAATTAATGGCTCACCATTATCTGAACTTACTTCTGTTGCTGTTCAATGAGTTTTTCACCACTTATGCTTTTCCTTCACCCCCCTCCCCCAACCACCTGGCTCCTCCCTTCCCCTCTCCCCTGGGTTTTGACTTTCCACCTGTCACTCCCTAGGAAACTCTTCTTACCCTATCTTCACTCAGTCCTTCCAAATCTAGTTCAAATGGTTTGGACCCTAAACTTCTCCATCTGTCAGCTCCAGCCACTGCCACGTCCCTCACTCACCTCCTAAACCTCTCCTTCACCCTTTGTACTGTCCCTCTGTCTTGAAAGTTTGCCAAGGTTCTCTCCCTCCACAAGGGGGGGGGGGTTGATCTATCCACTGCTGGCATCTTTTGCCCAATCTCCCTTCTCTAGTGAGATTGCAAGAGAAACTGATCTACTCAGAAGTTGCAGAATTCCTGCACTCCTCCAACTTCCTCTCCCTCTTCCAGTCTGGTTTTAGGAAGGATCACTCCACATTCTCCTCTTTGCTTAGGGTCATTGATTCCATCCTCTCAGGGATGGATGTGGGGCACATCACAGTGGTCATTTTATTCTACTTGGTCAAAGCTTTTGATTCGGGGTCCCATTCATCCTCCTGAATAAGCTGAGCACTTCCAGCCCCTCATCCCCTGCTGTTGATTGAGTATGATCTTGTCTCATGGACAGTCAGCAGTTGGTACAGGTAGGAGGCACGCTATCCCTGCCACTCCTTATCCAGGCCAGGGTCCCACAGCACTCTATCCTGTGTCCAACCCTATTTTCAGTCTTCCTCAAGGACCTCCTGTCTGTCTGTGCTAACTCGCATATTCACATGTATACAGATGACACAGTCCTCTACTCCTCTTGTCCCTCGACTACTTCTATGGAAGTCCTACTCCAGCATGATTATCGCAATATTTTGTATTGGTTCCAGGCCAACCAGCTCAGGGTGGTACCAGGCAGAAAATTGGCCCAGCTTCCTTCCCTTTCTGTATTCCCTATGCTCAGTAATAAATACTTTGTCTCTGCTGATCTGCCATGAGTTAGTCACCAAAATGGTTCTCCCAGTCTTCTACTTTGCAGATGTGGTGTATGGCACCACTCTGTCCACCACCTTGGCAGGGTTTTAAATAATTGATTAGCAGTTTTTTTCTAGGACAATACTAACTGTACAGAAGGCATTTATATAGGTTTTCAAGAAGTGTTATGTTTGTTAAACACAGTGAGGCAAGTACTATACATTTTCACAATGTTTTAGAACTTTTATGAGCAAAACGCTAATCAATTTTTAGAGTTAAATAAAACCCTGCCTCTGCAACACCTTCTGCCACTTTGCTGTTAACTCTCTGTCACACCCACCACTTCTTCCTTTATTCCTCCCTGTCCATCCTCCCACATCCCACACATTGCCAGCTCCACTGTGTGTCTGCCATTTCTAAATTTGGGTCCCTCCCCTTCTACTTCTCCCTTCTCACTTACCCCGTCCCCTCCTCCTTCTGTTCCTTGTGCTTCAGGGACCTGCGCACTTTCTTCCTTCCTTCCTCTCCCACACTCCTCAGCTGAAAAATCTTCCATCTCATACCATCTGCCTTCGCTCTGGCATCATCTGCTGTCCTCCATCTCTCTCTCTCCCTCCCTCTTCCCTCCATTAGATGCCAACTAAAACTTCACTCTCCTCCCCCTTGTTCCTGCCTCTACCCTCTTCTTACCTTTGCCAGCCACACCTATGAGTACTGGCTCAGCATCCCTTTGTCTGGGTTCCGCTGCACTTTTAAATTTACCTAATTTGCACACTTGTTTTGATTCAGCACGCTAATTACTGGACATCCTGTCACAGTGTTTGGCATTATGGTTTGTTATTGCACTATGATATATGTGCTTAATGTCGTTGTAATTATCATTATTAAGCCTGGCTTGTGTTTCTTTGTAACTGCATTTTCCCTTGCCTTTGATTGCACCTGGAAATGAGACTTGGCTAAGTGTGCCAAATTAAAAAAAAAAAAAAAGAGGCATGTTCTGAGTCGGGTCATTGCGTATCCCATATTTATATGGGCTAATTTTTCTCTGCTGGTATATGAATGTTGCCTACTAGTTACTATACACATTGTGTAGTTAAACTCTGTGTGCCTGTCTTTTGTGCTTTAGGATAAAGGTTAAAGGTCATGTTGAAGTGGCACTAACATCTGTTGCAAAGGCAGTTGCTTGCCCACCCTCCTGGCCAGGGTTGGTATCAGGGTAAAGGGAAATGGGACAAAAAAGACCAGTGCTTTGCAAAATAAGAATTTTTTTACGGAATTATGGCGACAAAAGGAAAACAAGGATATGTCTGCCCCCTTCCCATTCAGTGCTGTCACAGGAATACCTTGTACAGGATTGTACCATAATAAGGCTCAAGATGCCACCCAACCCCCACCACTCAACTAATTAACCTGCTGCGCCCATGCAACAGTATGTGTTGGAGGCCTGGAAGACTGCTGATGGCACTGGGGTTTTACCTTCCCCCCATAGACATCCATCTGTGGCGCAGATGTAGTCTCTGTCGGCCTCGCATACTGCAGCGCACTCTGGGCTGATGCCACCCACTGTGACGAGTTGCTGCAGAGATGAAGTTGTGCACCTCCTTCCCCAGGATAGCTTGCGCTGCACTCCTCAGCCCAGGGCAACACACAGTCCCTACTCCCAGGCTCGCTCCCAAACCAGGGTGCCGGCATTGAAGCGCGATGTAATTTTGCTGGCTCATTGAGCAGCCCCCTAACAAATACATTTGTAAAAGATAACTACACTGAACCTCTTAAGTTATTTTTTCCAGTACAAGCTGATTTTTAAATACAGATTCAGTTTCTCTTATTGTTCGGTCAACAGATGGGCTTTTAAGTTATCCTAGTGGGGTTTTCTGATTTATACACAGGTGGTATGTACCATTTTAGAACTGTATTTATGTTTAATATGTGTCCTTGCAAAGCTCTGACATTTTTGGTTCAGTACATTACTGTTCTGCTATTGAACTCTGATTAAAAGGAACATAAGCTACACAAAAACACCCAGTTAGGTTACTAAAAAGCCCGTTAAAAAAACAGAACTATAATATAATTGAAACCAGTAATTAAAACACAGCTACTGTTTGAAAAAAGACGAGTTCAGTGTAGTTCTCCTTTAGAGCTAGTTGGTGTATTTGATGAACAGACATTTGATACCTCTTATGCCCCTTTTTTCTCCCACAGTGTCTTACTGAACAGCATTTTGTAGAATTTGAGGGAATTAAAGAAAAGGTTCAACAAAAAGCAAACCAATCTATTTTTCCCTTCATTGCTGTTCCTATGCTGGCTTGTCTGACCAACCAGTTCATGCTTGAAATCATTTTTTCATAGAAACTATCAGCTTAATCAAATGTGCTTCTGGATCTGTAAAGTCTTAGAAGAATGTACATTCCTTATTGATATATTATTTATTTATGACTTTGATAACCAGGTAGGTGCACTGATCCAGAGGACTGTTTACAGGCGCGACCGGGGCCGCAAGGCACAAAAACTAAACAAAGAGAATAAACTTAAAGGTTACCGTTGAGAAGGCACATAGCAATAAAACAATCACAATCGCATGGTAAATTCAAGGAGGCATGAACAAACAAAAAAAACTTGAGCACACTGTATATTTCAGTTGCTGGGGTTCCTACATGCCCTGAACCTGAATGCCCTGCTGTCTGCTGCTTATGAATTTGTAAGGAATGACTTTCAGTAAAAGAAACAATATTGGGTTTCTACAGTGCGAATTTCTGCTGCATTGCAGTGGTACTGGTGGAATCCTCTGTTTGGAAATGACAGTGACTCCTTTGTGTTCTGCTCTGCAGTGAGCCACTTGCTGCAGGTCTTAAATGACAGATTTAGAAATTATTTAAAAAACATGAAACTTTTCCAGTGCATTTGCAGTCCTCTTACATCAAACTTAGGTCATGAGTTTGGACACAGCAATAAATTTTGAACCATAAAATGAAATAAAAAATGGTCTGCCTTTGCCATTGGTTTTACATGTCTGTGGGTAGAACTTAAACAAAAATCTGGGGTAAGAGACTGAATACCAAAAACACAATTTTTATATTCCACCTATCCAGAAGAGAGCAGTGCGATGTGTTGCATGGCAGAACAGTGCATGGCGAAAAGGTACTCAAGTTGGAATACCAGTGTAATGAAAATGCTATTCTGCCTTGAGAACTGGTATAATAACAGAGTAGAATACCAAAAATAAAAGGCCCTGTACTTGGGTTCTTGATTCTGCAGCTTTTGCTATCAGTTTTGGCAAGATCCTGAGTTATAACATGATTAAATAGTTTACAACTACCCTGGATTGTAGTTACACTTGTGCAGTCATATGAGCATGTGCAAAGTCCTCCAAAAGCCCAGGTGGCTAGAGCTTAAACTCATCTGTCTCACTCCCTCAGCCCTCCATGCCCAGGATCTATCTTTCCACCAGAACGTGAGATCGCTCAGTCCCAAGGTTTCTATCAGTATTTTTTACCATTTTTGGTGAACTCCCTTGTGCAGCCTTCTTGGTTAGAGCCGCTTCAAGACACCACATTGTTTGTCCCCAAGGAATGTCTTTAGGGGCTTTATTGCTCATTTTCAGATGTTGATGGCATATGTGCTCAGATACCAGACTTCAGTCGATGTAATTGCTTTAATCAGAAGATGTCGAAGACATCTGCCTGTACTACCTTGGTCCTCATCACAACAAAAAGAACTGCCCTTTTTTTTTTTTTTTTTGGTGGGGGGTGGAGGGGCATGCTGCCTGAATATTTGGTGCATTCTGAACACTGGCTCTGCAAGCCCTCGAATCAGCATGGTAAGTTGAAGAGTAAGGGTTCGGCCCTCCAGAGCTCTGCTTTGATAGACCTCTGCATCCACAGCAAGCCTGGCCCGATCACTGATCTCCTGACCAGTTGGTCTTGATCGGCTTGAGCCATGCTCTGCAGAGGTCAAGGAGGAGGCGCACCTTCATAATACAGACCATGTTAGAGAACAAATGCCCCATTAGACCAGTCAGCCAGTTATTCCGTTGACCCTTGTTGTTCGAAAATGCGCAGCCTGTTAAGCCATTCAAGGAAGTCAGGTTGGACGACCCTGTAGTCGTCCTGCCCGAGGTCCTACTGCTTAATGATCTTCCCAAAATCAGTTGTCTCCATAGTGTACTACCCTTTGGTTTTGAAGCCAGAAGTGCTAGAACTCAGCTGCAGAAAACCATTGGGCTCTCGGCACCGCCAGACCATACTGGCACGATACACAAGACTGCAGAGATGAATGGTGCCAGTGGTCCAGCCACTTCAGCTCCTTTTTCCTCCTGCATTAGAGTGTGCACCTCGTCTTGAGCATACTGTTCAGGATTCACCTACACAGGCCTCTTTGTTATTTTTTGCATATAGCAATGAAAAAGGGAAGTCCCCCCCCCCCCAAAGGTTTTGTTGCTGTAGGAATAGAATTGCCCATACCACCTCATTCTCATTGCCTCTGTTATTTGGGGCCTGACCATGACATGCCATCATAATTGGACAGTAGTACGCTAACATCCTGCACAAGAATGTATTGTTAGCATTGAGGGGCCTAGAGAATACTCTGCGTGCTGACATACACATGCTCACAGTCACACACAAACACGTGCCAGATCATTGCATGCAAGTCCGCAAGAATGGGACCAGCCGTCCAGTGACAACCAACAGGGATAATCTGCTGCTGTTATTGTCTCTGACACTGAGGATCCTTCCATCCTTACTCGGGAGCTGGTGATGAAGGTGCCTTTAGGGTGACACATAATGTTAGCGACTCTGCCGGAACGGCAAGTACTACTGTTGACGAGGGAATGACTGTGATAGTGGAATGGCAACATACATTATACATCCTCCCCGAGGTGCTACGACCTCGGAGTTGGTTATTTAAGTAAAGGGGGTGCTCCAGACTTTCTGTTCCAGAGTCACTGATATCACATTGAGCCATCTCTAGGAACTCGCTTTTCTCCTGCCTTGACCCCCTCAGGTCCGTCACCATCTTGTGAGTCTTGCACTCTGTTGGGCTGGTTCATCCTTAATTCCCAGACTCTTATGAAGAGCTGTTCTATGAGGTGAGCTGGGCACTACCAATCTCCTGTTTCACCGGGGATTCGTCTCAGCAGGCCTAGACACTGTCCTCCTTGTTGCCGCAGGTCTTGGCACAGAACTTGACTTTGGTGTCAGCATAAGATTTATCCTTGGCAGCAATGCAGATTTCCAGTTCGGCATGCTTTTGAAGTAAGTGCCAAACATGACAAGTGACCTTCCAGTCCTTTCAACAGTTCAATAAGTGTCTGTTACAACAGCACCAACAACATCTGAGGAAGGGTCTCAACTGAAAAGACGCAGGAAGGCCTCGGCAGCCATAGTGGGTGTCACGGTGAGTACCTCATCAGCCTCAGTGTTGCTACTGGTTGAGGCCAGCACTGGCAGGTCCTCCACAGAAGGATTCCATGAGATGTGTCAGGCCCTCCAGACCTTTGGGGAGAACCCTTGTTGCAACAGCAAGAAACACAAGCACCGTCAGTGCTGGTCATGGCATCGGGAGAGATTGCAGTCCTCATGCTCCCTTGCCTCCCTCAATCGCTTGACTCAGGTCAAGCACTTGACTGCTGTTGAGCTGCTTTCAAGTTGAAGGTTTGGTCGACAGCACCTTTATGTTCCTACCGGGCTTGCCGACCTAGACCCCGGTCAAGCAGACTGTTGAAATTTTTCTCAAGCCTGTTAACCAGTTGTTGTAAGAAATCAATGAAGAGTCGCTCTCCTAGACCCCTGTGCTTCTGGTCCTCCCCAGGAGGGTGTTGCTCAGTCAGTGTCCCTCACTGGTTCCACTCGGGACCAAGTTCCACTGATGGTTCTGCCTTCAAAGCCAGTGTTTTAACCATGGCTTGGCATGTAGTGTAATACAACCCTCTGGAGGCTTCTTCTCAACTTCAGCCCTCTGATTGAGGTCAAAGCCCTGGCTGCGCTCACAATCCTGCTTGACTGGGAGGCACTGCTGTCTGTGCTCCTCGGCGGCCTCATCCTTGGACAAGGGAAACACTGCCACAGGATGTGGAGTCACTATGAGGTGCTCCTTTGACAGCAGTGGACCATTGTGAGGTAGGGATCTACCCTCTTTATCTTTGATCACCTGGGAGCCACAAATCATGCCCCCGCTGGTCCATCCTCTACAGATGTCCTCAGCATCTGCCTCTCCACCCCTGTGGGTGGAGCTGCCTCCACACCAGCCCTTGGTGGGAGCTGTAACTAAGAACTCTTGTGTGGCGACCGGCTTCCCAGGATGGTTGTAGGCGGAGGTCACCCAGTTAGAGGACACTATAGTGGTCTGTGGTGGCAAATGGTTGTCGGATGTTTATGAGAAGTCCTTGGACGACTCAGATGGGTCGTCCATGTTGTCTTTGAGGACCCACGAGTTCGATCCTGCTTCAGTCAAGGAGGTGACCACCGACCATGGGCTGGTGACTTTTGGGGTTCTCCGTTTTATGTCGGTGTCCATGAATGTGCCCTTGGAACCACTGTGCAAGAGGGCTAAGTACCCCTTCACTGACATCCTGGACAGGGACAAATCACCATATCCTGGACAGGGACGAATCCCCTGGTGTTGCATTTCCCATGGCTGATGCCATTTTTGGACTGGGCCTGAAGTTTCAGCAGCATCCAGCACCCTGCCTGGCATCCTTCACCTGTATTGTCCAGAAGTATGCTGTTCCTGCAGGGTCACTTCAGGGTTCTTGGACCACCCTCCAGCCAATGGTATGGTCTCAGACTTGGCCTTCTGAAAATCATGCGGCCAAGGGGACGTGGAGAGGCCAACCCCCTCAACAAGGAGTCTAAGAAGCTTGACCATGCAACCAAGAAGATCTACAATGCTTCTTCTCTTTGTCTCTGCCAGATGAGTTATGTTGTTTTGATGGCCAGCTTTGGTCACTCACTTCTGGGATTCCTGGATGACCTCTTCCCTGCTGTTAAGTAGCTACTGGTGAAGTTGGTCAGAGACCAGGGCCAAGCACTGGCTTAACACCAGCCCCAGATGGCCTTAGACATGAGCCGGTGTCTGTGCCTGTGCCATGGCAGCAGCCATCGTGGTGCGTTGCAGGGTCTTGCTGAGGCTGTCTAGTTTTATGGTGACTACCCACTACAAAAGCTGGCTGATGTCCCATTCCTGTGCACCAACCTTTTTGGCCATGAGTGGAGGGACATCTCTCCAGGATTATTAAGTTCATCGCCACCCTGGATTCTCTGGTATCATCTCAGAAGGGACCCTAAGGCTGAGAAGCCTAAGAAAAAAGACCCGATAGCAACCCTTTCAGCCACAGCAGCCTTAGCAGACGCAGTGCCAGACCTGGCACCTGGAGCCCATGCTTGATGGCCAGGGTCTGAAATGAGGCAGGAGTAGGGGAAGTGTAGCCCTTTCAGCCCCAGTGGCCAGTTCTCCCGTAAAAGCTGCCCAGGGATAGGTCAGAGGGTGTCATCCTCCCACCTGTCCAAGCCCTGACCCAGCTCCCAGTGGGGTTCACTATGTCACCTCTGGCCACATTGATCTGTTATTACCACGGACAAGTGGGTACTAGAAGTGGTAGGCAGAGGGTTGCCTCTTGATTTTGGTGCTCTTATGCCTTACTGACTCCACGCTCCTCAGGAGTCCTTGATGTCGCAGGCCACGCTAAGAGAGGACATCGCTCAGCTCCTTGCGAAAGGAGCAATAGCCCATGCCTGCACACCCTGGCAAGTCAGAGGTATGTATCCAGGTACTTCCTGGGTAGGAGGAGGTATAGGTCCCTATGGTTTTTAAAGAAGATGGGTAAGGCAGTAAGGGAGAAAAAATGGCTTTTAGGAAGTACAAGGAGACCCAGGCAGAGGTGGACAAGGAGGTTTATCTGGATAAATAAAGGGTGGCAGGGAAGCTGAGGCACAAACAGAGGAAAGGCTCACCAAGGAGGTCAGAAAGGGGATAAGGTTTTCATCAGGTATTTGATTGAAAAGAGGAAAGCAAGGGTTGGGATAGTGAAAATTTGGGTGGGTTGGGGACCATGCAGAAGATCATCAAGAAAAAGCTATTTTTTTTAAACTTTATTTTTAGATTTTTGTATGCACATACACATGACAGTTCCATATCCAGGACATTCCAATTAATAACTGTACTATGGCTGGGTAGGTGAACCCTGCCCTTGATCAAAGGATTGATGCATCACAGATATACTAAAAGCTATATTAGCAATACTAAAGTATTTCCAAATCTGTGCTGTGTTATTAAGCCAATGAGCAGTGTGACTAATTCGGAAATACTTAGGTCTGTTTCAAAGTCCAGAAAATGCACGTCTCACATGAGACTTGTGGCGTCACACTATAACATAAAGAAAACCAAATGTCTGTATTGTTTTGTTTTTAGGAAGTGTAATATTTATACAATGCTTAAACATCTTAAAATAAAAGACCTGATAAATCATTGACTTGAACCACAGTTGATCCTCATATTTAACTGCAAATTGAGGAGCTATAAAGAATAAATCTCTTAGAAATGGTTAACAACTAAATTCCCCAAATACAATAGCCCCATTACACAAAACCTGAGGACTATAGAGTCCCCTGAGGACCCTATGCTTTAATATACCAGTAGGTAATAGATCAGTAAACCCCAGCTTTAAAGTTGTTTTTGAAGAATTCAGACCAGTCTGTGGATCCATATTGTAGAAGTGTCAGCTTTCTTCTGTCCCCTCGGGGTCCAGTTCATTGTCGCGCAGTTCTCTGCGTTGGTTTCTGGAGTTGATACCACAATGAGAAGCCCATTTATACATGTCTGCTGGATTAGAAAACACCCAAACTTTGCCTTCATAAACAATTCTAAGCCTTGCCGGGAAGATCATGGCATGTACAACGCTTTCTTAATAACTTCCTAGTGGCATCAGACTTCTTGCGGCGCATTCTGGTGGCATAACTTATGTCAGGAAACAGGTATATATTTTGATCGTCTTGCAAACTCGGGCTTGCACATCTGGCTAAATTCGGAATTTTATCCCGAGTACCAACCCCATCGGTGATCAGTAGCAGTGTACGTGGAACCTCCGATATCTCCCTGTAGCCTCGTGGGGTTATACGATATACCTTTTGGAGTGCACATTGAACATTTTGCCCTTCAGGCAACAGTTTCTCCCCGAGCCAGTCTTGTATGGAGGGTGGGTGATCACCTCAGGAAGTCCCAAAATCCTGACATATGAGGAATGGGCCTGGTTTTCTAAAGTTTCCAGGCATGCTCGGAGATGAGAGTTTTCCTTTACGACCAAGGTGGTCACGGCTGCTGAGGACGCTAACTGTCTTTTTATGTTGGATATTTCAGTTTTTAATCCAGCGACTTCCGACTCCACAACTGTGACTCTGGTACCAGAAGCATCCAGTTTAGTATTCAGGTCAGTGATAGAGGAGATTACTTTGTTGTTTTACCCTGATCAAGGCCATAATTTCCTCTGGCTCCTGCAATTGAAGCGGCCTGCGCTTCATGGCCGGTCTACATGGACTGAGACGTCTGCCCCAATTTTTCCTCCAGCTCCGCCATCCTTATCTTTTGGAGGATTACCCATTTATAGTTTTCAGAGTTCCCTTGTCTGATGGTCTGATTATTTTCCGTAAGTAAATGCTGGAAAAGATCAACTTTCAGTGATTTAGTGGAGGTTGTAAGGAGCTGCTTGAAAACACTGCCGCTCAGCTCAGGCTCCACAGCACCCCCCAAAAAGCTAACATTTTAAATGAGTACTTATAGGGATGTGGATATGGTGTACTTATCCACACTTCTGGCAGAATCCTTTCCCTTTAAGAAAAGCTGGAGGGTCTTCAAGCTGGCTCCTCCCACCCACCTGGGTGGTATCTTCCTTGGCACTGCCCTGTGACGTCAGATCTTCCTTTCCACTGGAAGCATCAAGTTCCCTCCATCGCAGCTCCGTGCTTGCTGTAGGCCCTAATTTTCAAAAACTATTTTCATCTTCAAGCTTTTGCGCTTTTGACTACTTCTTTTATACAATAAACTTAGGGGACCCAAATCCAGTCCTAGTTTTAAGTGGTGCTCTTGCGGCCAGAAAATATTGTGCACTGACCTGTACACCACGTGCATCTACTGCCTGGGCATGCAGCACGACCTGCAGGCTTGCAGCCAATGCAGTACCCTCCATCCCGCCACCTTGGAGGACCGCTGTGTTCACCTAATCCTGGCTGAGCCGTCTAGACAAACAAGACCAACCTGTGAAATCCAAGGATACCCAGAGGGCGGTCTTTGCAGTGGCAGGCTCAACGAGCAACTTGTCAACTTCGAGGAGGTTGCAGCCCAGGCAACAGTGGGTGCTTTGTCCGTGTCCACCCTGGTTCTGGTGGGCATGGGAACCTCCTTTACGGGGCATTTCGGGACTTGTGCCAGTCCCTTGTGACCCTAGGGGAGGGCCCATCCCTGGGGTTGAAATCTTTTAAATGGGACTGGAAGAAGTCCCGTTGCAGGTCATGGGGCTGCGAGCACTCTTGGGCCTCGGGTTACTGCGCCTCTGCTGGCTCGATGGCTGTTGAGCTGTTGGCTTTGGACAACGTTTCTGTCCAGGCTGCCATACCCATGGTGTCCTCATCGGGCTTGTTGGCTGAGACGCAGGTCGACTGACCAGTTGAGATATTTCTTGATCGGTCGACCTGTTGTCACCGGACGAGGGGGAGGATTCCCTCTCCAGGACCCCGGTCCTGCCTGTTCTCTCCCAGGATGGGTCGGATCAGCATGCTGAGCTGGACCCTCCTCCCCGGGAGCCTGATTTTTCATGGATTCCCAGGTGTAATTCGCCTGTCCCTGCTTCCCCTTGCCATCTGGTCTGCTAGTGGTCAAAGTCCAGGTCGAGGTTTTGCGGCTCAAAATTGAGCGATTCCCGATGCAGCTGTCTGTCTCATTCTTGACACTTCACCAAGACACGCTGCCAGGACTCCTCTTCTTCCTCCTTGGGGGAGGATCAGCGCCGCCACAAGATTCTGCACCATTATGAGGAGTCCATATGGCATCAGTTGCTCCTTGGTGATTGCAACAGGTAGCTGCCTGCACCTCAGCCTACTCTAATGCTTCTGAGGCCACCGCATCCCCGGCCCGAACATGTCCCACAGACTTGGATGACTCCAGCCTCTCCGCCCATTCGGGTGAACCCCGCTGCCTCCACAGCCCAAGGAGGGACCTCCTCCTAAATCTGCTCACTCAGCCACCAGGCTTCCCCGTTGGCTGTCAGTTTAAATCACTCAAACCAACTAACGTCACATTGTCAGCATTGATAGAGATGCTCAGCTGGTGGGCGTGGAAACTTTGGACTCTGAGGATTCCTCGATGCATTCTCACTGGACCCTGTGCCTCGACCGTGAGTCAGCAGAGGATGTCTCCATGGGGAAAGCGCCTACCTCCTTCGAGCATTGCTCTGTTTGATCTCGGAGTCCATGGGTATCCCGCTGGAGCCTGTCCAGAAGCAGGCCAAGTACCTCTTGACTGAGATCCTCCACAGGGATGACTCTTCTGGGGTCACCTTCCCTGCAGCGGAGGCTATCCTTGGCCCTTCTCTAGAGCTGTAGCAGCATCCAGCCTCAGCTTGTATGGTCCCCAAGTATGTGATTCCTGCTGGGTCCCACTCCTAGTTCACGACCACCCTTTGGCAGAGGGGCTGGTTGCTGACTCAGTCTTCCGGTGCACAGGCATTAACGGGGATGTTGACAGCCCCCCCCCCCCCAGGAGGCTAGAAGTTGGACCATGCCCCCAAAAAGGTTTATGTGGCCTCATCCATGGGCCTTCGGCAGGTTAGCTTGTCCGTCCTTGTGGCCAACTTTGCCCATGACCTAATGGGTACTCTGGACCAAGTTATTCCCTGGCTCCCTGCTGACCTACAGCTGTTGGTCAAACTGGTCTGTGATCAAGGTTGCATTGTCACTAAACTGCAGCTCCAGATGGCCCTGGGCATTGGTGATTCTTGTGCAAGGTCCATGGCCTCGGCGGTGGCTATGCGCCACAGGGCATGGCTGCAGATTTCAACTTTTACAGCTGATACCCAGCACAAACTGGTGTACGTCTCCTTCTTAGGTACCAACTTTTTCAGGCCTGGTGTGGATGGCCATCTCACCCACATTGAGAAGTCCAGTGTTCCTGGACTCCACCACATCCACCCAGAAGGATGTTAAGGGCCAGAAGCAAAAGAAAAAGCCCTTTTAGATTTGGCTCTACTCCTGTGGCCAGACCACCTCAGCCCCCAGTGGGGCAACAGCAGGTCTGGCAGCCTCGACTGAAGCAGTCTTCATCTGTCACCAAGACGTCTGGCGGGTAAGGGTCGTCTTCTTCTTTAGCCAGTCCTGCTGTTGCTTCTAAGCATGCACAGTGATTGGTTGGGTGGTGCCCACCTCCCCTGTCCTGTCTGCCCCTGGACCTTCGATGGGGGGCCAGTACCACCACTGTGCTTCCGCTTGGTCCGTTATTTTTTCAGGCATGTGGTTGCTCGGGGTCTGCCTCTGGAGTTCGAGGCTCTCCCACCCAGCTGAACCTGTGCTCCACGGGAAGACGTGGTGTCAGTGGACACGTCCACCCTTCGGGAGGACATTGTCCAGCTCCTCTAGAAGGATGCAGTGGTTCGTGTGCAGGACACCATGGCCAGTCCGGAGTTTGTGTCCACATACTTTCTTTATTCAGAACGGCTTGGGGGGGGGGCCTGGTGCCCTATACTGAATTTGCATGATCTCAACCATTTTCTATGGCCCTGCAAATTCCAGATGGTCACTCCAAATCAGATTAGTCTGTCCCTGGCACAGGACATGTTATTCTGCTCCCTGGACCTCTAGAATACCTTCTTTCACGTCCCCATCCATCCACCCCATTGGTGGTTCCTGCGGTTCTGCTTGGATGGGATCCTGTATGAGTTCTAGGCCATGCCATTCAGCCTCTCCTCGGCTCTCAGCGTCTTCACCAAGTGCATTGCAGTGGTGGCAGTCTTCCTGCAGTGCCAAGGAGTCAGGGTGTACCTGTACCTGGACGACTGGCTGATAGCAGGTTCCTCCAAGACAGAGGTGAAACGGTCTAGGGATCAGACCTGCTTGACCCTGGGCCTCCTGGTCAACAAGGCCAAGTCGCGGTGGAGCTACCGCTTGCGGTGCCAGCGACCTGGGTTCGGGAACAGACTCGGGTGGTTGAAGGGTCGTCGGGGGGGGGGGGATTGAGCGCCCTGAGGCTGCTCTCCTTCTCCGGGAGGGGGGGTTGACTTGTTCGGCCCGCTGCTCTACCGCCACCTGGGTGACCACAGGTGGAGGTGCAACAGGCTAGCACGAAGAAGGAAGGAGGACACCAGCCGAGAGCCAGAGCGTCTGCGCGCTCCATCTCTAGGCTTTCTGAGAGTGCCGCTGTCCGGAGGAGCAGAGAAAACCAGAAAAAAGGACCCTGTTATGGAGGCTGGAGACGGGACCAGACTGCCCTAGACAACCCATAACCAGGCTCCCGATGGATGCTGCAGATGGACCTCCTGACACACACACTAATGGACTGGAGGGGGTAAAGGGGTTCCCCCCCTCCTCCCGGCCGGAGGGGGGCAGGACGAGGCAGCATGGAGGTAGGTCCGAGCGTCACCACGGGAGGTACCCGGGGAGGGACTAGGGGATCACAGTCTAGGGCTTCCTGAGGAAGTTACACCGTGGCAGAGAGAGGGGAAAAAAAAAAAAAAACACTCACACACAAGGCCAAGTCAGAACCAAGTCCCTCGCAGGTGATTCAATTCATTGGGGTGGAGCTCAACTCTCATTGGGCTATGGCCCACCTTCTGGTGGACAGGGAGGAGGATCTCACCCCCCTTTGCCCACTCATTTCGGGTTGGGCAACTGTGCCCTGCTCGGGACTTCCTGCACTTCCTGAATACATGGCTTCTTGTACTGGCGTGGTCCGTTGGGCCCACTGGATGATGCACTCCCTGCAGTGGGGACTGGCCTGGCAGTTGTCTCACTGCTGCGGTCACCTCGACCAGCCAGTCACAGTGACACAGCAGATGTGGGATGACATCCAGTGGTGGCTTGTCCTGGAACATCTCCAGGAAGGAATCCTGTTTGTTTGACTGGTTCTGTCGGTCACTCTCGCAACCGATGCTTCCCTTCTGGGTTGGGGAGCCCACCTGAAGAACCACAGAATCCATGGGCTCTGGACCCCCAAGGAGTCTCGATGTTGCATCAGCCTGCTTGAGCTTTGTGTAGTTCATCTGGCACTGACTTCCTTTGCTCCACATATTTGAGGTCAGGTCATCCATATCTAAACGAACAGCGCAGTGATCATGTTCTGCCTCAACAATCAGGGTGGGGAGGGTGCTGTGGAGCAGCATCATGGCGGCAGCTAAATAAGACCGCTTTGACTATTGAACTTTTAAAATAAGCTAAAACTCTTATTTGCATTAGCCTGATACAAGAATAATAGTATTGAAATTCGTCTGAGACTACCTGGCACAAGATGGGTCCAAAAAAAGACGGAAAACGTGCTTCTCAA
Organism: Neoceratodus forsteri; assembly: GCA_016271365.2. NCBI lineage: Eukaryota > Metazoa > Chordata > Ceratodontiformes > Ceratodontidae > Neoceratodus > Neoceratodus forsteri. Next base: position 34,112,629 of record CM057454.1, read on the forward strand.
AGCTTAGATGATTTTCTGTCTTCTGTGAGCTCCTCTAAAAGCTCAGACCGACCCCAGAAAGCAGGATGGTGGCGCTGGAATTACCCTCTGTGCAGATCCTTGCCATGTTTACAAAAATACAGGCAAATGGAGAGGAAACGAATAAACGGTTAGCTGCAGTGAAAGACAAACTCACCGAGAATGAGAATAAAATTCAAGAAAATAACACTGCCATTAAAGATCTTAACAAGGCAAACACTTGACAAGCAGACTGCAATGCCGCATATGTGTGGGACTTCAACTTTCTTAAAGCCAAAATTGAGAGCCTGGAGAATACCCGAAGACAGACCAATGTTAGGGTTATGGGCTTTCCACTCTGGTTTGCTGGGAAAACTGATATCCTAAATGCTGTAACAAAAATGATCTTCCAGGACTTGTTAAGATATTGAAAGTTTTTGGTATAACACAGAGGCCTCAACCATGACGCGACAAGACACAGAGGTCACTCACTGCAATCGTAACCCTGTCATCGCTGGAGGCTCAGATACCCTTACTACAAGCCACTCGTTCGAGAGAAGACATCATGTGGGAGGGCAGTCGCCTGGCTTTCTTCCCTGATTTGTCTGCATAAACCCAAAATAGGAACAAAGAGCGTCAAGTCATCAAGCCGGATCTCCTAAAAAATGGTATTCAGGTGCAGATTAATTACCCAGCAAGGCTGCAGATCCGTCATGAATCTAAGCTGCATATCTTTGTGGATTCAACCTCGGCGGCTGCCTTTGCTAAGAAGCTAATTGAAAAACAGAACCCTCCAGAGATCACTTCTGATGAGGAAGGGTGATGTACCATGACTTGAGCTTTAAATCACTCTCTGTGACTGTCGATCGTAGTCTAATCGTATTTTAGTAACATGCTTATAAAGTTTCTGGCAATTGGCGGTTGTGTTCTTAAGATTTTAAGCAAGTTGGCTGAGTTTTTCTTATATTTTTTGGCAGACTACTACTGTGTTGTTGATTATATATGCATTCATTAGTCTGACCATAGCTGTTGTAATTTTCGTAATATTCTAGTCAAGATCGCTGCACCAGTGAATATTACTGTTAAACAATCTAGTTTTTTGGCGAGTGCTATGGAAGTTTAAAGGCTGGTGTGCATATGCACCGCTCAGTTTCTGAACGTTAATCAGCACCTTTTGATCTAATCTGTTACCCCACAGGGTAGGTTGCCTTGCCTTACCTTGGTTTGTGGGGTATATAATGCAACTTAACTGAGATCAGGACATCATACAAATCACGTGTTCATAGTTATATTGCCAGTCAGCTCCCTCATAGACTTTTAGTTCTGCATGGGATTTGATATGCTGGGGTTTTACTTTTTACTCAGTCGCTGGTGGTGAGAGTGCTATTGATCTACAATATAATCAAATGGAACTTTACTCCTTTAACAAGTCATTGGCAGTGCCTCACATTGCATGAACTTATTGACCTAACGTAAGAAAACATATCCGTTATTATAAGTGTATTGTACGGAGTCATGTGATGCAGGGCAGCTAGAGGCAGCACTTCTGTGGAGCTCCCATTCACAACCCTCTTTTATATAGTTTTTTTTCTCCCTCCTTAGCTAATAGTGAGCAGTGGTGCGATCGCATACTTTATCAGCATAACTGCAATCACGGAGTGGTGGTTTGGGCTTAAACGATCGCTTGTATCGGCTCGTATCGACTATGGAAGCGGAGATGAAGCCAGTTGGGATCAAGCATACTCTGCCTTCAACTCCTGAAAAATCCTCTAAAAAAACTAAGAGCCAAAGTTCGGGGACCACGGCTAAAGCGACCCCATCCAGTGTTTCCCTGATTCCTCTTACAGAAGATCGATTCCTCCAGGAGTTGCTACCTTTTAAGGAAGCGCTGGAAGATATCTCGTCGGAGTTGAAGTCGTTGCGAGGGGATCTTGGCACGCTTACGACCTGAATGGGAGATTCAGAGGCAAGAACCTCCTCACTAGAGAGGTGGAAGGAGAAAGCAGCTCCAGAGCTGGTCCAGTTGAGGCCGCAAATTGTGAAGCTACAGGTAAAAACGGAGGACTTAGAGGGGAGAAGCCGGAGAAATAATTTGTTGATATTGGGCCTCCCTGAGTCAGAAGAAGGAGCCGACATTATCCTCTTCCTGCAAAAGTTCCTGAATAAGGTGGTCGGCCCGTCTCCCCTTGACCCCCAATACCACATAGAGCGAGCACATCGCTCCCTCCGACCAAAACCTGCACCTGGTACGCCTCCAAGACCCATCATTGTAAAATTCTTGAGCTTTTTGGAGAAGCAACATGTTCTGACCAAGGCAAGGGAGCTGCAAGCTATCGCATGGAGTGGTTCTAAACTACGAATTACCCAAGACCTCCCCTATGAAACAAGGCAGAAGAGAGCAGCTTTTCATTCGACGGTCAGCAAACTGATTGCTGCTGGTATCCGTTTCAGAATGAGCTATCCAGCCAAACTACAAGTGTCCATTGAAGGGAACTGGCATACCTACGATACTCCTGATCAAGCCTCAAAAGATCTCAAGATTAAGTTGCCCAATTTGTTTAAATCGGGCTGATTAGTTTCTGCACTGTAGAACTGACAGAAATCACTGGAGGGGAGAGGTTAAACTCCTACCTGTTTGCTGGTGTAATTTCCTTTCTTGTTTCTCGGGGCTTTTCGTTGGTGGGGGACAGGGCCAGACAGGTCGGGGAGCGGCCTAACAGGCCTCAGGCCTGTTTAGAGAAGCGCGAGCTGCGTCTCTAGGGAAGGGGGGAGGAACTTTTATCTGGACTGGTGTTCCCAGGGGACGTTTGACTGGACGGACATTCTGGTCCGCCCGACCTTTCCCCTCCGGTTGTATCCCCTGGTCCTATACGTGTGGGGAGGAGCCCGAGTTCTTTGAAAAAGCATTATTTTGAAGAGGAATTTTAGAGAGGCCACCCTCTAATCTCAGTTCGGGCTGAATACGGCAGTTTTAGCTGGAACCTCTCGCATTAATTCTTCATGGGCTCAAGTAAGCTCAACACCTAACTCACAATTCTCCTTTGCTCGGCTATGCATGAAAGGAAAGGGTTATTACCCAATATTTTGACTGCCGTTGTCTCACTGCTAGTTTTCCGATTTTCTCGATGAGTAGTAGGGTTACCTTTTGTTACCTAAGGGGGGTGGGAAGAATGGGGGCTCTGGGTTGGAGCTCGCTCTGGAGGGTCAGCATCGCACACTAAAGCGTGGGGGGGAGGGCACCTGCTTTCGGGGACCTCTTAGTATGGATGTCTTGAGGTCATGGAGCGGGTTGGAGATTTATTCAGGCTACTGGCATTGTCTCTTGTCTGCCAGAGGTACCTCCCACGGGAAGGGTGCCTACAGGTTTTGTTTTTCCGATTCAAGATTAAAGGGAACATTTATATCTCAGGTCCAGATTGGGAATTCTTTGGGTATAGTTTGAAGGGATTGGGGGTCTCGAGACACTGATGTCCTTCCTTCGCCTGATTCTGTTTGGCGTGGTCACTGTTAAGTTGAGGGCATTTGGGCATGTTTTAGTATGTACAAGTAATTATGGGGGTTTCTAGACTTATTCCTTAAGATTTTGAGGGGAGGGAGGATGTGCTCTTGGGTTGGATTTCTCCTGTGCAGATGTTCATATATTGATTCCTCAACTATGAATCAAATGGTAATGGTGTCGTTTAAAATTGCCACGTGGAATGTCAGAGGTGCTAGAGAATTGTCTAAGAGATACCAGGTTCTCAAAAACTCTGCCCTTTTGAATATTGATATCCTTCTGTTACAGGAAACTCACTTAATGACTTCAGAAATTAGTGGGTTACGTCAGCAGGGATACTGTCAGATTTTTGCTTCCGCAGGATCATCGGCGAGTAGAGGGGTGGCCATATTGATGAAAAGACATGTCCCATTTCTGGCAGAGGAGTGCCTAGTAGATCAAGAAGGCAGATTTGTTATAGTTCTGGGCACCCTCAATAATTTTAAGTTTGTACTGGGTGCTATTTACGGCCCGGTGGGTGGGGACCTGGATTTTCTTATGAGATTAGCTGACAAACTGAGTGGTTTCCTGCCCTCTCCGATAATACTCGGAGGGGACTGGAACATCGCTCCGTCTCAAGATTTAGACAGATCCTATCGCCCTTTAAAACCTCCTTCCCCTCACAGCTTGCTCTACAAGATTTCATGGATTTACTGGGGCTATGCGACCCATGGCGTCTGCTTAACCCCTCCGGTCAACTTTTTTCCTTTTACTCCCAAGTTCACCAGTCATGGTCCAGAATCGACTTTATTTTGGTCAGTAACACCCTCATGTCGGACATTTTACAGACGGGAATAGAGCCAGTTGTTATATCTGATCACTCGGTAGCATGGATCATGGTCTCACCAGACTCACAGGTCCAAAGGGATTCCTCCTGGAGGTTAAACACACAACTTTTAAAGGAGGAGCGCACTGTTTCCCATATTGAGTCGCTGATTTCATCATTCATGACTACCAATTCAGGCTCAATCAACCGGGAGGACCTGATTTGGTGCTCCTTTAAGTGTTTCATTAGAGGTGCATTTATTAAGTTGGCATCCAGGAGAGAAAAACAGAGAGAGGCTAGGATTCTGGCGCTTTTAAGTCAGATAAGGCAGGCCGAAAATATCTTATCCTCGACATCTTCCCAGACGGATTTAGAGACCCTAATGAAACTTAGGAACGAGTATTCAGACCTGTTAAGAGAGAAGGTAGAGTATGCTATCCTCAAGACTAAGGCTCGCTATTTTGACCAAGGGGACAAATCAGGTAAGTTGCTAGCCCTCCGATTGTGTGAGGTAGAGGGTTCAAGATGGATTCCTGCTTTGTGCTCCCCAGACGGCTCGCTCAAGACTTCACCTTGGGACATTTCTCAAGTCTTTTGAGTCATTTTACCGGGATCTTTATAGTATAGGACCGTCTCGGCCTTCCCTTTCCCAAATTGATCAATTTTTGGATGGTCTCCCACTCCCCTCCCTGCAGGCGCACCAGCGTGAAATCTTGGCCTCCCCTATTACGCTGACAGAGGTGGAGGAGGCGATCCGGGGACTAGCCCCAGATAAATCCCCAGGTCCAGATGATTTCCCCTCTAATTTTTATAAAGTTTTTTGTAAGGAGATTGCCCCTTTGCTTCTGAAGTTGTTTGAACATATTTTTACTAGTGACCTCCTCGATCACTCTCTGTTGGAAGCCACGATTGTCTTGATTTTAAAGCCGGATAAACCCCAGAATGAACCAGCCAGTTATCGTCCAATTTCACTTCTAAATTATGACATTAAAATTTTAACTAAAATCCTATCGCTTAGAATTAAGAAAATTTAGGCTAACCTGTTGAGCTCCAAACAAGTGGGGTTTGTACAGGGCAGATCCTCTTCAGATCATTTACATACCCTGTCACATGTTTTTGAGTCTGCCCAAGAGTCCCAAGCTCCTATGGTCTTAGTTTCATTAGACTCAGAAAAAGTCTTCGACAGAGTCCACTGGGACTTTCTCTGGGCTACCCTTAAGAAAATGGGGATCTTCTTCAAGATACAGCTCTTGCAGCAGGTTACACCATTAGGACTGAAGCCGCCAGGCATCAGGACCCCACAGAAATCTTCTAGCTGGCAGTCTTCAGCAGGGACCGCCTCCGACGTCAGTCCCGCCCCCGACGTCAGGCGTAGTACATAAGGAGGCGGTCCCGCCAGAATCCCCAGTTCTTTCCCGCCATTGACTTTGCAAGTCTCGACCTCTCAGTTAGTTCTAGCACGCGACGACCAGGAAAACTTTCAAACTTTACAAAATCAACTCTCTCCAGTCGTTTTTTCGTCTGATGTCCTCTCCTACTTCAGTGGAGGGCCATTCTTCGAAGTGTGCCTGTGGGAAGCAGATTCCTTTCAAAGACCCTCATTCGGCCTGCATTTGTTGCCTGGACCCAGACCACGACACCTAGGCTTGCTCCTTCTGTCAGGGCTTTAACAGCCGTTCGAGAATCCACTGACAGAAGGCCCTCCAGGCTTTCCTGCTCGAAGAAAAACTTAAGGCCATGGAACCTTCCTCCAGAGGGGAATCTTCAGGGAAGTCACACAGGCACCATGAAAAGCACCGGGAGAAGGTGAGACCCAGATCCCCTCCAGGGCCTCGGACTCCCGCAGCTCCGGCTCCAGGTCGGACCACTCTCCATCAAGGGCCAGCTCTCAGCCTCCTCCGGTTGTGGTCAGATCGGTCAGTGGTTTCTCTACTCTGCGGCCTGCCAAGACCTCCAGGCCCGCTTCCTCGGCTAAGGCCTCGTCCAGGTCTGGGGAGTCCCACACGTCGTCCTCCCGGCATTCGGCCTCCAACATCCGGTCAGTCTCCCTACCGCCGCCACCCCAGAGCAAGACCAAGGAGCTGACTTCCCTTAAGCGGACGTCGGCCCACCCGACTTCGGCCAAGGTACACAAGCACTCCAGGGAACCGGTGACCGTTTGTCACCCATCGCCGGTTAGGCATTCGCCCCCCAGGATGCCAGCGGGGACCGCGCTGATACCGCAGTCAGGAGGACCAAACCACCGCCTACAGACGTCGGGGGAGCTTTTCTTCCCGAAGACAGAGCGGAACGCATCCGATCCCTCATAAGGGACCTATCAGCGAAGAAGACCGTCCCAGCCAGATAGTTCCTTCGCTTGCTCGGACACATGGCTGCGGCCATTCCAACAGTCCCGATGGCAAGATTCCACATGTGGGTAACCCAGTGGATGTTAAGAGTGCAGTGGGACCAAAGGCAAGACCATCTGCAGCATCCAGTCAGAATCACGAAGGCCGTGGTTCGGGACTGGCAATGGTGGCTAGATCCGGGAACCCTCTCTGTGGGGGTTCCCTTCACAGCGCCGTCCCCAGTGATGACACTCCTCCACAGACGCCCAGGGCTGGGGTGGGAGCGACTTGAACGGGATGAGGTCTCAGGAACATGGACTACTTCAGGAATCTCATCTCCATATCAACATATTGGAGATGAGGGCGGTCCTTTATGCCCTGCAAGCCTTCCAGTCGGAGATTCCACCGAGTACTCTCCTGTTACAGACAGACAATACTGCGGTGATGTATTACCTCAACAAACAAGGAGGCACACACTCCTACCCCCTTTGCAGGGAGGCCATGAGGGTGTGGGAATGGGTAATACAACACGGCGCAAACCTCATTGCAGTTCACATTCCCGGGGTGGACAACACTGTCACAGACAGCCTGAGTCATTCCCAGGCCAGAATCCACGAGTGGGAACTTCTGCAGGAGGTGGCAGAGGATCTGTTTCACAGATGGGGCACTCCAGAATTGGATTTATTCGTGTCCCCATCCAACGCAAAACTGCCCAATTTTTGCTCGCTAGATCCAGGGCCTGGTGTTTTCTGGCGAGACGCGTTGTCCCTCTCCTGGGCGGACAGATTCCTCTATGCCTTCCGTCCTTTCCCGTTGATCCAGAGAGTCCTTCTCAAACTTCATAGGGAGCATGCGACGCTTATTTTGATAGCGCCTTTTTGACCCAGGCAAATTTGGTTCCCGCTTCTGAATCAGTTGTCCCGGGAACCTCCGCTTCCCTTGCCAATCAGCTCCCACCTGTTGTCTCAGGAGGAGGGTTCACTAGTCCACCCGGACTTACATTCATTGAACCTACATGCCTGGCTCCTAGAGACATAGCCATGATGCGACACAGGGTCTCGCAAGAGGTGGCAGACGTGCTTTCTGCCGCCAGAAAACCGGCAACACACGCAACATACGCCATGAAGTGGTGCAGGTTTTGCCTGTGGACTCAAACACGTGGTTTCTCGCCCTTAGACTGTCCTGAGAAGCTGGTTCTGGAGTACCTGCTTTCCCTTTTTCAATCCGGGCTAGCTTACTCCTCGATCAAAGTGCACCTTTGTGCAATCTCAGCTTATCATGCCCCCATAGGCCATCGCATGGTGGCCCAGTTGGATGCTACTCGTGCCTTTCTAAGGACGGTCCTCCACCTTAGGCCACCCATTAAGGATCCTGTCCCTCCTTGGGACTTGCCCTTCGTCCTGGAGCAGCTTACACTGCCACCCTTTGAACCAGCCGCGGATTGTGAGCTATGTTTTCTGTCGTGGAAAACGTTGTTTTTAGTTGCTGTTACTTCGGCGAGAAGAATCTCCAAATTACATGCTCTCATGTGCAAAGAGCCTTATTTAATTTTCCACCAGGATAGGGTATCCCTGAGGACAAATCCTAAGTTCCTGCCTAAGATGGTTTCAGCTCTTACCCTTAATCAGGACATCGATTTACCGGTGTGCTTTCCCAAGTACACCAATCGAGGAGAAGCACTGCTTCACACCCTCGATGTTCACAGATGTCTCAGATGTTATCTGACCAGAACCAAACAGCACCAGAAAGCGGAGCAGCTGTTCGTATCCTTCACTGAGAGGATGAACGAGGCCCCCATTTCGAAGCAGACCCTTTCACGCTGGCTCATTCAGTGTATCTCTTTCTGTTATGACAAACACAGAAAACCCTTGCCAGGAGCAGTCAAGGGCCATTCCACCAGAGGAGTGGCTGCCTCCTTCGCGGCACTGAAGAATGTGTCCACTTCAGCTATCTGTGCTGCAGCCACCTGGAGCTTGGTGCATACTTTTATCAGGCATTATAGCCTGGACATCGCCTCAAGGCGAAGGGCTGGTTTCGGCCTAGCCATCCTCCAGGGACTTCTGTCTTAGGCTCAGAAGGGGTCTTAATCTCCGTCTTTCCTCCTCCCGATGGCTTTACAATGTCGCCATTGCTTGGGAATCAGTCCTAATGGTGTAACCTGCTGCAAGAGCTGCATCTCGAAGAAGATAGTACAGTTACGTAAGAACTTACTGTAACAGTAGATCTTCGAGAATAGCTCTTGCAGCAGGTACCTTCCCGCCCACCATTCCCCCTTGGAGGAAGTAGGTTCTAACCTAACACCCATCCTTTGGACTAGAAAGGTCTGTCCTTAGTCTTGGCCATCTGATGGCGGGTCCTCGGTCTCCTCTTCTGATGTCACCCAGCGGCTGGAAGTCTCCGGCGGGAGAACTGGGGATTCTGGCGGGACCGCCTCCTTATGTACTACGCCTGACGTCGGGGGGTGGGACCGACGTCGGAGGCAGTCCCCGCTGAAGACTGCTAGCTAGAAGATTTCCGTGGGGTCCTGATGCCTGGCAGCTTCAGTCCTAATGGTGTAACCTGCTGCAAGAGCTGTTCTCGAAGATCTACTGTTACGGTAAGTTCTTACGTAACTGTACTTTCCCAGACATTTTTATCCAGTGGACGCGGAGGGTATATAAATTCCCTACTGCCAGAATTTATTGTAACGGGGTCTTTTCATCCCGATTTCCGTTACATACGGGTACCAGGCAGGGGTGTCCTCTTTCTCCCTATCTGTTTAACCTATACTTAGAACCCCTTCTGCTCAGTATTAAAAGTTCTCCCCAGGTTAGAGGTTGCTTAGTACATCAACAAACTTTGACCCTTTCTGCCTATGCAGATGATATCCTTTTACACTTAACTAATCCGGAGTGTTCCCTAGAATCTGTTTTATGAATTATAGCTGATTTTGGTAAGGTGGCCAACTATAAGCTTAATCTATCCAAATCAGTCATTTTCCCGCTAAACGATAGCACACCTCATGCCAGCTTCACTCAGTTTGGTATGAAGTGGGCCTCCTCTTCATTTAAATACTTACGAATTCATCTTACCCGAGACCCCGAGGTCTTTAGGAAACTTAACTTGGATGACCTTACCTCAAGGATACAACAAGACTTTAAGAAATGGTCTGCCTTCCCTCTGTCACTGTGGGGTTGCTTAAGTATCATTAAGATGAATGTGCTACCTTGGGTTTTTTACCCGTTCAACCTATTGAACATTTATCTTCCCACGTCCTACTTCCAGCAGCTTCACTCTGCTATTGTTAAATTTATTTGGCTGGGTAAACACCCCCGGCGAGCCTTCTCCAAACTTAATCTACCCAAAGAAAAAGGAGGCCTCCGCCTTCCAAATTTTATACTATATTATTGGGCGAGTCATCTGTCTAAGATGGGGAGGTGGTATGAGGCAGAAGCTGAGGAGTATTTTCCCATCTGGCTGCAGCTGGAAAAGAGGATGTTGGATAAATATAAACTTCAGTCATTCAGGGTTTTCTATCATTCCCATTCCGCTCTTCTCCTTCAATTACAAAGTAGTGTCATAGGGGTCTCTATTAGGATCCTGACTCAGTGCTGGAATTTCCTTAATATTTCAGTTAAAAGAGATATGGCTCAGCCCCTCATTTTAAACCCCAATATCAGGATTGGCGGTTGACCCGTTCCTTCAGAGTGGCTCCCGCAGATACAGGACTGTTGTGTGGAGAGTCTCTTCTCTCAGGAATCCCTTCTTTCCTTGGTAGAGATTATGACCAAGTTTAGCATATCTCGAAAACTTATATTCAAGGTCTTCCAACTGAGACACCTTGTGGCTTCCCTTTTTGGCCCAATATTCACTTCATCTCAAGTCAGGCCTACTCTAAAACAGATACAAGTCTATGCGAATAGTCCGCATAGTATTTCTAGGATTTATTCTTATCTACTAGATGCCAAGCATCCGAATCCTCTCAAAGGTTCCACGATCTGGGACACTCTTCTGCCAGACTCTTCTGGGATTTGGGGTCAGATTTGGGGGGACATGTATAAATACCTCATCCAGAACTTACTTACTCAATATCACATTTTAAATAACTTATACTATACACCGGTTAAACTGGCCAGATTAGGCAGATTACCTCTGAATACCTGTACAAGGTGTGGTATTGCCGAAGATAACCTGGTACACATTCTTTGGCACTGTGACAAAGTGACTTCTTTATGGTCTCTGATTCAAGCTAAGTTGGATCCTCTTCTGGGATTAAACGATTTGTTTACTATAGAAATTTGTATTTTAGGTCAGTTTACTAATATTCAGATTCTAGAACGTAGATTCCATATGGCTTTAATTTCGATTGCAGTGAAAAGACTAGTTCTTAGACATTGGATGGACCAATTAGTTATAACATACGAGGAATGGATCAAAGAAATGTCTCTATTTTAGGACTGAGAAACTAATAGCTAGTACTCGGAACTGTTTGACATCCTTTAGCAGGATATGGGGGAAATTGTATGCTCTTTACTTGCACTGAGCCTCATATGGGAATACCTCTGAATACCTGAAGTGTATTAAGTTTCCCTGGGTGTTGGTACTATATATTGAATAGTTTTTGCAGTACTTCTGAACAGATTCTCTCCAACGAGGCACATCCTGTGGGGGGGGGGGGGTGGATTGAGATTGGTGTGGGGGGGTGTATGGGGGATATGGTTGCCCCCCGCCAACGGGTTCCTTACCTCCAGGCCCCCAATCTGGTCACTGTCTGCCAGGACCACATCCAGTATCTGCACCTCCCTGGTCGGTTCCCCCACCTGCTGAGTTAGGAACGTGTCCTGAAAGACATCCAACAACCTCTGTTCCCTGGCCACCGAGGATGTCATAGTCTCCCAGTCCATTCCTGGGATGTTTTAAGTACCCCAACACCACCACCCTTCCCCTGGCCAATCTGCAGTGCCTGCCAAAATCTGCCACCAGACTCTCCTCCAGCTCCTCTGCCAGCGCAGGGTGTCTATACTCCACTCCTATTTTTACTCTCTTGCCCCCCCCCTTGTTATCAAGGTGACCCAAATCGCCTCCACAAATCCCTCCACCTCCTCCATTCCTCCTATGCCAATGCAGTTTTTAACTATTATTGCTACCCCTCCTCCCCTTCCCTCCCTTCTGTCCTTCCTGAACATGGTGTAACCCTCCAGGTTCAGGTCCAAGTCGTGCCCTGCGGTGGCCCAGGTCTCAGTGACCACTACCACATCCACCTCTCCCTCAGTTAGCATCGCCTGGAGCTCAGGCATTTTATTGCCCAAGCTCCTGGCATTTAGCAGGACTACCTTTCACCCTTTCCGTATACTTCCATTTCCCCAGCTCGCATTCCTATGGGGATTCTGTCTTCTCCCGGTCAGCACCTTACCAGTCGGTCTTTTCCCGCATTCCTCCAGCTCCCCAGGGGGGTGGAGACAAAGTCCATCCTTTATCGGACCCCCCCCTCGACAGCCTTTTCTCCCATCCGTCTCCTTCACAGTTTAAACCCCACCTTTCACCAACAGACCCTCTATTTTAATTTAAGGATCCCCCAAATTGGGATGGAGCCTATCTCTAGCATACAGCCCTTATCCTCCCAGGTCTCCCCCAATCCCCCATCAACCCATACCCTCTGGCCCCACACCACTCCCTGATCCACTGGTTTATCTCCCTAATCTTCCTCTTGTGTTCCCCACTAGCCCTAGGCACCGGCAAGATTTCTGAGAAGGAAATTGTGCACCCTATGTCATGACAGACCCTGGCAACCTCCCTGAATCTTGCCTGTATCTCTGTGTGTATTCACTGATACGACGCATGAAATCTTTATCCTCCAAAAATCTCAATCCATGTCTGCTTCTCCTACCCCTTCTCTTGAAGGACATCCCTCTAAGTATGCCTGCGGCAAGCCGATCCCTTTTGCAGACCATCATTCGGCCTGTGTCAGGTGCCTAGGCCCGGAGCACGACACCCAGGCCTGCTCAATCTGCCAGCAATTCAATAGCAGAACCTGGATCCGCCGCCAAAAGGCCCTTCAGGGATTCCTCCTAGAGGAGAAATTGAAGAAAATGGAGAAAAGACCTTCCTCCAAAGGGGAATCTTTCCAGAAGTCAGGGAAACACCGGGACAAGCATCAGGACTGTGATAGGGTGAGATCCCCCAGCCAGGCCTCCAAGTTCAGGGCCAGCTCCCGCTCTACACGGTCCAACAGATCTCCTTCCCGGGATCGCTCCCAGCCTCCCCCCGTTAAGATAAGGTCTTCAGGGGGCTCCTCAGCCTCCTTACATCCACTCAAGACCACTAGGGTGCCGGACGCCTCCAAGCCTGATTCTTCAGACAGGCACAAAAAGTCTTCCTCCAAATCGGGCGGTGCATCTGACCAATGCCGGGACACCGACATCAGGTTTGTGTCCCAACCTCCGAAGGTCCCGGAAAGGATGACTGCAGAGCTGACGTCCCTTAAGTGGTCGTTGGAGACCAAGAATGCATCTGACCCAGGGCCTACAAAACAGACTACCCCAACGACAGTAGTACCGACGCCGGTGGACACTGGATGTCAGGGGTCATTGGATGAAGAGGCTACCACGCCGCCGGACGACCAGACGGGTGACACGGAGGACGCTGGAGTACCCATGGAGCCTACACCGAACCCAGTGGTTCCTCGGGACCTGACGTCCGACCCCGGCAACAGACCCACACTGACAACAGGCCCGTTGTTGGGTATGAACATTCAGAAGGTGAAAGAACTGTTCACCTTCTGGTGGGAAACCATAAGGAAGGACGTGGTTCCCCCTAAGCCTCAGCCACCTCCACCTTCTTCTCGGGGCGTTGAAGGTTCAAGACCCCTGACCCCCAAGGAGCCAACTCCACCTCCTCGGGGCCGATCGAGAGACAGAAAACGCCCATCATGCTCTCCCTCAGGGTCCCCGAGCCCAAAGCAACCCAGGGGTAGACACCATTCACTGGGAGATGACTCCAGACCAAATACATCCGACACCTCCAGGGCTCCATCTTCCTTCAGTCCCCCATCACCAGACCCACGGGACCTTCCAAGGTTGCCTCCGGATGATCCTTCCTTTTCAGAAATCATGAGGCACATCCAGGAAAATATGGGATGGGAGACAGAAGACTTAGACCCCGAGAGACAACGCCTTGCCCGTTACCTCAGGCAAAAAGACCCGAAGCCTGTGGTGGTCCCACCTTTGGTGGACACCTTTACGGACATCACAAAGGCAGCTTGGAAGCATCCACATTCCACACCAGCTGTTCCGAAGAAGGCTGACCGCCTCTACAGGGCTCCCACGGAGGATCTGTGTTTGGCGCAACAACCCCTGGCCGATTCCCTGGTCATCACTGCATCTCACGATAGATCCCAGCAGCCTCAGTATTTGAGTACCCAGCCTCCAGACCAGGAATCTAAGCAATTAGATTCTATGGGAAGACGCATGTATGCGGCTGCTACATGCTCAGTTAGGTCTCTAAACTATCTGACGCACATGGTGCAGTTTCAGAACTCCCTTTGGGAACAGGGCCAAGACCTTCTAAAAGACTTTCCGGATGGCGAAAAGAAGGAGGAACTGCTGAACCTCCTTCAAACCGGGTCAGACGTGGGGACCCAGGTTCTCCGAGCCGCGTACGACTCAGCAGGCTCGGCAGGCAGGGGAGCAGCCACAGGTGTTTGTCTCTGGAGACATTCGTGGTTGAGAGCCTCTGGATTTATCCCGGACATCCGGAAGGACATCCTGGATGTCCCTTATAATGGAGCGGTCCTGTTCGGTGAGTAATCTGAGAAGGTCATCACCAGACTACAGGATGCTGGGAAGGCAGTCAGGACTGTACAGGCCATGTACAGACCTAAGTCTGGTTCCTTTTGTAGGAACCAGAACCATTCTCACGGCTGCCAACAACGGCAGTGGCCACGCTTTGGCCAGCAACCCAGGAGCAACTTTGGTCACAAAAAAATCAAGCCAGATTCCCCTTGGGCCAGGGCCCAAAGCAGCCCAGCCCCCGGGGTCCAATACCACCATAGCATGACTCCTTCCTTACCCCCACCCCTCCTCTGGATCAAAGGGTTGCTAGAAGGTCGGGGGTCGCATCTCTCATCAGCTTTTGGGATGGCAGAGGATAACCTCTGACCAGTGGATGGTGCAGTTGGTCGAATTAGGTCACTCTATAGAGTTCTTCGACCACCCACCATCCAGACCTCCCCTGCTGTCCTGCTGCTCGGGTCAACATGCCCTGCTTATCCAGCAGGAGATCTTGGCCCCCCCTTGACAAGGAGGCCATAGAGTATGTTCCACCAAACTAGAGAGGAAAAGGTTACTATTATCACTTCTTCCTGGTTCCAAAGAAAACAGGGGACCTGCACCCGATCTTGGATCTCAGCAACCTCAACACATTTGTGTTGTACAAGCACTTCCACATGGTGACCCTGCCGGGTCTCATTCCCATGCTCAAAGAGGGCGCTTGGCTGGCGTCACTGGACATGCAGGACGCTTAGCTACATCTCCTGATCACTCGAGCGCATAAGACATTTCTGCATTTCGAGTTTCTGGGATGCCACTACCATTTCCGAGCACTCCCTTTCGGCACCTCGAGTATTCACAAAGTGTATGGCAGTCGTGGCAGCCGCTCTCAGGAGATGGGGTCACTATGTGTTTCCTTATCTAGATGACTGGCTCCTCATGGCACCCTCATGGGATGCCCTGATGTCCGCGATACAGGATACCCGTTTCCTCTTCCTATCGCTGGGCATCACCATCAACCAGGAGAAGTCTCAATTTGTCCCATCTCAGAACCTGCAGTTCATAGGAGCAGTTCTGGACACCACTCAGGGAAGGGCATTCTTCCTCAGGACAGGGCGTAACACATCAGATCCCTCATAAGGGATATAAAGGTAAAGAAGACGGTACCGGACCATCCTTTGCTTGCTTGGACACATGGCAGCTGCCATTGCAAAGGTTCCCCTAGCTCGACTCCATATGCGGGTCACCCAGTGGATGTTGAGGGCACGATGGGACCAAAAGCAAGATCATCTGCAGCATCCAGTCCGGATCACGAACGCCGTCACCCAAGACTGGCATTAGTGACTTGTCCCAGACCAACTCTTGACGGGAGTCCCCTTCATTGCGCCACCTCCTTCAGCGACTCTCTCCACGGATGCCTCAGGGTCCGGATGGGGAGCTCATGTCAACGGGGTAAGGACTCAAGGCTCCTGGTCATCTCTGGGGTCCCAGCTTCACATAAATATTCTAAAGTTGAGAGCCGTCCTATATGCCCTACAGGCATTCCAGACGGAGATTCCACCGGGTACTCTTCTGGTACAAACAGACAGTACCACGGTGATGTACTATCAACAAACAAGGAGGCACTCATTCCTACCCCCTTTGCAGGGAGGCTCAATGGGTTTGGAATTGGGTACTGCAGCACGGCACAGATCTCATTGCAGTGCATGTTCCCGGAGTGGACACCACTATTGCGGACAGTCTAAGCCGATCACAGGCCAGAGTCCATGAATGGGAACTGCTTCAGGAAGTCGCAGAGGACCTTTTCCAAAGATGGGGGACACCAAAATTAGACCTCTTCATGTCCCCATCCAACGCAAAACTGCCCAGTTTCTGCTCACTAGATCCAGGGCCTGGTGTTTTCTGGTGAGACGCGTTGTCCCTCTCTTGGACAGGCAGGTTCCTCTACACTTTCCCGCCCTTCCCTTTGATCCAGAGGGTTCTATTGAAGCTCCGACAAGAGCGGGCGGGTCTTATTCTAGTAGCGCCTTTTTGGCCCAGGCAAATTTGGTTCCCTCTCTTACATCAGCTGGCCCAGGAACCTTCGGTGCCTCTGCCATTCAACTCTCATCTTCTGTCCCAGGAGGCAGGCTCCTTGGTCCATCCAGATCTTCGGTCTCTGAAACTGCATACCTGGCTCATAAGGACATGGCAGTCCTGAGATACGGGGTCTCTCAGGAAATTGCAGACGTTCTGGTGGCAGCCAGAAGACCCTCCACCCATGTCACTTATGCCATGAAGTGGCACAGATTTTGTATTTGGACTCAAGCTCACGGATTGACCCCATTGGATTGTTCTGAGAGGTCTGTTTTGGACTACCTCCTATCCCTCTACGAGGCAGGTCTTGCCTACTCCTCAATTAAGGTTCACCTGTGCACCATTTCTGCGTGCCATTCTCCGATAGGTCACATGTCTCTAGCTCAGCTAGAGGCTTCTTGCCCCTTTTTGCGCGGCATCCTGCACTTGAAACCTCCTATCAAAGACCTGGTTCCACCTTGGGATGTTCCTTTTGTTCTAGAGCTGCTTACGCTGCCCCCTTTTGAACCAGCCACGGATTGCGAGCTGCGTCTCCTCGCTTGGAAGACGCTCCTTTTAGTTGCTGTTACTTCTGCCAGAAGAGTTTCTGAGCTTCATGCACTTACATGCAAGGATCCTTATTTGGGTTTTCACAAGGACAGGGTGTCCTTAAGAACAAATCCTAATAAGTTCTTTCCTAAGTGGTTTCATCGGTCACATTCAACCAAGATATAGCTCTGCCAATGTATTACCCAAATCACTGTAATGGGGGGAAGCCCTGTTACACACTCTGGATGCGCATAGGTGTCTCTGATATTATCTGACCAGAACCAAGGCACATCATAAGTCGGACCAGCTCTTTGTTTCCTACGCACAAAGAATGCCCGGTGCTCCTGTCTCCAAACAGTCGCTCTCTCGATGGCTGGTAAAGTGCATTATGTTCTGTTACCAGAAGCGCAACAGACCTTTACCAGGACGGTAAAAGGTCATTCACGAGGGTGTAGCTCGTCGCCATTTCGCGGCTCAAAATGTTTCCACTTCAGCCATCTGTGCGGCAGCAACCTGGAGCACTGTACACACCTTCATCAGGCACTACAGTTTGGATATTGCCTCTAGACGCAGAGCTGGTTTCGGCTTGGCGGTCCTTCAAGGACTTTTGACGTAAAGTCTGAGACATCTCTCCTATCCTCCTCCTCCAGATAACAAATCGTTCCCTTACTGCTTGGGAATCTGTCCTAATGGTGTAACCTGCTGCAAGAGTTGTTTCTCGAAGTAAGATAGTACAGTTACGTAAGAATTTAGTAACAGTAGATCTTCGAGAACAGCTCCTGTAGCAGATAGTTTCCCTCCCACCTTCCCCTCTGGAGGTTGAGTCTTCTGACCTAGTTTTTAAGCTACTGCGTCTTTCGACGCCTACTACAAACCTTCCTTTGGAAGCGGATCCTCAGTCTCCCCTTCAGATGTCACCTTTGGGCCGGGAGTCTCTGGCGGGAGAACTGGGGATGCTGGGGGACCACCCCCTTTTATGTGATGCCTGACGTCGGGGAGGGGCCGATGTCGCCCCCGCTGGACACTGCTAGCTAGAATTTTTCCGTGGGCTCCTGGCGCCTGCCAGCTTCAGTCCTAATGGTGTAACCTGCTGCAAGAGCTGTTCTTGAAGATCTGCTGTTAAAGTAAGTTCTTACGTTAACTGTACTTTCTCGGAGTGGTATGTGGTGTACTTCCACACAACCCAGCTGACCTCCCCTGGCAAATGGCACACCTTATTGCTTCCAGCATGCAAGATCTGACATCACAGGGCAGTACCAAGGAGGATACCATCGGGATGGGTTGGAGGAGCCAGCTTAAAGACCTTTCAGCTGTTCTTAAAGGGAAAAGATTCTGCCAGAAGAATGGATGTACACTATATACCACTCCTCATTTCTGCTCAGTCTTTACTCTGTGTGTGTGTGTGTGTGTGTGTGTGTGTGTGTGTGTGTGTGTGTGTGTGGTGCGAACCAACATGTATCAGCTGGCACTGGGGGAAGGGGGAGTGGACACATGTCCATTTATGGAGGGGAGAGTCCGAAGGGGTTTGTAAGTCCTAAAGGTAAACAAGGTGATGGGACCAGACTGCATTCAACAAAAGATTTTAAAAGAAGTGGGCAAGGTGCTAGCTGCCCCTATGATAACACTATTCAGCACTTCATTGGAGACGGGAGTAGTTCCAGGGGACTGGAGGAAGGCTGATGTGGTCCCTCTGCATGAGAGTGCAGCAGGAAGGAGGTTAGCAATTACAGGCCAGTCAGTCTCACATCATTGGTGGGGAAATTCATGGAGACCCTGCTGAAGGAGAGGCTGATGGAGTTCCTGGTGGGAAATGGGCTGCAGGACCGCCTGCGGCACGGTTCACCGAGGGAGATCATGTCAAGTGAATCTCGTAGATTTCTTTGACTGGGTGACTAGAAAGGTGGATTGGGGAAAGCAGTGGATGTGGCCTATCTTGACTTCAGTAAGGCCTTTGACACAGTGCTGCACAGGACGCTAATAAAGAAAAGTAGCTGCCTGGGGGTTGGGGAGAAGGTGGTAAGCTGGGTATCGAACTGGTTGAAGGATAGGAAGTAGAGTGTGGTGGTAAAGGGCAGACACTTGGGCAGGGGGACAGAAAAGTAACCAGCGGGGTGCCACAGGGATCAGTACTGGGACCCGTCCTCTTCACTGTCTTCATAAACAACATTTCTGAGTAAATGGATGGGAATGTGTTTCACTTTGCAGATGACACAAAATAAAATCTGCAGCAGACTTGGCACTCAGGAGGGGGTGGAGAGAATGCAAAGGGTTATGGGGAAACTACAGGAGTGGTCTAGGGTGTGGCAGCTGGAGGTCAGTGCCAAACCGTGTAAAGTCATGCAGCTGGGGTAGGGAAACCTGGGAGCTGTGTATAAGATAGGGGAGAGGTACTTAAACAGTCACCAAGCAAGAAAGGGATTTTGAAGTAATAATATCTGATGATCTCAAGGTGGCAGGGCAGTAGGACAAGGCAGTAGGAGGGGCTGGTGGGATGCTGGGGTGCATAGGAAGGGGGATTTCTAGCAGGGGAAGGAAGGTTGTGTTACCATTGTATTGCTCACTGATGAGGCTCGCCTAGAGTACTGTGTCCCATTCTAAAGGCCACATATTCGTAAGGACGTTTGCAGGGTGGAAGTGTTCCAGAAGAGGACTACCAAAATGATGCAGGGGTTACAAAAGACCCCATTATTTTGAGGAGAGCCTGCAGGACCTCAGCATGTGCCTCCTGGAGTAGAGGAAAGTAAGAGGAGAGAGACATGGTTGAGACCTATAAGTACCTCACAGGGGTGAACAAGGTGCTGGAGGGGAGTCTGTTTCAGAAGAGGAGCACCAGAATATGGTGGTCTGCAGTGAAGCTGGCGGAGAAGTTTAAGAGGGATGTGAGGAAATACTTCACAGAAAGGGTGGTGGATGCCTAAAACAGCCTGCCAGAGGAGGTGGTGAAGGATGAAGACAGTGGGGAGCTTCAAGCATGTGTGGGATAGGTGTGTGGATGTAATAAGTAGAGGAAAGGGAGGAGGGACTGACACTGACAGTCATATTGGGTCTGGGGAGTAGTAACAGGCATGGAAACAATAGGGCAGACTAGATGGGCCTATCAGTTCTTTTCTGCTGACAAATTCTATGTTACCTCCCCCCCCCCAACAGTGCCACGTTTTATCTTAGAAAAATGGATGCCCCAGTTGCTTTGGGGTACATGCTTGATGGATGACATGACAGTGGCACTGAAATGTCTTCACCCAGCAGCTGTGCGGTGCCTCCTAACTACCTTAACACATTGTCCAGCAGAGGATTTATTGTCAGTAATTTCTCTTATCACCTCTGCTTCTTATTTTAAACTTACCTCATCACCAGTGCCACCATGCGTCCACTGCCCGCTGTTTCCCAACAAAAGAAGCTTGCTGGAAACCACTGTTAACCCAAGTGTACAGCCCTACCGACAAGGCTTACAGAGCTATCTTAACAGTGCAGTCTTTGAACTGTCCCCAACTTTCTCAGACTGAGCCCGAAACGGTAATGATTCCTAGTCAGTAGACTTTGCTGCTCGATTGCTTGCCTGCCCTTGCTTTGCCAAAGTATAATCTTCACTCCTACGCTCATAAACAAAATGGCTACTTGGCACGCATTATACAGCTGGAGTGGGTGAGTGCAGGTAGAGCAAGACTGCAGTGCATGTGGGATGGTGAGAGGTTTTTTATCCCCCACAGTGCTGTGCGCTGGTCTACTCAGTGCATGGAAGACATGGATGGGGGTGGGTGAGCTATGAAGAGGAGAGTTTAAAATAAAATGCAACTGTGGTACCAGGCATGGTTTTGAAAGAGGATCTCACAGGACAGATAGCAGTAGTAAGGATGTTTAGACATTAACAAACCAGCATATTTTGTATGCAAACTGTTTGCAAAATGGCTCATAAATGCCCTTTTTTATGCATAATTAGTCCCTGTAAGCACCTTATCTAGAGCACTGGTTATGAAGTTCAAGTCCTGTTTATTTTATTTAAAATATTTCGTGACTAGGAAAGTTGCACTGAACTGGAGCTTATTTCTAGATGCATTCCATGGAATCAAGCAGGGAGCATCACAAGTCGCATCATTAGCAATATGAAACATTTTACAGGTGCAGCAGTACTCTATGAGACATTGTGTAGTAAACTGTGCAGGTACATAAGGTATAGTAACATGGATAACAGTCATGAGAAAAATATGTTATTTAACAAGGTGCAGATCTGCTGCCAGCTGTCATTGTTCTGCATCAAGCTGAAAATCACTTTTTTTTTTGTAAATATCATTTTTATTGGTATTTTAACTTATTTACACATAAGTCAGCCAGACCATCATCCATAGTGGAATTAGACATAGAATTCAAAGATAGACTCAGAGAGGAATAGTGTCCATACTTAAATAATACCTTGTTAGACCCAAAAAAGAAAAGAAAAAAGTTTTTACTCTTAGCCTTAATTGGCTCAAGATTCAGCCCCACATTAGGATATCAAGCCAACATAGTCTGTACAGGGTGATCCCAGACTTACAGTTTGTCCAGTCACAAGTCATAATGCAATTGTGGTTCTAGTCACAGGGGTTAGTTTCCGATCAACCCTCCAGCCAGAGGCTCGGTGGGGGTGCCCTCTCTCAGGGCGGGCCTCCAACCCCCCCGAGGGGGGGCCAATTATCTCCCCCTCCATTCCAGGCCCCAGGGATCAACAGGGTAAATGGAAATAAGAAAGCCCACACGGTACTCAACTGTCTCCTCCTCGTCATGGAACAAAGGTTGGGTCTTTTAGCATATAATATATCTGCCAGCGGGTCCACCTCTCTGCAAATTTCCCTTCTTGATTATTTAGGCTATGTGTTATTTTTTCCATAACATAGATTTGTTTAGTAATGGCCCACCAGTCTTGTATGGTGGGTACTTTAGGGGTTAACCAGTATTTTGTGATAGCTTTTTTGATCACTGTGAGGAGTATTAGTAACAGGGCTGAAAATCACTTTAAATAAGTATTGCTTTAAGCACTGTGCTGTGTGTGCAAATGAGCTAATTCTTCATTATCTTCCTTTAGGTGCGTACTGTAATTCTCCCAGTGCTTGCTTTGTGGCGAGTGATGGGCATTGTCTAAGGTTATATCAAGCTGTCATAGATGCCAAAAAGCTTTTGAGTGAACTCTCTAACCCAGATATATCTGTAAGTATCAGTAGCCTCTTAATGTTTCTCTTTAATCTGGTTTGTTATGCAGCAGCATGCTTGAATCCAAACAATGGCGTTCCTTTAGTAACACATACTATAAACGTCCGTAGTGCATTTTATGAAGTTGCTAGAATCTTGCGATTTTCTTTAGAAAATGTTCTGTACCTTCTTCATGTAAAATGGAGTTATGCCTGTTTATGTTTGATGCACTTGCGCACCAGACATTTTGTGATGAGTGAAACAGGATTTTGAGGGGGGTGGGGGAGTGTCACTGCTGAGCCCATTGCAGCTCAGAACAGCAGGGGTTTGGCAGTCTAGACGAATGACCTCGCACTGTGGTCGTGACTCGGTTCTCTGCATGCTGGGTGGAAACTTTGTGTAGTTATTGCTTAAGAAATTCCTTCCATTGCTCTATCCATAACTTATTTGTTTTTCCCTAGTGTCTTGTGCCCCCCCCAAAAACAAAATAACATAACACCGACATTGGGAGTGCCCAATTCCCCAGTGTTGCCACCTCGTAATTTTGTTTTTAATATATAACCTGTAACAACAAAAACGTCCATTGATGTCTGTCGCTTGTGCCCCTGTAACTGTCCCCCCTCACCCAACCCTCCCTCTCGACACCCCCCCCCAAGACATAACATTGGCATTGATGGTGCCCAGTTCCCCAGTGTGGCCACCTTGTATTTTTTATATTATAGCCTGCAACAAAGAAAACCATCCATCGATGTCTGTTGCTGGTGCCCCGTAACTGTTCCCCCTTACCGGACCCTCCTTCTCAGCACCTCCCTTCCCCTCACAAACATCACACTGTCACTGGGGGTTCCCAATCCCCTAGTGTCCTCATCTGAAATACAGAAAACCGCCCCTCGCCTTTTTTTTTATAAAAACCCTGTTAAAAAAAAAAAAAAGAAGAAAACCATCCATCGGTGTCTGTTGTGCCATTAGTCCCTCCACTCGACCCTCCCGCAACATCCCCCACCCAGCCCTTACATACCCACCGGAGGTCCAGTGCCATAATCTTCTCTGGACTGCAGTCATGGCTTCACTCTTCAAAGCTGAATCACAAACTGAGAAAATCAGGTATGCGGTGCAATGTCTTACATTGGGGTTTTCAACGGTATGGCGCAACTTTTTCAACATGCCTTTTTTTGGACCCCACCTCATGAACAGTTGCAATGAAATTAGGCAGATCTGTCCCAAAAAGTGATTTCGTGGTCGCTGTGCGAAATCGTCTTTCGAGCAGGAGTTGAAAATTTTCTCTGCACTTGATGAGGTAAGGTCATAAGAAGGTTATGTTTAAAATTTGGTAGAAAAATATTAAAACAACAACAAAGTTACGAGCCTATGCTGAAATGTGCAAATGCAGGCTCATAACTTTGGTAATTTTCAATATTTTGACCCCAAATTTTCCAAAACTTAAAAAAAAAAACTACTGAAAACTATACAAAATACAACACTGAACTAAAAACCTCAAAAAGATAATCAGACTCAAAGAGTATAGATTGGAGTTTAAGATCGCTCATACAAAAGACAATAAAACCTTTTTTGCATGTATTAACAGCAAAAAAAACGCCACGTGAATTAGGCCCAATATTTATGAATAGTAACACAATAACGGAAGAAAGTAAAATTGCTCAGGTTTTTAATAGCTATTTCTGTTTAGTTTACAACCCTACACCTATCACCCAATGCGACCATGGTGAGGTAACAAACATTATTCCCTTTTCCCAGGAGGAAACTATGACAACCATAAAAAAAAAAAATTAAGGGTACACTCGTCAGCTGGAACAGACAACGTAAGCCCAAGATTAAAAGTCGAGACAGCAACAAGTTTGCTACAACCAATTACCACTGTCTTTAATACATTCATAACATCAGGACAGGCCCTCGTGACTGGAGAACATCTGTAGTGGTACCAATATTTAAGAAGGAAGAAAGAGATAATGTGACCAACTCTAGGCCTATCAGTCGAACATCTGTTCTCAGCAGAACTATGGAACAGTTTGTAAAGAACAGAATAGAACAGGAACTAGCCTTACTCCATTAATCTAATAACTACCAACATGGATTTACCTGCGGACACTCCTGCTCAACAAATTTGATTACTTTCAATAATAGCGTAGGAGTTAGTTTAGCCCAAAAAATTTATGTTTCAGTCTTGTTCAACTTCGCCAAAGCCTACGACAAAGTCCCTTATTTGGAATTGATAGAGAAACTTAAAAGCATAGGGCTAAGTAAACCAGTAGTAAGATGGATTAATAACTGGCTTTCAGGGAGAACACAGCGGGTGGGGGAGAGGTGAGCAGTGGTGTTCCTCAGGGATCGATCCTTGGACCTGTCTTATTCAATATTTTTTTTTTATAAGTGATATTAATGCAAATATCAAGAACCACTTAGCAAAATTTGCAGATGACACTAAAATTGGGGAGAGGTCGATACAGTAACAAAACATCTATCTCTAGCTAAAGATCTGGAGAAGATAGAATTATGGCTAAAGGAAAATAAAATGTCCTTAAACTTAAATAAATAACCCTAAATTTTATTACATGATGTAAAACCAAACACTTAAAGCAGTAACAAAAGAGAGGGAGCTAGGGATAATCATAAATGACTCATCCTCATCAGCTGGGCATTATTAAAAAAAACACACAAAAACTGCAAACATGTTTTTAAACTGCATCAAGCATTCCGTTATTAATAGAAGTAAATATTGTATTGTCCCTATATATATAACTTACATCAGGCCCCATTTAGAATTCTGTTCTGCTTTCTGGAATCCTTATCTTAAATGGGATATCAACCTCATTGAGCAAGTTCAGCATAGGGTTACAAAACTAATCCCAAATTTAAGGCACCTCCAGTACAATAAGAGACTGTCAAAAGCTGGATTGGCCACTCTCGAGGAAAGAAGAATTAGGGGAGACTTACTTTAGCTTTACAGGATCTTACAGAATCCAGTCCTCATAGCCCAATGTGGGCTCCAGTTCATACATCGCTATGTGAAGCCATAAGAAGCAATTGGCAATTCCAAAAGCCAATACTCATAAAAGTGATAATTACTTCTCAATCAAAGCTGCAAAACTATGGAACTCATTCCCACATTATATAGCTGATGCCAAAAACTTCAATGTCTTTAAAGGCAGACTAGATGAGCATCTGAACTGGGGCATGAGTCCTAACTAATTTGCCCGCAGAGTTGTGGGAGACATTCCCGAAGGGCCGTGGCCTTCTTATTTACTTAGTAACCTAGTAATAGCCTGAGGAAAGCTGCTTGTACTGCAGCCCAGGCTTTGCCATATGCCTCTGCCAAAAATGAATTACTTGAAACATGATCTTCTTGTACTGAGGTGGGCAAACATTTGCTATGCTCAGCTTAGGGTGTATCTTATGCTTCTGCCAGGGCTGCTGCGTCAGGCATTTGCACGAGGAGATATTCTTGGCTTAGAGCTGGTGGCTTGAACTTTTTGGCTATGATGTGAAGAATCCCTACATGGCCTTCAGACCTCAGAAATGACTCTAAGGTCTGTAAAATCCCAGTATCCCACTCCTGCTAGGGGTCATGGGAGGGGTTCCTTTTGTCAGTTTGCCACCAGAGGTGGCTGTGGCTGCCTTCAGCAAGGCAGACGTAAGGGATATTGTCCCCTACTGGGTCCCTTCCCTCTAAGTGCTCATATAAAGGCACCAAAAAGCAGTTGGTACTGGTAGCACTGTTCCCACCAGTTCTGTTTACTCTATTCCAGATATACCCCCACCTGTGCTGTTAACTTCCCAGGGTGGTTGTGGCAGACAGATTCTCTCTGCACCTGAAACAATGGCAGGAGATTACTGCAGATGTTTGGTTTCTGGAAATAATTGCAAGGGGGCATGCACTGGAGCTGTTGAGACCCCTCCATATCATCTTCTGCCTCCTTCCTGTTATCTTCTGGGTCATTTGTCCCTTTTGTATGAAGAAGTTCAGTCATTATCTTAAAAATGTGCTATAGAAACCAGATCCTCCCCAACAGAAAATCAAAGGATTCTAGGGATGTGGATATGTTGTTCTAGCCACACGTATTGGCATGTCCTTTCCCTTTAAATATCTTGCCGGAAGTCTTTAAGCTGGCTCCTCCCACCCACCCGGGTGATATATCACGTGGCTGCGCCCCATGACGCCTGATCTTCCTTTCCGCTTGGAAGAATCAGGTTCCCTCCTTACTGCTCCTGCGTTGAGTACACCCTGGCACTTAAATCTTCGGATTGCTTACCAAAACTTAAACTTAAACTCGCTAGAGTTTCACCGCTACGATCTTCGACCGCAGTGGAGGACAGTCCTTGCCTGGGTTCCACCGGTGTCCCTGCGAGCAGAAGATGTCTCGCACTGACCTGCACGCTACGTGTGTCTACTGCCTGGGTCACGATCACAATACCCAGGCCTGCAATTTTTGTCACTCATTCCAGCCAAATGCATTAGATGATCGCCTCACCCAATTACAGCTTTACCAACCGGGGAAACGGAACCAGCCGGTCAAATCTAAAGAGGCCTGTTGGGTGGGCTGTGCAGCTGCAGGGTCCATTGAACAACTCGAACAAATGAAGGCCTTCGAGGAGGAGGTGGCTCGGGCTGCCGATCAGTCCTCTTCAGTTTTGGTCTTTGTCCCGCTCAAACTGAGCTCAGCCTTTTCAAGCTCCTTCAAGGAGTTGTGCCAGTCTCTCCCGACCAAGGGGAGGGCTTGTCGGCTTCATACTGCTCCCGTTCCCGTAAAAAGGAAAACGATTCCAAGGAGTCGAGAGAAAAGGAGAAAACTCAACGTTGTCATTCTTGGGATCGAGAGTGACCTCGTTCCCAGGAATCTCCAGTTTCAACTTCAGTTGAAACTGTGGCCTTAGTCGCTGGCTTCACGGGGATGACAACCCGGTCGAAATTATCGACCCTGTTGACCCATTGTCACTAGATGAGGCCAACAACTCCTTGCTCAGGACTCTGGTCCTGACTGGACCTACTGAGGAGGAGACCCAGCCTGCTGGGAACCTCTTCATGGTCCCTGGTCCGTACCTGGAAGAGCTGCAGGTCTCCCCGGCTCCTTCTGAGCACCCCCGTCGGTCCCCTAGGTGGTTGAGGACTAGGTCTCAGTCATATTCATCTGACAGGTCAAAGAGAATTCACAAACGCCACTCTGGGCATTCCAAAAAGCAGCTCTACTGCTATTCATCCTCGGAAGAGGAGAGGCTTCAGTGCAGTTGCGTCGACACTATGAGAATCTCATGTGGTAGCAGTTGGTGTTTGCCGGTCTGAAGTTGACCCAGGCTTCCACGCCGGCCATCACATGACTGTCTCCCTCTAGGCTGCTGCCGACTCTTCCGGAGCTGGCCAACACCGTCTCTCTGCCTGTGGAGCCGGTCAAGGTCCTTCCAGCTCAGCCGAAACCGGCCTCTCCACCGATTATGGTGGAACCACCATCTAAACTGCCTCCTTCGGGGGCTTCTGTCAAGGATTCTCGGCCC
This sequence comes from Neoceratodus forsteri, assembly GCA_016271365.2. Lineage (NCBI taxonomy): Eukaryota > Metazoa > Chordata > Ceratodontiformes > Ceratodontidae > Neoceratodus > Neoceratodus forsteri. The sequence continues at coordinate 34,140,268 of CM057454.1, forward strand.
ACCATGAGCCTTCCACACAGGCTGTCGTTCACTTGTACTCCCAACTGTCTGGCAGGTTGAAGGTGACTTAGGTGGTTGGTCGATCTATGCATAGCCCAAGGACTCCTCCCTGCATTCCCGTCCCTCCGATGAATTGCTCAGGAGTCTCTCGACAGAGGAGGGTCCCATATCCTTCATGGGCATCATCGGTCCCATCTCCGAATCTACGGGAATGAAACTGGAGCCTGTTCAAAACCGGGCTCAATATCCCCTGACAGACATTCTGGATAAAGGGGATTCTCTGAGAGATGCCATCCCAGTGGCTGAAGCCATTGTTGGCCCGGCCCTGGAACTTTGTCAGCACCCTGCCTCCTGCCCTTCAGCATGAATGGCCTGCAAGTATGTGGTCCCCATTGGCCCCCTTTAGGGGTTCATGGAGCACCCCTCAGCTGAGGGGTTGGTGACCGACTCTGTGTTTTGGCGCTCTGGCAATTCAGGAGACACTGATAGACCTCTGGACAAAAAGTCGAAGAAACTGGACCACTCTACCAGGAAAGTCTATGCTGCCTCCTCGCTTGGTCTCAGTCAGGCAAGCTCGGGCGTCGTCATGGCACACTTCTCTCATGCCCTGATAGGCTCTTTCGATGAGGTGCTGCCCCGTCTCCCCGCAGACCTTCAGACTGTGGTCAGGCAGGTCTGGGACCAGGATCGGGCTGTTGCAAAGCAGCAACTCCTGACGGCACTGGACATTGGGGATGCCCGTGCCCATTCAGTGGCAGCCACAGTAGCCATGCGCTGCAGGACCTGGCTGAGGGTCTTGACCTTTACGGCAGACACCCATCACAAACTGGTGGATGTGCCCTTCCTGGGCACTGACTTGTTCGGTCCAGTGGTTGATGGTCACCTTCAGCACATCAATAAGTCCAGTGCCACCTTGGACTCCATTGCTTCCATCCAGAAGAAACCTCAGGGTTCCAAGAAGCAGAAGCGCAAGCCCTTTTGCCCTTCTGCCCCTTTAGCAAAGCAGGCTCAGTACCAATCTGGGCAGCAGCAGCAGGCTCAATCTTGGTGCCCTCAGCCCAAGTCAGTGGCTTAGGTGGCCCTTAAGCCCAGATGGGAAGGGTCCCAGTGGTCAGATCCTCCTCCTTCAAGCCTGCACAGTGTCGGGATGGGGGTGACCACCCCCATGCCCGTCGTGCCCACTCTGGGTTCTCCCATGGGGGCCGGCTCCGCCACTTCCTTTCCGCCTGGTCCGCTGTCACAACAGACAGGTGGGTATTGGAGGTGGTCAGCCAGGGTCTGCCTCTGGAATTTGAGCAGTACCCACCAAGCCGAGCCCACGCCCCATGGGAGGAGAAGGTATCCGAGGATACTTGGTCGGCTGTCCAAGATGACATCACCCAACTCCTCCGCAAGGAGGTGGTGGTCAGAGTTGCGGATCCTCCTGTCAACCCAGGGTTGATTTCCAGGTACTTCCTGGTCCCGAAACAGATGGGGAGCTGGCGCCCCATTCTAGATCTGCATGACCTGAACAAGTTTCTCAGGTCTTGCACCTTCAGGATGGTAATTCTGTGAATTTTTAAGTGGGAGCCCTGCTATCTGTTACTCAGGAAGCAGGAAGAGAACTGAGTAGTTTATAGGCAGGAGTGCTGGACTACATTTCAGCTAATATACCTTTGATATACCTTTTAAATACACTGTGTGAATTGTAGAGTGGGAGCCCTGTTACCTGATATACAGGAAGCAGGAAGAGAGCTGAGTAGTTTGCAGGTAGGAGTGCTGGACTACATTTCAGCTAATATACCTTTGTTTTTATATGTTGTGGCTTATTCCATGTGCTTTGACTACAAATGAGTAGTCTATGCATCAAGGGTCAAAATTAAAACAGTTTGAGTAAGTTGTCAGTATGAGTGTACCCGTGACCTCTACGACCACTTCTGGGTCACCACACTGAATATAACTCGCCCCTGCAGCGAGCATGGCACGCAGAGACACGCGTGTCTGCTGTGTCCACTGGGACTGCTGGGATTTGGGCCTAAAATATCTACATACGAGGTAAAGAGCAATAATTAGGCTGAGGCTGTGTACTACATGCAATACGTATGCAGAAGGGGAGGTTCTGGAGGGGTTTGTGTATGATAAATGTATCATGCTGGATATGCTACAAGCTGAAATTAAGGTTTAAAAGCAGAGGGTTCAAGTGCAAATTGACATTAGCAATTTAGAACACTTCATTGATAGTGCATCAGAAATAGCTGTTGAGGCTAGTGACCAGAAAAGCATCTTGACAAAGGACCTAGGGGGTGATGAGGAGTGGTGTCTAGTAGCTAAAAATACCAATAAAAAGAAAGGCAGAAGAAACATAGGGGGATCTTCAAACTTTTTAACCCCAAATAGATGCTCTGCCCTAAGTCAGGATACAATAAATGAAGAAAGTTTACTAATTCAGGACCCCCCCGCAACTGTCTAGCATAAGTTCCTCAACTTTGGAAGTAGCACATCCAAACACCAGTAACAGTGAGAGTGGAGGCGAGAGATGCTTGTAAACCCATGGGACGTATTGGTTGTAGGGGATTCCATGCTTAGATGTACAGATCAGATTATCTGTAAGAACAGGAACTCGACCACTACTGTTAGTACACTTCCTGGGACGGGCATAAAGGATATTCATCAACTTCTCCCTGGTTTACATGAAAATACTTCAAAACCATTAGTTTTATTACACATTGGTGTAAATGATGTGGGTAGAAGGAGAGTTCTCGACATCCAAAGAGATTATGAAGAAGTAGGGAGGTCCTTGACAGATGACGGATGTGATCTTATAATATCAGGTATATCACCTGTGTTTAGCGATTCCCAGGAGAAGCAGAACATGATACATTATGTAAATGGCTGGCTGAAAAGATGGTGCCTCAGAGATGGTTATACTTTCTTGGATCACAAAGCCAGTTTTAGGAACTACAGACTATTCACAGGATGGCCTTCATCTAAACAGGAAGGGTAAATGGATTTTTAAAAATAAACTCCGACAGGCAATTGAGGAACGTTTAAACTCCGTAGTGGGGGGTTGGATGGCCTGGTACACCTATATTAAGTCATAATAAAAATGCTGACCCAGTTTTAAGGAATTACTTACTTATGAATGCCAGGAGTTTGAATAATAAGTTTGGAGAACTACAAGTTACTATGAACACTTTAGATATATGTGTTTGTGCCATAACTGAGACCTGGTGGAGTTCTGAAGATTCCTGGGATAAGCATATCTCTGGTTATACCTTATTTCATAAAGATAGGCAATTGAAAAAGGGTGGGGGAGTAGCCCTGTACATCTCTGACAGCATAATCTCAGAAATGGTAGATACCCAAAAATGGGATAAAGCTGAGATCCTTTGGGTTAAAATATCCCCCCACACTCAGAAATTATTAACATAGGTGTGATATATAGATCTCCCTCAGTCCCCGTGGATGAAGAAGCTCAATTGCTAGATTTTATTAATACAATTGGTAATACTAAAAACAGTGTCCTTCTTGGTGACCTTAATCTCCCTGGCATAAACTGGGATACACTCCAGCCCAAGACCAAAGCAGAGTCACGTTATTTAGTAACTTTTTTGTTAGCAGGAATGAATCAGTTGGTGACATTTAATACTAGGGATATCCATATTAGATCTGGTTCTAAGTAATCTAACAGAAAATATAAATGATTGTAAGGTCCCCCCCTTTTTGGGTCTAGCGACCATTCCATGGTTTACTTTTCCTTTGGAAAAAGGTTGGTAATATAAAAGGTAAGACAATTAAATATAATTATAATAAAGCTGATTATGATGATATGAAGTGTTCCCTAAAAACATGGAAGTGGGAAGAGGAATTTCGATATAAATCATTACATCTTATGTGGAACCTCCTAGTGGATAAGGTGTCTTCCCTAACAAAAACCTTCACCCCGTTAGTTAAGAGCCAGGTAGGTAATAACAAAAATGTGCCTGAATGGATGACTCCATCTGTGCGGAAGTTGATTAATAAGAAAAATAAAGCATTTAAAAGAGCAAAGGAATCTGGCAGTAGTATATGCTGGGATTCTTATAAACTGCTGCTTAAACAAACAAAAAGGTGTATTTCTAACACAAAACGAACATACGAACTGAGTCTTGTAAAGAAGGTCCAGGATCATTATAAATCCTTCTATGCTTACATCAAGAATAAGAGGGGTACAAGTCGATCTATCGGACCATTACAAGGAAATGATGGCAATATGGTTACTGACCAGCTTCAAGTGGCTCAGCATTATTTATAATAGCTTTTTTACAGCTGTATTCAACAACAAAACTTACTCTAAATTAGTACACCTGGACTCAGTACATGAAACTGACCTACAGATCACAAGGGAAGAGGTTCTAAATAGGATCCTGAAAATCAATCAAACTAAATCTCAGGGCCCGGATGGGCTGCATCCGAGAATACTCAAGGAGATGGCAGAAATTTTGGTTGGTCCAGTTACGGCTATTTACCAAAGATCTTTGGATGCGGGTTTAGTCCTGGGTTCATGGAAACAGGCATTGGTGGTGCCTGTCCATAAAAAGGGGAGCAGGCAGGAGGTGGCAAATTATAGGCCTATAAGCCTGACTTCAGTTTTGGGTAAAATCCTAGAAGGTATTATTAAAGATCATATTAATCAGTGCCTTGATGAAACAGAATAAACCGACCCAGTGCAGCATGGTTTTATAAGGGGAAGATGGATCATGTTAGACAAACCTCCTTGAGTTTTACAGAGGGGTTAGTAAAGCATTGGACCAAAAGCACTCAGTTGATGTGATATATTTGGACTTTTCCAAAGCTTTTGATAAGGTACCTCATGGAGAATAATTGATGCTTTAATTGATTACGGATTGGGGGGCAACGTAACTAACTGGATAGAAGCATGGCTCGATACATCGTTAACAATCAGTTAGTGTAAGTGGTACATGTTCCACTTGGGCAGAGGTGATGAGTGGGGTGCCACAGTGCTCCGTTTTGGGGCCTTGTTTATTAAATGTGTGTATTGCCTCAATGAAAACGGAGATGGGAGCATGGGTATCCAAATTTGCAGATGACACCAGAGTAGGTAGTATAGTTGATAGCCTGGAAGATGTAGCAAATCTTCAGGAAGCCTTGGGCGATCTGGAAAAGTGGGCATTGGATAAAAAACTGACCTTTAATAATGATAAGTGTTGTGTTATGCATTTTGGGAGATCAAATGGTAACATGACATATGCACTTGGTGGACAGACACTAAACACAGTGGAGCAACAAAGCGATCTGGGTATCCTGATAACAAAAGGCTTATCCTTTAAGACACATTGTAACCAGGTCATTAAGAAATCCAGTGGTATTCTACACTGTATTATTAAACATATAAAATGCAGAAATAGGGATGTGATGTTGCCCCTGTATACCTCCTTGGTGAGACCACATTTGGAGTATTGCACCCAGTTTTGGTCTCCTGATGGGAAAACTGAAATAGACGCACTTGAGAGAGTACAGCGTAGGGCTACTCGTAATATAGTGGAGGCAAAAGGACAGGACTACAAAACTAGATTAAATATTTGGGGCCTTTATTCATTGGAATATAGGTGACTAAGGGATGATATGTGCTTGATTTTTAAATCCCTTATAGACCCTGGGTTATGGGAACTACTGGGGCTAAACTTTAGGAAATTAACGTACAGTACAGTGGCCCATCCCTTCCAACTAGAAGTGGAATGTCCAAGATTAAGGAAAAGGAAATCCTGGCTAACTCTGAGAATGACTAATATTTGGAACATGCTCCCATTGGAAGTAGTGGCTAGTGATAGCATGAACACATTTAAGAGCAGGTTGGACAACTATCTCATTGAGCATAACATAGTGGGATATTCTTGATATGGCGAGCAAAAGGACTTTTGTCTATTAAAGCTCTGTACCTACCTATGAGACCTATGAGATCATACCACCTCTCGAGCAGAACATGTGGTTTTGCTCTCTGGCTCTGCAGGACACGTTCTTCCATGTCCCGATCCATCCATCACACCGAAGGTTTCTCCGCTTCTGGGCAGAGGGAACCCTCTATGTGTTCCGAGCCATGCCGTTCAGCCTGTCATCTGCCCCCAGGGTCTTCACCAAATGCATTGCAGTGGTGGCGGCCCATCGTTGGAGTCGAGGGGTCAGGATGTATCCCTGTCTGGAAGATTGGCTTATAGTGGGTCCCTCCAGACAGAAGGTGGAGAGGTCCGGGCATCTGGCCCTCAAGACTTGCATCAGCCTTGGCCTCCTGGTCAACAAGGCCAAGTCGGAAGTCTTGCCTTCGCAGGTGAATTGCTTCATCTGGGCAGAGCTCGATTCTTGCTGAGCCAGAGCCAGGCTCCCGATGGACAGAGCGGAGGTTCTCTCCCCCTATGCCCGATCATTTCTGATTGGGCTCTTGCGCCCTGCCCTGGACTTCCTGCAACATCTGAGCTACATGGCAGCCTGCACCTCTGTGATCCGATGGGCCCGGTGCCATATGCACCCCCCTTTCAGTGGGAGCTGGCCAGTCAGTGGACTCAGCCACTAAGTAATTTCAACCAGGTGATCACTGTAACCCAGAAGATGGTGGACCGTCCCAGAGCATCTGCAGGAAGGGATCCCGTTTGTCCATCCTGAGCCGACAGTCATCTTGATGACCAATGCCTCTCTCACTGGCTGGGGTGCCCACATGGGGGACCACAGAGTCCACTGGCTCTGGACCCCCAAGGAATCCCGATGCCGCATCAATCTGCTGAAGCTCCAAGCAGTCTGGCTAGTGATGACTGCATTCACTCCGTTCCTTGGGGGTCAAGTGGTTCAGGTCCAGATGGACAACACCACGACCATGTACTGTCTCAACAAACAGGCACACTCCCGGCTTCTGTGCAGGGAAGCTGTCTGTGTTTTGACCCTTGTAAACCGACTGGAGGTGGATCTCCTAGCCATTCATGTGGCAGGAGCCTCAAATCAGCTGCCGGACACCCTCAGCCATGTGGGCGAGGCGTCCCATGAGTGGCCTTTCCATCCAGAGGTAGTACACAGCTTGCTCTCCCGGTGGGGCACCCCTCAGGTGGACCTGTTTGCTCCAGGGAGAATGCAAAGCTGAGGCAATTTTGTGCCCCCCCCCAGCAGGGCTTGCTGCGGGTGGGATGCCTTCTCAAGGCCATGGACCCCAGGCCTCTTCTATGCCTTCCTTCCACTTCCCTTGATCCACAAGGTGCTCCTCAAGGTCAGGAGGGACAAGGCACAGGTGATCCTGGTGGCTCCGGACTGGCCCCGCTAGTTTTGGTACCCCTGTCTATTCAGCCTCAGCATCAGGCTCCCAAGGCATCTTCTAGCATGCCCGAACCTGCTCTCAGTCAATTAGGGGAAGGTCCTCCACCCGGACCTTCAATCCCTGCACTTGACAGCCTGGTTCCTGGGCAGCTAGAGTTCCAGGTTTTGGTTCTCTCCAAAGATATATTCACTGTAGTTGAGGTATCTAGGAATGAATCGACCAAGAAGTGCAGTGCCTTCAAGTGGAAGAGATTCTCCATTTGGTGTCGGGGCAAGGGGCTAGACCCATTGTCCTCTCCAGTGGCTAGCATAATCGACTGCCTTTCGTCTCTCTCCAAAGGGGGTCTTCGGTCAACGACCCTTAAGGTGCACCTGGCAGCCATCTCTGCTTACTGGGCGCAGGCTGGTCAGCAGACGTTGGCACAAGAGAAGGTGGTCTGGTGTTTCTTCAAAGGTTACGACCATATTTCCCTTCCAGTGCATGAACCACCTCCACCATTGGATCTACTGCTGGTACTGGCAAAGCTCATGGGCAAGCCATTCGAACCAGTGCACAGATATGAGGTGTCACACCTGTTGTGGAAGACCACCTTCCTGGTGGCTTTCACATCAGCCAGAAGGATTGGGGAGCTCCAAGCGCTTTCTGTTGAGTCTCCTTATCTGGTTTTCCACAGGGACAAGGGTGTGCTGCGCCCCAACCCGAAGTTCCTTACGAAAGTTGTGTCGGAGTTCCACCTGAACCAGGTGATGACTCTGCAGGTGTTCTACCCTAATTACACCTCGGATGCCGAATACAGGCTCCATACTTTGGACCCGAGAAAAGCGCTCTCTTATTATAAAGAGCACATGGCTGGAGTTCAGGGAGAGGTTCGCCAGCTGTTTGTCACCTATGCTGAAGCTGCACCTGGCAGAGCTGCAGCCAAGTGGATGATTGGCAGATGGATTACATCATGCATTGATCTCTACTGTAGGTTGGCAGGCAGGGAACCTTCCTGAAGGCTGAGGGCTCATTCCACCTGCTATACTGCTGCATTGGTGGCTGCTTCTAGTGATGTCGCTATCCAGGATATCTGCAGGGCTGCTACCTGGAAGTCAGCAAACACCTTCATTTCCCATTACCACATTAACCCAGAGTCATACTGGGATGCTGGTTTTGGGGCCTCAGTTCTCCAGTCTCTGTTCCCTAAGTATGGGGTGTGCGTCTTGCCTCTCCCTCCTACCTGAGAACTGCTAGGAGTCTGCCAATACGTGTAGATAGAACAACATATCCACATCCCTGGAAAAATGGGTTACTCACCTATAACAGTAGATCTTCCATGGAGTGGTCTCTTGCAGCAGGTAATACACTTGGGTCGTCACCAGAGGTCCCTATGGTGCATGGCAGCTCTTCTAGCAGTCTTTTTCAGGGTCCGCCCACACATTACATCACCTTCCTGTTTCCTATATAAGTGTGGGTGGCCCCTGGTATCCTCAGTTCATTTTCCTGCCGTCTTCAACTCGCACGCAACAGCTAGAGCAACTTCAGAACAGCAGTCATCGATGAGAATTTGAGCAAACAAAACGAATGTCCAAAGAATCTTCAAGCAAGAAAGTGCTATTTCGTTCCTGCTGTTGCAGTAGAAAAATCTACCACTTTGAAAACCATACGTCTTGTGTAAGGTGTCTGGGACCCACACATGACACCATTCCTGCATATATTGTCAGGATTTCAATCAGGTAACCCATCAATGATGGTTGCTGGAAATCAAAAACCACTTGATGGGGCAGAAATTGCCTCTCATGGAGAATCAGGGGGCTTGTCCCAAGAGCTTCCCCTCCACTGATTCTCATCGATAGCACAAAAAGGTGAAGGAGAAGCCCTCCTCACACTCCGTGCCTAAAAGCTCATTGACTGCCACCATTACAGGTGCCCCACCATCGACAGCACGATCTCTGGCTGATTTTTCATTGACTGGAGGGTGTCTCTCCCTCTCATCGATGGCGCTTTCTAGCTCGTTGACGGCAGTCTGTGATGAACCCTTTATGAGTTCTGTCGATGGTGGCTCCTCTCCTGTTGATGAGACCGTTATTTACAGTGCATAATGCACTTTCTTCAGCAGTTCCATCGACGAGCAACTGCATTCCACTGGAGAAGCCTACTGCATTTGCTATGCTTACTGCCCCTCCACCCTCTCAGGTGGGTATCCATAGGGGCCAGGCGATCAGGACCCTGGACTTTACCACACAGGGGGCAAGACCTGCTCAGGCTGCACATCCATTCCCTCCACTATCGCCTTGGTTTCTCAGAACCTCCCCCCCATCCCACCCTTCTACTCAACTGGACGTTACTACAGTAGTACGGCATGTCTTGCATGCCATGCGGCATGTTCAGCCCTCTGATCTAGGAGAGACAGCCATTTATCTCATATGTTGTTCATCCACACGGATCCAGCCAACCTCCCCGGCTTCAACGCACAACTACTGCTTCCAGCAGGCAAGATCTGGTGTCAAGGGGTGGTGCCAAGGGATATATCACCCGGGTGGGTGGGAGGAGCCAGCGTAAGGACTTCCGGCAGGATATTTAAAGGGAGAATCGACATGCCAGTACGTGTGGATGAACAACATATACCACTCCTAGAACTACTGTTACAGGTGAGTAACCTGTTTTTCTAGGATCATGGATATGTTGTTCATCCACACTTACTGGCATGTCCCCTTCCACTTTAAATCTTGCCGGAAGTCTTCAAGCTGGCTTCTCCCACCCACCCACCTGTGTGGTATATACCTCGGCTCCGCCCTGTGACATCAGATCTTCCTTTCCGCTGGAAGATGCAGCTTGCCTCCCTTGTGCTCACGCATTTTGTAGGCCCTGGTTTTCAAAACTTCGGTTTTACCGAAATTAAAAATTGTTCAAGTTAGTGATGGCCTTTTCGCATAATCGATCATGGAGGAGAAATCTTCCCCTGGATTTCGCCGGTGTCCTTGCGGCCAAAAAATGTTGCACACCGATCTCCACCTTACGTGCGTCTACTGCCTCGGTGTTGGCCATGACACATCGTCCTCCAGTTTTTGTCTGGCCTTCCATCTCAGTGTCCTGGTGGGGAGACCGGAGAAGAGGAACCCTCTGGTGAAGTCCAAGGAGGCTAGGTGGGCGGTTTCCGCGGCTGAGGGTTCCAATGAAAAGCTGGAATGCATGAAGGCGTTCAAGGAAGAAGCCACCCGCGCTTCGGACACTCGAAGCTTCTTCATTCCACTCAACCTGGGCTCCACATTCTCGGGCTCCTTCAAGGAGTTATGCCCGTCTCTCCCCACCCGGGGAGAGGCGCCCGCAGGCTCACATTCCTCCCGATCCCGCAAGCGGGATAAGGAATCAAGCACGTCTTCATCTCGGCGAAGGCGCTCTTGGGACTGAGAGAGGTCTCAGTCCCAGGAGCATGCGGCCTCGGTCGAGACCGCTTCCTGGGCTGCATTCTTCACGGACCTTCCGTCGGGCCAGCCGTCCGAGGATGCGGCCAGTGAGGTCAAGATTGTTCTCGATTCTGTCGACCTGCTGTTGCCGGCTCTGGTCGACAACTCTTTGGTGAGGACTCCGGTCCTTGTCTTCCCTGATGAGACCCAGCCCGCTGGTGTCCCCATCGAGGACCGAGTTCTGGACCCCCAGGTTTCACCGGACCTGCCGGTGTCTCCCGAGTGACCGAGTCGGCTTGCCCGATCTCGGTCGATGTCTAAACCCCTCGTCCGGATGGCCGAGGAAGAGCCATAAGCGCACTACTGTTACAAGAGAGTAACCTGTTTTTCTGTTCCAAATGCTCTTTAGTCCTAAAGTGGATAAGGGATCTACATCCTTTGTTGGATCTCAGGGATCTGAACTTTTACATTGAGTACAAAAGGTTTCGAATGGTATCCCTGCAAGCTCTGATTCCCCCTTCTGCAAACAGGGGACTGGCTTTGTTCTATGGACATGAAGAATGCATATCTTCTTGGCAAGAATCAGGAAATCCCACAGGCAATACCTCCAGTTTGTGCTGAGAAGGGGGGATGGGGAACATTACCAGTTCAAAGTATTGCCCTTTGGCTTATGCTGTGCACCACAGGTCTTTACCAGATGCTTGGCGGTAGTGGCAGCAGCCCTACATGTGTTTCCCTATCTGGACGACTGGTTCTTGAAGACCCACTCCAGGGACATTCTACTACATATTCTGCCTCGGACATGGCAGTTGGTCGAAGACTTGCGGATCACAGTGAATGAGCCAGAGTCTTTGCTGACTCCCTGCCAAACAGACTGCAGTACACTGGGGCAGTCTTAAGCACAGAGAATGGATATGCTTTCTTGCCACAGGACAGAGCAGATAATTTGATTGCCCAAGTTCCGTTGTCTCTACGAGAACAATGTTAAGGCTCCTGGGCCTTATTGCTGTGGCCATAATGACTGGGCCATTGGCCTGCCTCCATATGAGAATCCCTCAGGAATACTCGTGGTCCAGTGGGATCAGTTGACAGAGGAGCTGGAAAAAATGGTTCTCGTTATGTCTCCGCTTCACAGAGCATTGGTATCATGGATGGATTACGAAAACCTGTTAAAGGGTGTTCCATTCCTTGTACCGGCTTCTGTACATATCCTCATCATGGATGCCTCGGGCTGCAGTAGGTGTGCTCATGTTGGCCCTTACCAGATGCAGGAGTCGAAGAACAAGATGGAGGCCAAGTCGCATATAAATCTCCTGGAAATTAGGGCTGTCTTGTACAGCATCCAGGTATTACAGAAGCATCTTTGCCCCAGTCCGCTGCTAGGAACAATGCCAGTGTGATGCACTGCATTAAGAAACAAGGGGCACTCACTCCTATCCCCTATGCAGGGAAGCAAAGAGAGTATGGTACTGTGATCTTTCTCATGACCTACAGCTATCGGCCATGGATCTCCCAGGTCTCCAAAATGTTTTGGCAGACAGGCTAAGCATGTGACAGTACAGGATTCATAAATGATAACTTCTGAACTCCTCAGTAGATGACCTCTTCGCAAGATGAGATATTCTAGAGGTGGACCTTTTTGTGTCCCCACACACTGCAAAACTGCTGCGTTTCTACTCGCTAACTCCAGGGCCTGGAGTTTTTGGGTGAGATGCATTGTCCTTCCCTTAGGAGGGGAAAAGACTGTATGCATTTCTCCCAGTTCCTCTAATACAGAGGGAGCTGCTCAAACTGCGGATGGGGAGCGTCACTCTCATTCTTATTGCTCCATTATGGCCTTGCCGAATATGGTTCCACTTCTACAGCAGATGGTAGTGTAACCTCCTGGCCCCTCTAGCTCTGTGTCAGGGTCTGTTGTCACAGGACAAGGGATCTCTGGTCCATCCAGACCTGAAGTTCCTATATCTGCATGCGTGGCTCCTGTAGACATAGCCATTGCACATTATAGGGTATCCCCTAATATTGCTGATGTACTGTTTGCGGCTAGAAAGCCTTCTGCCAGACATAAATATTCTTTTTTTTGTTGTTGTTAAATCATGTTTTATTGAATTGTAAGGCAAACAGTACTACACCATAATTAACGCATTAAAATGTTGCAGAGTCTGCACCAGAAGCCATATGAAGAGAGATTAAAAGAGCTTAATATGTATACCCTTGAGGAAAGGAGGGAGAGGGGGGGACATGATAGAAACTTTCAAGTACTGTACCTCAAGGGAATCAACAAAGTCCAAGAGGGTAGCATTTTTCAGAAAGAGATGTGCAAGAACAAGGGGGCACAACCTGAAGATAAAGGGGGGCGACTCGGGGAGGCAATGTGAGGAAGTATTTTTTCACGGAGATGGTGGTAGATGCATGGAATGGCCTTCCTGAGAAGGACATGGGGTCAGAAACAGTGGGGGAATTTAAGAATGCATGGGACAGACATAAGGCAATTCTAGTGGGAGGTAGGAGGAAGTAGGCTGTTGGTAAAACCAGGATCTGCAGCTTATCCATTAGTTAGGGAAATGGGCAGACTGGGTGGGCCAAGTGGTCCTTATCTGCTGTCAAAGTCTATGTTTCTATGTAAGAACAATTTGCTGCATTGGTATTCATAGCATCTTACATTTAATGTTTGGCACTGCATATCAGTGTTATTTTTCGTCCACTTACAGGCCTTTCCTATAACAAAGTGTGTGTGTTATAGCACCTAGTAATTTCACTTAGACATTACGTATAGAACCCGTCTCTGCCAGATTATCTAGAATTTAGGAAGGCTATGTGGCAATTTGGCAGACAGTTTTTTTCATTAGGTAAATACCAGTCATTAGGTAGTCCCATATGTCAATAGTAGGTATTTTATCTAACAACCAGTGTTTGGTAATAGCCTTTTTGGCCACCACCAAACATATATACAGTAATATTTTAGTGTTTGGTTAGCAATACCCATCCGGAAGGTATAGAAATAGTAGAAGGAATCAGGTTAAAGATAAGCCAGGATCAAAAAGATCCCACAGCTCAGTTTCAAATTGGTCCCAAAAACTATGCAGTTTGAGGCAAAACCAGAATATGTGGGCATATGAGGAGGCTTCAGATGTCGCACATAGTCTCTAACAAGCAGCTGTATAAGTAGTACTATATTTCGCTTGTTGAGAGGGTGTGCAAAAAAAAAAAAATGGCTAAGGTACTTTGAAGAAAACTCTTTCCAAATATGTGAGACAGAAGGTTTTTGTACATAATCTTATATATGTTTCCCATTGTTTTGTAGTGATATCTATATTAAAATCCTTCTGCCACTTCATCCTTAAATATAATCAGTGTTTGTGTCCTCCAGTTCTCCCAATGCCTGATATAGTTTTGATATCAGGGAATCCATTTCTCCTCCCTCGAGCATGTGAAGCACTAATAGATATAATTTGTGGGATTAAGTTACTGTTTGGGTGGGCTTTCATTTGGTGCTGCAAAAAATTATCTTCACCGAGGGTATCCCTTGCAGCAGGCCACATCTCTAAAACTACAGTCACCAGGCACTATGACCACACGGAAACTTTTCTAGCTAGCCGTCTACAATGGGGGCCACCCGCCACAGTGTCACAAGCTAACGACGTCCCTCCCATATAAAGGTGTGTGGCCCCACACCCTCCTCGGTTCCTTTTCCACCGTTGACCATCGCACGTTGGACTCCATGGAGGCACCGCCAGATTTTTGATTTTCTTCTTTGTCTTTCTTTTCGCCCTCTAGTTTGTGCATCCCTTAGTTTTATAAAGTGATTTCCCGGTTTGTTTGTTTTTTATGCTGCACTCTGACCCTGAGAAACTCTTTCGGATCTGTGCTTGCAGGAAGAAGATCCCTGAGAAGGATGACCTGCACCTGTGTCTGCTGCCTTGGCCCAGACCACAATGTGAAGGCCTGCAAAATTTGCTGTAGCTTCAGCCAGGTTACCAGAAGACCTTAGAATCCTTTCTGCTTGAACGGAAGGTTGCCTGCATGGAGGAGGAGCTACAGGTGAGGAGCTCCTCTGCTTTCCTGGTCCCATCCGTGGGCTGTCATCCTTCTAAGACCCAGGACAAGTTGTCTGGGAAGCACAAACACCAGAGCAGGGACCAGGCTAAACAGAGGTCCTCCCCAGCTCGTTTGCAGTCACCACTGCAAGTGTCCACCGCAGAGGGTCCGTCCTCTGCTTCAGTGGCAGGCTCCACCACCACCGCCTTGTCCTCAACAGGGCTCGTTTGCCAGTCTTACCCAGACAGGCATAGGCTTCTCAGCATTGGGCCCTGCTGACCATTCAACCCCTGCTGTTCAGGCCTCTGTTGTCCTTTGGCCATCAGACAGTGAGCTCTTCTGGTCTGGCCTCAGCCGGAGTCAGCACAGCGTCCTCAGGGGTGAGGAG
Organism: Neoceratodus forsteri; assembly: GCA_016271365.2. Lineage (NCBI taxonomy): Eukaryota > Metazoa > Chordata > Ceratodontiformes > Ceratodontidae > Neoceratodus > Neoceratodus forsteri. The sequence goes on from CM057454.1 coordinate 34,155,356, forward strand.
GGGGTTCTGCCAAATCCCCTGACGCTGTCCTTGGCCTTTCCACAGCCCATACCTCGGCCTTGGGGTCTCAGTTTCCACCGGCGTCACCCCAGGCCGCTATTCCATCATTGGTCCCTTCCCCGATGACTACCCTAACTGTAAGGCCGATGCCAGGGCCTCGGCCCATTCTGTTACCCTGCCCAGCCCTACTGACAGTGCGGGCCCCTCAGCAACCTCAGCCGGTGCAGCTCGGTGTTCCAGCGATTATCTCTATAGACTTCTAGGTAATGCTCTATTCCCTTTGGGACTTTATGCATTGCCTTGCCCCTTCTCAGGGGCCAGCACAGTAGAGGCCTACCAAGCCTAACTCCATGCACCACATTCTGCGGCCTCGCGTCCTGCTCACCCTCGTTCCTCGACGCCATCAGGACATCTTTCTGAGCCTGGAGGTGGAAGACTAGGTTTGCTGGCAAAGGCACCTAGCTTCTCCTGAGCTCTCTTCTTCTAGGTTGCTTGAAAAGACAGAGCAAAGAATCTTACCATAGCAAGGAAAAGGATTAAGGCTTCTTTTGGCTAGGCAGATTTACTGTGTGTTATTTTCTTTTGTACTCGCAGGGATTGTTACTATTTGTTGCTAACATTTTATTGCTTTATTTTTCTCTGATTCAAAGTGTTATTGCTGGGTATACCTTCTGCTGCATTATTACAGGGTGTGCCTACAGGTGTGTTCTTACAGATTACTGCTGTAATCTTCTGATTCAAATTGTCTTTTGCAAGGTATATCTTCTGTTACTGTTTTATTTTTCTCTGTAGCAAAGTGTTTCTTACAGGGTATATCTTCTGTGAAATTATTACAGGTTTTACAGTTTTGTCTATCATTAGGATACGCTTGCAGGGCTACTGCATTTGTTGCGGGCTGATTGATTCTGCTCTTACCTCCTTGTTTCTTTTATCCGTGGTTGTTCTTTTTCAGCAGGGAAGGGCCCAACCACCCACCCCACGCTACACTCCTTTTATAGGGTAGCACAGTCGTGACATTTCCTGTAGCAAAGCAGGAAGGGACGGATCAGAGGGGTATCCACACAGTGACCTAATTTACAGGGGCACAAGTAGTTTAACTTCTTGTAACAAGTTATACAAAAACAAACAAAACACAAAATCAAACTTTTGCTTTCATTTTCCTCCTAATTACTCTGACCAGGTTATAAACCCAGCAGCTTATCTGGAATGGATATTAACTGCAGGTACTGCGGGACACTTTTCAGAAGAGCAGTGTTACAGGATTTAGCACACTGTCCTACATTTATTTGTCTATTTATTTAATTTTGTTGACCTGGTAGGCCCACTGGGACTAGAAGTCCCTTTTTCGGGGCGACCGGGGAGAGGGAGGAATATAGATGGAAAGCAACTGAAATTGAACCAGATTAAGCTAGCTGTTGGTGGTATTTTAGTGAGTAGGGGAAATTTAGCCTGGACACTGGGGAAATCCCTTACTGTTTTCAGTAAGTGCCATGGGATCTTTAACATCTACCTGAACTACCACCAATGGGATCTCGGTTTAACGTCTCATCTGAAAAATGGCACTTCAGAAGTGCAGCACCCCCCTCATGCTACACTATAGTGTCAGTATTGGGATATTAACCCAAGTGCCAGATGTGGGAACTGAACCCACAGCCCTCTGATCTCCCAGCCTCAGAAGCGAGTGTGCTACCTACTGAGCCACTGACACATGCTGGGCCATTGGAGATCTAAGAGCTCAGCTCCAGGCAGCATGGGCAGAGATTATGTGCCTTAAATCGCATATTCAGGAGGAATTGTATTACAAGAACCACTCGCCATTTCCCCAACATCCAACAGAAGCACCTCGACCGCAGAGGGTAGTTGGTCAGGAGGTTGGCAGGTGGTTAGGAGGCCGTCCAGTTGCCCATCACTCAGTGCTCCAACATATCACCTCCACAAACCATATAAAAACTACAAACATGTATCTGCCTCTATCTCTGAAATCAAACAAAGGGGCAGAGGACACTGCAGAGCATCACACTGCAGCACAGGAGCTAGCACAACAAAACTCGCCCAAAACAGGAACCAAAACAAAAAAAGCAAAAAGGAAATCCAAAAACCTTTTGATCATAGGAGACTTAATGATTCGGGGAGTTGATACCTATCTCCAGACAAGGGGTAATGGTCAGTTGTCTCCCAGGTACATCAGCGTGGAGAGACACTGAACACATTGCTAAAATTGTGCAGGAGGCAGGAGAAAACATTGATGTCCTGGTACACATAGGGACTAACTATCTCGCCAGCCGGTCAGTTGTGGAGACCAAGGAACACCTGACCAGGCTGGGTAACAAACTATCATCCATTTAGTCCGGCATCTCCTTCTCTGAGATCCAGCCAGTCTAGGAGAGGGGGGCAGCTGTACGGAAAGTCAGAGAAGGGGAGATAGGGGAGCTAAACATGTTGCTCAAGGGCTGGTGCCAGGAAAAAGGACACAAATTTGTAGGGAACTGGCAACAGTTTTGGGAGCGAAAGTTCTTTACATTTGATGGACTGCATCTGATTAAGGAGGGAGTCAGTGCATTGGGGCAGAAGTTTGACGTCTTTGCAGAATATTTAAACTAGCAGATGGGGAGAGGGGTGCAGCACCCAGTACGTCGAATGGGAAGAATAGCCCCCCCCCCGTGGTCAAACAGGAGTTCAGCATGTTTGTAGTTTATTTGCATCACAAGGTAAGGAAAAAGGTCCCGCTCCCCATACGACGCACATGAGAAATGCCAGACCTCGCCCAACAACTAACACACCGAAATCTGGCCAGTGGAAAATCATGTATGCAAATGCTTGCAGTCTGGGAAACAAGATCCCAGACCTGCAGGCAATAATGACAGAGGCTAAACTGGACATAGTAGCCATTAGCGAGACATGGTTTACCAGTAACCACACTTGGGAGACTTCACTACCTGGCTAGGTACTGTTCAGAAGAGACCAAGGTGCAAAGGGGGGGGGGTGGAGTGGCCCTTTATGTCAATGAAAATATCAAAGCTACAGAAATTCAGAATATACATAAGGAGCCAGAAGAACTGTGGGTCATCCTGGAAACAGGAAATGGTACAGCCATACAAACTGGGGTTGTCGACAGGCCTCCAGACCAGGTGGAGGACATAGACACATTACTTGTTAGAAGATATACAAAACATGACAGCTAAAGGGGAGGTTCTGATAATGGGGGACTTCAACATGTCAGATAGGGATTGGTCAATACCAGCATTAACATCTGCCAGAACTAGACACATGGTGGATTCCCTGCAGGGGGAGGGCCTCAAACAACTGGTAGGACAACCCACAAGAGACAGGGCTATCCTAGATCTAGTACTGACTAACAGGGAAGGGATCACAGATTTCCAGGTTGAGGGTCACCTTGGAGCCAGTGACCGTCACATGGTATGGTTCAGTTTGGCCACTACAACTAAATCATCCCATTCCAAGGCAAACATATGGGACTTCAGAGGAGCTGACTTTGATAAGATGGCCAACAGAGTTAATCTAGCCCTGGCAAAAAGAAATACAGATGAGGGAGTACAGGCAAAGTGGGCAGGCAGGCATTAAGGATGCAGTACTTGAAGCAACATCCCATTGTGTTAGAGAGAAAAGGAAGTGCAAAAGAAGAAAGAAACCACTTTGGTTCTCAAAAACAGTAGCAGAAAAGGTCAGAGCAAAAAGGCTGGCTTTCAGGAAATATAAGGGAACACAGCGGGATGAAGATAGGGAGGCACACCAAACTTTCCTAAGGGAAGCAGGGAAGGCAGTAAGGCAGGCAAAGGCCCAAACTGGGGAAACACTAGCACAAACAGTAAAAAAAGGTGACAAGACTTTCTATAGATACATTAGTGAAAGGAGAAAGTCCAGAGGGGGTATTGCTAAGATCAAAGGGGATAAGGGGCTGTGTGAGGAGGAGGACTATGTAAAAGCATCTATCCTAAATAGATACTTCTGCTCAGTATTTACTGAAGAGAAGGCAGGGCAGGGCCCACAGCTCAGCACCATGGACATGGGGGGAGGGAGGTGTGCACTAGTCCTTTCACAAAAGAAAGGGTCCTACAAGAGCTCGATAAGCTCAGGGTGGACAAGGCAATGGGACCTGATGGCATACATCCCAGGGTACTAAAGGAGCTAAGGGTGGAACGAGCAGAGCCATTATCAGAACTGTTTAGTGAGTCTCTGAGCACAGGAGAGATCACAGAAAACAGGAGAAGGGCTCATGTGATCCCGTTCCACGAGTGGTAGCGGGGAGGAGGCAGGGAACTACAGACCAGTAAGTCTTACCTCAGTAGTGGGCAAGATTATGGAGGCACTCCTTAAGGAAAGGACAGTGCAACACCTAGAACCCATAGGAGCACAGGATCCAAGACAGCATGGGTTTACAACAGGAAGGTCCTGTCAAACTAATCTCATAGATTTCTTTGACTGGGTAACCAGAGTGGTGGACCAAGGGGGAGCAGTTGATGTCGCCTACCATGTCTTCAGCAGAGCTTTCGATACTGTTCCACATTGAAGATTGATTAATAAGCTGGGGAGGCTTGGGGTGGGTCAGAAGTTGGTCAACTGGGTGGCAAACTGGTTGATGGGCAGAAAACAGAGAGTGGTGGTAAATGGTATACTATCAGAAGAGATGTAAGTCACAAGTGGGGTACCTCAGGGATCAGTCCTGGGGCCAGTCCTCTTCAGTATCTTCATCAGTGACATTGCTGATGGACTGGAGGGTAAGGTTTGTCTGTTTGCAGATGACACCAAGATCTGCAACAGAGTAGATGATCCAGATGGGGTGGGCAGAATGAGAAGAGATCTGGATAAACTGGCAAAATGGTCGGAAGAGTGGTAACTGGGGTTTAATGCAAAGAAGTGCAAGATCATGCACATAGGGAAGAGAAACCCTAAAGCCACCTATAGGCTGGGAGGGGAGTTGCTGGCAGTCACAAGGGAAGAAAGAGACTTGGGCATCATCATCACAGATGACCTGAAATCATCCAAGCAGACCACTAAAGCGGGTAGATAAGGCTCGGGGGATGTTGGCGGGTATTAGTAGGGGGTATCACAAGTCATAAGAAGGAGGTAATAATCCCTCTTTACTAGACACTGGTTAGACCCATGTGGAGAACTGTGTGCAGTACTGGAGGCCATACCTTCACAATGACATTAATCAGATTGAAGCAGTCCAGAGAAGGGCAACCAATATGGTGCAGGGACTGCATCAGAAAACATCGAGGACAGATTAATGGAGCTCAGTATGTATACCCTAGAGCAAAGGAGTGAGAGAGCTGACATGATTGGAACATTCAAACACCTTAAGGGCATTAACAAGGTGAACGAGTCTAACATGTTTTAATATAAGAAAAAAGGCAGGACAAGAGGACACAGCATGAGATTAGAGGGAGGCTGATTAAGGGGTAATGTGAGGAAGTTCTTTTTCACAGAAAGGGTGGTGGATGCAAGGAACGGCCTACCTCAGGAAGTTGTGGATATGAATACTGTGCAGGGCTTCAAACAGGCATGGGATAGGCATAATGGAGCAATACAGATTGGTATGAATAGATAGGCCTTTGACAGAGCAAAGGCCGATGGCACATTCATAAGGTAGAAAAAGAAATGGGCAGACTGGATGGGCCTTGCGGTCCTTATCTGCCGTTAACTTCTGTGTAAGTTCCACCCTGACCTTCTTCCTCCCCGTGATGAGGGGAATGAGGCCCTCTCACTTCACCTCTATGGTTTCCTCAGGGGGTGAGGAATCTTCCAGGTATACCCTGGCGCCCAAATAGTGTCTAAGCCTGTCTACTGGCCTTCACTGACATTTGTTGCTAGATCTTGAAAATCCAGTATTTCCATTCCCCACAACAAATGAAATGGGAGAAATACTCCATTTTATTCCCATAACATGAATGTATGATCTAGCTTGGCCAGTTGGAACAAGGAGATCTTACTTCGAGAGGGTTCCTGCAATAGGTCTTCACATGTAGGCCTGCTCCCTCTGGCGTCAGGACCGCATGGCAAACTTGTAGCTAGCAATCATTGGCGGGAACCCCCCCCAGCATTAGGTGAAGGGACGTCGGCATGACTATAAAATGGGTGGTACCTCGCCCGTCCTCCAGTTCTTTCCAGCCGTCTAACTATATCGTCCGACCAAACACAGTAGAACAGCTATCAGTTGCCCGCCATTTTTCATAACATGTTCTCAAACCTTTTTACCAAATTCTGACCATCCTCACGGTGTATGTCATCTTGTCGGCCCAAGAAGAAGTGCTCCAAGTGAGGTGCAGATTCCACATGGGGACAACCATTCCCAGTGCATTCTCTGCCTGGGATCTAAACATAACTCCACCGAGTGCTCCATTTGTCAGGGCTTCAACCAGGCCATGCACACCCATCTCAAGAGGACCCCCGATGCCCATTTGGTGACCCAAAGACTGGCATCTATGGAAGAAGAGCTCCAGAAGCTGAGGGAAAGATCATCGCTGCCAGCCCTGGAGAAGAAAAAGAAGGACAAGGAGAGATGCTGGGAGCAGAGCCACTCTCCTTGGGACATCCAGCCAGCCAACCGATGCCATCTCGGGTGGGCTCTCCACTTCCGTGAGTACCCCACCTTTAGGGTATTCTTCCACTCCGGTGGATCGGACGCCTTCCCCCTCGCCGAGTTTCGTGGGCAGTCGGGGGTCTCCTCTTCGGAGGATCCAGGTCAGGTTTCTGTCTCGAGCCCTGCCACTAAGTGGCCCTCTGGCTCTGCCCGCGGCTGGCCCAAGAGTCGATCAACCTGACTCTAGCCTTCTGACTTCTATCAGCCAGCTGCGTCGAGTAAATCAGTCGGCGCCTTTGTCGTCCGCCTGGATGTTACCTCTAAGTAGGATGCCGGACCACCCAGCGGCCACGTGGTATCTTCTTGCCCGTCGGACTCCCTCGTGGACCCTGATGCCAGGCAGAGAGTGCTCTTAGGTCCCTCCTCATCCCGACGGGGTTCTTCCTTCTGGGATTCGCTACCCTAATCCGATGTTTCTGACCCGATTTTCAAATCCCTCTTCCATCGGATACTCTCCAGGGCCCTCTGACAGGGTCTGTACCAGAACTCCCCCCTTCACCAGGTTCTCTTCCGCCGATGGAGCCTCATCTGATGCTGGATCCTTCGCTGGATATTTTTGGAGGCGGTATGGACCCTCTTCCTCTGGGACCCTTGGGGATCCCCTCGCCCTACTCCACTGTCGGCACCCCCTCCGGAAGGGCCCTTCGTGCCTCCATCGTGCCCAGCCGGGTACTACCCTGGATATACCCCTCAATATCCACAGTATGTGATGCCAGAGGGTCCATCACTGGGATACCTTCCTCCGACGCCGGGCCAGAATTTCCACTGTCAGGCCTACCAGTACCCTTACTGGTACCAGACACCTGGCTACCCCTCCTATCCTACAGGGTACCCAGATTACCTGCCACCTCTACTGCCTCCACCCCCTCCACAACCAGAACAGGAGGTCATTCCGGCATGGTGGAGGGATGCTAAGTCCCAATTTCTCCAAGAGTTGGGCCAGCCTCAAGTAGTGGTCAGGGCCACCCCACCTCAGAGGGTGTTACCAGGTAGCCCTTCACATTCTAGCCAAGTCTCCGACTGGGATTTGGGTGTTCTGCCTTCCGGCATCACCGAACACAGGCTCCCAATCCCGCTACGAGAGGCATCTTTGCCTAGCAGACCGGAATCGTCCGAATCTGATGAGGACTCTGACATGGGGGACCAGTCAGAACCTCATTCTCCAGTTAAGCCTCAGCCAAATGAGTCCCCAAAACCTCCTCCAGAGGATCCCTCCTTCTCGGAGCTCCTCAGAACAATCCAGAAATCCTGTGGATGGGCTTCCCAAGAACTGGACCCCAAACACAGGAGGTTGGTAGAGCACCTGGACCTGGTCAATGCGGACCACATGAAGACCTTATTTCCACCATCTTGCAGCAACCGTTGTCCATACCGGCTGTTTCTAAGAAGGCCGATAGGATCTACTGCCCCCGGAAGGGGTTTCCCACCTTACTGCCCAGCCTAAGGCCAATTCTATTGTGATTACGGCTGCCCATGATAGATCGTCCCAACCTAAACATCTTAGCACCCCCCAGATAAGGAGTCAAAGCAGCTGGACCAATACAGTCATAAGATCTACACCTCCTCCACTTGCGCCATTCACTCCTTAAATTATGTAGCTCATATGGTGACTTTTCAGAAATCTTCCTTGTCAGATGTAGAAAAAGATCTACAGGAGATTCTGGATGAGCAGCTCAGGAATAAGCTCCTGGACAAGGTTAGTATGAACAAGTCATCCTGCCGCCATGCCCTCCGTGCAACCTACAACTCGGTGGACGCTGTTGTACGAGGGGCAGCTACTGGCATCTGCCTTGGACACCTAGCTTGGCTTTGTCTGGCGGGGTTGGCATAGGATGTGCAAAGTTCGCTCCTGGATGCTCCTTTCAGGGGTCCAGTTCTGTTCGGTGGCTACGCCAAAGATATTATTACTGAGCTGCAGGAGTGCGGCAAATCCTGGAAGGATGCATGTTCCATGTACCATTCCGTACAAAAACAACGGTACCAGCCGTTTTGCCACCAGCAGAAATGGAACAGACAGAACCAGGGCAGACGGCAGAATAAACGTCGCTCCCCGAGTTCCGGCCCCCAAACCCCTAGGCCAAGTTTCCCAAAACTGCCTCTGGGGGAAAGGCGCCCCTACCCTCCGTGTCCTGACCCCCCCCTTCCGCTCCCTCCTGTTCTCACGGAGGAACCAGTGGAGGGCCGGTGGGGGGGGGAGATTTGGCCTCCACCTGGAAGGGTTGAAGGCCGTCACCGCAGATGCATGGATTCTTCAACTCTTAGAAAGAGGTCACTCGATAGAGTTCCTGGAGAGACCTCCCTCCAACCCTCTGGGAAGGTCGTACTACCCATCAGGCCAACAACATCTGGTCTACCCAGAGATCCAAGCTCTGCTGCAAAAAGCAGCCATAGAGTGAATTCCACCAGAATAAACGGAAGGGAATTTTATTCCCAATCCTTCCTTGTTCCCAAAAAGACGGGGGATCTAAGGCCTATCCTAGATCTCAGCATGCTCAGTCTGTTTGTAGACTACAAGAGGTTCTGCATGCTGACCCTCCAGGGACTGTTAGCCCTGCTGCTGCCCAACTCTTGGCTGTGCTTTCTGGATATGCAGGATGCTTACCTCCATATCTCCATTCTGTCGGCCCACCGCCACTTCCTGAGGTTCTCCTTTCTGGAGGATCATTTCCAGTTCACAGCCCTTCCATTTGGCCTCTCCTCTTCACCTCGGGTATTCACCAAGTGCCTAGTGGTGGTTGCGGCATTTCTACATCGCTGGGGCATATATCTGTTCCCGTATCTGGATGACTGCCTTTTTTCATCCCCTTCCCCGGACAGTCTGAAGGAATCCCTTTTCTTCACTCTAGACCTTTTCTCCAGCCTGGACATCTCAGTCGACTTCCCCAAGTCTCAGCTGATTCCCTCCCAGCACCTCCAATTTATTGAAGCGGTGCTGGATACGGTCCAAGCAAGGCCTTCCTTCCCACCGACTGATCGGAGACCTTAATCTCTCAAGCAACACTTGTGGCTTCATCCCGGTGGACCACGGCGTGTTCGGTCCTACGACTGTTGGGCTTGTTGGTGGCAGCCATACCACAGTCCCTCTGGCCAGACTGCACATGAGGTTTACCCAGTGGTCTCTGCTAGTCCAGTGGGACCAGCGTCTGGATGACATGAACCAGAGTCTCCTTATCTCCAGCAGCCTGCAAAAGGATCTCCTTTGGTGGCAGGACCCAGCCAAACTTTCAGTGGGGGTTCCCTTCCATCTCCCTCCATGATTCTCACCTTGGATGCCTCGAACTTGGGATGGGGAGCGCATCCGGGAGACCATCGAACCCAAGGCTCTTGGTCTCCCATGGAGGAGAACCTTCACATCAACATTCTGGAGATGAGAGTGGTGCTCTGTGCTTTCCAGGCATTCCTGGCACTTCTGACTCTGGGAACACTTCTTATCCAGACAGACAATATGGCCACTGTCTGGTACTTAAACAGAGAGGCACCCAGTTGTACCCTTTGTGCAGGGAGGCGATGCGGGTGTGGTACTGGGCGGTACAGCATGTCCTATCCTTGACAACAGTCCACATGCCAGGTGTTCACAACATTCTGGTGGACAGTCTCAGCCGATCAGTCGTTAAGGCTAGCAAGTGGGAACTAAAGCAGGCAGTAGTAGAAGATCTGTTTCTTCAATGGGGTCAGCCAGACCTAGATCTCTTCTCCTCCCCATCCAGCGCAAAACTACCCAGCTTTTGCTCGCTCGTTCCCGGGCACGGTACTTTTTGGCGAGACGCACTGTCTCTTTCCTGGACAGGGAGATTTCTATACACTTTCCCTCCCTTTCCGATCCTTCAGAGGGTTCTGCTGAAGCTTCAGGCAGAGGAGAGACACATGATTCTAATCACCCCCCTCTGGCCTCAGCAGATTTGGTTCCCGTTGCTTCAGCAGTTGACAGTGGAACCCCCAGTACATTTTCCTCTCTCTCACGACCTCTGTCACAGGAGCAGGGCACCCTGGTGTATCTGAGCCTCAAGTCTCTTCATCTTCACGTGTGGCACCTGTGGACTTAGTGATTTCTCGCCATGGCATCTCTTCCGGAGTCACTCAAATTCTAGTGGAGGCCAGAAAACCCTCCACCAAATCCACTTATGCCATGAAGTGGAAGAGAATTTCCATCTGGGCATCTGCTAAAGGCCTAGATCCCTTTTTCTGCTTGACCTCCCAGGTTTTAGAGTACCTCTTGCATCTATCAGAGCTGGGCTTCAGTTATTCCTCCCTGAAGGTTCATTTCTCTGCGTTTCGGCCTGCCACCTGATGGTGGAGGGTAAAATCCTAGTTCATCTAGAGGTTTCTTGAAGGGATCCTTCACACCAAACCTCCAGTCTGGAATGCTCCCCGGATCTTAACTTTATGTTAGAAAAGTTTACTTTGCCCTCTTTGAACCGCAGCAAGCTGTGATATGCATTTTTTAATGTGGAAACGCTGTTGTTAGTTGCTATCACTTCAGCTCGAAGAGTTTCAGGCTCTAGTTTGTAGAGAGCCTTATTTAATTTTCCTGAGACCGGGTGGTACTGCAAACTAACCTTTCCTTCCTTCTGAAAGTGGTTTTTGGAATTGACCCTTAACCAGAGTGTTGAACTGCCGGTGTTCTTCCCAAGAGCATTCCAACAGGGGTGAGTATCTTCTGCACACCCTCGACGTGCACAGGATTTTGAGGTATTATTCATCAAGGACTAAGGAGGTTCGAAAGTTGAACCAGCTCTTTGTAGCCTTTGCCTCCCAGTGCCAGGGCAAAGCTATTACAAAGCAGACTTTGTTTGGGTGGCTGGCAAATTGTATCCATTTAATTTACCAGAAGTATGAGAAGCCCCTTCCGGGTATGGTTAAGGACCACTCCACTCGGAGTGTCGCCACTTCTTCTGCATTTTTCAGGAATATGTCCACTGTGGACATCTGTGCAGTGGCCACTTGGTTCTCTGTCCACATCTTCACTAAGCATTACAGTCTGGACATTGTCTCTAGGCGTAGGGCTAGTTTTGGTCTTGCAGTCTTGCAAGGCCTCTTGTCTCGAATAGACAGAGTTGGCAGATATTTTCCTCCTCCTGGAGCCTCGTCTCCTAACGACTCCTTTTTCATTAGACTGCTTGGTATTCAGTCCTGTATGTGAAGTCCTACTGCAGGAAACCTCTCGAAGTGAGATATAGCAGTTACGTAAGAACTTACCATAACAGCAGGTCTTCGAGAGAGGTTCCTGCAGTAGGTCTAGATTTCCTACTCACCTTTCACCCAGTTCCTGTGTTTTTTCTCTTTATTCCCTTCCTAGGACTTTGTCTCATTCAGGGCGCAGGGTCTCAGGATTTTTTGTTTCATTCCCTTTTTTCTGCTTCCCCTTTAAAGGTCTGTGGTGGAAGAACTGGAGGGTGGGTGGGGGACTGCCCCTTTTATAGTCACGCTGATGTCCCGTCACCTGACCTGGGAGGCGGTTCCCGCCGATGATTGCTAGCTACAAGTTTGCCGTGCGGTTCTGACGCCGGAGGACACAGTCCTATATGTGAAGACCTACTGCAGGAACCTCTCTCGAAGATCTACTGTTGTGGTAAGTTCTTACATAACTGCTATTTATAAGCCAGTGTGAAGATCAGAAATCCGTATTGCTTCAGGCCGGGACACGTTAATGTCTTCTTCCAGTATTTTTGTAAGTAGCTTTCATAAGTGAATTTTCCTCCTCCCATGTGTAAGACTTACTTTTTCCATGGAATGGGAACTGTTCATGCTTTATTTATTTATTTAAACATTTATTGACCCAGGATAGGCACACTGAGCCAAGGCTCGTTTCCAGGTGTGACCCGGGGGAGGGGTAAGGAGTACATACAGTAATAACAAAAATAGGATATATTACACAACCATTACAGCTACTTTCAGTATTTACAGAAGCTTACAATATATACATTTACATATTAACTCTGTAGGCTACTTCCAAGAGTTTGGTCCCATTTACATGTCCTGTAAATGCTGTCCTGGAATACCGACTGTGCTTGTTAGACTCTGGCCTGCAGTATTCCTCACATTTTTTTCCTTCTATTGTTTGTCCCCGATCGCCACTGGCATGCCCCCTTCCATGCAGTCTCCCCAACCCTGTCACTCAGTTTCTCTGGGAATTTTCTTCATGCCAGCATCCTGGCTATTGGGCTGTGGTGGGGTGCTGGATCACTGGTGCAAGGCCTATGAGGGAACGGGCTTCATCCTGTGGCTAGAGGATTTTTCCTGTATTATTTTTGGATTCCCCTTGGGTGCGACTGTGCAGTGGCGTGACAGACGAGCTCTGCCTCAGTGGAGATGTCCTGAGAATGCCTGGATGTGGCACATCTTTGTTGATGTCTCCCGACCTGCACTGCCACATTGACTCCCTCAGATGGCAGTATTGCAACAGGTTCTGTTTCCCTCCAGACACTCGATCCTCCTTCCCCTGGCCAGCCCTCGAGAGACCCACATCCTTTTCTGAACCTAGGTTGCCGGTGTAATGAAAGGTAAGGTGCCAGCACCTCAGGCCTCCATGCCACGGGGCCAGCCAGTATTCGTCAGTTAAGGTGCATCTGGCTCTTATATCAGCTTTACATGCTCCTATTCATGGTCGCATGGTTGCGCAGTTGGAGGTGTCCTGTACATTTCTGTGAGGTATTCTTCATATGAAGCCCCCTATCCGTAATCCAGTCCCATCTTGCAATTTATGTGCTTGAGAAATTGACATTGGTTACTTTTGAGCCAGCAGTGAGTTGTGGCTCATGTTTCCTATTGTGGAAAACACTGTTTTTAGTTGCAGTCACTTCTGCTCAAAGGATTTTCGAGTTTCAGGCCGTATTGTATAATAAGCCTTCTTATTTGATTATTCACACAGAGTTTCTTTGTGTGCAAATTCTAACTTTCTTCCGAAGGAGGTATCTGAATTTACACTGAATCAAGCAATACACCTTCCTGGTTATTACCCTGAGCATACCAATCAGTGTGAGGTACTGCTTCGTACTTTGGATGTGCATAGAATGCTTTGATGCTGTGTTACCCACACCAAAGATCACAGAAGTTCCTCTCCGATTTTTGTTTCATTTGCCTCTGGGAAAGTGGGCGCCCCCTCTCTAAAAAGTGCCCATCCAAATGGCTGGCACATTGTATTACATTAGGGAACTTCCATGTGCTAACTGGCCACGCCTCCTGTGTCTGTGTGGTGGCTGCTTATGTTTGTCTGTGTCTGTAGCTTAGTTTTTGTGGATTTTACATGGTTTTCTGCTTGGAGTAACTACACCATTATTGCTCACTACGTCCGTGAAAGTCTCCTGGACTGGATTTCTGCAAAACATCATCACCAGGTATCTGCAATTTCATTTTAAAATGAACTTTTTGGAAGCTATCACAAGCAAAACATAAGTGAAGCAACTAAATCTGACAGAGTCAGCGACTCTGGGTCCTGCTGGAATCCACATTTTCGTCTGACCTGCTCCATGATCTGTATATGGGCTTTTCAGCAACCTCTTTGAATGACAAAGAAGCATACAGACAAAAGGATTTCACATCCTGCATATGCGCAGGCATAGTTAAAGGAAAACTACACCCAAAGCTTAAAAAAATATATGTTGTGCAGAGTGTTTTAATTTGTATGTGAAGTTCTAGTGTTTCCTTCCCTCTGACTGGTATTAGGAGTTTTTCCCAAATTAGTCTGCTAGCTTTCTGCTAGTTTTACGACCCCTGGGGATCTTCATCCCTGATAGCATAATTGTATTTCTTGTTCCCACAGTGCATCTTGCCTCATGTGACTGTGATGTAAGAGAGACCCAACATTCAGCACACACACATGCCAAACAAACTAAATATCTTGGAAGCTTTACAAGCCACACAAAAACTACCAGCAGCAAAGTTTTTCAGGACAGTAAAACCTTTAGGATGAGGTTGGTCACCAAGCTGAATTCTACAGATTTTAAAATATAGCCATCTCTATTGTTGTGAACTGATTGTAATGCAATGCTTTCTGCTGGATTTATGGGCTCTGCTACATCACCATCACATGACACAAGGTGCATTGTAGGACAAAGAAATACAATTGAGCTATTTGATATGGAGATCTCCAGGGGGTCGTCGTAAAACTACCCTAAAGCTAGCAGGCTAATTTAGGAAAAACTCCCAATACCAGTCAGAGGGAAGGAAACACTAGAACTTCACATACAAATTAAAACACTCTGCACAACATATATTTTTTCAAGTTTTGGGTGTAGTTTTCCTTTAATCACCTTCAGGAACACATTCTGTGACTCTGGACCTCAGCTATTGATCGTTTATTTTGGCTTTTGACTTAACCACCAGGTTATCACTCAATTGACAAACTGCTATTTTTTTAGCCTTTAACAGTTCCCACTCTCCGCCAAACTGTCTCTCCTTCCTGAAACCAAATCATGGCTACTCTAAACCTGCATTCCACATTGCTAGTAGTGGTGATGATAGTGCTGCACTGTCCCATTTCTCCTTAGGTCACCTCCTCTCAATCAGCCTGCCAGCCACGCCACCCTCTGCCCTGCATTATGCACTGGGTATGTCCACTGGGATCCACCACAATGATACCATGGCCTACTGCACCCCTATCTGGCACACTGGTTACCTTCTGAAGTTACAAGTGTTCAGTCTTCCGAGGAACCTACAAGTATTAGTAGTTCTCTGCAACAAGGCTGGACAAGCCCGGTACCGTAGCACCAGTGTGCACAGACGCCTAACGAACAAGCAAGCTTTCAAAATACTTAAAACCTCTCTCCTGAGAATTATTTTTATGCCACTTCTGCTTTCCGAAACGTACACCCCAACCCAGGACCAGTTGGGCTGACCGCACACCCCCAGAATAGGAGGGTGGGGTCCCTCACATTGGCGTCAATCAATGTCTGTAGCCTCCTCAGTAAACTTGATAACCTCCAAACCTGGATTCAACAACACGATCCTGACATCCTCTCTGTTGTTGAAACTTGGCTAAACCCTAGGATCCCTGACAGTGCGGTCGCAATTTCCGGATACTCTATCTTCGGGCAGGACAGGATTTCAGAAAGGGCTGGTGGCTGTGCCATCTACCTGAGAGATACCCTCATGGGACGTGTCACCCCATTTTCTAACCCAAGATCCCCATCTCAGGTCCTCGTTATCGGAATTCTCCTATTGGCCCATAATAAAAATCTTACTATGGCCTCTGTATACATACCCTCAAAGGACCAGGCCACTGGTTTCAACAGCATCATGGAATTCCACATTGGACTACACCATAATTTGGAGACCATAATTCTGGATGATTTTAACAAACTGGCTTTCACAAGAGGCCTGCACCTACAAGGATGCTGTCACGGCACAACACCTCACACAGCTTGTCCCCATCCCTACTAGGTGCAACTATAGGACGGGGACCGAACTCTACTTGATTGGATACTGTTAGACCGCCCCAAAAGAATCTTTTAAGGTGTCTGTACTCCCTGATACTTTAAGTGACCGCTGACCTGTTATCTGCTCTTGGGCTAACAAATTCACCAAGCCCCCTCCTAAAATAATACATACCAGGGTACTCAAGCACAGGCACCTTCAGCTGCTAAAATCACATCTAAGCAGGCTGAACTGGTCGATAATGGACTCATTCAATGATACAAACAAAGCCGTGGAACTGTTCATCAGCCATTTTGTAGCAACCTGTGATATCCATGCGCCACTTAAAAAGATGAAGGTTAAAGGCAGGTCTAACCCATGGATAAACACTGAGCTTGTAGCACGGCTCAAATAAAGGGACCGCCTCTGGCACTGTGCTCGAGTCACATCAGTGCAAGGGGACATTCGGAAATATAAATCTGCAAGAAATGGCTGTATCCGAGCTATACGGGAGGCTAAAAGCAAATATTTTAGGGAGGGGCACTCCCAACTCCTGAGGTGATGGGGGAAAAACAATTTGGAATAACCTGAAGGACTTCACAGGCAAGGATACTAAGGCATCACCCACCATGCTCAACATTGATGGCACACCTATGCTAGTCATAGGTACCATCTCCAATACGTTCAACAATGCATTCTCCAACCTTGGCAGTGTCCTTCCACCTGATTTTTTCCAACGCCCCCACCACTAATTCCCCCTTTGACACTGCGTCCCAAGTACACACAGCTCCACAGTTCTTTTTCAAAGAGATCCCAGTGCACTTAACCAGAACCTATATATGCAAGGCCATCCGCAAAACTGGCTAAAGTGGTGACTCGCTCGACCTGAAGTTGCTTGTACTAGTCCTAGATGAAATCCTTGAATCCCTGACAAAGATCTTCAACCTTTCCATAAGATTGGGTCAATTCCCATCACTCTGGAAACCGGCGACTATCGCACCTGTATACAAAAGTGGAGACAAGTCACTGCACACCAACTACAGGCCCATCTCCATCCTCCCCCCTTATCTAAAGCTCTGGAATGAATAGTCTCAGACCAGCTTGTCGAGTTCCTGGACAAATATGAAATCCAGTGCCCAGAACATCATGGCTTCCAAAAAGGGCATAGTACCACCACGGCACTGTTGGAATTTACCGGATTCATCCATGACACCCTTGACCAAGGAATCTGTGGGGAAGGGGGGCAGTATTCATTGACCTGACAAAGGCCTTTGATACTGTTAACCACCCACCAATCTCTGGCTCTCCAAGGATGCACTGCCCTGGTTTGCTAGCTACCTCGGGGGAAGGGTCCAATGTGTTAGGATTGCTGGCGCAACCTCTGATGAAAAAACAGTCTTCTCAGGTGTCCCACAGGGGTCTATACCTGGGCCATTATTCGTTTCTCTCTTCCTGAACAGTCTCCCTAACGTCTGCCAACAGAGACTATTACTCTATGTGGATGATGCAGTACTGTTTACTAGCAACCAAGACGCCAAAACAACTTGAGTTGCAGTGTGATTTCAGACATGTTGAAGAGTGGTTTAGCTCACATAAACATGTCCTGAACTACAGCAAAACTAAGGTCATGACATTTTGCAGTGCACAGAGCAAGTATAAACCTCTGTCCCTCACCATCAAGAACCATGTGGGTACTTCACTTGAACATGTTCCTGAGTTTAAATATCTCTGCATCACCTTGGGCAGTTCTCTTTCTTACACACGGTACATTGGCAATGAGGCTAAGGCCTCCAACATACGGATCGACCTGCTCCACAAGCACAAACACTGCATGACCACTGATGCCCTTAGACTGGCCATCTACAGGTCCGTCACCTCCATCGACGACTACGGTCTAGTCATCTATGGCCCTGCTTCCCCTACTGTCCTCCGGAGGATATCGGTGACACTCAACAAGGCCTGTAGGCTTCTAACGGGTGCCACCCGCCTAACACACACCTGTGACCTATATGCCCAGGCTGGATGGCTACCACTCCTTAGCAGAATACAATACTAGACCTGTCTGATAACCAAAAAAGTTCTCCTCGGGCTCATGCCATCAGGAGTGGCAAAGCTCCTTACTGCAAACAGCAGTACCCCGCTTACACGCAGTGCTCTATATCAAACCTTCCAGGTCCCCAGATGCCAGACCATAGTGGGTCAGAGGTCATTCACGCACAGGGCTCCTCAGTGGTACAATACCCTTAACAAAGAAACACTTACAACTGCGACGCTTGGTCCCTTTAAAAGGCAACTCTGACTATTCCTCACCTCTACCACTCAATGTGACTGCCTCGCCTAAGTAACTGCCTCATTTTACCCTAGTCGAAGGTGACCTGTAACCTTCCTTAGAGCTCCACTTTTTTGGCACCAGTTTCCCTCACTCTCACCCTTTACCCCATCCCACACACACCACACTGCCTCACCCACCCCTTCCCCTCACTAATGGCACTTTCAGATATGGGGTCCTCCAGCCCATCTACCTTGCACCTTTGCCACCCACCTCTACCCGCCGACAATGGCCCTTTAGCCTGCCTTCCAGTGCACCTGCTATGCTTTTAGCTTGCTTCTTGGGGTAACTTTGAGTGCCCCGATTGTGCTCCTAACAAACCAGCTGCCCCCTTGTTTTCCAGCTGTGGGTAAATGTACAAATCTTTTCCCTTTGCCATCCTTTCTTATGTTAGAAACCTAGACTTTGACAGCAGATAAGGACCACTTGGCCCACCTAGTCTGCCCATTTCCCTACCTACTGGATGAGCTGCAGATCCTAGTTAGCCAACAGCCTGTTTCTTCCTACCCCTCCTCAAGAATTGCCTTATGTCTGTCCCATGCATTCTTGAATTCCCCCACTGTTTTTGACCCCGTGACCTCCTCAGGAAGGCTGTTCCATGTGTACACCACCCTCTCTGTGAAAAAATACTTCCTCGCCTTGCCCCTGAGCCGTCCCCCCTCTATCTTCAAATTGTGTACCCTTGTTCTTGCACATCTCTTTTTCTGAAAGATGCTGCTACCCTCTTGCACTTTGTTGATTCCCTTGAGGTACTTAAAAGTTTCTATCATGTCCCCCCCTCTCCCTCCTTTCCTCAAGGGTATACATATTAAGCTCCTTTAGTCTCTCTTCGTATGGCTTCTGTTGCAGACCCTGCACCATTTTAGTTGCCCTCCTCTGGACTGCCTCCATCCTGTCTATGTCCTTGCAGAGATGGGGTCTCCAGAACTGCACGCAGTACTCCAGATGGGGTCTCACCAACTGTCTGTACAGAGGGATAACAACTTCCTGTTTTCTACTGGTGGTGCCTCTCCCTATACATCCCAGTATCTCCCCAGCCATCCCAACTGCCTTCTCACATTGCTTGCTAACCTTTATGTCATCTGATATGACTACCCCAAGGTCCTTTTCCATTTTGTTGTTGTTGTTACCACCCCCCACCCCCAAAAGTTTACTCTTCCCTGGGTTTTTGTTTCTCAGGTACATTACTTTGCACTTCTTTGTATTGAATCTAAGCTGCTATACTTCTGACCATTCCTCCAACCTTGCCAAGTCCCTTCTCATCCTTTCCACCCCCCCCTTTGTGTATCGACCCTGTTGCAGATCTTTGTGTTGTTTGCAAAGAGACATACGTTTCCTTCCAGTCCCTCTGCAATGTCACTTATAAAGTCATTAAAAAGGACCGGACCCAGTACTGAACCCTGTGGTACCCCACTGGTAACCCCCCTTTGTTGCAGTCGACAAACTGCTCTTGCTGCAGCTGAAGGGCATCCCCACAGCTTACTGTCTCATTTTGTCTCTTGAGGATCCTCCTGGTGCTCTGACCATACCTCCAGCCTCCCAGCCTGCAGAATCATCTTGCAGCTGTAGGGAAGTCGTGTGCTGTTCTGACCACACCACCTCCCTTTTACAGACTGTAGCCTTACTTGAGATGGGGCCTTGTGCAGATTTGTCTTTCCTTCTTTCCTTAATCTGTTTAGTGCAGTGCAGAACAAAAGGCGCATGGGCATCTACAGTCTTCCCTCCTGTCATTCTGTGAGTTTGGCTTCTTGCGGCAGCTCAGACAATATTTTTTTACAAGGGTCAAGATCATTGCTCAGAATGACATATAAAGGCAGGTCTGCTTGCATCCCCATTTCTGGTGATCCCTTATACCCTTCTCATATTAGAGTAACCTTAGTTATTTGTATCACCACTGTGACCCCTGTAACAGACCTAATTCTAGCAGACTACCCTGTCAGAATTTGACCCTTTAACACCAGTGACGGGCATGGTCTGGTATAAATGAAGGTCTGTAGTTGAGTTACCAACACCATATGCATATGTGCCATTGTGCCACAGAACTGGGTGGAGGGCATCTGACCGAGCAGTTTGCCTTATGTTTATACCCCTGGGTTGAGACCTCACTCTCAGATTTACTCTGAGCATTTTCATTCTTTCAGTACCGTGTAATTAAGTGCCTTGGTTTGTCACAGATGAAACAGAGTCTCTCCTCCTCCTCCTCTGGTCCCTTTAGGTCAAAACTAGTTGGAGTAGTGACATGGCTGGGTTGCTGAGTGCCTTTGGGGTTACAGGTTTCCACACCATATTCGCCGCTTGCAGCTGGTGCAAAATGCAGTGGCTAGGTTGTTGACTGGAAGCCCAAGGTCCAACCATATAACACCTGTGCTCCGCGACTTGCACTGGCTGCCTGTACAGTGGCGAATCACTTTCAAGGTCGTGTTGGTGACCTATAAAGCCCTACACGGTTTGGGACCCCGCTACCTGGAAGAACTCCTGACTTCTTACTGTCCCTCCCGCTCCCTCTGATCCTCTGGCGAGGGATTGCTAGAGATTCCCAGGGTAACCTTAAAAATATCTGGTGGAAGAACATTTGCCTTTATGGCTCCTACCCTGTGGAATTCTGTACCTTGCCAGATACGAAATAGCCTGACTGTGGAGGGCTTTAAAAAAGCTCTAAAGAGCTTCCTTTTTAATCAAGCATTTTTAGTGACATAAATTATGCTACATTTTGTTTTGAATATAATGTTATTTATTATTGTGGTTTTAATACTGTATGTAGCATTTTGTAAAGGTGCCCTGAGCTTGGGAAGGGCATCTTATAGAAATAAACAGTTACTTACTTACTTACCAGTATGTCTACTGGCTAGAGTCACACCCCCACCCAGTCCTTTTGTTTCCCTACCACATACTGATCAGCCAACTCTGCTACCTGCTTCACAGTTTGCAGTGTCCTGTAGTGCAACCCGTATCTGAGCTCCTCATGTAATTTTTTTAAAACTGCTTCAGCAGTATTAACTCCGGCAGCTTTTTAAAATAATTTGTTTCAGATCCTTTTACCCAGCAATCAAAATACATGTACATTACAAAAGAAAATCAGTATAGCCAACGTCATGTTGCTTTTGTAGTACTTGGCAGCTTCTGCCTATAATTCTTTTTCTTCCATTTGTACCTTCTTAGAAAAGCATTTTTTGAATATCAGATATAAATTAGAGTCCTTATTTATCACTTAACCTGGAATAAACTTCAGACACTTTATCTGTGAGCAAGGTTGCAAAGTGAGTAGCCAAGGTGTCCTCTGCAAGTTTATATTACTTACACCATTTTTCAAATGACCTTGGAAACATATCATCTGTTTCTTTAAGCTGGCTCGTAAACTGTTTTTTAAATTTAGTGCCGATAGGACCTGAGGCCTACTCATTTGTACCACTACCCACCAGGTCTGGTGTTCTCAGCTTTGCAAGTTCAGATTGCTGCTGATACTCTTAACTTTGTTTTTGTCAAATTCAGCTGCTTTGTCTCCATCTCTTGATGCTCTCTCCCTCTCTTTTAATTTTGTCCATCTCAAACACAGTTGCCACTTTAGCCTCTCCAGTTCCGCTGTCTCTGAGGTCTCATGATACAGATTCCCTCTTGCTCTCCACTTGTGCTACTCCAGTGCCTACTGGTGCAGTGACTCCTGGGCATGTCTGTGGACCTGACAATTTACCTTTCACCATCTGTTCCCACTTGGCCAGCATCCGTCTTCATCTATGCCAGGCCTACTTTGAGTGACCCTGTAGCTGGCACTCCATTGGAACCGCATAATTCCTGCAGTGCAGACAGTGTCACATTTTAGTATCATGCTGCCGTGTTGCTCTGTTTTCTTTTCTTGCAGTGACAAATCTCAAGCACTGTGCTACTAATACTGCATGTGACAGTCGTGCTTTCTCAAAAGTGCTTTGTACCAAACTATTACAGAGTTGAGCTGTTAACCTCATGTGACCATGCCAGGTGAACGGCTTAGCAGGCCTGCCTCTCTGCCTTTTCCCATTTTGCCACCTTATGCACCTGCATTACGGTTGGGCGATACATACTGCTCACCATCTCTCTCTTTTAGATGTACCAGTTTGCCTTGGGTACTAATATTTCGCTCCTTGAGATTCCTAGTGCCCCTGGCCCTAAGACCACAGAACATGGCACTATGGAAAATAATGACTGGTAACTTTTCTTTTTACAGTAATTTCAATTTTAGTGTTGGGTTAGCACAAATTGCTAAAGGGAAGGAACAACACAATTTGGGTACCACTTCCCAGCTGGACTAGTGGAAAAAGTGTGAACCTGGTGTAATTTACATACTTGAAAATTATTTTTTTAAGCTAAAAACAGAAATGCTTAACAAAGCTCTAGTTGGCTAGTTGCAGCTTAAATACTCTTCGTTATGTATTTTTTCAAAATGTGGCCACATCAGCAAACTGTCTGAATAGAATTGTTTTGCTCATGTTTGCTTGTTTCTGGAATCTGCTTTGCTGCATAAAGCTCAGTCAACAGGTAATCATTACTTAAACATCTTCCGGGTTGTGGCAAGACCGATCGCTATTTGGGTAGCCATTCTAGAGAACCTAATGGTGGGCTCTAACTAAAATAAAAAATAGACTTAGGCATTTCAGATCCACAGGTGTGTTTTATGTAGGTCAAGCTTCCGTTTTGCTTGTTTTCTAACCCAGGAACTGAGCATTATACCTCCTTCATGTGTGCTGATGGCCTTAGGGCATGACCCTGCGTGTCTAGGCGTAATTAGTGAACCCAGTCATTCCAGGCCAGCCTTCAGACCCACTAGAGTAACCGATCCAAACGTTATCAAAGTTACATCAATGAATCATCAGAGTACTCTTATCCTGGTACACTCATGCACTATAATGGTTATGTTACATTATTACTGTTTTGTACATTTATATGTTCTTTTGTATGATTTTGGACATGCATTGTAATGTACCCAATGTTCCACTACTGTTTATTGTACAATACCTTGTGTTCCAACTGTTGCACAATCTTACAATTTTGTATTGTTTGTACTACCCACATACTATTGTAACTGTTCATCCTTCACAACCCTATGCAACCCCTTCCCCCACAGGTTGCACCATGAGACGAGCAACTTGTTGTTCACTGTGCCCTCCTGGTGAAACATTTCAATAAATAAATAAAATGTCTTTAGTTTCCATTTGCCTTTAAGTCCGATATATATTCAAAATATATATATGTATGTATATACACACATATACAGAAAGCTTCACCCTAAACTTGGTGCACTGTATAGGAACCGAGGGTGCATCCCTCTGCTGGCCCGCAGAGCCATTGTGCAGAAAATGATTCTTCCCCTCTTTGACTACAGTGACACTATCTATGCTAGTGCTCCCAAGTCTACCCTGGTCAGACTGGATCCACTCTTACACTCTTTCTGTAGGTTTGCCCTGGATTGCCCCCACCACCACTGCCACCTCTACACCTCTCTCTCTCTCTCTCCTTTCCCTCCCTTGAAGTCAGAAGGCTTGCTCATTGCTACTCCCTTATTGCTAAGTACTGGCTAGGCTCCCTACCATCCTACCTTGTGTCTCTTCTCTCCTCCCCTTCAGACCCCTCCTACTCTCTTCGTAGTTCTAAAATTCTCATCCAGGCGGGCCTCGGCTGGGCAAGCTGCTTTCTCTTTCCCAAACTCTGGAACTCCCTCCCTGACCCTATTCATTCTGCTACCTCCATCCACTCCTTCTGCAGTCTTAGACATGATTACTTCGCCCCCTCCTGTAATTGCCCCTAACTCTCCCCACCCCTGTTATTGCCCCCATAGCTTCCTCTTCCTGGCTCTCCACCCAGTGACTCTCATACTAAATATCTCCCCCTCCACCTCCTTCCTTCATCCCATACCTCTACCTCCTCTACCTACCCACCCTAATTCTGGATCTCTCTTGTCTCCTTCCTATGATCTGCCTTCTCTTTTCTCCCCCTCTACTCTTTGCCCTTTGCTAAACTGCCCTTAGCCACTTGCACTAACCTGTTTCATCCCCTATTCTTGTAGGCAAATGTTCCTTACTGCTGTTGCTGCATTTTATGCAAAATAATCCCTATGTATATGCTTTTGTACATTCACTGTATATTACTTGATGATATGTTGTATAAAAGTGTGCCTTAAGATGAGTGTACATTCTGTGTAAATATTTTTACGCTGTATGGATATGTATTTCTCCCTCTCCCCCAGGATGCTTCTGGAAACGAGTTGTTTACAGCTTGGTATGTCTCTCCTGGTAAAACTTTTGAAATGAAATAAATATTCTATAAGTGTAGCAACAGTCCTACTGTAAAATGAAAAGTGCTTGTTTCATAGAATGGTCTGTGTAAAAGTTCTGCTAAAACCCTTTTTTTTTTTTTTTTTTTTAATAAAAGTTTTTAATTAAAAGGGTTTTTTGAAGTTGTTTTTATTTAAAAACAGGTATTTAATATTTGTTTAATGTTTTTTTTTACAGATATATCTAAATACGTTGGCGAAGTATTTAATATTGTAAGTCAGCAGTCATCAGCAAGGCCGGGATGCATCATAGAGTTAGATGCCATCACAGAACTTGTAAGTAATTTAACAAATTTGTAGTACTGTACTGAGTAGGAAACAAGAAGTAAGACCATCTGAAAAGTAGTATTTGAATTTGGCACCTTTGAACAGCATGGGGTTATTTACAACCCCCACACCCACTTTACATGTTTTCTTACTCTTTGTATCTGACCCTTTGAAACTTCCTTCCACCAGCGCCAGGAGCCAGTTCCCAGTCATAATGACCCATCAGCCATTGCTCTTCAGTAGTCGTCAAAGTCTTAATAAAAAACTTTCTTCTGAATTTCCTCACCTTAAATTGTACTTGTTATTGCGTAATTGTCCTTTCAGTGACAACAGATGGTGATGTCACCAACACAGCAACTGTGAGTTCAGTTGGGGCCAGTTGGATGCAGTTTGAAACAGACAATGGAATAACTACTTTACACAATGATGGGCAGCGCTGTATATGAAATATTTAAGGCTGATAATGAAATCAAGCACAATCATAGAAAACATGAACATTGAATGCAGTTGCTATGAACATAATGGTTTTGGAGCAGCTGCATGATACGGTCTCTCACCTTCTGTTATAATGCCTACTAAACAAGAGTCTTCCTCCACAGGGGATGAGATAGTGAGCCCTGGTTTCTAAAGGGGTTTGCCCTGTATTTGCCTGTGTCAAAACTCCTTGGAGAAAAAAGTCTGGGACCCCATACCTAGGCGTGGTAGAGATCAGTGTTGGTGCTACTCTTTGGTTACTCTTTATTTATTTGTAATACTTTTTATTTTCAGTATGGGAAAAACACACAGTTGCTTCATGTCTTTCAAGAGGATTTCATCTTGGGAAACAGTACTGTAAAGGAGACGGTAAAGAAGAGCAGAGCATCAGCAGAAACAGGTAAAGAATAATTCTAAGTTTATTTATTAGCTTTTGTTAAACCAGGTAAGTGCATTAGGCATAATGCTTGCCTATTGTCAGGCACGACCCCGGAGGGTACAAAATGAAGGATAACGAGCAGTGCAAGAAAATACAAGCTGAACAGAGCAACAACAGACAGGTATCCACCCAGGGATAAAAATAACATAGCAAAAGAGAACAATCCACGCAGGGATGTTAAAAATAGGACTAAGGACAAGTCAGGCACAGCACATAGTTATGCAGAAGTGCTACAGTATTGCTTGCATAAGGCAACAGATAAAAAGGCACAGATTTTAAGAGCAAGTACATGCACCAAGTGCATAGAGGTGTGAGAACAGAACATGCTTAAAGGTGGAGTTTGATAAGGAGCTCTTTAGGTGGGCGTCCTTTATTTGTTTTGTGGTTTAGATTTTTAAGTTTTCTAACTCTTCTGTGTGGATCCTCCCTGAATGGTGCATAATAAATAAAAATGATGGGGATAAAATTGTGTGACCTAAATTAGTTCATGTGTGTGAATGGACACTTTTTCGCCAAAGCATAAGAACTACTTAAAAGTTCTACAAATAAACTAAGCTAGTAAATAAAGTTCTAGGGACATGGATATGATGATCTATCCACACTGTATGGCAGTGTCCTTTCCCTTTGAGGCTTGTCAAAAAGTCTTCAAGCTGGCTCCTCCCACCCACCCACCTGGGTGGTAACTACCTTGGCTCTGCCCCTTGACCCAAGATCTTTCTTTCCGCTGGAAGAAGTAGAGTCCCTCCTTACTGCTCCCTCATTGAGTAGGCACTCGCGCTTAAACCTTTGGATTTACTTCCTAAAACTTTAAACTCTTACAAGTTTCATCTTTAGCTCAATCTCTGATTGTGACCGTCATGGACGATAAGACCACTCCCGGGTTCCATCGGTGCCCTTGCAGGCAGAAGATGTCTAGAACTGACTCGCACACCACGGGCATCTACTGCCTGGGGCACAAGCATAATCCTCAGGCCTGCAACTGTTGTCATTCCTTTAATCAAGATGTTCTGGAAGACCATCTCTCCTGACTTTAACTGGGCCGCCCTGCACAACAGAATCCACCAGTCTAATCCAAGGATGCGCACTGGGTGGTCTCCGTGGCTGCATGGTGCGCCGAACAGCTTGTGACCTTTGAAGAGGAGTTGGCCCAGGCCACATCCCTCTCCTTTTCGGCTTCTGCCTTCGTGCTGCTTCAGTTGGCCTTGACTTTTACAAGTTCCTTCAAAGAATTGTGCCAGTCTCTGATGACCCTCGGTCAAGGACCCTCTGGGCACAAATCCAAATCCAAGAAAGAGTCCAAAAAAAGGAGAAGGGTAGGACTCGCTGTAGATTGTGGTATCGGGAGTGCTCTCGGTCGAGAACCTCCAATTCCCGCGCTTCTCCTGATTTGACTTCGATCAAATCCTCGGCCTTGGCCACCGGCTCCATGGTAACCCCATCGGACCTGTCAGCCGAGACACTGGTTGAGGTCCTGGATGAGATTTTTCTCCAGTGACTATAAACATTTGTCGACAGAAGAGGCCGACACTTGTATGTCCAGGGCTCCAGTTCTGAAGCAGACTGTTGGAGGGATGGACCATTCTGCTGACCCGCAACCTTTGGTCCCAGATCCTGACCAGGAAGAGCCTCTGCATTCGCCGACTCCCTCCAAGCCCCTCTGCTGGTCTGCCCCCAGCGGTCTAGATCTCCATCTTCCTCCCATGAGTCGAGACACTCCTGCTCTTGGCACAACTGGAAGAGGTTTCACTGCTACTCTTAATCCATGTCCTCCTCGGGTGAGGAGAGGCTTTGGCACAGATTGAGTCTCAATGCTACGAGGATCTTATGTGGCAACAGTTGCTGCTTACTGGCGTCAAGCCGACTCCGACTTCTATGCCAGTCATCACCTGGCTGTCGCCCGAAAGGCCAACGCCATCTCCCTCAATGGAGCTGACCAGAATGGTCCCGGCTCGGCCAACTTTGGCTTCTCTGCCAATAGTGGTGGAACCGCCACCTAAATAGCCACCAAATGGCACTCCAGCTATGGAATCTTGACCATCTAAAGGGCTTCCCCATTGGCTGTCGGTCACTGTCTCCCCTGACTGTCCATGGAGAGGCAGTGGGGACTTGGGCGGTCGACCACTCTTTAACGACTCCTCTGAGTCTGAGGGATCCTCCCTGCACTCCGGCCTAGTCAACGTGGAGTCCGTGGGGGATCTATCGACGGATGAAGGCCCATCTTCCTTCATGGGCCTTTTTCGCCTGATTTCTGAGTTGACGGGTATGAAAATGGAGCTCGTCCAGAAGCGGGCTCGTTACTCGCTGACCGAGATCCTCAACCGGGGAGACACTCCTACAGAGGCTTTCCCAGTGGCAGAGGCCATTCATTGCCCTGTCTTGGAGCTTTGGCAGTGCCCCGCTTCTTGCCTTGCGCCTTCAGCCCGGATTGCCCGCAAATACGTGGTACCCTTCGGCTCCCTCTCAGGATTCACAGAGCACCCCTTGGCGGAGCGATTAATGGCAGACTGTGTGTTTAGGTGCTCCAGCAACACCAGGTATGTCAACAAGCTGCCTGACAAGGAGTCCAAGAAAATGGACCATGCAGCTAAGAAAGTCTACGCTGCCTCCTTGCTTGGTCTCCGCCAGGCGATCTCTGCCATCCTCATGTCCCATTTCTCTCATGAACTGCTGGGCACCAAGGATAAGGTGTTTCCTCATCTGCCAGTGGACCTTCAGACCATGGTCAAACAGGTCCTGGACCAGGGCCGGGCTGTAGCCAAACGGCTCGAGACAGCGATGGACTTTGGGGACTTCTGTGCCTGCTCCATGGTGGCCTCAGTGGCCATATGCTGCAAGGCTTGGCTGAGGATCTCGACCTTCACGGCAGACACGCAGCACAAGCTGGCAGATGTCCCTTTCCTGGGCACTGACCTGTTCGGGCCCATGGTCGAGGGCCACCTTGGACTCCGTGACATCTGCCCAGAAGGACCAAAAGGTCTCCAAGCAGCAGCAAAAGAGGAAGCCATTTTGGTTCACCTCCACTCCTGCAGCCAAACCCGCCCAGCCCCAGGCTGGCCAGCAGACTGAGGCCCGGTGACCTCGGCCCAAGTCGGCCTCAGTCGTCCACAAGCCTGGAAGGAGAAGTTCTGATGGCTCATCAGCTGGGCCTTCCTCCTCCTCTAAGCCTCCCCAGTGACGGGATGAGGAGTGCCTCCCTCATGCCTGTCACTCCTTCTCTGGGTCCTCCCAATGGGGGGCCGGCTCCAGTACTTCCTTTCTGCCTGGTCCATTGTCACCACAGACAGGTGGGTTCTCGAAGTGGTGGGTCAGGGTCTGCCTCTGGAATTCAAGCAGTACCCTCCTTGTCGCACCCGTGCCCCACAGGAGGACTTGGTTAGTGCGGACATGCTGTCAGCTCTCAGAACCTACATAGTCCAGCGCCTCCGCAGGAGGTCTTGGTTCCTGTCGGGGATCCTCCGGAACACCCAGTGTTTGTCTCCAGGTACTTCCTGGTGCCAAAGCAGATGGGGGGGGCTGGCACCCCTATCTAGATCTTCACGACCTGAACAAATTTCTCCTGTCGCGCACCTTCAGGATGGTTCTCTGTCTCAGATCATACCATCTCTAGAGCAGAACATGTGGTTTTGGTCCCTGGATTTTCAGTATGCGTTCTTCCACGTCTCGACCCTCCATCTCATTTAGGGGTTCCTCTGCTTCTGAGCAGAGGGAACCCTCTACCAGTTCCAAGCCATGCCATTTGGCCTCTCTTCGGCCCCCAGGGTCATCACCAAGTGCATTGCAGTGGTGGCAGCTTGCCTGAGGCACCGAGGGGTCCAGTTTTACCCTTGCCTGGACGATTGTCTGATTGCAGGTCCCTCCAGACAGGAGGTGGAGCGGTCCAGGGACCTGGCCCTCCAGACCTGCATCTCCCTTGGCCTCCTGGTCAGTGAGGCTAAGTCGGAACTTGTGCCTTTGCAGGTGATCTTTATCAGGGCAGAGCTAGGCTCTTGCAGAGCCAGCTCCTGGAGGACAGGGCGGAGGCTCTCTCCTCCTGTGCCTGATCATTTCGGGTTGGGCAATTGCACCGTGCCCGGGACATCCTGCACCTGCTGGGTTACATGGTGGCCTGCACCAGCATGGCCCAAATGGCCTGCTGGAGAATGCGTTCCCTGCAGTGGGAGCTGGCCAGCCGGTGGTCTCAGTGCAAGGGTCACTTCAACCAGCTGGTAACTGTGACCCAGTGGATGTGGGACGCCATCCAGTAGCGGTTAGTCCCAGCACATCTGCAGGAAGGATCCCATTTGTCCGCCCATAGCCGATGGTCATCCTGACAACTAATGCCTCTCTCACGGACTGGGGTGCCTTCCTAGAGGAACACAGAGTCCACGGACTCTGGACCCCCGAGGAGTCCCGATGCCACATCAACCTGCTGGAGCACCGGGCAGTTCGGCTAGCACTGGCTGCATTCGCTCTGCACATCTGGGGTCAGGTGGTCCAGGTCCAGACGGACAACACCGCGACCATGTACTACCTCATCAAACAGGGCAGGATGCACTCCCCTGCCCCTTTGCAAGGAAGCTCTCTGCATTTGGACCCTCGTGTGCGGCCTGGAGGTGGATCTCCTCGCCATCTATATGGCAGGGGCCTCCAGTCAGCTGGCGGACACTCTTCAGCTAGGTGGGCGAGGCGTCTTACGAGTGGTCTCTCCACATAGAGCCTGTTCTCCCAGTGGGGCGCCCCGCAGGTGGACCTGTTTGCCTCCAGGGAGAACGCAAAGCTGAGGCTGTATTGTACCCGCCTCGCTGAGCAGAGAACGCTGCAGGGGGATGCCTTCTCGAGGCCCTGGACCCCAGGCCTCTTCTATGCCTTCCCTCCGATCTCCTTGATCTGTAAGGTGCTCCTCAAGGCCGGGAGGGACAAGGCACAGGTGATCCTGGTGGCTCCGGATTGACCATGCCATTTCTGGTACCCCGATCTCCTCAGCCTCTGCAGCTGGCTCCCGAGGCATCTTCCCCTATGCCCAGACTTGCTTTCCATCAATCGGGGGAAGATACTCCTCCAGGACTTTCAATCCCTGCACCTGACCGTCTGGTTCATGAGCGGCTAGAGTTCCAGGCTTTAGGTCTCTCTGAAGCTGTCTTAACCATTGTGGAGGCATCTCGGAAGGAGTCGACCAGGAAGTGCTATGCCTTCAAATGGAAGAGATTCTCCATTTGATGTCAGGGTAAGGGGTTGAGCCCTTTGTCCTGTGCCTAGCAGTCTTGATTATCACTGGTCCCTCTCTCAATTAGGCCTTCGGTCGACAACCATTAAAGTTCATTTGGCAGCCATCTCTGCTTACTGGGCGTGGACCAGTCAGCAGTCTGTGGCACAGGAGAAGGTACTCTGGTGCTTTTCCAAGGGCCTTGACCACATTTCCCCTCTAGTGTGTGAACTACCACCGCTGTGGGACTTGTTGCTGGTTTTGGCAAAGCTCATGGGCAAGCCATTCGAACCAATGCACAGGTGAGACATGTCTCACCTGTCGTGTAAGACTGCCTGCCTGGTGGCTATCACGTCAAGTCAGAAGAATCCATGAGCTCTAGGTGCTTTCGGTGGAGTCTCCTTACCTGGTCTTCCACCAGGACAAGGTTGTCCTGCGTCCCAACCTGAAGTTCCTACCGAAGGTTGTGTCAGATTTTCACCTTAGCCAGGTGATTAATCTCCAGTGTACTTCACCAATCTCACCTCGGAGACTGAGCACAGGCTGCATACTCTGGACCTGAGGCAAGTGTTTGCTTATAATAAGAAGCATACAGCTGGAGTTCGGAGAAAGGTTAGTTAGCTGTTTGCCACTTATGCTGAAGCTGCACTGGCAGATCTGCAGCCAAGCGGACGATTAGCAGGTGGATTGTATCCTGCATTGATCTTTGCTATAGGTTGGCGGGTAGGGAGCCTCCAGGAGGGCTAAGGTCTCATTCCACCCGCCATACCACTGCATCAGTGGCTGCTTCCAGGGACGTCCCTATCCACGAAATCTGCAGGGCTGCTACCTGGAGGTCAGTACACACCTTCATTTCCCATTATGACATTGACCTAGAGTCACGCCGGGATGCTGGTTTTGGAGCCTCAGTTCTCCAATCTCTGTTCCCTGAGTAGGGGTTGTGCGCCCTTCCAACAAGCAAGATCTGGCGTCGAGGGGCGGAGCCGAGGGAGTTACCATCCGGGTAGGTGGGAGGAGCAAGCTTGAAGACTTTCTGGCAAGCCTTAAAGGGAAAGGACACTGCCAGATCATGTGGATGAACATCATATACCACTCCTAGAACTACTATTACAGGTGAGTAACCTGTTTTTTTTTGTTTGTGAACCACACTTAAAGTAGGATCAAATGAAAACTTTCCACCTTTAAGTTCTGGCACTGTGGAACCTTTCCGGGGGTATTGGGTGGCAAGTCCGATGTCTCTGTGAAGCAGTCTATGCAAGTTTCATCCTTCAGTTCCTCCAGCAAGAAATCTTTCCACTGCAGTGACCAGACACCAACTGACTCAAGTCCCAATCAGAATGGATTCCTCTAGAAGGAAAACTTCACCTCCCAATTCCCATAGGCTCCACTGAACATCAGTCCTTACAGAAAGTACTATAATGTACGCAACAGTCATGTGGCATTGAGATAACAAAAAGATCATTTAGTGCACTTGATGTTATTCAGTTATGAAAACTGTGCCTTATTACTATAACTAATACGAAATAGGCAAACACCAAAGAAACATTTGCTAACTTAACTAAAAGCGTGGTATATGCTGTCCAGATTAGTTGTCATAACAATTCTAGAATGTACCAGCAATTCTGATGTAATTCTGCTGTACTGTTTTTCTTTCGCCACAAGATGGCACTCTGTATGTAGTTACTGCTTGACTGTTTCTGCATGCAGTATATCACTTCCTCTTTCTTTTCTTTTACTTACTATGCTTTTATTGCTTCCCGGCAGCGCCCCCCCTCTACCTCCATGCCCCGGAAGCGGACCCCTGTGCTCTCTCCACAGTGCTCCTGGATTATCCTTGGCGGCCGGGTCCTTGACTCGGTGGTGCCATGGATCGGCAGGGACGGGGCCGCCACGGGTGGGAGGTGTCATTCGACTGCCAGGAGGAATTTTTTCTTGTGTTGCTAGGGGGTGGGTCTAAAAGAGCTGCGACGTGCCCACATCATGCATCTGACCTGTCCCCCCTAGTGAAACAATAGTCAGTGCTCCGATAAACAGTGTGTCTCATGGTAACCTGGGAACACTGAACCGGAGTCACACAGCCCCCCGGAGTGGAGAGCATGCATTAGGCACTCAATCCACCCTCGCCCCGGCCGGCCCTCTAGTGTCCCAGACTCATTCCTGAACCTGGCGCCAGGGTGCCCGCGTCGCAGCGGTCAATCTTTCTGTTGCGCCGGCAGGCCTGCCACTTCCTCTTTTTTTATCAGCTTTCTTCACCAGATGGCTTTCTACATCTGGGTACCCTGTCCTTTTTTTTTTGTTGTTGTTTCTGTATGGAACTGCAACACTGTTTGAGCACTGGTGCCAGGAAAACTGCCCAACTAATGAGGGAAGGGAGTATGTACCAGGCAACAGAGGAAAAACAGGGGATAGGAGAGAAAAGATGCTCATGAGCCCATGTCTGTCCAGACAAGGGTTGAAACAAAGGATACAGGATAGAAACGAGACTCCACTACCCAAAAACAGGGGAAAAGAGTTTTTTTTTTTATTTTCGAACTCTGTTTATTGCCCACACAGCTGAACTCTCTCCGGCGACCTTCCTTACTGCACTCTCTACCTCCTTGCGTTGCTCAGTATCCTTCTCCCCGGCACCGGGCATCCCCTAGGTCTGCCCTCTGGAGAAGGGTCGCCCCTGCCCAGGGTGCTCTTTCTATCAGTATTGAGCCACCAGGCCGGGGAAGGGAAGCGGAGAGGACCGGGCCCGACTACAGGAGTGTGGATTGCGGGGGAAGGCGCCATCGCCTATCAGCGGTGGAGGGGTTTTTCATAGTTACTTCTCCCCTGTGGAGCCCGGCTGTCATGGCAACATGCTGCCGCTGCTCCACCCCAGGCTGACGCCACAACGTGTTTCTTTTGGGCTCCTCCCGCCACCGCCAGAGGGCGCCGCTCAGGCGCGGTTGTATCCCCATCCCTCCCCTGGGAAGAGAGAGCAGTCCTACGGATGCTCGATCTCTTCCCTCCCCGCTGCCCCCCGGCTCCCTGGGCTCGTTCCTGAACCCGGGTCGCTGGCTTGGCACGAGGTGTGGTGTCCAGCGCTTCAACCCTCAGCACCACTGGGCCAGCTAAGAGGAGGGTGTTAATGGTTCTCTTTTCCTTTTTTTTTTTTTGGTGTGTTATTTATCTCCCCTGCGCCCCCAACTACCACTCCTTCAGGCCAATTGCCAAGGATGCTGTCCCCCACGGCTCCGATGCCGATCCCAGACCCCACATCGCAGCCACCTCAGGGTAACCCGACGTGACCCTTCGTCGGATGGGTCCTCCTCTTCCGAGGAGGAACAGCCTGGTGGCCTAGGCATTGGCCCTGGGTGCTGCTGAGGTCTGGTTGGTTTCTCTGAGTTCCGAGGAGGCACTATTCCGAGTGCCCGTCATCCGGCAGTTTGGAGGCGCCATTTTTCTGTGTTTTTCCTCCTTCAGTTCCCTGCACATCACATCTGCACTGCCCCTGGTCTCCACTGGGGGCTGCTACAGAGCGGTGCCTTGCCCTAACCCACCCCAGGAGAGGAGAGCAGTCCTCTGGATGCTCAATCCTTCTCCTTCCCCTGCCGACCCTCCGGCACCCGAGTCCGTTCCCGAACCCTGGTCGCCGGTATGGTTTGAAGTAGGGCATGAGCACCTCAACCCTCTGCACCACTGAGCTGACTCTTTCTGTATTTCTATTGCTTAAACATTTATCAAAGGAGGCATATTGAAGGCAACAAACCTCTACGTTAAGCAAGTAATTAAAAGTAAGAAGAAAAGAGACTACTATGGTTCTCGAAAGAGGTGGCTGAAAATATAAAGGCTAAAAGGGTAGCATTCAGAAGATACAAGGAGACACAGAGGGAGGAGGATAGAGAGTTATCAGAAGTACTGGCTGCACCTCTGACAATCTTATTTAACCGTGGAGCAGTGGATGTGACCTGCCTAGATTTCAGTAAAGCTTTCAACACTGTTCCACATAGGAGACTAGTAAGCAAGCTGAGTAGCTTAGGAGTGGGACCAAAGGTGGTAAACTGCATAAGAATTTGGCTACGGGATAGGTGGCAAAGGGTGATGGTGAATAAAGTTGACACGGAGCAGTGGAAGGTGACCAGTGGGGTGCCTCTGGGATCAGTGCTGGGACCGGTCCTTTTTTAATGTATTGATAACTGACATTGCAGAGGAGCGGGAGAGAAGGGTCTACCTCTTTGTAGATGACACTAGAATATGCATTAGGGTGGTCACTCGGGGTGTGGAAAGAATAAACAGACCTGAGAAAACTTGAGGAGTGGTCAAGGGTATAGTAGCTGGGTTTCAGAGCAGAATAATGCACTTGGGGCACAGAAACCCAGGAGCAGAGTACAGAATGTGATGAATGTTGTTAGACCAGGCAGGACAGGCAATGCAATAATGCTGGTAAGACCGTGCCTGAATATTGTGTACAGTTCTGGAGACCACATCTCTGGAAGGACGTAGACAGAGTGGAGGTGGTCCAGAGTAGGGATAAAATGGTGCAGGGTCTGCATCAAAAGCTGTACGAGGAAAGACTAAAGGACCTCAATATTTACAGCCCGGAACAGAGGACGGAGAAGGGGGGATGTAATAGAGACCTTCAAATACCTCATGTGGGTGAATGGGGTACAGGAGGAAAGTATTTTTCAGAAACAAAAGGGTGTTCAGAAACAAGGGGACATACTATGAAGCTGGGGGGGGGTAAATGGAGGACATATCTGAGGAAGTACTTCTCGACACGGGGGGGGAGGGAGGTGGGCACTACTCCCTTCACAAAAGAAAGGGTCCTACAAGAGCTCGCTAAGCTCAGGGTGGATAAGGCAATGGGACCTGATGGCATACATCCCAGGGTACTTAAGGAGCTAAGGGTGGAACTAGCAGAGCCATTATCAGAACTGTTTAGTGAGTCTCTGGGCACAGGAGAGGTCCCAGAAGACTGGAGAAGGGCTCATGTGATCCCGCTCCACAAAAGTGGTAGCAGGGAGGAGGCAGGGAACTACAGACCAGTCAGTCTTACCTCAGTAGTGGGCAAGATTATGGAGGCACTCCTTAAGGAAGGATAGTGCAACACCTGGAATCCATAGGGGCAC
This sequence comes from Neoceratodus forsteri, assembly GCA_016271365.2. NCBI lineage: Eukaryota > Metazoa > Chordata > Ceratodontiformes > Ceratodontidae > Neoceratodus > Neoceratodus forsteri. The sequence goes on from CM057454.1 coordinate 34,191,396, forward strand.
AGGATCCAAGACAGCATGGGTTTACAACAGGAAGGTCCTGTCAAACTAATCTCATAGATTTCTTTGACTGGGTAACCAGAGTGGTGGACCAAGGGAAGCAGTTGATGTCGCCTACCTTGACTTCAGCAAAGCTTTTGACACTGTTCCACACATAGAAGATTGATAATAAGCTGGGTAGGCTTGGGGTGGGTCAGAAGTTAGTCAACTGGTGGCAAACTGGTTGACGGGCAGAAAACAGAGTGTGGTGGTAAATGATATACAGTCAGAAGAGATGCAAGTCACAAGTGGGTTACCTCAGGGATCAGTCCTGGGGCCAGTCCTCTTCAGTATCTTAATTAGTGACCTTGCAGATGGACTAGAGGGTAAGGCTTGTCTGTTTGCAGATGACACCAAGATCTGCAACAGAGTAGATGATCCAGATGGGGTGAGCAGAATGAGAAGAGATCTGGATAAACTAGCAAAATGGTCAGAAGAGTGGCAACTGGGATTTAATGCAAAGAAGTGCAAGATCATGCACATAGGGAAGAGAAACCCTGAAGCCACCTATAGGCTGGGAGGGGAGTTGCTAGCAGTCACAAAGGAAGAAAGAGACTTGGGCATCATCATCACTGATGACCTGAAATCATCCAAGCAGACCTCTAAAGCAGTAGGTAAGGCTAGGGGATGTTAGGGTGTATAAGTAGGGGTATCACAAGTCGTAAGAGAGAGGTAATAATCCCTCTTTACAAGACACTGGTTAGGCCCCATCTGGAGTACTGCATGCAGTATTGGAGGCCACACCTTCACAAGGACATTAACCAAATTGAGACAGTCCAGAGAAGGGCAACCAAAATGGTGCAGGGACTGCATCTGAAGACATATGAGGACAGATTAACTGAGCTTAATATGTATACCCTTGAGCAAAGGAGGGAGGTGATATGGTCGAGACATTCAAACACTTTAAGGGCATTAACAAGGTGAAAGAGTCTAACATGTTTAAATATAAGAAAAATAGCAGGACAAGAGGACACAGCATGAGATTAGAGGGAGGCCGATTAAGGGGGAATGTGAGGAAATACTTTTTCACAGAAAGGGTGGTGGATGCATGGAACGGACTACCTCAGGAAGTGGTGGCTATGAATACAGTGCAGGGCTTCAAACAGGCATGGGATAGGCATAAGGGAGCAATACAGATGAGTATGAATAGATAGACCACTGACAGAGCAAAGGCCGATGGTACATTTATAAGGTAGAAAAATAAATGGGCAGACTGGATGGGCCTTGCGGTCCTTATCTGCCATCAACTTCTGTGTTTCTATGTTTCTGTGTTTCATAGAAGGAGTGGTAAATTCCTGGAACAGCCTGCCAGTAGGGGTGGGGCGGGGGAGGACAGTGGTGGGGTTCAAGAAAGCATGGGGTAGAAATGAAATAAGGGGATCTTAATAGAAGGGAATGAGGGAGGGAGAAAGAGCCAGACAGTCGAGTAGGGTGTGTGGTGATACTGTACATAGGGGAATAAATGGGGCGACTGGGTGGGCCAAGTGGTCCTTATCTGCCAACAAATTTAATGAAGTATTTTTTCACAGAGAGGGTTGTGGATGCATGGAACGGCCTTCCGGAGGAGGTCGTGGAGTCAAAAACAATGGTGGAATTCAAGCATGCATGGGACAGTCATAAGGCAATTCTAGGGGGTGGGGGTAGAAAGAAGTAGGCTGCTGGTTAACTAGGATCTGCAGCTTATCCAGTAGGCAGGTTAATGGGCAGACTGGGTGGGCCAAGCAGTCCTTATCTGCCGTCAAATTCTATGTTTCTATTACCACATCCACCCACCATCCCTGAACTCAATCCAATATTGTGTTATTGTCCCCACCCTTTTTTGTTGGTTTGGGCTGTGAAGAGACTGTGTTACTGGAATTAGTGTCCCTTCTTACAGAGGTTACCAGGGCTATCTTACGCACATAGTACATAAGTTACTCAGTTGTTGTTCCTGGATTGTTTGGCATGCAGCATGTGGAACTCTGTGAGATGAGTCCTTAGCTTCAGCCTTCCTTGTCTGGGTGACTTTTTCTGAGCTCGTTAATCTGACCCATTAGTGGAAATCTAAAAGTCAGCAATTAACCATACTCTGTAACCTACATCAGATGCTGGAACAAGTCAGTAGCTTCAAATACCTCGGTATCACCCTGGACTCCTCTCTCTCTCCTATCACGAACATGTCAACTTGATCTGTAAAACAGTTAACACTAGAAGTGGTCTACTTTATCATCACAGGTAATGCATGACCCCGGACACCTTCTGACTGACAGTACCTAGCTCAGTGCTGTCCATGGCTGACTAAGGCATCGTCATTTACAGCTCTGCAACTGATGCTGTGTTACACAGAGTTAAGGTCGCACTCAGCAAAGCATGTCGCCTGATAGTGGGTGGCCACCGACTCACCCATACTTGTGACCTCTTTGGCCAAGCTAACTGGTTAAACTTTAATGGCTAGCTTCACTATCAGACCTACCTACTGGCAAAATAGATAACCTTGGACCTCTCCCCACCCTCTGCACTGCATCTCCTCACTCCTGCCCCTACTCCCCAGACTACCAGGAGCTCCTCTGTCTCCTTAAAAGTCCAACACTGTAGGGCAGCCCTGGGATGGCAAGCCTTCATGTATCAAGCCCCTGTCTGGACAAACGACCTGCCTCCTGGGGGCTTTTCTGTAACAAAGATTGGCCCCTTTAAACTAAAACTCCAGCAGCACCTCCATGAAATAAATAGCTAAGACTGCTCATTGCCTCTCCCCTTCCTTGGCATATTGCTGTCCTACTCACCATTTCCTACGTTCATGTATTGACAATGTCACCTTTGACAGCTGCAGCCCTCTTCCTCTCCTAGCCTCTATCCCTCTCTCCAGTTCCTGTCCCCCACCCCCCAACACACACACGCCCTCTTCCTTCATGGCCCACCTACCAATTCTTGGGGGATTGACATGAGCCCTATTGCCAGTGCTTAATCTTTTCTTTTTTTTCCTTCGATACCGTCTTCCCCACCCATTGTACCTAAACTGCATATTCATTTGTTGAGTAAATGATTTCCCTTTCATGCACTTTCTCAGTCCTGCACTCATTTGTCATTCTACCTTCAGTATGTCTCACTGCTCGAATGCCATGATGTATAGTGCCATGTGTGATGTTGCAACCTTATTTATATGTTCTTTCCTGCCCTCTTATACTGTTGGAACACCTGGTTTGACATGTTTCTCTCCTGCCAAGATGCATGTTTACAATTGTCTGTTATTGTAAGCCTATCATACTTGTCTATTTTCCCTAACCAAGAGTACCCCAGTTTTTTACTAACTTGTACTTGCAACTGCCTTGTCCCTTGGACTGCAGTTGTATTTTTATTGTATGTGTCTGCTGTTCTTCGCCTTTGCTGATTGCACTGTGAGGCCTTCCGTCACATGCAGTTCTGCTTAAAGTTGAGCCAGTCCAAATTCTCTCTTGGGAATTTGCATATGTTTCCCATGCTGCTTTGCATTACTGGGGTATGTGCAATTGTGTTTTCTTTAAAATTTGGCTGTAAGGCCAGTATCCTTCGTGATAAACCATGCTTCAGAGCATTTGCGCTGGGGTTCTTTTGTAGTTCTTTTCCTTCTCTATTTTGGGCTCCCCATGGCGCAAACAAATAACATCCCCCTTAAGGGGTGGCGAGCTCTCTCTCTCTCCCTGGGCTAAGACACAGATATGGCACACTGATGAGACCAAATGAGTGTAACCCCCCCCTGCAAATGGGGGTTCCCAAAAGACTTCCAGGAGCTTGCTTGAATGCTCCAAGCCTGAATGGTGTTTGGCATTTAAGCCATTTATCAGTGAGTGTTTTTAGAACCTCTGGTACTGTCTCTTTAAGAGCTGTCTGCTTGCAGACATAATTAGTTGTAGGGGGACTGTGTGTTTCTTTGATTGAGTACCACTCAAGCTGCTGCCAATTCACTTCATTTTGCAGTCACTAGGAGTGCAAAGGAACCTATCTGAAAGATGTAACTGTTTGCCAGAAATTATTTAGAGTAATAATGAAATTACAGTTTGTCTAACCTGCTTTCTTTGCAGTCAGAACTGTGTCTACTAGTTCCCCATTCTAGTTTTGAACTGCTGAACTGGACCAATCAGTGTGGGGTAAGCTAGCTCTAAAATGGTGCCTGGCCGAATCAGAACTTGGACTCATAATCTGAGCCAGCCACAAGAGGATTGTATGGGCAGTGACTCTGGGAGATGTAGTTTAGACTTCAGTGCCTTTTTGGACCAACAGCAGCAGTCTATTGTGAGTGACAGCCAATCCAGTCAAGAACTGGGAGGAATTCAAAGGAAGTGCCGGTTTTGTCGGTTGGAGTTTCAGTTGAGCTTTGGCAGTGAAGAAGGAAGGAGCCCTGTGCTTTTCAGTGTGCAGTTTTAGTCAAGCGGTGTAAGGCCCAGAGTTCCGGTCTGCAGCTTGTGTAACAGCTTGTTAGGACTGAATCTGTCCTGTGAAAAGAATCAAAGGATCTCTGAAGAGTAGAAACCAGGCTCACCCTGTAGAAGACTGGAGGAATTGCTGAAATTGCACTCGGTCTGTCAGGAACTGAATCTGCTGTGTGTTCTCCCGGTATTGTGCAGTAATTGCGATCGGATACAGATGCAGCCTGCCTGGTATAGTGCTTTCTTATATGGATGTGTGAAGAGGTTTGTGTACCTCAAGTGAGCCCTGCTGACATTGAAGGACCCTATCTTATTTGGAGTGTCGTGAGTACTAATTCAAGGTCGCTCCCTGTTGAATTGCCACATTAAATCCAAATGGAATTACTGTACTGCTGACTGTTTAATTCTCCTTTTCTCTGTGAAGGCCCTCACCAGCTGCCACGGTTTGGACTAGCCACTAGGGCTTGGGTACCCAGGGACAGTAACTGATAGGATAGGCCTGTACACAGAGCCATAAATGAATTATTAAGTGATAAGCTAATTAACCTGATTTCCCCTGTCCTGGTTATATCCCCTAAATAAATCAGAGCTGCTTGTTTCAGCAAAGTTATACTGCCTGAGGTATTTGTCTATGTTAAAGTACTGTACTGTGATTGTTGCACTGTATCTCATTTCACAGGAGGTCCCAGTGCGGAACCAGACCTGGGGTAAGTGTATACTGTGAAGGTAATTCTGATATATTGTGTGGGCCACTAGTGGGAAGAAAGGGGGGTTGCAGTGTCCCAGAGGGCTGTGACCAAGTTAGTTTAACTATTGCAAACTCTGACCTCTGGGTGGAGGCACCCGCCATTGGATCCAGGCCCCTCAACCTGTTAGTGGCAAATCAGGCAGGGGTAGTAGCCCCTGGGATAGCGCCATCTAGGGGTTACATGAGGATGAAACGTGTTTGTTTCTGCTGTTCTTGGCTTTTGCTGATTGCACTGTGAGGCTTCCCGGCACCATGCAATTCTGCTTAAAGTTGAGCCAGTCCAAACTCTCTCATGGGGATTTGCATTTTTGGAGTATGTGCAATTGTGTTTTATTTGTTATGGTTTGCTAGGTAAGTATATTAGGCATAAAGATGCCCATTTTCGGTAATATGACAGTACAAGATAGGGTAACATGATCACAGTTGACAAAATTGACATTTGCAACAAAAAGGGAACAGTAAGCATAACAGCAGCTGTATTATAATGAAGATCACCGTAGTTACAATAGATAGCAAATGTGGAGGCAGTGTCAGCCACAAGAGTTGGGGGATAGCACCAGTACAAGAATTTCATGGTGCAGTACAATTTCACTTAAACAAATGGTAGCTGTAGTCATAGGTGCGGAACTGGGGGTAGCACTCCACTTTTATTTCTGTATGGCAAAAACTAGTATAGAAAAGTGCCCTTGTGTACCCTCATAAGTGCCCTTTTGATTCTCAGCCCCCTCAGCTTTTACCATCTTCCGGCACCCTTGGCTGTAGTAAAAGATGGATAAATACAGGAGCAAGTACCAGAGAGGAGCAGGAATTCCTTAAGGACCCAATACAAATACAGTTCTAGGGGTGGGGATATGGGACACTAGCCACACTCTTGCAGTTCCACTGGCAGGCGATGATAGGCCAGACGTCTTTAAGCTAAGCTCCTCCTACAACCTGGGTGGATGTATCCCTGACTCCACCTTGTGACAGCAGATTTTTCCGCTGGAAGAACAAGTGATCTCATTCTTGCTCTGCTTAGGAATTTTCTCTGTGCCATAAGCAGAATGTTTATTCAAAGTTTTCAAAGCTAATTTGTGGGCTCCTTGACTTCGTTCGTGGCTACAATGGATTGCAAGAGGTGAGGATTCAAGTTCTGTGTTTGATGTCGCCAGAAAATGTCAGTCACTGATCTGCATGACACATACTTGTACTGCCTGGGTGGGAAATGCAACATGTCGTGGTGTGGCCTTTGCCTCTTGATGCTCCTGGAAGCTTCTGATGAGAGGAAGCTCCAGCTTGCTAAGGGCTGGCCTTCGGAACAGGATCCAGAGGACCACTCGAAAGGTGGCAAAAAGGCCTTGGCAGCTGCTGGGTTTGCAGCACAGCTTGCCACCATGTAAGAAGAAGTGGTGGCAGCCGCAGCAGGCACCTCATTGACCTTGGTGCTGCTCTAGGTTGGGTCTAGCATTGGAGGGACCTTCACGGGTCAGTTCCATGACTTGTGCTAGTCCCTCCAGCCCTTTGGGGAGAACCTTGTCCTCCATGGCTCTGGGTCGAAGAACAAGGTGAAGAAATTTTTGTACCACCACCACTGGTTGTGGGATGGAGAGGGATGAGTCTCCGAGCCCCTTGACTCACCTGACCACTTAACGGAGGTAGCGAGTCCCTTGGTCGAGGGGGAAGGTTGGGCAGCTAGAAGGTTCCTCGGTGTTGTCAATGAGCCATTCGACTTTGACTCTGGTCGACCAGCCGGCCGAAATATTCCTTGACCGAATTAACCTGTTGTCTGATGAGGTCGAGGATTTGGCCTCACAGTCCCCGACACCCAACTCAGTGGGACCCAGCTCCATCATTCTCCCCAGTCGATCCAGTTATGGACAAGCCTCCAACCGTGGTTGGGTCCCCCCACACCCATGTTGGTGCACATAGGTGGGCATGTGGTCTACGGCTTTCCGCAAGATGACCCTTCCTGCCATTGGCCAGTCGGTTGATGGTCGAAGTCGCAATTGAGACATTCACACTGTCAGTCCTGCTCGACTGGGAGGCTCTGCCCATGGCGCTTATCATCATCATCCTTGGGAGAGTAGAGGCACCACCACAAAATGTGTTGGTGCTGTGTGGAGTTCCTCTGGCAGCAGTGGGCCATCATGGAGCAGGGTAGGACTCTACCCCAAAGTACCATGCTTCTCTTGGCAGTCGCCAGTGGTTCCTCCCCTGGTCCACATCCTGCAGGTGCAACCAGCACCCGTCTATCCACTTATTCTGATGAAGTCACCACCCTGACAGCAGCAAACCAGCACTCCCTCCAAGGAGGCCAGCTGTTCTGCCCCCCGGCTTGCCAGGCCGGTTGTCAGTGAGGGTGGCCCTGGTTGAGGAGTTCTGGGAGGTCTGTGGTGACTTAATGCTGAAGGCTGTCTTCAGGGGGTCTTCCATGGACTTGGACCAGGAGTTGATGGCCTTCTCTGGGGCTCCTCTTTTCAACTGGGAGCCAGCCAAAGAGTCTTCCACCAACCAAGGGCCATTGTCATTTGGTAGGTGGCTTCTCCTCATTTCTGAATCCACGGGCATCCCCTTAGAGCCCATCCAGCAGCAGAGGACTGCTCCCCTCTCACAGACATCCTGGACTGGGACACGCCCCAGGGGGTTGCCTTCTTGGTGGCTGAGGCTATCTTGGGACTGGCTCTGGAGCTCTGGCAGCATCCAGCATCCTGCCTGGCACCCTCAGCCCGTATGGTCCATGGGTGCCCTTTGTGGCTTGTCAGATTTCTCAGACCACCTTTCTGTGGAGGGGCTAGTTTTGGCCTCTGTGTTCCACAAGTCCGGAAACCTGGGGAATGTGGCTAAGCTTCTGGGTAAAGAGTCCCATAAGGTTGGGCATGATGCTGTAAAGGTATACATTGCGGCTACTCCGGGCTTCAGGCAGGCTAATTATGCTGTTATGATGGCTAACTATGGCCATGCCATGATGGACATGTTAAATATCATCCTCACCCACTTCCACCCTGAGCAGCATATGGCGGTGGAGCTTATCTGAGACCATGGACAAATACTGGCTAAACACCAACTCCAGACAGCCTTGGACATGGGCAACTTGTGTGCCTGTGCAGTTGCAGCGGCTATCTCCATGCATCGCAGGGCCTGGCAGTGCCTACCTTCTTCACCTTCATGGCGGACACCCGACAGAGGTTGGCAGATGTCCCTTTCTTGGGTACCAATGTCTTTGGCCCTGGGATGGAAAGACATCTCACATGAATTGAGAAGTCCAGTGCCACACTGGACTCAATGACTTCGTCCCAGAAGACCTGAAGAAGTCCAAGAAACTGGCCATCCAGTACTGGTCCTTTCAGTCGCCTCATCCTCTGCAACAGCCCCAGCAGGGGGAGTTCTAGAACTGGCCCCAAGAGTCTGGGGGCCAGGGACCAAAGAGCGAGCGGGGTAGTGGTGCCTGTCTGGAGCAGTCTCTGGTTTCCCCTCCAGACCTTCCCAATGACAGGTCGGGGGGGGGTGTCATCCCTCCACCTGTCCTGTCCCGAACTGCTCCTTCTGTCGAGGCAGGCTGCATCTTTTTTTTTTTTTTTTTCCCACTGTAGTCTGCTCTCACAATGGACAAGTGGGTCCTGGATGTAGTGGGCAGAGGTCTGTCTTTCGATTTAGAGACTCTCCTGTCCTACTGCCTCCATATGCTTCGAGAGTCTGGGGCATCTTGGGACACACTGTCCACCCCTTGGGAAGACATTGCTCAGCTTCTGGCAAAAGGAGCCATAGCCAGTGTCTCAGACACCTTGGCCGGTCAAAGGTTCATGTCTAGGTACTTCCCTGATCTTGAAACGGACGGGGTTGACTGGTACCCCATACTGGATCTTCACAGTCTCAACCAGCATGTATGTAAACACAAGTTTTAGATGGTCACTCTGAATGAGGTTATCCCAGCTGTGGAACAGGTCATGTGTTTTTTCTCGCTAGACCTCCAGGATGCATTCTTCCACATTCCCGTTCACAGGTCCTACCACTGGTATTTTCGGTTCTTAGTGGAGGAGGTCCTGTACCAGTTCCAGGTCATGCCATTCGGCCTCTGCTCAGCCCCCAGGATCTTCACCAAGTGCATGGCGGTGGTGGTAGCCCTTCTTTGGTGCCTTGGGGTCAGAATTTCCCCCTACTTGGATGAGTAGGTGAATGCCAGTCCATTCTGAGAGGCCGTGGCGAGGTCCACAGTCCTGGCCCTCCAGAGCTGCAAAGATTTGGGTCCTTTGGTCAACCCGGAGAACTCCGAAGTGGTACCGCAGCAGGTAATAAAGTTCATCAGTGCAGAACTAGACTCCCTGCAGGCCAAGGCCCGCCTTTCAGCAGACCGGCACTGGATCTTACCTCCTTTGTCAATTGTTTCAGCTTTGTCTATTGCGTCCTTCCCAAGATTTCTTGCAGCTACAGAGGTAGATGGTGTCCTGCCCAGGACACGATGTCTGGCACTTTTTCAAGGGCCTTCACCACTTGTCCCCTCCAGTGCAAGAACCTCCTCCACCATGGGACTCGCTGCTGGTCTTGGCTATACTCATGGGCAAGCCATTTGAGCTGATGCACAGGTTTGACATCTCACACCCGTTGTGGAAGATGGCCTTGCTGGTGGTCATTATATATGCCAGAAGATTTGGGGAGCTCCAGGCACTCCTGGTGGACTCTCCTTACCTGGTCTTCAAGGGGGACAAGGTTGTCCTTCGCCCCAACCCAAAGTTTCTTTCGGTGGTGGTTTGAGTTTCATCTTAACGGATTTGATTAACTTACTGGTATACTTTACCAACCCTTCTTTGGTGGCCGACCGGAAGCGCCATACACTGGACATGCAGAGGGTGCTCTCTTATTATATAGAGCACATGGCTGAGTCTATTACCTATGCTGAAGCTCAGGGGTCGATCTTAACCTTGTTTTACTAGCCCAAACACTAGTGCAAATTGACCAGGGCTAATGCAGCTAACTCTCTACTAGCCCACCTTGACTAATGCAGATTTTCATGGCTGTTAGTGAAGTTAAAAATGTCTCTACTTTAGCATTCTCTAGTCTTCATGCTAATCTCTCCCAGTGTTCCACATGGCCAGGTGTGATTAACAGCTCATTAAGAGCTGCAATTATCTGGCAGTTCAAGAGAAGGATCCCACAAAAGACTCAATGTGAGTCATTTATCACTCCACTGTTAAGACTTTCAGCTAGTGTTCAAGGTGTGATCAAGGGTAGAGTGCTGTTAAGTCACTAGGTTCCAGTTTTCTGAATGTGTCTATGTCTAACAATTTGTCCAATACTATTAAGACCAGTGCCCCTCATTTCGCTACATTTTGAGTGGTTGTATCCAGCATTTCAGTGACAAAATGCAAAGAGGTATACAGGATCGGCCCTGCAGGTGGTGGGTTTTATCCCAGCCTCACCATAACTTCACTGTCCCCTCCAAATCTCTTAACTATTTTCTTTCCCTGGACACCACTGTAGACCAGACTCTGAAGTGACCATCCATAGCTGCCAGTACTGGCAAGCGTAGGGGGTCCATAGCGCTTCTAAATGGACCATGCCAGCCATCGCCATCCATACAGTTCCACCCTTGTCCCACTCAGCATGTCCTTTCAGCCTAAAAACAAAGCTTTGGATCATGTATGGTACAAAAATAAACCTTGATAAAATACATAATTTGAAACCTTGAAATAGGCATTCCTGGGGTGCGTAGATCATTCTATACAGAAATAGAAATGGTATAGTGTTATGCCTGTGGACTGTTTCCCCTGGGCTGTTGAAAGGACAATGTTTAAGAAAAATCTGTTATTGGGGCAGAACATATTAAAATCAATGCTTTTACAAATAAAAATGTCATAGTTTTCTATTTCCCAAGCCCCTTAGGTTTGTCTAGCCCCAACCCCAAAGAAATCTTAGATGTGCTCCTGGCTCACTTGAGACTGTACAAAAACTTTCAAAAGTGCAGGTCTCCAGCTGACTATAGGGTGGGGACCGAGAGTGTCTTTCCCTGCCTGACTCTGTTTATTGCCCTGTGGGTGGTGGTGACAGTGTGGTGAGGTGCATGATGATGTCAGCTATTGTGTGTGCAGAGCTAGGACTGCTTGATTGAACATTTGCTGTTGTGATATCATCTCTCTGTTTGGTGTGGGGGCAGAAAGAGGAAGAGAGGAGGCTATGGTACAAAACAATGGGGGGACTCACTGTGATGGCACTGCAGTCTTTTTTTCTGCTGGGGAGCTGGAAGCAATGTGGGAGCAGGATAAATGTGCAATAATCAGAGCATTTCTTGGCTTTGCTTGCATTGTTTCCTGCATAAGTGATCAAAAGTTACCATAATAATTAAGGGCTAGTGTAATCATCTGCAGGCTAGTGCAATTTTGAATCAACTTGCCTTGTTGGCTAGTGCAAAAAAAAGTTAAGGTTGACCCCTGCTGAAGCTGCATCTGACACCCCGGCAGCAATGCTGGTACTGCCACTTGCGGATCTGCCGAACCTCGGTTTGTGGTAGGATCCACCTGAAACTTAAAACCCCGACCCTGCCTGAAGGACTCTGTTGGAGCTGCAGGGTGGAAAAGCCAATTGCCCTTTCAGGTATGTTGAGTGCTTGGTGCTTCAGGAACTTGAAATCGTAGTGCCGTCACTCTGATTGGTGGATGCCTGATTAGTGACTTGAGCTGATTGACTGATTGGTCTACAATCCCTCGACATTCGTCTAGTAACTACTGTGGAGCTGTGCCTCTGCTATAGTGACTGATTAATTTAAAAAGGGTGCCTTTTTTTCTTTCCTTTCGATTTATAGCTGTTATTAAAATTCTTAGAAGTTATAGCTGCTATAAACATTATTTAAAAGTGATTATAGCCATCTTTAGGCATATTTACTGCATACAGCGTTTTTTTCTTTTTTTTTAAAGCCAAATCCTTGAGTTTAACAATATGTTTACAGCCTTTTAATTAGAATTACAGCACAGAGTGCTAAGCTTGAGATTCATTAAGAATCTACTGTTTTCTACCCTCATTCCTGCCTGTCCTGCTCAGCTCTACTCCTTTGTTCTCTTCACCCAGCCCGCCTATTTTTTAGCCTCCTTCCTTTAAGCAAACCACCTGCCCTGTTCTTTTGTTTTCTGTAAACCCCCTCCCCTACTTAACCCCTCTCCCTTCCTCTCCCCTCCAGGTCGACCATTGCCTACCAGGGCTCGGACCTCGAACAGCGCTACTGAAGAGACTGACTACCGGCTCGGGGTTCGAGCCATGGTCCTGCCAAGCAAGAAGCAGACTGTGTGGCTTTTTCCCTGCTGCTACCACCACTTGTGGATCCTCTGAACCTTGGTTTGTGGTAGGAGCCACCTGAAACTTAAGACCTCGACCCTGCCTGAAGGACTCTGTGCCCTGGTAGGCAAGGCAAGGCAATTTTATTTGTAGGGTGCCCAATCCCGGAGGCTCTGGGCGCACAACAGAAATTATAACAGAACATAGTGAAAAACAACATAAAACGATAACAATGCATAAATAGTAATATAACAAATTAAAATAAATTAAAAGGCTTTTGGACTATCACAGCAAGGGACTAGCACAGGATGGACTCAGAAATCTGGAAAGGCCAGGTCAAAAAGGTGGGCCTTCAGCCTCTGCTTGAACACCTTCACCGAAGAGGCCTCCCGGACAAAAGGTGGTAACAAATTCCACAGGATCAGCCCAGAGTCACTGACTGCGTGATCTCCTGAAGTCTTGAGCCGAACCCTGGGAATGTCCAGGAGGCCCCTCAAAGAGAAGCCGAGGGAGCGAGAAGAGGACACAGGTGTCAGGAACTCTGACAGGTAGCCAGGACCCAGTCCGTATAGGGCCTTATAGGTGAGAAGACCCATCTTGAAAAGGACCCTCCACCTGACCAGCAGCCAGTGCAGAACCCGCAGGACCAGGGTCACATGACTGAACCTTGAAAGGCCCGTCAGTAACTGGGCCGCCACATTCTGAACTAGCTGAAGTATGTGGAGGTTCCCTCCCATGACCCCGAAGTACAGAGAGTTGCAGTAGTCAAGCCTGGAGGTCACAAAGGCATGCACTAGTGTCGGCAGGTCCTTGAACGGAACGAGGGGCTTAATCCGAGCAGTGTTCCACGGATGGTAAAAACCACTGCTGACAACAGATGACACCTGATCTTCAAAAGTCAATCTGTTATCAAGGATCATGCCCAGAGTTTGCACCCTCGGGGAAGCCACCAAAGGAGAAGAACCCAGGAAAAGTCCTGAATTGGCCCCAGGTGACAGCCCATCATGTCCGTGACCAGGCTCGATCACCAGTATCTCCATCTTGACCGGGTTAAGTCTCAGCCAGCTGGAAGCCATCCAGTCATTGATTTTAGCAGACAGTTATTAAGCACATCAACAGCTCGTGGTGCTCCGGGGGCAAAAGACAAGTACAGCTGGATATCATCTGCATTACAGTGAACCTCCATGCTGTACTATCGAATGATCTCGCTCAGTGGCAGCATGTACACTGCGAACAGCAGCGGCGACAAGATCGAGCCCTGTGGTACTCCACAAGACAGGTACATTGGGGAGGAGGAGAAATTCCCCATCACTACCCGCTGCACCCTGTTTGAGAGATAGGACTCAGACCACCTAATGACAGTACCAGCGAGTCCACAAAACTCACACAGCCGATCAAGAAGCACAACGTGGTCCACAGTGTCAAATGCTGAGGAGAGATCGAGGAGAACAAGAACTGACCTGTCTCCTCTATCTGTAGCCATGACCAGATCATTATGCATCCTCACTAGAACTGTTTCTGTGCTATGTCTACCCCAAAAACCCGACTGAAGTGGCTTATAGATGTCCGAGGACACCAGGCGATCCTCGAGCTGATATGCCACTAACTTCTCAACAACCTTACCCAAAAGGGTAGGATGGAGATAGGATGGTAATTCGCCAGGACGTCAGGGTCGAGGGAAGGTTTCTTAAGAAGGGGCCTCACCAGCGCTTCTTTCAAAGCCGCAGGGAGGACCCCCTCCGCCATTAAGCACCTGGCAATCCCGGCGAACACCGAGCAAACAGCCTCGACACATCCCATTAAGAAATGCGTTGGGGCCGGGTCCAGTTCACAAAAGGTGTGCTTCAGCTCCAAGATCACCTTAGTCACTTCAGTCGCCTCCACTGGCCTAAACTTATCCTAGACAGGCGTAGTGCCTCCCAGACCCCCAGCCCAACCACTGTGAGGCAGATGCCTCCCTGGCAGGATCCCCGACTGTATGGCAGACACTCTGTCAGAGAAAAACAGAGCAAACTCCTCACACAGGGTGGATGACCATGCTTTTCTCAGCTGCAAGCAGGCCGGATGATGAAGGCTGTCTGCAGTCCAAAATAGCTAAGATAGTTTGTTTTTTCCACGCAGCAATTTCCCTGGACAGGAATTCTGCCTTCTTATGGGAAATTACCCCTTGGTACTCCACATAGTGAGCACGTAGGGCCAGCCTATCTGCATCCAGCCGGGACTTCTGCCAGCAATGCTTCAACCTCCGACCCTTGACCTTCATCACCTTGAGGTTCCCCTCAAATCAGGGGGACCTCAAGTGAGAAGATCTGGGTCGTATATGAACTGGTGCGAGAGCATCCAGAGTCCACCCTATTATAAGTGGCCACCGCCTCTCCGGAACCCATTGCACATGCCACGTCAACCTGAGATAGGTCCGCTAACGCCAAACAGTCTCCTCAGGGCGCATACCCCTAAAGGGTGAAAGCTGACACCTGGGAGGGGGGCAAATGTGAACTCCACAGTACAGTGATCAGACCAGACGACCTGATCAGTCTTCAGGTTTTCAACCTCAAGACCCAGCTGGAACACCAGATCGAGTGTGTGGCCATGCTGGTGGGTCGCAGATGCAGCCGCTTGTGAAAGGCCCAGTGAATGCATTAACTGGAGGAGGAGGTTGAAACTGAAACGTGAGGATTCATGGTCGATCCAGGCATTGAAGTCCCCCAGGATAAAACACCTGGGGGACTCCAGCAACTGGTCAACAGTGAAGTCCGCCATCTCCTGCAGTTAATCTCCCCCCGCCCCAGGAGGGTGGTAAATGAGGATAATCCTGCAACCTGCACCTGTGCCCCCATGCACAGCAATGCACTCAAAAGATCAGGTGTTACCCACTGGGAGCACCGTGAAGCCCAGGCTGGCTTGAAAAACAATGGCCACACCCTCTCTCCTGCGATTCTTCCTCGGGCAGTGTACTATGGAGTTACCCGGGTTGGCCGGCTACCGCAAGAACTGGGCCAGCATCATCACCAAGCCAGGTCTCTGTTATGCAAGCCAGGTCAGCAGCGGAAATTAAGTCCGCAAAAATGGCAGTCTTGTTCCTCATCAACCTGGCAGTGTAAAGCATCACCCGAAGAGGATGAGAAGTCACAGCTGGACCTCTAGCTGCCTAGCCACTTGGTCCGGTGGGAACCCTGGGTACGGAGACCAAACACGTCTGGCCTCTTCGTCTGCTCCATTTGCACCCAGGGCATCTCCTGGACAGAACAACCTCAGTGCAGCTCACCCCCCCAACTGCCTTCGGCTACCTGCAGATCCCTTGTCTCCTAGAAATTCTGACCTCCCTACAGCATCTTGCTGGGGTGGCAGGAATTGGGGGGTCAGTAAAGGGGAAAAGGTCGCGAAGCCAAGTGGCAGCATAAGTAATTCTAGCAGGGCCATGGTCCCAGCACATCTTGCCTGGCCCATCTAGTCCCACTGGAATTCTAAAATTGCTCAAGATTTTACTGTGCAAAAACGAACCCAAATAACAAACAACCCCCTACCACTTTTCCCAAAACAAACCCCACTAAAAGAAATTACCCTCTTACATACAAACCATGCACACACTAAACCAAATACATTACCCCTCGCCCTCTACTAATACAAGTTCTTTAAACTTCACCTACACCCCCCAGACCACATTCTCCCCCCAACCAAAATAAAATAAATTAATAATTGAGAGGCACAATCGAGAAGAGAAATAGTGAATATAAGTTGCAGCAAAACAAAAACAGGAAATTCCAAGTCAATAAACTGAAATGTCCAAACTTAAAATCCCAACCAGAAGGCTGGAAATGTTTCAAGGTGCAGTCCAGACTATTGGGTGCTCTCACCACCAAAGCTCGAATAAAGATTTTAAGATGGCACAACCAGTTTGAAGGCAAGATTTCGGTTTTTTCAGGAGTCCCTCCAAGACACCCAGTCGACAGCTCAATTGAAGCTGCGAGGTGGAAAAGCTGACTGCACTTTCAGTATTTCCTGCCGGCGCTATGCGCCGGCTCCCTCCTTCACCCATTCTGTGTGGACCTTTACTTATATATAGTCTTTTTGATCAGATCACTAAGGGTCCTAACTTTCATTGGCTCCTTATAGAGCATAGCCGCTAGGGGAGTGTCGAGCCGAAATTTGTTATTCATTAAATAAACCCTCTCTGACTGACAAAGCCTACTGGAGACTGTACTATCTCTGCAGCTTTTAAGCATTTCTACCTGTGACCTCTCACTCTCTTACTTCGTACACAAGGTTATAATCTCTGCACCTGACTTGTGTAGCTTGCTTTAACTACTAGTACTACTCTGTTCCCCTGTCTCTTTTCTTGTGGTGATCTCACCTCAGTATTAAATTGTCTAGGGCCACTCCAACCTGTCCTCTTACTGAGGCTGGCACCCTACTCTAAGCTGAGGCAACCCCATTTGCAGACTGCTTAAATCAATCCCTTAACAAAGTATGGTGGTCTGTGGCCTGGGGGGAGGGGCCTCTTCTCAGTTCTATTGCTACTTTGTTTAAATGGGGTTTATTATCTATCCCCTGCGTCCAAAAGTCTAATGATACCTCGTCTGGGCTTATTGATTTCTGTTTCTCCAACTTGATTGCAGAACACCGGCCTGTGCCTATATGTAACCTCCTTTTCTACCGAAAGGGCTGTACCTACCATGCTTTCTCTGCTCATAGAAAATGGGTGCGGAGGCGTATTATTCCCTTAACTTTCCACAGTGCTAAGCTCTGGTTCCTAGTCGTCCTTGCAATTCTTCTATCAGGAGATGTCGAACTAAATCTGGGTCCCTTGTTCACTTCTCCTCAGCTGACATATCTGGGATCTCCAATAAATGGCTATTTATTGTCCATATGAACATTACAAGTTTAGTCTGTCACATTGCTTAACTCGAGGGATGGGTCAAACTCTACACTCCAGAAACGTTTTGTGCCTCACATTTTATGCCTCATAGAAATGTGGCTTAACCCGGGGATACCTGACACTCTCTGCTCCCTGGCTAATTACTTCCTGATTTTTATTTTTTTTATTTTAGTCTTTGATAACCGGGTAAGGCCTACTAGGCACAAGTGCCTGTTCTCAGGGGCAACCTGGGAGCACTGGGCGGTTAAGTGACTTACTCAGAGTCGCACAGTAGCAAGTGGAGGTTGTGAGACGTCTGGTCTGCTGGATGTATCAAGCTCGTTCACACCTCGTTCCTCTAACCTCTAGGCTATACTGCCAGACTGTCTCTGTGATTCATAGAGACAGGTTATCCCCAAGTATGGTGGTGGAGTTGCTCTGTTCCATAAAAACCATCTCAGCATTACAACTGTCCCTGCCTCTACCTTCTCTTCTGTTTGTGAATCCCTACACGCTACTCTTGCATTGGGTGCTAAGAAACTCCATATCATCTGTGCCTACAACCCTCCCAGTGGGGGCATAGCTGGGTTTGCTTGATCAGACTTCCCAAATATTCAGCCGTAATGATGTTGCAATTTTGGGGGACCTTAACTGACTGGGGACAGCTCACAGTTCTCTACTGTCACTGATGCAAATCTATAGAAACATAGAAATATAGAAGTTGATGGCAGATGAGGACCATCCAGTCTGCCCATTTATTTTTCTAACTTATGAATGTACCATTGGCCTTTGCTTTGTCAATGGCCTAGCCATACTCATTTGTATTTCTCCCTTATGCCTGTCCCATGGCTGTTTGAAGCCCTGCACTGTATTCATATCCACAACTTCCCGAGGTCGGCCATTCCATGCATCCACCACCCTTTCTGTGAAAAAGAGCTTCCTCACATTACCCCTTAATCAGCCTCCCTCTAATCTCATGCTGTGTCCTCTCGTCCTGCTATTTTTCTTAATTGAAACATGTTAGACTCTTTCACCTTGTTAATACCCTTAAGGTGTTTGAATGTTTCAGTCATATCACCTCTCTCCCTCATTTGCTCTAGGGAATACATATTGAGCTCTGTTAATCTGTCCTCATGTTTTCTGATGCAGTCCCTGCACCATTTTGGTTGCCCTTCATTAGAATGCCTCAGTTTCTGGACTGCCTCAATCTAGTTAATGTCCTTGTGAAGGTGTGGCCTCCAGTACTGCATGCAGTACTCCAGATGGGGCCTAACCAGTGTCTTGTAAAGAGGGACTATTACCTCCCTCTTACGACTTGTGATACCCCTACTAATACACCCAAACATCCCCTAGCCTTACCCACTGCTTTAGTGGTCTGCTTGGATGATTTCAGGTCATCTGTGATGATGATGCCCAAGTCTCTTTCTTCCCTTGTGATTGCCAGCAACTCCCCTCCCAGCCTATAGGTGGCTTCAGGGTTTCTCTTCCCTATGTGCATGATCTTGCACTTCTTTGCATTAAATCCCAGTTGCCACTCTTCTGACCATTTGCTAGTTTATCCAGATCTCTTTTCATTCTGCCCACCCCATCTGGATCATCTACTCTGTTGCAGATCTTGGTGTCATCTGCAAACGGACAAACCTTACCCTCTAGTCCATCTGCAGTGTTACTAATGAAGATATTGAAGAGGACTGGCCCCAGGACTGATCCTGAGGTACCCCACTTGTGACTTGCATCTCTTCTGACTGTATACCATTTACCACCACTCTCTGTTTTCTGCCCATCAACCTGTTTGCCACCCAGTTGACCAACTTCTGACAAACCCCAAGCCTACTCAGCTTGTTAATCAATCTTCTATGTGGAACAGTATCGAAAGCTTTGCTGAAGACATGGTAGGCGACATCAACTGCTCCCCCTTGGTCCACCACTCTGGTTACCCAGTCAAAGAAATCTATGAGATTAGTTTGACAGGACCTTCCTGTTGTAAACCCATGCTGTCTTGGATTCTGTGCTCCCGTGGATTCCAGATGTTGCACTATCCTTTCCTTAAGGAGTGTCTCCATATTCTTGCCCACTACTGAGGTGAGACTGAGTGGTCTGTAGTTCCCTGCCTCCTTCCTGCTACCACTCTTGTGGAGCGGGATCACATGAGCCCTTCTCCAGTCTTCTGGGACCTTTCCTGTGCTCAGAGACTCACTAAACAGTTCTGCTAATGGCTCTACTAGTTCCACCCTTAGCTCCTTTAGTACCCTGGGATGTATGCCATCAGGTCCTATTGCCTTGTCCACCCTGAGCTTATTGAGCTCTTGTAGGACTCTTTCTTTTGTGAAGGGGCTAATGCACACTTCCCTCCCCCTGTGTCCATGCTGCTGAACTGTGGACCCTGCCCTACCTTCTCCTCAGTAAATACTGAGCAGAAGTATCTATTTAGGATAGATGCTTTTACATGGTTCTCCTCCTCATATGCCCCCCTTATCCCCTATGATCTTAGCAATACCCCCTCTGTACTTTCTTCTTTCACTAATGTATCTATAGAAAGTCTTGTCACCTTCTTTTCCTGATCGTGCTAGTGTTTCCTTGGTTTGGGCCTTTGCCTGCCTTACTGCCTTCCCTGCTTCCCTTAGGGAAGTTTGGTATGCCTCCCTAGCTTCATCCCGCTGCGTTCCCTTATATTTCCTGAAGGCCAGCCTTTTGGCTCTGACCTTTTCTCCTGCTGTTTTTGAGAACCAAAGTGGTTTCCTTCTTCTTTTGCACTTCCTTTTCTCTCTAAAACAATGGGATGTTGCTTCAAGTATTGCATTCTTAATGCTTGCTCACTTTGCCTGTACCCCCTCACCTGTATTTCTTCTTGCCAGTGCTAGCTTAACTCTGTTGGCCATGTTATCAAATTCAGCTCCTCTGAAGACCCATATTTTTGCTTTGGAATGGGATTATTTAGTTCTAGTGGCCAGATTGAACCATATCATATGATGGTCACTGGCCCCAGGTGACCTTCTACCTGGAGATCTGTGATCCTTTCCCTGTTAGTACTAGATCTAGGATAGCCCTGTCTCTTGTGGGTCATTGTACCTGTTGTTTGAGGCCTTCCCCCTGTAGGGAATCCACTGTGTTTGTAGTTCTGGCAGATATTCCTGCTGGTATTGACCAATCTGTATCTGGCATGTTGAAGTCTTCCATTATCAGAACCTCCCCTTTAGCTGTCATGTTTTGTATATCTTCTAACAGTAATGTGTCTGTGTCCTCCCCCGGTCTGGTGGCCTGTAGACAACCCCAGTTCATATAGCTGTCCTATTTCCTGTTTCCAGGGTGACCCACAGTTCTTCTGGCTCCTTATGTGTATTCTGAATTTCTGTAGCTTTGATATTTTCATTGACATAAAGGGCCACTCCAACCCCCCCCCCTTTTTTTTTGTACCTCGGTCTCTTCTGAACAGTACATAGCAAGGTACGGAAATCTCCCAAGTGTGGTTACTGGTGAGCCATGTCTCGCTAATGGCTACTATGTCCAGTTTATCCTCTGCCATTATTGCCTGCAGGTCTGGGATCTTGTTTCCCAGACTGCGAGCATTTGTGTACATGATTTTCCATTGGCCAGATTTTGGTGTGTTAGTTGTTGGGCGAGGTCTGGTGTTTCCCCTATGTGTCGTATGGGGAGCCAGACCTTTTTCCTTACCTGGTGATGCAAATGAATTACAAACATGCTGAACTCCTGTTTGATCAATAGCTGAGAGGGGAGGGGTGTTCTTCTCATTCGACGAATTGTGTGCTGCACCTCTTCCCCATTTGCTAGTTTAAATATTCTGGAGAGACGTCAAACTTCTGCCCCAGTGCACTGACTCCCTCCTTAGTTAGATGCAGTCCATCGAATTTAAAGAACTTTTGCTCCCAAAACTGTTGCCAGCTACGTACAAATTTGTGTCTTATTTTCCTTACACCAGCCCTTGAGCCACTTGTTTAGCTCCCCTATCTCCCCTTCTCTGACCTTCTGTCCATCTGATTCTCTCTCCCAGACTAGCAGGATCTCAGAGAAGATGATGCCGGACAAAATGGATGATAGTTTGTCATCCAGCCTGGTCAGGTGTTCCTTGGTCTCCACAACTGATCAGCTGGCGAGATCATTAGTCCCTCTGTGTACCAGGACGTCGATGTTTTCTCCTGCTTCCTTTACAGTTTTAGCAATGCGGTCAGTGTCTCTCCACGCTGATGTACCTGGGAGACATCTGACCATTACCCCTGGCTGGAGATAGGTATCAACTCCCCAAATCGTGGAGTCTCCTATGATAAGAGGTGTTTTGGATTTTTTTTTGGCCTTTTTTTTTTGTTTTTGTTTGTGTTTTGGGTGAGTTTTGTTGTGCTAGCTCCTGTGCAGCAGTGTCCTGCTGTGTAGTGTCCTCTATGCCTTTGTTTGATTTCGGAGATAGAGTCAGATACCTGTTTGTAGTTTTTATATGGTTTGTGGAGGTGATATTTATTTATTTAGTTTTTTGTTGACCAGGTAAGTGCACTAGACAGATTCTGCCTATTTTCAAGCACAACCTGGGGGAGGGGGATACAGATGATTGCCAACTGACTTTGAACCAGATTAAGCTGCGTTAATATGTTAAGTTATTATAAGTTGGAGAGCACCGAGTGATGGGGCACCCGATTTGCCCCTCCTAACCACCTGCTAACCTCCCGGACCATCTACCCTCTGCGGTCGAGGTGCTTCTGTTGGATGTTGGGGAAATGGCAGGCAGTTCTTATATTTCCTCCTGAATATGTGATTTGAGGTGCACAATCTCTGCCCATGCTGCCTGGAGCTGAGCCCTTGGCGCTCCAATGGCCCAGCATGTAGGGCGGTGTCCTAAATCCTGTATAACTGCCCTTCTGAAAAGTGTCCTACAGTACCTGCAGTTAATAATATCCATTCCAGATAAATTGCCGGGTTTATAACCTGGTCAGAGTAATTAGAAGGAGGAAAATGAAAGAAAAAGTTTGATTTTGTGCTTTGTTTTTGTATAACTTGTTATAACAAGTTAAATTACTTGTGCCCCTGTAAATGAGGTCACTGTGTGGCTACCCCTCTGATCTGCCCTTTCCTGCTTTGCTACAGAAAATGTCACGACTGTGCTGCCCTATAAAAGGAGTGTAGCGTGGGGTGGTTGGGAATGAGGGTGGGTGGTTGGGCCCTTCCCCTGCCGAAAAAGGAGAACCACGGACTAAAGAAATAAGGAGGTAAAAGCAGAAACAATCAGCCAGCAACAAATGCAGTAGCCCTGAAAGCTTAGCCTAATGATAGATAAAAGTGTAAAACCTGTAAAGTACCACCTGTAATAATTTCACAGAAGATATACCCTGTAAGAAACACTTTGCTACAGAGAAAAATCAAGCAGTAACAGAAGATAACTTGCAAAAGACAATTTGAATCAGAAGATTACAGCAGTAATCTGTAAGCACATGCCTATATTCACATCCTATAATAATGCAGCAGAAGGTATACCCAGCAACAACAATTTCAGTTAGAGAAAAATAAAGCAATAAAATGTTAGCAACAAACAGTAACAATCCCTGTGAGTACAAAAGAAAATAATAATACACAGTAAATCTGCCTAGCCAAAAGAAGCCTTAATCCTTTTCCTTGCTCTGGTAAGGTTCCTTGCTCTGTCCTTACAAGCAGCCTAGGAAAAAGCTCAGGTGAAGCTAGGTGCCTTTGCCAGCAAACCTAGTCTTCCACCTCCAAGATATCAACTAACCTGCCCTTTTAACCCTTCCTTCTGTTGGAATTTACTAACAGTTTGTTAGCTCCACCCCCCAGTTATACACCTAATCCCCTGGAAGAGCTGTGGGAGGAAAGCAATTAGCTCCTTTAACATGAGAAGGAGACTGCAACACTTCTGAGATGAACCAAAAACCTTTCAGCAAAAAAAAAAAGAAAAAGAAAATAGTGGCAAACAGTAATTTTGCTTAGCCTAATAATAAAAAGTCACAAAAACGTAAGCACCACCTGTAATAATTTCACAGAAGATATACCCTGTAAGAAACTTTGCTACAGAGAAAAATCAAGCAGTTACAGAAGATATAACTTGCAAAAGACAACTTGAATCAGAAGATTACATCTGTAACCTGTAAGCACACCCTGTAATAATGCAGCAGAAGGTATACCCAGCAACAACAATTTGAATTAGAGAAAAATAAAGCAATAAAATGTTAGCAACAAACAGTAACCATCCCTGTGAGTACAAAAGAAAATAATAACACACAGTAAATCTGCCTAGCCAAAAGAAGCCTTAATCCTTTTCCTTGCTGTGGTAAGGTTCTTTGCTCTGTCCTTACAAGCAACCTAGGGAAAAAAAGAGCTCAGGTGAAGCTTGGTGCCTTTGCCAGCAAACCTAGTCTTCCACCTATAAACTTCACCAGCTGTTAATTGAGCCAACTAGAACTACGCCATCACTACGATCAGGTACCCTCATAGACTGGGTACTGGTAAACCGATTGGAGCACGTATCTATGTTAGGCATCGTGGCCGATGTCCGATGTGCTAACAGACCATTCTCCAACCTTTACATCTGTCCCTGGTACGCCCATCTCCTCCACCACGTTTCATCACTTTTACCAATTTTGCTAACCTGGATGAAGCTGCATTTCTATATGATGTTTCCAAAATTGACTTGTCTGGTATTTAGCACTCCTGCAATGTTGAGGATGCCCTTCATATTTTTCTGAACTAATTCCTTGCTGTTCAGTGCAAGCATGCCCCTATGGTCATTAGGAGAGTCAGAGGTAAACAAACAAGGTGGCTCCACAAAGACCTGCTTGCAAATTTGTGCCTTAGGGATAAACCTTGGAAGCATTACAAGCAAACTGGCCTGCAAACAGAGTTCAGTACCTATAGAGCTCTTAGGAACTTTTTGTAAAAAAACAAGTTAGAGTAGCTAAGAGCAAATACTGTAAAGACCTATTATCTAGCTCAGCTTGTGACCCTAGGAAATTCAGGGCCCGTGTTAAGACTTTTCTTGGGCTTCTCAGTCGGTTACCCCTGGGGATATGAAATTAAACGGTGTTCTTTGTAATGACTCCAGCACCATAGCTAACTCTTTCAACCTAATGTTCTCTGATCTATCCCAATATACCTCTTCCCTCCTACCTACCGCAACACACCCTCAGCTCTTACCTACAAACCAGCCAGACACCCCTGCCGCTATATCCCATGAGCTACCCTGCACATCACCTTTCTGCTTTAAGACCATATCAAGATCCGGAGGTCCTGAAACTCCTGAAATCCATCTCTGACAACACTAGCTCTGGCTCAGATTCCCTAGAACCTCGACTTCTGAAGCTTGCTGCTCCTCTCATTGCTGGCTAAAATCTACACACTGTCTCTCTCTTGCAGCATAGTTCCGGACCTCTGGAAAATTGTTCGTATAACACCTGTCTTCAAAAAAGGTGACCCGAAGGAAATCTCCAGTTTCAGGCCTATAGTCATTTTTTTGGTTCTGAGCAAAATTCTGAAGAAACTTGTCACTACCCAAACAATTGACATCCTTTTATTTTTTTAATCACATCTCTATTTTACGCCTGCTGTAGCGTCTTATCGGTGAGGGCACCCAGCCCTGCCCGCTGGGAGAGCAGCAGGCTCACTCACATGATTGGGGGGGGCGGTACGGCCGTCACTGACCCACTGGAGGGATCCCCTTACCTTACCTCGTCAGGCCGGCCCCAGACCCCCCAGAGCGATTCCACGACAGTCCTCCTGGTATCACAGGGTGCAGCCATCAAGCTGCTCAGTTGTGCCCAACCATTTTCCTCCTGATTTTCTCCTGATGGGCGGCGGATGTGCAGTGGCGATGTACTGTGATGCGAGCGATCGCTGCACTCATAGTAACACCATGCTTGCAGTGCCCCCGGGCGTCCCCAGGGGCCACCGCAATGCAGTGCGTTTCCCCTGCCCATCCCAGGACTAGGACAACTGTCTACGGATGCTCGATCCTAATCCTCCCCTGCTGACCCCCGATGACTCGGGCTCGTTCCTGAACCTGGGTCGCCAGCAATGCGCAAGGTGTGGCGTCCAGCACTTCAACCCTCAGCGCTACTGGGCCAGCTTAACAATTGACATCCTGATAAAGTTCAGTCTTCTCTCTGAAACCCGGCAAGGTTTCAGAAAAGGTCATAGGACGTCAGTGGTCTTCTCAAACTCACGACAGATACACTTTCCAATATGGGTTCTGGATGACTTATAGGTGCCATTTTTATTGACCTTACAAAGGCCTCTGATCTTGTTGATCACCCCCTGCTTCTCTCCACTCTTCGAAATCTAAGCTTCTCATTCCCTGTCATTGACTGGTTTAGTAGTTGTCTGTCAAACAGGACCCAAACTGTGAAATTTAACTCCTCCCTAACTGACAGTACCATCATCAACATTGGTGTGCCTCAGGGTTCTATCCTGGGGCCCCTTCTTTTCTCACTCTATAAACAATGTTGCAGATGTTTTTCAATCCTGTTCCTCAGTTCTTTATGCAGACGATCTTGTCATTTATACCAACTCTACTAGTGTAGCCAGCATTAACACATCCCTTTCCTCAGACTTCAAAAAATGTTCAAAACTGGCTGTTTGCTCACAAGATGGTACGAAATGCAAAGAAAATGACAGCCATGCTTCTAGGCTCTGCCTCAAAGCTCAAGGCTCGTCCCACGTCCCTGATGGTTTATGACTTGGGGGGCACTCAATTAGAGCGTGTCACATCTTTTAATTACCTGGGAGTCCTGCTTGACCAATCCCTTTATATCAGTCTTCATTTACAGTCCCCATGCAAAGCTGTAAATGCTAAACTGGGTGTAGCTTACAAAACCAGCTATATGCTAACGCCCTCTGCTAAGCTGGCTATTGCAAGAGGTATCCTCCTCCCTACCCTCACTTATGGTGCTTCCATTCTTGCTGCTGCCAATAAAACCTCCCTCCATAAATAGGACGTTACTTATAATGAAATATGTCGGTATGCCTCCTTGTCTCCTCGACTCAAGCACCATTGTCAACTCTACGGTGACCTGAGATGGCTCTCTCCTTCTGCTTATAGGCAATACTGTATTGGCTCTCTCATTGATTCTGTTATCAGGCATCAAGCCCCATCCTCACTTGCAGCGTTGCTGGTTCCACAAACCTCCTCCCATGGTTTGCGATCAGCTGATAAATCTTTATTCAATGTATCCAGGTGTCACACATCTAAAGGTACTGGAGCTTTCCAACATGTTGCACCCCAGGTATGGAACACACTTCCCCTTGTTCTAAGGCGGTTGAAGTCCCATCTCTGCTTTAAAAGAGAGCTGCGCCGATATCTGTCTCTTGCCGACTCATGCACTTGCTTTGACCCCACTTGATGTTAGTAGACCCCCTCTCTTGCAATCCTGCAAAGCACCTCTGTATTTCTCCTACTACTACTAACCACCTTACTATACCTCCCCCCTACTCCCCATTACCCTAGTCCTGCTACTCTGTGGCCCATTCCCAACCCTCCCTCTAGCTAAGGTCTACTTTGCTCTCATTTTACTCTCCTCTGACGTACTGTGTAAAGTGCCTGCCCTCCTCTGCTTCTTCCTACACTGTTCCCCCCCCTTTTACATTATTACATCATTTAGTTCACCTCCTGCTGTATACTATCCCCATAAATCTGTTTTTTCTACTCTGTATGAAACTGTTTCTCCGAATCATTACCTTATGTAGTGTTGTTTTGATTGCCTGTGTTTTTGGTCATTGATACTGTTTTGATCTACCCTATGTGTAATTGTCCTGCACTTATGAAATGTTATTTTATGTAATAACACTGTTGTACTCTCCCGGGTCATGCCTGAAAATAATCATTATGACTAGTGCTTTTACTTGGTAAACAAAAACTAAATAAATAAAAACTGAATAAAAGTAGACCATTGCAAAGTGGATCACATCTTGCATCGACCTCTGCTATAGGTTGGCTGGTCGGGAGTCCTCCCTTAGGGATCAGAGCTCATTCCACGAGGCTTACTGTTGCCTCAGTTGCTGCTTCCCGGGGTGTGCCCATTCAAGAGATCTGTAGGGCCACTACCTGGAAGTCAGCTCACACCTTTATCTCCCACTACCTCATCGACCTCGAGTCATGCCAGGATGAGCATTTTGGGACCTCATTTCTCCAGTCTATATTCACCAGGTAGGGTTGTGCACCTTGCCCCTCCTCCTAGAGAACTGCTTGGAGTCTGCCAGTGTATGACTAGTGTACTATATCCACACACCTAAAAGAATAGGTCAATCATCTGTAACTGTAGTTCTAGGAGTGGTATATGGTACACATCTACACAACCAACCCAGCCTCCCCTGGTAGGTGATACAGATTCTGTCTCCAGTATGCAGGCTCTGACATCATAGGGCGGAGTCAGGAGGATATATCAGCCCGCATGGTGGGAGGAGTTTGGCTTAAAGACGCCTGGCCTATCACCACCTTCCAGTGGAATGCCAGAGTCTGGATGTGTACCATATATCACTCCTAGAACTACGGTTAGAGGTGAGTAACCTATTCTTGTTTGGGAGTACACCTTGCAGTAAAAGGCAGGGATTTCCAGTATTTGGCAGCATAATAGACAAAGGTAAGCTGACGTATTCCCATGGCACATCTGCGTTCTTGGAGAAGAGGAGATACAGTGTATCTCAATTGTTTAGTTAACGTGTGATATTTCAAGTGGTTAGCTAGTGCACCTGAGGATACTGATCAAAGCAATTTGTCCACAAAGCATCCTGGGAGAAAAGAGCATTTTCATCCCACGACACAGTCCAGGTAAGCATAGAGCAGGCAGTGGCGGGTAAGCCAGTGCAAAGCAGCAGATACTGTTGTATGTCTCATTCCATTTCATTTTTATTTTTCATACTTGATAACTTGATGAACATAACTGCCCATTTTCACAGGTGACAAGTAATACATATAAACAGCATTAAACAATACAAACAGTACAAAACTATACATTCATTAAATAGCATAACACATTATAAAACTGTATAGACCGATAACTAATTCCTAGAAGAGCTTGTAGTACAAGGACATGTTATAAAACTTTCCAGCCAAGTCCATCAATTTTTTTTTTGGTATTATCTGTTTGTCTCCCCCTCGTCTCGATCGGCCTCTCCTTCAGGCCATTGCCAAGGATCCTCCCCCAGGACCCCGTCGCCAACCCCCGGCCTCATATCGCAGCCGGCTCAGGGTAACCCGACGTATCCGTTCGCCGGGTGGGTTCTCTCCTACTGGGGAGAAAGTGCCCTACGGACATCCTTCTTGGCCCTGCGTGCTGCTGAGATCGGATCAGCATGTTCGGGGCTCCATGGAGGCAAGGGTCTGGGTGGCCGTCATCTGGTCGATTGAACCGCCATTTTTTTGATTCTTCCTCCAGGTGTCCCTTGTTGTGCAGCATCTGTAGTGCTCCTGGTCTCCACCAGGGGCTGCTGCAGAGTGAGGCATCTCTCCAACCCACCCCAGGAGAGGAGAGGAGTCCTCAGACGCTCAGTCCTCTCCTGTGCCAGAGTCCGTTCCTGAACCCGGATCACCAGCGTGGTAGCCCATAATTTTAATTTAAAGGTAGACAGAGATATACAGTTACAGATTACTTTCGGAATGGAATTAAAAAATACAGTCGTTTTAAAAGAAAGTAATTTCTGGCTAAATGTTTTTTCACTTTAGGGACTGTGAACCGAGTCTTAGGTTGAGACCTGTTTCCAAATGGGTTGGAGGCTTTAGGGAATAAGGACAGGATTATAGCGGAAAGCTGACTGCTGGAAACCTTAAATAAGAAAGTACCCAATTTTGTCTTAATTCTCTTTTTCAGTGTAAGAAGATCGGTAGTTTAAAATGACTAAGGTTCCAAGCACACACCAGGCCTATAAGAAGGATGCCAGACAGAGATGAAGTTAAAACTTACATTTTATTGCATACAAAAACACCACGCCTGACATGTTTCGAAGCCAAAAGCTCCTTTCTCATCGGCAGTTCTTAGTAGTTCACAACTGTGTGTCCTATAGGGGAGACCAGATACAAATCTTAATATACTATTATATGTTACTTTAAGTTTAGAAAGGAGTTTATCATTAGTGAAAGAGTAAATCATAATACCATAATCAAGTACCCCTAGGAGAAACCCATGGGTAAGTAATGTCCTAGATTGAGGAGTCAAAAAATGCCCGATTCTGTATAATCCCCCTAGTCTCTGATGGATGGTTTGTATTAAGGCTAAAATATGATTTTGAATGTTAGTCTAGAGTCCAAAATAACCCCTAAGTATCTAAAATGGTCAACTTTCTCCACAATATCTCCATTGAGACTGAAGATTTGGGGAAGGGTAATATCAAGTTTCCTGGAACTGGAAAATACCATATACTTAGTTTTTTTAACATTCAAAATCATTTGTTTGGAAACTAACCATTTATATAATAGTAAAAAGTCACTTTGGACAACATCAGCCACAACTACTAGATCACATTTAGTGCTGTAGATGACGGCATCGTCTGCAAATAAAATCATTTGGGACTCGAGACATGTTTGGGGGCAAAATTCATATACAGTGAAAAAAAGGAGAGGACCAAGGATGGAGCCCTGGGGGACTCCACACTTGTTTTTTTTGGATTGTTATAGTACTCTAATGGTTTTATGTGCTTTTACAGTGAGATAATCAACAGACCAATCAGTGACCTCTTTTGAAAAATTAACATCTAAAAGTGTAGAACGAACCAGACTACGAATGACAAGGTCGAAGGCCTTGGTGAGGTCCACAAAAATGGCTGCAACAGAGTTCCCTTTATCAAGTGAACTCTCTCTGCAGTAAGTGAACACCACCAAGGCCATCTCAGTACTGTGTTTGGGCTTAAAGCCACGTTGAAATTTGGACAATAAATCATATTTGGCCAAGAAGTCCATGGATTGATCAAGGACTGTTTGCTCCAAAAGTTTTGACAAGGGTGGGAGGAGAGATAGCCTGTAATTAGACCAATTATCCCTCCCACCACCCTTGTATATGGGATTAATAATAGCCATCTTCCATACAGAGGGAGATCTACCAGCACAGAGTGACAGATTAAACAAATCTGTAATGGGGTGGACAAGTACATTGATACCATATCTAATAAACCTATCGTCAGGGTCATTGTAACTGACTCTAGGTTTAGGATCATTCTTAAGGACATCATCCCTAACGATAACAGGGGTAAGTGTTTTAAAGTAAAATTTTGGCTCAGAACTATACTCACTAATTACAGGAAGAGACACATTTACGTTAACTTTGCCGATAAATTGTTCTAGATCTCCAAAAAAAATTATTATACAATTCAGCTAATTGAAGGGGTTCTCTCTTTTTTTTTTTTTTTGAATTATTTCTTTACCTCCTCCGACATGCCCACTGTCGTCCTCTCCTTCGGTCGGCCAAGTCCTGCCATTGCCTCCTCATCCGATCCGCCATCCAGCTGCTCCAATGCCCCTGGTTGTCCTGGATGTATCCTTCACCGGGAGGGGCTGTCCTCTATCTCTGCCGGGCCTCGGGAGGAGAGACCGAGCGCACGTAGTGCCTTTGCATCTTTACCTAGGGGCCCGAAATGTAGCCTGGAGGTTTCTTGGCTGGGAGGCGGGTCGCCGTCATCCGGACAACATAAGTACATTTTCATGCTTTTCCTGGTCCTTCTTAATGCTTGAGGCTTTTAGTACCCCGGTCCCCACCGGGGTTTACCACATAATGCCTACCTACCTAGTTTTCCACTCCCAGGAGAGGAGAGCAGTCCTCCGGATGCTCAATCCTTCCTCCCTGCCAGCCCCCGGTGACCTGAGTCCATTCCCGAACCCGGGTCGCCGGCGTAGTTGGAGGTGTGGCGTCCAGCGTCTCAACCCTCTGCACCACCGGGCCGGCCGAAGGGGTTCTCTTATTAAATTATCACCATCTTTGACGGCATATTCAATTTCTTTATGTCCCTTACTCATTAAATCATTTAACAGTTGCCATGTTTTTTGTGGATTACTGGAGTGTTTAACCTGTTGAGTAAAAAAATAATTTCTTTTGGATTTACGTACCTCCCTTTTGCATTTGTTTCTTATTTGTTTATAGGTTATTAGTTTATTAGGATCATGGTGTTTGGTATACTCTTTCTAAGCTTTATCCCGTGTTTTTATCAGTTTAAGATGTTCATCTGTTACCCATTTCTTCTTGGTGGCATTAATACGCATACGTGTCATTGCGGCGATTTTGTCCAAAATAGAATTAACTAAGGAGGAGTATAAATGAATATATTCATTAATTTAAAATACAAAGAACCTCTGTGTGCAAGCACTGAGGAAATGGTTACCCCAAAAGGCATTTGGCTGGGAAGCCAAGTTTCAAAGAAATACAAAATTACACATGTCCCCACAATGCAAAGCATCATGGGCTGCATATGCAAATCACCACAAAATATTCAGCTGGTTCAACTTTAAGCAGAGATGCATGGTGCCGAAATGTTGTTAATAGATCTAAGAATGGTCCAATCAATTTTTACGCATTCAACGATCACCAATGCAGGTGGTAATCGTTTGATATTCCTAAATTCCCCAGTAACGGGGATGTTTTTGTACCTTAGTTGACCAATGGCATTGTATGGGACAGTAGTCACTAATTGCATCCCGCATTACTTGTGATGAGGTAATACTGTCTGGATGGGAAACAAGAATCCAGTCCAGGATTGACTCAACCAGATTTATAATTGAATCGTGTTGTTTCCTTAATGGTCTGATACACCTCCATCTCCAACAGTACTTCTCTAACTGAAGAGGATATATCAGATTCCCAATTACAGTTAAAATCTCTCAGTATAATCCATTCCTTATAGGCTACACAGAAATTTTTAATTCTTAAGAGAAGTTCTAACCCTACGTCAGTATTACCCGGGGGAGCATAGAGAGAACTAACTAGTAAGGTTGTATTTTGACCAAAGGTAATGGTTATGATGATCAAATCACATTTAGAATTGTGGGGAGAAATCTCAAGTAAAGTACAGTTACATTTAAATTTAATATAACCCCCCCCCCCCCACTTAGAGTTCCTGTCCTCTTCCACTTTAAAGGTTTGTTTTTACTTGTGCTGAGGTCGAGCCAGCAGCCACAGGTAGGACTTGTCAACAGCATCCCTTGTGCAATTTATTTAAATAAATAAATTGCACGAGGAATGCTGCTGACATGTCTTACCTGTGAGCTGCTGCCAGGCATGCTTTGGGAGAGAGGTGCTGTCTGACCCAGTAGGCCATACCCAGTTTAGTGCTGACAGAGTTACAGACTGATGCAATATGAAGGGAGAAATCCTGAGGGATCCATTGTGGTCCTCAGGCATTTGAAACTGCTGACTTCCAGTTGAGAACCATCAGTACAGGGCAGGGAAAGGTGAGGCATTGATACGAATAACCAGGCGTATACTCACTATGGAAAATATGAAACTGCAGCCTTTTCTATTAGTGGTGCAATGCATTACCGCTGGGTGGAATAGATGCCTGTTTTTTTTTTTTTGTTTGTTTGTTTTGTTAGAATTGAGGTCTCTACCTGGTTGTTTGTATTCAGACTGTGGTTACTATGTGCTGCTTGCATGTGCGTTCAAAGATGAAGCATGCCTGAATACAGTTTTGCCTGGGAACCACCCAACATTGCCTTTTTGTTTCTACAGTTGAAAAGTAGTTTGTTTTTCGATACCCACAACAGGATGCAGTCAGAGTCATTTGGGAGGTTCACCTGTATTCCTGAGATATCGGCAGTAGTGATAAAGGACCAGATCATCGTCTTATACATCCGTGTGGTACAGAGGCTAGTGACTTTAGGGAGATTTTTAATGTACAGTGAGAATAGAAGGGCACCCAGTACTGATCCTTGGGATCACTAACATTTAGTAAATGTCAGATACAGAGAAGTTTTATTCAGCCTGCTACTTTTTGCAACACAGATAATTAATCATTTTCTGGCAGTAGTCAGAACACCAAGGAGGGTTAGTTTTGAGCAGAGAAGTGAGTTATCAGTCACATCATCAGATGCTTTAGTTAGGTTGATGAACACTGCATCAGTTTATAGGCCAGCAGTTGTGGCCAGACTAGCTATCATTAGTACTGTAAGTGTAATTAGAGCCAGGCTGGTATACTGTGACATTTCCTAAACCCAGGTTGAGCTAGAGACAGAAGGTCATATTTAATCAAAAAAAAAGTTTAAAAACTAAATGTGTAAGGCAGTGTACTGGCTAAAAAAAAATTGTAATATTATTTTATTATATACTCATTTGCAATACCTGATGTTGATACCTGCTGTTCATTTTATTTTCCAAATCTGTTTATATGATGCCACATTCTGTTTTATGTTCAACATATTGGAAGATACGGTTTGTTGCCTGGGGTTAGCCCTGATGTCCCCAGTCTCAAATAAAGTCAAGGAGCAGTATCTGCTGTATGCTATTTCATCTGAATGAGAGGAAAAGTGATGTTTAACCTTGGGCCTAGTTAATTTCTTGGCAGTGCTGCTGTTGCAAATATCTGCAGATGCAGATAATATTTGATAGTCTGTGAGCAGAATACATTTGCTATCATATCAGCTTAATGTCAGCCTGAGTACAGGTGCTAGATTTGAGCTGGAATCAGAGTTTACATTTTTTTATTTGATTTTTAATTCTCTTTATTCTCTTGCAGGAGGCTGGGGATGTACCACATACTGGCCAATTGGTGCCCCTTTCAGGTTCACCTCCTTGCTGTGCTGACTCCTGGGGCCTGCTGGGGATCTGGAAGACAGTGGCTTGCCCGCCCAGGGTGGGTCTTCTCCACTCTAAGTGCGAGGACAGAGATGGTACTCCGCCCCCTCCCCCAGGCCGGCTGAGACAGTGCTTGTGAGGGCCTTGGCATTATTGTGCTGCTGCCATAGGGTTTTCTGTTTGTGGTCGCCCCTGGAGATGCAGATGTACAGTGACGTCAGACGGGTGCGTGCACTCCCATTCACGTCCTACAGATGCCTGCTGTTATCTCTACTCCATCAACATGGTCCTGTGCTGGTGCTGCACTCCCAGCCTCCGCTGGGTGTTGCATGTATGCCGGGCTGTTTTACCCACCCAGAAGAGGAGAGCAGTCCAAAGGATGCTCTTCCTTTCTCCTCCCGGCTGGCCCTCTGATGTTCCGGGCTTGTTCTTGAACTCGAGTCATCAGCATCACAAGCAGCAGCGCTACTGCTGCACTGGCGGGCTAACTCCAGATTTCAGTTTTGGTCGCCTCATTTAAGTTGCTGTAGTTAATGTACTTGTAATACAACGGTTCTGTACCAGTATCAGTGACCAAGAATGCAAACTTGTTTATTTTAGCAGGAAGCCTTCAAATTGGATTTTCAGAAATGTTCTATTTAGTTGTGATCGAACATACTCAAAACAGTCGTTCACTACTGCACATGTGGCACCTTCATTTGAAATCGATTCCAGTTTCTGTAGGTAAGTAAACCAGTTTATAGCATAGGATCTATGATGCTGCTTTTTTCCATCTTTACATAAAACCAGTTATGGCAGCCAAATTCTGTAATCTGGAATACTGTGGCACTGTATTTGATAGAAGAATCTAAGGAACTATTTAGTATGCATAGTATTTAAAACATCTGACAGCATTCGTGTTTTAGTAAAGTGAAATTGTAGTGCATGTTTAGTGCTTAGTGCCTTTTATTAGGTCATAGAGAAAAAAAGATGTGTGTTTTTGATTTTTGAAACTAGAGTGGTGAGAGGACTCTAGTTCATTGGATCTTGTATTTTCACATTTTATTTTATTTTTAGGTTTGGTGTTTGTCGGATCTGTGAAGATGTGTTGGGACGGCATAAGGACAGTCGGGTATTATTCCCCCTCCAGGCTCAGGGACCTTTGTCCTTTTTCCTGTCCTCCACTGTCACCAGAGGTGTATAGATGGTGTAGGGCTTTGGGGATTGTTAGAAGTAGGAGGACAAGGGCTGGGCCTGGAAAGCGAATGGAAAGGAGTCAGCGGATAGAAACAGTGGGGACAAGGAGACGCCCTGGGGTAAAATGGGTCCAGGAAAGGGGTCCGCCCTGTCTGGTTCCCATACCCAAGGGCTCTGCCTGTAGCAGGCAGGTAACACGGTCTTCCTCGGGTTCTCATCCTACTCGGGTGGTGTTATGCAATGCTAGGTCTATTAAGAACAAGACTACTATAATAGCGGATCTTGTTGGATCATCTGACCTGACTTGCATCACCGAGACCTGACTGGATGAGAATGCTGGTCCAGTTTTGGCATCAGCAGTTCCAGCTGGGTACTCGGTGATACACTGCCCAAGGACAGATCACGGGCCGGGGATGTTGCCATCTGTTTTAGATCAGAACTGGGCCTAATGGAGGTACCAGTGGGAACTACCAACTCCTTTGAATGTATCATGGGCGAGTGTGTGGGGTGCAGGATACTTCTCGTCTACCGTCCACCAGGAGACTTGAATGTTTTCCTGCGAGAAGTTGTGGACTTCATTGTTGACCTGACATGGGGATCCCCCAGATGGTTGGTTCTGGGGGATTTCAATGCCTGGATCGACAGTGAACTCTCGCAGTTTGGTCAGGACTTCCTCCAGCTAATGACTTCACTGGGCTTCATTGGACTTGATGTTTCTCCTGGGGATGGAGATATCCAATTTGGTGGTGGAACCAGTCGGGTGGTCTGACCATCATACCATTGGGTTCAGTTTCGAGGTCACCCCTAGTAGGCCAGCCCCTACGGAGATGGTCCGGTACCACCCTTTGAGAGGTGTTTCCCCAGATGGCCTGATGGAGGTACTGGACCTATCAAGCTTACTGAGTGAATGCATGGATCCAGGGGACGCGGTACTTTCCTATAATAAGGCGGTGGTAGGGGCCCTGGATTCCATTGCTCCTGTTCGTGTTCGTCTCCTCGCTCTTCGCCCCAGGTCTCCTTGATTTGAAGAGACTCTGAGGGAGTTGAGAGCAGGACAAAGGCTAGAGAGGTAGTGGTGGAAGTCGGGTCTGGAGTGTGACAGACTTAGTTTGATGGACCATTATGTGGTGTATAAATCAGCAATTACCCGTAAGAAGGCAGTATTCCTGTCCAGGGAGATTGCTGCTGCACAGAATCGACCAGCTCAGCTTTTCCGAACTGTGGACAGATTGCGCAATCCAGTCTGTCTTCAGCCTGGAACTGCTTTTTCTCAGTAATGGTGTGTGGAGTTTGCTCGATTCTTTTCAGATAAGGTTGCTGCAATCAGGTCCGGTATCCGCTTGACTCTCCCTAATGGAAGCTGTGATGGTCGGCAGGAGATGTTGGACACCCAGTTTGTGTGGTGTGACTTCACCCTCCCCATGATCAGTGACACTGTGATTATCATCCAGTCACTGCGTCCGACCAACTGTAGTTTGGACCCGGGTCCCACACATCTCCTAGTGGACTGTGTGGATAAAATTAGTCCGGTCCTTGCTGAGATAGTCTGGATGTCTTTGGAGAGGGGGATCTTCCCAGATCCTCTGAAGGGGGCTGTGGCTCGGCCCTTTCTTAAAAAAATCATCCTTGTACACAGACTGTCTGGCTAACTACAGGCCTGTCTCTAACCTGCCCTTTGTGGGTAAGATTACTGAGAAGGTGGTTGCGTTGCAGCTGGATGATCATTTGACCAGCCACAGTGTCTATGATTCTCTCCAGTCCGGATTTAGGAAGTGACATAGTACCAAGACAGTCTTTGTCCTGGTACTTAATGACCTCCTAATAGCGAGAGATTGAAGGACCCGTTCCATCTTGGTCCTTCTTGATCTCTATCTGCGCCATTTGACACTGTAGACCATGGTGTGCTATTGGTGTGCCTGCGGTTTATCTGTGGACTGTCTGGTACGGTCCTCAGATGGTTTCGATCTTTCCTGGAGGGTAGGATTCAGAGGGTGGTGTCTGGAATTATTTCCTCGGCATCACTCCCCCTATCCTGTGGGATGCCGCAGGGTTCCATTTTGGCACCCATGTTGTTTGCGGTGTACATGCTGTCATTGGGAGTGATTAGTAGACGGTATGGCTTGAGTTTTCAGTGCTATGCAGATGACACTCAGCTATACATGTCCTTTGTGCCTGGCCAGGATGCTGCCGTTTCAGTTTTTAACAACTGTCTCGCCGAGATCCAGGACTGGATGAATTTGAGCTGGCTGCGGTTAAACCCAGAAAAAACAGAGGTGTTGGTTCTGGACCCAGGTCGCTGGGAGGTGGGTTTGTTGGTGGTATCACCTTCAGATCTATGGCTTGGGGGTGTTCAGCTAACTACCTCAGACTGGGTGCGGAACCTGGGCGTTATGTTTGATGACTGTTTGACACTTAAATCTCAGGTGTCAGCAGTTGCCAAAATCTCTTTCTACCATTTGAGGCATATCGCCCAGGTGAAGCATCTGGTTCTTTCTGACGATCTTCCAACTTTGGTCCATGCCTTCGTTACCTCCTGCCTTGACTACTGCAACCCCCTTTACGTTGGGTTACAGGGGTTGATATCCGCTGCCTGCAGAATGTGGCAGCCAGGCTATTGACTAGTTCATCTGTTTATTTTTTGTTGACCAGGTAAGTGCACTAGACAAATCCTGCCTATTTTCAGGCATGACCCGGGGGAGGGGGATACAGATGAATGCCAACTGACCTTGAACCAGATTAAGCTGTTGGTGGTATTTTTCAGTGAATGAGGGAAATCTGGCCAGGACACCAGGGACATTCCCTTACTCTTTTCGATAAGTGCCATGGGATCTTTAACATCCACCTGAACTGCCACTAATCCAGGCAGATGGGACCTCGGTTTAACGTCTCATCCGAAAGAACGGCACCTCAGAAGTGCAGCACCCCTCTCATGCTGCACTACAGTGTTAGTACTGGGATATTAACCCAAGTGCCAGATGTGGGAACTGCCCTCTGATCTCTCAGCCTCAGAGGCGAGTGTGCTACCTACTGAGCCACTGACACTGCTAGGACCAGTCATATAACACCTGTGCTTCGCAGACTGCTCTGGCTGCCAGTACGGTGGCAGATCACCTTCAAGGTCGGTTTGCTGACCTACAAGGCCCTACACGACCAGGGACCTGGTTACCTGCAAGATCTCCTTCATCCCTACTGTCCCTCCTGCTCTTTCCGATCCACTGATGAGGGATTGCTAGAGATTCCCAGGGTTCGTTTAAAGACATCTGGGGCCAGGTCTTTCAGTTTTATGACCCCAACCCTGTGGAATTCTCTACCTCGTCAGGTGCAAGATTGCCTGACCGTCCAAAGTTTTAAAGTAGCACTGAAGACGTTTCTTTTTAGTCTGGCATATACTGAATTTTAATGCTGCAGCCATGAGTTTTAACTTGTTTATTTATGGTCTTAATTAGTTGTTTTTGATTTATTTTAATGAATTATGTACAAGTGCCTTGGTTTTGGAAAGGTGCTTTTTTATAAATAAAGTTTTCATTTCATTCATTCAGGTGATAAACTTGAGCGATCTTTAGCTGGGAATTTGACCCCTCCTGATGAGCAGTATGGATCTACATCCCCTGAGCAGTCTCCGCCTCCATTCTCACAGAAGTATCAGGCCTGTAGGGCAAACCTGCAGAGTGCCAGCAGGCTGACCTTGTTTTCAGAAAAAGTTTATAGCCAGGAGATAGCGCTGCCAGAGGGAGTAGAGATCATCAGTGTAACTCCTTCTGCAGGTAGGTGGCAGTTTGTCTCCGCTGTCTGAGAGTACTTCTGAAGGACAGCAGTACATGGATTGACACAAAGAATGTACTGTATAAAGCACTGAGTGCAGCGCAGTCTTGAAAACATCTCTAAAGTTCTCTTTTTTGTTACATCAGTCCATTTAAAAAAAAATAATCATTGAGCATAGAAAATAATTTTGGCAAAAAAAGATTGCTCAGCATAAGGTAGAGTGGAAGTGTGACAGAGTCTTGAAATAGCATCACAGAAAGTGGGCTAACGCAACTTTTTTTTCTCTCTTTAAAGGGCATCTTAGCTCCTCTTCTATCTATCCAGTGTGTTGTGCTCCATACCTTCTGGCAACTTCATGTTCAGATGGGAAGGTTAGATTTTGGAGATGCAGTGTGAGTGTTAAGCCAGATTCTTCCTTTGCATCAGGAGATACAGAAAAAGGTGATCCCATTTATGTGTGGGAAGAGTGGCCTCTCCTTATTGAAGGTGGCAATCTGAGTAGCAGTGCAGTCACTGTACTTGGCAGGCCAGTTGAAGTAAGCTGTTCTCACACAAATCGATTAGCTGCTGCCTACAAGCAGACCACGTCCTTTAGCCACCGCTCCTCTCGTGATTTTGCAATGCATGTAAGTATTTTTGAATGTGAATCTACTGGAGGTGCAAAGTGGATCCTAGAGCAGACTCTCCACCTGGATGAACTAAGTACATTGCTGGATCCTAGAATTAGTGTTGACAGTAACCTAGTGGCATACAACAAGCAAGATGTGTCCTTATCAAGTGACAGACACATTATGCATAGTACCAAACGCTTGGTTCATTTAGACTGGGTTTCCAGGGAAGATGGGTCACATATCCTAACTGTTGGGATAGGATCCAAGCTTTTGATATATGGACAGCTGGCTGGCAAGATGCCTGAACAGTCTGGTAAAGAAGGACTTTCAACTTCATCTGTACCACTTTGGGAGAATGCTAGAGAAGGACCTCAGTCTAGGTTTGTACTGCTGAGACATGTGGACCTGGTTTCATCAGTGGAAGGATCCCTATCTTGGCCAGTCTCTTTATCCTGGGTGCGTGATGGAATCCTTGTGGTTGGGATGGATTGTGAAATGCATGTTTATTCTCAGTGGCAGCCACCCTCCAAACCAGACCAAACAGT
Source organism: Neoceratodus forsteri (assembly GCA_016271365.2). Taxonomy (NCBI): domain Eukaryota; kingdom Metazoa; phylum Chordata; order Ceratodontiformes; family Ceratodontidae; genus Neoceratodus; species Neoceratodus forsteri. Next base: position 34,231,465 of record CM057454.1, read on the forward strand.
AGACTCATATAGTGGAAGCACACCATCAATAACTAATTTAATTAAACATAGTCATTCAAGTGTCATGAACCTACACTCGTCCAGAAAAAATTTGACCCGGTCAATGAGCCTTGCTCAGAAACTTAGTGGAAAAAAGACTGCCTATGACCTTTTCTTTGATACAAAAGACTGTGGTCTGTTTGAAGCGGCTCATGCACTTTCCCCAACTTTGCCTCAGTACCACCCTGTGCAGCTTTTAGAGCTCATGGACCTTGGCAAAGTTCGCAGAGCAAAAGCTATTCTTTCTCATCTGGTTAAATGCATAGCAGGAGAAGTTGTTGCCTTAAAGGATAGTGAACCAAATCCAGAGCGAAGACTCCGATCTCTCACAATCAGTGCCAGTGGAAGCACAGCAAGAGACCCAATGACTTTTAACAAGACTGAAAATCCTGACTACACAGAGATTGATTCTATCCCTCCTCTCCCTTTGTACGCATTGCTAGCTGCTGATGATGATTCCTTAGCTGCCACCTTGGAAAAACCTGGCAACCAAGCTGATTTGAGCACACAAAATGATAGCGACGTGCAAGGGGACAGTTATGATGAGCTCTTCCAAGTTCCCAGTCTCAACAGTGATGATCTTGGTCTCTCGGAGATAAATGAAGACACAAAACCCAAGGTCATTGACCTTTCACAGTACAGTCCTACCTATTTTGGTCCAGAGCACGCTCAGGTTCTTTCTAGCCACTTGCTTCATTCAAGTTTACCTGGCCTCACCCGCATGGAGCAGATGTCCCTGATGGCACTTGCGGATACAATTGCAACTACAAGTACAGATATAGGGGAAAGCAGAGACAGAAATCAAGGTAAAGCTAATTTTTTCCACTATTTGGGAAAACTATTTTTTCTTTAGGTGGTCAGTCCGCCAGAATTTTGGCCTCCTGTGTATTATTTCTTTTCCTCCTTTTGTTTTTTTTATAATTGTTTCTGGTATAGCATTCATTTGTCTTTATTAAAAGCATTGTATTGGCTGGCGTAGTGGCTCACCTGCAGGTGTCGCCATGCTAGAGACCTGGGGGTTGGGAGCAACCTTGGGTCTCTTGTTGACTTGGCGACAGTGTGCATGTCGTGGAGATGATGATCTGGCTCTCTCAGTTTGGTAGGGATTACTGTGTTGCGTTCACCGGCATCCCAGTTGGCTTCTGATTATGAGCAAGACTCTGTGGGGTCCTAATCGATGTCACATGCAGCAACCAGATCTATTGGCGCTTGGGAGAGGGCCACGAGAGATGGGAAACAGGGTGTCTGCAGTTGTGTAGTAAATAAAGTATGCAACACTCCAGGCTAGCGTTCAGAAAATTAATTTATATATTAATTAAATGGAAGCATAAATAAGCAAAAATATTACATATTACATACATATTGTAATGGTTCACATACCAATAAAGTGCAAACAGCCCTTCGCTTCAGGGCCACCAGGACCTCTTCATCAGGGGTGAGGCATGAATGTGACTGATCGTATTTTTATACATTGTGTCAACATGTGTTCAGAATAAAGTGCTTTGCAATCAATGCCCTAATTAACAACTTGCAATAACCACCATTAATTAATTGCCATGGTGACCAATAATACAATCAGTTGTGCATTCTAAACTTTTTGTTTCCTTTTATATACCATTGTTAACTGAAGTGCTTTTAACACTTTCCACATACAACTGTGCAAAAATGGCATTTAGGAGATGTACTTCATTTTTATTAGCGCTATCCTTAAAAAACACTACAGTTGTAATATGCTTTATCTTTTTTGGGGCAGCACTGCTTATTGTACAAATTCCTCAAACTTTTTATCTCATGTATTCTGTAGAGAGTGAATTGTCTTTTTCTTTTAGGTGGGGAGACTCTCGATGCATGTGGACTAAGGTTCCTTTTGGCTGTTCGTCTACACACTTTTCTTACAACTTCACTACCCGCTGCTCATCGAGCTCAGCTTGTTCATCAAGGTACTGCATGTGCTTGGTTTCCGTATAGGCTTTAAAAGGGACTGTAGTGTTTGGTCTGTAGTGCTCAGTGTTTTTTATGCCCAGTGTCATTTGCAGCAGGCAATTCTGTCAACCTCAGTTCACATCCTGAGCCCAGGCCAGCCGGAGAGAGAGAGAGATCAAATGTACCACAAGAAGGTGTCCTCCTTCTGAGTTGGTGGCTTGTCCCATCCTGTGATACTGCCATCTGGGTGACCACAAGTTCCGCTTTAGATCTCCATGTATGGGGTAGGTGCACATGCAGCAGGTTAGACACAGCAGCAAAAATGTCGATACGGGAGTAAATCAGTGAAAGTAACCCTTCCCAGTAGATATTTGTCACCATGCCTTCATCATGCCAAATTGGCAGTCAGATCATGTTGTTTGCCTCTTCCCACCCCATCCTGACACTCTGTAAGGGGGTGTATTTGTTTAGCTGTAGGCTGATCTAAAAGGATATCCCCCCCAGCGAGAGATTGCACTCCTGCTTGTCTAGGCACAAACCAAGGTGATTAAATGGGAATTAAACTGAGTTTTGGTGGGCTAGTATCAACCCTTCAGGTGGCTGTGTTGGGCCCTGGTGCAGTGGACGGGGTGTAGGAAGCTGGGAGTGGTAAAATATTGTGTCACTAAGGGGACGGTAGTGTTAATTAAGCAATAAGGCATGACAGGGTGTGCGTTATTGTGGGATAACAGCACACCTTGGGAAGTGAAGCCAAGGGCAGTTACGCAGCCGAGAAGTGCAGTTTTCCCTCAATTATGCACACCCTGGAATGCCTCATTATGATTATAAAATGGCTTCCCTGATTTTTTTATTTTAATATCAAGAAATGAGGTTCAGAAAGTTAGGCATTTCTGACCTGTGCTGTTGTGCTGGGATAACAACAGTCATGTGACTGGATTCTGCCAATTCTACCACTGTATGGTATTTCTCTAACCCATTTTAGAATTTGGGGTAACTAGAACACTTGCTTGCTTACTTACACCTGAGTGCATTATATTTTTTTTTTTTTTTTTTAATTCGTAATTTTTGGTCTTTTTAAATGTTTTCTCCCCTTCTCTCTCTGGGCCACGGCCTACACATGCATGTACGTGTGTGGAGGCACACGCGCACACCAGGATCTGGTGGCCCCTTCCACCCCTCCCCAGACTTGTGTCGCTGCTTCAGCCGCCTGCACTGCCAGCGGACCTCCATCCGGTGGGAGTGGGACTTTAGCGAGTGGGCATCCGCCCCTTGGGAAGGAGAGCCTGCTAACTCGACCCACTCCAACTCCCCCCCCGAGCCAGCCCCTGAGGTCGCTCTCAAATCTAGGCTGCCGACGAACGCAAGTGGCCAGCACCTCAGCCCTCAGTGCCACTGGGCCAGCCAACATTACAAGTTTTTTATTGATCGGGGGCAGTAATATATGTGACATGCCATGGGCTGTTTAAAAAAAAATATCACATTTATTTTTATCTACAGGTTTTGGCCTCTATGACCTCACGAGTGACGGAGCCGTGAACGAGGTCTTTGGAGATCACACCCTTCAGATAAAAATATAGAACTATAGGTGATGTTTTTAGTCAGTCCGTGGCATATGTCATTCATACAGTGACATTGCCTCTCTAGTAAGGTTATTTATTTTCATGATTTAACTTTTCTGTTTGATTTTACTGCTGTGTTTTTAATTGTGGCAGATGCCATTGTGATGTCATCAGGCATTATGCAAGCTGTTCTCCCATTGGTTAAGAGGTCCTTTGTGACCCACCTAAAGTGGAAATGAAGACTGATGACCCACCTAACATTGAAGTAAATGATTTATTTCCACTTTAGACCTGTCAGACATTAAAATAAATGCATTTATTTGCTAAATTGTATTCACAATCATTCCACAAATTAAAAATGTATAATTCTTCCACTGAATGTGTCTGTTTCCAGAGCACCTTCTGTGACACATTTCTTACAGACCCTTCCTTGGTCTGTTGGTGTTCTAAAATGTCTCAGAATACCTATTAGCTTGTTACAGATCCTTTTGTAACAAGCTAATGGGGGGGGGGGGGAATGGAAAGGATGAGAAGGGACTTAGGAATGTTGGAGGAATGGTCAAAATTATGGCAGCTTAGATTAAATGCAAAGAAGTGCAGAGTAATGCACCTGGGAAACAAAAACCTAGGGGAAGACACAATGAGGGGTGGGGAGGTACTAACAGCAACAGAAATAGAAAGGGATCTGGTGGTAGTCATATCAGATGACCTAAAGAAAGGTAAGCAAGCAATGTGAGAAGGCAGTAAGGAGGACTGGGGGGATACTGGGATGTATAGAAAGAGGCATCACCAGTAGAAAACAGGAAGTTGTTATTCCTGTGTACTGTACACAGTTGGTGAGACCCCATATGGAGTACTGCGTACAGTTCTGGAGACCCCATCTCCGCAAAGACTTACACATGATGGAGGTAGTCCAGAGGAGGACAACTGAAATGGTGCAGAGTCTGCACCAGAAGCCATACGAAGAAAGACTAAAGGAGCGTAATATGTATACCCTCGAGGAAAGGAGGGAGAGGGGGGGCATGATGGAAACTTTCAAGTAGCTCGAGGAACTCAAAGTCCAGGAGGGCAGCGTCTTTCAGAAAAAGAGATATGCAAGAACAAGGGAGCACCAGTTGAAGATGGGGGGACGGCTCAGGGCCAACATGAGGAAGTATTTATTCACAGAGAGGGTGGTGGACTCATGGAACGACCTTCCTGAGGAGGCCGTGGGGTCAGAAACTAGGGGAATTCAAGAATGCATGGGACAGACATAAGGCAATTCTTGTGGGTGGTGGGAAGAAGTAGGCTGCTGGTTAACTAGGATCTGCAGCTTATCCAATAGGTAGGGAAATGGGCAGACTGGGTGGGCCAAGCGGTCCTTATCTGCTGTCAAAGTCTATGTTTCTATGTTTATATTTTAGTATTAATTTAAGTTTAAAATATTTTTTTTTAACTAACCCCCCACCCACCTACACTCAGAGTGCAATTCCCATGTCAGCCTCCTTTATAGTGCCACCCTCTTTGCTCTTACAGCCAGAGGCACTAAGATCCCGTGAGAGTTGGAACATTTGGGGCTGTCTGCAGTGATGCGTGGCACCATGTGATGTAATGTGCTTGCACCCCATATGTGCCGTTGCCAGTCCCAGCCACCTCAGTTCCTTTTTTCTGTTGAAGCAGCACAGGCCTTGTTATATACGTTTTTAAAAAAATGTTTTACCGTTTTAGGGTTTCTTGTATGTCTGGTTGTCCACTTTTCATTTCTACCAGTGCAGAAACAAAATTGCATGCATTGATGATCATTCATTGTTTCATGTGTCTTGGCCCAAACCATTGCATTCAGTCCTGTCAGTGCTGTAGCCATTTTACTCCATTCCCCCTGAAAAATACTGCACAAAGCCGGGGAAAGGAGGTCCCTTCCCCACTACGCAGGTCTTGCAAACAGTCTTGTTCAGTCCCCCCCCCCTTTTTTTTTTTTTTGCCCTTCTCCAGAGCACATCAAGATAACGCTTGTGTCTTTGGTGTTGATCCATAGTGGTTTCAAACTTGAGTGCCCCCCCCCCTTCCATGGTCAGTAGCAGAGGCCTCCTCTGGCTTATCCTCCCTCAGGCCATTCCAGGAGATTGCTGTCATCTAAGCCACAGTCCATCGTGGATATTGCTTGTGTCATTGACCCCATCTCTGGGCCCTTACAACTGAAAATGATGCTGTCTTCCTCCTGAATAGTCGGGGATTGCAGTATAGTGTCCTTCTCAGTACCAGCACACACTTTCTGTTTACCTTGCCAGTACAGAGAACTGTTTCACCCTGGGCACCAACTATGGCACTGATCAAATTGCCGACTATGTCACCATTGCCACTACCAAACTTTCAGTGTCCATCAGTGCTGCATTGGGCACTGCTGCATTTGCCAGGAGTTTTTCTTTTGTCAGTGCCAGCAACAGTACCCAACTGTTTTTTGTTTTTTTGGGGGCCCACTTGTGAGCCAGTTACGAGTCTGACACAGTATGTCTTATGTGGTAATGTCAGGCATTGTGTCCTCTCAGAGGGCTCTGTATCCTCCCTCTGCATTTGGTGCAACACAGTTCATTAGGGATACAATTTTATGTACCAGATTTGCATTTGCAGCCTACTTGTAGAGGTTTTACATCTCCATAACTATACTAAATTCCAACACCAGTGCCCACTTCAAGGGTTGCACTGGCTTTCTTGGCTCATTTAGCTGACATGCATCGTCTCTCTGTGTGCTGTCTGACTACCAGCTTAATATATGACTTTCTTCTGTGGAAGACTGGTTTGGAGACCCATGATCCTTCTGTATCTGGTCCTGACCAGGGTCCAACCCCTTACACAGACTCTTCTTTGTCCCTTTCTCAGTCAGAAGACCAGGAATTAGTGAACATTTCTCCCTCTGCAATGTAGGACAGCGTTTTTCAAAGGTTTATTGTGGTACAACATGTGTTAGGGTGGCCACCTACCTCTATTACCATCCCTTAGAGAGTGAACCTGCTGTTTTGAAACTTTCCTTTTCTGGAGCCCATCCTGGCACCCCCTGCCCACCCAGTGCTTGCAGTTTGGTGCGGCTGGTTCAGTATGCCAGCAATCCCCTTAGGGTTTAAACGCAGGTGTAGTATGTGATGGCTCTGGTGACCCCAAACTGTATCTTCAAACCATAGAAACTTGACAGCAGAAAAAGGCCTTACGGTCTTTCCAGTCTGCCCTGTGTGTTGCATGCCTTCTAGGAGGTCATGACCACTGTCCCACCCTGACCTCCCCAGGTCCCTTAACCAGGCCATTATGACAGATTTCCAGGGCCGACAACAGTTGACTAAATACTTTTGAAGAACTTGGTGGGGCTGCTGTCACTACAGAGCAGTTTGCCATGTTATAAATCCTAATTATTGATGATGCCAGTGTGTGCTCTGATTGGCTGCTGTACTAGGCCTTAATCCTTAGAAATGGCCAATAAAGCTCATAGTGGCACAGATGTATGTTGTCTTTTTTTGTTTAAGACCATTCATTTTAAAACAAATGCATTTAGACTTATAAGTTAAAAAAATGCAGTTACACCAAGGCATTTCCACAGAATTAATGCCTTTGTTGGGTTTATGGCTGTTGGCTGTGCCTCTGGTAATCTGCACCAATATCTGGGCTTTAACTGCCTCCTTCTTGTGTTCTCATTGTGGATCCTAGTCCATTAATGCTAGTTTCCCCCTGTCCACATTCACACCCACTTCCCTATCCCTCCAGCCCTCCTCCTTATCCCACCTTCCCTGCCCTCCTCCCTGCTGTCTCCTGCCCCACCCACCCTCCTCCTCCTCTTCTTTCCTGACCTCCCACACGGCCCTTGTCTCTCCCCCCTTGCCTCCCCTCCCACTCCAGTATACTCTTCCCTAAATCTCTGCAGGTCCTCAGCTACTTCCCTGTTTGCATTAAGTCCCTATTGCCTAATCAACGGTTCACCCAATGCTTTATATTTATGTAAGTAAGTACGTATGAATGTATGTATGTATGTATGTAAAGTCTGTATATAATCTTGCATTCTTTTCATTTGAATCCTATACATGTGAACTCAGTGAATTCAGTTTTCGATTTGCATATCCTGTACATTGTTTAGTTGTGATAATGTTTTTTTCATCTCTTCTCTGTGCTTATGAATGTGTACTCGGGACCTCCTTGTAAATGAGCCTACTCAATGGAGTCTTTCCTGCCAATGAACTTTGAACTTGAACTAATCCCAAGGAAATGCCCAGTTGCTGGAGGGCATTATTTCTGAATTGTTGCTTTTCCTAGCATCAGTGTCTTTAAAAGTGTCCTGCTAGGTTGCCATTGGTCGGTAGAACACATTAAACTGAGTGAACAGCGAAAATAGGCTCTGGAGTTCTAACATTGTGACAGGCAGTGCTTTCAATGCAATGTTACAGCGCTGTATTAAAAAGTAATGTAACAGAGTACTTGAGTTCAGAAAATAAAATGTTTTCACTTCTTAGATCAATCAGGAAGGTAGCGTTTTGCGTTGGGTAGCCTTACTATCTGTATAGTTTTCCTTTAAGAATTAAAAATAAATATTTAAATCAATAGATATTTGTTAGAGGCTGTAAAGTCAGTCTTAAAAGGGGAATGAAAAAAAGCTGCAGACCTTCACAGCTGATAGGAGTTTCAGCTACTAAAGGAATTGTTTGTATGGTGGGCAGCACAAAGCAAGTGGCAGAAGCCGTCGCTGCCCACTGTTGGCTATTTCAGATTAGTCACTCAGCTGTATTACAGATATGCATAGTAATACAAAAAAATCAGCCATGTGTGTATGATGTCTGCAGCAGTTATGAAGTTCTCCTTAATATGTATCTATCATGTCTTTCGATTTACATATCAGAAAAGAACAAATGTGTGTATGTAGCAGGAAGCTAATAGCCACAGCAATGTAAGTAATTATGCATAGAAACAATGACGTAAGGACAGTAAAACTTAATTCCGTCAAGTATGTCCTGATGCCCTACCTCACTCTATTTCGCTACTACTACCCATTCCCCTCAGTGCTCTTTCTTCAGTGAATACTCCCCACTTTTTCTGGTGATCCCTTAATTTGTCCCACTGTGTTTTAAACTGTTTAGGATCTCTTCATTAAAGTGCCAGTATGTGTTCAATCAATCAATCAAAATCTTTATTTATCCAGGCGAACATCATTGAGCAGAGCTCTTTTACAAGATGGACCTGGTTAAACAGGGTCGGGTAACATTCATCATTAAAACATATAAATACATGTAAATAAGTATATAAACACAAACACAATGGTGCAGTAATAGGGGAGTCAAATGATAAAAGGAAGACAAGGCAAGCCATAACAGAGGAGGATTCAAATACAAGGGGGCAGGTCCACCATTGAACCATGCAACTGTATATAAACCATGTTCTCTGTATTGAAGTACCAGTTAGTTCATTTACCAGAGGCAGTCACTAGTACTAGCCATGAAAATGGCTTGACTCCTAACTAATGGCAGATGGGGTACCAGGAGGGATATGTAATATATGTCGAAGGATAAACATTGTGAGAAGTGGAAGTCCCAAGGATAGGTCGGTGGGAACTGATGCGGTGGTGAGGGGCCTACGGGGACAGGGAAAGGGGAGTTAGGACTTTTATAGTATGATTGCGTGTAGATTGTGGATGAGTGCAGTATAGAGTTGTGAAAAGAAGGCTGGAGAAAGCGGGACGATAGACCAGTATCAAAGGGAGGACAGAGACATCAAGGTATTACATGAAAGCTTGATGACAGACCAGGGCCAAGGAGGAGGAGACAAGCACTAGAAGTAATTCGTTCATGGTTAAATGGTACAGGTTAGCATGATGACAATTCATGGTCATAGGATACAATTGCATTGATCATTTCTCAGACGTGACTATAAGAGCTTGAAAGATGAGATGCCGATGGTGACCTCAGCTTAATTTTTTTGCAATTTATTCCACAAGGAGGACAGTGTAAAGCTTATAGCAGCGCTGCCAAACCGAGAGTTAACTTTGGGAACCATCAGTAGGAAAGATTTGCAACTTCTCAGGGTGTAATTGCCTATTGGTTTTATAGGAAGACAGTCTATAAAGTATTGGGGCAGTTTTTTGGAGATGGCTCTCAGGGTCCATAAGGCTGCATTTTTATCATGCCTGAATTGAAGAGAACTCCACCCCATTGATTGATATAGGGAGCAGTGGTGAGTGGAATAAGGCAGGCCTGCGATGAACCTCAAAGCTCTATGATATAATGTATCAAGTTTGGTGAGGTAGGAAATGGGACAGTGACTGTAGAGGATGTCAGCATAATCTATCAAGGTTAGAAAGGTTGATTGTACCAGCTGTAATTTGGCATCTCTAGTTATGAAGCGGGCTATCCTAAAGAACAGACCAAGTCTCTGTCGTAAATTTTTGAGTAATGTGTTATTTGGCAAATAATTTCATCATATAGTTTTTTTTTGGCAAAAAAATATTTCTGACATCGTTAGGTTCATGCTCAGTTTATTTTTTAATTTTCTAGATATTGCTAAAACAACGTTTACAGCTGAGTCTGTAATCAGTGACTCATGTCATTGAAGATGACTGCCAGTTGCAGTTTTTATAAAAATCTCTTCCAGAGAGGATATCTGTTAAATGTACATACTCGAGTAATAATGTGGTTGTATTAGGATCATGTTACCACATGTTTCTGATGGTAAACAGCACGGCACTGTACCAAGATATTTAGTTGTTTCATGGTGGGCATGACATGGGAGTGGGAACTTTTGCAAACTTCAAAATCTCGTGTCTTGTTTCAGGAATGAAAGAAAACAAAAAGAAAATGGGTTATCTTGATATATTTGCCAGACAAACATTATTGCTGGAAAAAATAATATGGTCTCTCCATAAATACTGTTGCTTTAAAGAGCTGGTGACACGTTCATGAAAACTTTAACAAAACATAATATATAGGCACTGTCCAGCTTGTATTTCCCATTAGTTCTGCATTCCTCCTCCCCATTATTTAGTAGTGAGGTCATTTGTATGAAAACAGGATCTTTGGTCCTGAAGAGTTTATTTCTGCTGCTTTCTCCCTATCTGAAATCATAGAGCTCTGCTGCTTGTGACCTCAGTTACTCCCATGGCAACAGGTTGTGATGTCACAACAAAGGATTATGACTTGAAGTAGGGAGTGAGCTATAGAGGCAGATGAACTCAGAATGCACTATATGGGACAGTAATCATATATTCATACACATTTCTTTAGTAATAAATTATGGGGAGAAGAAATATATCAAATATAAAAGAAATGCAAGCAAAAGTGTACCTAATTATATTTTTAAGATTTTCTTAGAGGCGTCAGTAGCTCTTCAACCACATTTCTTGGTGGGCTGTTAGATCTCTCAACCACTCTCTCCATGAAAATATTCTTCCCAGTTTCTTTCCTAAAGACCCCGTTTCAGCTTGGGATTTCTTGAACCCGGTCTGTTTAGCTGGTTGTTTGCTTGTACATTGTGCTGAAATCCTATTGGAATGGATTGAATAAACAATTTTAATAATGGCTTTGGAGTATGACAGTTATTTACTTATTTGAAATTACTCCAGCTGGGATAACCCCATGAGATGCAGCATCTTGTTTTCGTAGGGGTCCCAGGGAGGATAGCAGTGAACAGGTTAAAATAATCCATCAAGAATAGCTATACACAAAAGGGAAAGAAAAACTGTAAAGGTAAGTTGAGGACTAGTCAAAGGTGTAGTGGTGGGGGTTCAGTGTGAAAAGGTGTAAAACCGTGCACCACTGGCACAGAAACCCAGACGCAAGTATAAAACGTTGAGAGAGGTTGACAGTCACTAACTTGGAAAGGGACCTTGATGTAATCATATTGGCTGACCTCAAGGTGGCGAAGCAATGCAACCAGGTTGTAGGTATTGCCAGCAGGATGCTGGAGTGCAAATGGAGGTATCACCAGCAGGAGAGAGGTGGTGTTCCCACTGTATAGATCATTGGTGAAACACACCTTGAGTACTGTGTCCAGTTCTTAAGAGCACATCTCAAGAAGGGCATAGACAGGGTAGAGGCCCTCCAGAGGAGGGCAACTAAAATGGTGCATGGGCTGCATCAGAAGCCCTATGAGTAAAAACTGAGGGATCTCATTATATACACCCTGGAAGAGAGCTTGGGGGGGAGATAATAGAGACCTATAAATACCTCATGGGGGGGGCTAAATTACAGGAGGGGGAGTATTTTTTTAGAGGAGAAAGTGCACGAGAACTAGGGGCATGCAGTGTAGCTGGAAAGGGGGAACTCTAGGAGGGATGTGAGGAAGTACTTCTACACTGAAAAAGTGATGGATGACTGGAACAGTCTTCCAGTGGAGTTGGCGAAAACAGTGGTGGGATTCAAGCATGCATGGGATAGATGTCATCTTGGTAGGAAAGGGGTGGTGGAGATCAGGTGTGGTCTGTTGTACCAGTGTAGGTGAGGAAAAATGGGCAGACTGGGTAAGCCAAGCAGTCCTTATCTGCCAGCAAAAAATAAGGACATCCAAACAGTAATCAAAACAAACTAACAGGGTGGTGCCATGGCAAACAAAGAGCATGAATATTGTAATGCAACGTGATCATGGTCAGGGAGATCGATACTCAGGACCAAAATAAATACAGGGAGTTTTAAGGTGGCTGGAAATACTGGACTTGAACACCTGCAAGCTAGTTCTTTGCCTGCTTCATTTTGCGGTATAGTTTCTTTTCACCCATTTGCTGAAATGGTTTGTGCTTCTTCCAAATAATGAGAACATTTTGCTTTTTATTTCCTAGGCTTATCCACTGGTCATTTTGCTTGGGCGTTTCATTCAGTAGCTGAAGAGGAGCTGCTTAACAAACTTCCTCCTATGCAGAGAGGGGACGCCACCTGGTCGGAGCTCAGAGCTATGGGAGTAGGCTGGTGGGTCCGAAATACTAACACTCTTCGCAGATGTATAGAAAAGGTACATCTTCATTTATTTATTTATTAAGCATCAGTTTACAACCTTTGAGCCAGAGGCTCATTTACAAAGGTACCTCGTCACAGAGAGGACAATACAGTGATAACAACTTGGTACAGAGAAACAGTGTACAGTTTTTTTGAGGATACAGGAGGACAAATGAGATCAACAATTTACAACATACAGGATTGGTGAAGTTAACGTTGTTCAGGGAAATAACTAGAACATCAGCAAAAACATAGGATATCAATACAGTGTGTTTTAACGGAGTCAACAGGGAGGTAACAGGAACCAAGGGTAGAGAAGGTAGAGGATTTGAGCAGCCAACAGGGGGCTTTGTCAGAGAGTGAGCAAGATAGCTTAGAAACAGAAACAGCTGTGAGTAGTGAAAAGGTGGTTCCGGATGGTAGTTTTAAAGCAAGAGATTGTGGGGGTGTCTGAGATACTGGCAGGGAGGGAATTGTACCAAGAAGGGGCACGGTAGAGGAAAGCCCGTTGTTCATGAGAGGTTCTTGCCCTAGGTACCTTCAGCTTGGTTTTACAGGAGGACCGTGTTGAAGCCAGTGAGTTTACATGGTGGATAACGGCAGTCAAACCAGGATGAGAGAGCCCAAGGAGAGTTTTTTTTTTTGTAAGGATGCAGGTTTGATACCTAAGACGTTTGTCAAGATTGAGCAGATTTGCCTGGGAATAAAGATGGCAGGTATGTGTAAGTCTGGGAGCACCTAAGATTAGTCGACAGGCCTTATTTAAGGTGAGGTAGTGTTTGTTTAGCGAGGTCTGGTCAGCAGCCCCGTAGACTGGTAAGCCATAGTCAACAAGTGACAGAATGGAGGACATAACTGCGAGTCGTAGGGCATTGGGGGGAGACGGTGTTTGTGGCGGTAAAGGATTCCCAACCTAATATTGGTGGTGGAGGCTAAGGCAGAGATATGGGAATGGAGCGTGAGGGCAGGGTCAAAGGTTATCCCAAGGTATTTGTATGTGTAAACTTGTTGAGTGGGAACATAGAGCTGGCGAAGACTTGACGTTGAAATTACTAGCTTTGTTTTGGGGGTGGGAGAAGATCATAGATTTGGTCTTTTAAGATTGGTAACCAGTCTATGTTCTTTAAACCAGGCTTCCAGTCTTTATAGGATAATTGCAGGAATCTTGGAGGTGGTGGGTTATGCTCAGAAGCGAAGATAACAGCATCATCTGCATAAAGGAGGAATTTACCAGTACAGGCACCTGGCAGGGTGTTGAGATAAAGGGAAAAGAGCAGGGGCCCAAGATAGAGCCCTGGGGAACCCCAGATCGGATAGGGCAGAGGTCAGAGAGGGTGCCATTGATTTTTACACGCTGGGACCGGGCAGACAGATAGCTGGAGCACCATGAGACAGGTCCTGCAGCAAATTACTGAGTAATTACTTCTAAAATGGTCTTCTAGGCTCAATTTGAGAAAGGGTTCTGTGATGCAGTGTTGACCACAAAACAAGAAATGCAATGGAAACGATTTTTATTTTTTTATTTATTGAAGAATTTCATCAGAAGAGGCACATTGAGCAATAAATTGCTCATTTCACAGTGCGTCCTGGGGGAAAGGGTAGAGCGTCAGAGTAACAATCAAGTAAACAACAGAGTTACATTACATAAGGAATAAAGTATGGGCGAGCCTGTTTCCCCATCGAGGGGTCGAGATACGAGCATATGGACCTCGAGAGCAAAGCTCAAGAGGTCCATGGTATCTTGACCGAATAAACTTCAAAGCGATTTGTGTAGTTTCGCCATATTTTATTTTTTTGTAGTATGTGGTTCTTCCTGATGAAGAAAAAAAAAAAATTTATGTAATCGCTTATGTTAAGTACATTGTTTCATACCTGTGTTTATCAGCACGGTCTGCTGCAGAGTCTGTTGTGCTTCCACTTGCCATTGGCAGGTCTGTCTACTGAGAAGTCCATCGGTGCAGTCACTCATAAAAGTTTAGAGATGCATGGAACCAGTATATTAAAGGAAGAAAAAAATTGTCACATCAATTTATTTTAGAAACAGTTTATTTATTGAAATCGTTTCACTAGGAAAAGTACACTGAGCAGCAACAACTCGTCTCCCGGTGCGACCTGGGGGGAGGGAACAGTGGGGAGGACATACAGTTGTCGAATTTCATACATATATACATACAATTTACATAATACAGTTGCATACATTTGACAGAAATAGTTGGTCGTAGATAACATACGTTCTCTAACAGGCATAGTAACGGTTACAGTGCAGAAAACAGCTAGGGATTACTGAGGCAATAATGCAGAGTGGATAAGAGCAGAGCTGGCTAGCTCAAAAGTTGGGATCAAGGGGGGGTGGAGCCCGAGCAAGATGGAGGTTGTCTAGTGGAGCTCTTCTGGAACGCTAAGGAAATTAAGAAAAATTTTCAGCAGAAACTTAATGTTTTGCTCCTTTCTTGATCGAGGGTACTTTTCTAACAAAAGCTAAACAGAATGGGAAACCCTTGTCGGGATCAGCAGCAGGGATATGGAGCTAAAGCCAAAACTACATCTACGGCCTCAGCCACGCGCTCAGGACAAGGCCGTGTGGAAGATCAGGCAGAGGAAGCTAACGAGGAAACTTTACAAACCATCGGTTCTAAGCTCAGTCGACTGATTAAATCAGTCACAAATTTATCAGACAAATTAGATGGCTTTAGTAATCGGATGGTCGCTCTAGAGACCTCAGTAGATGCTATTCAGTTAACTTCAATGGAATCTACCAAACGAGCAGATGCGGCGATGGGGGCTGTGTCTTCCCTAATTAAAGAATCCACATGGTGGCAGTCCCGTATCGAAATGCTAGAAAATCAGATTCGGGTCCTTAATATTCGAATCTTGGGTCTGCCTGAGGGATGTGAAGGGGACCACCTGCATTTGTTTGTTAAAGAGTGGCTCGGGCAACAATTGGGTCCAGAGGCAACGTCCCAAATTCAGCATCTCCAAAAAGCTTACCGTATAGTACAGAGAGGTCGTCCTGATAACCCGGAAGCCCCTCGAGTGGTGATGGTAGTAACGGACGGCCCAGGTACCCGAGATTCTATACTGGCAATGGACACGTAGAAAGAGCCCCCTTTTACAAAATGGACATACCATACGTCTTTTCCTGGACATCGGGTATGCGACGAGACAGAAAAGGAAACGTTTCGACAGAGTGAGAGCGGTTTTACGTGAAGCTTCTGTGCCCCATGGGATGATTTTTCCAGCTCGTCTCCGGATCGCCTTTGGAGGGAAGATCTTCTTGTTTAACGACCCAGAAGATGCATTGAAATGGACTCACAAGCATGTTACTCCGAAGCCCCGAGAGGAAGATACCGAGGAGGCTATGTCTGAAGAGGATGAGGAAACCTGAGATTAAAAGGGAGGACTTTAAACCTTAAAGTTCATATCTTCAGCTTTTATTTGGTTAAGAGGGGAGTAAGTCTGTTGGGGTAAAATTACTCTTATTTTAAAAAGGTAATTCTCTAGTTATTCCCTCTGCTCAGTTTGAGAATTAAAAATAGCTTAAGTTTTAGCTGGGCCATTATGCCTGAGTAGCTGATTAGATATTTCTCTGAATGTTATGTAGTCTATATACACTCATAGTTTAGATGCTTCATATCGTATTTAAGTAGAATTTCCTTCTGCTGGAAAATATTTTGTATAAATTTAGCAGTTGTTTCTACGTGACTTCTTTTTGCTTAGAGGGATTGCAAATAATTGCATAATTAGATTAAGCATGGTATAGTGGGACCTCACCAAAGGTGAGGCCTTTAGTTGGACATTATGTTTGGACTATAAATGGTTATTATTCCATGCAGCTCATGGGCTAATTAGCAGCCTATAAGATTTATCCTGTGATTATAAATGTTTATGGTATTACCCCTCAAAGATGTATCAAAAAGCAACAGAAAGTATATATGCGTATATTAAGAGGAGTGGCGCCCTCATGGGGATTTATTTATGTATAACATCTGATTGCTTGGAATTCTTAACTATATGTCTGAGTTCTGTAAAAAACAATAAATAAAAAGTTTAAAAAAAAAAAAGTTGAGATCAAGTACAGTAGTTAGTGTAGGGTCAGCTAGAGTAGCACCCTTGGACCTACAGGAAGAAGAAAATAGGAGTATTAGCTGCAGGAGCAGTTTACTGAGTAGTGGTTGGTAAGGGCAGTGGATAGTGATGGGACAGAGGAGGAGTGGCGAATTTGAGTGGGGAGAGAGTTCCAGAGTTGAGGGAATCGGTGGGAGAAGGCAGTCTGGCCGTCTGAGGTCCTACGTCTAGGGACCTCAGAGTATGGGTGGGTGCCAAGGGGGGGCGATAGTGCGGAGGCCAGGTAAGCTGGGAGGGCACCAAGCCAGCACTTTGCGATAAACTTGGCACAATGTATTTGGAGGCGGTTTTCGAGGGAGGGGAATGCAAGGGAGCGGTAGAGCTCGCAGTGATGGGTACGAGGAGGAGCCTCTAGAGCGAACCGGCAGAAAGTGTTAAAAAGGGTTTCCAGCTTGGATAACACCGACTTGTGGGCAGCACTGTAAACAGTATCACAATAATCGAAGGAGGGAAGTATCATCTTCTGGATAAGATCACGATGAACAGGAAAGGGGAGACTGTGTTGAAGTCCGCCTGGAGGGTAGAGGCAGCTGAGACTGGGGAGGAGCCAGAGGAAAATAAGACAGTGTCGTCAGCATACGTGTGGATCGAGGAGTTGGGCAAGTTTGCGGAAGGTTGTGTAGGAAAATAGAGAACAGGATGGGCCCAAGCACCGAACCTTGGGAGACACCAGTGGACAAGGGGAGGGGTGAGGATGTGGCATCCGCAATCCTTACAGATTGCATCCGGTTTGTAAGAGAGGCACTGAACCAGTCAGTAGCAGATGTGGAGGGGCCAGCATCAGCGAGGCTTGATAGTAACAGGGGGTGGGAAACCGTATCGAAGGCTTTAGCTAGATCGATGAAGATGGCAGAGGTGATAAGAGTTGTTGCCTATGCCCCAACTATTTTGGCGTGCCGTTTGCTAACCGGCACTGTCCTATTTGTTTGGAGTTTTTGTTGAGCCGATACATTTGGACCAGTCAGGTGGTGGGACTTATGAATATTAAGTAGGAACTATTGAATATTAATTGTAGAATGTGCACAACAGCTTTTAGAACGTGCACAACAACTTTTAGAATGTGCACAACTTTTCAGCAGGTACTGATTTCTATATATAATCACTTCAAACCATATACTATAATTGCATAACATGGTGGTCCAGTACAGTCAGAGAATACATACAGTAATAAAAAGCATAATCTGGTTCAAAGTCAGTTGGCATTCATCTGTATCCCACTTCCCTGGGTCCTGCCTGAAAATAGGCAGAATTTGTCTAGTGCACTTACCCGGTTAACAAAAACTAAATAAATAAGTAAATAAAAAAAAAAAAGGTAATGATGTAGCTGATCCAAAACAATAGATACAGACAAGTGCAAAGGTAACTTATAAAAACTATATATAATTAAGTGCTAGGGTGGAAGCCAGTGCTATTCAGCTGTGGGGGTACACAGAAATTAGTGGAAACCTGATGAGTGAATCAAAAATAGACAGGGCAAGAGAGTGTGGCATAAGCAATTTGAGTAGTAGAAGTTAGCAAGAGCACTTGAGATATAGTGAGGAGAGGATGAGTGCCTGATTTGAGGAGGTAGCAAGTTCCATAGTTTAGGGAAAGAGTAGGAGAAAGAAGACTGGCCAGTAGAGGTGAGCCTGCGAGGGATAGCCAGAGTTCTGGCACCAGAGGATTTTATTTTATTCATTTTTATTTTGAATTTTGATGACTGGGTAAGCCTGCAGGGACATACATATCCCTTTTTCATGGGGAGGCCGGGGGAAATAAATTTCCAGTAGGAGCAGTTTAGAGAAATGGTTACAGAGAAGTCAGGGTGATAATAAGTTACATGGAAAAGACATACTTAGTAAGATGATTAAACATTAGGTCAAGGAGACATAATATGCTAGTATTTTCATATAAACAGTGTATATACAGACATTAAAATAAATAAATATAGGTATATACAATATGGACTGGGTTGAGGGAGTGAGAAAGAATAGTAGAGATATTCGGCAGAGGAGGGGTCGAATGGAAGGCTGGTTCAAAGGAGGGGGAGGACCCTTATTATGGGATAGGTTTGCTTAATTACAGGTACAGATTGGAGGAGGAAAGAAAATTTATTTGAAGTACTTTTTGAATCGGGGGAGAGATGTACAGGAGAGAAGTTGCTGAGGTAGGTTATTCCATCTGTAAGATGCTAAGAAGGAAAAGGACTTCTGCCTATGGCTAGCCCTGTTTTGGGAAGGACAAGCAGTGGGAGATGAGAGGAGCATAGGGTCCTAGAGAAGGGTTTCAGCTCAACCAGGTTGGAGAGTATGGGTGGAGAGCGGAGGTGGATGAGTTTGAACGTAGTGCAGTGTAAGGGGAAGTCTAACTTAGCCTCAAGGGATGGCCAACCTAGTGCTTGGGTACATTGCAGTGATGCGTACGAGCAGGAGCTTTAGCTGCAAAATGGAAAATCCTGTGGTAGGCGTGCTTTAATTTGGACAGGATAGATTGCTTAGCTGAGAGAAGCAGGGGGGGCTCCATAGAAAAGGCCCAGGAGTAGAGTGGCTGAAGCAGTTGTTCTCCTTGATTGGAGGGTCAAGTAAGGGACAGTTCGATAAAGTAGGCCCAGCTTTTGATGGGATGCCTTTATTACTCTATTAGCATGTGCTTCGAGCGAAAGATATTCGTCCAGTGTAACCCCTAAGTATTTGAAGGAGTTCACTCCTTTGAGTGCCTCCCCTGCTAAGGTGTTGACTACAAGTCGTTGCTGGTTAGTCACGTCAAAAGAAGTGTGGTTGAACAACATTGTTTTCATTTTCTTGGCGTTAAGCACCAGTAAGTTTTAATGGAACTAGGCTTCCAGCAACTGGAAATCGTTCTCTAGGTTGGACTTGATGGAGGAGACAATGCTGTCGGATCTGTAGAGGATGGCATCATCGGCATAGAGTTGCAGCGATGTGCCACCACAGTTGCGGGAAAGTTCGTTGATAAATATGGAAAATAGGAAAGGACCCAGGATGAACCCCTGGGGAACACGGTCTTTGATGGGAGATAGGGAGGATGAAACCCCAGCCCACTTGACAGATTGCATTCTGGTTAGACAGATAGAGAACCACAAGAGGGAGTTAGCATCAAGGCCAAGAGAGTTCAGTTTTGCTAGTAGGAGTGATTGACAAGGTTAAATGCCTTCATGAGATCAACAAAGACTGCTCCAGTAGCATGTCCCTGATCCATTGCATGTTATATGTCGGCGGTGACCCTTAGAAGAGCGGTATCAGTCCCATGCAGTTTCCAGACAGATGGTAAGGGTGTTAAATGATTCAGTAAAGGAGTATAATTGATTACAGAGTATTCTTTCCTGAATTTTTGCAAGGGGATATAGAATTGATATTGGCCTGTAATTTTCGATGAGGTTTGTGGGGCCACTCTTGTGTACTGGGACCACTGTTGCAGTTTTCCATTTGTCTTGCAAGGTTTGCAAGAGGAAGGATCTATTAATTAGTAGGGCAACTGGATAAGCAACAGCAGTGGTACCTATCCTAAGGAATTTGTGGGGGGAAGGGTGTTGAATCCTGGTGAACTGTTTCGATTTAGCTTGTTTGGGAGCTTGAGAACCTCAGTGCGCATGGTGAGTTTCAGGTGAAAAGGATTTTTGGGGGACTCTGGACTGGCAATGACTGGGTTGAGTGGTCCTACGGGGAGGCCAGTTTTGTAGGTGTCTAGGTCCGTGAAAAAGTTATTTATCCTGGCAGCAATTTCCAAAGGGGTTGTTAGAGTTGTACCTTTATTATTCGTGTCTTGGAGGATGGTATACGTTCCTTGCCCTTGAGTAGGGCATTGACTTGGGACCAGAAATGTTTGCAGTTGGTGAAACGATGGTTTGAAGAAATTAAAAGTAGTCCCGCTTGGACTTGGTGGCTTTAGTTGTGCACACATTCCACAGGTGACGATAAGTTTGCCAGTCTGAGTTAAGGCCGAATTTTTTAAAGGTTTCCAGGCTTTGTCACGGGAGATCATTTGGTGCCTTATTTTCTTAGATAGCCAGGGAGAATGGTTGCCTCTAGTTCTTCTTAGTTTAAAAGTGGCGTGGGTGTCAAGGATGGAGGAGAATGTTTTAATGAAATAGTCAAGGGCTAGATTTATATCCGAAAGGGAGGTGATAGGGGTCCAGTTGACTGAGTTCAGGCTATTCAAAAATCATCGGGGTTAAAATTTGTTAGGTCTCGAGATTTTATTATTTTGGGGTAGAGCGTGGCGAGTTGTTCTTCCAAACACAGTAGGTGGGGGGGCACTTAGGGCATCAGGGAAGATTCCAGAAGTTTTGATAGTTTGGGATCTAAGTGAATACGTGGGGGGAGATTAGACAATGAAGAGGAGAGGTAGGAGGGGAGAGAGTTGAACCAGAATTTGGAGGTAAATTTAGCCTGTCTGGTTAAAGTGGACTTAGGGGTGGCACCGTAAACTACATCACAGTTGTCAGAAATGGGGAGAATAATTTTCTGGACTAGTTCATGCCTAGCCGGTAGAGGTAGACTGTAACAGTTCCTGAAGAGAGCACCTAACTTGGGGCGTAGCTTTTTAAGGATGTCGTCCATGTGCCCAGAAAAGTTGAGGTGCTGGTCTAGCCAGACCCTGGGTATCTGAAGGTGGTGGTGTCCTCCAGCGAAGTCCCATCGAGGGCATGGAAGGAAGGGAGGGAGGTGAGCCTGGAGAGTCTTGGCCTCGTGCCAAAGGTCATAGAGACAGTCTTTTTGGCGTTAAGGGAAAGTTGATGCGTGATAAGCCAGTGTTGGAGCTTGTCAAAATCCAATTGGAGTCTGGTTTCGATATCGGAGTACAGGACAGTGTCATCAGCGTACATGTGAATCGAAAATGTTGTACATACTGATGGGAGATCATTTAGGAGTATCGAGAAGAGAATTGGACCTAGCACTGATCCTTGAGGGACATCAGTCGGAGGGGGGATAATGTGTCAGCAATTCTGACGGATTGTGTCCTACCAACCAGGTAGGCTCCGAACCAGTTTGTGACTGAGTCAGACAGACCAGCTGTAGAGAGATTATTTAGGAGGAAGGAGTGGGAGACCGTATCAAAAGACTTTGCAAAGTTGACAAAGATGACTGATGTGATTGCATGACTTGATGAAGGACTTTATGAGATTAAATAATTTAATTATTTTTGAGATTAATGTTTTAAGGTATAAGCAAAGCCTTGTTTTCAGTTTTGAAACACTGCGATACACATGCATGTACATAACAAACACGCTTCTCATTTTTTTTCTTTTTAACAGGTAGCCAAAGCAGCTTTTCAGAGAAACAATGACCCCTTGGATGCTGCCATTTTTTACCTTGCCATGAAGAAAAAAGCTGTAATCTGGGGTTTGTACAGGTATGAAATTCTCTTTTGTAGCTGTAACATGTTTGTTAGAATCTGGCAAATATTACTACAAGCTGTCTGTAAAATGCTGTACGTACTAGATTAAGGTCTTATAATAAATCAGTCCTGTTTGTAAGAGCCTGGAACAGCTAAGGGCTGAAATAAGGCTGCTCAGATGGGAGCTGGGGAGGATGGTGTGGAAAGGCAAATGGGTGATACCCAGGGGAGTGACGCCATCAGTCAGGCAATGGGAGTGGGGAGGAGCACCTAGTATACTGGAGTATCTCTTCCTCAGAGGACTAGGGAGCCTATGGTGGAGGAGTGGCAAGTGGTAAGGGGAAGGGGTGGGAATGTGAGAGTAGCATCAGGGGTGGGAAATTCTAAAGGGGTGCCCTTACTGAATAGATTTGCACCACTGTCTGGAAGGAGGGAGGGCAGCAGGAGGTGAGATAGGAGGTCAGTTGACCATGGCTGAGAGTAGGAGTACAGGGAGGCAGAGGAACAAATCAGGGTGGGCGGGAAGGGAGGCAGGCAAGCAAAGCGGAGTGGAGAATTGGGGAGGAAGAGAAAGGAAGGGAGAGAGAGGAGGGAAAACTGAAAGCAGATACAGATACCATATTTCACCGTTTTGAAGCTGGCCTCATTTAGAAGCCGCCTCTGAATACAAGCCACAGCTGAAAACGGGTTTACTAGTAAAAGCTGCCCTCGATTTGAAGCCGCAGCTTCTAAATGGTGGTAGGTTTGAAATGGTGAAATCTCTTAGTTTCTTACATAATTACTTCCTACTACTACTGCAACATTATTTGTCACTGTATTTTCTCCCCGATTTCCTGCTGAATATTATGTATTTACCTGTTTTTATTGTGCTTACCATAATTCTTTAATTCTGTGCCAGCATTAGTAGCCACTAAATGATCCTGCAGTTTTCTATTTCTGTAACTGAGTTGCATTTTAACTTCAATGACTCTCTGCATTTTGTTACTGAAAAGCATAAAGTAATAAGCTCAGCTGGTGTAAAGAGCAGTCTGCATATTTTTACTTAGCTCAGTTAGCACGATCTCTCCCTCCTGTTTTTCTTTTACCTACATCTTGCCCCTGCCCAGAACAGAGACAGGTACGGGCACAGCAGTTCCACGACCCGACCGGACACAGCACAGCGCCCTATTAAGTTCAAGTTTATTGCAGGAAAACTCCATTGAGCAAGCTCATTCACAAGGAGGTCCTGAGGCATGTACACAGATAAAGGACATTACATAGTAATGCAACACTTGATAGAGCAATACTGATTACAAGTATTCAAAGTACGCACATAGTTAAGAAAGATATTATATAATAGGATATAACATCGGAAAACAATGAACAGTGAAGGAACATTTGGTTCATAGTGTGCAAGCAATATAGGGTAGCATGCACACAGTACAAGGTAGGGTATATAAACTTAACACTGGTGTTTGCAATAAATACTCTTAGTATATTGAGCAACGACAGGAAAGATAGGATGAATGAGGTAGGCAGGGTTGAGGGAGAGGGGGATGGTTGGCAAGAGTAAGGGGAGTATTATATAAGTAGGAAGCCAAAAGTAGGAAAGGGAAGAGGAGCAGGTGTAGAATTCTTGTAGTTTTAGTCACGGAGTGCAAATTAGAAGCTACGAGGTTATAGTTCTGTCTAGGTCTAGTGCTAATGTGGGCAATAAGTATGAGGCATGCATAAGGGGGGAGGGGCTTAAACATAAGTGTATAAGGAACATTAAATGGTGATAGGTTTGAAATGTTGTACTGTAGTGGAGGAGATTGCGTCTGGCTGTGTATGTTCTTTACTGATAAGAAGCGAACATATCTTGGAGAGCAAGAGTGAGTGTGAGCAGAGGGAACTGAGGAAAAGAGATCCTGAATTAGTTCAGTGGCAGTCAATATAAGATGATAGCCAGGGCTTATTAATTGAAGCCACCCCCAAATAGTAGCTGCCCCCATTTAGAAGCCGCAGCTCAAAATAAAAAAATGCACTAGAAGCCGCAGCTTCTAAATGGTGAAGTACGGTAGTCAGAAGGGGAGGGGTAGAATGGGAGATGATAAAACAGTTAAGGGAATAAATTGTGGATATGGAGATAAGTTCACCAGGGTGCAGAGGGAGCAGTTAGGTGGTGAAGGAGCTAGAACCGAAGGCAAGAAAGGAAGGACGGGAGCACAGGTGCAGGATAGGCGGTAGCAATCATAGGGGACTCCATAATTAGGGGTATTCATTGGGGAAGGGAAGGAAAGGGGACCCAAATGCAAACAGGAGGGTGGTTTGTTTGCCAGGGATGACAGCAGGGAAGGTGGGCCCAAGAATAAGGGAAATAGTAAGGGAAGTTGGAGGAAAACCTAATTTAGTTATGCATTTGAGAACCAGCGACCTAGCTGGGGAGGAGGTTGAGGTAGTGCAAAGTAGGTTGAGGGAGTTGGGGAAGATCTGCAGGGAGGAAGGAAGTTCGCTGGCCTTCTCAGAGGTGATATCAGTACCAAGGGCCATCACAGCCAGGAAAAGAAGAATAGAGGATTTTAATGACTGGCTGAGGAAATGGTGCAGGGAGGAGATTTTTTTCTGTATTGGGGACTGGGAGGAGACTTGGTCAAACAAAGCACTCTTTTCACCAGACAGGCTACACCTCAGTAGGGGAGGGTTTGAGGGTACTCGGGGACAAACTGGGGGAATACATAACCACTACACTTAATTTAATCTACTGAGGGGGGCAGGGCATGCAGGCCCCAGACTCCAAGAGGAGGAGGGTCAGTGAACCTCCCCAGTGATGGAAGAGTTTAGACGGGAGGCGTGGAAGGGCAAGAACACAGTTAGCAAAGGGTGGAGGGTGAGGAACACGTAACAAGGGTACGTGAAGGGGTGCACACAGAAGGAATAAATGTGAATAGAAGAATAGAGGGAAGAGAAGGAAAGTCAGATTCTAGGTGGAGGGTGGTGTCTCTGAATGCTCGGAGTCTTGGAAACAAGATGGATGACTTGCAGGCACTATTAGCAGACAGGAGGGTGGACATAGCTGCAATAACCCAGACTTGGGCAACATCACGCCATGACTGGGACCCTGAGATCCCTGGATATAAACTATACAGGAGGGACAGGGTAGTTGGGAAGGGGGGAGGGGTGGCAGTTTGTATCAGGGAGGGAATAACTTGCACAGGGGAGGTGGAGGTGTTATGGGTTCAGTTAAGGTCCAATAGAGGGAGAAAGGTGAGGTTGGAAGTGGTTTACAGACGACTCTATCAGGATGAGGAGAGGGACAGGGAACTGAACTCACAAATATTGGAAGCTGCGGGGAAAGGAGAGGTGATAATTGTGGGGGACTTCAACCTGCCCACGGTGGACTGGATCATACACTCCACAACATGTACTAGGAGTCAGGTGATCCTGGAAGGACTGTAGAGTGGGTTCCTGAATCAGGGCATCACTGAAAAAACAAGAGCGGAGTCAGTTCTTGATTTGGTGCTCACAAATGGGGAACATGTACAAGAAATAATGGTTAGGGAGCCACTGGGTGGAAGTGACCATTGCACAGTGTGGTTCCAGTTGAATATGGGCAGGGAAAGCGAATCTTGGATTTCAGGAGGGCGGATTTTAGGAATATGGGCGAAGTGCTAGGGAGCCATCTGGCGGGCATCAAAGCAGATATGGGGGTGGATCAAAGGTGGTCCATCATTAAGGAAGGAATACTGGTTGCCACAGATGAGTGCAATTAGGCTCAGGGGTAAGAACACAAGGGCCAGAGTGCCCAGCTGGTTCAGTTATGGGGTTGCCCAGGCAGTAAGGGAAAAGAGGTAGGCCTATAGAAAATTCAGGAAGACCAAAAGAGATGTGGATAGGGAAAATTACCCAGGGTTGGCTAGTGAGGCAAGTAAGGAAGTCCTGCGAGCAAAGGCACAGCAGGAGCTGCAGATAGCTGAAGGAATTACGAAGGGGGAGAAGACTTCCTTTCGCTATACAAGTGAGAAAAGGGACAAGAAGGAATGGATTGTTAGGCTTAAGAAAGGGGTGGAGTGGGTGTAGGATAATGGGGGAAAGCAGAGATACTAAATGAATACTTCTGTTCTGTCTTCACCAGGGAGAAGGACGGACCAGTGCCTTCAGGAGGGAGAAGAGTAGCAGGGAGTGAGGGGAACACAGATGTAGTGATAGAGGAGGATAGAGTGAGGGAGGAACTGCTTTCATTGAAGGTGGACAAATCACCAGGCCCGGACAGAGTACATCCAAGGGTACTAAAGGAACTGGCTGAGGAGCTGGCAGGGCCACTGGCAGACCTGTTTAATAGTTTACTAGAGTCAGGCATGGTACCGCAGGACTGGAGAACAGCATGGTCCTAAGGATGACCCAGGGAATTACAGACCAGTCAGTCTTACCTCCATTGTGGGCAAGCTCATGGAGACCATACTAAAGGAAAGGTTGGTGGAATATCTAGAGGAGCATGGTCTTCAGGATGCGAGGTATCATGGGTTCATTGGGGGGAGGGGGGAATCATGTCAAATGAATCTGATTGACTTCTTTGACTGTGTCACTAAGACGGTAGATGGGGCCAAGCGCTAGACATCCTCTGTCTTGGTTTCAGCAAGGCCTTTGACTTTGTGCCCCACAAAAGGTTGATCAGGAAACTGGTGGATCTTGGGGTTGGGGAAAAGATGGCCAGATGGGTGGAAAACTGGCTGAGGGACAGAACACAGAGTCTGGTTGTGGGGGTAGAGTTATGTGGTACCAGTGGGGTCCCACAGGGCTCTGTACTGGGGCCAGTGTTATTCAGTGTTTTCATCAATGACATTGGGGATGGTATTAAGGGTAAAATGTGCCTATTCACGGATGACACCAAGCTCTGTGGGAGAGTGGACACAGCTGAAGGGATACTGGACCTACAGGAAGATCTGGAAAAGCAAGGGAGGTGGTCCAGGAACAGGCAGATTGGCTTCAATGCCAAGAAATGCAAAGTTATGCATATTGGAGCCAAGAATCCCAGCACAGATTAACTACCTGGGTGGAGTCCGAGTATCTGCATCAGAGGAGGAGAAGAACCTGGGGGTGATGATCACTAGTGACCTAAAGCACTCCATGCAGTGCAAGAAAGCAGCAGCAAAGGCAAACAAGATGCTGGGATGCATATCTAGGGTGATCAGTAGTAGGAGAGAGGAGGTTATACTGCCTTATGCAGGTCACTGATAAGGCCGCATCTAGAGTATGGAGTTCAGTACAGGTGCCCACACCTCAAAAAGGACATTAACCTGCTGGAGAAGGTCCGGAGGAGGGTTACAAAGATGATAGTGGGTTAGCAGCTTAGGGCATAAGAGGAGAAGTTGAGGGCACTGAACATGTACTCCCTGGAAGACGAGAGAGAGAGAAAGAACATGATTGGGACCTTCAAGTACTTGAAAGGGATGAATAAAATCATAAGGAGAGCCTCTTTAAGCTGAGTGGCAACCATAACACTAGGGGGCACGGTCTTAAGCTGGAGGGTGGGAGGTTTAGGAGGGAGGTCAGGAAGCACTTCTTCACTGAGAGGGTGGTGGACCCTTGGAATGCACTGCCAGAAGAAGTCATCTTGTTGAAGACAGTGAGCAGCTTTAAGAGAGACTGGGATAGGCATAGGAAGAAAGTAAGGCTCATGGGTAGGGAGAATGGCCGGAGTGGGGAGGGAGGGCAGGGACATTAGCTCAAGCTGTGTAACCTGTAATACGAGCAGACTTGTTAGACCAAATTGCCTTCTTTTGCTGGCTTCTTCGTATGTTTGTATGTAAAAGTTTTTGTTGCTTCCCTTTGTATCCAAGTGAATTCCTGTGAGCATTCCAGTGATATCCTGCCATTTACCCAGCTACAAAGAGAAAGCTGCTTTGGATGGCATGCCCCTCTGACCTTCTGGCACCCATATATGCCTAAAATCAATTATGGTGTCATGAATTCTTCTTCCGTAATATTTAAGAGCAGGCACTGCAGGCATTCCAGAGCTGGGGAAGTAGGGACCAAACCTTGGGGTCCCACCTTGACGATTTGATTTGCTCACATTGGAATTCCAATCTGATAACTAAGCGAACCCCTTTTTCATGGAGTTTAAAGTAAGAAAAGCCAGTTCAGGCAGTTTAAATGTTTAATTTCTCAGATTTGTCATGTGGGGGGGAGGGGTGAGTACACTGGATCCTGTTTGTTCGTCTTAGACTAGCCCCAGCGTTGATGCTTGCTTGGTCTATGCACCCAACGCATACCAGGGCATGGATGTCCTCACTTTTTCCTTGCAGTCTTCAGGGCCCATCAACGAGGACCAGGAATACAACCCTGACCTCCTTTTACAAGAGGAAGAAGAGGAGGAGGAGGAGAAAGATATGGGGAGAACATCTGAGAGGTCTGGCTCCACCAGGAGTGAGGACTCCACAATATATATTCCGAGGACCCCTCCTGAAGACCCCTCTGTTGTTACTATGATGAAGCAACTCTAAGCTGCAATGGAGTTGTTTTTTTTTATAGTTAGTTTATTTATCCTTCCAGTCCCTGGTGGCAGTACTTCCTGTCAGATTCCCCAGCCTCGTCCCCTGCTCGCTGCTTATCCTCCAGCTGCACCACGGCTTGCCCCTTGTGGTGGGGCGGTGGGGATCCCTCAACCTGTCTCGCACAAGGATCCGGTGCTGGAGGTATGTTGCTGCCAATTGCGGGGGCAGCGCCTGTGGAGATCAACCGCCATGAAGCACGCCATGGACCTCTTTTCCTCCATTTTTTCCACCTAGCCGAGGACGCTCTAGTGACACCACAAGGAGTGCAACTGCCAAGACACCATGTAATGCTGCCCGAGCCTGCCTCGCTTTCCTGCTGTAGCCTTGGTGCACTCAGCCCCCAGCCTCCAGTAGGAGCCAGCAGTGCAGTGAGTGCTGGTGTCTCCTTCCCAGAGAAGGAGAGCAGTCCAATGGGCGCTCGATCCTTCTCCCTCCTGCCGACCCCCAGCGCCCATGCCCGCCTCGAACGCGGTTGCCAGTGTGGCGTGATGGGCAGTGCCCAGCGCCTCAGCCCTGAGCGCCACTGGGCCAGCGAGCTGTAGTGGAGTTTAATGATGAGAAGCAGGACATCACAGGATAGATTTGGTGGAATTTGAAGAGCTGCCAGATTCTCCACCTGTTGCCATTCCTCCTCTATTGGCTGCACTGGAGGATGCCACCCTGGCTGCCTGGCATAGAACAAGGTTGATCACTGCCGTGACCAAAAAGGCAGACAAGCCATACCAGGCTCTCTCAGGAAAGCCTTTTTTCTCAGGCCAACCTGAGGTTGAGTCTGTTGTGATAAACGCAGCCCAGGATATCTCTAAGGGTCCTAAGCATCTCAGTTCTCTCTCCTCCCAGATAAAGAATCGAGAAAACTGGACGTCATGGGAAAGAGAACCTTTGCCTCTGCCACACTGGGCCTCAGAATAGTAAATTATCAGGCCCATATGGTCAGATATCAGAATACCCTCTGGAAAAAGGCTAGAGCAGCAGCCCACTCCCTCCCAAAGGTTCCCCAGAAGTATGAGATGTTCATGGTCCTCCAGACTGGGGCTGAAGTGGGTAAACGCTTCTTAAGGTTTACATATGACATTTCAGATGCCTCAGTCAGAGCAGCTGTGCCTGGCATCTGCCTAAGAAGGCATTCTTGGCTTAGGGTGTTGAGATTTACTAGTGATGTCCAGCAGTCCATTCTGAATACCCCATTCAGAGGCTACAGTTTCTTTGGGGCAGATTTGCAGGATATCTTCTCAGACCTGCAAGCTTCATCTGGGACTCTAAGGTTAGTCCATTCCCTCTACAACACACAACCAAGAAGTAAGCAGGGGGTGTCATTTTGCAGGGCTACCAACAGGCCAAGACCAGGGGCCAGGCAATGGAGCAAAAGCAGAGCAGGCTTAGCTTTGTTGGCCCCGGCTTCCTCCACAGGTGCCCATCTCCAATACCCCTAGAGATGGAGGTGCAGGTGTGGCCGCCAGATCTGCTTCAGCATGACTCCTCCTTAGACTCCCAACCTCTGGTACCAAATCTGGAGGTGATGGTAGGAGGTCACATTTCCCTCCGCTTGGAACAGTGGAGGGGAGGGCACAACAGATGCTTGGGTCCTGCAGTTAATAGAACAGGGCCACACTCTTGAATTTCTGAAGTTGCCTCCACATCTTCCTCCAGTTCCCTTAACTTATCCTCCAGACCACATACCAGTGCTACTAGAGGAAGTACGTACAATGCTGCAGAAGAGGACCGTAGAACCAGTTCCCTGGGAACAAAGGAACATGTTTCTATTCTGATTTCTTTCTAGTCCCCAAATCCACTGGGGACTTTGAGGCCCATTCTGGGTCTGAGGAATCTGAACATCTTACTTAGAGAGGGTTCCTTCAGTAGGTCATCCCATATAGGACTGGTGCCACCTGGTGTCGGGCCATACGGCAGACTTTTCTAGCAATCCCTGACTTCAGCGTGACTGTATATAGTGGGTGGTCCCCACGCCCACCCTCCAGTTCTTTCCCGCTGTCGTCTCGTGTCAGTCGCATTGCAGATTTCCATATAGCGATTGTCGTGAAAGTGTCTTGCGTTGGAATTTCCTTCGCTAAAATTCTCTTTTTTATCGTTTTCATTGATGTCTTCACCCAAGAAAAAGTGCTTGTCTTGTGGCATGCAGATCCCTCACAAGGACAGTCATCTCAAGTGCGTCCTCTGTTTAGGCCCACACCACCCTGTCTCCTCTTGCCCGGAGTGCCAGACCTTCAACCAGGCCACTAAGAAAAAGAGACAGCAGGCTTTGGAGGCCCATCTCTTGGAAGCCCACTTGGCTTCTCTAGAGAAGAAGATGGACCGTTTGAGAGAGTCCTCTGCAGATAAATCTTCTCCATCGAAGAAGCATAAGGCGAAGTCTAGGGAGCGGGAGCGCTCTGCGGACGACACATGGCTCTCGACGAGCAAGGCCAACCGCCGCCCAGAAAATTGGACAGCAAGTCTTGTAAGACCGTAGTGGGTCCGTCGATTAGTGGCTCCTCCAACGACCGCACCGTGCCAGCCGATAAGTCGAGCCCCGGTTCCTCCGGGGACTGCACAGCAGCTAGTAAGCCGGCTCCCCAGCCTGTGGGGACCCGCCCGGCACCCGTCGATAAGTCGGCCGGGGGCTCCTCCCCCGCCCGCCCAGCACCACCTGCTAAGACGCCCGTCCCTGACAGCCGCACAGGTGTGGTTCCCCCATCAGGGACCAATGGCGCCTCACCCAATGTCCAGCGGAACCAGGGGGAGAAGGCCCCTCTCCCTTCATCCCTGCCCTCCACTTCAATGGCGGGTACCTCAGGCGAAGAAAGCGGAGAACCCCTCGATTTAATTCGATTCTGCGGGGTCAACTCCATGCTGTCCTCCTGGGGTCAGAGGGAAGGAGGCTCCTCCTCAGTTGGCAGGCCTTGCTGTGAAGGCCCCTCCTCCTCCGGACGGGATCCCTGTAGTTCCGACCCCGGCCAACATACCGCTAGAGGACCCAGCGAACCTTGTTCCTTCGCCAGATGACCCAACTACTGTTACTGAACCGGGACCCAGTGATCGGCTTCAGCCATTGGCTCCGACACCAGACGTCCCAGTGATGGTCCCTCAGCCATGACCTATCGATTGGTCTCAGCCATTGGCCCCGACACCAGATCCGGTCTTGCCATCAGGGCCTTCCGGTTCTGATGCGGCCTCCGGCGCTGGCCTTTCTGTGTCGGGTGGTGCGGTTCCGACGTCATTCCCCTAATGTGGGTTGTCCCGGCCCAGACCCCAGCCTATAAGTGCAGCCTACGCCGGTCAATGCATTTACTCCAGACCTGAACTGTCCTCACTATATGTTGGGGTTGGGGACCACTACGCGGCTGGCCCCCCCTCCGGACTGGAGTCATTACAGACAGTTTACCCTGGGTTCAGTCCCTACTGTCATTACCAGGGATTCCAGGGCTATCATTACCCACCCCCACCGGTAATGCCACCTCCCCCCAGCCCCAACCTCCTCCTCCTCCACCACCTCCTCCAGTTGCACTGGACTTCAAGACCCTGATTCAGTCTTGGTGGCAGGGGGCCTCGATCGGAGTTGGTGTCGGACCTGGAGACGAGACTCCCTCTCCCATGGCCTCCTAGGTCCCTCCCCAAGCAGTTCTTCTGTGGCTATGGTGCATATCTTGGGGAAGACTCGTCAGGAGGTCTCACTTCCGGATATCCATCACTGTCCTGATAAAGGAACAGACGACGATGATGATGATGATGATGATGAGGGGGCCGAATATTCTGTGGAGGATGTCCTGGAGGAGCCTGAGGGCCCGTCAGGCAAGGTTTCCCTGAAATCCCCACCAGAGGACCCTGCCCTTTTGCACCTTATGAGGTCTATGAAGGATTTCTTTGACTGGGAGACAGAGGATCAGGACCCTGCGAGACAGAGACTCGCTGAGCATCTGGACTTAGAGACTCTGTCTCCGGTCCCCATTCCTCCATGGATTGGACCTCATCAGGACCTCACCTCTACCATCTGGCAGATGCCTCATTCCCTCCCAGCTGTCCCCAAGAGGGCAGACAGACTTTACCGGGTGCCAAAGGATGCCCCGTTCTTAAAAACGCACCCTAAGGCTGACTCTGTTGTCATTTCTGCTGCTCATGACCACTTTGCCGCACCCAAGCACATGAGCACCTGTCCTCTGGACAAAGAGTTGAGGCAGATGGACCAGTTCGGGAGAAAGATTTATGCTTTGGCCACATGCACCCTTCAGCCCCTTAACTATGTGACTCAAATGGTGTTTCATCAAAAAGCTACCTTGACCAGGTTAGAGGCTCGGGTCCAGACCATGAATCCCTCGACCTTAACGGAGGAGCTTGTCAAGGATCTTCGCCTCTCCAAGTTGTCTTGTAGGCATGCTTTGCGGGCCACATACGACTCGGTCGATTCTGTGGCTCGCACCTCGGCAACTGCTGTTGCCCTTAGATGGCACTCCTGGCTTTGCCTTTCTGGACTAGCTAATGAGGTTCAGTTGGCGAGTCAAGATGCCCCCCTTCAGAGGCTCGGTACTCTTTGGTGGGGACACCAGGGACATTACCACTGACCTGCAGGACAGAGGACTTGCCCTCAGGTCGGTGAGGTCCATGTACCGATCGGGCAACCAACAGCAGCAGCCCTTTTGGAAAAGGACCTGGAGGCAGAGAAAGCAAGCCCCGGCACGTCATCAGGGATAGCGTAAGACCACGGGAACTGCCACCCCTCCTGCCGCCAAGAACCAGAGACACGCAGGGGGTCCTCCCTCTGAGCGTCCGGCCACTTCCTGACTTCCCATCTCCACTGCCTCCTCAGCCTCCCAGTGGGGAGCAGGTGGGGGGGAGGTTTGCCCGCCACTCGCAGAAGTGGAGGGCGATCACCTCTAATGAATAGGTCCTGCAGCTAGTGTCCGTCGGACACATGATAGAGTTTCTGGACTTTCCTCCAGAAACTCCACCAAAGAAAGCCTCCTATTAAAGGGATCAGGTTCTTCTCATCTAAAAAGAGGTGGACAGTCTCTTGCTCAAGCAAGCAATAGAGCTTGTTCCCCTCCAGCAAAGGGGAAAGGGGTTTTACTCCCATTTTTTTGTGGTTCCAAAAAAGATGGAGGATTTCAGATCCATACTCGACTTAAGCAACTTAAACCAGTTTGTACAGTACAAAAAAATGTTGGATGCTGACACTCCAGAGCCTCCTTACACTCCTTCTGGAGAACCATTGGTTGTGCGCTCTGGACTTGCAGGATGCTTACCTGCATATCCCCATCTTCCCCAGCCACTGCCGGTTCCTGTGGTTTCAGTTCCAGGGGGAACACTTCCAATTCCAGGTGCTCCCCTTTGGTCTGTCTTCAGGACCTCGGGTGTTTACTAAGTGCCTTGCAGTGGTTGCGGCCTTTCTGTGCCGCAGGGGCATTCGGTTTTCCCTTACCGGGACGACTGGCTGAGTTCAGCCACATCCAGAGACTCTTTACTAGAGGCTCTTTCTTTCACTTTGGACCTTTTCACCAGGTTAGGGATCACTGTCAGTATCCCCAAGTCCTCTATGATCCCTGCCCAGAAACTTCAGATCATTGGGGCAGTTTTGGATACGGTCCATTGCAGAACTTTCCTTCCTCCAGACAGGGTGGAGACACTGATCAGTCAGACTTCCAGAGTGGCTTCTTCCAGGACCATCCCGGCCTGGGAAGTCCTGCGCCTTCTCGGCCTGATGGTGGCCTCCATCACCACTGTTCCCCTTGTAAGGCTCCACATGAGAGTTACTCAGTGGTACTTACGCGTGCAGTGGGATCGATCCCTGGACGACCGCATCCATCCGGTACTTGTCTCCTCAGCGGTTCAGAAGTAATTGTTTTGGTGGAGGGATCCCTGCAATCTTTCTTTGGGTCTTCCCTGCAGGAACCCAGCTCCCTTAGCATCTCTTACCACGGATGCCTCGAATATGAGATGGGGAGCACATCTAGGGCAGCACCAAGCCCAAGGACTGTGGTCCAGCTTGGAGACTTAGTTACATATCAATGTTCTGGAGATGAGGGGCGGTCTTGTATGCCTTCCAGACCCTCCTTCCCAAGGGATCACTGCTGGTCCAAACGGATAAAATGTCGGTAGTTTGGTACCTCAACAAACAAGGAGTAACCCATTCGTACTCCTTGTGCAGGGAGGCGATGCGGGTGTGGAACTGGGCGGTCTAGCACAATCTGGCCTTCATGGCCGTGCACATGCCAGGCGTTCTAAATGTCCTGGCAGACAGTCTCAGCAGATCTCAGACCCTAGCTCATGAGTGGGAATTACATCAGGAAGTGGCAGAATCCATCTTCCTATGTTGGGGGCATCCGGAAATCGACCTTTTTTGCCTCCAAATTCAACGCAAAACTTACCAGTTTTTGCTTGCTCGTTCCAGGGCATGGTGCCTTCTGGCACGACACGCTGTCTCTCTCTTGGACAGGGACATTTTTGTACACCTTCTCTCCATTTCCCATTCTCCAGAGACTCCTCCTCAAACTTCAGGCAGAGAGGGCAAAGACAATCCTCATCACCCCTCGCTGGCTGAGACAGATCTTATTCCCGCTGCTGCAACAGCTTTCCGGGGAACCACCGGTTCCACTTCCAGTGACTCACGACCTCCTGACTGAGGATCAAGGTCAATTACTACATCTGGGGCTCAGGGCTCTGCATCTTCACGCATGGCTCCTGCAGACATAGCGATCTCTTGCTTCAGGGTCTCCTCCCGGGTTGCTCAAGTCCTCATTGAGGCCAGAAAACCCTCTACTCATTCCACTTATGCCATGAAGTGGAAACGGTTTTCCGTCTGGATGACTGCTAAGGGTTAGAACCCCTTCTCATGTTCTGCCCCTCAAGTCACGGAGTACCTCCTTCACCTGTCAGACTCCGGTCTTTCATATTCGTTGTTGAAGGTCCGCCTTTCAGTTATTTCAGCGTACCATGAGATAGTGGATGGTAAACCCATGGCTCAGTTGGAAGTCTCTAAAACCTTTCTGAAAGGGATTCTACATCTGAAACCCCCCATCCATAGCCCAACTCCTCCTTGGGATTTGAACTTCGTTTTGGAAAAGCTCACCCTTCCTCCTTTTGAGCTGGCTATGAGCTGTGATTTGCGCTTCCTTTCCTGGAAGGCATTGTTCTTGGTTGCCATCACGTCAGCCCAGAGGATTTCGGAGCTTCACGCTCTGGTTTGTATGGAGCCCTATCTGATTTTCCATAGGGACAGGGCGGTCCTCAGAACGAATCAAGGTTTCTTCCCAAGGTGGTGTCAGAAGCCACGCTGAACCAATCTGTAGAGCTTCCTGTATACTATCCATCCCCCTCTAACAGAGGTGAGGCACTCCTCCATACTATGAACATACATCAGATTCTTCGGTGTTACACTCACCGAACTAAAGAATTCTGTAGCTGTGATCAGCTTTTTGTCTCTTTTGCACCCAGATCGAAGGGCAAACCAGTTTCTAAGCAGGGCCTTTCCAAATGGTTAGGTAACTGCATTAGGTATTGTTACCAGAAGTATGAAAAACCTCTGCCGGGTAACATCAGAGGTCATTCTACTAGGGGCATGGCTACTTCTGCTGCCTTTTTGTGAAATGTCTCTGTGGCCGATATCTGTGCCGCTGCTACTTGGAGTTCTGTCCATACCTTTACCAAACACTACAGTCTGGACATTACTTCTAGGCGGAGGGCTGGTTTCGGCCTAGCTGTGTTACAGGGCCTTCTGTCCTAGGGTGGGTCTATTCTGGATTCCAGTCTTTGCTGTTGGAGTTATTTCTCCTCCCCACTAGTTTCTCTCTGTCTCTCTTTGGAGGGACTGCTTGGGACTCTGTCCTATATGTGATGACCTACTGAAGGAGCCCTCTCAAAGTAAGATAGTACAGTTATGTAGGAACTTACCCTAACAGTAGATCTTCGAGAGGTTCCTTCAGTTGGTCATATTTTTCCCTTCCTCCTTCCGGTCATTTTATTTCTTATATAGGGACTCCAAATCCTGGTCATTCCTGCTATCAGGCCTCTTCCTGGCTCCGGTGGGAGAACTGGAGGGCGGGCGTGGGGACCACCCACTATATACAGTCATGCTGACGTCGGGTGGGTGGTTCCCTGTCAGGGATTGCTAGAAAAGTCTGATGCCAGGTGATGCCAGTCCTATATGTGATGACCTAATGAAGGAACCTCTCTCGGATCTACTGTAACGTTAAGTTCCTATGTAACTGTACTTTCTGTATTCAGTACAGTCACCATAAAAGGCCCGGTGCCCCTCCTGCAAAAAGGGGACTGGATATGCTCCCTGTACATGCAGGATGCTTACCTGCATATCAGGATTTGCCCATCCCACAGGAAGTACCGCAGGTTCCTGTTTCAGGGGAACACTGCCAGTTCAGGGTATTGCCCTTTGGCTTGTCATCTGCACCATGGGTATTTACCCAATGATTGGCAGTTGTGACAGCATCTCTCAGGAGAGGGGGACTACATGTTTTCCGCTATCTAGATGACTGGTTGCTCAAAGCTCAGTCCAAGGAGCAACTGTCTTTTTGGCATCTTGGAAAGCAGGGAGCCTTAAAGCATTTTTACTGTTTATTAAAGCCTTCCTCATTGAACTTTTCCACTCCCAGTAGACATGCTTCTGGATATTGATATTGCACACCGCACCCTGTGTTGCTCCTCAGAGTAAAAAGATTCTCCCTCTGCCTTTATATTTAAATTTAAAAATGATCTTATCCTGTGCATTGGAAAATGCTTTGGCACCACTTAAACAGATCAATGCTGGAGGGAGTGTTGTGCTGTATGTAGACACACACGTTCTGTGGAGTTGTCCATTTCTAACAAACTGTTAGACTGAATTATAAAATAGGGAGAGAAAATTCGCTTTTTGATTGTTTTTTACCTGTGCATCAAATCAGTTTGATGCACAAGTGAAAATAAGTACTAAAAGCAGGACAGCAGTGTGAATAAAGAAAAATCAGTGTGCCGGTAGAATGCCCGATGTTTAAATGCTGCCAGTTTTTTCCCTTGTTGGCGTGGCTCATCCTGGATTCACGTCCCATCAGGGAAACTCTAGTCACTCGCTTTCACTTTTGTCCCCTCTCACCAGAATGATAGAAATGTGTTCAGAAAAGTGCAGTCTGGTGTGTCACTTAACACTTTAATCTTGGGCTGGCCTGCAGGGGCAGGGTGCTCGACTGCGACGCCGACAACCCGGGTTTGGGAATGGACCCGGGAACGTTGGAGGGCCGGCCAGGGGGAGAAGGATTGAGCGTCTGAAGGACTGCTCTCCTTCTCCAGGAGGAAGGGGGTAGAGTGCCCAGCTCAATGGGGACCCTTAGCGGAGGCTGGGGATACTCCAGTGTTGGCGCCAGTATGTTTGGGGGGGGCGGGGCAGACGAAGGTCATCATTGCATGTCCACGCACCCGGGGTTCAAAATATCAAAACTACGGCTGCCGCTAATGAAGCCCGCTCGCTCGCCCTCCCAGCTCCACTAAGTCTTCCACGACACTTACGGGACACGACCAGTCCCGACGTCCGCTACGTCTGGTACAGGATTCTGTGCCCTGCCTTTGGGAGCAAGCAAAGGAGGCAGTGCCAGTGGGCTCTCTTACCGGCACATTCTCCCATCATCGCGGAAAAATTCTGCCGGTGCGGTGGCCCTGCCCTGGGGGGCAAGCCAGTGAGTATCGAGGACCCAGGATTTAGTTAAGTCCCCGGGGGTTGGGACTTCCGGTGACGTCACGGAGCCGATAGGAACTTAAGGCTTATTGCTCCCAGCAGAGTCCACCGATTTTACCTCCAAAATCTAACAAAACAAAAATAAAAATGTCCATAAACGCAGGAGGGAAGAGACAGGGAACCTATAGAGGCAGAAACAGATCGAAAGCGAAAGAGAAATATCACGGATGGCGACCGATTGCAAGAGCGACCCCCAGCAGATCTCTCTCTCCACAAGTTCTCAGTGCCAGCTACGATACAGATGGAGAATCTGAGCAATTATCGAGGACAGGATTTGAAACTTTATTAAAAGAGTTACGGAGTGAGAAGTGAGAATAAACAAGAATTTAAAGCTGTCCGCTCTCCAACTAACTTCACTGGAGTCACATTGGTAAAATAGAGGAGAGAGTAGCTGACAACGAAGAATCTGCAAGCAAACTGTCCGAAATAGTACAGGCCCTGGTACAACAGTCAGAGGAACTGCGATCTAAATGTTTAGACCTCGAGGTCGCTTCACAACGATAATCTTCGCTTATATGGTCTGCCTGAAGGAATGGAAACGCCCCAATGGCCCCATTCATGAAAACCTCCTCAAAGATATTTTGGATTTGCCTGCCACGTTTGTTTCCATATAGAGAGCACATAGATCACTTCAGCGAGACCAACTGACCCTACTGGCCAGACCCGTTCCATAGTATTTAAACTTAGCTCTTTCAGTGCTAAGGAGGAGATCATGCGTCGTGCCTGGGCCAAAAAGGAAATAAAATATCTCACCCACAGATTATTTTTGGACCACGATTACCCTGTAGAAATACAGCAGCAAAGACTGAGATATCTACCAATTTTAAGATCCTTACGGGAGAGAGCGATCCGTTTCCATACCCCATACCCAGCCAGGCTCCGAATTTTCTGGGAGGATGGAACTAAATTATATACCTCAGCGGAGGAGGCGAGGGAGGCCCTGTGTGAGAGGAAAATACAGATTGTGGAGAACAAGAACCGGAACCAAAAAAGCGAGAGAACTGACACACTATGTGGCGCACCCAGAACAGGAAGACCAAGAACCAAAATACTGTTGCACGGGAAGCACACGTAGACTGCAGAGATGTTGGGTAAACACAAACCCCAGGGAGAGAGACCTGCTTGAGCTGAGATCAGCCGGCAGAGTGGACTAAGGAGTT
Source organism: Neoceratodus forsteri (assembly GCA_016271365.2). NCBI lineage: Eukaryota > Metazoa > Chordata > Ceratodontiformes > Ceratodontidae > Neoceratodus > Neoceratodus forsteri. Next base: position 34,270,756 of record CM057454.1, read on the forward strand.
CTGAGGAGCACAAAAGATAAGTGGGAAGTTACAGCTTGGGGGTAGGGGAGGGAGGAGAGGCGGGGGAGACTCGTTGCCATTGAGTCCTGCAGGCGTGACCTACCGCCAGATATTTTAAGCTGCATTCCATTTTAACATCCTTGGGAAAGCCTGAGTGATGGGCTAGTGGTGAATAACTATATGATTTGTCTCTGTGAGACTACGAGTGGAGCCCCCAGCACCCATTTGCTCCTAACAGGTCCTTACCTAAGGAAGCGGCATTGAAGCAATACCATCGGCTGAAGAGACCCAAGGGACATACTAAGAAGGGAATAATTTAATGACTGATGGGCTGAATGCATAAAGTATTTTATCTTGTATACGGTGGACTATCTTAAAGTCACAGCCTCACTCTTAATAATGTGAAGCAGCTGTATACCATAAGGGAAATGGCCCATAAATCTTACTGATTACTGTTACTATAACTAGTCTTGGGTCATTTTAGAAGGGGGGAACATAAGTAAAGCTATTACGATATGATCTTGATTGAAGTCAGGCCCAAAGTTAACATCATTAAGATGGCGGCCTGGCAATACTCTATAGATTAACGTCATAGGTATATTCATACCATCTTACGGTGGGCTCTGCAGGAGCCTGGAGGGACTAAGTGTAACCTAATACTCACTAAGCGTTACATTTACCCCAGTTCCTATTGGGAGGGACCTTAACAAATTTAGAGCACAGATAACAGCAGGTGCTCGGTAGGAGGACTTCCAGTAACGGAAGCACTAGTAAACCTCCTCGTTCTTCTCTTAAAGGGATAGGACAGAAGGGCTGTTTTGGAAAATAGCCCCCTACCTTGGAAGTTCTGGTTACGTGTGTATAAAAGTTATTTACAGTTCTATCAAATTATGTTGACTAATCTGAGAAGTTGTGTTTTCACCAAGGTAATTGAAGCAGACAAAAGTAAAGTTGGGCAGGAGGGTAGAGGTGGTGGGGGGGAGATTGAAGGGGTTCACAGGATACAAGAGATGAATCGATTCAACGGGGAACTAAGGGATGCCTTACAGTACACCCATGAGTAGTCTATCATCCCATATGATTTGCACCTATAACGTGCATGGAATTACTAGCCCCATCAAAAGAACTAAGATTTTGCAAAGTGTAAAGAGGGCTGGAGCAAACATTTTGCTACTACAAGAGACACATCTCTCCCAGTCAGAGCATGCAAAATTCGATAGGTTAGGTTTTTCACATGTAGTGACATCCTCTTACAAAGGGGGAAGGAGAAGGGGCACCGCAATACTGATTAGACAGGGCACACAGTTTGAAATGAAAGACAGGGTTATAGATAAGGAAGGGAGATACGCCATGGTTAAAGGTCTATTGGACGGACGTCTGGTGACTTTTGCATCTGTATACATCCCCAGCCTCGGATTCGAGGTGTATAGATTATTCTTTACTAAACTGATGGAGTGGGGAGGGCAAATGATTAGTGGTGGAGATTTGAATCTGAACATGGCGGAGGTTTGCTCCATCCCTCAAAACCAAGGCAAAAGGAGAAAATTATAAACCAGGTGAAGAAGCTATTACATGAGCTAGGCTATCAGGACATTTGGAAACATTTCTATGGCACCTCCCCAAGACATACGTACTATTCACAAGCCCATGATGTATATTCCTGTCTAGATTACCTTATAACCCCAAAGGAACAGATAGGAGATATTTCTAAGATCTGGACGGGAGACTTTGTATTGTCAGATCATGCCCCGATCTTTTGTCATCTTGGCCTCCAAATCAAGAGGAAAACGACTTATGTTGAACCTTTCTCTTCTGAAGACGCTTAAGTTCTCAAAATATAGAAGAAACCATAGCTAAAGCTCTAACAATAAGCGATCATGAAATAACGTCAAGGTATCGATTCTATGGGACACTATAAAAGCTATCATAAGGGGTAAGCTGATAAGCATATCATCGGCTAATAAAAACTTAGGGAGGCGCGGAGGTGGCTCTTGAAACTAAGATACGGGAGATGGAGGAACTACAAATCATAGAAATTAACAAATCCAGAAGCAAGGGGCTGGCTAATCTCAAAAAGAGCTTAACAAAATACTAGATTACTCAGTAGAGCAAAAAATAATGTATTTGAGGCATAGTTACTATGATGGTGGCCCCCGGTCCCTCAGGCTCCTAGCGCACAGACTAAGAATACAGAGAGTAAAGTCAAATATAATAAAAATCAGACACCCGCTACTGGGTAAAATTCAGAACACAGCACAGGGAATAACAGAAGCATTTCTTAACTACTATACAACGCTCTACACAGCTAGTGACTCCTCCTCTATTAAGGAAATAAGGAACTTTTTAGACTCCCTCACCCTTCGACCCCCTCGCGGCAACAAGCGCTCAGTTAACTAGCCCCATAACCACGAGGGAAATAGAAGAGGTAATAAGTAGTCTCAAAAATGGGAAATGCCCGGGATCTGATGGGCTCCCCGGGGAATTCTACAAATCACTCTCAAAAACCCTAATCCCTATACTTAATAGGGTCTATGCGCACGTTATAACAAAGGAGGGAAGCATTCCCCCCTCATGGAACGAGGCAATAATCTCCCTTATTCCGAAGCCCGGGAAGGACCCCTCATACTGCTCTTCTTACCGACCCATATCTATATTAAACACGGATTATAAAATTTTTACATCTTTATTAGCTAGAAGGCTCATCCAATTCTCCCCAACCAAGATTCATTTGGACCAATGTGGGTTCATTCCGGGGCGTCAAGCCCAAGACAATGTGAGACGCACCATATACTTATTGGAACACTCTCAATCCCAAGGTGATCCGACCCTCCTTTTGGGTCTGGACGCTGAGAAAGCGTTTGATATGGTGTCATGGAGGTTTTTAGGGGAGGTCTTTGCCCGTTTTGGTTTTCCAACCCAGTTTATAGAAACCCTATTTAAATTCTATAGTCAACCTCTGGGCTACCTACGGATAAATGGACACCTTTCTAGTAGATTTTCCTTTATAGGGCACCAGACAGGGATGCCCTTTGTCCCTCTCCTGTTTGCATATTATATAGAACCGTTAGCACAATATATTAGGCAATCGCCTGACATCAAAGGAATTTCCTTTGTGGGAGCTGAAATAAACTGGCATTGTTGCGGCCAGTTTACTTTTATATTTAACAAATCAAAAGCTGCTACCTGCGGTTATGCAGAAAATTAGTGACTTTACGTCTCTCTAGCTACTCCTTAAATGTTAACAAAACAGAGGCCTTAAGAATACAATATGAGCCAACACCGGAACTTAGAAATAAGTTTCGGTTCAGGTGAGGATACCCTTCCCTGAAATACTTGGGAATACGGATTCCCAGCAGTCTGTCTCAGTTACATAGCCAGAACTACACCCCTCTAATAGATACCTTGAAGAATGACATGAGAAGATGGAACCTTCTCCCATCTTCTTTTTACAACCGTACCATGTCGTTAAAGATGAATGCGGTGCCCCGTCTCCTTTATCTTTTTCAATGTGTCCCCTCCACTATTAGTGAGAGAGATATTGTCTTGGCAGAAGTTACTTCTAGCTTTTCAGTGGAAACATAAAAAACCTCGTGTAAACTTTAGGAAACTTACACTTCCTAAGACAATGGGTGGGCTATCATTCCCTCTCTAACCGACTACTGGGCAGCCTCTCAGATGCGCTTTAGTTTGTGGGGTGCAAAGGACTACTGCAGGCGTGGAAATACATAGACCTTAATAGATACTTTACCTCCTCCTCATGTGTTCTTTTTTCTCCTCCTGCTTCAGAGAGCAAAGCTAACTGCATCAAAAGGCCACCTCTGCTATACTTGAGGGCTGGAGGAGGGCGAAAAACAAACAAGTAACAGTACACTTATGGAAGTACCAATGGTTTATAACAAAGGAACAATTTAGCTCCCATGTTGTGGGGTTGTGTATAGGACCCAAGCGAAGAGGAATGGTGGCACCTGGCAGATAATGAAAGGAATGTCCTAAGACCTTTGAAGAAGCCCTGGCTGAATTTTCTTGGGCAGAAAGGGACAGGCTGTTCTTTTATCAAATGGGGACTACATAGTAACACAAAATAGACTTAGGGAAAAGGACCCCGTATATTTCGAAGATCACCTACCGTTTCAGTAAATCTTGTCCTCCAGTTCGGGAGAGAAGGCCATTTCAATAATATACAAGTACCTAATTTCACTACATAAACATTCCATGGACCTGGTTAAGGAGAGCTGGGAGAAGAATTCAACAAGTAATAAGTATCATAGACTGGCCTAAAATATGGCAAAATACCTGGTGGCTACCTCCTCTCCCGGTGGAGAATTCATATGGAAGGTTAGAGGAGTTTTTTAGTGCCCACAGTGTTAGCCCGTAGGATCCCAGGAACATCTGAAGATTGCTGGAGGAGTGTGGGAAAATAAGGCCACCTACAAACACACATTTGGGAATGTTCCAAAATTTGCACATTCTGGTCTACCATCCTAGCATGTATAATGGACATTCTGGGAGACCAGTACCAGGTGTCAGGGATTAACTTGATATTGGGTATTTCACCAGAAGGAATGAGAGATAAACATATATATATCTCTGGACCATTTTTTGGGGCAGTATAAAAGCAATTACAAAAAGTGGCTTCAGAAAACTGCTCGGCTGTGGGAGAATGGGAAGCCATAATTCAAGACATTCAACATAATGAGCAAATGACTCTTGCCCTTCACAATAAGGTCCAACTCTACACTACAAGATGGGCCAGATGGGAATTAAATCAAAGTTCGATTCAGTAGGTAGATAAGGAAATAGCCGGTAGTAGCTGGTAACATAAACAGAACAGCGATAATGATATTATACCTGTTGGACCCCCCCCGCTTTGGAGCTCTGTATTTCAGGAAATAGAATATGTAATAAATAAATGTATTTTGATATAATTTGGCACCTTTGAAATAGGTCACAACTGATTAGAACAATTTCTTTTTATGCCCAATGTCTGTCTTCACTTGGATTTTACCTGGTATTTACTTGAATGTTGTTATTAACTAACAAATATGTTTATTGCATTTTAATAACCCTTACTGTTATAAATCTCTGAGAAACAGCTAAGGATTATATGTTAAACAGATGGATCCTTGTATATGAGATGTAATATCTGGAAATATTGTATTTGAATTCACTGAAGAAGAATGAAAGTGATCATAAAATAAAAGAAGTATAAAAAAAAGTCCCCGTGGGTTAGCGAGGTAGCTAGGGCAGGCAGGGGCTGAGGTCCAGGTGGGGTGTACAAAAAGCACTTTAATCTTACCGATCATGATGCTGCTCCTGCCGCATGCCTGCTCCTGCTGTCTCAGCAGTGAATAATGCTCCAACTCTCACAAGTCCATATTTTAAAATCTGCCTGGACCACAGCCGCTGCTGTTTGTTTTTTTCATATGTTTGTTTTTTGTTTGTTTTCATAGTGACAGGCTCACTTCTGTTGAGCAAGGCGAGAGGGAAACAAGTATTTCCGCTCAGTAGTAATTCCTGCTCGCTCTGTCTGCAGAAAGGGGAGGGTCTGCTCCATCCAGTAGGTCTCCTAGCAGCGGCACTACATTGATTTGCAAGAAAAAAAAAAGTTTAGCATTTCATCACTTTCAATAGCCCCATCTCGGGATAACATAAAGTGCTGTTGTCGCCTCCAGCCCCAGAGTGCACCGGGGATCCTGCCTGCAACAATATCTGTGTACTGTAAATGATAAAACAAAAATTATGTCATTTTCTACCTGGCGGAAGGACTATTTGATCACAAATTCTTATAAGAATAGTCTTTTGTTACATATATAAAAATGTTTTAACGTGAAAAAGTACAAATAAAAAGGTAGCCTATTTTTTATAAGCACAGTAAGACACTCCGTGGTATGCTTGGAACAGATATTACTGCACTCCCAGGGGCTGAAGGCTCATGCCTCACTACATCCCTGGGCATGCGGTAATATCAGATCTCACATCGAGATAGAGCTCTTGCAGCAGGTAACACCATTAGGACAAGGCCACCAGGCAGTAGGACCCCACGGAAAATATCTAGCTAGCAGTCTAAGGCACCACCTCAGTTTTTTTTTCCCCACCATCAACTCATGCATATCGGCTCCATGGGCGCCCTCTTGCCTCCTAGTCGACCACCGTTTTTTGTTAGCCGTGCAGTTACGATTTTTCTTGAAAAGTACTAGTTTATCGCAGTATGTCTACCCAGCCATCTTCCTCTCTACAGAGCGGCAGAAATCGGCGTGTATGCGCAAGCAAACTCGGCAAAACACGCCATTCGGCCTGCCTGCTTTGTCTAGGCCCCAACCACAAGCTGGATGACTGCCCGCACTGCCAAGGCATCAACAAGAGAACCAGAGGACCCACCACCGCCTGAACACCTTGAAAGAGTACCTCTTTGAGCAGCAAGTGGTCGCCATGCAGAAGATCAAGTCGGGGCACAGCTCGTCTTCCTCCTTGGCTAAGGACTCCTCTCCCAGCAAGAAGAAATCGAGCGAGAAGCACCATCATCGGGACAGGGACAGGTCCAGGTCAGAATCCTGTCCTTGGTCCCCACACAGGACTTCCAAGTCTTTGACCTCCGGCACGAGGTCAGACAGCCCCCCCCCCCCGGTCTCACTGGCTCTCCCGGGGTCCCATGTCGCTGGCTATCTGACCTCACAAGCATGCGCTAGGGTTTCAGTTAGCAGGACAGGCATACTCTATGTAGATCGGCAGGTCGGAACCTGCCGTCTGCAAGGCCGTAGTCCCTGGGTCGTCTGACACCAGGAGATGCCAGGAAAGCGAGTGCCAGAAGAAGCATCACTCTCCTTCCAGACGGTCGTCAATTGAGACTTTGGACTGATATCAGGCCTCAACGCCCTCTGATTGTACCACAGAGCCGCACCAGACGCCGCCCTCTAAGCCGCCATCTGCTCCACAGGGTCCGAATGAGAACCTGACTACAGACCAGACATCAGGGGACCTGACGCTTGCCTCCGGGGATATCCGAGACCAGGCACCACCCTCTCCGCTTCACCTCCTCGGGAGTCCGACAACCAGATGTCAGAGCACCCGAGGCCAGAGGACACTGTCCCACCAGAGCTGACACCCGACAAGAATGTACCATGTAATCCGACTCCAGAGGAGACCGTATCGCAAGGGCCAATGCCAGGGCCCCCTAACACCCCTACCCCAGTGCCAGCACCCCAGCCAGGCTCTGTCATCCCTTTGGCTGAGGTTGGGGCCCTGTTTAATAGTTGGTGGAATACCATAAAAGGGGATCTTTTGCCTAGGCCACTGGAGCCAGCCCCCAACCCTGCGGGGACTCAGGCTCCACCTAAGACAGCCTCCCCACATCCACCCCCGACACCAGACCATCTGACGTCGGTGGATAAGGGACATGGGTCACCAGTGCGGCGGCGACGACATGGTCGCCACCTGTCCAGATCCTCCTCCAGCGGACGCCAGTATTTGTCCTCAGAATGATCCTCCGGAGGCTTCTCCTCCTATGACTCCTCAGAAGATGACCTATCCCTTCTGTCACCAGACCACAGGAAGGACTCTCCGAGGTTTCCTCCAAACGACCCCTCCTTCCTGAATATAATGAGACACGAACAGTTCTTAAACCAGTTGGAGACGGAAGAGTTGGACCCCGAGAGGTGCCGTTTAGTGAAGTGCTTAGGGGCCACTGACCCAAAACCCTTGGTTGTCCCACCCTTAGTGGAACCCTTCCAGGATGTTGCAGAGGTAGCCTGGAAGCTCCCCTCTATGACCTCGGTGGTCCCGAAAAAGGCTGATCGATTATATAGGACACCAAGGGGAGAACCACATTTGAGCAAGCAGCCTAAGGCAGATTCTATGATTCTCATGGCTGCCCATGGGAGAACACAATAACCAAGGCATATGAGCTCACAGCCACTGGATAAAGGAGTCCAAGAAATTGGACCACTTAGGATGCAAAGTGCATTCCTCGGCCACTTGTACAGTCAGGTCACTTAATTTTTTGGCACATATGGTGATGTACCAAAAATTACTGTGGAATATGGCCATGGGCCTGGCCAAGTCACAGCCTGACTCTGCCAACAAGACTGAACTGTTAGTCCTTCAATCCTTTGCTGATGTCGGAAAGCATGTCCTTGGGTGCTCATATGACTCGGCGGACACTGCTGCCATTGCTGCAGCCACGGGAATATGCATAAGGTGCCACTCCTGGTTGAGGATCTGCAGGACACCATCCTGGATCCCCCTCTCCAGGGTCCAGTCCTTTTTGGTCAGGAGGCCAAAAAGCTGATAACTGGTTTACAGGACTCAGGGAAGTCTGTTTCGGAGGTCCATAAAATGTACAAATCTGAACCAACCATGTCCAGGCGTCGCTCCTTTCATAGGCAGCAGGGCCAACAAGGAAGGAGACAGCATCACAGAGGGGGTTATAAAAGGAAAGGTACTCCTCTGTCCTCAAGAGCACAGGGACCTAAGAGCGCTAAGAACAACAGAGCTCCCTTGTCCACTTGAACAACCTCTGCATGACTTCCTGCCTGCTCCTCCCTCCTCCAGCGGAGTTGCAGGCGGAGGCAGTAGGCGGAAGATTCTCCCCTTACCTCAACAGCTGGTCCAGTATCACTGCGGATCAGTGGGTACTCCAGATTGTAGAGTGGGGTTATGCTCTAGAATTCAATCAGATCCCTCCAGACAACCCACCTATTCCCTCCCATTGCTCCACATCCCAAGCAGGCCTTATCAGAGCGGAAATTCAAGCCCTCCTGAGCAAGAAAGCAATCCAAGCAGTGCCACCATCTCAAAGAGGAAAGGGATATTACTCCTACTTCTTCCTCATCCCGAAAAAGACAGGGGACATTCGTCCCATCCTGGATCTCGGTCAGCTGAGTACTTTCATCGAATACAAAAGGTTCAAGGTGGTGACACTGCGAGGATTGATGCCCATGCTTCGCCAAGGGGACTGTCTCTGCTCCTTGCACATGCAGGACACCTACATGCATGTGAAGATACTGCCATCCCACAGAAAATACCTCTGCTTTACCTTCCAGGGAGAGCACTACCAGATCTTATTTTGAGAAACAGCTCTTGCAGAAGGTTACACCATTAGGACCAAGGCCAGAAGGCTGCAGGACCCCACGGAAAACTTCTAGCTAGCTACACCCACAGGGGACCGCCCCCAATGTCGGCCCCACCCTGACATCCAACACCTCATGAAAGGGGCAGTCCCCCAGCATCCCAGTTCTTTTCCCGCTGTCGACTCGCAAGCATCGGCTCTATGGATGCCATCAGCTACCGAATGACGCCAGAACTTTGAATTACCAGTTTGCAAAGTTATCTCTCCCTCGCGCATGTTGTCTTCCCTGACGCCTTCCATCAAGGGACACCCCTCCAAGTGCGCGTGTGCCAAGCTGATTCCATTTAAGGACCAGCATTCAGCCTGTGTCTGGAGCCTAGGCCCTGACCGTGATACTAAGGCCTCCACCATTTGCCAGTGCTTCAGCAGCCGCATGCGGATCCGCCACCAGAAGGTACTTGAAACCTTCCTGCTTGAACAGAAATTAAAAGCTGTGGAGAGAAGCTCATCCTCCTGAGGGGAATTGGCCCATAAATAGGGGAAGCACAAGGAGAAGAGAGGGAGAGAGACAGAGAACGATCACCGTCTACCCGCACGACAGACTCCTGAGCCAGCTCAGGGTCAGCCTGCTTTGATAGGTCTCCGTCCTGGGGAAAATCGCAACCACCACCAGCTAAGGTGCAGATGACCAGTGGCTCCGGTACATCTTCTTCACTTCAGCCCCTCAAGATCCAGCCTAAGGATTCTTCCCACAGCTGGCCTTCAGGCTCTTCTGGCCGATCTATATCATCAGATCGACCCCGTAAGGCGCACTCCAAGTCGGCCGCTCAGGTAGGCCCTGACTCCCTGGAACGATGCCGGGACACTGACCAGAGATCGGTCTCCCAACCTCCGTGGGGTATCCCGGAGACGTCTACCAAGTGGACCACGGAGGTGACGTCCATTAAACGGGCATCGGACATTAGGCAGCCATTGAACCAGATGCCCACCAAGCGTCCTAAGGACTCAACCACCAAGAGAGATGCTCCCCTGTCCGCACCGGATGCGGGCACCCTCGAAGGAAGAAGATACGGATGTCGGTACACAGCCTGCGACTGACGACCAGACGTCAGGGGGATAAAGAGGAGGAAAACCCCCTCAAATCAAGAGGTCACCAAAAGACCCCTTCGACGGGCACCTCGGGACCTCAGGGACCGGACTCGGGTCTAGGGCAGACGCCTCGCAATGACCCAACGCCGGGTCCGTCGTTTGACCTCAATCTGGAGGAGGTTAAGGAGTTATTCTCCTACTGGTGGCAGACCATTAGAAAATATGTGGTCCCCAAACAGTCTCTGGGGGAGATCCCACCCCCACCCAAGCCCAACACCCTGGACAGACCTCCCCCTAGGGAACACCCACCCCCGCCTAGGGGCAGTCTCGGGAGAAGCCTAAGAAGGAAAAGCGGAAGTGGCCCCCTCTTAGACCCCTTCCCGCTCTCCGAGCACCCACAGACGCAATAAACCTCGCAGGAGATCGGACTCTTCTTCCTCTGACGACTCTCACCCTGAGTCCTCTGGCACTTCCAGGTCACCCTCACCCTTCAGTGTCCCTTCAACAGACCCTCGGGACCTTCGTAGATCTCCACTGGATGATCCAACATTCATGGATATCATGAGACATAATCAGGAGAATATGGGCTGGGACATGGAGGACCTGGACCCAGAAAGGCAATGCCTAATGAGGTATTTGAAACAAAGGACCCCAGACCTGTGGTGGTTCCACCGTTGGTGGACACCTTTCAGGATGTGACAAGGGCCACCTGGAAATGTCCCTTCTTCTCACCTGCAGTCTCTAAAAAGGCAGACCGCCTGTATAGGGTGCCTGTAGAGGACCCTCAACTGGGGGGGAACAACCAGTGGCGGACTCCTTAGTGATCACAGCCACCCATGATAGATCCCAAAGTTCCCAACATCTAAGCACGCAGCCCCCAGATTCTGAGTCAGAACAGTTAGACTTCATGGGGAGAAGGATGTATGCTGCAGCTACCTGTTCTATACGGTCCCTGAACTATCTGACCCACATGGTCCAATTTCAAAATGCCTTGTGGGAACAGGGTAAAGACATAGTGAAGGACCTCCTGGACGGGGATAAGAAAGAGGAGCTGTTAAACCTGTTGCAAACAGGCTCCAACATGGGTACACAAGTCCTGCGGGCAGCCTACGACTCCATAGATTCAGCTGCCAGGGGTGCGGCGGGCGGAATCTGCCTCAGAAGGCATTCATGCCTGAGCATTTCGGGTTTTACTCCGGATGTCCAGAAGTGCATTTTGGACATTCCGTTTAACGGAGCCGTCCTGTTTGAGGAGGAGTCTGAGAAGGTCATTACCAAGCTGCAAGACGATGGTAAGGCCATTAGGTCTGTACAGGCCATGTATAGGCCTAAGCAGAAGCCTTTTCACAAAGGCTAAAACCGCTTTCAGAACAAGCAAGGCCAGCAACCTCGTTTTGGCCAGCAGCCTAGAGGTAACTTTTTTTTTTTCCCCAATTTCTTTTTATCCCGCCTTACTACCCATTTAGTCAACTCCTTTAGACCTGATCAATCCCCATAGATCCCTCCCATGGCGTCTGCCCCTAGAGTGCCAAGAGCTTACTCCGTTGTCCCCTTACCTTACTCCTCTCTTCAGAGTGCCTGCACAATGGGGTCTGCTCGTGGGTAGGTGATCGGGGCTAGGATCAGTCGTCATCTTGGACAGGAGGTTTTTTTTCCACTTTTCTTCCCTTGGTTCCTCCTTCCCATGAGGGCGTCGGCACACAGGACTGACGTCCAGACAGACGGCGTGCTGACGCATGCCTTTGTCAAATGCACAGAACGTCCTCCCCGACTCCGGAGAGCCGCCTGTGCCCCGATGCCCATGCTTCCACAGGCATAGGTGCATTGGATGGTCAAAGCACCCCAGGAACCCACCCCAGGAGGAGGAGAACATCCATTGGGACACTCGATCCTCCTCCTCCCCTCCGACCCACAGCAGCCCCGAGTCCGTTCCTGAACCTGGGTCACCAGCGTGGCGCAAGGAGGGGTGTCCAGCGCCTCAAACCTCAGCGCCACCAGGCCTGCTAGCCCAGAGGTAACTTTAACTGTAATGGCCGACCCTATTTTTCTGGAGGTCAGGGAGCCAGGAATACAAAATTTCCCCAGCCATCCGGACAAAACCCCTCCACCGCCTGACTCATGTCAGACCCCTGCTTCTCCTCTGGATCAAAGGGAAGAGAAGGTCGAGGGTCACTTTGTGCACCACCTCTCAGGGTTGCAAAGAATAACCTCAGACCAATGGGTGCTCCAAGTCATCCAAAGAGGGCACTCTGTCAAGTTCCTAGGGCATCCTCCGTCGAGACCGCCTCACACTCCCGCTATTCAGGACTGCACACAGCGCTTATCCAGCAAGAGGTCTCTGCCCTCCTAGACAAGGAGGCCATAGAGGAGGTACCCTGGAACCAGAGAGAAATGGGATATTATTTCCACTTCTTTCTGGTCCCAAAAAGATGGGGATCTACACCCAATACTGGATCTCAGCAACTTCAATGGCTCGGTGGCGTACAAATGCTTCAGAATGGTCACCTTGCCAGGTCTCATCCCGATGCTCAGGTCAGATGCATGGCTAGCTTCACTAGACATGCATGATGCCTACCTCCATCTCCCAATTCCTCCACCGCACAGGAAGTTCCTGTGGTTTGAGTTTCAGGGACGCCACTACCAGTTTCTGGCCCTCCCGTTTGGTCTCTCATCAGCCCCATGGGTGTTCACCAAATGCCTGGCGATAGTAGCGGCAGCTCTCAGGAGACAAGGTCACTATGACTTCCTCTATTTGGACTGGCTTCTAATGGCCCTGTCTCAGGGAGAGTTGAACCGGGCATTGCAGGACACCTACACCCTGTTCGACTCTCTAGGCATCACGATCAACCTGGCAAAGTCTTCGCTGATTCCCTCACAAAGACTTCAGTTTATTGCCGTGGCCTTGGATACCCACAGGGCAGAGCCTTTCTGCCAGAAGACAGAGCGGAACGCCTATGAGCGCTGATCCGGGTGATCAGTATACGGAAGCAGGTTCCGGCAAGAACCATGCTACGCCTCCTAGGGCACGTGACGGTGTCCATTGCCATAGTTCTTCTTGCATGTCTTCACATGAGGGTCACCTAGTGGACCCTCAGAGTCCAGTGGGATCAGCGTCAAGACCATTTGGATCAGCTAGTTTTGGTTCCCAATTCCACTATAAAAGACCTACAATGGTGGCTGGTTCCAGAGCACCTCTCGGTGGGGGTTCCCTTTACACCACCCACCCACTCACTAATCCTCACCTCAGACGCATCTGGGTCCAGCTGGGGTGCACACCCGAACGGCACAAGAACATAAGGCTTGTGGTCTCCGTAGGAGGTGCATCTCCACGTCAGCGTCTTGGAGATGAGGGCAGATCTTATCTGTGTCAGTCTTCACCATTCATCAAAGATGGGTACCTGGCTGGAAGACAAGACCACGTGGGAGCCTTTTTTTCGTTTCTTTTTGCATAGGCGGAGCCGACGCAGTGACGGCGCCACCCTCAAGGCCGACATACGATGTGGCGCTTGCGGGTTGGCCATCAACTGTCGGCGCCTCCCCCTCATCAGTTCTTCATCTCCCACCGTAGAGGTCGGACCTCGTGAGGAGCCTGAGAGAAACTGCGCCATAGCTGGAGGCCTAGTTCGTTCGGCCTACTTGCAGTCGAAAGGCCGTCGGTTCTGTTTTACCATGCCGCTTGACACTGCTGACCGGTAAGACTGTTCCTTTTATTCTGTTTGTATTCAGTGACGTCGAGTACTGTTTTTGTTGATTGTTCCGGTAGATCATGTCTGGTTCGGGGGCGGCAAAAAGTCTTCTAAGACGGGGCAGCCTCCTTTGCGTCGGGGCCCCTGCGGCCGCCGTTACTCCTTCATGGACCTTCATGATCAGTGTCTCTGCTGCCTTGGCCCATCTCATGACATGGATGACTGTGATGCCTGCTTCTCCATGGACCACCGTGTGATCGAGTTGTGTGCGTTAAAAGTAGGGCACGCGCTAACTTTTGGGGGATGGACACACAGTCGAAAGGCCAAGGCGCGGATGCTTGACCCTTCCTCTGGGTCTCCTCCCAGTTCTGTACGGACCATGGAGGAGGGGGGCCTCCACCTCTCTTAGCCTTGATGCGGTGGTGGCTCCTTCTGCAGTGCAGGAGGCCCAGTCCAGCCCTTCCACAGGTTGGATGGGAGGTACCGCCCCAGCAGTCGCTTCCTCTGAGGCGAGGGCTCCCCCGGTTTCACGCTCCCGGAGCCTGTGGGTCTGGGCTGGTACCGTCCTGAACGTCATCCGCTAGTGCCGTTTCGGGGTTCAGAGCCAATTGCAGTGCTGGGGCCCTGCGTGCACCGCGGTCGGTGCTGGGTTGTCTCTCAGCGCCATTTGTGCTATCGGCACCGCTTGCGGTGCTGATGCTGAGAACGGTGCCGTGGGAGGTACACCTGCGGTTTCTCGGGCTGTTTCTGGTGTTGGCACCATTCTCTGCACCGAGACTGGGGACGGTGCCGCAGTCCATGCCATCTCTGGTTCCATCACCATTCACGGCACCGTGGGGGGAGTCGGGCACCATCTCTGGCGCTATTCACGGCACCGTGGAGAAGGGCGGAGCTGCTGTCAGCACAGACTGTGGCTGCGGCGCCATGGTTGGCACCATCTACGACTCTGGTGCCATTTGAGGCACCGGGGAAGGGGACAGCACCGGCCAAGGTGCTGAGCATGGGATTGGCACCTCTTGCAGCCCTGGGACAGGCAGGGGTCAGAGGGTGGTCTGGCATCGGATATCAGTTTCCACCTCGGAGGAGGAGGATTCCGGGTCAGATCCAGACTGGCTTCCGGACTCCTCGGAGTCGCTTTGGCATTACCTCTATGGCCTCCACTCGGCCTCCCTCTGGGGGTGGACATCTACTCCTGATTCTGGGGTCAGTGGCACTGACCAGCCAGCAGTGGTCCAGGCGGCCCGCTGCTGTGCAGCCTGGAGTTGGGGGGTTTGTCTGTCCCTTCAGCTAGCCCACTCGGAGTTATCATTTGCCTAGGCTGATGGTTACGAGGCAGAGGGCTCTTTTGGAGTCTGAAGGGTTGAGGGGCCTCTTCCTGGGACCCACCCGATTTTGGGGAGGAGCCGTAGTGCAGATCCTCACCTTTCCACTTCTCTCTCCTCGAGAGGGACCTCTTTCTTGGAGGCCAGGGACCATCCTTCTGGACTCTCACGGTCCTGGTCGCCTCACAGGGGGGAGTCTTCCTTAGGGCACGGTCTTAGCAGTTCCAGTTGGGTTGGTCAGCTGTTGGCTGCTGGGCTTTCCGGGTCTCCTTCCCAGTTGGGAGCATTCGCTAGGCCCTCTTGCCCAGGCAGAGGACGTTCCTCTTTTTTGAAGGATTTGGCTCCTATTCCTGTGTCTCCATCCCCCTCTCTCCCTGGTGTTGCCCGGTCTTAAGGGACCTTTGACCTGGGAACAGTTGAGAGGGTAGGCTGCTCATTTTCCAACATATGTCAGGGTCATGGACGAAAGGGTGTTCCACCTTCCTCCTGAGCAGCCACCCCCTGAATCTCCAGACTCGTCCACTTCCTCATCCCCCTTCTCGGAGGGAGAGGAATCACCCATCCACATTTCCCCTACAGCTGATCTTCATATCAGCGCTTCATCGCGAGGATGATGGACGATCTCCAGATCACCCCTGGCTCAGAAAGCAATATGGAGC
Organism: Neoceratodus forsteri; assembly: GCA_016271365.2. NCBI lineage: Eukaryota > Metazoa > Chordata > Ceratodontiformes > Ceratodontidae > Neoceratodus > Neoceratodus forsteri. The sequence goes on from CM057454.1 coordinate 34,286,576, forward strand.
ATTTGACGTGCACCTTTTTAGGTGAGTTCAGTGCGGCCAACCTGGTGGTTCCCACCTGGCCCATCCCCTTTCGGGAAGAATCACTGCGTTTCTGCAGCATCCCTTTTCCAATGTTCCAGCCCCAAGGGAATTGTGCCAGAGGTACTGTGCTCCCCCGGAGTCTCCAGGTCGCATGCCTCACCCACTTTCGGAAGTTGATGCAGTTGGATACTCCTTCTGGGTTTCCCACCCCTCACCATGACCGGTTCCCAGATTCAGACTCTTCGGATTTTGATTTCTGGGGTAGGACTGTTTTCTACTTGGGCATGGATCTTGTTGTCCATTGCTGCTCATCAGGCCCACTGTGCATCCTATGACAGGTTCCTGTGGTCCAGGCTGGGTCAGCTCCTAGCCTCTCTGCCTGATACGGAGGTAAGCAGACAGGCCATCTCACTCTTTGCTCAGGGCCTGGAGCTAGCAAGGTACCAAGCAAGGGCATCCTATGACACCAACGAGGTAGCTTCCAGAGTCGTAGGGACAGCGATCTGCATTAGGCGGACAGCATGGCTTAGTTTTCCTGGTTGTCACCCATGGCCCGGCGTAGGGTGATTTCCTCTGCCTACCAGAGAACCCACCTTTTCTCCCGTAGGATGAGACGGCAGTTATCGGGGTGCCTTCCTCTCCGGGGGGTCCCTGTCTCACTCAGACCACTCTTGGGTCTCGCCAGGCCCATAGGGGTTCTCTCCTCCAGTGTATCCCCCACTGGGGGCTAAGGGGCTAAGTCCCTTAGGGTTCTATCGGGCCCCCTTCGGGGGGGGGGCTCGGTACTCGCCCATCTGTGATGAATGGTGAAGATTGACACCGATAAGATATGAAAATTACCTACCTACTGTAATTCTTGATCTTTCTGTGTATCTTCACCATTCATCACAAAATCCCGCCCACCATCCCCTCTGGGGCCTCAGTCTCTGGGTTCCCTCCTCCCTCTGTGTGTCTCTCTTCTTCCCTCCCTTCGGCCAAGGATGGGGGATCCTTGAGGCACACAGGTGGACCTCAGCTTACAGCATAGGGGGTGGGGAGGGGGGTGAAGGGCTTCTCCTTTATTACCTTGCGGCCCTCCAACCCCCTTTTGGGGCAGGATGGTGAGATGGAGCCCCCCTTTTTCACCCTCTTCTTCCTCTATCCTCTGTCCTCCTGGACTAATCCCAATTCTTTTGATTTTGGTGGTGGTTCTTCTTCTGAAGTTCCTCTCACCCTTTTTCCTTTGGACAGGGGAGAGGACATGTCTCGACTCCTGGCCCCCCCTCAACCTTCCTTCTCCTTGCGACTAATCCCTTTGGGATAGTCATCCTCTGCCAGGAGTTCTCAAATGCTGTGAGTAAACCTCGCTTGCCTTACCAGGTTTTTCTCTTGAACTCTACTTTTCTGGGCAGATGGTCAGAACTTGTTCAGGGTCTAAGTTGGGGGGTCCAGGCCGCAGGGTTGGTGGACACTGTCCTCTCCCCCCCCAATATTTTTCCCTCTCCTTCTTCCTACCTTCTCTTCTTTCCCAGAGATTGGAGCCCCTCCCAATCCCTTAGTTTACTTTCCTCCTTCACTCTGTCCTCTGTTGCTTATTCCTCCTTTGTTTTGTATATCCTTTCTTTTTATCTGTCCCTTGGACTCTCTCGTCCCATCCCTCCCTCCCTTATTTCTCACTCTGTGGCAACTCAGAACTGACGAGGGGGCAGTGCTAACGACAGTAGACGGCCAACCTGCGAGTGCCACGTCGTACGTTGGCCTTGAGAGAGGGACCGTCACTGCGTTGGCTCCGCCCATGCAAAAAAAAAATAAAGGGTCCCTCGGGGTCCTGGCTTCTGGCCAGGTACCCATCTGTGATGAATGATGAAGATGCACAGGAATCAAGAATTACGCTAGGTGCGTGATTTTCATTTCTTTATGCACGTCAGGCAATGAGATCAGAGATTTCCCCGGGACATTTGCTGATTTAGATGGACAACACTTCAGTGGTGTTCTACATCTACAAACAAGGGGGCACTCACTCATATCGACTGTGCTGGGAGGCTATGAGGATATGGAATTGGGCACTGCAACACAACATCACTCTTGCTGTAGTGCATGTTCCCAGAACTTGCAGCCTGCTAGCAGATCTTCTGAGCAGGTCACGATCCAGCGCCCACGAATGGGAACTCCTCCAGCCCGTGGCAGAAATGCTATTCATTGGGTGGGGAATGCCAGGCTTAGATCTGTTCGCATCCCCATACAACACGAAACTGCCCAATTTCTGCTGGCTAGATCCAGGGTCTGGTGTTTTCTGGTGAGATGCGTTGTCCCTCTCTTGGACGGGCAGGTTTCTCTACACCTTCCCTTTGATCCAGAGGGTCCTGCTCAAGCTGCAGGCAGGAGGAGTGACCATGATCCTGGTAGCGCCATTATGACCCAGACAAATATGGTTTCCCCTTCTTCACCAATTAGCACACGACTCACCAATTACCCTTCTAGTCAGCTTGCACTTGCTATCCCAGGAAGGAGGGTCTCTGGTTCATCCGAACCTCAAGTCTCTGAACCTGCACGCCTGGCTCCTAAAAGACATAGCCATACTCAGACACGGGGTGTCAGATGAGGTGGCAGGATCATGTCCTGGTGGCAGCAAGGAAGCCTTCAACCCATGCCACCTACGCCATGAAGTGGCACAGGTTTTGCCTCTGGGCGGCTGCCCGAAGTCTAGACCCACTTAGATGCTTGGAAAGGTCAGTTCTAGATTACCTCCTTTCCTTATCACAAGCAGGGCTTGCATACTCTTCACTTAAGGTGCACCTCTGAGGTATTTCAGCATATCATGCACTGACTGAACAGAAATCGCATACATAATTAGAGGTATCATGTGCCTTCTTGCGTGGCATTCTCCACCTGAAGCCACCCATTAAGGAACCGGTTCCCCCTTGGGACCTCCTCTTTGTGTAAGAGCAGCTGGCATGGCCTCCCTTTGAACCAGCCGCGGATTGCGAGCTTACACCTTCTCTCTTGGAAGGTGTTATTTTTAGTTGCAGTCACCCCAGCAAGGAGGATTTCGGAGCTCCATGCACTTATGTGCAAGGAACCCTATTTAATTTTTCACAGTGACAGGGTGCCTTTGAGAATGAATCCCAAGTTCCTTCCCAAGGTAGTGTCAGAACTTACCCTCAATCAGGACATAGATGTGCCAGTCTGCTTCTCCAAATACTCCAGTAAGCGGGAAGCCCTCCTCCACATCCTCAGATATTATCTGACCAGGACAAAGCCTCTCCACAAATCCGATCAGCTGTTTGTATCCTTCGCCCACAGAATGATCAGAGTACCAGTGTCTAAGCAGACACTAGCGAAGTGGTTGATAAACTGTATCACCTTCTGCCAGAAGTGTAATAAGCCTTTACCTGGACAGGTAAAGGGTCACTCCACCAGAGCAGTAGCCACTTCGTTTGCTTCTCTGCGCAATGTGTCAGCCTCTGCCATTTGTGTGGCAGCTACTTGGAGCACAGTACACACATTCATCAGGCACTATAGCCTGGACATTGCTTCCAGGCGCAGGGCGGGCTTTGACTTGCAGTCCTTCAGGGGCTGCTGTCCTAAGAGGTCTGTCTCTCTCTCTCTCTCTCTCTCTCTCTCTCTCTCCCTTTCCCTCGACAATCCCCTTCCCAAGATAAGGGGCTTTACCAGTACTGCTTGGAACTCAGTCCTAATGGTGTAACCTGCTGCAAGAGCGGTTTCTCGAAGTAAGATAGTACAGTTATGTAAGAACTTATCGGAACAGTAGATCTTCGAGAACAGCTCTTGCAGCAGGTAGTTTCCTTCCCCTCAGGAGGTCTGTCTCTTCACAGAAAATGTATTGGTCTTCCTCTGGAAGCAGATCCACTGTCTTCCCATTGGTATTATATCGCTATGCTGGGAGTCTCCGGCGGAAGAACTGAGGGATGCTGGGGGACCGCCCCTTTTATGAGGTATTGGACGTCGGGGTGGGGCCTACGTTGGGGGCGGTCCCCCTCTGGGTGTAGCTAGCTAGAAGTTTTCCGTGGGGTCCTACAGCTTGCCTGCTTTGGTCCTAATGGTGTAACCTGCTGCAAGAGCTGTTCTCGAAAATCTACTGTTACAGAAAGTTCTTAAGTAGCTGTACTTTCAGAGCATTACCATTCGGCCTTTCTTCGGCACCCAGGGTATTCACCAAGTGCCTGGCAGTTGTGGCAGCAGCTCTCAGGAGGCAGAGGCATTATGTCTACCCCTGCCTCGACGACTGGCTGCTAACAGCTCCCACAAATGATCAGCTGTGTCGCTTTCTGGAAGACACCAATAGCCTGTTCCAAGGTCTTGGGGTTACCTTGAACCTTCCTAAGTCATTCCCCCGGCCCTCCCAGAGGTTACAGTACATAGGGGCAGTCTTGGACACTGTCCAAGGGAGAGCATTCCTTCCCTCAGACACGGCAGCTCGACTAAGGGCACTGGCGCGGGGTGTTGTCTCCACAGCTCAGGTTCCAGCCAAAATGGTACTGCAGCTGCTAGGCCACATGGCAGCCACCATTGTAACAGTTCCTTTAGCTCATCTGCACATGAGGGTTCTCCAGTGGAACCTCAGAGTTCAATGGGACCAGCGATTGGATGACCTCGAACAGCCAGTCTGAGTCTCCAAAGCAGTATGTCAGACTCTGGAATGGTGGCTCACCCCCTTCCCAGTTAGAATCCAGGGCCCCCTTCCAAAGTCCCAGTCCTCAGCAGATCTTGACAATGAATGCCTCGGGACTAGGTTGGGGTGCACATTTCAGAGACCATCAGACAAGAGGGACTTGGACCTCTCTGGAACACAATCTCCACATAAACGTGTTGGAGATGAGAGCCATTCTGTACGCTTTACAGGTATTCCAGACGATTCTCTTCCCAGAGCCCCTACTGATCCAATTGGACAACATGCCAGTGGTCTTCTACATCAACAAGCAAGGGGGCACACACTCTTACCCCCTTTGCAGAGAAGCCATGAGAGTCTGGTACTGGGCAGTGGAGCACAACCAGGAATTTACAACGGTTCACGTTCCAGGAGTTCAAAACACTTTAGCTGACAGCCTCAGCCGCTCTCGGTCTCAGGCTCACGAATGGAAGCTACTACAGAACGTAGTAGTCAACCTTTTCGAAAGGTGGGGCCTTCCAGAACTGGACCTTTGCGTCCCCACTCAACGCCAAACTGACCAATTTCTGCTCGTTAGATCCAGGGCCTGGTGTTTTCTGGTTAGACGCGAGTTCTTCCTTTGGGCGGGGATTCTATGCCTTCCGCCTCTTCCCACTACTTCAAAGAGTGCTACTCAAGCTACAAGCGGAACAAGGTGTCATGATTCTCATAGCGCCATTCTGGCCTCGACAGATTTGGTTTCCGCTGCTCCAACAGTTGGCATTGGAACCTCCAATTCCCTTGCTCCTGTCTCCTCGCTTGCTCTCCCAGGAACAGGGAACTCTAGTACACCCGAATCTTCAGTCTCTACACCTGCATACATGGCTCCTGCAGACCTAGTCAGAGACAGATACGGGGTGTCTTCAAGGGTAGCAGAGGTCCTAGTGGCCACGAGGAAACCCTCGACTAGAGCCACATATGCCATGAAATGGAAATGCTTCTGCCTGTGAGCGTTATCCCATCTCCTGGATCCTTTCACCTGCCCGGTGAATTCGGTACTGGAGTACCTTCTTTTCCTGTCTGACAAGGGCCTCAGCTATTCGTCCATAAAGGTACACCTTTCTGCACTGTCAGCTTACCATGTACCTATGGAGGGCAGGACTCTGGTGGAAGTGGACTTGTCCAAGACTTTTTTGCGCGGTATTATGCATATCACCTCCCAGGTGGGATCCCGTTCCCCCTTGGGACTTTTTATTTATGTTAGAAAAGCTTATGTTGCCTCCCTTTGAGCCAGCCGCAAGTTGTGAGCTCTGCTTCCTATCTTGGAAAGTGTTGTTTTTGGTTGCCGTTATTTCTGCTCGGAGGATTTCTGAGCTTCAGGCTCTGATGTGTAAGGAGTGTTACTTGATTTTTCACAGGGATAGGGTATCCCTGCATACCAATCCTAAGTTTTTTCCCGAAGGTAGTGTCCGAGCTCACTCTTAACCAGGACATTCAACTTACAGTCTACTACCCAGAGTACTCAAACAAAGGGGAGGCCCTATTGCATACTATGGACATTCACAAAATTTTTAATTTCTACAAAGATCGTACTCTCATCTTGTAGAAGGACAGACCAGTTGTTTGTCTCCTTTGCTCAACGAATGTTAGGGGCACCAATGACTAAACAGATATTGGCCAAATGGTTGGTCAGTTGTATAGGTTTTTGCTACCAGAAATATGACAAACCTTTACCTGGACCGGTTAAAGGTCAGCCCACTAGGGGTGTTGCCACTTCATTTGCATCCCTAAAGAATGTCTCAGCAGTGGATCTTTGTGCAGCTGCTTCTTGGAGTTCAGTCCACACCTTCATAAACACTAGAGTCTGGACATTGCTTCATAGAGGACAGGATTTAGCCTTGCTGTCGTCCAAGGACTACTCTCTTAGGAGTACCAGTGGTTTACCAAATTTCATAACCACGACCCTTCTGACCTGGATTCTGTCCTTGAACTGCATGGGACTCGGTCCTAATGGTGGTGTTATCTGCTGCAAGAGCTCTATCTTGAAGTGAGATAGTACAGTTATGTAAGAACTTACCGTAACAGTAGATCTTTGAGAAGAGTTCTTGCAGCAGGTATGCTTTCCCTCCCTCCTACCCCCGGGGTTATGTAACTGTACTTGTCTCTGGGAGATGCGAGAACCTCCTCAGTTCCCCATCCTTTATGCTAGCCGGGTCTCTGGCAGGTGAGCTGAGATGGTGCCAGGGGACCGCCCTCTTTATACCATAGGTGATGGGGGTGGGGCAGGCAGGCGTGGGGCGGGGGTGGTCTCCTGCCTTAGACTGCTAGCTAGAATTTTTCTGTGGGGTTCTAGTGCCTGATGGCATAGTCCTAATGGTGTTTCCTGCTGCAAGAGCTGTTCTCGAAGATCTGCTGTTATGGTAAGTTCTTGCATAACTGTACTTTCTGTGCACACCCCGTCATTTTTTATTTTGCTTACACCTTCTTCCAGAGCATCTAGTGCCGGGTCTAGCATTCATAGGCATCATCACAACCACAGATTAATACTTAAGAGTACAGCCCACCAGGATGAAGTGCTCTTATTACAGTTTTTGCCAGTGATAGATTGCAGGATACTGCAGGAACGCTGTGTAATTCAATGACTCTCCAGTTTATCATGCAGGAAGCTGTAACATTTTTCACAGTGTGTTTCTGTAGAATGGGCAACACTGTATGCAACATTTTTGTGACTGCAGGTGATAAATGTGTCACAGTGAATTTGCACACAACAACATGACCCAGGCTGGTTGAGTGGTTCAAAAAATGCAAGGAAATGCACCTTATGGAACAGGTGGCCTCTTAGCTTTGCCTAGAGAAAGATCAATACAAGTGACAGTTGCAATTTCTTTCTTAAATGAAACAAATTGAAAATATTTTATTTTTTGACTTGTTCGAAAGCCCAGACTTGCTGTAGATCACAAGGCTTGAGTATGGTCAATGACCACGTGAATATACACTCCTCTGCCCCTTGTATCATTGGACTGAGCCATACATGTTCATATACCCATCATTGCACAGCATCAGTTGCCATAGTACTGAGTTCATCGTTTTCAAGTGTATTGATAGTAGGCATATTGTCATTTACCATTGCATGACATGTTGTATAGTGTACACCACTGTTTTTTTTTGCACAATATGTAGCAAAAACAAATGAATAAAAAGTTTTAAGGACATCAGGTTGGCTTCATTCTGTACAATGGAATTCATTTCAGTGGAAATACACAGGTATATCTCCAGCATTGGTATATGAAAAAAGAGAAGCCAGACCAGTGACTTGGCTTCCGTGCATTGCAAATGCCACATGGAAGGTATGTTTTTGAAGAGGCCATTTTAGGGTGAACTTCACGAGAGATTATTTGTACTCTCTGGTTGAAATAGGGTTAGACTGTATCTTTCTCAGCACCTTCTGTAGCAGAGATGCATTTGGGACTAAGAAGGATTTTGAGTAGGGTATTGTCAGGGCCCCATTTGGCAGAGGGCCGGTATTGTCAGGGCCACATTTGGCAGAGGGCCATTGCCAAAACGTGTTGTGTGAGAGCATGTGGAAACTTATGGGGGAATAAACATGGGAAATGTCACATCATTCTGCAGATTGAAGACTGAGAACATCTGTAACCAAATTTAGTATAGTACTTCTGATTTGAAAACCCTGAGCTTGCGTGTAAATATTACTGAAGCCCCATTTAATGTTTCTTATTACAGGTCTCAGAATGACTCGAAAATGACAGAGTTTTTTGGAAAGAACTTTAATGACGACAGGTGGCGCAAAGCAGCTTTGAAGAATGCTTTTTCTTTGCTGGGTAAACAGCGTTTTGAGCACTCAGCGGCATTCTTCCTTCTGGCAGGCTCATTGAAGGATGCTGTGGAGGTAAAATCAAAAGGAAATTCAAGTACCCTATTGAAACTGAAAAGCTGCACATAGAAAACACGAGTTTGAGAGCGACTTCCAGTCTTTGTGGTCACTTATCCAACAGAGGAGAGATAGATAGATAGACAGACAGACAGATAGACAGATAGAGCGAGCACTATGCACATATAAAAACAAGTGGACCTGCTAATCACAAGGTAGGCCACTTCTGAATTCAATTCTTGGCTGATGGTTTTTATTTTATTTATTTATTTATTTATTAAATAATTGAAATTACAAACCTTTGCGCTAAAAGCTCATTTACAGAGGGTCCTCGTCAATCAAAGGGAGGGGAACAATTACATTAGTTGGGAATAGCAATAGCAGCTAACAGGCATTGTCATAAACACATTAGTAGCATGATAATAAACTAATACATTACAAGAAATTGAGTAGTATAGACAGAGGCAAACTGTAAAGTACAGTCTTAGACACAAAGTTCATAAGGAAACAGTCCAACACCGGCAGTATAAATAAGGTGCTAACAGTTCAGTTAGGTACTCACAAATAGCAGCTAAGAGGCCTTGTCATAAGCGAGTGGATACCAAGGTAAAAACATGTCAGTGGATGGGTAGCAGGCAATAGGTAAGAGAGCTGGGGAGCCAATTCAGCAGGGTATGTAAAGGATATAGTCTAGAAGGGTACTCGGGTAAGGCTCTGGAAGGTTAGGTGGAGCAGTAGCAGTGTGCGGGGAGGGGGGGTGATGGAATTCCGAAGTTCGGATTTGAAGTGACTAATGCTGGTGAGGCTTGTGACGGCCCTGAGGGAGCTCATTTAGCCAAGTGGGTGTCCTGACTGCAAAGGCATGACTCCCCAAGGCAGTTCTTCTGAATGGCACTGCAAGTGCATGTTTTGTAACACTTCTTGTAACATATTTAGAAGGGGCAGGGCAGAATAAAGCCTGTAATGATGGTGGTGCAAGTCCAGGCAGGGCTTTCATCCCTAGGAGGCAGGAGTGGAGTCTGATCCGGTCCTTGAGAGGAAGCCATTTTGTTCTAATGTACAGATCGCAAGTGTGCTTAAGGTGATCAACATCTAAGACAAGTCTGCAGGCTTTGTTTAGGGTGGTGTGGACTCTGTATATGCTGGTGTAAGTGGCTGCACTGTAAACCACAATTCCATAGTCTAGGATTGTACCTCTGATGGCCTGATACCTGGCCTCTGGAGTGAGGCAGGATTGAAGCCTGTAGAGGGCCCCTGACTTCCTGTTAACAGTGGTGGTAATAGTACGAATATGTTCGTTGAAGCCAAGGGACTCGTCAATAGTGATCCCCAGGTATCTCAAGGAGGACACTTGCTTGAGGGTGGAGTAAGATATGTCATTTATGGTGAAGGTTGCAGTAGTTCTTCTCTTATGATGCCCAGCAAAGAGCATTGTCTTTGTTTTTTTGCTGTTGATCACCAATAAGCTATCCTTAAACCTGTCCTGCAGCATGTCAGAATTGTGCTGCAGGTGACTGGTGATAGTCTCTTGGCATGAGTCATGCAGAAAGACAACTGTGTCGTCTGCGTACGCAGGATCCAGCCGAAGGGCATGACTCTGGGAGTTTGTTCACAAAGAGGTTGAACAAGAGCAGGCCCAGAATAGAGCCCTGGGGGACCCCTACAGTGACTTCACAAGCCTGGGAGACAGCTCCGTTAATTTTCCTTTTTTTATATGCATTTTTTATTCAGTTTTTCAACATTTCACATACAAACACGATACATACATGTATCAGAGTACAACAGTTACAACAATAAGGTGTGTACATTTATCTTATTATTCTGTCCATTCTTGCGTTTACCTAATTACATAATCAGTTGTCAGGCATAGATTACATGTTGGGTATGTCTTACCTGTCTGGGTAGCTCAATAGCCCGTCTAAGATTACCCGTCAGGTGTGGTACTTAGTATACAAAGGCTGGGTCTCATGCCATGGCATATAAGAGCCAGTGGTTCCACCTGTTTCTCCCCTTCTCCAGCTGGTTTCTCATCCTGTAAGTCATAATTTCATACTGATAAATTTTAGATACTACTGTTAGTGGTTGTTTGTAAGCCATTTCTGGGTAATACAATTTTTCATTACTGCTATGCCTGTTCCTAGCAGATATTTAAGTACTGGATCTTTAATCTCTAGTGGGTAAATATGGAAGAGCACCATCTCTCTTGTTAATTGTAGTTGCTGGGAGATAATCTCCCTCATGTCTTTCTCCATTTCCCTCCAAAAGAGGGTCAGTTTGGGGCATTCCCATATAATGTGCAGGTGGTCAACTTGTGATTGCCCACATTCCCTCCAGCATTGTGCGTTAGGTGCTGTTTGCCTATGAATCTGTTGCACTGGAGTATAGAAAAATCTGATGGCGCACTTCCAGCTGTACTCTGTCCACTGCATTGAGGATATGACTTTATGTATATTTTGGCAACCTCGTTCCCAGTCCCCTTGGTCTAGGGGGGTGGCCAATCTTCTGTTCCCATTTCCTAAAGGACCTTGGTATCGATATGCCAGTCATATCTTGTATAGCCCTGTATAACTTAGAGATCAAATGTTGCAGCTCCTCTCCCTGCACTGCTGCCCTCACTATGCTCAGGAGTGAATGCACCACAGCAGGGGTGGCACTCCCTCTTCCCAGCTTCCCCAGATATGCTCTTGCTTGAAAATATCTAAATTGTTCCTCTGGGTCAGGCCATATTCCTGGATTAGTGTCTGGAAGGGCTTGGGTCTCCCGTTTCCTATCAACTGTTGGGGGTTTCTAATGCCCTTACGGGCCCAGATCTTGTATCCAGAGTCTAGTGCCACCGGGGCAAAGCCTGTATGTAGATGTAAGGGGAGGAGCCATAATAGTTTCCTCTCTGCACCACTTTTCTGTATCCATTTTTTACATATAGTCATAGGGGTATATACATGAGTAGAGCTACGTTTGTATATATCTTGCATGCTCTTTACATCTAGTATCCCTAGCTCTGGGGGGGATTTGTGTAAATATTCCCGTTCCAGTTGGGCCCATTGCTGCTCTGGGGCATCCTGGAGCCAGTACATTACCAGTTGCAATTGCGCTGCTTCATAATATTTTTTTAAGTCTTATAATGCCAGGCCTCCCAGCCTCTTAGGTTTCATCAGTGAATCCAGGGCTATTCTTGATGAAAGCCCCTGCCAAAGGAAGCCTGTAATCCATGTATCCCACATTTTCCACATCTTGGTTGGGATTCGGATGGCCAAATTCTGAAACCGATACAAGAACTTGGGGAGTATCACCATCTTTACCACTGCCACTCTTCTTTCTAATGTAAGTGGCAAGATGGTCCAGGCTTCCAGGTCTTTCTGCACTTGTTTTTGTAATGGGCCGATTCATCCTTAGGATGGCAGAGAAAGGGGAGATACTGTTGATGGGGGACCTGAATATGCCAGATGTTAACTGGAGCACCTTTGCTGCTGCCATATCCAAGAGCAGGGCGATTCTCGATGCCCTACAGGGGGCATGCTTCAGACAGCTAGTTTTGGAACCTGCTCATGAGGGAGCAATCTTAGACCTGGTACTCTAGAATGGGGACAGTGAGAGGATCTCAGATCTAGAAGTGGGTAGCCATCTGGGATCAAGTGACCACCAAACAGTGTGGTTCATGATAAACTCAGCTGTAGAGTCAAGTCATACAAAAGTGAGGGTACAGGACTTCAGGAGGGCTAACTTTGTCAAAATGGGAGAGTGCCTCAGAAAGTTCTAGCAAACAGGCAAGAAGGAGGGGTGGAGCAACAATGGGGAAACATGAAAACTGCCATCACAGAGGCAACAAGCCTTTGTGTGAAGCAAATAAACAAATCAATACAAAAGAAAAAAACACTGTGGTTCTCATAAGAGGTGGCGGGGAAGGTTAGGGAGAAAAAGATAGCATTTAGGAAGTATAAGGAAACAAGGAAGGAGCAGGATAGAGAACTGTACCAGTTAAAGCAGAAGGAAGTGGGGAAGGCAGTCAGAATAGCAAAGGCCCAAACCGAGGAAAAGATAGCCAACTCGGTTAAGAAGGGGAATAAAACCTTTTATAGGTACATTAGGGAGCACAGAAAGACAAACAGAGGGATAGTAAGGCTGAATAAAGGGGATGATGGGTGTGCAGAGAGGGACTGTGAAAAAGCAGGGATACTGAACGAATACTTCTGCTCAGTATTCACAAAAGAAAAGGAAGGGGAGGTACCTAATCCAGTCACTAGATGCACTCTGGATAGGGGGGTTGATTCCAGTTCTTTCACAAAAGAAAAGGTTCTGAAAGAACTCATAAAACTGAAGGTGGACAGAGCAGTGGGGCCTGATGGGATTCTAAAAGAATTAAGGGGAGAACTAGTGACACCACTGACTAGACTTTTTAACAGATCATGGGAGGATGGTGTGGTACCTGAGGACTGGAGGAGGGCAGATGTGATTCTCTTTCGCAAAAGTGGGAGCAAGACAGAGGCAGGAAACTACAGACCTGTCAGTTTGACCTCAGTGGAAGGGAAAATGATGGAATCACTTCTGAAGGAAAGAATTGTTGAGTACCTAGAGGCCAGTGGGGCACAGGACCCAAGGCAGCATGGATTCACAGCGGGAAGATCATGTCAGTTGAATCTGATCGATTTCTTTGACTGGGTGACCAAAGTAGTAGACCAGGGAGGGGCTGTGGACATGGCCTACCTAGACTTTAGCAAGGCATTTGACACAGTCTCACACAAAAGATTAATAAACAAATTAGCCAGCCTGGGAGTGGGTCCCAGGGTGGTAGCCTGGGTAAAACATTGTCTGGACAACAGGACACAGACGGTAATAGTAAACGGAGTCCACTCTGAAGAAAGGGGGTTACTAGAAAGGGGGTTACTAGTGGGGTACTGCAGGGTTCAGTACTAGGTCCGGTCCTTTTTAAGGTCTTTATAGGTGACATTGCAGAGGGACTGGAAGGAAAAGTATGCCTCTTTGCAGCCAACACACAGATCTGCAACAGAGTTGATACACAAAGGGGGGGGGATGGTGGAAAGGTTGAGAAGGGTCTTGGCAAGGTTGGAGGAATGGTCAGAAATATGGCAGCTTGGATTCAATGCAAAGAAGTGCAAAGTTATGCACCTGGGAAACAAAAACCCAGGGGAAGAGTACGCAATTGGAGGGGAGGTAATAACAACAACAACAATGGAAAAGGACCTGGGGGTAATCATATCAGATGATCTAAAGGTTAGCAAGCAATGTGAGAAGGCAGTAGGGATGGCTGGAGGGATACTGGAATGTATAGGTAGAGGCATCACCAGTAGAAAACAGGAAGTTGTTATTCCTCTGTACAGACAGACAGTGAGACCCCCATCTGGAGTACTGCGTCCAGTTCTGGAGACCCCATCTCCGCAAGGACATAGACAGGCTAGAGACAGTCCAGAGGAGAGCAACTAAAATGATGCAGGGTCTGCAACAAAAGCCATATGAGGAGAGACTAAAGGAGCTTAATATGTATACCCTTGAGGAAAGGAGGTGGGGCATGATAGAAACTTTAATGTACCTCAAGGGAATCAACAAAGTCCAAGAGGGTAGCATCTTTCAGAAAAAGAGATGTGCAAGAACAAGGGGACATAATTTGAAGATAGAGGGGGGACAGCTCAGGTGTAATGTGAGGAAATATTTTTTCACAGAGTTGGACACATGGAACAGCCTTCCTGAGGAGATTGTGGGGTCAAAAACGGTGGAATTCAAGAATGTATGGGACAGACATAAGGCAGTTCTTGTGGCGGGTTGGAAGAAATAGGCTGTTGATTAACTAGGATCTGCAGCTTATCCAGTAGGTAGGGAAATGGGCAGACTAGGTGGGCCAAGCGGTCCTTATCTGCCATCAAAGTCTCTGTTTCTATCTGCATATAAAGATATGCAGTGATCTCCACCATCTGGTCCTATAAAGCCAGATATCTGTGGGTGTGTGCGTATTGCTTGGGCTAAGGACTCTATATAAATAGCAAAGAGCAGGGGTGACAGGGGGCAACCCTATCTGGTGCCTCTTTGTAGGCTAAAGGTGGAGGAAGGGTGGTCGTTTTTCTCCACTTGGGCTACTGGGGGTTTATGTACTTGTGCTATTTATTTTAAAAATTTATCAGGAATGCGAAGCTGGACAGGGTTGACTGCAGAAAAGACCTGGAGACCCTATCTCCCCTTTCTGTGTCTAAACTGAGGGCTAATAGGGGGATGTTTGATTTAGTGGCCTGTTGTATTATCTCAAGTGATCTTTAAACACTGTGCATCGTTAGCCCAGCTTTTATGAAACCTGTTTGGTCCGAGTGAATTATCTGAGGGAGGATGTTTTCTAAATGTTTGGCTATAAGTGAGGTGAACATTTTATAGTCCATGTTTAGGACAGATATCTACCTGTATGACTCTATCCGCTGGGTTTCCTCGTTTTGGAATAACCAAGATTGTGGCCTGATTTCATGAGGGGAGAGATCCTTTCCGTTTAAAATCCAGTTACATACCTTTTAAATGAGGGGCTGTACTTCTGGGGAAATATTTTTATAGAATTCTGCTGTATACCCATCTGGGCTGGGATATTTCTCAGTCCTCTGTCTTCCTATAGCTGCCACTCTCTCATGTGCAGCTATTGATTTCTGTATTTCTCCTTGTGCCTGTGCCCCTAGTTTTGGGAGTCCCAGCGTTGAAAAGAATTTCGTTAACTTGTCCTATGTATGTTGGTCCGCCTAATGTTTTGTAATAGGAGGCAAATGTTTCTGCTATGGAGTGTGTTGTGCACTGATGCTGTCTGTTTAAGGGGTGTTGTATTTTGGTGATGTGGCTGTTTTCCTAAAACCTCTAACTCTATGCGCCAACAGTCTGGCAGCTCTAGGTCCTCTGCCATAATATCTTTGTCTTGGGTATCTAAGTGCCTGTTCTGTTTGTTCTTTTGCCAAATCATTCAATTTACTTTTGTTATCTGTGTGGGGTCTGCCAGATTGCCTCGTTGATGCTGGTGCTGCAGGAAAGGCAGTGTAGTCATGAGATCCTCTCTACGTGCCCTCATTGCCTTAGTTTTGTGCGCAGCATAACTTATCAGGTGGCCCCCAGCACTGACTTAACCGTGTCCCTTGAAATTGTGGGCTGTAGTTGGGGTGTCATTTATTTGTACCTGTTCTTTAATATGGTCTTTCACCATCTGTACAAAGGCCTCATCCTTCAGGTAAAAGGAATCCAGCCTCCATAGTGTTCTTTTCCAGTTTCCCCCTACTTCTATGCCCATTTTTATTGGGGCATGGTCCAAGTAGGAGATGGGTCCAATTTCACATGATTTTACCTGAGATAGTTTGGTAAATATGTAGTCTATAAGGCTGTAAGTGGCATGCGGGACTGAATAATGTGTGTATTCCAAGTTATTTGGAGAGAGTTCCCTCCATACATCCTACCAACCCATAGCTGCCACATATCTCCCAAAAATTTTTTGTGCAGTAGGGGATCTGGTGTTATTCCCTGCCATGGTGTCTTTTATCGGGTTCATAAGTAAATTGCAGTCTCCTGACCGGACAAGGAGACTCTTCGTGTTGTCTGCTACCTGGTCTAGTATTTTCTTAACAAAGGGGACATCCGAGCCCGGGGTCATGTATGTATTCCCAAGTGTAAATGGGGATCCATCTATCTCTGCCTGAACTAGAATGGTACAGCCTTCTTTATCCTTTATAACTTTCAACTCGTTAAATTGGAGGTGCCCAACCAAAAGTACGACCACTCCCCGTCTCTTACCCTGTCTGTATGAGGAAGAGAAGACCCTGTCATAGCCACATTTTGTTCGTTTTGCAGCTTCTGTTTGTGATAAGTGGGATTCTTGTATCATGACCACCCCAAGTTTTTCTCTGCATGTGGTGGCCATGATGTTAGCCCTTTTAACCAGATTATTAAATCCGTTTACATTTACCAAGTAAATATGTATTTTAGTCCCCATTTATTGTACTAATATAGTTGTATCTTAAATTCCTCTGTGTGCCTTGTGCCTTGAATAGGCTGGGCAGGGCGTCTCCTCCTCTTTCCCCCTTATCTCTGGAATATTTTCACATTAGCACCTTTTCTCTGGTAACATTTGATCTTACTTCGAGAGGGCTATTGCAGTAGGTATTCACATATAGGACTGACCCGCCAGGCGTCAGGACACCACGGAAACATTTCTAGCTAGCAGTCTCTGGCGGGGGACCCGCCTTCCAGTTCTTTCCTGCCGTCGGCTTGTGAAAGTTACTTGCGGTAGAACAGTGCTTGTCAGTCATTTGTCGGTCCCCAAGTTTTCAAACTTTTCGACCCATTTTCTCTATCTTTCAATTTTCTTCAACGATTCGCTGTGTATGTCATCCCCGATGCCCTCCGAATCGCATATGAACAAGTGCAGCTCATGTGGTTTCCAACTTCCACACAAGGACGGCCACTCCCTGTGCCTCTTCTGTCTGGGCCCAGACCACGACATGGAGAAGTGCCAGCACTGCCAGAAGTTCAGCTCTGCTACCCGCAAAAGAAGGTAGCAGTCCCAGGAAGCCCATATCCTAAAGAAGAAAATGGCCTCCATGGAAAAAGAGTTAAAGAAACTTAGGCAGGTGTCTACTTCCCCGGAAGGTCACAAGAAAAAGCGAGACATGGAGAAGCACTGGGAGCGGGAACCAGCTTCCACAGCAGCCGTGACTCCAGCTGGAGTCGCGGCACTTAAGGTAACATCCCCTCAGGGGGATCGCTGTACGATGGCCATCTTGGTGGTTACCAAGAAGGCGTCCCCCATCTGGCTCATGCTCAGGCCCTTTGGGAGCCTCCGGGGCAAAGAAGGCCTCCGCTCCCATGAAGGCCACTTCTTCCACGCGGCCTTCAGGTCAGAGTGGGTCCGGTAAGTTCAGACGTCAGTCCCACCGACGCTAGCCCAGACAAGGCTGCTAAGTCGCTTGCCCCTTCGAGGGAGCACCCAGCCAAAACTCCTCCCGACAAGGCTGCATCTCCTGCGCGGCCTTTCTTGTTCAGGGAGTCCAATAAGTCATACGCCGGCTCCTCTGACGTCCACCTGGATTTGGCCGATAAGTTGGACGCTGGCTCCGCTGATGCCGGCCCGTCCAAGAAGCCTGCGCCAGACCCCATAGAACAGTCAGACGCCCCAGGCTCTCTGCAACGTCTCATCATGTTGCTCTCTGAGGTCCCCGCGTCTCCTCGACTGACCTCCAGGGATTATAATCCTCCTTCCCCGGTCATCACCGAGGATACTGGGACGCTGCCGTCAGGGAATCCTCCTTCTGGGCCGGACCCTCAGACGCCGGTCCTGACGCTTGCCTACCCGATGCCATCCAGGTCCCCTTACCTGGCGATAGGCCTATCCTTCTGTCAGGTCCTTAAGACCCTATCGAAGGTATACCCATGCCGGGCCTGACGCCCGTGGGGCCAGTGTTACCACCGTCTGGCCCGCCAGCAGGGCCTCTGCCAGGTTCCTCTGCTCTGTCAGAGCCCCTGGCACCCGACACCGCAATACTTGGTTCCTCAGTGTCCGGCACCCCAGTACCCGACGTCGGGCTACCCGGTTTGGTCCCTGAAGTACAATCCGCCATCCAGGATGCTCCCTTCAGGGGTTCGGTGCTGTTCAGGAGTGATGTCAAGGACATCATTACTGAACTGCAGGAGAAGGGCAGTGCACTCAAGTCTGTCAACTCTTATGTAAATGCCCCCTCAAGGGCAGTGGCGTCCTTTTCATTGACAAAAACCACAGGGTAGATGGGCAAGAAACGTCAGGCCCCTCCGGCAACCAAGACTCCCCCCCGCAAAAAAGCCGTGGGAGCCTTGGCTGCTGCACTGCCCCACACCTCCTGACTCCCTGCCTCTGGAGGTTCCAGAGGAACCGGTAGGAGGAGATTCTCCTCCCATCTGCTGGGTTGGGAGAGGATAATGTCAGACGCTTGGGTGCTCCAGTTGATATCAGCAGGACACTCAATAGAGTTTCTGCAGAAACCACCCAAGACCATCCCCCCGTTGTCTTACTCCCAACATCTTCCTCTGGTCCTCGAGGAAATCATCTCCCTTCTCTCGAAGTCAATGATAGAGCCAGTTCCCACCCATCTTTGGGGAACGGGTTACTATTCCCATTTCTTCCTAGTTCCAAAGAAAACGGGAGATCAGAGGCCTATCCTAGACCTCAGCTCCCTGAACATGTTCATGGAGTACAAACGCTTCAGAATGCTCTCTTTGCAGAGCCTTCTACCACTTCCTCGGCAGGGACAGTGGCTATGTGCTCTGGACATGCAGGATGCCTACCTGCATATCCCCATATGCCCGTCCCACCGCAAATTCCTTTGTTTTTGCTTCCAGGGGACCACTACCAATGCAAGGCCTCCCATTTGGTCTTTCTCGCCCAGTATTTAACAAATGCCTGTCTGTGGTAGCAGCCCACCTGTGTACCCAGGGAGTACAGGTATTCCCATACCTGGATGACTGGCTCCTGGTGGCCCCGTCCAGTGAGGAACTCCTGCACTCCCGTTCCCCTACCCTGCAGGTTTTCACCAGCCCGGGTATCACCATCAACCAAGCCAAGTCCCATTTGGTCCCTTGCCAACGCCTCCAATTTATAGGGGCGATTCTGGACACGACCACCGGCAAAGCCTTCTTACCTTTGGACAGGGTAGACACCCTTCAGACTCGGGCCCATCTTCTGTCCAGTTGCAGGAGGGTCAGAGCCAGGTCAGTCCTCTGCTTCCTCAGGCTAATTGTGGCTGCCATTCTGACAGTCCTTCAGTGGACGCTTTGGTCGCAGTGGGACCACACCATGGACACTCTAGACCAAGACGTACTAGTTTCGATCCCACGATCAGGGACTTCCAGTGGTGTATGGTTCAGGAGAACCTATGCCTGGGAGTTCAATTCTGCATCAAGCCTCCCTCCCAGACGTTGACGACAGATGCATCAGAA
Organism: Neoceratodus forsteri; assembly: GCA_016271365.2. NCBI lineage: Eukaryota > Metazoa > Chordata > Ceratodontiformes > Ceratodontidae > Neoceratodus > Neoceratodus forsteri. The sequence goes on from CM057454.1 coordinate 34,306,006, forward strand.
GAAGGCTGGAGTGCCCATCTAGGGTCTCGCAGGACTCTGGGCAGCTGGTCCAAGTTTGAACAAAATCTGCACATAAATGTGCTCGAACTAAGAACAGTCCTTCATGCCCTTCAGGCTTTACTCTCCTTCATCCCCCCCCCCGGTCATCTCCTCATACAGTCAGACAACATGTGCGTAGTCTGGTATCTCAACAAGCAGGGAGGTACACGTTCCTACCCTCTGTGCCGGGAAGCGATGAGAGTCTGGCATTGTGCAACCCAACATCACCTTCACACTTGACTGTGGTTCATGTTCTGAGAGTGGAAAACACACTGCAGACCAACTCAGTTGGTCCTCAGCCAGATCCCACGAATGGGAGTTAGATCAACAAGTCGCAAACAACATCTTTCAGCGATGGGGGACACTTCAGATAGACCTCTTCGCCTCTCCAGAAAACGCAAAACTTCCCACCTTCTGCTTGCTTGCGCCAGGATGAGACTTTTTTTGACGGGATGCTGTGTCTCTCACTTGGAGGGACAGATTCGTTTATGCCTTCCCTCCCATTCTTTTAATTCCGAGGGTCCTGAACAAACTCAGATCGGAGGGAGCGCGAATGATTCTCTTCGCTGTCTTCCAGCCCAGGCAAGTTTAGTTCTCTCTTCTGCAACAGTTTTCAGAGGAACCTCCACTTCCTCTTCCTCTGTCACAACAATTGTTGACCCAGGATCAGGGGACTCTTGTTCATCCAGGTCTCAGATCCCTTCATTTACAAGCATGGCTCCTGCAGACGTGGCCAAAGCCCACTTCGGAGTTTCTCCTCTCGTAGCGGACATCTTGGTAGAGGCCAGGAAGCCTTCCACCAGGTCCACCTACACCATGAAGTGGAAAAGATTCTCTATTTGGGCCAATTCAAAGGACTTCGAACCTTTCTCGTGCCCAACCAATAAAGTCCAGGACTACATGCGTCACCTGTTCGATCTGGGTCTCAGCCATTCCTTGTTAAAAGTCCACATGGCCGTTGTTTTAGCCTACCATGTTCCCTTTGGAGACAGGACCTTTGCTCAGTTGGAAGTCTCCAAGACCTTCCTTAGAGGGGTTCTCCATTTGAGAACCCCCATCCACATTCATATTCAGAAGATCTTAATGCATATGTACGCTATACCTGTGGAACAACACGAACATAAACATTTCTAGAACTATATACAAGTCAGTATACAAACACTGGTCAGTAACTATGAGCAAGTTCATTTTAGACAAACGGTCTTCATAGGTGGTGGCTCCTGTGAATGAGAGCCCTTAGACTCCGCCGTCAGTGAGACCGGAGGTAAATGTGATCCCAAGGTCACTGCTTCCATTGGAACCCAAGTGTGGTTCCCAGGTAGGTTGTGGGTTCCCCCTTGACACAGTGTTTGGGGGGGGGGGGTTAGGGAAAGGTCTGACGGTTAGATACCAAGACCGAGTCTGCCACCTTAGTGACCGGTATTGGGGTAATGATATGGAGCTATCGGGACTCACTGCCACCAGATTATATTATTGGATAACCCTCCCTACATCACCTATAATAGGTGGGCATAAAGATCCCATGGCTTTTCTCTACCGAGTGTTAAATCAATCGGAGATCCTCATGAGGAATAGTCTCTCCTTAGATCCTTATAAATCGAAAGTTTGTGGGGGGGGGGGTCCATCCGCTCATGGATACCTCTAGTATAGTTAACTGATTTTAAGTAAGGTTTTTTTTTTTGTTTTTTTTTTTAAACTCGTTTATTGACAACAAATGTCTTTATATCCATCAGACATCATAATCGCCTATATCATGTTACAATCATCACATTCCACAACAGTCAATTAATTCCCCCTTTTATATTTTATTTCCTATATTTAGAGAGCTCAGCTTTCCTTGTATATTTTATTTAATTCTGATATTAAAATTCAAAGTCATAGTTAATTAATCTGGCCTCTTCGATCTCTCGAGGACCCACCCCAATGCAGCATTTTCCCGACCCTCTGTCCTCCCGCCACAGCTGCTCCCCCTCATCACCCTTCAACTTGTTTTAAGGTAGTATTTCTGAATGTGCACCTCTCCACAGGTGCCATCTTGACCATTTTTTTATATATAGGTTTGTTTTATGATTCAGCTTAAAGGTTAACTCCTCCATCTCTGCAATCTCCAGTATTATGTTAAGCCAAATCTGTATCTGGGGTGGGTTAGGGGTTCGCCATGACCGAGTTATGGTTTTGTGTGCTGCCACTATGAATATTGCCCACAAGTGTAGAGCGTCTGAGTTGCCCAGATCAGGAGGGGGGAGACCCAGGATCAGGTTTGTAAAATCCATCTGCTGTGCCAGTGAGAATATGTCTGTCAGAATGTTTCGGATGCCCTCCCAAAAAACTTTTAACTTTGGGAACTCCCAGAATACATGTACATATGTTGCTTTTTTTTCCTGGCACTGTCTCCAACATTCTGGGGAATGTGTGGGGTTTCTTTTGTGCAGGGACATGGGAGATAGGAAGAAGCGTATTTTTACCCTCCATTCAAACGCCTGCCAATATGGAGAGCTTGTGGTTTTAGTGGTGATTTGGAAGGCTTTGTTCCAGTCTCTCCCCTCCAGGTCAACTCCACTTTCCTCTTTCCATCTGGATTTAATTTTGGTTAAAGAGTCTTTTTTAGTTTGTGATAGCGTTTTGTATATATGCGAGATGAGGCCTTTTTGGATTTGCCCTGTTCTGATTGATCTCATGCAATTCAGCAGGGAGGCAGCCCTGGTTGGAGTGTGGTCTAGGCTCTGTTGTTGTTTGATGTAGGCCCTGATCTGGAGGAACCTGAAGTGGTCTGATTGTCTAAGCTTGTAGGTTTCTTTGAGAGATTCAAAATCCAGGACCCTGTCTCCCTGGAGGAATTGTTCCAAGTGGGTTAAGCCTAGTCTCTCCCATACTCTAAAATTGTGGTCTAACCTTGCCGGGAGGAAATTAGGAGCCCAGGCTATTCTGGCCATAGGCCAGATAGAATGAGCTAGGCTGTATTTCTGCCAAATTCTGCATGTAGCTGCCACAGTGTTTCTGACAGCCATGAGCAGGTGTAAGGATGTGCCCAGCTTTCCTTTGGAGAATAGGACTCTCATGTCGAGAGGGACCTCCCCCCTCTGTCTCTCCCAGTTCCACTGCCTTCCAGTTTGAAATATATGAGGGCGTAGACCAGGACAGGGCCATCTTTAGTTGAGTGGCTAAGTAATAATCTTCTAGATCTGGTAAGGATCTACCACCTTCTCTCTTATGGGTTTGGAGTATCTTAATGTTGATCCTAGGTTTTTTACCACTCCAAATGAAGCTAGATATTATCTTATTCCATATGAGGAATTGGGACCTTCCAATGTATATTGGGAGGCATTGGAACAAATAGAGGAATCTAGGGAGGATGTTCATTGTAATTATTTGAATTCTAGAGTACATTGGGAGGTTGATTAGGGACCATCTCTCAAAATCTTTGTTAATCTGAGCTATTAGGGGTTTGAAATTAGTTTCAAAAAGGCGCGAGGGGTGCTTAGTTATCACTGTGCCCAGGTATTTCATTCTATCAGCTTCCCACTTAAGGGGTAACCTCTGTAGGGTCGCCCGGGACGGTGTGTAGTAGAAACATAGAACCTCTGTCTTTGTTTTGTTGAGTGAGTATCCTGCGTGAGTCCCAAATTCCTCCAGAATCGACCACACCTCCGGAATAGACGATTCAGGGGCCGCCAGCGAGAGGAGCACATCATCTGCGTATAGGGAGACTCTCCTCTCCATCCCCCCAACCTCAATGCCTTTTATAATTTTAGATTGGCGGATAGCCTCCGCTAGTGGTTCTGTGTACAGTGCAAATAATAACGGGGAGAGGGGACACCCCTGCCTGGTTCCTCTACTTAGTCTAAACCTTTCTGACAAGCTTCCATTCACTCGAATGTATGCCTGAGGCCCGGCATACAACGAGTTTAGGCTATCAATAAATGGGCGGGGGAAGGCCATGGCCTCCAGCACCAGAAATAGAAAGCTTCAGGAGACTTTGTCAAAAGCCTTCTCTGCATCTAGGCTCATTAGGCATGCAGGTGCTCTGGATCTGTGGATTGAATCTATAGTATTCAGGGTGGTTCTAACACTATCAGCAGCCTGTCGGCCTGAGACAAAGCCCGTCTGGTCTAGATTGAGCAAGTTCGGGAGGAGCAGGTTTAGGCGGGAGGCTATGATTGAAGTTAGTATTTTATAATCTACATTAAGTAGTGAAATAGGCCTGTATGACTCACATTTGGTTGGGTCCTTATTATCTTTGTGAATTAGGGAGATTGTAGCATATTGCCAGGAGGGCGGGACCGGGGAACCCTTCCCCCAGACCTCTGAAAATACCTCCAGAAGGGAGGAACCAGTTCCTTTTAAATGTTTTATAGAACTCTGCACTAGAACCCATCGGGTCCCGACATTCCCCCTTCAGCTGCTTAATTGCATTTAGAATCTCCAGTTGGGAGATTTGTTTTATAAAAAGAGAGCCCCGCTTCTGTGATAAGGCTGGAAGAGCAAGAGAGGACAAGAACCTTCGTCTCTCTGTGGGGCTGTTTCCTCCTGGGCTTGATAGAGCTTAGAAATATAAACAAAGGCTTCTGAAATATCAGGTAGCCTGGAGCTAATTCTCTTCGTGGTTGGGGAGACTATTTTGGTAATGGCAGTATTTGCCTGATGCCTCCTAAGTCTAAAGGCTAATAGTTTTGTTGCTCGTGGCCCTCCCTCATAGAACCTCTGCTTTAAGAGATGCAAGGACCTCTCTACCTCCGCCCTCTGCAGTTGCCCCAGTTCCCTTCTTTTTGTTCTAAGTTCCTGGTCTTTGTCCCTCTCCCATCTGAGCTTTTGGTCATCCTCCAATTGTTTAATTTGAGTCATGAGATCTTGTTTTTGTTTTGCTTTCCTTTTCCTTGCTGTGGCAATAGCTATTAATCTACCCCTGATCACAGCCTTAACCGTGTCCCAGACCATCTGGGGGGAGACCCCTCCCACATCGTTCTCTTGTAAGGTTCTATTAATAAGTTGCTTAACTTCTTGTATTATATTTTTGTCCTGGAGGAGCGAGCAGTTTAGCCTCCAGTGTGTTTTTTTCTTTGAAAGCAGGAAGTCTATTTCAACAAATACGGGATTATGGTCAGAAATGGCGCACGTCCCCACCCACATCACGAAACTCTGTCAGCTGCTGAGTGAAAGTGAAAAAAGTGTCCAATCTGGAGAAGACCCTGAACCTGGGGGAGTAACAAGTATATTCTCTAGTTTTAGAATATTTTTCCCTCCAGATATCTTTTAACCCCCCTTGCTCTAATATCCTTTTAACAGAGGCAGCTCTCTTGACATCCATTGTGGGAATTTGGGATGTGGTGTCAAGCGCTCTGTTAAAGACCAGGTTCCAGTCTCCTCCCATGATCAGGACACCTCTTGCCTTTTCCACTATTAACTGTATTAAAGAAGAGTAGAATGAGGCGGGGGACCTGGGGGACATATCGTTAGCTAGTGTAACTATAGTGTCTTGGATTCTACCAACAACAATAATATATCTGGCACCCTGGTCCTCCACCACCTCTTGAACTTGAAGGAAGAGATGCACGCAAGCAGGATTGCAACTCCTCTCTTCCTTCCTTTTGAAGGAGGAGTGAAACACCCTGAGAATCTTTTAGACTTTAGCTTTAAAGCCTCTGATGGAGAGAGATCGTCTCTTGAAGATAATTAATCCCAGATTTTGTTGGGACAAGTAACTCATTAGTCTCTTCCTTTTATCGGGCTTGTGCAACCGTTTATATTAAAGGAGAGAGTTTTCGTTATTTGTCTATCCATGAGCGTGATTTCTATTCTGCCCTCTTACTTTACTCATTTTTTTCCCCATTTTCGTGTTCTGTGTCTAATGATAGTTAAACATTTAATACCGTTGTTACCCATAGTATTAACCTTTCTACATAACAAACATAGTTGAAAACTTTTCATACTTTTGTTTTTAACCTGCAACTCTGATTCAACTTCTGAATAAGAAACATAACCAGAACTGTTTTGGAGTGTGCGGGTAAAACTAATCCCGCTCCCACTCAACCATCGTGAATTATGTTGACTTCCTAGGTTTAGTTGGAAGTTATCAGCCTCTAGTGCTGAAAGTGGAGTACTCAAATAAGTCAAGAGGTACCCCAATACTCCCAGGGAGATCTCCCCTGTTAGGTGTTTCATCGCATCCAGGTCTTCATTGGCAAGCATAGCCCGCTCCCCCCCAACCCGACAGCCTGATTAAAACATTGGTTAAAGTATCACAATGCCAACAGTCTCTGATCATTCTGCATTAAGCCTTTCCCCTCCTTGTAAGTATTTTTAAAAAAAAGTACAGTGTGTCCAAATGTTCAGTTCAGGCCGGTAGCCGTATTTACAGGAGATCTTGACCCAGTCAACGTGCATTTGGCCCTTTGGATATAAACAGTTCACAAGATTTAATGACAGGAACAATGCGATTCATTCCCTCATCCCTTCTCCTCGCGGTGATCTTGCCGACCACTTCCCCGGCCCCTCCCTTCAATCTTCCGGCCTTGCTGCACTCTGTTAAGCGCTATCAGCAGTTTCAGTACCCCCTGTCTGTACCAGTGTTGCTTCGCATAGATATTATTTTGCCTCCGACGGTTTGATGGTAAACAGTCCTTCAGTTGGCCTAATTCGTGGCTGGAGGGCACTCAAATCATCCCTTACTTGTGTGCAAGCCTATTTTAGGCCCCTTAGGTCAGGAGGGAGGGAATCTGCGGACAGGCCTCATACAACTAGGGACACAGGGAATTCAAGGCTAAATCATACCTTTACCGCCAACCAGCAAGTTCAGGGATCCGATGCCTCCATGTGACTTAGATTCAGTGTCTCCTGCAGGTGTTGTGCTTTCTTGTTCACCTTGGAAGGGTCACCGTATCTCCTCAGAAGTGATGAGATATCCGAGTGCAGGTCCGAGGAGGGGGTCTTCTTCGTTGAGCCTGGGAGAGACGAGCCTTTCTGAGCCACCTTCCATGCCGAGGCAATCAGGTCCTTCTCCATTTTCTCTCTATGCATCGCTGGGACAGGTATTGACAGTGATTCCAAGTATTGCGCTGCAGCCAGTAGGTCCGGAAATACCTTCATGCCTTTATCCGTTAATACTTTTAGTCTTGCTGGGAAAAGAACATAAGCTTTAATAGACTTAGCCCTTAGTAGTTTCACTATAGGCCACAGCATTCGCCGCGCTTCCTGCACAGATGTTGTATGGTCGTTGTCCAGAGCAATTTTTGGCCCCCGATAAATTAGAGGGCTATTCTGCCACGCCTTTCTCAGGACCTCCTCTTTAGATTTATATTGTGTGGAGCGGGCGATCACCGGTCGAGGCCGAGCCATAGGGTCCGGGTTTTGGAGCCAAGAGGCGATGTGCGAGTCCATCGAGGTCGAGATCCTCTGGAAGTTTTGAGTTTCTTTTAGTAAGTCCTTCAAAAAGGTCTCAGTGTCCTCATGTTTGTCCTCTGCTCCCTCTGGAATCCCGTAAAATCTTATGTTCTGTCGCCTAGATCTTCCCTCCAAATCATCAATCCTCTGAGTCAGTTCTTTGTCTCTGGCTAGTAAATATAGCAGTAGGCGATCATGCCTGTCCGCCTGCTCTGCCATTTGAGTTAAACCCAGCTCTAATTGCTCCGTCTTGTGATCAATTTCATTCAGCTCCGAACGAAGATCCGAAAGTTTTCTGTCTATATTTTGAACCGTCTGCGCTGTTTGCATGATTGTCTTGGTCAGTTCTTTCGGTAGGCCTGTTTCTTGTTGCCCTAGTACACAGGGGCCCTCCTCTAGCGGTCGGGTCTCCAACGCATCCTCCCTGTCTGCTTGTTGCAGCTCTCTTAATTTTTGTGGTGGGGTGTGCGGTGCCTTATTAGCCTTCATTCTGGTGGTCTTGGCCGGGGAAGGCATAAGTTATTTCCCAAGTTGGCTTTGGATTCTGTCGTGCTGGGGTGGGAGCATCAAGCTCAAGCCGCCATTAGACCGATGACGTCACCGGAAGTCCCAGGCTGATTTTAAGTAAGGTTGTTTGCCTGAGCCCTTATCTGTATTCTGGAGTCGGAAGGGCCACTCGCTCCTTGTAATCTATATCCACCTTAGGTCTATGCTTCACCACATCACTGCCTAAGACGTCTGTTATTTCAGAGGGGGTAGATAGCCCACCAGCCCATTGCAACCTATATTACTACATCTATGGTTTTAACATTTTTAATTTCAGTAGTTGGGAAGTCCAGCATTCATAACCGTTACAGGTCTTACCCTTAAAAGCGACTTTGGGGGGGAGGGCAGGGGCAGCTTTGCAGCCTCTGTGCTCGCCTGCATTGAGATGGGATGCAAATCAACACTTTTCTATGCTTTAGACATTAACTCTCCAGCAGGTTTTCTGTATGTAAGTTTTCACATGCTTCCTTTCTGGATTTATAGCCTCCAGACAGCCCTTACTGCACCCGTTTGTCCCTCCCAGTACTCATCCAGGTCTTTTGCATGCCATGTGGCTATCATTGAGCCTATGCCTCCCTTGTGTTGTTTACAACCCCCCCAAATACCTGTTGCATCTCAACGTTTTCTGTAGCTCCTGTATGATCGTTAGCGGTGACATTCAGCATCCAAACAGAGCAAGCGTCAGCAGTTAAATAGATCAAGTGTGGATGTCCTACTGTCCATCATTTTTGTAGCATGGGCTTGTGCTAGTCGCCATCTGGAACCCATCTTGACCCCTTGTGACAGAGTTCCTCTGCTGTAAATCCAAGTTAACGACGAGCAAAGTAGGCAGTAAAAAAGGAAAACGATTTTAAAAAAGGCCAATGTGCAGAAGAATTAATCCATTAGGCAGTAAGTTCCTCAGTCCAGTAATTGTGTTCCCATATCCTTCTTTCTCATGGCAGAAAGGTTGAAAGCCTCCTTTGACTCCTCGGATCCTCTCACTTGGTTGTGGAGTCAGTGCCCGCTGGCTGTTGGCTCTGAAGCCGGGCAGTGATTTATTTTCTAGTGTCCTCTGTGTGCCGATTTGTCTGTACCACACTCCATGGGTCTTTGGTCCTCTTGTCCAAGGATCTGTCTACTCTGGCTTGTCCCTGCAGGATACCTTTTTTTAATCGGGTCTCTCTCCGCTTCCATTGCAGTTTCGTACGCCATTTTCCCGTTCGGCAGGAAGACCACTAGGCATGCAGGATAAGGCCCTCTGTTTACTTGCCCACTACATCTCCACCTAACCCGGCCCCTTGATTGTCTCCACCTATACCCCCTTTTTTTTCTGCTTATCCACTTCTTTTCTTGCCCTCAGATTCCTAACATATATGTCCCCAGCCCATCTACTGTAGCACCCCTCCTAGAACAGCTGCAGTCCTGTACCCCTCCCTTCCATATCTGCCCCTTAAGTTTGTATATGTCCTGACCAATGATATGCTGGCTGTTTCAGAATGTTTTAATTCCCCTTCTCATACCATCCTCCCTAACCTTGTTAACCCTATACCTGAAATACTTGTTATTGCTCTGTGTATTTTGTTTTCTATTTCTGTATAATTATGTCTGTTTATTATCTGTACATATAAATGTTATTCTTGGCCTTGTGTAACGCAGGTCCACCTTGTAAATGACCCTGCTCAATGGTGTTCGCCTGGATAAATAAAGACTTGATTGATTGATTGTTTTCTCATTGTGTAAGGGGGTAGTCATTGTCAAAAAATTATCTTTCTGTGCCCCGTTTTACTTGCTTCATATGCCATGCTTTGTCTAGGATGTCCTACTTTGTTTTATAGCTGAGGAAGCGGGCTATAATTGATCATGGTTTAGCCGTTGGTGCAACCGGCCTGGGACCTAGGGCTCGGCGAGCTCTCTCGATTGTGAGCTCTTTGTTTGGGTCAAGTTGTAGGGCTTTCCTCCACAGATTTAGGAGAAAGGATTCCATGTCTTGCCCTTCAGCTCTTTCGGGGACTCTGTAAATCCTCAAGTGTTGCCTGCGGGCCGTACTCTCTGCATCCTCCTGCCTCTCATGTAGCTTCTCAATTTCAGCCTGAAGGTGTTTTATCTTTTCTTCCGCACGGTCTACCCATTGGTCGGTGACTGTGAGCTGTGCATCTGCAGCATCCACGTGTTTTGTGAGGGTCTGCATTTCTGCTGTTAAGCTGATTATTTGGATGTCCACCTCGCTCCGGAAAGTTCTCAGTTCTTATAGTATAGTGTCCAGCTTTTTGCCTTTATTATGCTGCATTTTGGAAGGCAGATGCTGTTCATGCTGCATGGAAGCCATAGAGTTAGAAGCACACGAGTCCTCCCGAGTCGTCAGGATCTCCCTCCGATCTTCGTGCATCCGCCATTGTTTTTGTTAATTTGAATCTATCCTTCTTCCCCATTTAGTCTCTGCAGTGTTCCCTGGCTGTTTTAATAATCTTTTTTGTTAAATTTCCTTCTCTTTCAGTGATTTATTTGGGGTTGTCGACGAGAAGCTTAACTATCAATCGGCCGTTAGCTGCGTGATGTCACCAGAAGTCGGCTCCATAAATTTTTTACCTGCTGGGGACGTCCAGTTAGACAGCTAACGAACCACTGGACTGTGCCCGGGGACAGCCCCAGGCAGTCTAACCTGTGTAACAGTAGCTGATGATCCACAAGGTCGAAAGCCTTGGTAAGGTCTATATAGATAGCTCCAACTAGTTGAACTTGGTCAAGTGCGTCATGCATGTAGCCTGTGAAATCAACTAAGGCAATATTTGTGCTATGGATCTTGTGGAAGTCATGTTGCTGTAGGCAGAGGAGGTTGTATTTGTGCAGATGGTCCATGAGTTGGTCAACTCAATTTTTGCCACTGTGCTGCTTTGTGGAACTGGATCTTAGCCCTTAGATCTGAGAAATTCATTGTGTCCATAGTCTCAGTCCTAGGGCCTAATTTTTTTGTGTACAAGCTTTGTAAGAATCAGTTTGGTGGTTCAAAAGTTATTTGAGAAATAAAAAAAATGTCACCAGTTTCAATTATGAAATTATGAAACTTATAGGCTCATTCGAGCTTGGCCCAGAATATGGCCTTTTCACAGTTTCAGAATGAAATGTGTTTTAATTTTTAAGTTCTAAGGTTTAAAAGTTTTAAATTCAGACCCGAGGAATCCCTCACTTTTGCTTAACAAATGCAGTCATTCCCTTTTAATGATCTGCCCCGGAGCTAACTTTAAGCTAATTTGGAATTTAGAATGAAATTTCAACTCTGCTGTATGTTCAATTTCACACTAAACGTTAGATTTATTTCTCCGCCTACAGAAAGCAGTGTCTCCTCGAAGTCTTCACTACACTTTTGGCCAGCTTACGATTTATTTATTTATTTTTTTCTTATAGCTGTTTGGTCCTGGTTGCCTTCCTCCCGCCAACTGGCGTCGGGGACACACAGGTATTTTGTACAGTTTTCTACCCTGACCCCCACCACCACCACCACCCAGCAAGGCCACGGCACACGGTTGTGCGAGCATGTGGCGGCACGCTACACACCCCGTGGTGCCATCTCAGCCCCTTCCACCTTCCGTAACTGTTTGCTGCCCCCTCTCTGCCTACGCTACCTACTGGACCTCCACCCAGTGGGAGCGGAACTACAGGGGGCGCCAGCCCACCCTCAGGAGAGGAGAGCTGCCCACGGCACGCTTTGATCCTGCTCGACAACCCCCGATGCTGGCACCCCTATGACCCAAGGTCATTCCCGATCCCGGGTCACCTGTGAGTGCAAGGTGTGACATCCAGCACCTCAACCCGCAGCGCCACCGGGCCGGCCAGTTTATTATTCTATAATTTTAAACTGTCTTATTTAACTTTTTGACACTCTGCATTAGAGTATTCTAATGATTGTGTACGTTTCATTTTTTTTTCTCCAGTTCCTGATTGGTTCTCAGGAACTGGGAAGGGCTTTTTTTGGCATGTTTCCTGCTTTCAGGGAACCACTATTTTTTTCACTTTTAAAACAAATAAAAATTATCTTTACTTTAACAGCTTTAACTTTAGATTATTCTCGGTTCTTCTCTTTTGAGGTGTGTTTAACTTGTGGTCTTAACTTTTGAGGAACCAACCCATATCTTTTTTCCTTTAAAGCCCTTTTTTCAACATTTGTTGGGCTTTTTTTATAATCAACAACTTTTCTATTGGAAACCGCAAATGTCTTCCCAGGTCATCAGTGTTTGACATCACTGATGGGCCCTAAAAGAAGACAGGACGACCTACAGGTTTTAAAAATTGTAAAGTTTGCTTTCAACTCCAGCCAAAGGCAGACTGCCACAAGTTGTGTTTAAAATGCCTAGGTCCAGATCACGATTTTGACAGCTGTGAGCTCTGTATTAAGCTTTGCCCTAAAACATAAAAGGGCTAAATAATCAGAATATATTATGGCTTCTCAGTGTGCATTCTTGTCACCTAAAAGCTAAGAGGAGGGTCCAGTCCCTCAAAGTAAGCATCATCTTTGTCTAAGGGGACAGAAAAGAAAGTTAAAACTGCAGAAGATGGTTCAGAACTCAGGGTGTCCGAAAGTGGGAGCCCTGTATCCAGTAAAGATAAGAGCCTCAGAGCAGACACTGGCAACTCTGCCTGCCAAGAAAAAATAAAAACGTGTCGCTGTCCCTCCTCCTGAAGAAGAGTCGTCACCAGTAGACAGAAATAAAATGCATCCACCAGAGGACATGACATGGCAGTTCTTCCAGGCATTCCAGGTTATGGGGAAATTCATGAATATGCCTCCCCCCCACTGTGGTTCCATTTCCAGAGCTTTTGTAGAAGGAGGCTGAAATTTACTATGAAGATGAGGAGGAAGGAGAACTTGTAGAACCTGATGGTTCTCCTGAGCAAGAATTTGGCTCCCTTCCTAGGACTTCAGATGATTATACCTCTTAATATACCTTTGTAAGGCATATGGTAAATATCCTCACCATCTCCTCACAGGAAACTGAGGAGGATGAGGTAGAATTCATGGATATGATGGGTTTAGCTCCCACAAAGATGCTGATGCTGTCCATTCATAAATCCCCAAGGAAAGCCACTTCTAAAATCATATCAGCACCCACCTCAGCTACAGATACAGATGAAAAATTGAGAAAAAATATCAGGTGGACAAACAGGGCTTCGAGTACCTGTTTTCCCACCCTGATCACAAGGAAGTGGTCCAAACTGCTGCCTGTGACGAGGCCCCTTTCCTCCTATCCTCCTGAGAAAGATTCCAGGAAAGCGGATATCATGGGCAAAAAAGTTTATAAATCAGCTTTCATACTCCTGAGTCATGTAGCTTACCTGGCCTACATTGCACAATACCAGAAGGCACTATGGAATTCTATACTGACACTAAGAGAAAAGCTGCTGGAGAATTGGTACAGGACATGGCTGGCACAACAAGATCAGCCATAGGTGCCACAGAGTACAAGTTCCATAAGGCAATGGACAAAAATGACATTGCATAATGCAGCGTCCTTAAGGTTTCCCTGGCTTAGAACTACCAGACTACCTCAAGACACTCAAACAAAAGCGTCGGGTTCCCCCTGCGAGCAGAATTCCCTGTTTGATGACAGAGGCTTACGTGAAAAGGGTGGAGGAATACAAAACCACCTACAGAGCAACACTGAGAAAGAAAAGGCCTCCACTTCTTACAGGCTTTATGGAAGGGAAGTCAGAGGTAGGGGATACTTCTCCCATACTTGTCTCGTATGAGTACCCTCCACAAAGGGGACTCCTATAGGGGCAGAGGTAGAAGGGGCACCAGGCATGCGGCTGCAATGCCAACTCCCAAAGTACAAGCAAAGCAGAACCCCTGACAAGTCTGCACAGGTCCTGCATCCATTGCCGGTTGGAGGAAGGCTGACTCACCATTTCTAGGCATGGACAAAAATCACCACAGACAAGTGGGTCCTGGAAATAGTGAGTCAAGGTTTGTCCCTGCAGTTCAGAACATTCCCAAAGCTGCAGAATCAAAAGGTTTTCTGGCCTCACACCCCAACAGAAAGAATCCTGTTGGAGATGGCGGTGAAGAAATTGTTGAAAGCAAATACAGTGGAAAAAGTACCTCCCTCACGATGGGACAAGGGACTTTATTCCAGGTACTTCCTGACCTGCAAGAAAAAATGGGGAACGGCGACCCAGTTTTAGACCCAAGATGTCTGAACAAACACTTAAAGCAGCAGTGCAATGAAAATGGGCAAAATTTTGACCCCAACCTTTTTTTTCATAATGGATGCCAGATGTCTTCCAGTTTATTTTGGTGGTGAAATTTTCAGTTTCTGTTATCGTTTAAAAATGTTAGAAAATTTTAAGGTAATTATTTCTCAAGAAAAAAAGATTGCTGCTAGAAAACCCAAATCAACAGTTCTGCCAGTAGTTTTCATAATCGTAGCAGAAAATTAACTGTTTGGAATAACTTTTTTCATTGCACTGCTGCTTTAAAGTCAAGACTGTAACACTGGGCTCAGTGACTCCGCCTCTGCAAAAAAGAGACTGGCTAGGGTCACTGGCTCTGAAGGATGCCTACTTTCACATACCAGTCAGTCCCAGCCACAGAAACTACCTAGGTTCAGGATAGGGAACTGCCAATACCACTTCACATCCTTTCCTTCATCCTCACCTCAGCTCCAAGAGTGTTTACAAAGTGCCTAGCTGTGGTGGCAGCCCATTTGAGAAGGCAAGGTGTGGTGGCATTTCTCTACCTGGACGATTGGCTAGTCTCGGGGGTGGGGGGGGGACAAAGCAGGAAGCAAAGTCCTCCCTATTGCTAACACAAGGCACATCAGAGGACCTGGGCTTGGGCTTCCTCATAAATCTTTAAAAAGTCCCAGACATAATCAGTTCAGGTTCTAGACTTAAAAGGTTCAGAGCTGGATACCCTGCAAGGGAAGGAATTCCACTCTCGAGCAAGGGTAGCAAATCTGATTTCAACTGCAGAATCCTTCAAAGAAGGTCAGCCAAGATCTTAAAGGAGTTTCCTGCATTTGCTGGGGCACATGGTTTCATCAGCTGCAGTGGTATCGGGGCCAGGTTCCAAATGAGATGTGCAGTATCACCTAGGGGACCATTGGTCTCGGAGGTGGGATCCACTCTCCTAATTGGTGCCTGTCACCAGGTCTTTGCTGAGGGCACTGGAATAGTGGAAGTAAGAATGCAGCCTGAGAGGGAATTCCCTTCCTTCAGCAATCACCTACAGCTATACTAACAACAAATCCCTCCCTTCTAGGCTGGGGCGCCCAACTGGAGGCTGTCACTGTAAGTGGTACTTGGCATACAGATGACACTCGGGAGCACATAAATCTGCTGGAGCGTAGGGCATTGCATCTGGTGAAGCAGGCTTTTTCTTCCCAGGTCAGGAGTTGAGTCTGTCCAGGTCAGAAAAGACAATACCGCAACAAGGTATTACATAAACAAGCAAGGAGGAACAAGATCTTCAAAGCTGTGCACAGAAGCAGTGCATGTCTGGAACCTAGCATATTTCCTGGAAGTGTAGCTCTCAGAAGTACATCTGTCAGGGAAAAACAATGTGCTGGCAGAGTTCCTGAGCAGAATCAGCTAGGGAAATCACAAATGGATCCTGAACCAGCTGGCGCTGGCAGTAGTACTCGATGCTTTTCCTTGCTGCCCTGCCATTGCCTCCCCCCTGGCCTCCGCTGTTCAGCCTTTTCTTCTTGCTTGCTTCTGTCCCATCTGAAAGGAAGCATGCCACAGTCATCCCCCTTCCGAAAGGTGGCAACCCTTCCTCCCCCAGCAGTTACCGCCCTGTCTCCCTCCTCCCCATCCTAGCAAAACTCCAGCAACACTTAGTCCTCTCCCAGATCTCCTCCTTCCTCGACTTCACCGCCTTCTTCACACCCTAACCAGTCTTGAGTTTAGGAAGTCCCATTCCACCACTACTTCCCTTCTGAGACTCACCAGTTCCATCCTCAATGGTATGAATCAAGGCCACGTCACCTCTGTCATTTTTGTCGACCTCGCAAAGGCTTTCGACACTGTATCTCACCATCTCCTCCTTTCCAAGTTTCCCCTAGCTGGGCTCTCTAGTGAGGCCACCAGTTGCTTCCAGTCCTATCTTGTAGGCAGGACACAGTCTGTTAGGATTGGAAATTCATCTCTATCTCCCTCCCCATCTCGACTGGTGTACCCCAAGGCTCGGTCCTTGGCCTGCTACTGTTCTCCATCTTCCTCAGTGATCTGCCCACTGCCTGCCCACATCCATACACATGTATGCGGATGATACATTCCTGTATACTTCAGGTACCACAACCTCTGACTTCAACGATATTCTGCTCTGGTTTGCTCAAATCAGTTCTTCCTGAATGCCAAGAAAACTGTCTCCGTGATCTTCGGCACAAGGCAGAGACTCTCTCAGCTCCCCTCCCCACTTTCTACACCCTGGATGGGACAAAGCTGGAGGACTGCTCCTCCTTTAGATACCTCTGGGTCTGGCTCGAACAACACCTCAACTTTTCTGTACATATCGAGGCCATCCACAAGAAGCTCCACCCCAAGCTGGGTGCCCTGTATCGCAACCATGGATGCATCCCGCTGCCAGCTTGCCATGCCATTGTACAGAAAATGATTCTCACAATTTTTTACTATGGTGACATAGTCTACAGTGCCGATCCCAAAACTTCCCTAACCAGACTGGATACCCTCTTCCACTCCTTCTGTCGTTTTGCCCTTGACTGTCCTCTCAGTACCCATCATTGCATCCTCTACCAAACCCTGTGCCTCCTCTCTCTTCAGGATAGGAGGCAGTCCCACTCCTCTAGGCTCACGGCTAAGTTCTGAACCCAGTACCTGCCTCCCGTATCTCTCCTCAGCCCTAACCTCGCCTCCCCCCCATGCACTCCCTCAGACATTATGACACCCATACCATGGCTGTTCCGTGCAAGTCCACCACTGCAGGCCAGGCTGCCTTCTCATATCGCATGCCTAAACTCATGGAATTCACTTCCCTCACCCATTCATCATGCCTCCTCCGCACACTGCCTCAACTCTCTCCGCAAAGCCCACTTCTGCTCCCCCTGCGCATGCACCTAACCCTCCCTATTCCCAAACCTAGGCCTGAGCGCTTACAATCCTGTCTGGGCAAGGATGGCAGTCCCTACTGTCTGCTTGATTACTGGTGGTGTTGTATGGACTCGCTGTTAACATTGAGATTGTATTACATCATAATTAATTGCTATTGCATCATAATATCTGCTGTATCCCTGTTTATAATGTGCTCCTATACATTGTTGATGTTGTGTTTATAATGTGCTCCCTGTACATCGTTGATATTTGTTTATTATCTCTGCTGTCTCCCTCCCACTCCTCCGACACATCTGGAATCAAGCAATTATCTGCTCAGTATTTCTTTCGTGGTAAAACTTTTAAATAAATAAAGATGGAGGGTTCCTCAGAAATGGGCCTGTTTGCTTTCTGGGAGAACAGCCAGCTTTGTTGCAGACCCCCGTCAGTGGGTACAGTCCCAGAGGATGCTTTAGTCCTCAACTGATCAGGGACATTTCTACATGCCTTCCGCCTTACTGAGTGTACTGATTGGATTGAGAGGGGAGTCAGCAACAGTGACTTTCATGGCTCCAGATTGGGCCAGGCAGATCTGGTACTCCATGCTCCTGTCCCTCTCCAGCAAGCCTCCTGTCAAACTGCCCCTGAGATGCAATGTGATGACACTGTCCCAGGGCAGGATCAAATTCCCAGGTCGGAGATCTTTGCATCTCAGAGCATGGTTCTTGAAAAGCTAGAGTTCTCTGGACTAATAACGTTTTAACTAACTAAATCTCTCTGAGAAAGTGATGAAGTGCTGAAGGTCTCTAGGAAACCAGCAGCTAGGAAAACGTATGCTTCAAAATGGAAAAGATTTTGCTTTTGGTGTTCCCTTAGACAGCGCGACCCATTCTGGGCAAGTCTGTCTACAATCCTGGATTTACCTAGTCCTTCTCCAGTCCTTGGGATTCAGGTCCCCAACCCTGAAGGTTCATTTGGAAGCAGTGTCGCCTTAAGCATCAGTTAGTAAAGACAGGTCAGTGGCCTCACAACCCATTTTCAGAAGATTTTTCAAAGGCCTTCATCACCTGTATCCTCCTCTAAGGGGCCCTGTCCCTTCCGGGGACTTGAATATGTGTGTTGCCCAGCTCACGGAAGCTCCTTTTGAGCCTATTTATTTTTTATTTATTTATTTAGGAAATCGGAATTACAACCCTTTGAGTCATAGACTCATTTCCAAAGGCTCCATGTCAGAATAAAACATAGACATTCATACAGTACATACATAGAATAAATGTGGGTGAGCAATCATACAGAGTATAAGTACAGTGAGCACTGGTTAATGCCTATACAGTTAATAGCTAAAACAGGGCAGAGCTATCGACATATTTACCTAATGAGTGGTTAAGACCTATACAATTGGTAGCTAAAGCAATGCATGATATGAGTTGGTATTAAGTCACCTCAGAGAGGCTTTGTCTTATACATAATACAATGCATTCATAGTCCAGTGCAACTATATGGTAACCGAGGGAGGTGAGGAGCCTGTAGGCTAGAAATAGTGAGGGCTCTCCACTGCCTGGCCAAGGGTGGGTGCATGGCCTAGTGGCATGGTGCAGGATCCACAGGTTACCGGTTACACTGGCATTGATGTAAAGAGAGGATATGGGCCCTTAAGGTAGCTTTAAAAGGACCTAGATTGGGGATTGATGTGACGGCCGGTGGAAGGGCATTGTACCAGATTGGAGTTCTAAGGGGGAAGGATCGCTGGACCAGGGTGGTCCTGACCCTAGGCACCTTCCAGATAGTTTTTGGGGAGGCCCGTGTGGACGCTGAGATGGTGGCTACCTGATGAGAAGCCATGACACCTATTGGGGTTAAACCCAGGTTGATTTTTTTGGGTGAAGAGATAGGTCTGGTATAATAGTCTTTCCTCAAGGGAGAGTATATTGGTGAGCGCTTATAGGGTGCAGGTATGTGTATTTCTGTCAGCACCAGAGAGGAGCTGGCAGGCCTTATTGATGACTACTAGTATTTGATGAAGTGCCGTAGGGTTGGTGGCAGCATAGATTGTGAGGCCATAGTCCACCAATGATAAGACTGAGGAGGTGATGGCTAGGTCAAGTGCTTCAGGTGGCAGGCAGTCTTTACATCTTTACAGGAGACCAATGTGGGTGTTGGTGGTGGAGGTGAGGATTTTCATATGTTCATGGAATGAGAGGAAAGAGTCAAATGTAATACCTAGATACTTATACTTTTGGACCTGTTCCAGTGGGATGAGAGAGGCGGAGAGTATTTCAAGGGGGAAATCCTTTGATCTGTTTTGGCGGTGGGCATAGAGCATTGTCTTAGTTTTTTTAATGTTGACCACCAATCTGTGTTCAGCAAAGCAGTGTTCATTCTCAGAGAGAGAGTTTTGTGAGGTACGCTGGAGAGAGAGAGAGAGAGAGGGGGGGGGGGATCAGGATGTGCGGCGTAAAGAACAGCGTCGTCTGCATAGAGGAGAAGGTTGCCGGGGCAGGATTTTGGCAGGGCGTTGAGGTAGATGCTGAATAGCAGGGGACCCCGGATAGATCCCTGGGGAACTCCTGAGTGCACAGGCAGCATAGTAGATATGGTATTATTAATTTTAACACATTGGGTTCTAGATGGAAGATAGCTGGAGAACCATGAGAGAGTGGACAATGAGAGACCCCAGTTTGTTGTAATGTGTTAAGAAGGAGAGGGTGAGAAACCATGTTGAAGGCCTTTGTGAGGTCTATAAACACGGTCCCTGTGAGGTGTCCCATGTCAAGTGTGGAGTGCAGGGAGTTAGCGAATTCTGTGAGGGTGGTCGTAGTGCTGTGACCACCTCTGAAACCATGCTGCTCCCTACATAAGAGGTTGTGTGCAAGGAGGTAGTCAATGAGCTGATTGGCCTTGATCTTTTCAAAGGATTTAGAGAGTGGGGGGAGAATTAAGATGGGCCGGTAGTTGTTTGGGAGGGATCTGTCGCCACATTTCAGTATTGGTGTTATCACTGCTGTTTTCCTATGGCAGCTGCTGGACTGAAGTACGTCACCTGGAAAACTTCCTGGTGGTAGTGACATCTGCCAGAAGGGGAGTAAGCTGCAAGCCCTCTGCACAGACCCCAACTACATAATCTTTCACAGGGACAAGGTAGTCCTAAGAACTAACTGAAAATTCCTCCCCAGCGTAGTGTCTGAATTCCATCTGAATCAGTCACACTTCCAGTTTTCTTTACAGCAAAATCCAGCTCAGGAAACCAGAAGCTCCACAGTCTGAAAGTGAAGAGGGCACTGAGGTACTACTTGGACCACGCAAAGGCTGTCAGGTCCACTAACATTCAGTTGTCACCTGGTGAAGTGGAGAAAGGTAACCCAGCTTCCAAGAGAACCATTTCTCATTGGATAGTTTTCTGCATGCAGTTCTGTTATGACAAAGCTGGCAGATTGCTGCCTGAAGGCCTTAGGGTGCACTCGACAAGAGGCACCTCTGCCTCAGTGGCAGCATCTAGGGGTATTTTCCCTACAGGAAATCTGGAAAACAGTACACACTTTCACAAAGCACTACTGTCTGGACATACAGTCCAGAAGGGATGCCAGATTTGGCATTGCTGTCTTGCAGAACCTTTTCCCCAAGTAGGTTCTGTACCCGGTTTCTCAAAGTACTGCTATGGAATCAGCATTTTTTTTTTTTGAATATGAACATACGAAAGTTGCCAGCAGCAAAAGGCCATCCTGGTTTATCTAGGCTGCTCGAGATTGCAGCGAGCTCTCTATTCAGCAGCTGCCCTACACCCCTCCCCTTTGCCCTGTCACACCCCTTCTTGAAGCATTCTACTTTGTTACGTGCCACCACCTCAGCCAGTAGTGCGTTCTATTTTGCCACCACCCTCTCCGTAAAGAAATGCCTCCTCACCTCTTTCCTGAATCTACCCCCCTCCGATCTCATGTCTGGCCCCTAGCTCTCCCCACCATCCTCCTGAATAGACCCTCTGTGTCTGTTTTGATTATCACCTTCATGTATTTGAAGGTCTCAGTCATGTCCCTCCCTTCCCTCCGTCCCTCCTCTCCTCTAGTGCGTGCATGTTTAACTCTTTTAGTCTGACCTCATATGGCAGTTCCCCTAGGCCCTGAATCATCTTCGTTACCCTATGCTGCACCCCCTCCAGCAGCCTAATGTCCTTTTGTAGGTACGGGTGCCAGTACTGCATGCAGTATTCCAGGTGGGGTCTAACCAAAGATCTGTGTAATGGTAGAATAACCTCCCTTCTTCTCGAGATAATGCCCCTTGCAGTGCACCCCAGCATTTTGTTGGCCATTGCTGCTGCTTTTCTGCATTGCGTGGAATTGTTCATTGCTCCCATGCGACACCCCCAGATCCTTCTCCTCTTCTGTTCCCTCCAGCGGCCTGGGCTTCTCCTCGGATTTTTGTTTCAAAGTGCAGTACCTTGCATTTTTTGCCTTGAACCCCAACTGTCATCTGTCAGACCATGCCTGTAGCCTTGCCAGATCCTTCTGTAGCCCCTGCCACCCACCCTAGTTGTCCACCACTGCTCCCATCTTGGTGTCATCCGCAAATGGGCTGATTTTGCTGCTGATGCCCTCCGAGATGTCTGCAATAAATATGCCAAACAGCACAGGGCCCAGCACCGACCCCTGTGGAACACCATTTGTCACAGGCTTAGGGGATGAGTATTCCCCACCTACCACCACCATCCTCTGCTGCCTATCTTTTATCCAGTTCTCCACCCACCCCACCAGTTTTGCTCCTGCCCCTGTGCCCCATAGCTTGCTTCCAAGTCTCCCATGCAATACTGAATTGAAGGCCTTACTGAAGTCTAGGTACAGGACATTCACTGCATGGCCCCTGTCAGTTTGCCTAGTCACCCAGTCATAGTATTCCACCAGGTTGGCCTGGCATGACCTGCCCTTTACGAAGCCATGCTGCCGCCCGTCCTGCACTCATGTTATTAATTGAATTATAAAACAGTAATACAATACATCGCATACTTTTTCAAGCATAGAGGATTGTGTGCAAGCTTATTACACAGTTCATTGCAGTTTGCGCTTTTACATTCAGTGTCACTTTGGCGCAAGCATTCTTCAAGTATGTAGAAAATGAGATTGCTAAAAACATACATATACAGTAAGACATTACAAACATTGACTAATCCTAACTTGGATTTTCAGACCTGGTGTTGGATGTTATTTAATTTTTACTCATTCCCCTTGGAACATTCTCCTGTCTCCTAAAGGTCACCTATGGTCCTATTCCTGACATGTCAGTGATGTCCACCCCATGCCCTCATTTATCCATCTGGGAATGGGTTGGAGCAGAGGTAATCCTCCATCAGGGCCCTTATTTGTTCGTGTATATGTGGTCTGTCCCTGTTAGTATAAATCATACTAAGGAAGTATGGGAGCCAGAAGGCAATTGCCCATATATGCTCCATAATAAATATGGGTAGTCAGATCATTCTTTCCATCTTGATACATTCCGTCATATTACTAATCCAGTTACCCATGGATGGGAGGGTCTTTTGCCTGCAGTAGTTTCCGAGGATACTCAGTTTGGCTTCTATAACCGCTACTGGCAGTAGTTTGGATGTAGCCTCATCAGTCTATCCCAGCTCTGAATAGTTGCCTGGTAACACTTGTCTCGGGGAGAGAGCAGTTGTTTTCCCCAAGATGGACCCTATCCTGTGTTTGATGCGGGCTCCCCCAACCCCCCAGGCTTGGAGCTTCTCCCATTCCCACAGCATATGTACCAGATGCACCTTCTCCTCCCCATGTCTCGGGCATTTGCCATCATGTATGCTGGAGATCTTCTATAGCCTCGTGAGCATGAAATAAGCTCTTTGTGGGGTCATGAACTGAACCATCCTACATCTGCTTTGTATGGGCCTGCACCAGTTTTCAGCCTGTATGTCGGCCTAGTCTGTTGTGATTTCTGTCCCCAGGTCCTCCTCCTGTTGTTCCCTGCCGTGTTTGCTGGTTATTGGCAGTGCTGCCATGAGTGCTTTTATGTAGGGTTGACACCAGACCTTTGGTATCCACCGCATTGGCCAGATCAGATTCCACCCAGAGGGTGAATGTAACTTGATGCCCTGCCCCAATCTGCTGCCCCGAAAGTGCCTGACCTGTATATATTTGAATTTGTGTACCACAGGCAGCCTGTACTTCTGTTGCAATTCCTCATATGATAGCATTCTGTCACTCTCATACAGACGCCCTAGCAGCTCTGTACCTTTCTCTTTGCCAGACTTTATGGAGTCTGCATTTGTTAAGCATAAGTGAGGAATCCCTGGGGTCTGCAGAAAGCAACTCGTCACTGTAGTAATGTTGTTTCTTCTAAAGGGATCCCTCACTATGCTTAATAATCCCTAATTCCTGCCTTTCTTTCCAGAACCTGGTAAAAAATTCAAACAAGAATCTGTTCTTTCTGTTTGCCTGAGCATTACTTGTTACAGTGCCTTTGCAGTTGTTGCTCAGTAGTCTTGAGTTATCTATTTTTTCATAAATAAGTTTGTTCTGCCTTGTTTTTGTATATTATTTTTCAAATTTTTGAAACAATTCTAATATTTTTCGGTAATCATTTAGCTAGTTTTAGTGGTCACTGTTCACCCTAGCTTTAGAAATAAATCTGATATTAAGAGTACAGGGGTGAGCGTGACCACAAAGCAGAGTTTTAATTTAATTCTAGATTCCATAATTAGCAGAAAATTCTTGATGCTCCAGGGTGTCTCATACCAGGGGAGTGATTGCATCTGTTAAGCATAGTGAGAATCCCTTTTCAATAAACAATATTACCACGGAGAGTAATTTTTTCATCTTGCCTATGTGCAGCCCGTTTGAAAAAAATGGGTGGAACTTCTTTCTTGAGGTAAAGTTGGACACACAAAAAAACCTTAAAAGCTAAAAACATATAAAAAATACTTGACTCTAAAGGTTGACAGTTGTGTGGCTTGTCAGTAGACCATTTTAATGAGAAGTCTAAGCTGACTTAGAAAAAAAACAACCTTAGTATTTTAATTAGAAAAAAGTGTTCATAATTGCATCATAAAATCATTGAGATAGACTTTAATAAAATCAGCACATGCATGAATTGGTAAGACGTAAAAAAAACAGAAATCACAGAGATTAAAAAAAAAAGTCACAAACATGACTGAAAAATAGACAAGTAGTTCTTTTTTCGTTTCATGTGTTATATGAGGAATTGTAAAAACTTTTGTCCTACACGAACAGAATGTTTAAAGCTGCAAAACAAGAACATAGTCGAGTACATGACCACAAAAAAAAAAAAAACTCCACACACCAACAGGCATGTGGGTGTTCCTTGGGGTTGTCAGGCCTAACTCTCACCCCATTCTCCTATACTGTACCATGTCAGCTTCCTTACAAATGGAATAGGGTGAGAGTTAGGGCTGATGACCCCAAGGCACTCCCCAACACCTGTAACATTGAATTTCTAAACTTTATCTCTGTAATGACAACCCTAACTGATACATTAACGGAATTTTTTGCAATGAATATATATATATATAGGGATAAGGGGCAACAGACTTCCTGGAAAACATAAACTGAACTTACAAACTTAAATGGGCAGACTGGGTGGGCCATTGGCCCTTATCTGCCGACACTGTCTATGTATCTATGTATGTATCTATATATATGTGTGTGTGTGTATGTATATGTAATAGATAACCTCTTAGGTGTGTGGTCACGCTCTGATATCACCACGCCTTGGTGTGCTGGTATGCTACGAGGCCACAGGCAGTGTGTCAACCATCCAAGGCGTACGTATATCAGAGCGCAACCGCAGAGTGGATTATCTATCTTATAAAATGGCAAAATTGTTTTTATAGGGGGGTAAAAGTGCAGGTGTGATGTTGTGCTCTGATATACGCACAGTCATGTGATGGGATCCAACAAATCAGCAGACATAATTTTTCCTACCCATTTTATAAATATATATATATATATATATACAGGCTCCAGATAAGGGGAGTACCGACCGGTTTTACTCACCTTATTTTAGGAAATACTCTTCAGAAATTTTTTGAATGAGTACCAGTACTCGCTCAACATTTGTAAATACTCCACACTCCAAAGAATAGTGCTTCAAACATACAGTAACTGGTGATTCAAAAGGAGCAGTTTTTTTCCAGATTTACAGTACTCATAAGCATCCCAGTTTTTGTTTTATTCACTATATTTTAAAGCTGGTGAGTAAATTACTCCTACCTGCCAACATTATCTGGAGCATTACTGGCACTGATCAGTTTTTATCTAGGGGAAAAAAAAAAACATTTAAAATGTACTTCTCACTCCACTCTGTCCAGACATTTGTACGCATCTGAATTTGGTTTCACTCACCTCACTTTCAAAATGAGGAGTACAATACTCTTCCCAAAAAAACCTTATCTGGAGCCCTGTGTGTGTGTGTGTGTATGTATGTATATGTGTGTGTGTATATATATATATATATAGCAATACATTAGGGTTACAGTGCCACAAAAGGTGTACTGTCTTGACCTAAGGCCAAGCTACAGGTTTGGTGCCATGCCCAAAAGGTCTTATGCTTCAAGCTGCACAGGTGTCGGGCCCTGTGCAGATATAGTTGACTCTCGTCTTGCTTCATGCAGGGCCTGTAGCACCCTGTGTAAAGAAGATCATGACAGATTTTTTGCTTCATGCAGGGCATTGTGTGAAGAAAGTTATGAGTGATCCTGTGGGCCCTTTGTGAAGTAGTGGACTGGGGCATGGCTCCAAACTTGTAATTTGAAGCTGCAGATCTGTGGGGCAGCCGCATGGCCTGGACCTGAAGCTTGACCTTGGGTCACAAGGATGGGGGGGGTTAAGTGTGATTTTGTGTTTCTTTCACATCTGACTTTACTGCCAACACCCTTCCCATGTAACCCTTACTTCAGTGCTTTTGTGCTGAAGTTATTTCTCTCTTAGATTGGTTTCCCATTTTGGGCTCACCATGACCCCAATCTGTAATATCTTCACAGGCTGGTTCCCCCTTCCTCTGGTTTGAGATACAGGTGGGGCACACTGATTAGTCCTGAAAAGGACAAAACATGTGTCTGTGTTTTCAGTTCTTCGGTTTTGCAGATTATGAGAGAGGCTGTTGGGCACCCATTAACTCCTGCTTAAAGTAGAACCATTCTAAATTATTTCATGATAATTTACATATACTTTTCATGATGCTTTGCATTATTGGGGTATATGTGATTTTTGTATCTGTATAGCTATATAGAGATCTAAATTTATCCGACACTGTTTCTTACCGCCAACCTACTTCTGCATGCCATTAGACTTCAATGCTAATTCCCCTTTTTAACCACTGTCCACCATCTGGCAGGTGTAGCAGCTGTACAGTTTGTACCGGGAGCAGTGTGAAGCTCCCTCATTTTTTTGCCAGCATGCCTGGTGGTGGAATATATGGCTGGCGGTAGGTAGTGTAGGTCTGAGTTAGAATCTTTTAGTAGCAGTATTAGTAATAAGCTGCTGTGATTATGAGGATGCCCAGTTGAACAGCTGGCTTTGTATCACTGAGGGATATCATTCAGTTTCAAGTGGGTTATGGCTGACATATTTTTTTTTTTTTGCTGAGTGTGCCAGTCCTTCGAAACCAAAGTACATTGCTTCCTTTTCAGGAAAGTTAATGGCCGTTAGGGTGCTTGGTAATTCTGTCACTACTCATCGTACAGTCTGGTATTGAACTCTCCCACCCTTCCTCCTTTGTTGTGCTGTGCTGGTACTGCCCTAAAAACTGCACCCAAAACTGGTGAGCTGGCAAGAGAAGATGTAAGTGAAGCCAGCTGAGTGCTATTTTTGTATTTGCTTGCGCACGCAGTACACAAGAAACATATTGAGGTTAGTAGAACACTGCAGAGGTGTGGCAGTGTTTGGCCAATCCAGCGAACGCTTTCAGGGGCGCGTCCCTCAGCCACCAATACACAGGAAAGCTGCCGTTGATGGCAGTTTCAGAGCGAGTGCCAGAGTTGAAAGAAATCTGCCTGTCCAATCAGGGACAGTTTCATCATCCCTGATTGCAGCGGCAGCCCCCCCGCAACCATGCATACAGTGGAGAAGAAAACTCCAGCCATGCGTATTACAGTGCACAATAATGCACATGGCTGGAGTTACGAGCAACCCGTTTGTTCAGTGTGCCTTTTCTGGTGAAGCATATCAATAAATAATGTTAATTAAACCTCATAAATGAACCGTGCCACAGCTTTGCAGACTAGCACAGTCCCCCAAAAGTCGACATTGGGGTGGTCAATCCCTGTGTCGGCATGCCCCCGCCCCACTATTGTGGCACACTGGGAGGCCCACCCCAGTGTGCCCAGATAATATTTTTGTTACTTTCCGATACCAGGATGCCCCTCCTGGTGTCGGATGCCTGCACCCCCCCCCAATCTTTCATTGCTGACCGGGAGGGGGTGGCCCCAATCCTCCTGACAGCATCGTGTATGCCCACCCCTCCCCAACTCATGTGACACTCTGGGAGCCCACCCCAGTGTGCCGTAATAATTCTCAAATCTTTCCGACACTGGAATGCCATTCCTCCCAGTGTCGGATGCCCTCCCCTCAAGCCTGTTCTTTCTAAACCGATGTCGGGGTGCCTAGTCCATTAATCGGCTTGTGTACCCCCCCACACACACACACACTAGTTTGGCACACTGGGAGCCCACCCCAGTGTGCCTAGAAAATAGATATTTACCTGTAAATAAAGAAAGCTGTCTTTTTTTGTTGTTGTTTACCTGTAAAAAAGAAAATGGTCCCTCGTCGTATCCCCAGTCCCCCACCCCCATCTCCACCCCACCTCCCCGCACCCCCCTCATCCCATACTTACCTCTGGAGGTCCTTTGCTGCGATCTTGTTTGGACCGGGACATATCTGCACTCTTCAAAGCCGAACGCCAAACTGAGGAACCGAGGTAAACCATATAATGGGACTCAAATGGGGGGGGGTTTCAGCTTAGGTTGATAGCTTAGCCATTTTTAGGAATTTTGGCTCCAAATTTTCAGCATGGGGTTCTTGGGACCCCACCTCATGAACACTGTTGCTGTCATCTTATTTCTCGGTCCTGAAAGGTGATTTCACAGTCACTGCGCGGAATCACCTTTTGGCACTGATTAACGCAATGACAGTGCCACTGTTAATGAGGTCAGGTCCCAAAAAGCCCATGTTGCAAATTTGGTGAGAAGATTCAAAAAAATGACCATCGGTGGCGCTGAGTCTAACGTGCTGGCGCCTTACCCCTCGCCAAACCCATTGTTCAGGAGCGAGCATGGCGCTGGGGTTGGCAGAAGCTGGAGATGGATTGAGCATCTGACTGACTGCTCTCCATTTCCAGAGAAGGGGAGTTCGGCGGTCTGTGCATGCCTGACCCTGGTAGAGCCTGGGGCTCGGCGCCATGGGGCCACCCACAGCATGGGGTGCAGTGTGTGTGGCAGATGCTTGAGGAAGCACGCTGAGCTGCACGCACTCCCCCATTGCAGGCGTCATTGCACACCGTGCGACTGCAGGGGCACAAGAAAACCAGGAAACGGCTACTGGCAGATGACAGGGGGAGCTCACAGGCTCCACACCTGGCTTACCGTGGCGCGAACACTGATCCTGTCTCGGTAGGGGAGGGCCCCCTCCACTGACCCTGCCCGGGCGGGGGTAAGCCCTGGAGCTAGCGCTGGATGGTAGACGCCAGGGTGATGGGGCAGTGGCTCCCTCAGAATGTGAGGGTCGTTGTAGTAGCAGAGCATAAATACCAAAAAATAAATGCAAAAAAATGACTGCGTTATGAGCATGCGTTGCACAGTTTCTACACAAGCTCGTAACTTCACCAATTTTTTATATTTTCACTCCAGATTTTCAACATTGCCATTTTTTTCAAACCTCCTTATGAATAGTATAGCTGTCATTTTTCATATCCTGCCCAAAACATGTTTTCGCACCTGTGGTACAGAATGGCGCAGTCACTATGCAAAATCAACTTTCGGAATGGAGTAATGAAATGATAGCATCACTGTTCGTGAGGTGGGGTCCCAAAAAGCCCATGTTGAAAACGTGGTGAAAAAATTCCAAAAAATGATTGTGTTACGAGCGTATGTTGCAGAGTTTCTATGCCCGCTTGTAACTTTGCCAATTTTTTATATTTTCAATCCAGATTTTCAACATTGCCAATTTTTCACACCTCCTCAAGAACAGTACAACTGTAATTTTTCACATCCTGCCCAAAATGTGTTTTTTGCACCTGTGGTGCCAAATGGTGCAGTCACTGTGTAAAATCTCCTTTCAGGATTGAGTAACGAAATTATAGTGCCTCTTTTCATGAGGTGGGGTCCCAAAAAGCCCATGTTGAAAATTTGGAGCAAAAATACCAACAAACGCAGTGGGCATTAGGGTTTTTAACCATAATGCCCAACCCTGTAGAGACTGACAGGCGTCAGGGTGTGACTTGAGGTCGTCTGCCGTAATGCTTACACCATTCCACCCCCACCCTGTAGCCAGAGATAGGCATTGAGGTGTGCATTGGGGTCTTCTGCCCTAACGTTCACCGCATTCTCCTATACTGCACCCATCTCAGCTCATTTCCTTATGGAATGGGGTGAGTATAAGGGACGGAGACCCCAAGGCACGCCACAACACCTGTCTGTATCTGCAGGGTGGGGTGAGGTGGAATGCCATGAGCGTTATGCCCGACAACCCAAAGGCACACCCCCAACGCCTGTAAGTCTCTGCAGGGTGGGGGTTGGCATTAGTTCAATACTTCACTGCTATTCCTATTATGTATCTCTCTAACTCCTGCAATACCAATACCAACAAGCAAACATTCGGCATTGACAAATGCTTGTCATGTTTCCCTCTGGTGGGTTGGAATATTGCTTTGAACTAGTTTGTTCTGGGGCATTATTTGCTAGCTGGTCTCCCAGTCTGAAACAGCTTGTTATTTTTTTGA
The DNA here is from genome assembly GCA_016271365.2 of Neoceratodus forsteri. Lineage (NCBI taxonomy): Eukaryota > Metazoa > Chordata > Ceratodontiformes > Ceratodontidae > Neoceratodus > Neoceratodus forsteri. The sequence goes on from CM057454.1 coordinate 34,335,946, forward strand.
ACTACAGTACTGTCTCATTTTGATAGTCTAGTACTAGTGCTATTTCGTGCCTCCCACCAGTGAGTCAGATTATTTTTATTTGGGGGAGGGGGGGAGTCTTTCATTGTTTAAGTCTTAGTGCTCTTGCTAATTCGTGCTAGGGCATTAGTTGTTTTCATTCATTTGAGAGGGTCTGTAGCTGGTTTCTGAGTCCTGGTCTGAAGCTGCCTGTTGTTGCTTTGAGCTACTGATCTCATATCTGTACCAAACAAGCCAGCCCTTTATTATCTGCCACCCTCTTTTGTCCACCAAAATTCATCTGCTCCGAAGTTGGCAGATAAAAGGGGGGAGGCACTGTATATGTATTATAGGGGCACAATAGCACCCCTATAATTAGGGTTGAGTAGGCTTGTTTAATGTTAAATCCCAATTTGTGCACCTTAATAATTTCAGCGTCATTTGGCAAAATAGCCCAAAATTTGGCATGCACGATCAGGCTGTCAGGGTCTCAAGACATGAAACGTTTTGTGGCAACATCTTTTTCAGTTTTCAAGATATGTAGCACCCAAAAAAATGGGGGGGAGCATTTGGTTTTCCAATATTTAACATTGGGTGTTTTTTACTGTCTCCTACAGCCTAGACGGTGTGGAATTTTTTATGAAATTTTCAGCAGTGAAGGAGCCTGTACGAAGGGTGTGCCTTCCGAAGATTTTGTGAAAAAATATTATGCCGTTCCAGAGTTCTAAGGATTTTTTGGGATAACCTAGAAATGCGAACAATTAAAAAAAAAAAAAATAAAAAAACTCTCATGAGTGCTTATTTTCATGTGGAAAAAACTACTAATCATGGTGGCAGTCATTTTTTTCCTTTTTACTCAGAAATATAGAAAATACATCAAAGTGATATCTTTTTAAATAGAACAGACACCTGAACTTAGTGAAACGGGACCCATTTAGCTAGATTCTGCTGCTTTTTTTTTTTTATTGCCAGAAATGCCTTTTCTGGGCACCCCAAAATCCATGATGCCCTGCTTAGCAAGAGAAACCGTTCACCTGCCATCCATGTATGAGAACAGTGAGATTTTCTTGAATGCTGAAGCCGCAACTGGAGTAGTACTGCTTCCTTCAGTTGAAGCAGTGAGCCTATGATCCTCTGTTCTCTCTCTCCCCCTCCCTCTCTCTTTGTATGTCTGTCTGTCTATCTATCTGGTTAAATATTTCTTAAGTGAACCAGGGTGCCCACCCTCAGTACCGCTTCTTTCTCCCCTCGCCCCTCCAAGTCACATGCCTGCCTTTCCCAATGTTTAAGTTTTGAAATACATTATATAAGTGGACCGAGGTGCCCCCTTCTGTTGACCACCCTCCCCTCCAGGTTACCCACCCCCATTCCCATTATGTATGTGGGGGCACTAGAGTGCTCAGTCCCCGGTGTCAGAAAGGAATATCCCCTGAAATAAAGAAAACCGCCCCTCGATGGTTTTTCTTTTTTAAAACCTGCAAAAAAGAAAATGGCCCCTCACTGATATCACCCCACACCCATGCGTACCACCCACTCCACACCCCAAATCACCTGAACATGTCCCACAGCATAGATCCACTTGCCGATTGAAGACATGTCTTGCTGCTGGAGCCGGCAACTGCAAAACGAGAAAATTAGATGTGTGTGGTTTAATGTATTTCAATGGGGATTTGAACTTTGATAACTTTGTCATTTTTACATATTTTCAACATGGCCTTTTTGGGACCCCACCTCATGATAATTGACAGTGAAATTGAGCAAATCTGTCAACGAAAAGCGATTTCCCAGTCACTTTGCGAAATCAGTTTTTGTGCAGGATTTAAAGATTTTCTCTGCCCTTGTTCATAAGATGGAGTCATAAGAAGGCTGTGTTGAAGATGTGGGATCAAAACATTAAAAAATGACAAAGTTATGAGCATATGTTGACATTTTTCTATGCTTGCTCATGACTTGGGTAATTTTAAATATTTTGACACCATATTTTCAGAATAGCCTTCCTGGCGCTGTCCCCTGGCTCTGCTGATTCCGGTGTCATGTCGACACCAGGTTGGTGCCGAGGATCTCCTGGTGTCACATCTGGTCCTTCCTGGTGCTACCCCTTACAGAGCTGGCCCCGATTTCATGTCTCTTATTGTGTCAACGCCATGTGCCTGATGTTGTGTCCAGCACCAGGAGTCTGGCATCGGTTTCTAGTCCTGGGTCCAATGCCAGGTATGGCACCATGTCTGCACTGTCCCGAGTGCCATCTCTGGTGCCCTGTCTAGCATCTTCTCTTGCACCTGGTTGATGTCAGAGGTTCAGTTTAGAAGCATCTCCCTAGCGCCCCCCCCCCCATGGAGGATATTGCGGAAGATAAGTCTTACCCCACCTCATCTCTTTTTAGGGTGGCGATAATGACTTCTTAGCCTGGACTCTTCAGACCCAGGTACTTCTGCTGTGTCTCAATCAATCAGTCAATCAAAATCTTTATTCATCCAGGCGAACATCATTGAGCAGAGCTCTTTTACAAGATGGACCTGGTTAGAACAGGGTCGGGTAACATCCATCATAAAAACATATAAATACATGTAAATAAGTATATAAACACAAACACAATGGTGCAGTAATAGGGGAGTCAAATGATGAAAGGAAGACAAGGCAAGCTATAACAGAGGAGGATTCAAATACGAGGGGGCAGGTCCACCATTGAACCATGCAGCTGTATATAAACCATGTTCTCTGTATAGAAGTACCAGTTAGTTCATTTACCAGGGGCAGTCACTAGTACTAGCCCTGAAAATGGCTTGGAGAACCACCAACTAATGGCAGATGGGGTACCAGGAGGGGTATGTAATATGTAAGCGAAGGATAAACATTGTGAGAAGTGAAGTCCCAAGGATAGGTCGGTAGAACTGATGCGGCGGTGGGGGCCTATGTGGAGAGGAAAAGGGGAGTTAGGACTTTTATAGTATAATTGCGTGTAGATTGTGGATGAGTGCAGTATAGAGTTGTGAAAAGAAGGCTGGAGATAGCGGGAAGATAGACCAGTGTCAAAGGGAGGACAGAGGCATCAAGGTGTTACATGAAAGCATGATCTTGTGGTTACTAGCTCCAAGGGCATTTTTCTCTTTGTGTCTATCCCTTTGGAGCTCGCCTAGTCCCTGGCACAGGTTAAAAAAAAAGGGGGGGGGGGGTTGATTATGCTGACTGCCATTAACAGGATTTTCTCCAAGCAGTCATCAGTTCTTTTATTTCTCCAGGATTGGTTAGCTCCTTGGATATGTAGGCTTCTAGGTCCTGTCCCCTGCGCTGTACTTTTTTGTTCTTTTTTAACTTTGTTTATTGTTTTATATAAAACATACAGTTTATACACGAGATCTGGACATTGCAAATGCTACAATAATCGATGAGGTCGCCACTCCTTTTAATATTCACAATATACACTGTCCCAGCCTATTTGATACATCATAGGAGGGATTCCATATGTAAATTAAATCGAAGAGAACATTCACCTAGGCTGATTTTAAGCCCATGAGCTACATGGCTAATAAAATCCCAAGTTTCAATAGTATTTACTCCACAATAGGATCACCTAATCAACAGGTGGCAGTAACATCATGCCATCTCCCAGTTATGCACCTTTTGGTGCTTTTCCCCCTGTAACGCTGCTAACAATATCAGGAACATGTAGCACCTTGATAATTGTTATTATTTCATATACCTATACCAAATGCAGTACGGCATAGACCTCTCTCTCTCTCTCTCTCTCTCTCCAACAATCCCACTCAGGCATGTAAGATTACCATTATTGTAGACTCTGGTTTAAATGCAGAAAAAAAAGTACCTGTGGGAAATGTTAAGACATAAGATTGCAAACTGTTTACAGTAATCTGAAGTCCAGTATGTGGCTCCGGGAAAGTCAAAGTAGAGACTTAAAGTTTTATCTAGTAAGTTCCTGGACATAATGGTGAACTAAGAGAGTATTCAGAAGCAAAATTACTCCAAAGTGGGAACAACCAGAACCATCAGTCGAGTTATATAAAAAGTCTGTGGGTAAACATGTACCCCTCAGGTCTCTTCATCTTCATCCAAAGAGTCAACATCCCTCATTGGCCTGTTGTGAGCAGGACAGGCATGCTTCTGGCTCCATTTACACGCCTTCTCCAGATCCAAGAAAATGAAAACCTTGCCATCATAGACGATCCTTAGCCTGGTGGGAAATAGCACTCCATGTGATATTCTGGCCTTTCTTAACGCAGCATGCACCCCATCAAATTTCTTTCTTTTTGGCATGTAGTGTAGCTTATGTCCAGGTACATCTGGATGGATTGACCATCACACAGGAGAGGCCCCTTCTGCTTGGATAGCGCCAGTAGGTGGTCTCGAGTGCCCATACCATTGGTGACTAGGACTACAGTATGTGTGGCCTCGGGATTCACCAGACATCCTTGTGGGGCAATGCGATACACTTTCTGTGCTATCTGGACCTTGGGGGCTACTTCCTCACCCAGTTGTTGTGTGAGCGGGTCTTGAAGGAATAAAAGTAGGTGGTCACCCTCCACTTGTTCGGGCAGCCCCACTAAACGAATGTTCGCGGCTCAAACTTGATTCTCTAGAGTTTCATGCTTGGATTTAAAGTGGTTGGTCTCCTTTACCATTGAGGAGACCGCTCCCATTGCTGCATCGGCTTGACGAGTGGAATCAGTGGCTGTTTTCTGGACCGCTTCCAAATTGATCTCAAGGGCAGCCACCGGGTTTGTCAGGTCTTCAAATGTGACTGCCAGCCCTACCACTGTAGAGATGAGTTGGTTTATTTTAATGCTGATCGTTTGCATGGTTTCTTCCCCAGATTCCGGTGGAGTCCCTTCCCCATGGCCTTGAGCTGACTGCATGGTGGGAGCCATTTTGCTTTTTGCTCCCGAACCAGGCGCTTGTTCTTTACATGGCTTTCCCATCTTGGAATAAGCAATTTCCAATCACAGCTGAGTATAATTTCTGCCGTGTTTGGATGTGTGAAAATAGTTTTTAATCAAGGTTATCGTGAGTTTAATGGAGCTCTATTATTTACTGGCCATTTTACTTGGTCTCCACAGCACCCCCACGCCCTCCTTGATGCCTTAAGTCTGGACAAGGTGCCTTGCACTCTCGCAGTGCACCCGAGAGATTAGGACTCCAAGTTACCCTTACCCAGACGGTTGGCTGATAGCCATTTTGTCCAGTCATAAAGCTCTGGCCATGGCCTCTCGCTTCCTTCCCTTCTTGGGCTTCTCTTCAGTCTAGAAGTTTCAGCTCTGACCCTCTCAGCAGGTGCTGTTCCTAGGAGCTGTCCCACATACAATAAGGGCCTAGCCTTCCCTTTGAGGGCAATATAAAGATGATCCTGCATATAGCATGCTGCTTTATGGACCGCAGATCTGTTTAGGCTCACCCCATGCAACCCCTGCTCAGTCTTATAGCAACTGTCAAGCCCCTGGTTTGATCACTTGCTTGACAGTCAGTGGAGAACAATCTTCGACAAAGTTCCCTTCTCCCATCTGGAACTCCGGGCAACTCCGTCTTGGAAGGCCTCCCTGTTGGGTAGCCCACTGTCGGTGTTTCAATCACAAGGTGTCTGGGACCTGTCAGAGTCTCATCTCCACTTCAGTGGTTTGCAGATGTGAACTGTTTTTGTACGGCCTGTCAGCCCTAGTGGAACTCATCAGTTACAATACAGTCCTTTTCCAGACAGACAACAGTCTTACATGTATTACATGAACAAGCAACAAAGAGCACTCTCTGACCTTGTTTGCTGAGAAGCTATGAGAGTGGAGAGCGGGCCTGGAGCAGGGATCCTACCAAGGAAGACCCAACCACTGATTCACCAAGACTCCGGAGATCCAAGACCCTAGCATTTTTTTTTCCATTTGCTTCTTGAGGGTGGGGAGTTAGGGTTGGTAATCCTAATGCCACATTTCCCTACTTTTGTGGTGTTAACTGGAACCCTAACTGGTTAGTAACAAAGTTTTTTTTGCAAAGAGTATATATAAGTAGGGAAATGAAAACACATTAGGGGCTTGAGTTACTGTGGTGAGTATCAAAGGGCAATTTCCCCATAAGAAGGCAATATATCTGTCCAGGGATAATCGCTGCAGGAAGGAACCAACCAGTTCAGCTCTTCTGGGTAGGGGACAGACTTTTAAATCTGGTTTGTCTGCTAACAGTAAGAGCTAGTTCATCCGTTTGATGCAGAGAGTTTGCTCAGTTTTTCTCTGACAGGGTGTCCTTGATTTGGTTGGGGATCTCTTCATCTGGATCACGTTGACACAGGAGTGTCAGGTTAGTTAGGGAGGAATACGACCCACTAGTCTGGCGTGAGTTTAGACCAGTTTTGATAGAAGAGGTTCATGGGGTGATCGCGGAGCTGCAGCCCACCTATTGTGAGCTGGATCCAGGTCTTACTGGCCTAATAATTAGGGGTGTGGGGTTTCTGGGCCTGGTGTTTGTGGAACTGATCTGGTGCTCCCTTTCATAGGGGATCTTTCCTGGGGTGTTGAAAGTGGCTTTGGTGAGACCTTTTCTGAAAAAGCCATCTTTGGACTGGGACTGTTTGATGAATTATAGACCCGTCTCTAACCTCCCCTTTCTGAGAAAAGTCATAGAGAAGGTGGTGGCTGTGCAGTTTGAGGACCACCTCATGGCCTCTGACATCTGTGAACCTCACCAGTCTGGGTTTAGGTCCAGGCACAGTACCGAGATGACATTAGTCAGAGTGCAGAATGATTTGAGGACTGTAGATCGAGGGGAGTGGTCAGGCCATGGGTGGTTGTTGGATTGTCTCAGGGAGTACTTCAGACTCACTGGCACTGTCATCTGCTAGTTTGATCCTACCTTGGAGACAGGATGCAGAGGGTGGTGACGAGGAGTTTCTCCTTACTCCTGATGCCCCTGCTTTGTGGAGTACCCAAGGGATCAGTCCTCTCTTCCATGTTGTTTGCGATGTATATGCTTCTCCTGGAATGGATCATTAGATGACACAGGCCGGGTTTTCATTGCTATGTGGATGATACCCATCTGTATCTGTCTCTTGTGCCTGAGACGCTTGGTGTCATCACAGTAATAAATTCATGGCTGGGTGAGATCCAGGACTGGATGTCATTAAGCTGGTTGCAACTCAGTTCAGACAAGATGGGAGGTACTGGTAATTTAGCCTGGTCGGAATGGGGATGCAGGGGCCGCCGATGGGGAAAGCGGCTTATGGCCAGGTCCTTCTAAGTTGGTGGTTTCTGCTAAGATTAAGAATCTGGAGGTCATTCTGGATGAAAGGCTGACACTTGAGTTTCAGGTGTTGGCTGTAGTTGGGAGTGTCTTTTATCATTTTAGGAACTTTGCCTGGATTAAAACCCTAATTCCCCGCGAAGACTTGCCCTCACTGGTACATGTGTTAATTACCTCTAGACTTGACTACTGGAGCGCTTTATACCTTGGAGTGAGTGGAGGTGTGTTACTACGTCTGCAGCTAGTGCAGAATGTAATGGCCTAGTTGATGATGGGCTTTTGGGGTCATGTCATATAATCTCAGTCCTGCGGGAACTGCACTGGCTGCTGGCAAAGTGGAGTATCACCTTCAAAGTCAGTTTACTGACCTATAAAGCGCTGTACAGACTGGGTCCTGGCTACACGTATGACCTACTGACTCGTTACCAGACCTCTCTCCCCCTCTGCTCCTCTGAGGTGTGCCTTGTAGCTGTTCCAAGGGTGAGGTTGAAATCTTCTAGCGATAGGGCCTTTCATCTGCCAGTCCAGCTTGTTGGAATAAGCTTCCCAGGGTTTTGAGAGAGACCCTCTCATTGGATGTTGTTTTTTTTGTTTATACTTTTTATTTATGGAATTTCTGATTTACAGCCAGCTGTATGTGAAAAAAAATACATCATTTAGTGAGGTACGCAGACCCCCTTAAGTCAAATCCAGATATTATAACAGTTGACTAAGGCGCAAGGTATTTTAGTCCATGACCTGGGGACGGCCCCATAATCATTTTAACAGGAGTAAAGTTTGGGTCAGACTTCTTGTAGAGTGTTGATCCTCTAACCTACATCTGTCCAGTTAGGAATAAACATAATGTCCAAGAAGTTAATCCCCTTGTAGAACTTCAAAGTGTGTGTGTGTGTGGGGGGGGAGGGGCTAGAAAAAATAAAAGGCCTAAATACTGCAGATACATAAACAGACTGCCTGGGCTCAATTAAGTTATATTACCCTCTGCCAGATTCTAGTAGGCATGGCGTCCTACTCTGGGGGAGGAAGATATCAGAACAGGATTTTAATTAAGTTCACAAACTGAGAGATGCTCATTGCATCAATCTATAAATTACAGCATAGACCTATAATACTAATTATAGCAACTTTAACATTTAGCAGCAAGAGGAATAACACTTATTATGCCATCTTCTCCAGCAACATACTGTATGCCTTTACTACCCTTTAGGCAATTACATTTAGTGTATTATAGTATAAACTCCAAATGGCACTGTAAGGCCTTCAGCCCTCATCTGAACACTCTTCACTCAGCTTTAGACTTTGAATTAGCTTTTCGGCAAAAATAGTAGCTGCAGCAGGGTCAACAAATACATGAGTTTTAGAAGAATATTTTACCAACAGTCTAGCCGGAAAGTTAAGTTGAGCGACAATACCGTTTTGAAGGAGTTCCTTCTTAATCAGCTGCAGTTCTTTTTTACGAGCTTGAGATCTTCCTGGACATAAGTCTCCACCACTCATTCACACTAGTGGGATCTGCTCCGGAGGCACTAGGACCCATCGGAGCAAACTTTTGCTGGAGGGTGGTAGCGAGAGATGGCGCCGTAAGGCATGGCGCCTGACGGTGGCTCGCGCGAGCAATGACTATCTCGATGACCCTCCAACCGCCTTAGTTCTTTTTCCCCGTCACGAAAAGCGCTCAGTGATAACGCCGCCGCTTGTTGGAGTCAAACTTCAAACTAATGCATAGTTTTCAGTTTATTTTTTGTAATGTTATCTCGATAGTAGTATCGCTTAATTTTATTCTATTTCATTATATTTCTGTTATATTTTAAAATTTAACTTACAGTAAAGAAGTCTCGGCCTACTGGACGGAGTCGACCATGAGCAGGTCAGGTGACGGTAGGGAGACTTCGTATGAAAGCTGTTCAGTCAGTCGGGCTGTGTCCGGTCAGCCCCCTTCTCCTCAGCGGGGTTCCGACAACGGTCAGTCCGATGCCCAGGGGATGGGCGGTCCCCCTGCCGGCATAAAATAAGCGGTCGCATTCGGCACCGTTCGGCCTCGAGCTCTTCTTGACCCCACAGGTCAAAAGAGAAGGCATCATCAAAGTGCGCCCTCTGATACATCTCGTCTGCGGCGTCGGCGGTCGGTTATCGTCGCTAGTTGCCGGTCTCCTCCTTCGGAGTCGCCAACTTCCGGTTTCCGCCGTCTTCGACATCGGAGCCCACCCGCCTATAGGTAGGGCTCCAGATGAGCAGTTTCATCAGTGGGCCGCTCTTATGGAGCGATGGGCTCGGAGGTTGGTTCTTCTGCCTGGCTCGGTTGCCCTGGAGCCTTGAGCTCGTCGAGGCGATCAGGTAGGCGGTTGGACCTTCCTAGTCGTGGCGCCTCGCCCGGTGCCAGCGACTGCATTGCTTAGAGTGTTTCCCCCCTCACATGGCTGGCGCGGGGGCCACCCGATGCCCTTATCTCCTGTTTTTTCCCTTCTCTTGCTTTCCAGGTTCCAGGGTGTCCTCGGCACCTCCGCAGGGTCGCTGCGTTTATACGGCGCTACCCGGCGCGCGAGGCTTTGTGGCGCCGTCAGTAGGCGCTGCTGGATCTTGCGGCGCCATCCGCTGCGCCAGCGGGTCTCACGGCGCCACCTGCGGCAGATTCCGACTCCAAGTCAGAGCTTCTTCTAACCGTTATCAGAGGTATTGAGTCCAATAACCAACAAATCAAAGCCGCCATGGACGCTTTCGACACTGCTTCTCATTCAGCAGCTGCAGGTATTTGTACTCGACGCCATTCCTGGCTGCGTACTTCCGGCTGTACGAATGATGCTCAGCAGCAGGTAATGGCGTTGCCCTTTGATGGCTCGTATCTTTTCGGTCCTCAGGTAGGCAAGCCCTAGAGGCCACTCAGAAGCAAATTCGGCCATTAAGTTGGCTAGACCTCCGCCTACCCCCTCTACCGGGGGCATGTAGAGTAAGCGTCAGTTTCATAGTCGTCAGTCCTTTCGAGGCAGAGGCAGAGGGCTTCCGCAAAAGCCAACCTGCCCAACCTCAAAGAAGGCGCAGCCTGCCAGAAACACAGGGGCCTAAAACCCCAGCGCTACCTTATGAATTGCCGGCCCAAGTTCCATCCACACTGCCCGAGGTGGAACTTTCTCCTCTGGTGGGAGGTCGTCTGATGTACTTCTACAACGAGTGGAAGTCCATAACCTCGGACAAATGGGTCCTTCGGATAATTCACGAGGTTATTCTCTCAATTTCTTGAAACCCCCAATTGTCCTCCCAAACGACAACCCAGGTTGTCGACCTCTCAGTCAGACCTCCTCACCGCCGAGATCCAGGGCCTTCTAAACAGCAGGGCAATAGAACTGGTGCCCCCGCATCAGCGAAACACAGGGTTCTACTCCCATTACTTTCTGGTTCCAAAGAAATCTGGGGGGATGCGCCCCATTCTAGACCTCAGAAAGTTAAACAAATTCCTCCCCAAGGAGAAATTCAAAATGATTTCCCTAGGTACCCTGTTACCTTTGCTGCATCAGCATGACTGGCTGACCTCCCTGGATATGCAGGACGCTTACCAGCATATCCCCATCCACCCGACCCATCGCAAATTCCTGAGGTTTGTAGCTCTGGGTCAGCATTATCAGTTCAGAGTCCTGCCTTTTGGGCTATCCTCGGCGCTGCAGTTTTACAAGTGTTGTGCAGTTCTCTTGGCGCATCTCCAAACTAGGACTCAGAGTGTTTTCCTACATGGACGATTGGCTCCTAGCAAGCCCTTCCAGCCAAGGGACTCTGGAAGCCGTTCAAACAGCCTCTCGCCTTCTTACGTCCATGGGAGTTCTGCTGAATCTGAAGAAGTCACAACTGCAGCCCTCCCAGAGGCTCCTTTTCATAGGGACTCTTCTGGACACCTCTTCCGCGAAGGCTTTCCTTCCAGAGGACAGAAGACTCGACATCCTTCAGATGGCCCGTTACATCGGGGAGAACCGATCGGTCACAGCTCTCTTGATGCAGCGTATGTTGGGTCTCATGGCGTCCTCAGTGTTCACTGTACCCCTAGCTCGGTTACACATGAAGACCACCAATGGATGCTCTCCGGCTCAGTGGTCACCGACCTCACCCCAGTCTTATCCCATCAGGTGGCGGAGCCCCTCGAAGGTCTCTCACCTGGTGGTCTCAAGAGAGCAATCTCCTGGAAGGATTCCCCTTTGCTGTTCTGGATCATCAGATCTCCATCACCACAGACGCATCGCTAATGGGATGGGGAGCTCACTGTCGCTCTCTCCACACTCAAGGTGTATGGACTCAGCTCGAAACTCAGCTCCACATAAATGTCCTGGAGATGAAAGCGGTCCTCTATGCGATCCTAGTGTTGAAGGATGTTCTTTGTCACAAGAACATTCTCCTTCAAACGGACAACAAAGCTGTGATGTATCACATCAACAAGCAAGGCGGTGCTCATTCTTATCCCCTTTGCAGGGAAGCAATGAGAGTGTGGGAGTGGTGCGTGGAGCACAGGTCTCTAATTCAAGCGGTATATCTGCCAGGTGTACAAAACGACTTAGCAGATCACCTCAGCAGAACGGAAGCAGACCCTCATGAGTGTTCTCTCGATCCAGCCGTAGCTCGGTCACTGTTCGAAGAGTGGGGGACTCCAGACCTGGACCTTTTTGCATCCCCACTCAACGCAAAACTGCCTCTCTTCTGCTCCAGAAATCCAGGGCCTGGCATTTTCTCAGGATGCGTTCAGGCTGCGGTGGACAAAACGCTTTCTTTACGCCTTTCCACCGCTTCCTCTAATTCAGAGAGTACTCCTCAAGTTGAGTCTCAGGGACCAAGATGATTCTCATTGCTCCCTCCTGGCCTCGGCAACTATGGTTTCCTCTACTCAACAGTATGTCGGCAGCCTCTCCGAGACCACTTCCCTTGCAAATCAGTCTTTTGACTCAGGGTTCGTTGGTCCATCCCAACCTGAGGTCACTTCACCTTCATGCTTGGCTCCTGAAGAGGTCGAAGTGAATCGGTTCAACGTCTCTCGTAGAGTCTCAGACAGCCTTCTGGCTGCTCGGAAGCCAGCTACCCGAAAAACTTACACTTCTAAGTGGAAACGTTTTTCTCTGTGGTGTGCGAAGTCCTCTTGGAATCCCTTTTCCTGTCCTCCAGACAAGGTTCTAGAGTACCTTTTGGACCTATCAAACGCAGGTCTCCAGTACTCCACGGTTAAAGTTCACCTTAGTGCCATTTCAGCGTACCATGAACCGGTTTCTTCCTTGTCTCTGGCTCAGTTACCTATGGTGAAGAGATTTCTTAAGGGAATTCTGCATACCAGACCCCCTGTTAGACGTCCGGTCGCAGCCTGGGACATTAACCTTGTGCTAGACATGCTCACTCGGAAGCCTTTCGAACCCCTAGCTACCTGTGAGCTAAAATTTCTTACCTGGAAGACAGCCTTCGTAGTGGCCATTACCTCAGCCGCAGGGGTCTCTGAGATACATGCCCTGGTTACGGACCCTCCATTATACTGTGTTCCATAGGGACAAAGTAGTTCTTCGTTACTCATCCTAAATTTCTTCCCAAGGTTGTGTCAGAATTCCATCTAAACCAACCTCTGGTGCTTCCCTCTTACTTGCGAACTTCCAAAATGAAGGAGAGCGGTCTCTTCATTCCTTGGATGTTAAGAGAACCTATGAGTTCTACTTAGATAGAACCAAGAATTTTCATAAGACTCAGCAATTGTTTGTTTCCTTCAGCGAGACCGGCTGGGTCAGCCTGTAAGCTATCAGATGCATCTCATCCATGGTTAGTGGCATGTCTTGACATTGCTATTCCATGGCACAGGTTAAATTAGAAGGTAGAGTGTAAGCTCACTCTGCTAGAGAGGTTGCTGCATCCCTAGCGGAAATTCACAACGCGTTCAATTGCAGATATCTGCAATGCAGCCACCTGGAGCTCAGTGCATGCCGTAAAGCATTATGCACTGGATGTTCATGCCAGGCGTCATTCCGCCTTCGGCAGAACTATCCTAATGGACTCCTGTCCTAGGCAGTGTGAGCTCTGGCTCCCCTGCTGCCCTTTTGGGGGATTATCAGCTTGGTACTCTCCCACTAGTGTGAATGAGTGGTGGAGACTTATGTCCAGGAAGATATGAAAGTACGTACCTACCGTAATTCTTGATCTTCTTGGACGAGTCTCCACCACTCATTCACCCACCTCCATCCCGAGCTCACCGCTGTGTTGGTCTTCACCCCTCAAATCTTTAGGCGTGAGGACTTCTTTGCTGACCCTTCTTGCAGTGCGTCCGGACTATCTTATGTCCGTTTTTAAGAGTTAGGTTTACTCTTTCGTTAGTTGCGCTGCACCTCCTTGGTAAAAGGTACTGAGGCAGTTGGAGGGTCGTCGCCGAGATAGTCATTAGCGCAAGCCACCGCTCGCAGCGCCATGCCTTGCGGCGCCATCTCTCGCGCCAACCCTCCAGCAAAAAGTTTGCTCCCAATGGGTCCTAGTGCCTCCGGCGCAGATCCCACTAGTGTGAATGAGTGGTGGAGACTCGTCCAAGAAGATCAAGAATTACGGTAGATATGTAATTTTCATTTTTAGCCGATAAATCTGGAAAAAAGGAGAGACGGTGTCCTTCCCACTAGGTCTCACTTCTGGAGCAAGCGGCCTGCAAGAGTGCAATCCTGGCGTCTGAATTAGAAAGCGTGGCAATCGCAGTGCGTCCCATCTCTGGGCTTCTGGCGCTGAGAGATCGAGAAGGCTCTCAGAACAGCAATCCCCGAGTCTGGAGGCAGTAATTGTAGGTCCCGAAAGATTAGTTTAGTAATAGCAGGTACCAGTTCCTCCGATCCAGCATATTTATTGGGAAATCCCACAATTTGGATATTAGTCAGTCATTGAAAATTCTCTAGATTTTCCATCTTTGCCCTCATCAAGCTTAGGTCCCTTACACATGTTGCATTATACTGCTGCTGGCGCTCGCCTTCTGCTTTAAGCTCTGTGATTGCAGCAGCATTCTCCTGAATCTGACGATTATTTTCTGAAAGTTTACCTTCGACCACAGCTAGGCGTTTGTTCGTTTCGTCGCCTGTAGCTTGGATCTTAGTCAGCATGGCCAGAATTTAAGAGGTCAGTAATTCCGTTGAGAGTTGCTCCTTAGCCAAGGTAGGCCCTGCGTTGCTCGTCGCCCCGTGGGAGGACAGATAAGAATCTAAGTTCTGGGATGAGCATTTAACATCTTTTTTAGGGCTCATCTTAGCGTAGGAGTATTGAGGCATACACCACCACCAAAAAGAAGTTTATATTTTGGGTTTTCATTGGATGTTTTTAAAAGAGCCTGAATTCCTTCCTCTTTCAGGAAGCTTATGGCACTATTTAATATTTTGCTGGAAATTCACATACCGACCAGCATCGCAGTATTAGTTTTTAAATATTTTAATATGGTTATTTAATGTGAATGTTTTATTGCTTTTGTAATGTCCATATTTTTGTTCAGCACTCTGAGCCCCTAGGACTGGGTGAAGTATGAATACATTTACTACTACTACTACTGCTGCTGCTTGGGTCTCTAGAATCTTCGTTGATTAGTGGTAGGGTATTCTTTGGAGTTGTCAGTCCTAATTCCCACTCCTTTCTCGTAGCCCCCTGTCCGAAACAAAAGGTACAGATCCAAGCGAGTGCCTTATAGTGATACACTCTTCAGAGACAGAGAGATATGGCTCATCACATGTCGTAGCTTCCTTCATGCAGGGCCCTGCATGAAGAAAAGAGATCACGTCTGACCTTGTTTGCTAAGGGAAGGGTGTAGGTGTTAAGGTTGACAGCTCCAGGGAACACCTCACCACTGATTTGCCAAGACTCCGGAGATCCAAACCTCTAATGTTTTTTCATTTCCCTACTTTGTGCATTTTGCATTCTTCAACCCTAATGTCTGCATTAACATTGTTGTTTTTTTTTTCTTTTATTTTTTTCTTCAATGAATTTCTCTTGTCTTTGTGGTAATGGATTTGTATCCTCATTCACGCGGGTCCCAAAATGAGAGACCAAATAGTGGAGATACTTCAAGCTCTGCTTCACCAACCCACTAACAAGTGAAAGATAACAGTGTCTTAGTACAGTACTTGTAGTTGCACCACTACACCATAACATCCTATCTTACATACAGCAGTAATAATTTCTTACCTGGGTCTTGGGGATTGTGGGATGGGGGTTGGGCAGCTTGAGGGAACATCCAGTCGTACCTGTAAAATAAGAACAGGAATGGGGTTCACAAAGGATCAGCATTTGTTTAGTAACCAACTGGGACAAACAAGGTAAATCTGACACACATGGTCAGTGTTCTCCAGTGCCAGGGCTGGCCTCCTGTTTTCATCGTTTCACTGGACTTGCAGACAAAATTGAAAATGGGTCAGTATGAGCAATAAAAATACCAGTGTCAGGTGGAAAGGGATTGTAGTTTTATATTGGGGGTTTAAAGTGAGTTGGTTGAGATGGTAGATATCAGTACCATGGCAGCGACCCAGGTTCAGGAGCGGACTTGGGTCACTCATAGAGAGCAGCATGGGGGATGTGGACAGGATTCAGTGTCCCAGGGCCCAGTCCCCTCTCGGGGGTGAGGGGGGGTGGAGGGCAGTTGCTCCTGTCATCATCAACCACGAGGACAGGATGAAGGCATCACCTTTTGCATGCTCTGCAATACCATCACAGCGACAGACTACCAAACTGGCTGAAAGTCAAGGGGTTGCAGACGTCCCTCCCCCTCCTATCCCTGTCATGGTGGAAATTGGTGGGGGAAGGGCACCCAAAGTACAAGGTGAGTTCCTGAGATAGAGGGTGATGAGGCTGGGTGGCTGACAGCTGTAGGAGGCCAGTCGTTGGTGCGGGGCCTGCAGTGACCCGACCTTCATTCTGCCAGCTACTCTTTTTTTCCCCCATTTAACTTGCCACCCCACGTGTCCCAACATAGTGCCAGAAGGGCTTGACATACACATCAACCCATTGTGAGGGAAGTCTCTACAACCTGCCACAAGGTGTCTTCTGTGCTCCAGACCACTGCTTTGTCCCTCCCCAGACTGGGGCCAATGCAGCATACTGCAGCGTCTTCCTCCCAGCCTCGGCCCAGTCAGCAGGCTCACTGAGCTGACACCTGAATTTAGTTCACTGGGACAGGAAGGCATCCTGATCCCCAAACAACATCACAATTTTTTTTTTTTCAACATTTTGACCCCAGATTTTCAGCATAGTCTTTTCTGCCCCCGTGAACATGACCAGTGTCATTTATAAAATACTGGTCAAAATGGCATTACTCATCACAAGTGCTAAAAACTTTTTTGCAGGATATGAAAAATGACTGTGTTTATTTGTGTTTAAAATGTTGGTTCAAAATATTGAAAATTACCGAAGTTATGAGTGAGAATTGAAAAATCTCAATATACCTCCATAACTTTGGGTTTTTGGTTTTTTTGTATTTTGACCCCAGATGTTTAACATAGTTTTATTAGGACCTACTTCATGAATCTGGTAGGTGAAAATGTTCAAAATCTGCCAGAATGGGTATTTCTTTGAGCAACTGCACCATTCTGGCCAGATTTCAAAAGTTTCACCTCCTTGTTCATGAGGTGGGATCCCAAAATGACCAAGTTGAACATTTTGGGGGAAAATATTTAAATAATTACCAATTTAGCCAGCTCCATGGCGATAGGGGATCGTCTGGCACGCTGGCGACCCGGGTTCATGCCCAGAGAGTCAGGAGCGGAGGCCGTCAGGGAGGGCTCAAAGCACCCTTTGGGCCTTTCCTCGGGGAGGGTTGTGGAGGCATCACCGCCTTGAGGCTCCCTCATGGCCGGCTCTGCCCCTGTGCTTTGCAGCGGGTGACTACATGCCGTGATGCATGGGTACAAGAACGCCGCGGGCATGCATCCTGGGGGTCCAGAACAAGGAAAAATGTTCACCCGTGCCAGCCAAATGACATCGGCCTGCCTCCCCTGGCCACAAAACCCCAGAGACGACGTGCGCCACCCACACAAGAAGTGAAGGGGTGCCGAAGGGCATCTCAATCTCCCCTCCCGGATGCCTCCCACAGGCAGGTGGGCCCCCCTGACGAAGGGATATGTCGGGACAGGTGGGTGGCGGGGCAGACGAACAGCAGATTGGGGGAGCGGCGGAGGATGAGGACTTGGCCACCCAAAGGAGAGGGCGGCCGGGTATGTCGGAAGGGGCATAAACAGAGCATACAAAAAAAAATAACAATTACCAATTTATGAGTATATAGATGCTGTCTGCAGATAAAGACTGCTAGCCCCATCCAGTCTGCCCGTTTAAGCTGCCTAACGAAGCGTCCACTGACCCTATCTGGTCATTGACTTTAGCTTTTTCTTTCTATCTCTATTATTCCTTTGTTTCTGTCCCATACATATTTGAAGCCCACCATTGTATGGGCTGCCACCACCGCCTGGGGCACTCTATTCCATGCATCCATCACCCTTTCTGTAAAAAAGAACTTCCTGACATTTCCCATTATGCAGCCACCCCTCAGTCTCCTATCGTGTCCTCTTGTCCTGGCACTATTATTAATCTGGAATATGGTGTCCCCTTCCACCTTGTTAATGCCCTAGAGTAAAAGTTCAAAACACATTTAAATACATTAACTGCACTTACCATGTTTCCTCAGTCCCCGGTCTTGCATTAGAGGAGACAGTGTCTCTGGTCCAGAGAGGGTTAAGGCATAGGAACCAAAATAGGCAAGTAAGGGTACATGGTGGGTGCTGAGTGGGAAGGTCAGCTGGGGTGGGGGGATGGGAACGAGGTCAGTGGTGCAACGTAAATGAATGGAAGATTTTCTTAATTACATGGTTGAATTAAATGAGTAAAGAAGACAAGGAACTATTTTTCTTTTACAGGTACTGACACTGGGGATTGGGCACCCTAGTGTCGGCTTGATATTTCATGGCCCCAGGGGTGGGCACCCCAGTGTCTCACACAGTTGGGTTGGGGAAGGGGGTGGTCTGAGCCGGCACGAGGGTTTGGGCATCCCAGTGTTAGGATGTCAGAGACATGGGGGGGGGGAGTGATAAATGAGAGAAGGGAACTAAACTGGTTTCGGAATACGTGGAATACCACTGGCATCGGGAATTGGGCACTCCAGTGTCCAGTCTAAACAAATTAGGATGCTAATGTGGCTAATGGCCACTGAAGGCATGCACAACTCCATTCAGCTGGGGAGGGCCTACCCACTGATATGTAGCTCTGCTCCCACTGAACGAACACTGTTTACATAGATATGAACGCTGTTTACAGGGTTAAAATAGCCCTGCCCCCTCAAACATGCATGCATTTTGTAAGAATCAGTTATTCTAAGAGTGTTCAGTTTTTAAACCGAACATGCATACAGTTTTTCTTAAGTTTCTCAAAAACGGGGCAAGTTAGGGACTTATAAATCACAAAAGCAAACTCTATAAAACCTGCAAGTTTCAGGTATGAAATCCTTCTAGATCCTCTTCGAGGATATCTCTTCCATCAGGCCACACCTTTGAAACTTATAGCTGCAGGGCATAGGACCACACGGAAACTTTTGCAAGCGGTCTGCCAGAGGCTGCCCACAGTAACATCAGATGTCATTGTATACATAAATGTGGGAAGCCCCTCCTCTGCTCTATTCTTTATCAGGGGTTAAGACTTGTCGGACTGCTGTGTAAACGTTGCTGCTATAGCTGCCATTTTATTTCTTTTATACCTATTAAGTAATCACTTTTATAGTGATTTTTCAGTGACCTGTATGTTGTCCAAAGAACCATTTAAACTTTTCCGGTACTGAGAGTGCAGAGAAAAGATCTACACTGGAGACTCCCATGATGTTTGTGTCTGTAGTCTAGGCCTAAACCACAGTGTGAAAGCCTGCAAAATCTGCTAGGGGTTTAATTCTGCAACCAGGCAACACTGAAAAAAAGGCTTTGGATAAATGTTTACTCCAAAAGACCATAGAGAGAATAGAGAAGGAGTTCCACCAGAAATCTACGTCACCGGCTCCGTCGACTGAATCGCGGTTGTCTAAATCCCGGGAGAAAATGTCTGGGAGTCACAAGCACCAGGACATGGAAAAGACTTCCCTGGCACATTCCAGGTCGCCCCTGTGCTCCACAGGTAGGACCTCGGCTTCAATACCATCCACTCTGGCAGCAGCGTTGACCCCCCTCTCCCCCCAACCATTGACATGACACTAAGGACAGAACTTGGTGTAGGTGCTACCAGGTCTGCTATGGCCGGTACGTCACTGTCAACAGTGCGGGCTCCAGTCGACCAAAGGGGCGCGAATGCTTAGGCAGTCCTCATGTCTTTTTTTAGACATAAGATGTCTGCTGCCTGGACTCCCTGTTCCAGGGGGCTTGTTGACAGGGCTCCCACCAATCCCCCCCTATCGACGCTGCAAGGAACTCCCTTGACACAGAACCCTGCTATGCTGCCGCCGATGTTGCCAGTGTAGTCTCTCATTCCTGTCAACCTGGTCAACAATGAATATGCATACAGCGCTGATCTAATGATGCAAGAGGAGGAGGAGGATGAAGCAGAAAACTATGCAGAGGGCCACTGTGAACATGACATCGGCTCTGCAGTCTCCATCTGCAGTGAGGACTCTGTAGTGAACACACCAAGGTCTCCTTCAGAGGACCCTACATTTCTCACCATGATGCAGCACATGCAAGCTGCCATGGGATTTGCACTAAAACAGCAGGATGCCACTAATAAGAACCTGCTGGAGTTCCTGGAGCTGCAAGTCTCTCCTGCCATTGTTGTGCCTCCTCTGCTCCCAACCTTGGAGGATGCCACCTATACAGCTTTGTACAGATCAAACAGTATACCAGCTGTCTCCAGAAATGCAGATAAGATGTATTCTGCTCCTTCTGGGAAATCTTTTTGTGCTACACAACCTGATATTCACTCAGTGGTGATTAATGCTGCCCATAACAGGGTTAGGGCACCTAAACACCTGAGCTCCCTCCCTCCTGATAAGGAATCTAGGAGGCCAGATGTCCTAGGTAGCATAACGTATGCCTCTGCATCATTGGGCCTTCGTATTACTAACTGCAAAGTCCATATGATGAAGTATCAGAACATCCTCTGGAGGAAGGATAAGGCTGCTACAAAGGCCTTGCCTGAGGGCACCCCAAAACAAGAGCTACTGAAAGCTTTGACAGCTTGGGCTGATGTGGGCAAGCATTTGCTCCACACAGCCGATGATGTCTGATGCTTCTGCCAGGGCTGTGGCCTCTTGCATCTGCCTCAGGAGATATTCATGGCTTAAGATAGCAGGTTTTGCTAATGATGTCCAACAAACCATTCTTAATACCCCGTTCAGAGGGCAAAAGTTGCTTGGTCATGAGGTACAAGAGATTCTCAAAGATCTCCAAGCCACGGGCAGGACTTGGAAGTCTGGGCACTCCCTCTACCATACCCAACCCAGTGTAGGAGCAGGGGTGCATTTCACCCAGTTGGTATTAGAGGACAGCACCTAGCCCCCAAACAGTAGGGCAGGGGCCTTGCCAGTCCCCAGCATTTCCCCAGATGTCCATTCTAAAGCACCTAGAGATGGTGGAGCTGCCCCCACCTGCTCAGCCTGACTCCTTGTACACCCTGAAACACCTTCCCCTCCAGATGCATAGGTTCTGGAGATCATAGAAAATGGTTGTGCTCTGGAACGTCTGGACAACCCTTCAGCACATCCCTGAGGTGTAAGCAACATATCCTGCAGGGCACCTGCCCCTGTTGCTGGAGGAAGTACAGAGTCTGCTTCAAAAATGGTCCATAGAACCTGTGCCTCTAGAACAGAGGAACACAGGTTTTTGCTGCTGGTACTTCCTTGTCCCAACGTGGACAGGAAACCTGAGGCCTATTCTGGATCTAAGGAATCTAAACTTCTTCATATAATGAATGATCACTGTGCATAATCTCCTTCTGTTACTGCAAACGGGATTGGATATGCTCCCTAAATATGAAGGATGCATATCTCCATATCAAGATCCAGAAACCTCACAGAATATACTTGAGGTTCCTCTTTCAAGGGGAATATTACCAATTCACTGTTGCTATTTGGCTTATCTTCTGCACCACTGGTCTTTACCGAGTGCTTGACAGTAATGGCAGCAGCCCTTCACAAGGAAGGCCTCTGTTTTCCCTTACCTGGACAATTGGCTATTGAAAGCTCACTCCAGGGGCCAGCTGTTGAGGGCTGTAGCTCAAACCAGACAGCTGTACCATGCCTTGGGGGGGTGACAGTCAACATACCAAAATCAGTGTTGACACCTTGCCGGTGATTACAGTACATAGGGCAGTACTGGACACAACCCAGGGCTCAGCTTTCCTTTCTCTGGACAGGGCTGGCCGACTGATTGCTCAAGCACAACTAGTGCGTGACAGCCGTTATGTCTCAGCAAGGATGTTTTTACGCCTTCTGGGACTCACAATTGCAGCCATTGTCACAGTACCGCTGGCCAGGCTGTGCATGCAGATCCGCCAGTAGACCCTAAGAGTGCAGTGGGACCAGCTCACATGCAATCTAGAATAGATGGTTCTAGTCACGGCCCCTGTGCACAAAGTGCTTAAATGGTGGATGGAATGCAGCAACCTGCTCAAGGGGTTCCGTTCCTGATCCCCTTCCCCTCTTCAGATCCTCATCATAGATGCTTCAGGGTTGGGATGGGCAGCCCACATGGGTCCTCACCAAACACAGGACACGTGGACCCCTGTAAAACACACTTTGCACATCAGCGTTCTGGAAATCTGGGCAGTTCTGTATGTACTCCAGGCCTTCTAAAATCACTTGTTCCCCAGGTCCTGTGTCAATACAAATGGACAAAGTCGGTGTGATCCATTACATCAACAAACGGGGGGGAGGGGGCGCTCCTTTGTGTCTGCTGTGCAGGGAAGTAATGGGGGTTTGGTATTGGGCTATAGAACGCGGTCTGAAACTATCAGCATGACATGTTCCAAGCACCTAAAACATCTTGGCAGAGAAGCTAAGCAGGTTCTAGTACATGATGCACAAGTATGAACTGCTGATCTTGGTGGTAGATGACCTATTTGAAAGATGGGGTCATCTAGAATTGGACCTTTTTGGGCCCTCACACAACACAAAACTGCTACTTTTCTGCTCGCCCGCTCCAGGGCCTGGAGTTCTCTGTCGAGTTACTTTGTCCCTTTCTTGGAAAGGGAGCTCTTACTTCAAGGGGTCTCTTGCAGCAGGCAACACCAGTAGGACTGAAGCTGCCAGGCGCCAGGACCACACGAAAAACTTTCAGCTAGCCGTCTATCACAGGAGACCACCCCCGCCAACATCAGCACGCTGACGTCCGCCTATCCTATAAAGGGAACAATCCCCCAGACCTACCTTAGTTCTTTTTCCACTGTTGACCCATGCAGATTGGACCTTCATGGACACCTGCTTCAGTTGACTGCCATTTTCCTCGGGTTTACCCACGATTTATTTCTTTTTTTTCGTTAGTAGTAACATCAATTTTCGGTGTTTTTCTCCATCCTGTTTGTCTTCTGCTCCAGTCTCATCTTCCAACCAGCCTACAAAGTGTGCTTACTGCAAGCGGCTACCTGCCAAAGATGGTCACTCTTCCTGCCTGCTCTGCTTAGGCCGCAACCACGACACCGAGGCCTGCCAGGACTTCAACCTGGCCGTATGGAGATGCGGTTTCAAAGACCCTCCAAAGCAGTCTTCTACAGCAGAAATTGGCTGTGATGGAGAAGGAACTTCAGGCTAAAAGCTCCTCTGCTTCCCTGGCCTCTGGGGCATCATCATCTTCATCCCTGAAGGAGAAGTCGTCCAAAGGGAAGCATAAGCACCGGGGCCGACCTCGGTCAGCCACTTGCTCACAGTCATTGCATAGACCGGCCTCTCTCTCAGGGTCGTCCTCTTGTGGGGGTCGGCCCCTCCTTCCTTGGCAGCCCTCTCTCCCGCCGGGTTGCCGGTGTTACAGCCGCCCACCCTTATTTATATAATGGGCAGCGGACTTCGTCCCATAGGGATCCCCAGCCGGCATCTGTTGGACCAGTGCCAGGGTACCCTACGCTGGCTCCTCCACCAACGTGTCCATACCCTCCTCCTCAGTATCCCTATCCACATTACAATCCACCTCCACTGGTGGATTATAACACTTTATTTTCAGCCTGGTGGACCTTTATGAAGGACAAGGATGCACCCAGGCGGCCTTTGCCTTTCCAGGACCCCCCCTCCTCGGGCTCTAGACTGGGCAGGACCCAGCAACCCCTGCACCACAGGGTCTTCTGGGGGTCACAAGGGGACGTTGGACCAACATAACTCGACCATCACCCTCAGATGCCAGTCTCTGATTCCGATCAGTCGGGGGACGATTCCTCCTCTTCCTCCTCGGAGTCGTCTAAGGATTCAAGGGGATCTTCTGATGGTCAGGAGCCTCACAAGGAGACCACTAAGTCTCTTCCTGACAGTTCCTCTTTCCTTGATGTTATTCGCCATATCCAATCCCTTATGGGATGGGAGTCAGAGGAGCTTGACTTGGAGCGCCTTTGTCTTGCTGTTTATCTCCGGAAGAAGGAGACCCTCCCTTTGGTGGTTCCTCCTATTACTGATTCATATGATGATGTTACCAAGGCGGCGTGGAACCACCTCTCAACCACCGTGGCCTTGGTCAAGAAGGTGGGTTGCCTTTACCATGCGCCAGTAGGCAAACCTTTCTTTGGCAAACACCCCATGGCAGACTCCGTGGTCATGTACGCGGCCCATGACCGCACTAAGAAGCCCAAACATCTCAGCACCCACCCTCCAGACAAGGAATCTCACCAGCTGGACCAGTTGGGCAAGCGGGTGTATTACTCTGTCGCTATGGCCATTCAGGCACAGAATTATATGGCCCATATGGTTCAGTATCAGAATGCACTCTGGGATCAGGTGAGGGATTTGGTTCAAACCCTTCATGCAGAGCTCACCAAAATGCATTTGGCTCGACTCTTGAAATCTGATTCAGATGTGGGCAACCATATGCTGAGGGCAGCATATGACACTGTGGATGCTTCCGGGCGTGGGGTGGCAGCAGAGATCTGCATTCACCGTCACTCGTGGCTCATGATGTCTGGTTTGGCCCCTGATGTACAGGCCAAGATAATGGATGCCCCTTCCCAGGGCTCAGTTTTGTTTGGGGGGTGATGCCCAAGATATCATCTGCCTCCAGCAATTGGGCAAGGCCCTGAGGTCAGTGCATGTCATGTACCGATCCCAACCGAGGTCTTCCCAATGTTAGTCCTTTCCGCTGGTCCTTTCACCAGCCTTCCAAGGGCCAACAGCTGAAGAGACCCTTTAAGCATAAGACAAACACCCCCGCCAGCCAGCGCGACTGCCCCACAGGCCCTCAGAGTGCCTGCAGCTGCTCAGCCCACCCCTGGTTCCACTGCCTGACTCCTTGCCCAACCCCCCCCCAGCAGAGGCCTTGGGGGAGGCAGTGGAGGGTCGATTCGGCCTATACCTGGACGGGTGGCGCACAGTAACCTCAGATCAGTGCATGCTACAGATCGAACAGGGTCACACCCTTGAGTTTCTGAAGCCCCTCCGGAAAACCCACCCTCGCTCTCTTATTACCCTTAGGCCCACATTGCCCTCATCCAGGAAGAGATTCAGTCACTCCTGCGCAAACAGGCCATAGTGCCAGTTCCCCCAGCTCAAAGAGGAAAGTGGTTTTACCCCACTTAGAAACACAGAAACATAGAAATAGGCTGCTGACAGCCCCCTCCAGGGATCTCTTGCTACAAACCCTGGAAGGCACCTTTCGGCTCTTCCAAACCCTCGGGATCACGATAAGCCTACTGAAGTCTTGTTTCTCCCCAAACTAATTCCTCCACTGTATAGGAGCAGTCCTAGACTTGTCCCAGGGCAAAGCCTTCCTGTCTGTGGACAGAGCAGAGTGCTTAATAGCGCAGGCCCAGCTAGTATCCTCCAATTGTCAAGTACCATCCAGGGTATTACTTCGTATATTGGGGCACATGGTGGAGGCTATAGCCACTATTCCCTTAGCCTGCCTGCATATGAGAGTTCCCCAGTGGACCCTGTGGGTCCAATGGGATCAACACACTAATGACCTGGATCAGCCAATGCTGTTATCTGACCCAGTGATCAGGACCTTGCACTGGTGGCAGAACTCCACCAGTCTTCTGAGATGGGTTCTCCTCCATGCTGTATCCCCACAGCAGATTCTCAACATGGACGCCTCGGGCCTGGGCTGGGTTGCTCACTTAGCCAACCGTCAGACACAGGGCATTTGGTCTGAGTCAGAACAGCATCTCCATATCAGTGTTCTGGAGATGCAGGCAGTTCTTTATGCTCTGCAGGCCTTCCAGACCCACATTCTACCCGGCCCGCTATTGGTGCAGATGTGCAACATGTTGGTAGTATTCTACATCAACAAACGGGAAGGGAGCACTTATTCCTAGACCCTTTGTCGGGAGGCCATGAGAGTCTGGTACTGGGCCATCAGGCACGACCTGGAACTCTCAGCCGTCCATGTTCCACCCACCCAAAATACCCTGACCGTCAGTCTATGTCAGTCCAGGTTGAGGACTCATGAGTGGGAACTCCTGTACTCTGTAGTTGGAGATATTTTTGACAGGTTGGGCTGTCCAGCGTTGGACCTTTGTGCATCCCTATTCAACGCAAAACTGCTGCTTTTCTGCTCGCTCGATCCAGGCCCTTGAGTTTTCTGGTACGAATCATTGATCCCCTCCTGGAAAGGGAGGTTCCTGTCATCCCATCACTCAGGGGGTTCAAGCTTCAGTCAGTGGGGGCAGAGATGAGTCTCATAGCTCCCTACTGGCCACGTCAGATTTGGTTCCCTCTGCTATAGCAGCTGGCAGTGGAACCTTCAGTACCCGTGCCCCTGTACACAGGCTTGCTCTCCTAGGAGCAGGGTTCCCTGGTCCATCTAGACTTCAAGTCTCTGCATCTCCATGCGTGGCTCCTGCAGGTTTAGCTATTGCCCGCTTTAGGGTTTCTTCCAGGGTTGCTGATGTTCTGGTGGCTGCCAGGAAACCTTCTACTAGAGCCACCTGTGCCATAAAGTGGAAGCGCTTCTCCCTATGGGCCGCAGCTCACCACCTGGATCCCTTCACCTGCCTGGCGACTATGATTCTAGAGTACCTTTTGGACTGTGATCTGGGGTACTCTTCTCTTAAGGTGTACCTTTCTGCCATCTCAGCGTACCATGCACCTGTTGAGGGCAAAACTGTTGCCCAGCTGGTGGTATCCTGCACATTCTTGCGGGGGATATACTGCATTTGAAACCTCCCATTTGGGACCCCGTCCCGACTTGGGACCTTCTTTTTATGTTGGAAAAGCTCACTCTGCCTTCCTTTGAGCCAGCCACAAGTTGCAAGCTACACTTTCTGTCGTGGAAAGCATTATTTTTGGTTGCTATTTTTCTGCTCAGATGATTTCCGAGCTTCAGGCTCTGATGTGCAAAGAGCCTTACTTGATTTTTCACAAAGGCAGGGTGTCTTTGCGTACTACTCCTAAGTTTCTGCCTAAGGTGGTGTCTGAGTTCACACTTAACCAACCCATCCACCTACCGGTTTATTTACCTGAATATTCAAGTCAGAGTGAGGCCTTACTGCATACCTTAGACATTTATAGGGTGCGCCACTATTACATGAATGATGAATCGCACCCAACTGGTTAGAAAAACTGATCAGTTTGTTTCTTTTGCCCCAAAGGTGCTTTTACACACGAAGTCTTACAACGGAATAAGCGTTACGGACAGACCGTACCGGTCCATCCCATGCTGTCTAAACGCTTTCTGTTCCGTTGTAAAACGAACGTTCGCCTGAACCGCATTCCCTGGCGTGGGTGGTTTGTCCCCAAGCGTGCCGTTGCAGTGCGCAGTGTAAAGCGCCCATTCCGGCTCAAGAACTCCAGCTCTTCAGTTATCGCGTCATGGCCACTGTTCTACCCGGCAAGGAGTACTGCACCGATATGGAGGGCTGGGCATTGTTGTGGCGAAACAGGAGCTCGTCTAATCAAGACGTGAAGAGCAACAGGCTGTATCAGCGCCGGACAGGTAACGTTGGTTTCAGTACAGTAGTGCGTGTGTAAAAGCGCCTTAAGAGAAAAGGGGCTTCTGTTTCAGAACAGTATTTGTCCAAATGGTTGGCAAACTGCATTGTTTACTGTTACTGTATCTACAACAAGCCTTTGCCCGAGGCAGTTAAGGATCATTCCACCACAGATATGGCTGCCTGTACTACCTGCTTCAGAAATGTGTCTGCTGCAGACATCTGTGCAGCTGCCACTTGGAGCTCGGATCACACCTTTGTCCGCCACTACAGTTTGGATGTTGCTTCCAAATGCAGGGTCAGTTTTGGACTAGCTGTCCTTCAGGACTTTATTTCCTGAGCAGTCTGCTCTTGTTTTCTACCTCCTCCTGGCAGACTCTCTGTTAATTCTGCTACTGCTTAGGACTCAGTTCTATCGGTGTTGCCTGCTGCAAGAGCCCCCTCGAAGTAAGATAATACAGTTATGTAAAAACTTATCGTAACAGTAGATCTTACTTCGAGATACAGCTCTTGCAGCAGGTTACACCATTAGGACAAAGCCATCAGGCGCCCGGACCCCACGGACATTTTCTAGCTAGCAGTCTTCATCGGGACCGCCTCCGACGTCTGTCCGGCCCCCGTCAGGCATAGTACATAAGGAGGCGGTCCCCCCACAATCCCCAGTTCTTTTCCCGCCGTCGACATCGCAAGCATCGGCCTCTCGGTCACTTTCTAGCGTGAGATAACTCAGAACTACAACGTTCTCTCTTTTTTATACGGATTTGGATTCATCTGATGTCCTCTCCAAACACCTTTCCGGAAGGTCACCCATCGAAGTGTGCCTGCGGCAAACAGATCCCCTTCAAGGATCCTCACTCAGTCTGTGTGCATTGTCTAGGCCTGGAACACGACACCAAGGCCTGCTCCTTCTGCCAGGGCTTCAACAGTCGCACCAGGAACTGCCACCAGAAGGCCCTTCAAGCGTTTCTCTTGGAGGAGAAACTAAAGACCATGGATAGGGAACCTTCCTCCGGGGAGGAGTCATCAGGGAAGACCCACAAACACCGGGAAAAACACCGGGAGAAGAAAAGACCCAGATCCCCGGCGAGGGCCTCGGACTCCTGAAGCTCCGGCTCACGGTCAGACCACTCTCCTTCCAGGGCCCAATCTCAGCCTCCCCCGGTTCAGGTCAGATCCTCCAGCGGCTCCTCCTCTCTGCAGCCTCTCAAGACTTCCAGGCCGTCAACTTCATCCACTCCTTCTAAGGCCTCGTCTAAGTCTGGGGAGTGCCACAAATCTTCCTCCCGCTGTCGGGACTCTGACGCCAGGTCAGTGTCCCAGCCTCCGCGTGGGTCGGACCCGTTCCCCCGTAAGACTAAGGACCTGACGTCCCTAAAACGGATGCCAGACCCGACGTCGGCTCACCCGACGTCTGCAAAGCATCACCGGCACTCCCAGGAGCTGGCGACAGCAAGACATCTGTCGCCGGCCAGGCGTTCGCCTCCCAGGGCGTCGGCCAGGGGACCAACGTCGGCTACCCCAGAGAGGAGGACTGCACCACCGTCGCCGGCTGACGTCGGTCGGAAGGAATCATCGGAGGAGGATACCACTCAGCCTGAGGACCAGGCGGGCGACACTGGAGTCTTCGGACTCCCATGGGAACCTTCTCTGGTGCGGGAGACCCCCAGGGACCCAACGCTCAACCCCAGCGATAGGCCACCGGCGCCCGGCCCGTCGTCGGGCTTGAATTTGGCAGAGGTAAAGGAGCTCTTTACCTTCTGGTGGGACACCATCAGGAAGGATGTGGTCGCCACGCACCCTCCTCCTACTCCGGCTCCGCCTCCACCCACTCATTCACCGCCTCCGCCCCTCCTCCGCCCAAGGGACCCCGTAGGATGGTTACCAACCCCCAAGGAGCCAACACCTCCTCCTAGGGGCAGATCCTCAGATAGGAGAAGACCTCCCTCAAGATCCACTTCAGGGTCACCTAGCCCTAGGAGACCCAGATGACGCCGGTACACCATGTCTGCGGAGGATTCTAGATCTGACACCTCAGGGTGCTCCAGATCTCCTTCTCCCATCAGCATTCCCTCCCCAGACCCACACTACCTTCCCAGGTCTCCTCCAGATGATCCCTCCTTTGAGGAGATCATGAGGCACATTCAGGAGAATATGGGGTGAGATGCTGAAGAGCTCGACCCCGAGAGACAGCGCCTTGCCTGCTACCTTCGGCAGAAAGATCCAAAGCCTGTGGTAGTGCCACCCTTGGTGGACACCTTTGCGGACGTCACCAAGGCTGCGTGGAGGTGTCCACATTCGACTCTGGCAGTGCCGAAGAAGGCTGACCGCTTATACAAGGCCTCGAGGGACGACCAGTATCTGGCGAACCATCCTCTGGCCGATTCCCTGGTCATCACTGCCTCGCATGACCAGTCTCAGAGACCTCAGCACTTGAGCACACAGCCACCGGACCCGGAATCCAAGCAATTGGATGTCCTGGGTAGGCGCACGTATGCAGCTGCGACTTGCGCCATCAGGTCTTTGAATTACCTTACCCACATGGTTCAATTCCAGAACGCACTGTGGGAACAGGGACAGGACCTGGTTGAGAAGATGCCCGATGGTGGTCAAAAGGAGGAGCTTTTGAACCTCCTCCGTACGGGTTCGGATGTGGGGACCCAGGTGCTCAGAGCTGCATACGACTCTGCGGACTCTTCGGCCAGAGCTGCAGCCTCAGGCGTGTGTCTCCGGAGACACTCTTGGCTCTGTGTCTCCGGTTTTACCCCGGACATCCAGAAGAACATCCTAGGCGTCCCTTACAATGGTGAAGTCCTTTTTGGTGAAGCCTCCGAGAGGGTGATCACCAAACTTCAGTATGCAGGGAAAGCAGTTAGATCTGTCCAGGCCATGTACAGATCTCGACCCAGTTCCTTTCGTAGGAACCAGAGTCGCTTTCGTAGCCGGACACAAAGGCAACAACCCCGTTCCGGCCAACAGCAGAGGGGCTCTTTTACCCGAAAAGCCCAGGCCAAGTCATCCCCAGGCAGAGGCCAACGAGCAGCAAAGTCGGCCCAACCTGTGGGATCTAATGCTGCCACAGCATGACTCCTTCCCGGCCCCTGCCCCTCCTCAGGATCAATGGGAAATGAAGGTCGGAGGTCGCATCGGACGTCACCTGCCAGGGTGGCGGTCGATCACCACTGACAGGTGGGTGCTGCAACTGGTCGAAAAAGGCCACTATATAGAATTTGTAGGCATCCCACCTACAAGACCTCCCCTGCTTTCCCACTACTCGGGTCAGCACGCCCTGCTTATACAGCAGGAGGTGCTCACGCTTCCGGACAAGGAAGCCTTAGAGCACGTTCCAGAGAACCAGAAAGGGCTAGGGTATTATTCTCACTTCTTCCTGGTTCCAAAGAAAACAGGGGATCTCTGTCCAATTCTGGACCTCAGCGACCTCAATCTGTCGGTTGTTTACAAACGCTTCTGCATGGTGACCCTTCCAGGCCTAATTCCCATGCTGAAGCAGGATGCCTTTCTGGCATCTTTGGACATGCAGGACGCCTACCTGCATATTCCGATTGCTCAAGCGCACTGGAGGTTCCTGCGCTTCGAGCTTCAGAGTCGCCATTATCAGTTCCGAGCTCTTCCCTTCAGACTGTCATCGGCACCTCGCGTTTTTACGAAGTGCATGGCGGTCGTAGCGGTGTCTCTGAGGAGACAAGGCCACTACATGTTCCCTTACGTGGACGACTGACTTCTCATGGCTCCCTCAAAGGAGGCACTGATGATGGCCATTCACTGCACCCAGTCCCTTTTCCAATCACTGGGTATCCTCATCAATTACGAGAAGTCTTTCCTGGTACCGTCCCAGAAACTGCAGTTCATCGGAGCAGTTCTGGACACCATCAGAGGGAAAGCCTTTCTTCCCTCAGACAGAGCGGAACACATCAGATCCCTCATCAGGGACCTGTCGGTGAGGACTACCGTCTCAGCAAGACTGGTCCTTCGCCTGCTTGGACATATGGCTGCGGCCATTGCGACAGTCCCGATGGCACGACTCCACATGCGGGTAACCCAGTGGATGCTAAGGGTGCAATGGGACCAAAGGCAAGACCATCTGCAGCAGCCAATTCAAATCACGAATGCCGCGATTCGGGATTGGCAGTGGTGGCTAGATCCGGAGAATCTCTCCGCAGGGGTTCCCTTCACAGTGTCGTCTCCGACTGTGACTCACTCCACAGACGCCTCAGGTCTCGGGTGGGGAGCACACCTAGATGGTGTGCGGTCTCAAGGCATATGGACAGCCCAGGAATCTCATCTCCACATCAACATTTTGGAGATGAGGGCGGTACTTTACGCCCTGCAAGCATTCCAGTCGGAGATTCCACCGGGTACTCTCCTGTTACAAACAGACAATACGGCGGTGATGTATTACCTCAACAAACAAGGAGGCACTCATTCCTACCCACTTTGCAGGGAGGCCATGAGAGTGTGGGAGTGGGTAGTGCAACACGGCACAAACCTAATTGCAGTACACGTCCCAGGAGTGGACAGTACCGTCGCAGACAGTCTGAGTCGCTCTCAGGCCAGAGTCCATGAGTGGGAACTTCTACAGGATGTGGCAGAGGACCTGTTTCACAGATGGGGCATTCCAGAGTTAGATCTTTTCGCGTCCCCATCCAATGCAAAACTGCCCAATTTTTGATCGCTAGAACCAGGGCCTGGTGTTTTCTGGCGAGACGCGTTGTCCTTCTCCTGGGCGGGCAGATTCCTCTATGTCTTCCCTCCTTTCCCGTTGATCCAGAGAGTTCTCTTAAAACTTCGCAAGGAGCAGGTGACGCTCATTTTGATAGCACCTTTCTGGCCCAGACAAATTTGTTTCCCTCTTCTGCACCAGCTGTCCCGGGAACCTCCACTTCCTTTGCCAATCGGCTCCCATCTGCTGTCTCAGGAGGAGGGTTCATTAGTCCATCCAGACTTGCGTTCCTTGAACCTGCATGCTTGGCTCCTAGAGACATAGCCATGATGTGATACAGGGTCTCGCAAGAAGTGGCAGATGTACTCTCTGCCGCCAGAAAGCCGGAAACCCACGCAACGTACGCCATGAAATGGCGCAGATTTTGCTTGTGGGCTCAAGCGCACGGTTTCTCGCCGTTAGAATGTCCCGAAAAGCTGGTTCTGGATTACCTGCTTTCCCTTTTTTCATTCCGGATTGGCTTACTCCTCGATTAAGGTGCACCTTTGTGCAATTCGGCTTACCATGCCCCTATAGGCCATCGGATGGTGGCCCAATTGGACACTACTCGTGCCTTTTTAAGGGGAGTCCTTCACTTTAGGCCGCCCATCAAGGATCCGATTCCTCCTTGGGACTTGCCCTTCATCCTGGAGCAGCTTACGCTGCCAGCTTTTGAACCAGCCGCGGATTGCGAGCTAAGTTTTCTGTCGTGGAAAACGTTATTTTTAGTTGCGGTTACCTCGGCAAGAAGGATCTCCGAATTGCCGCACTAATGTGCAAAGAGCCTTATTTAGTTTTCCATCAGGACAGGGTTTCCCTGAGGACAAACCCAAAGTTTCTGCCTAAGGTGGTTTCAGCACTCACCCTTAATCAGGATATTGACTTAACAGTGTATTTCCCAAGGTAAACCAAATGAGGAGAAGCCCTTCTGCACACCCTCGACGTGCATCGGTGCCTCAGATATTATCTGACCAGAACCAAACAGTTTTGAAAGGCGGATCAACTGTTTGTCTCCTTTGCTGTTAGAATGAAAGGAGCTCCTGTTTCTAAATAGTCTCTCTCGAGTTGGCTCATCCAGTGCATCACTTTCTGTTATGATAAACGCAATAAACCCTTACCGGGCGCGGTTAAGGGTCATTCCACAAAAGGGGTGGCCACTTCCTTTGTGGCATTAAAGAACGTCTCCACCTCAGCTATTTGCAGTGTAGCCACTTGGAGCTCTGTGCATACCTTTATCAGGCATTACAGCCTGGACATTGCATCGAGGCGAAGAGCAGGGTTTGGCCTAGCCGTCCTTCAGGGACTTCTGTCCTAGGCTTGAGTAGGGTTGTGATCTCTACCTTTCTTCCTCCCTGTGGCGTAAGATTGCCACTATTGCTTGGAAATCAGTCCTAATGGTGTAACCTGCGCAAGAGCTGTATCTCGAAGTAAGGTAGTACAGTTACATAAGAACTTACCGTAACAGTAGATCTTAGAGAACAGCTCTTGCAGCAGGTACCTTCCCGCCCACCATCCCCCTTCTTGTAAAGGTAGGTCATAGCCAAACATCCATCTTACTAGATGGGACGTTCTGTTTTTAGTCTTGGCCATCTGGTGGCGGATCCTTGGTCTCCTCTTCTGATGTCATCCACCGGCCGGGAGTCTCCGCCGGGAGAACTGGGGATTGTGGGGGGACCGCCTCCTTATGTACTACGCCTGACGTCGGGGGCGGGACCAACGTCGGAGCCGGTCCCCGCTGAAGACTGTTAGCTAGAAAATTTCCGTGGGGTCCTGGCGCCTGACGGCTTCAGTCCTAATGGTGTAACCTGCTGCAAGAGCTGTTCTCGAAGATCTACTGTTACGGTAAGTTCTTACGTAATTGTACTATCTGCGAGAGGTGCTCTTGCAGCAGGCACAGCTTTCCTTCACTTCCTCCTTCCCCCTAATAACTGCTTCTCCTTCACATTTATTCTACCGTTCCTCAGCCTTGAGGAACTGCCTCAGTTCTACATTTCTTTTGCTTCTGCGCTGGGGTCTCCAGTGCGAGAACTGATGTAGGTCTTGGGGACCGCCCCCTTTAAAGGATATGCAGCCGTCAACGTGCTGACTTCGGCGGGGGCGGTCCCCTATGATAGATTACTAGCTAGAAGTTTTCTTTGTGGTCCTGGCACCTGGCGGTTTCAGTTCTACCGGTGTTGCCTGCTGCAAGAGCTCCTCTCAAAGATCTACTGTTAAGATAAGTTCTTACATAACTGTATTGTTGCTGTATGCCTTCCTTCCCTTTCCTTTAATCCAGAGAGTACTACTTACATTACAAATGGAGGGGGCAGTTCTGATGCCTGTTGCTCCCCTGTAGCCTTGTCAGATTGGTTCCCCCGCTGCAATAACTGGCAGTG
The DNA here is from genome assembly GCA_016271365.2 of Neoceratodus forsteri. Classification (NCBI taxonomy): domain Eukaryota; kingdom Metazoa; phylum Chordata; order Ceratodontiformes; family Ceratodontidae; genus Neoceratodus; species Neoceratodus forsteri. Next base: position 34,370,308 of record CM057454.1, read on the forward strand.
GAACCTCTAGTACCTCTGCCCCGTGCAAGAACCTACTGTCACAGGAACAAGGAACCCTGGTCCATCAGATCTGAAGTCTTCATCTGCTCGCATGGCTCATGAAGACATAACTCTAGCTCGCTTTGGGGTTTCTTAGAACGTGGCGGATGTTCTGTTGCTAGAAAACCGTCCACCAGAACGACTTACTCCATGACGTGGAAGCGGTTTGCATTATGGGCCACTTCACAAAATGTGGATTAGTTTACTTGCCCAGTCAATCAGGTTTTAGAGTACCTGCTGTCCTTGTTGGATTCAGGCCTGCAGTATTCCTCCCTCAAAGTGCACCTGGCTGCCATATCAGCTTTCCATGTGGCTATGGATGGCCATATGGTTGCTCAGCTGGAGGTAGCCCATACGTTGTTGAGAGGTATTAAACACACAAAGCCTCCCATCCATAACCCAGTCTCAGCTTTGGACTTGAGTTTTGTTCTGGAGAAGTTGAGTTTGGCTTCTTTTTGAGACAGCTGCGACTGGTGGCTTACGCTTTCTTTCTTGGAAAGCATTATTTTTAATTGGGATAACTTCTGCTTGAAGGATTTCAGAGCTACAGGTTCTTAATATGTGATCCTCCTTATTTGATTTTCCACAAAGGGTGTCTTTGCATACTAATTCTAAGTTTCTTCCAAAGGTGGTATCTGAGTTTACTTTAAATCAAACCATCCATCTGCCAGTTAGTTACCCAGAGCATGCCAATCCAGGGGAAGCATTGCTCCATACTTTGGATGTGCATAGAATACTTAGGTGCTGTACACACTGTATCAAAAACTGCAGAAAGTCTCTCAGCCTCATATCTCGTTCGTCCCTGGAAAAGAGGGTGCCCAGTTTCTAAACAGTGCCTGTCCAAAAGGCAAGCAAACTGCATTACATTTTGTTACAGGAAGTACGGTAAGAAATTTCAGGTGTGGCTTATGGTCATTCCTCCAGAGGCATGGCCAACTCTGTTGCTTGTTTCCGGAATGTTTCCACTGCATACATCTGCGCCTCTGTTGCCTGGAGTATTGTGTATACCGTCACTAAATACCACAGTCTGGGCATTCTCTCTCGTAGATGGGCTAGGGTTTGCCTAGCTGTACTACAGGACCTACTTCCTTAAGCCTTATTGGCTCCAGCCGCCCAGACTGCTGACTTTTGGTACTGCTTGATACTCATTCCAAAGGCATGGCCTGATGAGAGGTAGCCTTGCAGAAGATGGAACAGTCCATACTTACCAAAACAGTAGATCGTATAATCGCTTTCATCAGGCCGTGCTGTCCCACCCTCCTTTCCCCTTAGGAGTTGTGACAAAAGGTCTTTGTGCTGCTCTCTCCATTGCTCTATTTTCCAGCCCTCTCCCTCGCTTGTTATGTGGAGATCTGGGGTCGTCTCTCCTAGTTCCCTAAAGGGAGGTCCTCTGAGCAGAGCAGCGGGGAACTAAGAGAGGAGGGTCCGCCCATGTTTATGCATACAGTGTTGTCTGACATTGTCGTGGGTGGCCCCTGGCAGACTGCTTGCAAAATTTTCATGTGGTCCAAGTGCCTGGCAGCTATGAGTTCCAAAGGTGTGGCCAGATGAGAGAGATTTCTCAGGCAGACCTACTATTATGTTTTTTTTTTAGTTATAGGTGAGCAAAAAAAAAGTGTGTAATTGTACCCCTGTAACTTTTCCCCTGGTAAACCAATTGCCAGGAAAAAAAAAGGATCCAGAGAGCATGGCACCAGTTCTGTAAATTTCAAATTTCAAGTAACTTGGCTGAACAGTGGCAGAGTTATTAAGGTGCAAACAATCTGGGTTTAACATTAAATTGCTTACTCAACCCTAATATACAGGTGCTACCCTGCCTGTATGATATACCAGCTGGTCAGCCTAATCAGGGAAGAGTGTGGTGTGCGTGAGGACTTCTCCCTCACTCAGACATTGGTGCTGACCACCGCCCAGCCCAAGGCTAGTTTTGGCCTGACTGAGCTCTGTCCAGCCCCCAGTGATGCAATTTTCTCTGGTCGTTCAAGTATCAGGATTACATTACTACAACAAAAAAACTGTAAGGTACATTTTTTGAAAACTAACAAATACAGCTGCATTACATTTTTGAGTTTATGGACCACCCCAATGGCCCAGTAGCAGCACTTCATGTTGCCGTGCCAGCGACCTGAGTTCGGGAGAGAGAGCTTGGGACGCTGCTTCGGGAGGCAAGCCTGACATCAGCAGCTGCCGTTCGACAGTGCAAGGAAGGTCAGGTGGAGATGACGCCAAGCACCTTGTTTCGCTGCAACCCCCCTGGGGTGGACCAGGGGAATTTGCGCCCTTTCAGCCACGACATGCTGTATCAATAGGACAACCTGAATTCCCTTGGATCCTTGTGCCTGCTAGACACTGGGTCCTAGCCCACTTAGTGTGTTGTCTTGGGAAGGGGCATGGCCCTCCTCCTGGAGCCACTGTCATGAAAGGAAACGGTACATCACTGGAAGACTAACATATCTGGGGAGAAAAAGTTGTGTAGGAAAAAAAATGTAGGTTTTTTTTTTTTTGTATGGCATTTCTGCTTTTTGTATAGAAAAATACAATGTTCACAGTTCTGATCAGAACTAAAGGGAAAGCGTTAGCTCAGTAATTATCAAATCCTGTGTCATGGCTGTAACGCTACCACCTGCCACCCCGGTGACCGTGGTTCGGGAGTGGATTCTGGTTACTGGGGGTTGCCGGGTTGGGGGAGAGCAATGATCGTCTGATTGACTGCTCTTCTTTCGAGGAGGGGAGCTTGTTAGCCCCACCATAGACTACCACCAGGTGGAGATCTAGTGATAGTGGAGACTGGCTTGGCATAGTGCAGTTGTACCTCCACACAGCATGCACTACTGCCTGTCTGAATGGGTGGGACTATAAAAAGTGGAAAAGACATATATCCTCATGAAACCATGCATGCTCGTTCCTGATCTGCACCACCACCCAGGAGTGCCATAATGGCATCTGGATGGTGTAATGGGGGTGTCTCCAGGGGGCAGTCACGGGATACTCTCGGTTTGTTGAGTTCTGGGGGGGGGGGCTACAGCAGAGCTGATAAGCCTGCATGCACATCACCAAAGAGGAAACGTTTTATGAAAAAAATTTAATTAAACAATCTATTGACATGAGAGTAGTGCCTGTGGCAGTTCTGTAACAGCCTTTTGATCTTCAGGTGCGGCCAAGTGTTACTGTAACCATATCATGTGCAAATTTGCAGCCGAAGGATATTCTCAAATGATCAGTACCATATAATCTTCTCTGTGAAATTCAACTAAATTAAATCAACACTAGGTGTGAGTTTTGCCACAGTTTTTACTCCCCTGTGTGGTTGGGTTATGGGATAACAGATGGACCAGACACTGAACTTCAGGTTCAACACACAATCTCTCTCTCTGATGTTTATTCAGAATACAGCAGATAACCTTAAGCAATGGCATATTCCTTTTTTAGTACATCAGTTTGCAGCAACAGATTACGTATGTCCTTTCTCTGCATTTAGCCAACACCTACTGACACTGATCTCTGATCTAACTCAGCAGTTGACATTCAGCCTCCACCCCCTATGCAGGCCTTGTTTGCTTGGGTGGTGGGGGCTCAAATAAAAAAACAAAAAAACGAGCTAAAGACAAAGAACCTCAATGCAGAAGAACTGAAACATGGGTTACCCCAAAGGGCATTGTCAGTAAGCCAAGTTTCAAAGAAACACAACATCACACATACTTCCATAATGCAAAGCAGCATGGGATATATGCAAATCACCATGACATTTCAGACTTGTTCAGTTTACAGCAGTTTACATGCATTTTAAATAGCACAACTAACTTAATTTCTATAATAGTCACCTAGTGCTTTTTACCATTATCAAAAACACCTAATGCCATGGTATTTTCAACATTTACAGGTTTCATAAACATAACATATATACATCAAGGTATTTTATGACATAGTGCTGTTACATACTAAATCCAACAACGATAAACACGACCTGTTTTTACATACACTCGGAGATCATCACAATAACCTCCCCGTACGAGGGCCTGAGAGGGAAAAGGAACATTTAAAGAGGACGCTATAATGATGATGTCAAGAAAGGGAAGGGGTGCTCATAGGTGGCTAACCTTATGGGCTATAAATTGTAAAGGATAGATTAGGCTAAGAAATAGAAGAACTGTTGCAAGAGATTTAAGAAAAGGTCCGTCCTCACGCGAGTGGCAGGAGCTCCCTGTCACACCCTGAGAAAATGTAATGCATCTTAATCCAGGGATCTACCATTGTGTTAGCAGGTTTTAGTGTTTAACAAGATTGTCACAAATTATGTTTTTGTTTCCTTTCTTTAGGTTTGCCTTGAGAAACTCCACGATGTTCAGCTAGCTCTCGTCATATCAAGGTTATATGAATTTGAGTTTGAGACGTCTTCCATGTACAAATCCATCCTGCAAACAAAAATTGTGGGTATCAGAGCTACTGGGAAAGGTGCCAGTCTAGCGAAGAGGCATCATGACCCTTTCCTCAGAAGCATGGCTTACTGGATATTGCTAGATTATAGCAGAGCTCTTGAAACACTGCTGGAGCAGTCCCCAGGAGAGGAAGATGATGAAAATGAAATGGGTAACTGGCTCTAAATATTCATAATCTTTTTTTTTTTAATACTTTTATTTTTACATATTTATAACTGTGTACCAGACACAATGACATGAAAAATTTGAGTTACAGTACTCCAAAAAAGAATAATACAGTGCTAGTACAAGATCCATGCACTATAACTTTTGTTACATCATAATGGAGGGTCTCATGCCACTAAATTGTAATTTAAAGTCCGAAAATATTTCAGGAAAAGACCCTTGCAGCAAACACATGGACTAACTAATCGAGAATAGTGTCCTTCATATGTACCAGGTGTATAAACACCAGTTAACACCATAGGTGTTATAAAAGTCCATGTCTATATCCAAAAAAGATAAATTCAAGTATGCTAATTGACTGTGCTACACCCGGAGATGTTCACCAACAAAGAGAGACTTAGCACTATAAGGCACTTAGTAAATAAACAATGTGAAAGGCCAAGGAAGACTCAGGAACCTCTTATAGGATAAACAATAAAAGGCAGTAACATATATAGATCATTATTTACACATAGGCCCAGATATTCAGAAGGGTTGCGCATGGCGCAACACTGTTGCGCCCCCGCACGATATTCAGACAGGGATTGTGCCTGGCACAAATCCCAATGCGCCGGAGCGCATCAGTAATGTATCGCGGGCAAGGTAGGGGCGGCCATTACGCATACCCGCACATCCCGATATTCAGCCCGGATGTGCTGAGCCATGCATGCGCAACCCCTGCACTTTGCGCCTGACACAGGTGAGCCAAAAAAAAAAAAGAATAACGGCTGGCCACTCACAGGTGAGCTGCCGTGACAAGCGCACATGGCAGCTGCCACCTTGTGGGTAGCCAGCGGCTCAGCTGCACCTTCGTTCGCTTTAAATGCCTGATCGCGGGCATATGCTGTTGAATGTAAGTCCTGTATCCCCTGTTGGTCCAGTGGTTCGCTCACTTGTGATCGCGGGCATAGTAATATTAAAATCATTCCTTATATCCTCTGTGGTCGATGGACCGCTACAGCCCGATTGCGGGCATATGCCAAAATACTAGTCCTATATCCTGGTGGTCCAGTGGTACCCACCCGCCACTGAGCCCCACCATCTCACTCCCTCGGTGGAGCGCGGGCGGCAGCACCCCACCACTTGCCACCCCATTGACTGATGCTGTCCAGTAGGCTGTACGCCCATTGGTCCACAGCGTGAGCCAATGGGCGGTAGCCCGCACTGCACAGCAAGCGGGTGGGTGCTGCCCGACCGGGAGCGGGCGTGGGGCTCAGTGGGGAGGGGGATACCACTGGACCACCAGGGATAGGGACAGTATTTTACGGCATATGCCCGCGATCGGGCTGCGAGCGGTCCACTGGACCACCAGGGATATAGGAATGATGTTAATTTTACTTATGCCCGCGATCAGGCTGCGAGCAGTCCACTGGACCACCAGGGACATGGGAATGATTTTAATATTACTTATGCCCGCGATTGGGCTGCGAGCGGTCCACTGGACCACCAGGGATATAGGACTGATTTTAATTTTACTTATTCCTGCGATCGGACTGCGAGCGGTCCACTGGACTACCAGGGATATAAGAATGATTTTAATTTTACTTATGCCCACGATCGGGCTGCGAGTGGTCCACTGGACCACCAGGGATATAGGACGAATGTATTTTTCAACCTATGCCTGCGATCGGGCAGTGGGGCACATTGCCGCAGCTGTGCAGGGGGCATCGGTCCCTGACGGCTGCAGCTTGGCAGGGCGCAAGTCGCTGGGGATCGGCACACCTGCATGCAAATGGGGCCATAATGATATGCAAATGGCCCCATTTGCGCCTTGCATGCATCATGGCTCCATTTGCATGTGCACTTTTGAATATCGTGGTTGTTGCACCTAGCGCAATGGAACTTGTGCTAGCGCATCCCACTGCTCCACTCTGGCCACTTGCACTGGCGCAGTGCCACTACACCATGCGTACTGTGGGTGGCCAGGGTGCGATATTCAATGCTGCTGTGCCATGGCGCAGCTCCATTGAATATCACCCTGTCAACGCCATCATGCAGCCGCCAAGTTGGCGCTGCACCCAGGCTTCGCGCCACAGCCTGGCGCAGTCTGAATATCTGGGCTTTTTGTGAAATCAGTTAGAACACTTTTTTTATTTTATTATTTAGTTTTTGTTGACCAGGTAAGTGCACTAGACAAATCCTGCTCATTTTCAGGCACGACCTGGGGAAGGGGGATACAGATGAATGCCAACCGACCTTGAACCAGATTAAGCTGTTGGTGGTATTTTGAGTAAATGAGGGAAGTTTGGCCAGGACACCAGGGAACTTCCCCTACTCTTTTCAATAAGTGCCATGGGATCTTTGACATCCACCTGAACTACCACCAATCCAGGCAGATGGGACCTCGGTTTATCGTCTCACCTGAAAGACGGCACCGCAGAAGTGCAGCACCCCTCTCATGCTGCACTACAGTGTCAGTACTGGGATATTAACCCAAGTGCCAGATATGGGAACTGAACCCACAGCCCTCTGATCTCCCGGCCTCAGAGGTGAGTGTGCTACCTACTGAGCCACTGACACTGCTTTTAGATAGAGGTATCCTGTAGGCAAAAGCTCCTTTGTGACAGTTGTCTTGTACCCAGGGAAGCTATAATATTACATAATCCGTGACCTTCCAGATGGATAAATAGTTTATATAGAACTGCAACTGAAGACCTGTATCTCAAATGTCAGATGTAGTTGGTTTAACCATATCTTGTACAGAACTACCAAAAGGCTACGTACAAGTTACTACAGAAAGAAACTGGTTGCACAGTATACATGAAAATGCAGGTATTCAGGATCTTACTTCGAGAAACAGCTCTTGCAGCAGGTCACACCATTAGGACTGAAGCCGGCAGGCACCAGGACCCCACTGAAATTTTCTAGCTAGCATTATCCAGCGGGGACCGCCCACGAGGTCGGCCCGGCCCCCGACATCAGGCATCATATAAAAGGGGGTGGTCCCCCAGAATCCCCAGTTCTTTTCCCGCCGTCGACTCGCGAGCATCGGCCTCATGGTCCCACTCTAGCGTACGACGACTAGAACTTTCAAGCTTTACTACTAAATGTCGGCATCTCCAACTCCTCCTTCAGAACGACATCCCTCCAAGTGTGCCTGTGGCAAACAGATCCCTTTCAAGGATCTCCATTCGTCCTGCCTGCGGTGCTTAGGCCCGGAACATGACGCCAAGGCCTGCTTCTTTTGCCAGGGGTTCAACAGTCGCACCCGGATCCGCTGCCAGAAGGCACTTCAGGGGTTCCTCTTGGAAGAAAAGTTAAAAAGCATGGATCAAGACCCTGCCTCCAGGGGTGAATCTACCTCTAAGTCCCATAAGCACCTGGACAAGCATCGGGAGAAGGCCAGGTCCAGATCCCCTAACCAGACCTCGGACTCGCGCACCAGCTCAGGCTCCATGTGCTCAGACCACTCTCCCTCCAGGGCCCTCTCTCAGCCCCCTCCGCATTCCATCAAGACTCCCAAGCCTTCGGCTTCCTCAACACCCTCCCGGGCCTCCTTGAAGTCTTCAGACTGTCACCAGTCCAAGTCCTCTTCAAAACGAGCTTCCTCAGAGAGACGCTGGGACTCCGACACCAGATCAGCCTGCCAGCCTCCTAGGGGTCCGGATCCCCCTCTCAGGAAGACTAAGGACCTGATGTCCCTAAAACAGACGACAGACCCAAAGCGGGCTTCTGATCCTTCATTGGTCAATCGCCCGTCGGACCAGACGTCTGCTAAGCACCCGTCAGTGAGACATTCACCGGAGCCAAAGACTGCCTACCCATCACTGGTGGACACCGGTCGCCGGGACACTACAGAGGAGGACCTGACATTGCCTAATGACCAGGCAGGTGACAATGAGGACGTCGGGCTTCCACAGGAGCCTTTGCCAAACCTGGAGACACCCTCAGACCCGACGCCTGATACTGGCGACAGACCACTGGCGCCAAGTCCGTCGTCCGGTATGAATATTCAAGAGGTCAAAGATCTCTTTACCTTTTGATGGGACACAATAAAGAAGGATGTGATCCCAGTCAAACCTCCTCCTCCTACTCCTTCACCTCCTACTCCCCCACCACAGGGGCCAGCAGGAAGAACACCGACCCCCAAGGAGCACACTCCACCTCCTAGGGGAAGATCCAAAGAAAGGAGAAGGCCCCCTTCAAGATCTCCCTCAGGGTCTCCCAGTCCTAAGCGACCCAGATGTCGACGGTCCACTCCACAGGGGGATGATTCTAGACCTGACACCTCGGATACCTCCAGGTCTCCTTCTCCAATCAGTATTCCATCACCTGACCCACAAGACCTGCCCAGGTCACCTCCGGATGATCCCTCCTTTTCCAAAATCATGAGGCACATCCAGGAGAACATGGGATGGGATTCGGAAGATCTCAACCCCGAGGGACAGCACCTAGCTCATTACCTTCGGCTGAAGGGCCCTAAGCGCATGGTGGTGCCACCCTTGGTGTACACCTTCGCGGACGTCACCAAGGCTGCATGGAAGCATCCACACTCCACCCCTGTGGTGCCCACGAAAGATGACTGCCTGTAGAGGGCCCCGACAGAGGACCAGTACTTGGCGCAACAACCCCTGGCTGATTCCCTGGTCATTACGGCCTCCCATGATAGGTCTCAATGACCACAGCATCTGAGTACACAGCCACCGGACCAGGAATCCAAGCAGTTGGATTCCCTGGGGAGGCGCATGTATGTGGCTACTACATGCTCCATCAGGTCCCTGAACTATCTGTCTCATATGTTTCAGTTTCAGAATGCCCTGTTGGAACAGGGTCAGGACCTAGTTGACAAACTACCTGATGGCGAGCAGAAGGTGGAGCTCTTGAACCTCCTCCGCACAGGGTCAGACATGGGGACCCAAGTGTTTAGAGCCACGTATGATTCTGCGGACTCATCCGCCAGGGGCGCAGCTTCAGGCGTCTGTCTCCGGAGACACTCCTGGCTCCGTGTCTCCGGTTTTACCCCGGATGGACAGAAGAGTATCCTGGACGTCCCTTATAACGGAGAGGTCCTGTTTGGTGAACCCTGTGAAAAGGTCATCACCAAACTTCAGGACACCGGGAAGGCAGTAAGGTCTGTACAGGCCATGTACAGACCCAATTCTGGTTCCTTTCGTAGGAACCAGAACTGTTTTCGTGGCCGGCAACAACGACAGCAGACACATTCTGGCCAGCAGCAAAGGGGCACCTTCCACCGTAAGGCCCAACCTAAGTCTTCCCCAGGCCGAGGTCAGCGGTATGCCAAACCAGCCCAGCCTGCAGGGGGCAATGCCGCCACAGCATGACTCCTTCCCAGCCCCCGTCCCTCCTCTGGATCAACGGGCAGAAAAGGTCGGGGGTCGCATCGCTCACCACTTTTCAGGGTGGCAGTCGATAACCACCGACCGGTGGGTCCTTCAAATGGTCAAGAGAAGTCACTTTATAGAATTCCTCGACCACCCACCGTCAGGACCTCCCCTGCTTTCCCGTTTTTCGGGTCAGCACACACTGCTTATACAGCAGGAGGTGCTCGCGCTTCTGGGAAAGGAAGCTATAGAGCACGTATTGAGGGAACCAGAGAGGTGCAGGTTACTATTCCACTTCTTCTGGTTCCCAAAAAGACAGGGACCTTCGTTCGATACTGGATCTCAGCGATCTCAACGCTTCGGTCCTCTGCAAACGCTTCCGAATGGTGACCCTTCCCGGTTTGATACCCATGCTCAAGCAGGGCGCCTTCCTAGTGTCCCTGGACATGCAGGATGTCTACCTGCACATACCCATTGCTCGAGTGCACAGGAAGTTCTTGCACTTAGAATTTCTAGGTTGCCATTATCAGTTCTAGGCCTTCCCTTTCGGACTGTCATCGGCACCTCGGGTGTTTACAAAGTGCATGGCAGTCATAGCGGCGACTCTAAGGACACAAGGCCACTACGTGTTCCCCTACCTGGACAACTGCCTCCTCATGGCACCCTCTTGGGAGGCTCTGATGTCCGCAATTCACTGTAATCAGTCCCTGTTCAGGATATTGGGCATCATTATCAATCAGGAGAAGTCACACCTGGTTCCGTCACAGAATCTGCAGTTCATAGGTGCAGTTCTGGACACCATCCAGGGGAGAGCTTTTCTGCCCCAGGACCGAGCGGAACACATAAGATCCCTCATCAGGGACATCTTGGTAAAGAAGACTGTCCCAGCCAGACTGGTCCTTTGCCTGCTCAGACACATGGCTGCGGCCATTGCAACAGTCCTGCTAGCCCGTCTCCACATGCGGGTGACCCTGTGGATGTTACAGTTCAATGGGATCAGAAGCAAGACCATTTGCAGCTTCCAATTCGGATCACGAATGCCCTAATCCGGGATTGGCAATGGTGGCTAGATTCAAAGAACCTATTGGCAGGGGTCCCCTTCATTGCACCGTCTCCGATTGTGACGCTCTCCACGGATGCCTCAGGGTTCAGTTGGGGAGCACACCTTGATGGGGTCAGGTCTCAGGGCTCGTGGACACCCCAGGAAGCTCATCTCCACATAAATATCTTGTAAATGAGAGCAGTTCTTTATGCCCTGCAGGCCTTCCAGTCGGAGATCCCACCGGGTACTCTCCTGTTACAAACAGACAATACCGCGGTGATGTATTACCTCAACAAACAAGGAGGCACCCATTCCTACCCGCTTTGCAGGGAGGCCATGAGGGTGTGGGATTGGGTCCTACAACACGGCGCAAACCTCATTGCCGTTCATGTCCCAGGAGTGGACAACGTCATCGCAGACAGCCTGAGCTGCTCTCAGGCCAGGGTCCACGACTGGGAACTACTCCAGGAGGTAGTAGAGAATCTGTTTCACAGATGGGTCACACCAGAGTTAGACCTTTTCACGTCCCCATCCAACGCAAAACTGCCCAATTGCTGCTCACTAGATCCAGGGCCTGGTGTTTTCTGGTGAGACGCGTTGTCCCTCTACTGGACGGGCAGATTCCTCTGCGCGTTTCCCCCCTTCCCGTTGATCCAGAGGGTCCTTTTGAAACTCCGCAGAGAGCAGGCAACGCTGATATTTATCACGTCTTTTTGGCCCAGACAGATTTGGTTCCCTCTGCTACACCAGCTGTCCCAGGAACCTCCGGTGCCTCTGCCAGTCAGCTGTCACTTATTGTCCCAGGAGGCAGGTTCTTTGGTCCATCCGGACCTTCACTCTCTGAACCTGCACGCCTGGCTCCTAGAGACATAGCTATCATGCGTTACGGGGTCTCGCAAGTGGTAGCAGATATTCTAGCAGCTGCTAGAAAACCAGCCACTTATGCCACATACGCCATGAAATGGCGTAGATTTTGCCTCTGGGCTCAAGCACAAGGACTTTCCCCAATGGGTTGTCCTGAAAGGTCGGTCTTGGACTACCTCCTGTCTCTCTTCCAGGCAGGCTTGGCCTACTCCTCTATTAAAGTAAACCTTTGTGTCATCTCAGCCTATCATACACTTACAGACCGACGTCCCATAACTCAGTTGGACACAGCACGAGCCTTCCTGAGAGGTGTTCTCCACCTTAGACCTCCGATTAAGGATCCTATTCCTCCATGGGATTTACCCTTTGTCCTGGAGCACCTCATGCTGCCGCCTTTTGAACCAGCCGCGGACTGCGAGCTGCGTCTCCTAACATGGAAGATGTTATTTTTAGTTGCCGTTACTTCGGCCAGAAGGATTTCTGAACTTCACACACTGATGTGCAAAGAACCTTATTTGGTTTTTCACCAGGACAGGGTGTCCCCAAGAACAAATCCAAAGTTTCTACCTGAGGTGGTCTCAGCTCTCAGCCTCAATCAGGACATCGACTTACCAGTGTATTTTCCTAAATACTCTAATAGAGGAGAGGCCCTGTTGCACACTCTAGATGTGCATAGGTGTCTAAGATACTACGTGACCAGAATCAGGCACCACCATAAATCTGATCAGCTTTTCGTCTCCTTCGCCCACAGGATGATGGGAGCTCCGGTTTCTAAACAATCGCTGTTCAGGTGGCTCATCCATTGTATCACGTTCTGTTACCAGAAACGTAACAAACCTTTACCGGGCGTGGTTAAGGGTCATTCCACCAGGGGGGGGTGGCTACCTCCTTTGCGGCCATGAAGAACATGTCACATGACCACCTGCGCCAGCAGCTACTTGGAGCACTGTGCACACCTTTATCAGGCATTATAGCCTGGACGTTCCAGCACGGCGAAGAGCTGGTTTTGGTCTAGCAGTCCTTCAGGGACTTCTGTCCTAGGCTTCGGTCCAACTCGCGATCTCTACCTAGCCTCCTCCCACCTGTGAGGGATTTCCAGTATTGCTTGGGAATCAGTCCTAATGGTGTAACCTGCTGCAAGAGCTGTTTCTCGAAGTCAGATAGTACAGTTACCTAAGAACTTACCGTAACAGTAGATCTTCGAGAACAGCTCTTACAGCAGGTATTTTCCTTCCCACCATCCCCTCTGGAGGTAGAGTTGTTCCGATATCTCTTTTCTAGGATTAGGTGTTTCTAACACCATTCTGAATACCGTTTGATGGCAGATCCTCAGTCTCCACTTCTGATGTCATCTAACGTCCGTGAGTCTCCAGCAGGAAAACTGGGGATTCTGGGGGACCTCCCCTTTTTATATGATGCCTGACGTCGGGGGGCGGGGCCGACGTCGGGGGTGGTTCCCCGCTGGATACTGCTAGCTAGAAAATTTCCGTGGGGTCCTGGGGCCTGCCTGCTTCAGTCTTAATGGTGTAACCTGCTGCAAGAGCTATTCTCTAAGGTCTACTGTTACGGTAAGTTCTTACATAACTGTACTTTATGTAATTGAGAGACCATTTGTACTATACACTGAGTACAGTACCTAAAGTGGTATGCACTGTACAGTCAGCACATTTAAAAGGAATTTGATCACTCTTATTGAGAGGAGGCCACCTTATGCTGGTCACTTATTTAACTTTCATGTTTTGACTTTGCTGACATTTTTAATGATATATCTACTATAACAATTTTGGAAAATACTAATGCTACCCAGAATGCAATAGCATGCTTTGTACTTGGTGTACAATGCATCACTGTGACCTACTGAGGGCACTTAGCTGGTGCTTCTAAAACAAAGAGTACTGTAGGTCCCCAGATGCCTATCCCTTCGAGTTAGGGGAAAAGTAGAGGGTAGGCAGTGGAGCAGTAAACAGCTGGAGTCACCAGATGAAATGAGTGCAAGACTCCTTTAAATGTTGCATAAAGTCTTATTTTATTTTCATTTTTGACGCCACAACCTCTGTTGTGTGTTATACCGTTTCAAGGCCTGTGCCACTTCTTCCAGGGCGAGAGCAGTGGCCTGCGTATAAGGTAACAATTTAAAAAAAAAAAAAGTAGTTTTCATAAAATCAGTTTATTTACATCTTATTTATCTAACCCCAAAAAAACTACAGGTGATGAGGTCTGCAGTATTGTCAGTATGTAATTACACCCTTTACGTATAAATGTGGATGATGCTTGTAGCCCTCTCTGCAGATCTCCACTGCTGACATACTGACCTCGTGGCGCACACCAGGTTTGCCAACATGCCAAAGCAGTCTTCTGTTTATTTTTGACAAAAAATCTGTTGTACATTTGCTGTGTTGTGACCCAGCTATGCGCCCTGAACATAGATCACCTCCATTGACTCTGAAGTCTCCCGCTGATCAGATCACACTGATCTTACTTTGAGGGTATTTCTTGCATCAGGCCACACCTAAGGAACTATAGCCACCAGGCACTAAGACCACACAGAAACATTTCTAGCTACAGTAGCATTCTACAAGGGCGGCCGCCCACCACATCAGATTCCCAGTGTCCCTGCCATATAAATGTGGGCGGCCTCACTTTTCCCGCCGTCGACCATCGCACATCAGACTCCACTGAGTCACCGCCAGCATCAGTTGACCGCCATACTCAGTTCTTCATTTTTCTTTCTTTCTCTCCTTAGTTTTGGCATAACTTTAATTTTAAAATGATGTTCTGCCTTTTGCATGCCGAAGTCCATATCGGATAAACTTTTCCGTGTCTGCACTTGCTGGAAGAAGATCTCCAAGAAGGAAGACTACAAGACTTGTGTCCACTGCCCAGGCCTAGACCACGACATCAAGGCCTGCAAGTTCTGCTGCCACTTCTGCCTGGCTACATGGAGACGTTGCTAGCAGGCTTTGAAAACCTTCCTGCTTCAACAGCAAGTTGCCTGCATGGAAAAGGAGCTGCAGGCCAGAAGCTCCTCTGCTTCCCCAGCCCTGTCCTCGGGCTCGCATTCCTCTAAGGCCTGGGACAAGTTGGCCAGGAAGCATAAGCACCAGGACAAGAATCAACCTAAAGAGTGGTCCTCCTTGTCCCACTTGCAGTCACCACTTTAAGCACTGGGCGCAGCAGGGCCATCCTCCGTTTCGCACCCCGCCACCCATGCTCTCTTCCACAGGGCCCGTTGTGGCGGCACCCCCCCCCCCACCAGTCTTACCCTGGCAGGTGCAGGCTTCCCAGTGTTGGACCATTCTTTGGCCCCGCCTTTAGTTCAGCCCTTCTTCTCCCCGGGCCATCAGTCAGGGAGCTCTGCTGCCGCAGCCCCTGCCAGTGGTAGCGCAACATCCGCAGGGACTTGCCTCACCCCGCTTGAAGTTGTCCTTAACTTTTATTTCACTTAGCTCTCAGGCCTCGGGATCAGGGGCACCCCCGGCATCCCCTCAGGCCCTCCTTCAGCCATCAGTGCCTTCCCCACCGACCTACCAGCCTGACAGGCCAAACCCAGGTCTTCAGCCTATGGTGCTGCCCTCGCCATCCCTGCAGCCACTGCCGGTCCCACAATTTCCTTACCCGGGGTCCCAGCGCTGATCTCATTCGACTTTTCCGGCGATGCCCTACTCCCTTTGGGATTTTATGCAGAGCTGCCTCATCCTACCTCAGGGGCCCCTCAGCCTAACCCCACCCTCCTGCCGGCACCATGTCCTGCTCACCCCAGGACCTTGACTCCCTCTGAATCCCTACCGGAGCCTGGCGATGAGGATGAGTACTGCCCTGATCTTCTTGATGATGATGATGATGGGAATGACTGGGATGTGAGCCCTCCCATTCTACCTCCACTGTGTCTACCCGGGGCAGGGGGTCTCCCACGTATACGCCTTGGTCCCCTCCAGACGACCCCTCTTTTTTTCACTGTCATGCGTCAGCTTCAGGCAGCCATAGGGTTCGAGGTGGAAGAACAGGACCCTGCCAGAAGACGTCTGACCCACTATCTGGAACTGCCAGACTCCCCTCCACTCGTTGTTCCTCATTTGATGGAGCCATTCGAGGATCCAGTATGGTTCCTGCCATGCCCAGAAAGTCTGACAAGCTGTAACAGGCCCTCGCAGGAAAGCCCAATCTTACTTTGAGAGGGTTCCTGCAGTAAGTCTTCACATATAGGAATGCGCCCCCTGGCGTCAGGAGCACACGGCAAACTTGTAGCCAGTAGTCATCAGCGGTCAGGTGACGGATGTCATTGTGACTATAAAAGGGGCAGTCCCCCACCCACCCTCCAGTTCTTTCCTGCCGTCGCATGGTATCGTTCGACAAATGCGGTAGAACAGCTTTCAGTCACCTGCCATTTTGCTATTAGCAAATTTCCTTTTTTCAAACAGTTCTGTTCACGATCTGTTACGGCGTAAGTCGTCTAGTCAGCCCAAGAAGAAATGCTCAAAGTGTGGCGCGCAGATTCCGCATGAGGATGATCATTCCCAGTGTGTCCTCTGCCTGGGGCCTAGGCTCAACTCGGCTGATTGCACCATCTGCCAGGGCTTCAACCAGGCCATGCGCACCTGGCGCAAGAGGACCCTTGATGCCCATCTGCTGACCCAGAGACTGGATTTGATGGAGAAAGAGCTCCAGGAGTTAAGGGAAAGATCGTCGTCGCCGGCCCAGAGAAGAAAAGGAGAAACGCCAGGAGCGGAACCATTCTCCTCAAGGGAAGTCCAGCCGACGCCGACCAGGGTGGGCCCTCCACTTCCACTAGTACCCCACCTGCAGGGCCTTCCTCCACTCTGGCGGACACCCTCCCCCCCCGGCCGAGGTTAGCAGGCAGTTGGGGGTTGCCTCTTAGGAGGTTCCTTCAGGGTCTCCTGCTTTGAGCTCCGCCACTAAGTCGCCCTCCTGCCCTGCCGCCAGGCACCCTGCCCAGTCCGATGAGTCTGACACTAGCCTGCCAGCATTTGTCAGCCTGGCTGCGAACAGTAGTCGGCCGGCGGCGGCTCCGTCGACTGCGTGGATGCCTCCTCTCTCCTGTCGGACTCTTTGGTCCCCGAAGGGAGTGAGAGAGAGAGAGTTTGCGAGGTACCTTCATCCCTCGGGTTCTCCCCTCAGGGATTCACTACTGGCATCCAACCTCTCCGGAATAACCCTCCCATCAGATACTCTTCCAGTCCTGTCATTGGGTGACCTACCTGATCTCCACCCTTCGCCAGGCTCTCTCCCACCAATGGATCCTCACCTTTCACTGGATCCCTGTCCGGACCTTCTCGGGGGCAGTATGGTACCCCCTCCTGCGGGACCTTTGGCTCCTCTGCCCACCCTGTCGCTGGACCTGCTTCCCAGCGTGCCTTCGGCATCCCCTCCGGTGGGGACTTCTGCCCCACCTTCAGGCCATACTGGGTACTTTCCTGGAAATCCCCTTTTTCCATAGTATCCAACGACTGAGGGTCCATCACTGGGTTTCAACCCACCGACGCTATGCTATCCAACGCCGGGATATCCTACGCCGGGCTACCCAATGCCAGGCTGTGAGGCTCCAGGACAGGTGTATTAGCAGAACCCTTATTGGTACCAGCCTCCCAGCTACCCTCCTCATGTAGGGTACCTGGGTTACCCGCCTCATCCGCCTCCATCCCCACTGCCACCGTAGCCTGAAGGTGAAACCATTCCTACGTGGTGGAAGGATGCTAGGTTCCAACTACTTCTAGAGTTGGCCAGCCTCAAGTCACAGTCAGGTCCACCCCTCCTGTCAGGGTGCCCCCAATTAGTCCATCACCCTCTAGTCGAGTCTCTGAGGGAGACTTCGGAGCTCTACCTCTTGGAGATCACAGACCCTTGACCCGGCCTCTGGAGGCATCCTTGCCTAGTAGACTGGATACCTCAGACTCTGACGAAGGCTTGGATCTAGGAATTCAGTCCGAACCTCATTTCCCGGTTGAGACTCAACCGAAAGAGTCCCCAAAGTCTCCTTCTGAGGATCCCTCCTTTGCAGAACTCTTCAGGACCATTCAAAAATCATGCAGATGGGCCTCCAAGGAATTGGACCCATAGTGCAAAAAGCGGCAGGGCACTTTGACCTGGTTAATGTGGACCCCTACCCATTCCACCCTGGATGGGTCCACATGAGGACCTCGCATCCACTGTTTGGCAGCAACCTTGATCCATACCGGCTGTATCCAAAAAGGCCGATAGGACGTACTTTCCCCCGGAAGTGGTCTCCCCACCTATTTGCCCAACCTAAGGCTGATTCTATGGTCATCGCGGCTGCCTATGATAGATTGGCCTAGCCGAAACATCTTAGTGCCTCCCCACCAGATAAGGAGTCCAAACAGATGGACCAGTAATTTAGGAAAATCTACTCGTCGTCCACCTGCGCTATCTGTTCCCTGAATTATGTAGCACATAAGGTGGCTTTCCAAAAATCCTCGCTCTCGGAATTGGAGAGAGACCTCCAGGAGATCCCTGTCGAGCAGTTAAGGAATAAACTCATGAAGAAAATCAGGATGAATAAATCTTCCTGCCATCATGCCCTACATGCCACATATGATTTGCTGGACTCTGTGGCTCGAGGGGCAGCTACAGGAATCTGTCTCAGATGTCTAGCCTGGCTTCGCCTGGCAGAATTGGCACAGGATGTACAAAGTACTCTTTTGGAAGCTCCTTTTAGGGGTCTAGTTCTGTTTGGCGGTGATGCCAAAGATATTATTACTGAGCTGCAGGAGAGCAGCAAATCCCTCAGGGATATCCGGTCTGTGTACCGTTCCAGTCAAAGACAATGGCAGCAGCCATTTCATCGCCAACAGAATCAGGGCAAACGACAGAACAACTGTCGTGCCTCGGGTTCTGGCGCCCAAACCCTCCAGGCCAAGTTCTTCAAAGCTTCCTCCAGGGGGAAAGGTGCCATCCCCTCAGCATCCTGACTCCTTCCCCCCCTTACGCTTCCTCTGACCACTTCGGAGGAACCAGTGGGGGGGGGAGATTCGGCCCCCACCTGCACGGGTGGAAGGCCATTACCATAGATGCATGGGTTCTTCAACTCATAGAAAGAGGTCACTTGATAGAGTTCCTGGAGAGACCTTCTCCCAACCCACCGGGAAGGTTGGTTAACCCGTCAGGCCAGCAACAGCTGGTATCGCAGGAAATACAAGCTCTGCTGCAAAAGGCAGCCATAGAGCACGTACCTCCAGAACAGACAGAAAGGGGATTCTACTCCCACTTCTTCCTGGTTCCAAAAAGACGGGGGATCTAAAACCCATCTTGGATCTCAGCATGCTCAATCTCTTCATAGACTACAAGAGATTTTGCATGTTGACTCTCCAGGGACTGTTATTCGTGCTCCTCCCCAACACTTGGCTGTACTCCCTGGATATGCAGGATGCCTACCTCCATATCCCCATTCTTTCAACCCACCACCACTTCCTGAGGTTCTCTTTTTCTGGACCATCATTTCCAGTTCAGAGCCCTAACTTTTGGTCTCTCTTCAGCACCTCGGATGTCCACCAAGCGCCTAGTGGTGGTTGCAGCGTTTCTATGCCGCAGGGGCATTTATGTGTTCTCTTATCTAGACGACTGGCTTTTTTCAGCCCCTTCCCGGGACAGTCTGAAGGAATCCCTTTCCTTCACTCTGGACCTTTTCTCCAGTCTGGGCATTTCTATCAACCTTCCCAAATCCTAGCTGATACCCTCACAGCACCTCCAATTCATTGGAGCGGTGCTGGACACGGTCCAGAGCAAGGCCTTTCTTCTGTCCGACTGAGCAGAAACTTTAATCTCCCAAGTGACGCTGGTGGTTTCCTCATGGTAGACCATGGCGCGTTCAGTCCTTTGGCTTTTGGGTCTATTGGCAGCGCCATACCCACAGTCCCTTTGACCAGACTGCACAAAAGGGTCACCCAGTGGTCTCTTCGAGTCCGATGGTATCAGCGTTTGGACGATAATGGACCAGAGAGTCCTTGTCTCCAAAAGCCTTCAAAAGGATCTCCTTTGGTGGCAGAACCCAACCAACCTTTCGGTGGGGGTTCACTTCCACCCTCCGTCTCCCTCTCAGATTCTCACCTTGGATGCCTCGAACTTGGGATGGGGAACACATCTAGGAGACCGCCGAACTCAAGGCTGTTGGTCTCCCTTGGAGGAGAACCTTCACATCAGTATTCTGGAGAAGAGAGCGGTGCTTTGTGCTGTCCAGGCCTTCCAGTCTCTCTTAAATCCGGGAACACTTCTCATCCAGACAGATAACATGGCCACTGTCTGGTATTTAAACAAACAGGAAGGCACTTGGTCATACCCTCTTTGCAGGGAGGCCATGCGGGTGTGGTACTGGGCGATACAGCATGGCCTATCTATGATAGCAGTCCACATGCCAGGTGTTCACAACATTCTGGTGGACAGTCTCAGCTGATCAGTCACCAGGGCTCACGAGTGGGAACTAAAGCAGGCAGTAGTAGAAGACTTGTTTCTTCAGTGGAGTCAGCCAGACCTAAATCTATTCGCCTCCCCATCCAATGCAAAACTACCCAGCTTTTGCTCGATTGTTCCTGGGCGTAGTGCTTTTTGGTGAGACACACTGTCTCTATCCTGGACAGGGAGATTTCTATACGCTTTCCCTCCCTTTTCTATTCTTCAGAAGGTTCTGCTCAAGCTCCAAGCACAGGGGGCTCACATGATCCTTATTGCCCCCTTCTGGCCTCGGCAGATATGGTTCCCGTTGCTACAGCAGCTGACACTGGAACCTCCAGTACCTCTTCCTCTCTCTCACAACCTTCTGTCCCAGGAGCAGGGCACCCTGGTACATCCGAGCCTCAAGTCTCTCCATCTTCATGCGTGGCACCTGTGGACTTAACGGTTGCTTGCAACGGGGTATCCTCAGGGGTAGCTCAGGTCTTAGTGGAAGCCAGGAAGCTCTCCACTAGATCCACTTATGCCATGAAGTGGAAGAGATTTTCTATCTGGGCCTCAACGAAAGGCATAGATCCCTTTTCTTGCTCGGCCTCCCAGGTTTTAGAGTACCTCTTGCATCCGCTCAGAGTTGGGCCTCAGCTATTCCTCCCTGAAGGTCCATCTCTCTGCGATTTCGGCCTACCACCTCCTGGTGGAGGGTAAAACCCTAGCTCAGCTAGAGGTTTCCAAGACTTTCTTGAAGGGAATCCTTCATATCAAACCTCCAGTCCGGAATCTTGTTCCTCCCTGGAATCTCAACTTCATGTTAGAAAAGCTTACTTTGCCCCCTTTGAACCATCAGCAAGCTGTGATATGCGTTTTTTAGCATGGAACACACTCTTTTTAGTTGCTGTCACTTCAGTTCAAAGAATTTCAGAGCTTCAGGCTCTAGTTTGTAGAGAGCCCTATTTAATTTTCCACAGAGACCGGGTCATTCTGCGGACTAACCCTTTGTTTCTTCCAGAAGTGGTTTTGGAATTGACCCTTAACCAGAGTGTTGAACTGCCGGTGTTCTTCCCAGAGCACTCCAGCACGGGGGAATATCTGCTGCACATCCTCGATGTGCATAGGATTTTGAGGTATTATACCTCTCGTGCTAAGATGGTTCTAAAGTCGAATCAGCTCTTCGTAGCCTTTGCCTCCCAGTGCCAGGGCAAGGCTATTACGAAACGGACTCTGTCTAGGTGGCTGGCTAATTGCATCCATTACATTTACCAAAAGTACAAAAAAACCCTTCCAGGGATGGTTAAGGGCCACTCCACCAGGAGTGTGGACACTTCTACCACCTTTTTCAGGAATGTGTCCACTGCGGCCATCTGTGCAGCGGCCACTTGGTCTTCTGTCCATACCTTCACCAAGCATTACAGTCTGGACATTGCCTCTAGGCGTAGGGCTGGCTTCGGCCTTGCAGTTCTGCAAGGTCTTCTGTCTTGAACAGACCTTTAGTTGGCAGACATTTTCCTCCTCCTAGAACCTCGTCTCAGACTCCTTTTGTGTTAGACTGCTTGGTATTCAATCCTGTATGTGAAGACCTACTGCAGGAACCCTCTCGAAGTAAAGTAAACTTTATTTTTTAAGTGCCTTTCAAAGCCAAAGCACTGTACAACAAGAAATAAAACCATACAATTAAATAAACATACACAAACATATTAAGAACCTTCAGAAAAAGCTTTAAAAAACAAATAAGTTTTGGACTAAGATGTAGCAGATCTTACTTCGAGAAACAGCTCTTGCAGCAGGTTACATCATAAGGACTAAAGCCGGCAGGCGCAAGGACCCCACGGAAATTTTCTAGCTAGCGGTATCCCGCGGGGACCACTAGCGTCGGCCCATGACGTCAGGCATCATTCAAAAGGGGCGGTCCCCCAGAATCCCCAGTTCTTTTTCTGCCGTCGACTTGCTAGCATCGGCCTTACGGACTTCCTTTTCAGCGAATGACGACTCGAACTTCCAGCAATTTGTTTGCTCAACTCAATGTCGCCATCTCCTACGCCTTCCACAGAAGGACACCCCTCCAAGTGTGCCTGCGGCAAACAGATCCCGTTCAAGGATCTCCATTCAGCCTGTCTGCGGTGCCTAGGCCCAGAGCACGACACCCAGACCTGCTCCTTCTGTCAGAAGTTTAATAGACACACCAGGATCCGCCGTCAGATGGCTCTTCAGAGGTTCCTGTTAGAGGAAAGATTGAAAACAATGGACAAAGACCCTGCCTCCAGAAGGGAGTCTACCTCCAAGTCCCATAAACACCAGGAAAAACACCGGGAGAAAGCCACGTCCAGATCCCCGAACCGGGCCTCGGACTCTCGCACCAGCTCACGCTCCACGCGTTCAGACCGCTCTCCCTCCAGGGCTCGCTCTCAGCCTCCTCCCATTGAAGTCCGGGCTTCAGGCAGTCTTTCGGCTTCTCTCAACTCATTAAAGACTTCCAGGACTTCGGACCCTTCTTCAACGCCCTCCCGGGCCTCAGCGAAGTCTTCAGACCGTCATCGGTCCAAGTCCTCTTCCAAGTCTGCTTCTGCTTCCTCGGACACACGCCAGGAACCTGATGCCAGATCAGTCTCCCAGGGGACCTGATTCCCCTCCCAGGAAGACTAAGGACCTGACGTCCCTCAAGCGGATGACGTACCCTAAACAGGCTGCCGATCCTTCTCCGGCTAAACGCCCGTCAGACCAGACGTCCCTTAAACACCCGACATTGGTCAAACGACCTACGGAGCCGACGACTGCCTTCCCTTCAACGGTTGATACCGGTTGCCGGGGTTCATCTGAGGAGGACCTGACGTTGCCTGATGACCAGGCAGGCGACACTGAGGACGGCGGGCTTCCACGGAGCCTACGCCCAAACCGGCGACGCCCTCGAACCCGACGCCCAAGACGGCGACAGACCAACTCCGACGACAGGACCGTTGTCCGGTATAAACATCCAGGAAGTCAAGGATCTCTTCACCTTTTGGTGGGACATTATTAAAAAAGATGTGGTCCTAGTAAAGCCGCCTCCTCCCCAGGGTCCAGCAGGAAGACCTCCGACCCCCAAGGAATCTACACCACCTCCTAGGGGCAGATCCACAGAAAGGAGAAGGCCCCCTTCACGGTCTTCCTCAGGGACCCCAGTCCCAAGCGACCCAGAGGAAGAAGGTCCACTCTGCAGGGGGATGACTCTAGACCGGACTCTTTGGACACCTCCAGGTCTCCTTCTCCAATAAGTATCCCATCACCAGACCACAAGACCTCCCCAGGTCACCTCCGGATGATCCCTCTTTTTCTGAAATTATGAGGCACATCCAGGTGAATATAGGATGGAAAATGGAAGATCTACACCCCGAATGACAGCGCCTAGCTCGATACCTTCGGCAAAAAGATCCTAAGCCTGTGGTGGTGCCCCCTTGGTGAACACCTTCGCGGACGTCACCAAGGCCGTGTGGAAATGTCTGCATTCCACTCCTGCTGTGCCGAAGAAGGCTGACCGCCTGTACAGCCCCTGTGGAGGACCCGTATCTGGTGCACCAACCCCTGGCTGATTCACTGGTCATCACGGCCTCTCATGACTGGTCTCAACGACCGCAACATTTGAGCACACAGCCTCCGGACCAGAAATCCAAGCAATTGGATTCACTGGGGAGGTGCATGTATGTGGCTGCTACATGCTCCATCAGGTCACTGAACTATCTGACACACATGTTTCAGTTTCAGAACGCCCTGTGGGAGCAGGGCCAGGACCTGGTTAAAGTCCTCCCAGATGGCGAACAGAAGGAGGAACTTTGAACCTTCTTCACACAGGGTCAGATGTGGGGACCCAAGTTTTGAGAGCCGCCTGCGATTCGGCGGACTCTGCAGCCAGGGGAGCAGCCTTGGGCATCTGTCTCCAGAGACACTCATGGCTTCGCGTCTCTGGATTTACCCCGGACGTCCAGAAAAATATCCTGGATGTCCTTTACAGCGGAGAGGTCCTGTTTGGTGAGGATTCCGAAAAGGTAATCGCCAAATTACAGGACACCGGGAAGGCAATGAGGACTGTACAGGCCATGTACAGGCCCAAGACTGGTTCTTTTCGTAAGAACCAGAATCATTTTCGTGACCAGCAACAACGGCAGCAGCCACGTTCCAGCCAGCAGCAAAGGGGCAACTTCAACCGCAAGGCCCAGCCCAAGTCTTCCCCAGGCCAAGGTCAGAGATACAGTATACAAAACCGACCCAGCCTGCAGGAGGCAATGCTGCTACAGCATGACTCCTTCCCGGCCCCCGCCCCTTCTCTGGATCAACGGGAAGAAAAGGTCGGGAGTCGCATCTCTCGCTACCTTTCAGGGTGGCAGACGACAACCGCTGACCGGTGGATCCTTCAATTGGTCAAGAGAGGACACACTATAGAATTCCTCGATCACCCACCTTCAAGGCCTCCCCTGCTTTCCTGTGACTCGGGACAGCATGCACTGTTCATTCAGCAGGAGGTGCTTGCACTTCTGGAAAAAGAGGCCATAGAGCATGTACCGCCAAACCAGAGAGGTGCAGGATATTATTCCCACTTTTTTCTGGTCCCAAAAAGAGAGGGGACCTCCGTCCAATTCTGGACCTCAGCGACCTCAACGCTTTGGTGCATTACAAACACTTCCGCATGGTGACTCTTCCAGGGCTAATTCCCATGCTCAAGCAGGGCACCTTCTTAGCATCACTGGACATGCAGAATGCATACCTGCACATACCGATAGCTCGGGTACACAGAAAATTCTTGCGCTCCGAGTTTCTAGGTCGCCATTATCAGTTCTGAGCCCTCCCTTTCGGGCTGTCCTCGTCACCTCAGGTGTTCACGGAGTGCATGGCAGTTGTAGCGGCGGCTCTCAGGAGACAAGGCCACTACGTGTTCCCTTACCTGGACGACTGGCTCCTCATGGCCCCCTCTCGGGAGGCTCTGATGTCTGCGATCCACTGTACTCGTTCCCTCTTCGGGTCCTTGGGCATCATTATCAATCGGGAGAAGTCACACCTGGTTCCGTCTCAGAGACTGCAGTTTATAGGCGCAGTCCTGGACACTGTCCAGGGGAAAGCTTTTTTGCCCCAGGACAGAGTGGAGCACATCAGATCCCTCATAAGGGATATCTTGGCAAAGAAGACCGTCCCAGCAAGACTGGTCATTTGCCTGCACGGACACATGGCTGTGGCCATTGCAACAGTCCCTTTAGCCCATCTCCACATGTGGGTGACCCAGTCTATGTTACGGGTGCAGTGGGATCAGAAGCAAGACCATCTGCAGCATCCAATCAGGATCACGAATGCCGTCATCCGGGATTGGCAATGGTGGCTCGACCCAGAGCACCTGTCATTGGGAGTCCTCTTTGTTGAGCCGTCTCCGGTTGTGACACTCTCCATGGACGCTTCAGGGTCCAGTTGGGGAGCGCACCTCAACAGTGTCAGGTCTCAGGGCTCATGGACAACCCAGGAAGCTCATCTTCACATAAACGTTTTGGAGATGAGAGCGGTCCTTTATGCCTTGCAGGCTTTCCAATCGGAGATTCCACCGGGTACTCTGCAACTACAAACAGACAGTACCACGGTGATGTATTACCTCAATAAACAAGGACACACTCATTCCTACCCTCTTTGCAGGGAGGCCATGAGGGTGTGGGATTGGGTACTGCAACACGGCGCAAACCTTATTGCTGTTCATGTTCCAGGAGTGGACAACGTTATCGCCGACAGTCTGAGCCAATCTCAGGCCAGAGTTCACGAATGGGAACTACTCCAGGAGGTCATAGAGGATCTGTTTCGCAGATGGGGACACCAGAGTTAGACCTTTCGCGTCCCCATCCAACGCAAAACTGCCAAATTTCTGCTCACTAGATTCAGGGCCTGGTGTTTCCTGGTGAGACGCATTGTCCCTCTCCTGGGCGGACAAATTCCTCTACACATTTCCTCCCTTCCCGTTAATCCAGAGGGTTCTTCTGAAACTCCGCAGAGAGCAGGCGAAGCTGATATTAATTGCGCCCTTTTGGCCCAGGCAGATCTGGTTCCCTCTGCTGTACCAACTTTCTCAGGAACCACCAGTGCCTCTGCCAATCAGCTCTCACTTATTGTCCCAGGAAGCAGGATCCTTGGTTCATCCAGACCTTTGCTCTCTGAACCTGCATGCCTGACTCCTAGGGACATAGCAGTTTTGCATTACAGAGTCTCACAAGAGGTAGCAGATGCTCTAGCGGCTGCTAGAAAACCGGCCACTCATGCCACAAACGCCATGAAATGGCGCAGATTTTGTCTCTGGGCTCAAGCACGGGGACTTTTCCCGCTGGATTGTTCTGAGGGTTCGGTATTAGACTACCTCATGTCCCTATTTCAGGCAGGCTTGGCCTACTCCTCGATCAAAGTACACCTCTGTGCTATCTCGGCCTATCACATACCTATAGGCCTACGGTCCATATCCCAGTTGGAAACCGCACGTGCCTTTTTGAGAGGCGTTCTCTACCTTAGGCCTCCAATTAAGTATCCCATTCCTCCATGGGACCTACCCTTCGTCCTGGAGCAGCTTACGCTGCCTCCTTTTGAACGAGCCGCGGATTGCTAGTTACGTCTTCTTGCATGAAAGACGTTATTTTTAGTTGCTGTTCCTTCGGCCAGAAGGATTTCTGAGCTACACGCACTTATGTGCAAAGAACCTTATTTGGTTTTTCACCAGGACAGGGTGCCCCTAAGGACAAATCCAGAATTTCTGCCTAAGGTGGCCTCAGCCCTTACCCTTAATCAGGATATCGACCTACCAGTGTACTTTCCTAAATACTCCAATAGAGGAGAGGCCCTGCTGCACACTCTCGATGTGCATAGGTGTCTTAAGATACTACCTGACCAGAACCAGACAACACCGTAAATCTGATCAGCTATTTGTCTCCTTCACCCATAGGATGGTGGGTGCTCTGGTCTGTAAGCAATCTCTTTCTAGATGGCTCATGCATTGTATCACATTCTGTAACCAGAAACTTAACAAGTCCCTACCAGGCTCGGTTACGGGACATTCCACAAGGGGGGTGGCTACCTCCTTTGCTGCTGTGAAGAATGTGACCACCTCAGCCATCTGCGTAGCAGCTACTTGGAGCACCATGCACACCTTTATCAGGCATTATAGCCTGGTCGTTGCTTCATGGTGAAGAGCTGGTTTTGGTCTAGCAGTCCTTCAAGGACTACTGTCCTAGGCTCCAGTTCAACTCTTGATCTCTCCATAGCCTCCTCCCATTTCAGAGGAATTTTCATAATTGCTTGGGAATCAGTCCTTATGGTGTAACCTGCTGCAAGAGCTGTTCCTCGAAGTAAGATAGTACAGTTACATAAGAACTTACCGTAACAGTAGATCTTCGAGAACAGCTCTTGCAGCAGGTAGTTTCCCTCCCACCATCCCCTCTGGAGGTAGAGTTGCTCCATTGATTACTACCTAGGATTCGGTGTTTTTTAACACCTCCCTGCTACATACCTTCTTTGAAGGCGGATCCTCAGTCTCCACTTCTGATGTCATCTAGCGGCCACGAGTCTCTGGCGGGAGAACTGGGGCTTCTGGGGGACCGCCCCCTTTGTATGATGCCTGACGGGGTTGGGGCCGACGTTGGGGCGGTCTCCGCTGGATATTGCTAGCTAGAAAAGTTCCGTTGGGTCCTGACACCTGCCGGCTTCAGTCCTTATGGTGTAATCTGCTGCAAGAGCTGTTCTCGAAGATCTACTGTTACGGTAAGTTCTTACGTAACTGTACTTGCTGGACATGGCTCAGGGTTTTGCATTCCTGCCTCAAGACAAGGTGGACTGCTTGATAGTCCAGGCTCAGCTGGTCTACAACAGCAGATATGGGACCAATGCACTGATGACCTAGAACAACAGATCCTATTCTCCTCTCTGGTCAAAAAGGTGCTACCCTGGTGGATGGACCCCAGCAACTTGTTGAAAGGGGTTCCTTTCCTCATTCCTTCCTCTCGACAAGTTCTCACCACAAATGCTTCAGGGTTGGGCTGGGGGGCCTCCTCAGACTCTGGGGGATGTGGTCCAGGGTGGAGGCTGCTCTCCACATCAGCGTCCTGGAGATGAGGAGAGTGCTGTATGCTTTACAAGCTTCCAGACCCAGCTGTCCCTGGGCCATCTTCTGGTGCAGACAGACAATATCATTATAGTCCACTGCAACAACAAACAAGAGTGGACCTATTTGTATCATCGCTGTCGGGGAATCAATCAAGGTCTGGTACTGGGCTCTAGAACACAGTTTAGAATGTTGGCCATCCATGTTCCTGGAGTCCAGAATGTCCTGGTGGACAGGCTAAGCCAGTCGCAGTCCAAGATGCATGAGTGGGAGTTGCTGACCTTTGTTGCAGAAGACCTGTTCGACCGATAGGGTCATCCAGAGTTGGACCTTTTTGTGTCCCCACTCAATGCAAAACTACCACATTTTTGCTTGCTCTTTCCAGGACCTGGAGTTTTCTGGCAAGATGTGTTGCCCTCTCTTGGAAAGGGAGGTTCCTCTATGCCTTTCCTCCCTTCCCCCTAATCCAGAGGTTGCTAATCAAGATGGAGGGGGCCACCATGATCCTCATTGACCCCCTCTGGCCTTGTCAGATTTGGTTCCCTCTACTGCAGTAGTTGGCAGTGGAACCTCCAGCACCTCCATCTCTGTGCACTGGCTTGCTGTCCCAGGAACAGGGCACTCTGGTCCCATCTGGTCCTTAAGTCACTGCATCTTTCATGCCTGACTCCTCAAGACATAGCCGTGGCCAGGTTTGGAGTGTCCCCCAAGGTAGCTGACATTTTGGTGGCTGCCAGGAAACCTTCCATCAGGGCCACTTATTTCATGAAGTGGAAGCACTTTGCTGTATGGGCGACTGCTCATCAGCTGGATCCACTTACTTGCCCTGTGAATCAGATTTTGGAGGATTTACTGTCCCTTTCAGATTCTGGTCTGAAATGATCCTCCCTTAAATTGCACCTGTCGGCCATTTTGGCCTTCCGTGTACCTGGTTGAGGGCCGTACAGTGGCACAGCTTGAGGTGTCCTGTATTTTTTTGAGGGGCATTCTCCATATGAAGTCTCCTATCTGCTATCTAGTCCTGCCTTGGAACCTGAATTTTGTGTTGGGGAAACTTCTTTTTGAGCCAGTCGTGACTTCCGAGCTGTGCTTTCTGTCTTGGAAAGCGTTATTTTTAGTTATTACTTCTGCTTGGAGGATTTCCAAGCTTCAGGCTCTGATGTGCGAGTCTCCTTGTTTAATTTTCCACAAAGACAGGGTATCGTTGCATACAAATCCTAAGTTACTTCCCAAGGTGGTGTCTGAATTTACTGTAAATCAAACTATCCACCTGCCTGCTTATTATCCGGAGCATGCCAATCTAGGGGAAGCATAGCTCCATACCTTAAATGTGCATAGAATTCTGTTACTATACACACCGAACAAAGGACTGTAGAAAGTCCTCACAGCTGTTTTATTTTTTTCGTCCCTGGGAAAGAGGGCATTCTAGTTACTAAACAGTGCCTGTCCAAATGGATGGCCAACTGTATTATTTTCTGTTATAGGAAGTATGATAAGGAACTTCCTGGGGTTCTCCTTGGTCACTCTTCCTAAGGCACGGCCACTTCTGTTGCCTGTTTCAGGAATGTTTCAGCTGCCAACATCTGTGTGGCTACAGCCTGGAGTACTGTCCACACTTTCACTAAACACTAAAGTCTGGACATTGCCTCTGGGAGGAGGGCAGGCTTTGGCCTGGCTGTGCTTCAAGGACTTTTGTTTTAAGCCTATATCGCCTCCTTCCAGACCTCTTGTCTCTTGTGCCTATTTTATTTATTTATTTAAAAGTTTTACCAGGAAAGCATGCTGAGCAGACTGTTGCTCGTTTCCAGATGCTTTGGGGGGGGGGGTACATGGGAGAAGGTACATTTGTTTACTTAATAAGTACAAAGGTAGAAATGTATACATAATATGTACAAAGGAGAAATGTTTACATGGCAAGTACAGAAGTAGGAATGCACAGGTAGTTATGCAATACAGAGATTTGTATACAAAAGTAGCAAATGCACTGTAATTTTAATACAGTAGAATAAGTACAATAAAAATACACAGGTAACAATGCACAGGTAACAGCAGAGGCAATATCTGGGGGTTGTGCAGCCCAGCCTACCCTCATAACAAGTGCCATGACATAACTCCCTTAATAGGATGATTAGGAGCAGGAACAGGCAGAACAGAAATGGGCTTTGAGGAGGGTGTTAAGGCAGCAAGGAGAAGTGGCATGGCGGATGGTAGGAGGAAGAGAATTCCACAGCTTAGACAAGCAGTAAGAGAAAGCAGCCTAGCCAGCAGAGGTGGACCTGCAGGAGACGGACAATGCATGGGGGTCATAGTGTCTGAGGGAGTGGAGGGAAGGGGGGATGGGGAGAGAGATGAGGGCAGGGACTGTGACCAGAATTTTGCTGTAAGGCTAGCGCAGCGGGCCAGCCTCCTATCCTGAAGGGATGGGAGGGATAGGGCTTGGTAGAGGGCACAATGGTGAGTACTGTGAGGACAGTCAAGAGTGAAATGACGGAGTGGAAGAGGGTATCCAGTCGGTTAGGGAAGTTTTGGGAGTGGCACTGTAGACTACATCCCCGTAGTCGAAAATGGGGAGAATAATTTTCTGTATTATTGCACGGCGAGCTGGCAGCGGGATGCACCCACGGTTGCGATATGGGGCACCCAGTTTGGGGTGCAGTTTTGGTGCTGGCCGAGCCAGACCCCGAGGTATTTAAAGGAGGTGCAGCCCTCTAGTTTCATCTCGTCTGGGGTGTGGAAAGTGAGAAGGAGGGGAGCCGAGAGTGAATATCTCTGCCTAGTACCAAAGATCACGGAGACTGTTTTCTTGGCATTCAGGAAGAGCTGATTTGCGTGAAACCAGTGCTGGACATTCTCAAAGTCGCGCTGTAGTCTGGTCGCAATATCAAAGGTAGAGGGGCCCTGATGTATACAGGATGGTGTCATCCGCATACATGTGGATGGATGTGTGTGGGCAGGCGGTGGGCAGGTTGTTGAGGAAGATGGAGAACAGCAGAGGGCCAAGGACAGAGCCTCGAGGAACACCAGTGGCAATGGGGAGGGAGGTGGAGAGAGAAGAAAGAGAGAGAGTGTGTCACCAATCCTGACAGATTGAGTCCTACCTACAAGGTAGGAGTGGAACCAGGTGGTGGCCTCGCTAGAGATCCCTGCTAGTGATAGCTTGGATAGGAGGAGAGGGTGGAAGACAGTGTTGAAAGCCTTTGCAAGGTCAACAGATATGGCAGAGGTGATGAAGCCCTGGTCCATGCGGTAAGAATGGCATCAGCGAGCCTCATTAGGGAGGTTGTGGTTGAATGGGACTTCCTAAACCCAGACTGGTAAGGAGTGAAGAGTGAGGTTGAGTCGAGGAAGGAGGAGAACTGGGAGAGAACTAGGCATTCCTGAAGTTTTGCAAGAATGGGGAGTAGAGAGATAGGTCTGTACTTACCAGTTGGGGGGGGGGGTTCACCACCTTTCGGGAGGGGGATAACAGTAGCGTGTTTCCATTCTGACAGGATAGTAGCAAGAGAGAAAGAGGCTTGGGTGAAGCAAGGGGGGTGGCTATGGCAAGGGCTGCCAAGATAAGCATTTTGGAGTCCAGCCCGGAGGGGCATTTACCATTGTAGGGGTTTAGCTCGAGGAGGGAATTAAAGACCTCTACCAGGGTAATGCGGCAAAAGGAGATGGAAGGGTGAGGGGCCTGGTTAGGTTGGCTAGGGGCTTGCCCATGGGAGGCTGTGGGTAGAGTGGACCATAGTGTGGAAGTACACTAAGTAAAAAATGCATTAAACTCCATTGCCACTGCAAGCAGGTTAGTTAAGGTGTTACTACCAGCTTTAATGACGGGGGTACGGCGCTGGGTTGGGGGGGGTGAAAGAGGGATTTCACCACCTTCCAGAATTTGGAAGGGTGACTTATGTTTGTACAGAAGGTGGATTTAAAATAGTCCGCTTTAGCCCGCTGGATTGTTCTAGTACAGGTTTTACGAAGAGTGCAATAATTTTGGTAAGCCCTGGTTGAGCCGGTGACTTTGTGAGACTTCCAAGCTTGGTCTCTAGCCCGAAGGCAGTCCATGAGATGGGCAGTGATCCATGGCAGGTGAGAGCCTCACACGTGGATGTGTCTGAGTGCGGCATAGGTATCCCAGACCGAGAGGAACTTGGACTTGAATTTGAAATAGTCCAAGGCAGAGCTGATTGAGGTGGCGTGAGGGCTGAAAGACCAGTCAGTGTTAGCCAAGTCATTTAGGAGTGTGGCGAGATCCAGTGATTTGTAGGACTAGACCAGCAGGGTTTTGGGAGGAGGAGCTTTGGGCCTATGGATTTTCCGGACAACATAGATTGGGTAGTGGTTGCTTAAGGAGACCAGTAGAAGACCCGCAGCGATTATCCGGTGTGGGTGAGAGGTGAGGGCACAATCTAATAGGCAGAGCCCCTACTTTTCTGCGGCACAGTGGGACCAAGTTCTTCGGCAAGACTACAGTTTGCCACAGAACTTCTGCGGCGGTGGTTTGTAATTTCTTCGGAAGTTCTGCGGCACTAGTAAACTACCACATCACAGTGTCAGCTTGTCATCCTGACTTCACTTTCATTGCAGTGGTTATAGCAATTAGGATGGTGGAAAGCACAGTAACACTAGTTCGAAAAATAACAGACTTATAAAAATAATTTTATGCCTAAAAAGGCAAAATAAATGTCTCTCCCTTGAGGTCCTAGCCTGTTGCATAAATGACATATGCAGAGAAGAGCTTATGTGATAAATAAGGTATTTCTATATGCATGTTATCTATCCCACTAATAAAGTTTCCACTGTCTATCACTTATATATTTGTATGTGCTTTCTACACCACTCATGAGGTTCCCAATGTGTATCACTTATATATTTATATGCAATCTGTAACATACATACAAATATACATATGTGTGTGGGTGGGTGTGTGCGAGTGTGTGTGTGTATATATACACTGTGTGTGTGTGTATATATATATATATATATATATATATTTTTAATTTCCATGAACTTGCATCCTCATTCATACAGGTCCCATTGGAAATGGAATAGAGGAGTTATAGCAAAACTCATTTTTCATGTCAGCCTGTTTTCCCTGGCACACTGCGTAACACCCTCAGGCCATGACATACATGTGAACCGATTGTGAGATATAGCTCTCCAGCCCATCACAATGTGTCCACCATGTGACAGAACACTGCACCATATCTTCCCAGGCTCTGAGCAGTGATGTGTTCCACCAATCCTTGTGCTATCCAGCCAGCTCCCAGAGCTAATCTCTGAGCCTGACTTGCCAGCACGGAAACACAGCATGCTACCCTCTGGCCCAACAGCTGTCCCTGTACACAACATTTCTCCATAACTTTTAGGTGATTCTGTCAACCAATGACAATATGTAATCAATAACCCTGGCACAAATGCGTACAGTGCAATTATTTATTTAACAGGTCTATTCTTTCAACAGGTCTACACATTATTATATTCCACTTTTCTGGGCATAATTGTTTTATTTTTCTTAAAAATGACAGTTAAATTCATTTTACCAGTTATTCATTTCAGATGATGTACAAAGTGAAGTATGGACTTAACAGGTCTGTGCCACTGACAAGGGTTTGTTTAAGTTGGCCCTAGTGCAATAATGTAAGACTGAAAACTGTATTAGGCTGTAGTGCAGGTTGAGCAAATATCACCATGCATGATGTGCTGTGCCACCGTCTCTGGCAGTGGGAGCTGTGGTAGATAAGTGACTGTTCATTTCTGTTGCAGAATGCAGCCATTTCATTAGCTAATGTATGATGAAGCAATGATAACATCACATTCTGAGCATATAGGAGGGGTTTGGGATATAAAAAGAGGGGAAGGGAACCAGATTCTATGCATAAACAGAAATATTAATTAAAAATCACCAAAAGAGTGAATTCTGCGGCACCGCAGAAGTTTTGCGGTAGATTGCAAGTTCTGCGCCCGCAGAATTCTAGGGGCCTTGCTAATAGGGAGTGGTTTTGAGTTTTGGCATTTAGCCCTGAGGGTTCGCTAGTTAACTGGGTTAAGCTGAGACTGGCAATGTCATTTCGAATTTTAGTGTGGGAGGTGGAGAGCCAATTCATGTTGAAGTCTCCTAGGATATGGAGCTCACCGACTGATACGTGTGATTGTAGGGTAGCTAGAAAGTCTGTGATAGCAGACAAGGAGGAGCTGGGGCAACAGTATGAGCTGCCTATGAAGATGGGAATGGTGTGGGGGAGGGAGATTTGTACTATCAAGGATTCGGTAGACTGCGGGGGGGGGTATAGGAACAGGGGAGAACTGGAGGGCTGAGGAGACATACATGGCAATTCCAATGCCTTTCTTAATTCCAGGTCTGTCATTGCGGATGACTGAGTAGCCTGGGATGGCGATATAAGCATTGTGGATATGTAGCTTTAACCATGTCTCGGTTATGGTCAAGACATCAGGCTTGAGGAATAAGACAGTTGGTTGCAGCAGTAAGATTTTGGGGTGTAGATTCCTGATGTTTAGTGCACTATCTTTAGGCCCCTTGGAAGATGGAGGGGAGAGGGGGAGGCAGGTCTGTGGTTGGGTTTAGTGTCCCCTGCCATCAGTAGCAGGAGCATTACTAGATTCCGGGATAGGAATACCAAGGCTTTGTGGTGAGAGGGAGGAGGGGGTGCGTAACAGCCAGAGATGCCCTAGGAGGGAACTTAAGGGCAAGCAGACCAGCATGGAACCGGGGGAAGTATGGAACGGCCAGGTGTTTGGAGGCAGCAGGGGGATCTGTGTGGAAGTGATGGTTGTGAAAGGAGGGGTTTGGGGATGCAGAGAAGGGAAGTGGGAGTCTCAGGCCTGCGGCGCAGGGAGGAGAAAAGGTGGAAGGGAGGCCAAGGGAACAAGGAGACAGAGAAGGGTGCCGGTGACAAGGAGCATGGCAGAAAGATGGGGATAGGGTAAGGTGCACCACTTAGTTGGAGGGGGTAGCAGCATTGAAAGGGCTTGAAGTAGCTGGAGGGCAGTCACCTGGGAGGCACCAGTACCAAGAAGTGGCAGTGTAACGAGTGCAGCGGGCTTAGTGGCCAAAGAGAAGTGGAACAGTAGTCTGAGGCAGAGGGACTAATTGTGGAGGAGACAATCGCTGAAGGCGCTAAGAATCTGTGACCGGCAGCATCTAGTGGTGGTCCGTGATAAGCTGCAGAGGGGAAAGTTGGCTGTTTGAAATTACAACACGTCACGTGGTGCCATGGACATTATTAAACAAGATGATTCCCAAGGGTGGGGGTGGTGGGATAGCCACTACAAAGCAGTGGCAGGGAGAAATCCTGCAGAGTAAATCAAGCGGACTCCATGGGAAGGCACCACTGCCGTACCTGATGCGGTGGGGGAGGGGGAGGTCAGCAGCTTGGGGAGGGCATGGATCCTGGCCTTTGCTAGCTCGGATGGCTAAAAGCTGTGGAGAAGAGAGGGTCACTACCTGCAGCAGTGGATTAAATGCAGAGGTAAGAAGGAGGGGTGCAGGCGGGGGGTGAGACAGGAGTGAAACAGATACACAACAGTACTTGGAATAGTGGAGCAGAGGTGAAGGTAGAGAACAGCTGAAAACAGAGAGCTCAGCAGTAAAATTTAGAGGCAACGCTACAGTACTTAGGTTTGTGCCCTAGTCATGTGAACGGAAGCTCTAACTGCACTGCGTGAAAATTTGCTACACTCTAAATGTAAGGCCCTGGATGAAATAACTCCACTTAAGGTGCCGCATAATATAACTCTCAGATAACAAGCACTGTAGATAAAAAATTAAAGTAAAATATTTCCCTGTTACAGAGCAGAAAATTTAATTGATTTCCGTGCCCTGGTTCAGAACAGTACTGTGCCTTAAATTAAGGAGTAGTTTGTGGAGGTCCCAAATTAGGTAAACATGACGATTTTTAAAGCAGACAGAAGGAAAGGAATAAAATTAAGATTTGCTGTTTAGCTCAGCTTAATTTACATTAGTCCTGTCCTGGTTTTGGTGCCAAATTCAAATCCTACAGAGTAAATCAAGTGGACTCCATGGGGAGGCACCATGGCCATACCTGATGTGTTGGGGGGGATCAGCAGCTCGGGGAGAGAATGGATCCGGGCCCTCATGACCTCTGATGGCTGAAAGCTGATGCAGTGGGGGGCATCAGCAGCTCGGGGAGGGCATGGATCCTGGCCCTCGCAACCTAGGACGGCTGAAAGTTGATGCAGTGGGGGGAATCAGCAGCTCGGGGAGGGCATGGATCCTGGCCCTCGCGACCTAGGACAGCTGAAAGTTGATGCAGTGGGGGGAATCAGCAGCTCGGAGAGGGCATGGATCCGGGCCCTTATGACCTCTGATGGCTGAAAGTTGATGCAGTGGGTGGCATCAGCAGCTTGGGGAGGGCATGGATCCTGGCCCTCGTGACCTGGGAAGGTTGAAAGCTGATGCTTTTGGAGCTAAGCCTGTAGCTTCCAGCCACCTCATCTGTACCTGTCTGCAGCTGCTTAGGACTCGTTCCTTAGGTGTGGCCTGATGCAAATAGATACCCTCGAAGTAAGATAGTATAGTAACTTACCATAACATTTGATCTTTGAGACAGTCTCTTGCTTTCAGGCATGCCGTCCCACCTGTCATCCCTCTTGTCCTTCGGGCTTCTCTGTCCTTGTCTTTCTTTCTCCTAGGTGGTCCAGCCTCTGTGTCACCTTTTCTTAGGAACCTGTGCGCCCCCCCGCCCCCGATTTCTGTGCTGGGAATCTCTTGCTAATGGTCTCTGGCGGGAGAACTGAGGAGGGCGGAGACCACCCTCGCTTATATGGGAGGGACGTCAGGCATCTGATATCGTCGTGGGTGACCCCCTTGTAGACTGGTAGCTAGAAAAGTTTCCATGTAGTCCTTGTGCCTGGCGGCTATAGTTCCTTTGGTGTGGCCTGATGCAAGAGATCCTCTTGAAGATCTTCTGTTACGGTAAGTTCTTGCATAACTGTACTTTCTAAGTATGTGGAGTTTTTTTGGATCCTTGCAGCAGTGGAGATGCTGTGGGCTACTGTGGAGCCAAGTCAGGGTGTTAGCAAAGGCTGATGGGGGGGGGCTGCCTGGGAGCACCTCAAAGCAGAGCATGGGCCTTGGAGGTTGGAAGGAGGACTTGTGGCTAACTTGAAAAAATGTGTGAAAATAGAATGTGATCTGATATTACAATCTTTTCACTTACCTAATGTGTTTTTTTTTTTCTGAACCGTATGATTTGTGGCTGAATTACCCATTCATAATTTTTTTAATCTGTTTCAACTTTTAGGGGAAGGTGCTATGTCTTCTTCATGCAACCCTGTGGTGTTTAATTTCTATAATTACCTACGAACACACCCTCTTCTTCTGAGACGTCATTTTGCATCTTCTGAAAAGTCTTCAACTCAGATGGGTCTAACAGTAGAAAATGGTCTGGCAGATAAAATCAATTTAGATGAGAGAAGATTGTTTTTCACAACAGGACATGCTCACTTAAGAGCTGGCTGCCCCATGCTAGCCTTAGATGTATTGTCTAAGATGCCAAAGGTGGTAAAGAGGTCAAAACCTTTTCTAAGCAAAGAAAGTTCTACCCTGACGGACTTGACTGAAGAATCGTCATCATCTTATCCAGTAATGTCGGAAACAAAAGAGCAAAAACCCTCCAGTATTGATTGGTCTCAACCAGTAGTAAATGGATTTGGATCGTCTTCTGAGTGGTCGTCAAATAAGCACTCTGACTCTGTGATTTCTTTTGATTGGAGCCAGCCATCTGTAATCCAAGAAGATCCTTTAGAGTTAAACTGGGACAGTGATAAAGAAGAGGAAGACACTGAAGAATCTGGACTTTCAATGAAGGAAATAAGTCATCAAGATGAATCTGCAGTTGGGAAGCAGGATGAAAACAGAACTTGTTATACTGACTCTTCTAGCATTACTGATGAAAGTGATATTTTGAGCCCATCTGAAGATGTTCTAGCTGTACAATTAAAGTTCAGAGCATGCCTGAAGATTCTTACAGCAGAGCTTCGCACAATGTCTACTGGCTATGAGGTAGATGTTGGGAAGCTCAGGTACCAGCTGTATCACTGGCTTGAACGAGAAGTCATGGCTTTACAGAAAACTTGTGACTACAATGCCGACGTGGATGATCTCAAAGTAGTAGGCAGTGTAACTTTGGATGAAATCGGTGTAAAAGAAAATGCCGAAGAGGATGGCTTGACCCAGCAAAAAGCATTACAACAGAGAAAATATTTAGAGAGGAGGAGACAGTGGCTTCTAAAGAATCAGTCTCTTCTCAGAATGTTTCTCAGCTACTGTAGCCTCCATGGATCACATGGGGGAGGCCTAGCCTCTGTTAGGATGGAGCTGATTTTGCTCTTACATGAATCTCAGCAGGTATTATGTTGAACATTATAGATCCTAGAAGGTCCAAATCACAGATTATTTTTATCATTCGCTTATTTTCCTTTTTCTGTTAACCTCTCACCTTCTCTCCTGCAGGTCTTTAAAGACTCAATCTTCTATTGTTGCTCTGATGGCCCAGCAGCAGGCCTCCATTGTTCGTGAGCGAAAAGTGCTCATTGTATCAGGGGCAGGCTGGGGTGTAGGCAGCTGCCAAACTGCAGTGCTCATTACTCAGTGAGGGCTGACAGCTGGTTCTGGCATGCTAGCAACCCCACTGCAGGTGGGCCAGGGAACTCTTCCCACATCGGTTTGTTGTGCGTGCAAGGCCATTTACAGCACAACTCATTACAGGGTGTGGTAGGAGGATTTAAGGGGGAGAAAACGAGGGGGGAGGTTACTCCCTGTCATCTACATAACTAATTAAAAAGCCTTACCATAGAAACATAGATGTTGCCGACAGATAAGAACCTCTTGGCCCACCTTGTCTACCCAGTTTTCCCTGCCTACTGTGCAACCACAGACCCTACTCGATCCCCAGTTGTCTCCACCCCTTGCCTTACTACCAAGGTCCTTTTGTATCTGTACCATGCATGCTTAAATCCCGTCACCATTTTGTGGCACCCACCACCTCTGGTGGAGGGCTGTTCCATGTGTCCACCACCCTCTCCATGAGGAAGTATTTCCTCACATTCCCTCTTGAGCCTCCCCCCCCCTCCCAACTTCATAGTTTGAGCCCTTGTCCTTGAGCTTCTTTTTCTATAGAAAATGCTGCCTTCCTGTACCTTATTATACCGGTTCGGTGTTTGAATGTCTCTGTCATATCCCCCTTTCCCTCATCTCTTCCGGAGAGTACATATTCAGTTACTTGAGTCTCTCCTGGTAGGGCTTTTGATGCAGGCCCGTACTGCCTCCACCTTATCAATGGCCTTCTGGAGGTGGGGCCTCCAGAAATGGACCCAGTATTCGAGGTGGGGTCTTACCAGTGGTCTGTACAGGGGTAATATTACCTCCTTCTTCCAACTGGTGATACCCTTTCCTATGCACCCGAGCAACCTGCTAGCCTTTCCCACTGCTTGGCTACCTTCAGGTCATCGGAAATGATTACCTCCAGTTCCCTTTCTAGTTTGGTGGTTGCCAGTACTTTCCCTCCCAACTGGTACATAGCCCCCAGGTTTCTGTCCTCCCAAGTGCATGATTTTTAACAGAGTATGCCCCTAGTAACAGTATATCTCTTGATCTTACTTCGAGAGGGTTCCTGCAGTAGATCTTCACACATAGGACTGCACCCCCTGGCGTCAGGACTGCACGGCAAACTTGTAGCCCTCCAGTTCTTTCCCACCGTCAACCTGAATTCATCGGACCTCATGGTAGAACAGCTTCAGTCACGTTTCTTAGTGAGGAAAATGCTCTTTTTAGTTACTGTCACTTCAGCTCAAAGAGTTTCAGAGCTCCAGGCTCTAATTTGTAGAGAGCCTTATTTGATTTTCAACAGAGACCAGGTGGCTCTATGGACTAACCCTTCCTTTTTGCCGAAGGTAGTGACAGAATTTACTTTAAACCAGAGTGTCAAATTACCGGTTTTCATCCCAAACACTCCAGCAGGGGGGGAGTGCTCCTACATACTCTTGACGTAGACAGGATTCTGAGATATTATGTCTCAAGGACTCAGGAGGTTCGCAGGTCGAACCAGCGTTTTGTCGCCTTTGCCCCTCAGT
Source organism: Neoceratodus forsteri (assembly GCA_016271365.2). NCBI lineage: Eukaryota > Metazoa > Chordata > Ceratodontiformes > Ceratodontidae > Neoceratodus > Neoceratodus forsteri. Next base: position 34,410,772 of record CM057454.1, read on the forward strand.
GCCAGGGCAGAGCTGTGTCTAAACAGACTCTTTCTAGGTGGCTGGCAAATTGTATTCCTTAAATTTATCAGAAGTACGATAAGCCCCTTCTGGGGACGGTTAAGGGCCACTCTACCAGGGATGTGGCCACTTCCACTGCCTTTTTCAGGAATGTGTCCACTGCAGACATCTATGCAGCAGCCACTTGGTCCTCCATCCACACCTTCATTAAACATTACAGTCTGGACATTGCTTCTAGGCGCAGGGCTGGCTTCGGCCTAGCAGTCCTGCAAGGTCTTCTGTCATGAAAGACCTCTAGTTGGTAGCATTTTTCCTCCTCCCGGAACCTCGTCTCGAGCTCCTTCTTTCCAGTTGACTGCTTGGTATTCAGGCCTGTCTGTGAAGACCTACTGCAGGAACCCTCTCGAAGTAAGATATAGGAGTTACGTAAGAACTTACCTTAACAGTAGATCTTCAAGAGAGGTTCCTGTACTAGGTCTATATTTCCCACCCACCTTCCCCCAGCTTCTGTGTTTTTTTTTCTCTTTATTCCCTTCCCAGGGCTTTATTTCATCCAGGGCGCAGTGTCCAGGAGTTTTTTCACTTGTTTTTTCTGCTTCCTCTTTAGAGGTCTCTGGGGGAAAAACTGAAGGGCAGGCAGGGGACCACCCCTTTTATAGTCACACTGACATCCGTCACCTGATGTGGGGGGGCTGTCCCCGCTGATGATTGCTAGCTACAAGTTTGCCATGCAGTCCTGATGCCAGGGGGTGCAGTCCTGTGTGTGAAGACCTACTGCAGGAAGATCTACTGTTATGGTAAGTTCTTGTGTAACTGCTATTTAGACAGCAGGGGCAGGGAAAAAGTAAAGAAAAAAGAACCTTCTCCACAGAATCACAGCCTTTGATCTTAAAGCTGGAAGTGACAGGACCCCACAGGAACCAGAAATTTCAGTGCTGGGGGTGCCAATGTGTAGCATCGAAGCATGGTATTGTCTGCGTACCTGCGGGGTATATAGCAGCACCAGCCTGACTGCCTTATTTCCTTTTTCTCTGCTGTTTAAGCACAGTACTTTCCTTGAAGACCAGAACACCAGTTTCTAGGGACGTGGATATGGTGTTCTATACACACTTCAGGAAGTGTTCCTTTCCAGTTTAAGGCTTGCCAAAACGTCTTCAAGCTGGCTCCTCTCTCCCACCCAGGTGGTAACTCCTTTGGCACTGCCCTGTAATGCCAGATCTTCCTTTATACTGGAAGAAGGGGGTTCCCTAGCCAGCCCGGTGATGCTGTGGGTTGAGGTGCAGGATGCCACACCTCGCGCCCGCGCAACCCGGGTTCAGGAACGAGCCTGTGCTGCGGGGTTGGCAGGTAAGAAGGAGGATCGAGCGTCAGAGGACAGCTCTTCTTCCTCGGGGGGCTTCAGGGGCCATGCAGCCACAGCAGTGACCTCCAGTGGAGACTGGAGGTACTGCCATGCTTAGGCTTGTGTAGAGGCTCATGAGCCATGACAGGACGCTCCCTGGCATCATGGCACATCGTGGCTCCGCCTGGAGGGTGGGGGTGAAGGCGTAACAGAAAAAAGAAAAAATCCCTCTGCCTCCTGATAGGTGACAGAGGGTCGAGGGGGCTAATGTTGGGCCCTACCTCTCGCTCCTGTGCTCTCCACTGCCTCGCGCCACCAGACTGGATTATAAAATAGAGCGCCAGGAGGAGCAATCTGGATTTCCTGCCTCGGGGGACTCAGAGCCGGGGGCCCGGGTGGCAGCGAAAGCAGTTGGAGGGGTCCCTGCCCGGAGGTGCGAGAGGGGGGCTTCAGACGGGTGGGATCAGGACCCAGATCCTGAGTGCCCACTCCTGAAAGAGTTCAGGAAGGTAGGAGAGCAGAAAGAAATTTGTGGGGGTTGGGGGGAAGGTTCCCTCCTTACTGCAGTTGTACTGAGAAATCCCTTTGTGTATTAAACTTGATTTTTTGGAAAAACTTTGCCTTCAGGCTTACACCTTCAGGTCTCTGGTATGGACAATGTGAAGTCGGCGCTGGGATTCTGAAAAAGTGCCTGTGGGAAGAGGATGACCCAGATGGATCCGCACACCATGTGTGTCTATGGCCTGGGCCACGAGGACAGTCCCCAGGCATGCAGCATGTGCCGCACCTTTCATCCACCTATGTTAGAATTATCACCATGCCACCTGCTTCTGGGTTGTCTGGACGATCTGGATCCGCCCATCAAATCTAAGGATGCCCGTCGGGTGGTTGCAGACGCGGGGTCCGCCAAACAGCTTGCGGTGTTTGAGGAAGTTGCGGCACAGGCTGCAGCTCAGGCTTCTTCAGCATCAGCCTTTTTGCCACTCTCCTTGGGTGCCTCCTTCACGGGGGCATTCAGAGAACTGTGCCAGGCCCTTCCCACCCATGGGCAGGGTCCTTTGGCAAGAAGTCCAAATCTAAAAAAGAGATCAAAAAACCGTCTCACGGTCGATTATGTGATCGGTAGCGCTCTTGGGCCTCTAATTCCTGCACTTCTCCGGAGATTCCAACTTCGATTGGTTCTTCATCCCAGGCCACCAGCCCCACAGTCTCCCTGTTGGACCAGTTAGTTGAGACTCAGGTCGATCTTCCAGTCAAGATATTTCTTGGGCAGGTCGACCCATTGTCACTGGACGGGACCAACACCTCCCTTTTTAGTACCCTGGTCCTACCGCTCACTCAGGGAGGGAAGGATCAGTCCGCTGATCCACCACCTCTTCACCCAGAGCCTCTGGACCAGGACCAGGAGATCCGATTCAAGTCGGCCCCCTCTGAGATCCACTGTCGGCAGCCCCGACGGTTGAGATCCCGGTCCCGCTCTCGGAGCCCCGAGTCGAGCAGCCCACATCGATGTCGATATTCATGCTCTCGACACTCGAGGCACCGCTGCTATTCCTTGTATTCCTTGGGCAAGGAGAGGCTCTAGCACAAGCTGCATCTTGGCTGCGAGGACTTAATGTGGCAACAGCTACTCTTCACTGGGGTAAAATCTGTTCTGGCTTTGACCCGGCCATCACATGGCTTTCCTCACAGAGGCTGCAGCCTTCCCCTGCTCAGCCTCCCCATCAATTTTGGTGGAGCCGCTGCCGAAGACCGGCACTCCAACTAAGGAGGCTTGCCCAGCCTCAGTTCTTCTACATCGGCTGTTGGTCACCATTACCCATGACTGTCTTCGAATGGTCAGTGGGGACTCTGGCGGTCAACCTCTTTTTCATGAATCCTCTAAATCGGAGGGCTTCTCCTTGCACTCCCATCTGGTGGACATGGAGTCGTCCGAGGATCTGTCGACAGAGCAGGGCCCTATGTCCTTTATGGGTCTTTTCTGTCTTATCTCGAAATCTGCGGGTCTCCTGTTGGAGTCCATTCAGAAGCAGGCTCGGTACCCACTCACCAAGATTCTTGACTTAGGAGACTCCTCTGGGGATGCCTTCCTGGAGCAGATGCCATTCTTGGTCGTGCCTTGGAGCTGTGGCAACACCAGCCTCTTGCCCTGTGCCATCTGCCTGGATGGCTGCAAATACACGGTCCCTGCCGGTTCCTTTTCGGTATTTACAAAGCATCCCTTTGCTGAGAGTCTCGTGGCTGATTCAGTGTTCAGGTGCACGGGCAACATGGTGGACATTGACAAGCCATCCAATAAGTAGTTCAAGAAGTTGAACCACGTGGCTAAAAATGTGTATGCTGCCTCCCCTATCTGCCTTCAGCAAGCGAGTTTGGCTTTTTTTTTTTTGCATAATTTGTTTATTAAAAAAAATTTTCATACAGACAATACACCAATACATTCATAACAACAGACAGCAGACAATACTAGCAGCTAAGGCAGAAACAAAATAAAAATAACAGCAGCAAAAATACACCTTATTTCTTATTTCTGGGTCTAGACCAAGTCCATCGCCTGTTCCTTTTAATCAGGGAACCATAAACTACATCAGGAATCAATTAATAATGCATAATAAAATTGAATAGGAAATGAATCTTACGGTTTACCCTATCAGTAGGAAGGGCAGCCTTATTTGAACACGCCATGAATCCCTTATAAATTAGCTATTTAACATCCTGTTAACTTCTATATAAACTATCATTTATTAATAGAAAAGGCTAAACTTCCTCTAGGTGCCCTTAATTAGAGACCTTCTAAGAGCTGTAGCTTCCCCAGGTGTTAAAGAGGCAAACAGGGGTTCCCAAGTATTCAGAAAGTGCCACTCCTTTTTTTTTTTGTTATTATGAATGATAGATGCTCCAGAGCCAAAACCTGGATAGTGAGGGTTCGCCATTACTGGGCCATTGGTGCTACTGCTGACACCCATGTATTTAAAATGCAATGTCTAGCAAGTACCAGTAAGACTCGAACCTATCTCGGGAAAGGGCCCCTCTCCCCAGATCCTATTTCCTCAACTCCAAATAATAATTCTGTTGGGTCAAGCCTTATCTGTCTACCCCCAAATCTTTCCCACCTCCTGCGCAATCTCTCTGCAAAACATCTTCAGTACAGGGCATGCCCAAAAACAATGAAAGTAAGTGCCCAGCTCAGATATACAGCGTCTACACATCGGGGAGACGCCTGGGTTAAACTTGTGGACCATTGCTGGGGGGCAATATAGTCTATGGATGAACTTATAAAAGGATTCCTGGTATTTATTGCAAATCAGGATCCCCCTATGAAGTTGCAATAATGTACCTCAGTTTTCTTCCACTATATCCCTACCCAGATTTACCTCCCATTGTCTCCTCGTTTTCTGTGTATAATCTTGGGAGAACTGCTTGCCGAGACAAGCCGCCTGCCCTATTAGTCCCCTTAAGTCCCCTCTGGCTCCCAGAACCAAGTACTCTATTTGTTGCAAGGGAGAGTCCGTATACTTTGTCCCCAGAGTGTTAACATAAGCTCTGGCTTGCAAAAAGTGAAAAAGGTGCGTTCTGGGAAGGTCATACCCCAATGTAATATCCTCAAAAGATCCCAGTTGACCTCCCACATAGATATCCCTAATACAGTGGATCCCCCTGGCCTCCCTCAACAAGAACCCTCCATCTTCCTTACCAGCTAAGAAATATGGGTTCCCCGCCACCAGGAGTAGCAGAGTTTCTTCCTGACCCACTCCTGTTTTCCCAGTATCTTTTCCCACCCCGCCAGGGCCGCATCAACCAAGGGGTTGCACTTGCACAGTCTATTATAGGCACTTCGACCTCCCTTCACCAGATATGCTGACAACTTTCCTGAGCAATACATTTCATCCAGATCTATCCACCCCGCCACTTCGGGTCTGACAACCCATTCACTCAGGTACCTGTACTGCATGGCCGGATAATAATTCTGGAGATCTGGGAGGTTCAAATCGCCTCTGGAACCATCTGCTTGTAATGGCCTGAGGCTCGCTCTTGGGCACCCCCCCCCCCCCATATAAAACCAGAGAAGGCTCTCTCCGCCCTCTTGAGATCCACTCTGGCTAAACCTATATGCATCATCTCTATTACATACAGCACTCGTGGTAAAAAATGTGTATTTTTATTTATTTAGATCTCGGATTACAAATACCTTTGAATTTAGAACGTGTTTACAAAGGTTCCATGTCAGCAGCATAATACAACCGCTTAACAGAACAAAAAGTATGGCAAAGCAGTATACATAGAGAAAGGAGAGCAACAGGTTTACAGACTAAACAGGGTATGGTAAAATAATTGTAAATAAGAAAAGAAAGCGATAGTTGACATTCACAGTGAATTAAAGAATAGAAACAAGCAACGCCAAACAAATATTCATCTTGATCAGATTGATCCAGCCAAGCCAAGACACTGGAAGTTCTCACCAGCAGCGTAGCTCCTCCTCCAGAGTTTTAATGAGCGGGACATAATTAAGTCGGTAGAGGGAGCTCAGAGCTCCTCCTACTTGTATACCTAAGTATGTAAAAGAGGTTGTGACCCTTCTCAGCCCCCATGTCCCATTTCTGATTCCCTCATCCATCTCCCCCCAGAGCATAACCTCAGACTTACTGAAATTTATTTTATAACCTGAAAAGGTGGCAAAGGTTCCTATAAGGTTCAGCAGTGGCAAGATGGACCCAGACGGGTCCGATACATAGAGGAGCATGTCATCCACCTATAGCGTGACCTTATGAGATCTGCCCTACTTTCCTACTATCCCCTTTATTTCCAGGTGTTCCCTTATCCCTGCCACTAATTGCTCAATAGCCAGGGCAAACAGTAAAGGGGAGAGGGGGCACCCCTGCCTCATACTTCTGAACAAGGGAAATTGTTCCATTAGTGAGCCATTAACCAAGACTCTAGCCACTGATGCAATATATATCTTCTGGATCAACCCCACAAAAAAATCCGCCAGACCATAATGTGACAGTACCTCCATGAGATATTCCCACTCTTTGCGGTCAAAAGCCTTCTCCGCATCCATGGAGAGCACTGCCATGCCCTCCACCCACCGAGAGGCCAGTCACACCACATTCAGTAGCTTACGCATATACTGATACGAGTAACCGCCACAAACAAAGCCTGTTTGGTCCAGGTGAACAATCTCTGGTGGGAACCAATCCAGGTGCATGGCTAATACCTTCGCCAGAATCTTGGCATCACAGTTTAACAACAAAATCGGCATGTATGATGAACATTCCTGTGGGTCTTTCCCAGGCTTATGTATCAGGCATATAACCGCTTCATTAAAGGAGGCAGGAAGTACCCCTTCCCCCCTGCACCTCTGCGAACACTCCCTTTAGGGCATCAACCACTTCTTCCTGCATAGCCTTATAATACTCAGGGGAACCCGTCCGGTCCACTCTGCTTTCCCTTCTTTAGACTCTGTTTAGCTTGTTTAATTTCACTTTTGGTGATCTCCTCTCCCAATTGTTCCCTTTGCTTTTCCGTAATCTGTGGCAGATCTACCCCAGACAAATAATCTCTGGCAATTCTCTGAGCAAGGCTCTGAGCTGCAAATCTGGAGACCTGGGTTTGAATCCCACAGCCCCCACTTGCATACTGTGTGACCCTGAGCAAGTCACTTAACTTCCTCGGGCTCCCAGGTTGCACCTGCAAACAAGCTTTCAGCTTAGTGTGTCTCACCTGGTAAAAGAATTGGTAAAAAAAAAAAAAAATTCCCAGCGTGCCTCTGCATTCGGCCTGATGCAGCTTTTGATAAAACTGTTTAAACTGTTCTTTGATTGATTTGCTATCCTGAATAACTATCCCTTGATTAATTTTAATCTGAGATATGTGTGTGGGTCTTTCTTCCCTTTATTAGACAGACCAAAAGTGGCCCAGGTTTATTGCCCCATTCAAAGAATTTGTTCCTGGCAGAGAAGCAGGCCATACGGGCCTCCCCCCAAGAGAAAGGCATTAAGTGCCTCCCTGGCCTTAAAAATTCCCTCAGAGAAACCTTGAGCAAGGGCTCACTCCAGAAGCTTCACTCTCTGCCCCAGTTCCTCCCTCTTATCCTTTTTTTCCCTCTTATGTTTAGCAACATAGCTAATAATGGCACCCCTTATAAGCACTTTACCTGCATCCCAAAAAAGTCCGAATTTACCGAACCCTCATTAGACTTTGACTTTGATTGCAGATAAGGATCGCCTGGCCCACCTAGTCTGCCCATTTCCCTATCTACAGGATAAGCTACAGATCCTATTTAACCAACAGCCTATTTCTTCCTACCCCACACAAAAATTGCATTATGTCTGTCCCATGCATTCTTGAATTCTCCCTCAGTTTTAGACCCCACAACCTCCTCAGGAAGGCTGTTCCATGCATCTACCACCCTGTCTGTGAAAAAATACTTCCTCACATTGCCCCTGAGCCGTCCCCACCTCTATCTTCAAATTGTGTCCCTTTGTTCTTGCACATCTCTTTTCTGAAAGATGCTATCCTCTTGGACTTTGTTGATTCCACTGAGGTACTTAAAAGTTTCTATCATGTCCCCTTTCCTCAAGGGTATACATTATTAAGCTCCTTTAGTCTCTCCTCATATGGCTTCTCTTGCAGACCCTGCACCATTTTAATTGCCTTCCTCTGGACTGCCTCCATCCTGTCTGTGTCCTTGCGGAGATGGGGTCTTCAGAACTGGACGCGGTACTCCAGATGGGGTCTCACCAACTGTCTGTACAGAGGGATAACAACTTCCTGTTTTCTGCTGGTGATGCTTCTCCCTATACATCCCAGTATCCCCCCAGCCCTTCCTACTGCCTCTCACATTGCTTTCCAACGTTAAGGTCATCTGATAGATTGCCCTCAGGTCTCTTTCCATTTTTATTGTTGTTACTACCCCAATTGTGTAATCTTCCCTGGTTTGTTTCCCAGCATTATTTTCACTTCTTTGCCTTGAATCCAAGCTGCCATACTTATGACCATTCCTCCAACCTTGCCAAGTCCCTTCTTATCCTTTCCACGCCTCCTTGTGTATCAACCTGGGTCGTGCTTGAAAATGGGCAGTTTTTTTGCCTAATGCACTGACCTGGTTACCAAAAGCTAATAAATAAATAAATAAACCCTGTTGCAGATCTTTGTGTTATCTGCAAAGAGGCATACTTTTCCTTCCAGTCCCTCTGTGATGTCACTTATAAAGATATTAAAAAGGACTGGACCCAGTACTGAACCCTGCAGTACCCCACTAGTAACACCTCTTTCTTCAGAGTGGACTCCATTTACAATTACCTTCTGTGTCCTGTTGTCCAGCCAATGTTTTACCCAAGGTGCCACCCTGGGACCCACTCCCAGGCCGGTTAATTTGACTATTAATCTTTTGTGTGGGACTGTGTCAAATGCCTTGCTAAAGTCTAGGTAGGCTGTGTCCACAGCCCCTCCCTGGTCTACTACTTTGGTCACCCAGTCAAAGAAATCTATTAGATTCGTCTGACATGACCTTCCCACTGTGAACCTATGCTGCCTTGGGTCCTGTGCCCCACTGGCCTCTAGGTACTCAACACTTCTTTCCTTCAGAAGTGATTCCATCACTTTCCCTGCCTCTGTCTTGCTCCCACTTTTGTGAAGGGGGGAATCACATCCGCCTTCCTCCAGTCCTCAGGTACCACACCATCCTCCCATGATTTGTTAAAAAGGGTAGTCAGTGGTGTCACTAGTTCTCTCTTTAATTCTTTTAGAATTCTGGGGTGAATTCATCTCCTGATACAGCTTCCATTGTTGTTTGATGTATTCCAAGAATTCTTTGTTGCCCAGTACATATCTAGGGAACTTCCACGGTGGTAAGCCCCCTCTTTTTTCCTCCCATCTTACATACCAGTAAGACTGTCGAATGGTCCGATATATGGTTTGGACTATGATGAGCTCTCTGAATTCTATCAGACCACTCTCTAGGGATATAAACATAATCCAACCTGGACCAAGTTTTGTGTGGGTTAGAAAAAAATGGGGATTCCTTCGTTCCAGGGTTGGCTGACCTCCAGCAAGCCATTATATCCAAGTCTACTATTCCCTCTAACCATGCTCTTAACCTTCCAACATTTCTTCCCCCCTGGTTTCTGAGTGATCCAGCACTGGAGTCATTGTGGCATTAAAATTCCCTCCCATTATTAACCCTCCCAAATTGTTCCCTGACCATTATGTGTAAAATCTTCCAATAGAAAGTATGATCAAAACTTGCAGGCGCATATGTGCTCGCCAGGGTAACTACCTCTCCAAAGAGGGTGCCCTCTGCAAAAATATACCTACCCTCCGTAGGATCCGCTACTACCCGGGAAGTTACAAACAGTATGCTTTTGTTTATAAGAACAGCCACTCTGAGCAGTAGCCAAGCAACAGCTCCAAACTGCCATGGACATATGGGTGACTCATGCGCTCGGTTTGTGGCAGCCGCAGTGGCTGTGTGCCACAGAGCCTGGCTGAGGATCTCTACCTTCATGGCAGATACCTAGCACAAGCTGGCGGATGTCCCCTTCCTGGGTACCAAGTTGTTCAGGCCAGGGGTCGAGGGGCACCTCACCTGCATTGAGAAGTCCAGTGCCACTTTGGACTCTGTGGCATCCACTGAGAAGCAGCAGAAAAAGAAACCCTTTTGGACCCTCTCTGTCCCTGCAGCCAAACCAGCCCAGCCTCAGGCTAGACAACAGGCTCAGGCCTGGTGACTTCAACTGAAGTCTGTGGCCATGGTCATCCATAAGCCTGGAGGTAGAGGCCCCAGTGGCTCCTCAGCTGGGCTGCCCACTGCCTCCAAATCTGCGCAGTGACTGGATGGGGGTGCCTCCCTCATACCTGTCATGTCTCCTCTGGGTCATCCCATAGGGGGCCAGCTCCACCATTTCCTTTCCACCTGGCCCGCTGTCAGTTCAGACAAGTGGGTTCTCGAGGTGGTCGGTCAGGGTCTGTCTGTGGAATTCGAGGCATACCCGCCTTGCCGAGCCCGTGCCCCACGAGAGAGCATCCTGTCAGCCCTTCGAGATGAAATCGCCCAGCTCCTCCAGAAGGAGGTCGTGGCTCCTGTCTCAGACTCTCTGGATCACCCAGGGTTTGTCTCCAGGTACTTCTTAGTGCCAAAATGGATGGGGGTACTGGTGCCCCATCTTAGGTCTGCATGACCTGAACAAGTTTCTTAGGCCGCACACCTTCAGGATTGTCACTCTGTCTCAGATCATACCTTCTCTCGGGCAAAATGTGGTTTTACTCACTGGATCTTCAGGATGTGTTTTTTCATATCCCAATCCATCCATCCCACCACCAGTTCCTCTGGTTCCGGGCATAGGAGATCCTCTTCGTGTTCCAGGCCATGCCATTCGGCCTGTCCTCGGCCCACAGGATCTTCACCAAATGCGTGGCAGCCTACCTGTGGCATCAAGTAGTCCGAGTCTATCCCTACCTGGATGACTGGCTGATTGTGGGTCCTTCCAGGCAGGAGGTGCGAGTGATCCAGGGATCTGGCCCTACAGACCTGCTTCTCTATTGGCCTCCTGATCAACGAGGCCAAATCAGAACTTGTGCCCTTGCAGGTGATCAACTTCATTGGGGCGCGGCTCGATTCTTGCAGAGCCTGGTCTCGACTCCTGGCGGACAAGGTGGAGGCTCTCTCTTTCCACCTTTGCCCAGTCATTTTGGGTTGGGCAGTTACGTCCTGCTCGGGACTTAATGTACCTCGTGGGATACATGGCGGCATGCACGAGCGTGGTCCATTGGGCCATCCCGTAACATGTACAGGAAGGTATCACATTTGTCCACCCAGAGCCAATGGTCATCCTGATGATCAGTGATTCCCTCATGTGCTGGGGTGTCCACCTAGGGGATCACAGAGTCCACAGGTTCTGGATCTCCAAGGAGTCCCGATGCCATATCAACTTGCTGGAACTGCGGGCAGTTCAGTTGGCTCTGACAGCCTTTGCTCTGCATGTTTGGGGTCAGGTCGTTCAGATCCAGACGGACAACACCACGACCATGTACTACCTCAACAAACAGGGCAGGATACACTCCTTTCCTCTGTGCAGGGAAGCTCTCTGTGTTTGAACCCTCATGCACAGCCTGGAGACCAATCTCCTGGCCATCCATGTAGCCGATGTCTCCAGCCAGCTGGCAGATGCTGTCAGCCATGTGGGCGAGGCATCTCATGAGTGCTCCTCTGAAGTACACAAACTTATAAGTGCCGCTGCCTCAGGTCTAGGTCCTCTTCCTCAGAAGATTCAGACCATTCTTCATCAGGGTCCTCTTCGGGCGAACATCTTCCATCACCAGACCCGAGAGTCACCCCAAGGTCTCCACCCGACGACCCCTCCTTTATGGAGGTTATGCGTCATATCCAACCAAACATGGGATGGGACACTGAGGACCTTGACCCTGAAAGGTGACGACCGGCCAAATATTTGCACCAGAAAGACCCTAAACCAGTGGTAGTGTCACCCTTGGTAGATACTTTTCAGGATGTAAGCAAGGTGGCATAGAAACACCCATCCACATCTTCGGCTGTCCCAAAGAAGGCAGATTGCCTCTGTAGGGCACCCAGAGAGGAATATTTTCTAGGCAAACAACAAATAGCTGACTCCATTGTCATTACAGCAGCTCATGACAGGTCCTAGAGACCAAAACATCTAAGTACACAGCCACCAGACTCGGAGTCCAAACAGTTGGATTCAGTGGGCAGGAGGGTATATTCATCGGCCATCTGCACCATTAGATGTCTCAATTTCCTGACCTACATGGTGCAGTTCCAAAACGCTGTGTGTGAACAAGGGATAGATTTGGTCCAGGATCTACCAAATTGTCCACATAAAGCAGAACATGAGAACTCATGCAGACGGACTCGGACATAGGCACTCACATTCTCAGATCGGCCTATGATTCGGCAGACACAGCAGCCAGGGCAGCCACTACGAGGATATGCCTCAGAAGATGCTCTTGGCGTAGAGTCTCTGGCTTTGCCCAAGACGTCCAAGCAGGCATCTTAGACGCTCTCCCTTTACGGGGTCTGTCATTTTCGGAGAAGAATCCGCAAAAATCATCACCAGAATAGAGGACTCTGGAAGAGCGGTGCACTCAGTCGATGTACAAACCCAAACAAAAAACATTTCCGAAACAGTGTTTTCATTGCAAATCTGGCCAACAACCCAGATACCAACAATAGCAGCAGCAGAGAGGAGGCTACAGTCGCAAGGACTCCTCCCATGGCTGAGGAAGCTCGGGACAAAGGTCTGCCAAAACCACCCAGTCCACTCTGCCCACCACCACCAATGACTGACTCCTGGCTGAACCCTCCTGTCTAGGCAGATCTAGCAGGAGAGGTGGTCAGAGGTCACTTATCCCTCTATCTAGAGGGTTGGAGGATGATCACTTCCAACTAATGGGTTCTACAGATGGTCCATTGGGGACATTCGATAGAATTCATCAAGATACCACCAGACAGACCACCCCTATTGTCCCATTATTCCCAATCCCATGCTGCTTTCATCCTGGATGAAATTCAAGCTCTGCTGGTCAAGAGAGCAATAGAGCCAGTGCCTGCCTCTCAGAAGGGAAAAGGGTACTATTCTTACTTCTTTCTAGTACCCAAGAAAATGGGAGACCTGAGACCCATCCTAGACCTCAGCGACCTCAACGATTACGTGGAATACAGGCGCTTTCGGATGGTCATTCTGCAAGGTCTACTACCCATGATCCACCCAGGAGACTGGCTCTCATCCTTGGACATGCAGGGTGCGTACTTACACATCCTCATAGCCAGGCACCACGGGAGATTCCTAAGGTTTGAATTTCAGGGTCAACATTATCAGTTCAGGGCTCTGCCTTTTGGCCTGTCTTTAGCATCAAGGGTTTTTACCAAGTACCTGGCAGTAGTGGCAGCAGCCCTCTGAAGGAGAGGTAGTTACGTCTTCCCGTACCTGGATGAGAGGCTCCTCACAGCCCCATCCAGGACGATACTTCTGCAGACTGTGGAAGGCACCTTTTCATTCTTTGCGGCACTGGGAATCACAGTAAACATGCCAAAATCCTCACCCTGGTCGACTCAAGAGTCTCCAGTTCACGGGAGCATTTCTTGACACCTCTCAGTGGAAGACCTTCCTTCCAGAGGACAGAACGGACTGCCTAAGGGGTCTTGTTCATCACATTCTGTTCTTAAGACAGATCCTGGCCAGGACAGTACTCAGACTACTCGGCCACATGGCGGCTGCCATTGCCACTGTACCATTGGCCCGACTGCATGAGGACAACCCAGTGGATGCTGAGGGTCCAATGGGATCAACACTGGGACGATCTTGACCAACCTGTCTCAATCTCAGAACCAGTCCAGCAAGCCTTCCAGTGGTGGCTGGTACCATCCCACCTTTTGGCGGGTACCCCCTTCCAGAGGATACCACCTACACAGATCTTGACAACAGATGCCTCCGGCACAGGCTGGGGAGCACATCTGAACAATCACAGGACTCAAGGGTTGTGGTCCCAGCTAGAGGAGTCCCTGCATATCAACATATTGGAGATGAGGGCCAAACTATAAGCTTTCTAAGCATTGCAAACTGACCTACTCCCGGGACACCTCCTGGTCCAGAGGGACAACATGTCGGTGGTGTACTACATCAACAAACAGGGAGGAACGCACTCGTGCCAGCTAAGCCGCGAGGCCATGAGAGTTTGGGAATGGGCCATAGCTCATCACATGTTGATCTTGGCAGTACATGTCCAAGGAGTACAAAACACATCGGCAGACGTTCTAAGGTGGTCAAGGTCCAGAGCCCATGAGTGGGTACTCCAGCAATCAGTTGTACAAGACGTGTTTGACAGGCGGGGTCTACCACAGTTGAACCTCTTTGCATCCCCACAAAATGCAAAACTGCCTAGTTTCAGCTCACTAGATCCCGGGCCTGGTGTTTTCTGGCGAGAGGCGTTGTCCCTCTGCTGGACAGGGAGATTCCTCTACATCTTCCCTCCATTTCCTCCGATACAGAGGGTTCTTCTCAAATTGCAGTCAGAAGGGGCAGACATGATTCTGGTGGCACCCTTCTGGCCTCGACATATTTGGTCCCCCCTAATCCAACAGTTGTTGAGGGGACCACCTCTACCACTGCCACTGACCTCAGGCTTGCTCTCACAGGACAAAGGGACTCTAGTCCAGCCAGACCTGAGATCCTTACACCTCCATGCGTGGCTCCTACAGACCTAGCCATTTCCCACTTTGGAGTCTCGGCTGGAGTAGCCATTTTGGTGACCACTAGGAAACCATCCACCAGGACCACATATGCCAAGAAGTAGAAATGCGTCTACCTTTGGGCATTCAGCCATCGCATAGACCTATTTGCTTGCCCAGTGAACTCGGTCCTCGAGTACCTCCTTTCCGACTCAGGCATTAGCTACTCATCTATAAAGGTGCACCTCTCTGCGGTGTTAGCTTATCACGCACCTATGCAAGGAAGAACCATGGCACAGTTGGACATACCACACACATTCCTGCGTGGCATCCTACACATGAAGTCACCCATCAGGGATCCCATCCCTCCATGGGACCTTCTTTTTGTTCTGGAAAAACTTACATTACCTCCATTTGAACCAGCTGCAGATTGCAAGCTGTGCTTTCTCTCTTGGAAAGCATTATTTTTGGTTGCAGTCGCTTCTCCTCTGAGGATTTCCGCGCTTCAGGCTCTGATGTGTAAAGAGCCATATTTAGTTTTTCTCAGGGACAGGGTGTCTCTGCGAACAAATCCTAAGTTTCTGCCAAAGGTGGTGTCTGAATTCACCCTTAATCAAGACATCAACCTACTTGTTTATTATCCAGAGCACTCAAATCGAGGAGAAGCTCTGTTACATACACTAGATGTTCACTGGATTCTCCGTTATTATCTAACCTGAACCCGGGGATCCAGACAATCTGACCAATTGTTAGTCTCCTTGCCTCTCGGAATGTTAGGGGCACCTGTTACAAAACAAACCCTTTCTAAGTGGTTGGTTAATTGTATTGTGTTCTGTTATCAGAAGTATGGCAAACCCTTACTGGGACCGGTTATGGGCCACTCCACCAGAGGAGTTGCAGCCTCCTTTGCTGTGTCTGTAGCAGACATATGCGCAGCAGCCACCTGGAGTTCAGTCCACACATTCATTAAGCACTGCAGTCTGGACATTGCTTCTAGGCGCAGGACTGGCTTCGGCCTTGAGGTCCTGCAGGGCCTTCTCTCATGAGAGACTCAGTCTCTGTCACTCTGTTCCTCCACCTTGTATGTAAGGGAGTATGTACTACTTGGGACTCATTCCTGCTTGTGTTACCTGCTGCAAGAGCTCCATCTCAAAGTAAGATAGTACAGTTACGTAAGAACTTACTGTAACAGTAGATCTTCGAGAGGCGCCCTTGCAGCAGGTGCTGTTTCCCACCCACCTTTCCCTCAAGGAATTCCTTCTGCATTCACAGCAAGAGCATCTGACCTCCTAGGTTTTAGAAGGATCCTTGGTTTCTCCATCCAAATTTTCATCCGTGCTGGAGTCTCCGGCAGGAGAATTGAGGAACGCTGGGTGATCACCCCTTGTATACCACATGGGACGTCAGGGGGCAGGCCTCCACTGTATACTTCTAGCTAGAAATTTTCTATGTAGTCCTGCCGCCTGCCGGCTTCAGTCCTAATGGTGTAACCTGCTGCAAGAGCTCCTCTCGAAGATCTACTGTTACAGTAAGTTCTTACATAGCTGTACTTTCTAAGAATGGTATATAGTTCACATCCACACTACATACGTGGCCTCCCCTTGCAAGTGGCACACAAATCCCTGCTTCCAGTGTGCCAGATCTGACATCATGGAACATAGCCAAGGGATATACCATGCAGGTGTTGGGAGGAACTTAGCTTGAAGTTATTCTAATGGAACTGCCATCGTTGTAGATATGAACTATATACCACTCTTAGAACTATGGTCACAGGTGAGTAACCTGTTCTTCCCACCCTTCCTCGTGTCCCTTGTTGGTGATGCTGTTTTCCCATCAATAGCTCCTAGAACCCAGTGGCATCAGTTGGATGGAGGCCTACAATTAGACTTACATTGCATGCCTACATTCAGCTGATGTTAACTAGGTTGCAGAACTGATCGGTACTTCAAAAATCAAAGGGTTAAAAGGCAGTGTTAAAAAAGGACCATAAAAGGAAAAAATAAACAAAAAGACTCTTTGAAATGGACACAAGAAACAGTATTCGGGGGGGGAGGGGTAAAATGGACTACACAACATTTAACATTTTCAGTTGTATTGAAGGGAACATAAACCCTGTAGTTATCTTTTATTTTTTTTTTTTTGGGTAGTCTCCTTATCCCCCTTCATCTCCAGCCAGGCCGACGTCATGCTGGCCTCCCCAACCTGTCACTTGACTTATCCTGGTCTTACCCTGCAACTCCATTCCCCCAAGGCTTTGCCCCCAGGGCTCCCCAACTCACACCGCAAATTGGATCCAGTCAGAGGAGGTGCTAGGGTCAGCAGTGTGAGGCCTGCGGGAGGTCAGGTTGTCATCTTGACTGGTCAGGGTTTCCACTTTTTTGTCCCAGACCCACAGGATGCTGACTGCAAGGATATGCAGCATGTGAGTGCGTGTATGTAACATGACACCATCCGGTATCCTCACTCTCATGCTGCTCCCAGCTGTGGTCACCCAGGTGGCAGCATCACAGCAGAACAAGCTGCTCTCATTCCTTAGAGAAGGAGAACGTCTTTTTACATGTTCACTTCTCCTACCACCTACAAGCCTTGCTCATTCCTGAAACTGTGTGCCTGGCAGCGCAAGCTGACATGCCAGCGGTTTGCATTTTTTTAATATATTTTTAAATTGGGGCACGTGTGATGTCTAATAACTCTAGGGTATTGTTTTGTGTGTTTATTTTTGAAATCATCCTATTTTTTCCTTATTTAGGGTACCTTGGTAATGCAGCTTTTCCCCTCTCAATATTCATCTTTAAATGATTTAGCAGTTCCGGACCTCTGTGACTTAAGTTGAGTGGAAGACCTGCATGGAAAGCCTCGTTGTAGGCTTCAGCTGAACTGATGTCACTGGGCTCTGTAATGCATAAGTAAATAAAGTAATTTATAGTTGGTGGGAAAGACTATACTAACAAAGGAACCTAAATAAGGAAAATAGACAATTTCAAAACTAACACACAAAACAATGTATTAGAGTTAATAAACAGGTTAAACACATGTTCCAATTTACATATAGAATAAAGTATGGGGTGGTGTGGGTAGCAAGAAGTTTACGTACACCCGAAGTGTTGGATGCTACATGAAGCCTGAGAGCGAAGATTGAGAGGTTTTTGAAAGCATCTAACACCAAGAGTGTGTGTGAACTTTGAGTTTAAATACACAACCCCATATTTTATGTAATTGCTGGGTTTCTCTTTTTCGCCACAGCAACTATGTAACATAAAGACGTTCCGGTGTGGCCGTAGTGCGGCTTGGTTTAAGTCTGACTCCAGTCCCTACGTTTCCTATCAGTAACATTTTAAAATGTTTAAAAAAAAATGTTTCAGCTCGGTTCCCACATTTCTAATGTTCAGCATGTCTTAAAAAAAAAAAATGGAAGCGGTGAGCGGTCAGAAAGCAGTGACAAGCTGCGGCATACGGAGCAAGGGAAACTGTGCACCTGTTTGTCGTTCTAAACACTCCTTTAAAACGGCAAATCACGCCATGGTTTCCCTATAGGAAAAAGGGAAACCCATTAATTATAATTATATTAGAAATGTAAACATCAAGGTTGATGTTTCCGTTAAAAAGGGAAATTCAGGCATATGTTTACTTTAAGGAAGGCAACATTAAACACCTGTTTAAGAGCTGTAGCTTTTTCGCTTCCTATTTAAGACAATCGGGCATACAAGAGAAAGAAAAAAAAATAATTTCGGAAATTGCTTTATTCATTCTGCTTATCATAGGTGAGTAAAAGGAAAGAGGTGTGACGTGGAGCTTCTTTGGAGCACTACTGCTAACAAGATACACTGCAGTGAAACTGTTTCCTGAAAGCAGCAACTGTGGTATAGAAAACTGTGCTAGGACTGTCCTATTCCCAATGATCTTCCTCAGTCCACTGCCAGCTGCCTGCTGATCCCCTCCCAAAAGTACATAACAATTCTCCAAAGCTGTCAGAGAAACGTAACATGAAAACAAAGTTGTAGATTTCCTTGGAAAATGTATTTCGTCACTTATGCTTCAACTAATTTCACTTTTTCTTATAAGAGGTTGTGAACCCTGGACACCTCCCCCAGTGGAAGAGAAGATTCTGGGTATCCTCAAAGCAGGATGGCACCCCTAGGCAATCTAGACATTTTTTTACCTACCTCTGCTGAAAAATATGTGTTCTTACTTTGAGAGGGCTCTTGCAGTAGGTAATCACCTTGAGGACTGCGCCCCCTGGTGTCAGGACCACATGGAAACTTTAGCTAGCAGTGTCTGATGGGGGACCACCCACTGACATCAGCGTGACAATATATAGTGGGCGGTCCCCACGCCCACCTTCCAGTTCTTTCCCCTCTGTTGACCTGAGCACGTCGAACCTCGCGGAGATCGTCGCTGCAGTTTGACTGCCTTTTCTTCAGATGAGTATCTGTCTTTTTCTTTCTTTAGTGTTAAAATCTTAATTTGTGCATGTCTTCACCGTCTTCCACCATGTCGCATAAAAATAAGTGCGGTTCATGCGGTGCGTAGCTACCGCACAAAGACTCACTCCCTCTGCATCTTCTGCTTGGGCCCAGAGCACAAGGTCGAACATTGTGAGGCCTGTTCCAGCTTTAACCAGGCCACATGGAAGCATCGCCAGCAGGCTTTCGAGGCCCATTTATTGAAAAAGAAAATGGCCACGATGGAAAAAGAGCTTCAGAAGCTTAGAAGCGCTTCCTCCTTTCCCACGCACTCCCATAAGCACAAGAAAAAGGAGAGAGAGAGAAGCACCGGGACCAGGATAGGTCCCCCTCTCACCCGCCCTCAGGTGACCAGCTGCCCTCTTCCTCCAGGAAATCAGCTGCTGCATCCAAGTCTGCCCTGCCCTCTCAAGAGCAGCTCTTGGGTCCACCACCACCACTAGTTATAGTGGCAGCGGGTGCCTTGGCCGAGTCCGAGGCTTCTGCCGCTTTAGGCCCATTTCTACCACAGGGTCTGAGCAGTCTGGGGCCAATAAGTCACCCGTCTGGTCCTCTGATGAGTGCCCAGCCCTGGCTGTTAAGGCAGGCACCGGGGTCTCCGGCGCCCACTTGGCTACGGTAGCTAGGGCTCTCATTGGACCTTCCGATGTCCACCTGATCAGCTCTCGTCAGGGTACAGTATGGGCCCTGATAATGTCCAGTTGCTGGATTCTTCACAGCCTTCACCAGTTGGTTCTCCCCACCAGATCACCCCCTCCTTTCCCTTGGAAGAGTCTCCTCTGCCCTCTCCAGACCAACGAGGTGCTGAGGATGGGAGCTGTCCATCAGGTGACACCTTTCCTAGTTCACCTCTGGACTTGACGTTGGATCTCCCAAGTAACCCTCTGGGCCCTTCCCCACCAGTTCCTCTGGCGGAAACACCGGTACCGATGCCAGGCTTGCCTCCTGCTGGTCCAGTATCCGACCCAGTTTTTCCGGATCCCTCTGGGCCAGGTTTCGGGCCTACTCAGGGACCTCCTTCAGGTCCCACGGCACCGCCGTCGGGGGGGGGGGGCCCATCAGGTTACTCTGTCCGGTCACCTGGCACCACATTATACACCTTGCATTCCTCTGGGCTACCCCCCCCAATCAAGCTGTCAGATGCCAGGGTATACGTCTGCTTATTCTTTACTGGGTTACCCAGCACATACATACCATACGCAGGGCTACCCGGTGCCTGGGTTTCTTTCTGAATATCCACTAGTCTACCAGCCTCCTCTGCCTCCTCCTCAGCCTCAGACAGACTTTCGGGCTATCCTCCAGTCCTAGTGGTTGGAGACCAAGGCTCAGCTCGTCTCTGAGCTGGAAAGCTGGCAACCCCGAGGAAGGTTATCCTGGTTTCGTTGGACCAGACATCCGGATCCACTCCTACTCTGGACCTGCGTCAGTCGGTGTCAAGCCTGACGAAAGAACCTTCGGCTAGGCTGATGACGGACCAAGCCTATTCTAGGCCTAGGGAGGCCTCTCATCCCAACGTTCAGTCTTCAGATTCTGGCTCGGATTCAGACTCCTCTTCCTCTGCAGTTTCAGGGTTTGAAACGCCTCCCACAGAGGAGTCTAAGCCTAGAGTCCCCTAAATCCCCACCTGAGGACCCTTCTTTTGCAGACCTCCTCAAAAAGATTGCGCAGGTCTACGAGTGGAAATCGGATGTACGAGATCCTAAGTGCCAAAGGCTGGCTGAGCACCTGGATATCCAGGAGGTAGCACCTGTCCTTACACCTCCTTGGTTGGAGCCACATGAAGATCTGGCCTCCACCATTTAGATGATACCTTCTTCCATACTGGCAGTAGCCCAAAAAGCTGACAGGACGTACAGAACACCAGAGGGTAAAGATCATTTGAGTGTTCACCCTAAGGCAGACTATCTAGTCATTACGGCAGCTCATGACAGATCCACTAAGGTGAGACACATGAGCACCTCTCCTCCTGATAAGAAGTCAAGGCAGCTGGATCAGTTTGGGAGGAAATTCTGTTCTTCCTCCACTTTGGCCATCCGCGCCTTAAACTACGTGGCGTATATGTTGGTCTACCTGAAGTCTCTTTTCCATCAGCTGGAAACTGTCGTCAAGGCTATGCCAGACTCCAAGTACAAAACTGTCTTGGCAAACATTATTGAGTCCGCCAAGAACACCTGTTGCCATTCACTGAGGGTCACCTATGATGCTGAGGACTCCTTGGCCAGGGGCACTACCACAGCAGTCTGCCTCACGAGGTATTCCTGGCTAAGGGTGTCTGGTTTGGTGCCTGATGTTCAGGCAGCCATCCAAGATGCTCCCTTTAGGGGCTCTGTCCTCTTCGGAGGTGATACCCAAGACATTATCACCAGCCTTCAGGACAAGGGCAAGGCCTTACGGTCCGCCCACACTATGTACTGCCATAGATTTAAGGCCAAGCAGCCATTTAGTCGGCAGGCTAAGCAGCAGACAAAGCAGCGGCAGACAGCCAGACGTCAAGCAAAACATCAGGCACCCTCAACAGCAGCCAACCCTCCTGCCAAAACTCAGAGGTCCTCTGGCATGGCTCTCCCCAACATTCCCTCCATCTCTTGACTCATGGTTCGGGCCCCCACCCCCTTCCCTCGGAGGAGCCGGTGGGCAGAAGATCTGCCAGTCACCTACTAGGGTGGGAGGCAGTCTCCACAGACTTGTGGTTCCTTCAGTTGATCAGACAGGGCCACACTCAAGTTTCTAGAGAAAAATACAGACAGGCCTCCAGGGGTCTTTCATTATCCGAAGGCACACATTCCCCTTTTAAGGGAAGAAATCAAAAGGAAGCAATAGAGCCCATTCTGTCAAACCAGGTAGGAAAGGGGTATTATTCCCACTTCTTCCTGGTCCCAAAAAAGACGGGGGATTTGCATCCCATCTTGGACCTCAGTGCTCTAAACCTGTACATAGAGAACAAATGGTATTGAATGCTGCCCCTACTAGGTCTGCCCCTCCTGCACAAGGGACAGTGGCTCTGTGCCCTGGATATGCAGGATGCCTAACTGTCCCAGTTTTTCAGGCTCATCGCCGCTACCTCAGGTTTGCCTTTCAGGGGAAGTATTACCAGTTCAGAGTCCTCTCCTTTGCCCTGTCCTCAGCTCCTCGGGTTTTTACCAAGTGCCTTGCGATATTGGCAGTGACCATGAGACTCCAGGACCACTATGTGATCCCGTACCTCGATGACTGGCTTTTTTGTCAGCTGTGTCGAGGGAGCAGTTGGAACTTTCTCTCTCAGCTACCCTGGTCCTTTTTGCAGAAGTGGTGATTACTGTCAACCTTCCCAAGTCCCAGTTTGCCCCTTCCCAGCACCTCCAGTTTATTGGAGCGGTGCTGGATATGGCCCAGGGTATGGTTTTCTTCCCTTTGGACAGGGCAGAAACTTTGCAGAAGCAGGCTCGTCTAGTAGCCTCCAGCAGGCGGGTCACGGCCAGCTCAGTTCTCCAACTCCTTTACCTTATTGCAGCGGCCATCCCCACTGTCCCTTTGGCCAGGCGCCACATGCGAATTTCGCAGTGGACACTCGGAGCACTATGGGATCAGAGGTCAGATGACCTTGACCACATGGCCATGGTCTCCAGTTCAATGCAGCACGATCTTCTATGGTGGCAGGATCTCAACAACCTCACCAAGGGGTTCCCCTTCCAGTCGCCTCCTCCTAACCAGACCCGAACTACAGACGCGTTGGGGTTGGGCTGGGGTGCTCACTTGGAGAACCACAGGACTCAAGGGCTTTGGTCCCTGTCGGAGCTCTCTGCACATAAACATGCTGGAGATGTGGGCAGTGCTGTGTGCTCTTCAAGCCTTTCAGCATTTGCTTTGCCAGGGCCTATTATTAGTCCAGTCGGACAATATGTGTGTAGTCTGGTACCTCAACAAGCAAGGGGGCACTTGCTTGTATCCCCTCTACAGGGAGGTAATGCGGGTGTGGAATTGGGCAGTTCTGCGTCGAATTCACCTCACAGCTGTTCATGTTCCAGGCATGCAAAACATCCTAGTGGACAGTCTCAGCCACACCAGGGTAAGAGCCCACGAATAGGAGCTCAAGCAAGAGATGGTCAAACATATTTTTGACCTATGGGGTCGTCCAGACTTGGATCTGTTCACTTCCCAATACAACGCAAAGCTGCCCAAGTTTTGCTCGCTCGCTCCCAGGCATGGTGCTTTCTAGCGAGACGTGCTATCTCTCTGTTGGACAGGGAGGTTTTTGTATGTCTTTTCTCCCTTTCCAGTTCTGCAGAGGTTGCTGCTCAGGCTTCAAGTGGAGGGGGCTCGCATGGTTCTGATTGCCCCATATTGGCCTGGCCAAGTTTGATTTCCACTTCTTCAGCAGCTTGCAGTGGAGCCTCTGGTCCCCCTGCCTCTCTGCCACAATCTCCTGAGTCAGGAGAGGGGCATGCTGGTCCATCCAGGGCTGAAGTCCCTTCACCTTCATGCGTGGCACCTCATGACATAGCTGCTTCATGTTATGGAGTTTCTTCAGAGTGACTCAGGTCCTTGTAGAGGCCAGAAGGCCTTCCATGAGGACAACATATGCCATGAAATGGAAGCATTTCTCCATTTGGGCCATCTCGAAGGGTTGGGGACCCTTTTTCGTGCCCACGTTCCTCAGCTCATGGAGTATCTACTACACCTCTCTGACCTGGGCCTGAGTTGCTCTTCGCTGAAGGTTCACCTAACTACTATTTATGCCTACCACACCTTAGTGGAGGGCAAAGCTGTGGCTCAGCTGGAAGTTTCCAAAACTTTCCTGAAAGGGATCCTCCATCTAAAACTCCCAGGTGCGCATTCCTGTGTCACCTTAGGATCTCAATTTTATTTTGGAAAAAATGACCTTGCCTCCTTTTGAACCAGCCGGTAGTTCTGATATGCCTTATTTATCATGGAACGTGCTCTTTTTAGTTGCAGTCACTTCTGCTTGATGGATTTCCAAGCTTTAGGCCCTGATGTGTAAGGAGCCTTATTTAATTTTTCACAGAGACTGGGTGGTTCTGTGTACCAATCCTCAATTCTTACTGAAGGTGGTTGAGTTCACGTTTGACCAGTCTATTCAATTTCCAGTGTATTACCCTGGGCATTCTAATCGGGGGGGGAGGTGATTCTGCATACCTTAGATGTTCACAGAATCTTGCATTATTATATCAATAAAACCAAGTCTGTCCGGAAAACTGACCACATTTTTTTGTTTTGCACTCAAGAGAGGGGGTGTGGCAGTTTCCAGACAGTCTCTATCCAAATGGTGGCAAACTGTATTGTTTTCTGTTACCAGAAGTATGGTAAAACCCTGCTGGGGGAGGTTAAGGGGTATTTTACCAGGAGCATGGCTGCTTCTACTGCTTGCTTTAGGAAAGTGCCAGCCGCTGACATTTGTGCGGTGGCCACTTGGAACTCTGTCCACACTTTCACCAAGCATTACAGTCTGGACATTGCCTTTAGGCATAGGGCTGGCTTTGGTTTAGCTGTCCTCCAAGGGCTCCTCTCCTAAACTCTCTGCTTTTCTGTAGATCTTTCTTGCCTTCCGTGTTTCAGTTCCTTCTGATTCACACTACTTGGGACTCAGTCCTCAAGGTGATTGCCTACTGCAAGAGCTCTCTCGAAGTAAGATAGTATAGTTATGTAAGAACTTACCATAACAGTAGATCTTTGAGAGAGGCTGTTGCAATAAGTAACCTTTTTCCCTCCTGCCTTCCCCCATCTTCTGATGCTCTTTTTCTTTCACTTTATGTTGGCTTCAGGAGCATCTTTTTCTGTACTCCTGTTGCTCCCTTGGGCAGTCTCCAGTGGGAGAACTGGAAGGCGAGCGTGGGGACCGCCAACTGTATAGTGTCACGCTGACATCAGTCGCGTGACGTCAGTGGGCAGTCCTCCATAAGACACTGCTAGCTAAAGCTTCCGTGTGGCCCTGATGCCAGGGGGTGCAGTCCTCAAGGTGATTGCCTGCTGCAACAGCCTCTCTTGAAGATCTGCTGTTACAGTAAGTTCTTGCGTAACTACTTTCGCCATATAGTTACAGTAACGTACGGATCTATGTTTTCTCAGTGCAAGCAGAAGATGGGGTGTAATTAACATTTGTATCCATTTAGTATGAACACTCATTTGAGCCACAATATATTTTAAGTAGAAAGTTAAAGGCTTGTCATGTGGGCATTAGTCATAACATTATGCAGTTAATCACAAGAATTAACATTTGTTTGGGGTTTCTTATAGGAATACTCTGCTCAGGTTCTTCCCAGCCCATTGCCGCCAGAGACGTCGATACCTCTGCTCTTTGCTTGCACTGCCACCGTCAAAACAGTAGTTGCCAACCCTGCGTTACATCTCAGCAACCTGACCCATGATATACTGCAGGCCATCATAGACCTCGACTCTCCGCCACATCCAGATGTAGTAAACAATAAGGTTAGTACTGTATTAGTTAGCAGTTCTTTATATTCTAAATTATCAGCTCTGAAAAGTTATCAGTTCTTCATGTTCTGAATTATCAATAGTGAAATGAGGCAGCATGAGGACCTCACATGCAATGTGAGAAAAAGTGGAACTTTCCATTTCCAAAATGGTACTTTTTGTGCGTGGCCTGACTGGAGCCAAGACAGTTGCTTAATTCCACAGCTGTCCTTCACTGTACTTTAATCCCTCACCATCCCCCCTTCATTGTATGGGATAACTTGCAGTTTTCTATGGACCAGTGTTGTGGCGGCCTTTCAGTTTCCATAGATCCCTTTTTGTTTTAATCAGGAGTGATTTTCCTAATCTGCACAGCAATTTACCGTTTACCCACCTGAGTCTTGCAGCCTATGGTGAGTCTGTACCATCCTCCTGCACACCACCATGGCGGGCCCAAGTACAGCTAGCTCTGGCTTGAGACAAGTTACTGCAATGCAGACCCAAATTTTAAAAGACACTGCAGAACTCTAATTGGCTGCTCCCATACTACTAAATCAAATTCTGTTTTTGGGGACTGAATGGACCTGGTGAAATCCCACATTGTACGAGTTGAAGTGAGAGGCGGAAATTACCTGCCTAGCTACCTAATGAAGATGGTTGACGATGTGGAGAATAGGGTCAGATGGAACAGTGTTTGTTTTGTATGGTTGCCAGAGGTTGCCGAAGGGCCTGACATGATAAGCTTCCTGCAGCACATAATCCTGCCATTGCCTTCAGCAGAACTGTAACAAAACATACTATTGCAACACAATTCATTATGTATTTCCCATTCAGTTCTGTAATTCTCCCTGTTATTTATTACTGAGGTCATTTTCTTGAAGGCAGGATCTTATCTCCTGAAAAGTTTATTCTTTTTGCTTATTTCGTACCTGAGGTCATAATGCACTGCTTGTGAAATCAGTTACTCCCATGGCAACAGATTGTGGTGTCACAACAGACGATGGTGTCTTCAAGTAGGGAGTAAACTGTAAAAGCAGATGAACTGTAAGAGATAATGATCATGTATTCATGCAGATTTCCTCAGTAGATTATGGGAAGGTTCACACTATACCAGATACAGGAAATGTAAGCTGAATTGTACCTAAATATTATGTTTTTTGAAGTTTTCATTGAGGCGTCAGCAGCTGTTTAATACCCTCAACTGCCCTCCATTGGAAATAGAAAGGGCCCACTGCACCCTGGCTGATAATCTCAGGCAAGTGAAGCAGCTGAATCCAATACTACTGTGCTTTCTCTGGTTGCATAGAAACATAGAATATGATGTCAGATAAGGACCCACACGGCCCATCCAGTATGCCCATTTCTCCTTACCTACACTATTATATCAGACAGTGCCCAATCTACAGCTCTTTCTCCCTCCTCACTTCCTTTCCACTATGATTCCTTTGTGCTTATCCTATGCATTTTTGAACCCTACCACTGATTTTACTTCCATCACCTCCACTGGAAGGCTGTTCCAGGAATCCACCACTCTTTCTGTGAAGAAGTACTTCCTCACATCTCTCCTGAATTTACGCACTCCAGCTTCACAGCATGTCCACTTGTTTTTGAGCAACTTTTCTTTTGAAAAAATACTCCCGTTCTGTACCTTATTTGCCCCTGTGAGGTATTTAAAGGTCCCTTTCATATCTCCCCTCTCCCTCCTCTATTCCAGGGTGTACATATTGAGGTCATTTAGTCTCTCCTCATAGGGCTTTTGATGCAGACCCTGCACCATTTCAGTTGCCCTCCTCTGAATCAGGGTGGGAAAATCAGGTGGCCAGTGGCTACTTAAAAAATTGGTTTGGCTACCAGATTATAAAAGTTATTAGCCAACTTGGCAGCCTGCCTACAAAGTGATTTTTGAGCCCTTAAAAAGTGTGACCACTACAAATATTGGTTTGTTTACCAGATTTTGAAAGCTAATTGTCAAATTTACCACCAGCTCACAAAGTGATTTGTGCCACCCTGCTCTGGACTGCCTCCACTCTGTCCTTCCAGAGGTGTGTTCTCCAGAACTGGACACAGTACTCTAGGTGGGGTCATACCAGCAATCTATACAGAGGCAACATCACCCCCCTCTTTCTGCTGGTGATACCCCTCCCTATGCACCCCAGTATCCCACTTGCCCTCCCTACTGCCTTGTACTGCCTGCCACCTTTAAGTCATCCAGTATGATTACCCCAGGTCTCTTTCCTGCTTGGTGGTCATCAGTACCACTCCACCCATTTTATATTCTGCCACAGGATTTCTGTGCCCTAAGTGCATTATTCTGCACTTTTTCACATTGAAATCCAGTTGCCATACTATTGAACACTCCTCTAGTTTTCTCAGATCTCTGCTCATCTCTTCTCCCCCACCCGAGTGTCTGCCCTATTGCAGATTTTGTTGTCATCTGCAAAGAGGCAGACCTTCCCTTCTGGCTCCTCTGCAATGTGATTTATAAAGACATTGAAGAGGACCTGTCCCAGCAGTGATCCCTGAGACACTCCACTGGTTGCCCTCCCTTCCTTGGAATAAACTATGTTTACCACTACCTTCTGTCGCCTATCCCCTAACCAATTTCTTATCCAGTTTACTACCTTTTTACCCACTCCTAAGCTACCCAGCTTGCTTACTAGTCTCCTGTGTGGAATGGTGTTGAACACCTTACTGAAATCTAGGTAGGCCACGTCCACCACTCCATAGTTCCTTGGTCACCCAGTCAAAGAAATCTGTCAGATTCATTTGACATGACTTCCCCTATGTGAAACCATGCTACTTTCGGTCTTGTAATCCACTGGATTGAAGATATTCCATAATCCTTTCCTTCAGCAGTGATTCCATTTACTTTCCCACCACTGATATCAGACTGACTAGCCTATTATTGCCAGCCTCCTCCCTGCTACCATTTTTGTGTAGTGGGACTACATCCACCCTCATCCAGTTCTCCGGAACCACTCTTGTTTCCAGTGAGCTGGTAAATGGAAATGTCAGAGGTGCAGCCAGTATTTCCTTGAGCTTCATCAATACCCTTGGATGCATCCCATATGGCCTCTTTGTTTTGTCCACCTTCAGATTAGCAAGTCCCTACAGGACTCTCTCTTCCAAAAAAGGGGTAGTGTCCACTTCCCCTCCCTCCAACGGTTCCCTGTTGAAGAGAACTTGCTGTGCCTCACTAGGGAGAAGGCCCTCTTCAGTAGCAGGGCCACACTATTCAGTTGTTCCAGGATTTCGCCATGGAACTCTTCCAGCACTGCTGAGCATTTACTGTGGCCAGGGAGAAACTTGCAGAACTGGGACTTTAACCTGCTGTACCCAGCTCAGTTGAAAGTCTTACACAGTGGTGTACCACAGTACTGTACTTTTCTGGATGATGTTAGAGCACTTTTTGCAAATGCATTGGCCAACTCAGCCAACTCCCTTCACTTGGACTACAGAGGGCCACCTGCACAGTCAGCAGTTGCAGCTGATGGACACAACCTACCTTGGGAAACAAGTTCCAACACTTTCTACAGCCTGATAACCCCTGTATCCCAGCCAGAAAGAGCTGAGGCCGTGGACAGAACAAAACACTGGCCAAAAAGGAGCAGGTCACTCTCATCGAAAGCTCGTGTAGCAGAAGTTAGGGTTTGCCTTCCCAGCCTTATCTGGCAGGTTCGGTGTCCTCCTGACACAGAACAGATAGGCTGTTCTGCGACTGACGTCTCCTGCACCTGAAGTGATCCAGCCCTATGCTCCATTTGAAGCATCACCTGTTGGACAGTGTCTTTCCGTGGCCTCCTAGGCTGCTGTAAGCACCACTGTCACAGCGCCTCTCCAGAGGCTTCTGTTGCTGCCCTCAAAAGCAGCAACATTCACAACCAGCTACGGGATGACCAGCAAGTGGATTGCAGTATGTACTCTTTTTTTTTTTTGCCAAAGACTAGTGGCCCTTCGCCGGTTTGCATCTCCAGTTTTGGGAGCTGCCACCTCTTTTGGCTCGGCAGAGGGGCTGTTGTTTTAGCCTCTTATGCTCATGACTGGCTTACTGTATTAACCTACAGTATATGATGAACATCTTCACACTTAACTTCATCTGGCTACTTTACATATTGCTGTATAGCCCAGAACCTTTGACAGATCTGCTCGCTACTTAAAAGTATTGCTGGGGACATTTGTGTTTTTTTTGGGGGGGAATTGTGATGTCAATTATGAACTTGGGTGATTGTACATACCCACCCCAATATAACTTGGTATCAGTCACCTGTGGGGTGCCTTTATCATTTTCCCAAAATTATGTATAATAGATGCACAATTTGGGACTCCTTTGTCTCTGTAAACTGTAATTGTATGCAACTAATCCGGGTCGCCCCTGAAAAAGGGACTTCATTGTCTCAGTGGAATTAACCTGGTTAACAGAATTCAAAAAAATATATAAACTGTATAGTGAATTGGGAGGTGTGGCATGGCAGCCATACAGCTCTCCTAGTCAGGATTCCTATTCTTGATAGAGCGTGAACGAGGGATTGTCGTAGAGGCACAGGTCAGGAAACATAGGCAGACCTGGAGAAGTTATAAAATTCACAAGTAGCATTTTAATATTTATAACAATAAAATAGAAAAAAAATAGGTTATACAGGATAGCTCTTCATACAGGCAGTACAAACAGAAATCCTTCCTGAGACTCTCTTTAAAATTTCAATCTGTCTCTCTCCCGCAACAAAACATTGCTTTCTTTAAATGAGATGTCTTTGCCTGGCAGTTTAACCTCTGCATCCTGTCCTTGTAAGTTTCATCTCCTGTTTTTCACAAAATGCAGCAAGACTTTTTTCATTGACCTTCCTGTAAACAGCTTGAAGAGTACATTAGTCTTCTTAACAGGTGCAGCTAAGTAAGGCATCCTGTTCCAAGACTGATTTACTGCTGACTATTTTATTAACAATTGTGTGAAAGGTGAAAAGGTTTGTCAAGGTCTACCCCCTGTTTTCCAAACTGCCAACTTCTCTAACACC
Source organism: Neoceratodus forsteri (assembly GCA_016271365.2). Lineage (NCBI taxonomy): Eukaryota > Metazoa > Chordata > Ceratodontiformes > Ceratodontidae > Neoceratodus > Neoceratodus forsteri. The sequence goes on from CM057454.1 coordinate 34,441,198, forward strand.
CATATAGCTGTCTGTAATCATTTCAACAATATAATTATATACATTTGCAAACTAAGTGATCCCAGTTTCACATAAAAATTCTTATATATGTTTTAACCACAAAGAAGCAAGAGGAGAAAGAAAGAAATAGAAACATCAAGAGAAAAAGGGATATAACAGGGAATTATGGGACCATCATAGTGGCCAGTTCCTAGGTGCGACAAGGAAAATTTAATTGCACAACCAGATAGGCAAGAGATAGACAAGTGGCAGAATAGCAGAGGAAAAAGAATAAATCCTTGCTTTAACTCTTTATATAACAAATGAGACAGGGTCTTGTCCAACCGTGTCACAGGTATACCTGATCTTACTTCGAGTGGGAGCTCTTGCAGCAGGCTATAACATTTAGGACTATGCCGCAGGCACTAGGACCACACGGTGAAAACTTCTGCCAGCAATACCAGCGGGGGACCGCCCCCGACACCGGCCCCGCCCCGACGTCGGTCAGAGTACAAGAGGGGGCGGACCCAGCTCCACCTCAATTCTTTCCTGCCGCGTACCACACACGTGAAGCTAGCTGCTGCCTGCGATTCTCAGCGTGAAAAGAATTTCTTCAAGCAAGTTTTTCAACGGTTTTCTCCGTTTTTCTGCCTCCGCGGCCAACGTCAGTGCCGTTACTTGTTCTTCGTTCGGGTTTTCCGGCGTTTTGGTGCCTTTGCCACCGGTGTTTTATCGCCCGTTGGTACCCGGCGTCAGTCCTTTTTCTTCCTTGAGGTTCGATGCCGGGCCTCTGTATCCCACGAACACCTTAACAAGTGCGAAAAGTCGGCTGTAAATTCGCTAAAGAGGATGGACCGGCGGTGCGCTTTCTGCCTCCGCCCTGACCACGACACCGCTCACTGCGCCAACTGTCAGGCTTTTACCAGCCGGACCCGCATCCGACGCCTGAAGGCCCTTAAGGCCTACCTCTTGGAACAAAAGATGGACCTGCACTCAACCGAGGGGAAGAAAAAGGAAAAGAAAAGGCATAGCAAGGAGCGTAGTTGGTCCCAACACCAGTCCCGGTCCCTCTCGTGTTCGCGGCCTTCTCCAAAAAAGGCCCGTCCTTTGGGCTCTGGAGATTCGCCACGTTCGTCTCAGGCTAAAGCCGGCCCTTCGGGGGAGCAGCTGGCCAAGCCGAAGGTGACTCCGCCAAGAGTGATCACCAAGTCCGTGGGGGTACCTGCCTCAGCCCTACCGACCACGGCATCGGCGCCGCCTGCTAAAGGCGTGCCTCCAGAGGTTAAGGACTCTCCAGTGCCCCCTGGTGTCACCCCGTTGTCGGTCCCTGCACCGACGCCGGTTGAAGGGGCTAAGGACCCGGGGTTGGTCATCGTACTGCCGACGTCCCCGTCGCCCAAGTCCTCCTCCACCCCGGGCCTTCAGGAGAGCTCTCCTTTGCGTCCCGCCACTCCAGAGACTCCTTTCCCGCAGCAGGCGACTGAGATCTTCTCCCAGGATGAGCTCAAACGGCTATTCTCGTTTTGGTGGGGGCAGGTTCACAAGCGAACCTCCCCATCGCCGGCCCAGACACCAGTACCGGATCCTGCGGGTGAACTGCAGCCAGAGGGCGAGGCCTCGCCGTTGAAGTCCCTGAGGCGTCGTCCTTTGCCTTCTTCCAGGGCTTGTTCCCGCTCTTGATCCGAGGACCACCGATGTCGCTCTAAGGTTTCCAGTGACCGATGTCAGTCCCGGTCTCATTCTAGGAGCCGCTCTCGCACTATGCTGGACCGCTCCCGACGTCGGTCTCCTGACCGACATCAGTCACTGCTCCGTCGCTGATCTAGGGACCGGAGTCGGTCTTCGGACCGTCGTCGGTCCCCTACACACCGACGCCAGCGTAGGCATGGTCATGGGGTAGAGTTGGACTATTCCAAGTCGGATAGTCAATCCTCCTCTTCATCGTCATCCTCTTCATCTTCTCTCAGCCTCAAGCGCTCCCTTGAAGAGAAGGACCTGCCTCGCTCGCCTCCGGACGATCCTACCTTTATGGACGTCATGAGGCATATCCAGGCTTCCAATGAGTGGGACATGGAAGACCTGGACCCGGAACGCCGGAGATTGGCTAAATACCTGAGGCAGAAGGAGCCGAAGCCTTTGGTCATTCCTCCTTTGGTGGATACTTTCCAGGACCTTACTAGGTCCACCTGGATGCATCCAGCCTCCATCCCGGCAGTTCCCAAAAAGTCGGATAGGCTCTATACGGCTCCGAGGGCGGAACCCTTCTTAGCGGAGCACCCTCAGGCCGATTCATCTGTGATCAAGGCTGCTCATGTTAAATCTTGACAGCCGAGGCACCTCAGCTCCCAGCCTCCCAACTTGGGAGTCCCGATACCTGGATCAGGTGGGCAAGAAAGTTTACGCTGCATCCACCTGTTCCATTCGTTCCCTGAATTTCCTCACGCTTATGGTGCAGTACCAGAATGCATTATGGGAACGGGGTCTTGAGCTGACACAGGCCATGCCAGACTCTGACAAGAAGACAGAGCTCCTGGCCCTTTTGCAGTCGGGCTCAGACATAGGCTCTCATTATCTCAGAGCCTCGTATGACATTGCGGGTACGGCAGCTAGGGCGGCCGCCTCTGGAGTATGTCTTCAGCGCCATGCCTGGTTGAGGCTTTCGGGCTTTCACCAGGATCTGCAGTCCGGTATCCAGGACTTACCGTTCCAGGGTGCCGTTTTGTTTGGGCAGGAGATGGAGGCCTTGATCTCCCATCTCCAGGAATCGGGTAAGTCGATCTGGTCGGTCCGCCAGATGTACTGGTGGTGACCAGCGATGCCCCGCCCGCTGCTTTCTGCAGTCCTCAGGCTTCAGCCATGGATCCCAGCAAGGGCAGATAGGTGGCTTCAACAGAAGATCTGGAAACCAGCGGTCTGGTGGACCTTCCGCCCGTGGGCCCGAGTCCTCCCAGGCCTCTCTCCCTACCCCCGGTTCTGCTCAATGACTCCCTTCCACCCCCCCCCCGTGGTCAGAAGTCCAGGGGGAGCCAGTTGGGGGCCACTTCTCCCTTCATCTTGGAGGGTGGAGCTCTATTACCACAGATCAGTGGGTCTTGGAAGTTATTCGGAGAGGTCACACATTGGAGTTCACAGAGTTTCCTCCACACACTCCTCCAAAGCTCTCCTGTTATCCTCCTTCTCACGTCCCTCTATTGGAAGGAGAAATTCAGGCCCTACTGCAAAAGAGGGCGATTGAGAGAGTCCCCTGGGATCAACGGGGTCAGGGGTTCTACTCCCACTTTTTTCTGGTCCCAAAAAAGACGGGGGACCTACGTCCCATTCTGGTTCTCAGTCCGTTAAATCTCTTTATAGAGTACAAAAAGTTCAGGATGGTGACTCTTCAAGGTCTCCTCCCTCTGCTGCACCAAGGGGATTGGCTCTGTTCTCTCGACATGCAGGATGCATATATGCATATCGGGGTCTTTCGTCCCCACAGGAAGTTTTTGAGGTTCCACTTCTAGGGGGAGCATTTTCAGTTTAGGGTGCTTCCGTTCGGCCTCTTTCCGATCCGTGAGTCTTCACCAGATGCCTAGCAGTGGTGGCTGCGGCTCCGAGATGGTTGGGGCATTAAGTATTCCCTTACCTTGACGACTGGCTTCTCACGGCCCCGTCAAGGGACGGCCTCTTACGCTCTCTCAGAGACTCCTATACTCTATTCCGAGAGCTGGGGATCACCCTGAACTTGAAAAAGTCATCCCCTGAGCCCAGCCAAAAGCTTGCCTTCATAGGAGCGATCCTGGACTCTGTCCAGGGCATGGCCTTTCTCCCACTGGACAGGGGGATTCGCTTGCGAACATTGGCGGAACGGATCTCCATAGCACCTCGGGTTCCGGCCCGGAACTTCCTCAGTTTATTGGGGCATATGGCGGTAGTCATTCCAGTCACTCCTTTGGCCCGCCTCCACATGAGAGTCCCACAGTGGATGCTCAAGGTGCAGTGGGATGAATGCTGCGACGACCTAGATGCTTTAGTCAGGATCTCAGAGCCAGTTAGGAGAACCTTGCTTTGGTGGTTAGACCCCAGCAATCTAGAGAATGGGGTCAGTTTTCGTCCGGAGCCTCCAGGTCAGACTCTAACGACGGACGCGTCGGACCTGGGTTGGGGGGCTCACCTGGGTGTTCGTCAGACGCAGGGGGTTTGGTCACCCAAGGAACAGTCCCTCCACATCAGTGTGCTGGAAATGCGAGTGGTCATCTACGCTCTTCAGGCGTTTCGAGAGGACCTGGTACCCGGCTCTCTTCTAGTTCAGACGGACAACATGGCAGTCGTCTTTTACATCAACAAGCAAGGAGACACCCATTCCTATCCTCTTTGCCGAGAGGCGATGAGAGTCTGGTACTGGGCACTGGAACGGGGCATTCTTCTCTCGGCCATGCACATTCCAGGGGTCCTAAACAAGTTGGCCAACAACCTCAGCAGGTCATGGGCCAGAGCTCACGAGTGGGAATTGCTACAATCCGTGGCGGATCAGCTGTTCGAAAGGTGGGGCCTTCCCGAGCTGGATCTCTTTGCGTCACCACGCAACGCCAAACTGCCACTGTTTTGCTCGCGAGAGCACGTGCCTGGCGTTTTTTGGCCAGACGCGTTATCCCTTTGCTGGGCAGGGAGGTTTCTTTATGCTTTTCCGCCCTTCCCTCTCATTCAGAGGGTTCTGCTCAAACTACAGGCAGAGGGGGCCTGGATGATCCTTGTGGCCCCCAACTGGCTTCGACAGATTTGGTTCCCACTTATGCAGTAGTTTTCCCAGGAACCTCCAGTCCCGCTGCCCATTTGCTGGCAACTGCTGTCCCAGGACCAGGGGTCTCTGGTTCACCCGGATCTCAGATCCCCTGCATCTTCATGCTTGGCTCCTCCAGACGTAGCTAGGTGCAGATACGGGGTTTCCCTGGAGGTGGCTGAGGTCTTGGCGTCCACAAGAAAGCCCTCTACTCACTCCACTTACGCAGTGAAGTGGAAGCGTTTCTGTCTTTGGGCCTTGCCACAGCAATTGTAATGTGAGGAAGTATTTTTTCACTGACAGGGTTGTTGATGCATGGAACAGCCTCCCTGAGGAGGTCGTGGAGTCAAGAACAGTGGGGGACTTCAAGAATGCATGGGACAGGCATAAGGCAGTCCTAGTGGGGGGTAGGAGGAAGGAAGCTGTTGGTTAACTAGGATCTGCAGCTTATCTGTTAGGTAGGAAAATGGGCAGACTAGGTGGGCCAAGCAGTCCTTATCTGCCGTCAAATTCTATGTTTCTAATTGGATCCTGTCACCTGCTCTGTGAACTCCACTTTGCAGTATCTCCTCTCCTTGTATGAGAAAGGCCTGAGCTATTCCTCTATCAAGGTGCACATGTGGGCAATTTCAGCCTATCATGCTCTCGTGGGAGAGAGAGCATTGGCACAGTTAGACATAGCCCGCGCCTTCCTTAGGGGAATTCTACACATGAGACCTCCCATTAGGGACCCTGTCCCACCCTGGGAACTCCTTTTTGTGTTGGAGAAACTCACCCTCCCTCCTTTTGAGCCTGCAGCAAGTTGTGAGCTGCGATACCTTTCTTGGAAAGTTTGTTTTCTGGTTGCTGTTACTTCCGCTCGAACAGTTCTGCTTCAGGCTCTGATGTGTAAAGAGCCCTATTTGGTTTTTCATAGGGAAAGAGTTTCCCTCAGAACTAATCCTAAGTTTCTTCCCAAGGTGGTCTCGGAGTTGACCCTCAACCAGTCGGTTGATCTTCCAGTTTATTTTCCTTCGCCTTCCAATAGAGGGGAGGCTCTCCTCCACACATTGGATGTCCACAGGTCCCTGAGGTATTACCTCAACAGAACGGTTCAGTACCGTAAATCGGAGCAACTCTTTGTGGCTTTTGCACCACATCGCTTGGGTCAACCGGTGTCCAAGCAGACTGTCTCTAAATGGATAGTCCCATGCGCCTCATTTTGCTACGAGCATCACAATAAACCCCTGCCAGGCCTGGTTAGGGGTCACTCCACCAGGGGAGTGTCAGCTTCTTTTGCCGCCATGCGGAATGTCGCTATTCAGGACATTTGTGCGGCCGTGACCTGGAACTCGGTGCATACCTTTGTCAAACATTTTTACAGCTTGGATATCATCTCCAGACACCGTGCTGGCTTCGACCTAGCGGTTTTGCAAGGACTTTTGTCCCAAGGGCCTCTGGAGTCAGCATATTCCTCCTCCCAGGGTCGGCTACCTCTTTGCTATGGGACTGCTTGGGATTCAGTCCTAAATGTTATAGCCTGCTGCAAGAGCTCCCACTCGAAGTAAGATAGTACAGTTACGTAAGAACTTACCGTAACAGTAGATCTTCGAGAGGAGCTCTTGCAGCAGGCGCTCTTTCCCTCCCCCCTTCCTCCTCGAAGAGTGCAGGTCTGTTTTCTTTCCTTTCTAGGTGGTAGGCTTTGCCTTCTTCTCTTGTCAGGCCTTCTGCTGGGTACTGGCGGGAGAACTGAGGTGGAGCTGGGTCCGCCCCCTCTTGTACCCTGACCGACGTTGGGGCGGGGCCGGCGTCGGGGGCGGTCCCCCGCTCGTATTGCTGACAGAAATTTTCACCGTGTGGTCGTAGTGCCTGCGGCATAGTCCTAAATGTTATAGCCAGCTGCAAGAGCTCCTGTCGAAGATCTACTGTTACGGTAAGTTGTTACTTAACTGTACTTTCACCCACTGGAAAAGGACCTGTCTCAAATTCCCCCGCCTTCTGTCTTTGTCCCAACTGTAAAGTGCGGCTCCTTTCAACTGCCCACTGATTAAATGTGAGTGGTAGTACCTAACATGACGTGGCATTCCCTCCCTCCTACCTGACTAAGAGGAGGGAAGCACTTTGTTTCCGATCACTGACTGCCCACTTAGGGATACTAGCTTGCCAGGGGGCCACTACATAACCCCCATGCCACCTATGGCTGGCCCAGCCAATTCCAGCACAGACTGTAAACAGGCTGTGTATTAGCCTTTAAGGTGTGTGTGTGTGTGTGTGTGTGTGTGGTGGTTGACCCCTCTTCCTTCCCATCTTCTCCTTTGCCAGAACAGATAGTGAGATGCAGTGCTGCCCCCCCTCCCCCAAGCCCAGGTTCCTTAGGACAGCAGTGGGGCACAGTGGCTGTTGTCATGAGCATATACATGCCTGGCCCAGGTTGTGTATGTCCCCACTTCTACCTTCTTGGCATCTTACCCCATGAATTACCTGAGCAGTCTGGGTTACATTTTTCTGTGATACTGAAAGTGTGGGAAGTATTTAGTGTGTCCGACTGCCTGATCCTCCTTATAAACCGGCCACAGTATGTGGAACATAATAATGGTCTCAGTGAAACACTGGGTAACTTGTTAATCCCCCTTGGCTTGCTAGGACCACAGCCTTTCTACTGTGTGTCCTTGTAGTCACCATTCTAGTAGGTTGCCTAGAAGATGAACCCTCATTACACTCACCCATTCCCTCTTAAGGTCCTGTCTCTCATTATCTCTTCCTTTCTCTGTTCCCACAGACACTGTTTGAAACAATATCACCCCTTCTTCCCCGAGTCCCCCCTGACAGATGGTGAGTGGCTGTCTCCATAGCTTTTCCCTTCCCCCTGGAGGTAGTGGTCATGTATCAGTCCTTCAGGGTTATACTTGAACAGTTGCACTCCTATACCCTGACTTACTTAATTTTTTTTTGGGGGGGGGGCAGTCAGTGGCCCTCCTTTACAGCAGTGCTAGCTTGGGCTGTAGCCCTTGCCCATACCAAGGGCTGGTGCCTATTTTATGTTCATATCTTACCCACCCAATAGATTATAATGTTATATAGGATGAGTAAAGTAAGAGATAATAATTTATCGACTGCTAATGTTAAGCGCCCAGATCGAGGCCCACTGGACATTTGGTGATTGGACTTGTATCTTAACTTTAGATCGACTTCACTGGAATTTCCAGATGTTCCCTGCACAGAGCCCCTCCTCATTGCCATCTTTTTTTTTGTTTGTTTGTTTTTTTTATTTATACTCCTCTGCTCCACAGTCCTCTCAGTCCGGGGGAGCCCCAGCCCCATCACCCTGGCATCCACCATCCAGTGCTAGCTCCCAGGGATTACCCCCCCCCCCCGGCGGGGTTGGCGAAGGGGGCCCTTCCCCACTGAGACCAGATCTGTGTGTCGTGCTGTAGCTGGCCAGGTGTGGGGCCTGCGAGCTCCCCCATCATCCTCCGGGAGCTGTATTTCTTGGTTTTCTCTTCCCCCGGGGGCGGCGTGTGCAATGACACCCACGACAGTGCCCACGCAACCCCATCTAGTGTCTACGCCGCTCCCTGAACCCATGTGTGTCCTTGGTGCTCCTGCTCCCAGCCTCCGCTAGGAGCCAGGCAAACTCCGACTGCCAGAGTCCCCCCTCTCCGGAGAAGGAGAGCTGTCCAGCGGATGCTCAATCCTTCTCCCTGCCGACCCCTGGTGGCCTGCGCTCATTCCCAAATGAGGTGTGGCGCCCAGCCCTTCAACCCTTAGCGCCACCAGCCCATCTCATTGCCATCTTGATGCCCCCTCCACCCCACTGTGAGTAACTCTTGCGGAAGCTGAGAGCTTCAGATTGTCACCCTTTGCTCCCCCTTCTACGAAGGGGACACCGTGTCTCATATCACAGGACCCTGGAAGGAAGAGGGCACTCCAAACCCTTGTTTGCTTGTGCACAAATGTTACAATTTTTGAATCTGCTACTGATGTGTGTTTTGGTTAACAGATTACTGGTTTACTTGACCTGCGATTCAAATATATATGCATTGTATTTATTATGGTAAATCACTGAGAAGATATTATTCCTGGGAATGTGTCAGACTTTGAGGGGGCTTCCTCACCCCATGGTGACACGTGGTGACCCTCCTGTTTTTACTGCCTATGCATTTGAGTTATTCTCCAAATTGGTGACGTTACCTGTGTTATATTTATTTATTTAAGCATTTCATCAGGAAGGCATACTGAGCAGGCTACTGATCGATTCCAGATGCTTCCTGGCGGAGGGGAGGTACAAACACAGTTGAGGAAACAAGTGCAGTATGTTGCATAATACGTAGAGTATAGTACTTAGTAGGGATAGATATAGCACCTTGGTACCGATACACAGATAAGATGGCATGAGAGAACAATTGGTACAGTCTCAATCAGGCACTGTTTTAAATACAGAGTATTAAATATTAGGATAGGCAGCTGTCATTAAATGTACAATAGGAAGGGCAACCCGGCTGTCTCATTGTGGACTGTTATTGGGCCTGGACACATGAACAGGTAGGGGAGAAGTGAGCTAAGAGCATGGAGTTAAGATGGGGGGGGGGGGAGAGAAGTGACGAATGTTTGTGGGGAGAGAGTTTCATAATTTAGGCATACGGTAACTAAAGGCTGCTTGGCCCACAGTAGTGAATCTGTGTGGGATAACTAGGATTCAAGGGTCATTACTTCTGCATGAATATGCTTGAGTGCTTATGTCGACAAGGGCAGATGTGGGGGGGGGGATACTGGGTTCAGTACTTGTCAGAGATTTGGGCGCAGCGAGCCTGCCTATGGTTATCTACACATGTAAGGTTCAGTGATTGGTAGAGGGCACAGTGATGGGTGGAGTAAGGGCAGTTCAGGACAAAGCGGCAGAAAGAGTGGTAGAGGGGATCCAATCTGGCTAGGGTGGACTTGTTCCCCGCACAGCAGACAACGTCCTCGTAGTCGAAGACAGGGAGGATCATTTTTTGCACGATGGCCCTGCGTGCAAAGACTGGGATATTGTCACAGTTGCGGTAAAGTGCACCGAGCCTGGGGTACAGCATCTTAATTATGGAGTCAACATGTGCAGAAAAGTTAAGGTGCTGATGAAGCCAGACTCCAAGGAACCTGAAAGAGGTACAGGCCTCGAGGGACGTCCCTTCCAGGGTATGGAATGCAATAGCATAGGGGGGCCTGGAAAGTCTTTGCCTAGTGCCAGAAGTCACCGAGACAGTTTTCTTTGCATTGAGGGAGAGTTGATTTGAGTGTAGCCAGAGCTGGACCTTAGCAAATTCCAGCTGCAATCTGATCATAACCTCTGAGGCCGAGGGGCCAGATGTATACAGCACAGTATTGTCCGCATACATGCGAATCAAAGTGTGTGGGCAGGCGAACTGCAGGTCATTAAGAAAGATGGAGAATAGTAGTGGGCCAAGGACTGAGCCTTGTGGAACCCTGGAAGTAAGGGGAAGGGGGAGCGGAGGTGGTAGAATTGACTCTGACCGGAATATGGAATGTAGTCGGCTTTAATTCTCCTATCAAATGCCAGAAGGCACTCTCTTGCCTAAAGAAACTGAAAACTCAAGTCTCCTTTCTCCAGGGGACCACATTGCTGGCTTAGGAGGTACTTAAATTGCGTAGGGAATGGGTACGTTTTGAGGTGCACAGCAGCGCCCCTTACATCAGAAAGGGAATGTCCATTTTCCTTCACAAGTCTCTAAAATGGACATTGCAGCAGAAATTGTCTGATACAGGTATTAGGTGGCTGCTTTTAAAAAATTTTCACCCAAGAGGGTCCTCTTGTCCTGAGCACTCTGTATGGCCCTAACTTTGATGTACCAAATTACAGTATTACCATGGTATTTGTCAGGCCCAGGCGGGCATGACAGTGCCTAGGGTCCTGATTGTCCTGGGGTGATTTTAATATCACTCTGTAATCCTGCATTGATTGATCCTCTGGCATTTCGGAGGCACACCCTAAGGCAGCAAAGGACTGTGAAATCGCTGATGTAGAAGTTCTCACGCTCTGATATTTGTCATACCCTACACCTCTCTGATATGGACTTCTCTTACATAGATACATAGACAGTGTCAACAGATAAGAGCCTATGACCCACCTAGTCTGCCCATTTGTTGTTTTTCTTCTTCCCACAATACCTTAAGTTGGTTACACTGTTTTCTGGCATCTCCAGAATTTCTCATTAACCTTATGCTCCACCACTAATCATCGCGTGTAACCATACCCCTGCGTCTGTCAGTGTGCTTTGTGGCCAGAACTACTGCATTTGTCCTTCTGGAGACTCGACTCCATATTACTGTGTGACAAAAACTTTTTACATTGGGTTTGTTAAGAAGCCCTTGCTTTAAAGCGTAATATATTGAAAATGTTCAACTTACAGACAAATAACATAAGACAGCATACAGCGCAATACATTCAAAGGGGGGAATACAACTAGGAGGTAAGATGAAGGAGGGAAGAAGAAAACGAGCAGTCTGTACTGTAAAAAGTATAGCAAGAGCAGAGTCAATTGCTGCTTCGGGAGTAAAAATATGGATTTCAAGTGTATGTGTCCAGAGTAACCACCTGAGACCAATTTTGTTTTCTAACAGAAACCAGACTCAACGCTGGTAAACTTGTATAAAATAATATCTTACTTCGAGAGGGCTCTTGCAGTAGGTAATTACATATAGGACTGACGCCAGCCGGTGGCAGGACCCCACGGAAAAATTTCTAGCTAGCAGTCCCTGGCATGGGACCGCCCCCTCGTCAGGTGACCGGCGTCATACGACATCGGTATAAAGGGGCGGTCTCAGACGCCCGCCTTCCAGTTCTTTCCGCCGTTAGCTCGAGTAGCACCTCACAGTTAAGTTATTGCCTAATTCTGTCTCTTCGCTGCTTTTTTCCAGAAAGCTACACAGTTTTTTTCGTTCGATCGCCAGGTGAACGCCGCTTATGTCGCCCCCTCTAAAACAAGTGCGATTCTGCGGGCGCCAACTGCCACAAGCGACGGCCACTCCTCTGCCTCCTCTGCCTAGGCCCCAACCACGCGTTGATAACTGTCCGCACTGCCTCCGTTCATGCGCGGCAACCCAAGCAAGCATCAGCAGTCCCTCAAGCCCATCTCCTGAAGAAAAAGATGTCTCGATGGGAGAAAGAGCTGAGAAAGTTAAGGCAGGCGTCGACTTCTCCGGAACGGCATAAAAAGAAGGACAAGGATAGGCACCGGGAGAAGGCCTCCTCTTCCACGACTCTGGCCGGGGTCGCGGGTAAGGTAACTTCCCCTCCGGGGGATCCTCTGACGGCAGCCTCCAAGGGTTTGGAGGAGGCGTCGGCCCGCCCTTTAGGCTCGAGTTCGGGCCCGTCGGGTGTCTCCAGGCCAAAGGAGACTCCAGCCCCCAGTACGGTCTCACTTCCTCGGCCTACTGGTGTGGGCGCCTCCCATAAGCCGGGCGTCGGCTCCTCCGACATCCGCGGGAGAAGGCCCCTAAGTCGCCCGACCCTTCGGGGTGGCGCCGGGCTGTCTCTCCCTCCGACCGGGCCTCTCTTCTTCCTCGGCTCGTCTCGGACATGAGAGCACTGAAGTCAGACGCTGCCTCCGACGTCCCGCCGGTTTCACCCATAAGTCACACGTCGGCTCCTCTGACGTGCGCCGGGTCCCAGAGCCTACGTCGGAACCACCCTCTTCCGTCGTGCCAGGCTCTCCGCAGCCTTCGCTGCCGTCAGGTGAGCCCCAGTCCCCCTTGCCTGACTCGGAATTTTTCACCACCTTCCCCAGATGAGACTAGGGATCCTGGGCTTCCATCGGATCCCCCCACTGAGAACCCGATCTGACGCCGGCCGAGCCGACACCGGCCCCGCTGTCGCCGAACCCGACACCGGCCTCTCCGACGCCAGCAGGGGATTTTTCCCTCCTCTGGGCCCTCCATCCCAGGGGTCTTTCCCGGCTGATCCACCCCTGGAGTGCCCGGCTGGGCCGTCTGCTCCGGCAGCTCCTCCAGCGCCTTGGTACCCGCCGTCATACCCGACGCTGGTCTTCCGGGCCTGCAGTACCCCATGCCACGTGCCCGGCGCGGTCCTCGGCTCCGCAGTGCCCGACGCCTCACTGCCGTCTCCGACTTATCCGCAGGCGGTCTTGGGTACCTCCCTCACGGATATCCTCCGTTTCACTATCCCCTCCTCCTCCTCCACCGCCCCCAGGCCGCGGTGGATTTGCAGGAGACTTCTTGCCTCCTGGTGGCTGAGGCCAAGGCTCAGCTCACCAGAGAAAGTCGAGAGCCGCCTTACTACGACGGTGCTCCACCAGTTCTCAGACGCCTAGACGCGCTCCCCTCCCTCCTCCAGTTCCCCGGGTCTCCCTCGGGTTCCAGAGAGGGACAGGACACGCATTCTGGGACTCTTCCCACGGAACACGTTCCTCCCCCTAGACGGGTGAGGGAGTCTTTTTCTGCCTCAGATTCTTCCTCTGAGGTCCTCTCAGACTCCTCGGAAGCCTCCGTGGGAGTTTCCGATAAAGACGACGAGCTACGTTCTCCGTCCAAACCCCGGCCGAGGACTCCTCCGAGGTCTCCTCCGGAGGATCCTTCTTTCACAGAGTTACTTAAGAAAATCCAGGAGGTCCATCAGTGGCAGTCCTTAGATCCAGATCCACAGCGGGTGAAACTCGCCGAACATCTGAATTTGCCCCTTAAGGCTCCTACTTTAGTGCCACCCTGGATCGAGCCTCACGCCCACCTTGTTTCCACTATTTGGAAACAACCGTCGGCTTTAGCCCCACTTCCTAGGAAGTCAAACAGGCTATACCAGGCTCCGGAGGGTGTAGACTTTTTAGACTCTCACCCCTGTGCCGACTCGGTCGTGATCAGCGCCGCTAACGGCCGGTCCGCACATCCTAAACACTTGAGCTTGTCTCCCCCGGATAAGGAATCTCTCCTTCTGGATCAGTTTGGAAAGAAGATCTACACTTCCTCCACACTGGGTATAAGGGCCCTGAACATGTAGCTCACATGGGGGATTACCAGAAGGCCGCCTACCAGGCGGAATCTAAGATCGACTCCTTGCGGACTCCTACTTAAGCAGGAGTTGGCGGTCAATCCGTTCTGCTCGTTCGCCCGCCGTCACATGCTAGGGCGACATATGATGCAGTGGACACCGCTAGGCGGAGCTCTGCGTTTGCGTTAAGCCGGCGACACGCGATGCCGTGTGTCAGGTCTGGTCCCGAGGTGCAATCCGCCATTCAAGAGGCACCTTTCAGGGGTTCTGTGCTTTTCGGCGGTGATGTCAAGGACATCATCACTGACTTGCAGGAGAAGGGAACGGCCCTTAAATCCGTGGATTCATTGTACCGTTCCCATCCTCCGCAGCGCCGTCCCTTTCGCAGACGCAGCCGGCCTCAAGCGAAACCCCAGGGAAGGCGGACCACTAAACGCTGGGCCCCCGCAGCTGCCAGGCCCCCACCGCCCAAAAAAGTGACGGGCACTCCAGCTGCGGCGCTGCCTCACACCACCTGACTCTCCCTCTCCCACCACCTCCGGACACTCCGGAGGAACCGGTAGGAGGGAGGTTCTCCCTCCACCTCCCGGAGTGGGAGAGGATAACTTCGATTCATGGGTGCTTCAAATCATCGAGAGGGACACTCCATAGAGTTTCACGGAAACCTCACGTCACCCCCTCTGAATTCGCTATTCAAGAGACCATCTTCCTCTGGTCAGGAAGAAATCTCAGCTTTTCTTGCAAAGCGGGCTATAGAACCTGTTCCTCCTCACCTCACGGAACGGGTACTATTCCCACTTCTTTCTTGTACTAAAGAAGACGGAGATCTCAGACCGATTCGATCTCAGCTCCTTGAACCTGTTTGTGGAATACAAAAGGTTCAGGATGCTCTCCTTCAATCCCTTCTGCCCTGCTCGGCCGGGCCAATGGCTTTGTACACTGGATATGCAGGATGCGTGCCTGCACATCCCCATTCGCCTCCGCAACAAGTATCTCAGATTTGCGTTCCAGGGGGTCCATTACCAATTCCGGGCGCTTCCATTTGGCCTTTCCTCGGCTCCTCGAGTCTTTACCAAATGCCTGGCGGTGGTAGCGGCTCACCTGCATTCTTTGGGAGCTCAGGTTTTTCCCTACCTGGACAATTGGCTCCTGGCGGCCCCGTCCAGGGAGGAACTCCTGCATTTCCTCTCCCTCACCCGGCAGGTTTTTACCAACCTGGGTATTACCATCAACCTCTCCAGGTCTCTTCTGGAGCCTTCTCAGAGGCTCCAGTTCATTGGGGCGATTCTCAACACAACTTTGTGCAAAGCTTTTCTGCCTCCGGACCGGGGGGTTTCCCTCCAGTCACAGATTTCCCTCCTACTGAACTTCAGGAGGGTTCCGGCGAGGTCGGTGCTCCGTCTACTGGGGCTCATGGCGGCTGCCATCCCGACGATCCCACGAGCACGCCTCCACATGAGAATATCTCAGTGGACTCTTCGATCTCAGTGGGACCAACGAGTAGATGACCTAGATCTTCCGATCCTGATCTCCTCGCCGATGGTCAGAGACTTAAGGTGGTGAATGGTTCAAGAGAACCTCTTCCGGGGGTGGTCCCCTTCTTTCATCCTCCCCCCGATCAGACCTTAACCACGGACGCTCCAGCGAAGGTTGGGGGGCCCATCTTGGTCCTCACCGAACTCAAGGACTTTGGTCGAAATTGGAGGTAGTTCTCCACATCAGTGTTCTCGAGCTCCGAGCGGTACTTTATGCACTCCAGGCCCTTCACCAATACATCCTTCCCGGTCACCTAGCCGTCCAAACGGACATGTGCGTGGTGTGGTACATCAACAAGCAGGGAGGAACTCGATCCTACCCACTGTGCAGGGAAGCGATGAGGATCTGGGAGTGGGCCACCCTCCACAACCTTCACCTCACTGCGATCCATGTTCCAGGAGTGGACAATGTCTTAGCAGACAGGCTAAGTCTCTCGTCAGCTCTTCCACACGAGTGGGAATTAGACGGAATAGTCCTAAACAGCATTTTTCAGGCTTGGGGGACTCCTCAAATAGACCTGTTCGCCTCCTCCCAAAACGCAAAACTTCCAGTCTTTTGCTCGCTCGCTCTAGAGCGAGGAGCTTTCTGGAGAGACGCTCTGTCTCTAAGCTGGAAGGACAGATTCGTCTATGCTTTTCCCCCAATTCCACTAGTCCCACGTGTGTTACAGAAACTGGCTCTAGAAGGAGCAAAAATGATTCTAATTGCTCCTTTCTGGCCCAGGCAAATTTGGTTCTCTCTTCTACAACAATACTCAGAGGTTCCTCCTCTTCCTCTTCCCTTATCTCCGGGATTGTTGACTCAGGATCAGGGAACCCTGATCCATCCGGGACTCAAGTCCCTTCAACTTCATGCATGGCTCCTTCAGACCTAGTTCAATCTCGCTTTGGAGTATCCCCTAAGGTAGCCGAGATTTTGGTAGAGGCCAGAAAGCCCTCCACTAGGTCCACTTACGCCATGAAATGGAAGAGATTTTCCATCTGGGCCGCGTCCAGGAACGAGGAACCCTTTTCTTGCCCCGTAACCACTTTGCTGGATTACATGCGTCATCTTTTCGACCTGGGTCTCAGTCACTCCTCTCTGAAGGTCCACATGGCAGCTATCTCAGCCTACCACGTACCTTTCGCTGATAAGGCCTTTGCCCAGCTAGAGGTATCCAAAACCTTCCTTAGAGGGGTCCTTCATCTGAGACCTCCGATCCGGACCCCAGCTCCACCTTGGGACTTAAATTTTGTCCTCGAGAAACTTACTCTTCCCCCCTTCGAGCCTGCGGCTTCTGCAGACTTGAAGTTTTTATCGTGGAAGACGCTTTTCTTAGTGGCCATTACCTCAGCTCGCAGAATTTCCGAGCTTCAGGCCCTTATGTGCAAAATCCCTTACTTGATCTTCCACAAAGAACGAGTAGCTCTCCGCACAAACCCTAAGTTTCTCCCAAAGGTGGTAGCTGCATCTACTTTGAATCAGTCTATCAAATTACCTGCTTTTTTCACGCAACACTCCAATCATGGAGAATACTTGCTTCACACCATGGATGTTCACAGGATTCTGAGATATTATACCAACAGGACGAAAGATCTCAGAAAGACTGATCAGTTGTTCGTCTCTTTCGCTCACAAAAGAGAAAGCAATGCTGTTTCCAAGCAATGCCTGTCAAAATGGTTGGCTCATTGCATCACCTTCTGTTATGACAAGTACAACAAGACCCTCCCGGGTCAAGTCAGAGGTCACTCCACTCGTGGAGTGCATATTCAGAAGAGACAGAGCAGGCAGGAAGGGAGGAGGAGTGGCACTGTATGTGAAAAATGACATAAGGGCCACACAGATCCAGGAGGAACAAAATGGGGGAGAGATACTGTGGGTTAAGCTGGAAAGGAAAATGGGGCCAGCCATCCGCACAGGTGTGGTCTATAGACCACCAGCCCAGGAGGAAGAAACAGATAGGGAGCTGATGCTAGCCATCCAAAGGATGGCTGACAAGGGTGAGGTAGCCTGGTTGGAGACTTCAATATACCAGATGTGGACTGGAGCATCCCAGCAGCAGCATCAACTAGGAGCAGATTTATCCTGGACTCCTTCAGGGTGCCTTCCTCAAGCAACTGGTCATGGAACCAACTCGGCAGAAGGCAATACTGGACCTTGTGCTCACAAACAGGGACAGTGTGATGGGGTAACAGTGGGGAGCACCTGGGTAACAGTGACCACCAGTCATTGTGGTTTGAAATCACAAAAGAGCAGAACCAAACCACACAAAAACACGATCCTGGATTTTAGGGGTCAGACTTTGGGAAAATGGGGAGATGCTTGAAAGAGGCATTAAGGGAATGGGACAGGAATCAGGGATTGAGGAACAGTGGGCAGTATTTAAAATGGGGATTATAAGAACAACAGAATTATGCATTAAGCAGGTTAGCAAGAGGAAAAGAAAGAGGAGACCATTATGGTTTTCAAAGAGGTAGCAAAGAAAGTGAAAGCCAAAAGACTGCATTCAGGCAATACAAAAAGACACAGGCAGAAGGGGATAGGGAGAAGTACCAGGAGAAACAAAGGAGGCAGGGAAGTCAGTAAGGGAAGCCAAAGCTCAGACAGAAGAACACATTGCAAAATCAGTGGTTAAAGGGGACAAAACCTTTTACAGGTACATAAGTGAAAAAGAAGGACAAAGGAGGGATAGTTAGACTGAAGGGGAGGATGGGAGCCATGGTGGAGGATGACAACAGTAAAGCTGACATATTGAACAGATATTTCTGCTCAGTCTTTACTAAGGAAGAGGGGGTAATGGGTCTGAAGGAGTACAAGGGGTGAGAATGGTGCAGAAATGGACACAAGTCCCTTTACACGAGAAAGGGTCCTGAAGGAACTGGAAGTAATAAGAGTTGACAAAGCAATGGGGCCAGATGGGGTGCACCCCAGGGTCCTTAAAGAACTAAGAGAGGTGGTGGCTGAACCTCTGGCTATCCTGTTCAGCCAATCACTGGAAACAGGGGAGGTACCCAAAGACTGGAGGACAGCAGATGTAGTCCCCTTATACAAAAGTGGGAACAAAGAGGAAGCAGGGAACTACAGACCAGTCAGCCTCACCTCGGTAGTGGGAAAGATCATGGAAGCACTACTGAAGGAGAGATTGGTGGAACATCTGGTTGTCAATGGACTACAGGACCCAAGGCAGCATGGTTTCACCAGGGGGAGGTCATGTCAGACCAACCTCGTTGAATTTTTTGACTGGGTGACTAGGGAGGTGGATCAGGGGAGGGCAGTGGACATGGCCTATCTGGACTTCAGCAAGGCCTTTGACACTGTGCCACATAGAAGACTATTACACAAACTGGGGAATATGGGTGTGGGCAGGACAGTAGTGTGGTGGGTAGGTAACTGGCTGGGTGGCAGGACACAGAGGGTGGTGGTAATGGCTGTCACTCCACAGAGGAAGAGTGACCAGTGGGGTACCACAGGGATCAGTGCTGGGACCGGTCCTATTCAACATCTTCATCAGTGACATTGCACAGGATCTAGAAGGCAGAATTTCACTGTTCGCTGATGACACAAAGCTCTGTAATAGAGTAGACACACCAGAGGGTGTAGACAGAATGAGAAGGGACCTGCAGAAACTTGAAGAATGGTCAAGGGTTTGGCAGTTGAAATTCAATGCAAAGAAGTGCAAGATAATGCATATGGGGCAAAAACCCTGGCACAATATATCAGTTGGGGGTGAGGATATAGCATGCACCAAGCAGGAAAGGGATCTTGGGGTTGTCATCTCTGATGACCTCAAGGTAGGGAAACAGTGTGACAAGGCATCAGGTAAGCAAATAGGATGCTGGGATGTATAGGCAGGGGCATCACCAGCAGGAAAAGGGAGGTCATAATTCCGCATACAAGACACTAGTGAGGCCTCACCTGGAGTACAGTGTACAGTTCTGGAGCCCATACCTACGTAAGGACATAGACAGGGTAGAGAAGGTTCAGAGAAGGGCAACAAAGATGGTGCATGGGTTGCATCACAAATCCTATGAAGACAGGTTGAAGGAACTGAACATGTACTCCCTGGAGGAGAGGAGGGAGAGAGGGGGGATATGATAGAGACATACAAGTATCTTACAGGGAGGAACAGGGTGCAGGAAAACACTATTTTTAAGCGAAAAAGATGTTTCAGGACTAGAGGGCATGGGATGAAGTTGGAGGGAGGACGATTCAGAGGAAACATGAGAAGAATTTCTTCACAGAACGGTGGTGGACAAGTGGAACACCCTGCCAGAGGAAGTGGTGGGGCCTGAAACAATCACGGGATTTAAGAATGCATGGGATAGACATAAAGGAATTCTAGAGGTCAGGGGTAAGGGGAAATAGATTTCTAGGAAAACAAACTGAACTTACAAGCTCAAATGGGCAGACTAGGTGGGCCATAGGCCCTTATCTGTCGACACTGTCTATGTATCTATGTATGTATGCCTCTGCGGCTTGTTTCAAGAATGTGTCCGCGGCAGACATTTGTGCTGCCGCCACTTGGACTTCCGTCCATACCTTCACTAAACATTACAGTCTGAACATTGCCTCTCGCCGTAGAGCAGGCTTCGGGTTAGCTGTCTTGCAAGGCCTCCTTTCTTGAGTCCTGCTAGATTATTTTCTACTTTTGGAGTAGTTCCTCCTCCGGTGCCTTTCGTTTGTTCCAGACTGCTTGGGATTCTGTCCTATATGTAATTACCTACTGCAAGAGCCCTCTCGAAGTAAGATAGTACAGTTACGTAGAACTTACCGTAACAGTAGATCTTGTGAGAGAAGCTCTTGCAGTAAATAACTCTACTCATCGCCATCCCCTCAGGCTTTTTCAGCTCCTTTTCCATTGAGGAAATATCTGCTTCTCTCTCGTCCGGGCCTGTGGCGGGAAAGAACTGGAAGGTGGGCGTCTGGGACTGCCCTTTATACAAACTTCGATGGCGCTGATCACCTGACGAGGGCGGTCCCACGCCAGGGACTGCTAGCTAGAAATTTTTCATAGTCCTGCATGACCGGCCGCCAGTCCTATATGTAATTACCTACTGCAAGAGCCTCTCTCGAAGATCTACTGTTACGGTAAGTTCTTACGTAACTGTACTTTTTTTGTCCCCCATATATGGAAACCATTTTATTGAAAGGCCAAACTTTGTTTGAGCCTTCCAACGAAACCTTGGTTTCTGTATGTTGTGAACAAAGTAAATTATTTTATACAAGATTACCAGAGTTGCATGTGGTTCCTGATTGGGGGGGGGCAGTTTGGTCTAAGAGTGAAGTCTATGGCACCTCAAGACTCCTTGACCTAGTTGTTAAAGGGACACTGTCAGCTTTGCCCCTTCGTTTTTCGGCAAAAGCATGCAGTGTTCCTGTTGCTTGCACAACACTCAGTATTGTACTCAGAACACCCCAATAGATTTAAAAGATCAGGATTTTACCTGCTCTCCCTTTTTTTTTACATATATATATATATATTTTCAGTGGTCCTGATGCTAAGTCCCCACAAACCGGAAGCACATCCAGGTTGGGACCACATGTCTGCCACAGGCGTGGTCCCGAAGTATGTTTTTTTCA
Source organism: Neoceratodus forsteri (assembly GCA_016271365.2). Classification (NCBI taxonomy): domain Eukaryota; kingdom Metazoa; phylum Chordata; order Ceratodontiformes; family Ceratodontidae; genus Neoceratodus; species Neoceratodus forsteri. The sequence continues at coordinate 34,462,005 of CM057454.1, forward strand.
GAAACAGCCCTTGGAGTCATATTGCCCCTAACCCTTGTGTTATTTTAAAACGTTGCAGCTATCTGCCATCACAAAGCGAACACTATAAGTGGCATTATTTGTATTTGTAAGCAGGCAGCCGAAATCCCATGCATGTGCATCAATGGCATGCTTTTATGCATGCGTGAGATATTCTGTGCATGGATCTTGTAGACATGCGTGGGACTTTGGCTGCGGCGTGCAGATAGCTGCAACCTTTTTAAATAACACACAGGACGGGGTAATATGACTGCAAGGGCGGTTTCTGAAAAAATCATATTTCGGGACCGCACTTGTGGCAGACACGTGGTCCCGACCTGGATGTGCTTCCGTTTTGCATGGACTTAACATCAAGACGACTGAAACTATACTTGTGTAAAAAGTGGGGAAAGCAGATTAAATCCTGATCTTTTAAATCTCTTGGAGTGTTCTGAGTACAATACTGAGTGCTATGTGAGCAATAGGAACACTGCCTGCTTTTGCCAGAAAACGAAGGAGCAAAGCTGACAGTGCCCCTTTAAAAGGACTACACTGCTCTGGCTTTAGACTTCAGATATCTGTGTTTCCTAACATCCAGCATATATCGTCTCTAGATCAGGCATGTAAGAGAGCTACAGCACGTGGCACACACAAGTTGGCATCCTTCAAGTACTGGGAGATATCAGTCTCCCCGCTACACTTAACAAGGTTGTGTCTTGGTCTGTGTCCGTGCTATGCACTACCCATCTTGTCCATTTATTTCTGCCTTTCTTATCCTTGTCCCTGACTGAATAGGTTAATGTCTCCATGCTATAGGTAGTATTAACTAGTGCTCACCGCTCTTCTCTTGTGGGGGTGGGGGTGGGGAGCCCGGTCAGGTAGGAGCAACTATTTTGTTATATGGCTGCTACCAAAGGAATGCATACTACTGTAAATACTTAGCTGCAGGGTCTTCCCACCCAGGGGGAGGGGCATTATAAACAAAAAAAAAAAAGCTGAGGAGAAAGGATCAGGCCAGCCAAAAAATATCCTGCTGGGCCTCTTCTAGGTCTTGTAAGAATGCGGGTCAATGCTGGACAGGCCTAGAATATGTTACAGTGCCCTGTTTTAGGTTGCCCACAGCATGGCAACTGGCTGACATGGCCACTGCACCTTTATGAACTAGTTACACTGGTGCAAAAAAAATAACACAAGGCGTTTCTAGCTGTATTTTCTCTAGGTGGAGAAAGTAGTCTTGTGGATGTTTCCACATATAAGTATCCATTGTACAGGGCCAGCCCAGTGGTGCTGAGGGTTGAGGCACTGAACGCCACACCTCGCATCACGCCGGCGACCTGGGTTCGGGGAGGCGTGGGGTCAGAGGGAGAGGAATGAGCGCCGGAGGACTGCTCTCCTCTCCCTGGGAGGGATCCTGGTGCTGCTCAGTGTCCTAGCAGCCCCCGAAGGAGATTGGGGGCATTACAGGATCACCAGCCAGATTAAGTGGTGGGGAATGTGGCAGACTTCAGCAGGAAAGCCTTGCTTGGACATCATTGCACGCCGCACTCCCAGGGGGAAAGAGCTACGTAGAAAATCCCCCATCCTCTGGGATAGGCAATGGCACCACCACCCGTAACCACACTCCAACTGTCAGACATCCTCCTTTCTTGGGACGAGCATGCCAGATTCTAGATAAAGCACCCTGGGCAGATAGGGCAGCCCTACCTCGGGGGGGGGGGGCTCAGAGTCAGGGGTGGGATCTCCGGGCTGGTGCCAGGAACCGGAGGTGTTTCAGGCAAGGAGGTAGAGCTGGGGTATGGTGGAACCCGAGAGAGTTCCTCGAGGAAGGTGCAAAAAATAGAAGAAACAAAAAAAAAAAGTATCCGTTGTACAGGGTACAGGGCACGCATTTCTTGGGACCATAGTTCAGATGCTCTTGGAAAAAGGAACACGTCTATATTTTGTACCACTTCATAGAGTCTGAAAATTAACGGAGGAAGTCACTCTTCAACTGTGGCATCAGCCAGGACTGCCCTTATCTGTCTACCATACTCCGGTCGAGGGACATTATACAAACATACGAATTTGCCAGCAGAAACCGGCCATAAAGGTCTGTCTGATGTCAGTGCCATCTCTGGCGGCAGTGCAGCGGTTGATGCCAAGGCTGACTGCGGTGCTGCTTCCGGTGACGGTGCCATCTACATTGTTAGTACCATGTTTGGCACCACATCGGCAGTCCGCACTGACCTGGATTCCAAGGGGGAATTGGAAGCCGACCCAGGTGCTGTTTTTCTCTTCCCCCTTCCCTGAGAGCAGTGGCCAAGGTAGGGCCTCTCTCTCAGCAGGTCCCGGTCCTCTGAGTCTTTACCTTATGTTCTTTCTCACCATAGAACCCCTGACGAGTGCAATACAGCAACATACAGATCTGAAGGGCATCGGACTAGAAGCCTCCATGTTGTATGTAGACAACTTCTTTGTACTCCTTTCAGATGCCCCCTCAGGTATTCATCCATTGCTAACCCTTCTACAGTCCTTTGCTCAACTCTCTTGACATTAGATCAGTTGCACTAAGACTGAAATTCTCCCATTGAATGGTTATTGCACGCACACTGCCCTTTGTGTTAGGTCTCAAATGGCCTCCTCCTCCAGTCTGTTAATTATTTAGGGATACAGATAACCCTGAACCTGTCCAGACTTTGCACTTCCAGCCTTTCTCCCTTACTCAAAAAATTGCAAGAAGAGTGTGATAGATGGAAGAAACTGAATCTTTCCAGGGCTGGGAAGATTGCAGCAGTAAAAATGATCTCTGACCCTAAACTCATGCATTGCCTTTTCCATCTTCATATTATTATACCAGTGAATTGGTTCTCAAACATTGATGCATGGGTGGGGAATTTCCTTTGCGAGGGGAAAGCCCCCAGTTGCGTCACGTTAAACTGCAGATTCACCGGTGCAAAGGAGTTTGGGACTAAACATTGTTTTTATGGTTATAATTTGATCTTCATTGGGGCACAGGTTTG